>OX438880.1:629231-3129231 GCA_949315895.1 Anania crocealis
TCGTATTTTTCGCGAGAACGAACAAAGAAATCATTCTCGATTTATTAAAAGAGTTTTGCACTCTTTAAAATTACTTTGTAACGTTTTTTTTCCTGAATATTTCAAGACTAAAGAGTTGGAACCACGTTTGAGAAAATACTTCATAGACATTAAACAGTAGGTAATTATTTAGTAGGTCGTTGGTTTAGAATCGACTAAAAATAAATTAAAAGCAAAAAAACCCAAATATAAAATTATTAAAATTAGAAAGTTATAAGGGTCAGGCCGTAGATTTTGCCACATTAGTTTTATCATAACTCTCCGCCACATTTAAAAAAAAAAGTATAGTACGTAGATTTTTTTCATTACGAGTATCTTATTTCCTTACAAATGGTGAATCGCGTTTAATAAACATATTGGAATAAATTCATAATCTTGGAAATTAATAAAACATTTTATTACAAAAAGCGATGAATTTTTCGTAAAATTCGCTTATCCGTTCCGGTAGAGGTACACTTTGAGCATCAGTAAAATCAAAAATTAAAATCTTTTTAATAGTCTGCTTGGTTTGACGCATTACAATGGTAGTTAGCTAGCTACATTTTAAATATTGTTTCTTATATCCTAAGAAAGTTCATTAATTTTCACTCATTTTCAAAAAACGTTTAGTTCCATTTCTTTGCGCTACTTTTTATTGCGCAACTAATTTCTGCCCATTTGGTTGTGTTTAAAAAATAGTAGTATTAAAGTCTGAGTAGTAGCAACACCAAACAAACTTTGTCTATGGTCAATACGTTGTCAGCGGCCATATTTTTTTTAGTCCGACATCAACATCGTTTGAAAGAAGGAAGTGTCATATTTTTTGGATACATCAAGGTAAGTTTTGTATTTAAATCTACAATTGTTTTTGCGCACCATTTAATGAAATGTATGCCATCTTTCTAGGCTTAATTTACATTCAAAAATAGCTTATTTATCCAGTAATAATGGATTTAGTTTGCGCGTCAGTTGCGCAAAAATGACTTTATGCTACTTTGCGTTACCAGGGGCGTAGAATTTGCGCTACTAATTTTACGCTACCAAATAAAGGAGCTTACACACAGGCTTGCAGGTGTTTTTTTAGCTAGCATTGCACCTTTTAAGATTTCGCAATAACTAAAGATGAAAATAGTTCCGAAGATTAAATAAATAAATGTTAAACAAAGTAATGTTTTAAGTGAGACATGTAAATTAAATGAACACGCAAGTACGTCAAAACAAGCAGACAGTAAGAGAAAACGGAAAAATGAAACTACTGAAAAAATAAGAAGTGGAAAACAAATGAAAATTAATATTAATTATAAAGAAAAGTCAAAAGTTAGTAAGAAAACTGTAAAGAAGAAAAATATAAAAACATATATTGCATTAGGCTCAGAAAATTCCGATATCCTGAGTCTAGCTGACACAGATAATTCTGAATGTGAAACATTTGATGATTTCTTAACGACATGTTTAGAAGAACAAGTAGAAAAGGAAAACTTCGAGCCAGCTATACCGTTTGGGTTAAGCGACGTTGAGTACTTTACAGGCGATAATGATATTTTGAAAAAAGATGACTGGATCGGGGCAAAATTTTCTACAAAAAAACGTGTAAAGCACTTTGTAAGACATGTTTTATCGATAATAGATAAAATCCCTACTGTAAAGAGTTTCTTGTTGATTAAGTACTGTTTATGTTTTTATAAGTATTTGTTGTTTATTTTTTGAGAGTTTGATTATTGTTTCTTTTAAACAATTGTATTTCTAGCAATAAAATTCTCCGCTTTTTTGTAACACCTTTTAAGATTTAAAAGTTATCTATGAGTAAAACTTGACATTTGTCGTACTTACCTACTGAAAGTGTGTTTTATTTTGTAGCTCTGTCCTTACGGTAAATAAAATAATAAATAAAAAATCATAAAACAAAAAAAAAATAAAAAGGGTTAAAAATTAAATAAAACAAGTTTAGTTGGTAGTCTAAAATTCTATCAACAGTTGGAAGCCATTTAAAGATCTAGACCGGCTCAAATCTTCTCAATAATGGCTCCCGATTGTTGATAGAATTTTAGTGTACAGTCTAAAATTCTATTATTTTTTAAATTATTTCACACTTTTTAACTTTAAATGACTATAGATCCTAAATGATCATTCATAATGATATTAGAAACCTTAGTATGATTTTTGATACCTATTCAATGATAAGTATCTACCTTAAAATATTATGATTTTCTAACTGTAACTTTTTTTTTACATTATTTATCTTAACTTTATGCTAACGTTATTAATGCACTATAATGTTCTCTTTTTCTTTTTTTTTGTTCCACATTATGCGTCTGTCGTGTCACTTTTTGGGTCCCACCAGAATACCAGCGCTTCAGCGGCCCTTGGTTCGTTGCAGCACATGCTGAGGTGGGACCTAATTGGCCATTTTACTTGTTAATTTGTTTTTCTGTTTTTTGTTTTGTGTCTTTTGTTTTACTGTTTACCTGTAATTTCGTCTATTGTAATGTGCTTGGCCAATTAAATGTTTCTTTCTTTCTTTCTCATTTCTTTTTTACAATATGGCGTATTATTTATCAGAATCGGTTGAGTTTAGTAGTTAGGTACACAGGAACAGACATACATACAGGTCAAACACATAACTCTCCTTTTGGGCTTCGCCACAGTCGGGTAAAAAGTACTTATGGGTCACCAAAAATGTTATCAGTTATTTAAAAATTACATAATTGTATGCACTCCTTAACAATTTTGCGTTACGATTTTGCGTCACTCTGCGCAACGGACTCGTAGAATATTTTGCGACACCTTTGCGCTATTTGTGGCAAAAACTACGGCCTGACCCATAAATTAGAATTTGATGCAGCGATTTCGGAGTCGATATTTTTAATAAACGATTTATCGTATTGTAGCGTATGCTCATGTATTAGGGTGTTGGGTAAATTGTGAAACAAGCCGACACCAGCCTATGTTACCTAACATATATGCATATAAATTATATGGTAAAGTCAGAATTTGATTTCATCATATTTTGTTTTTTGTTTTCTGTTTTTTTTCTCTTGTTTCTGTTTTTATTTATTTATTTTTGTTTAGTTATTGGTATGTGTTTCTTGTGGAGTTAAAGGCTGTTATATTATGTACTTTATTTTCTTAAATTATTTTTATCTTTATATCTTTTTATTTTATTTTCTTGTATTTTATTTATTTAAATTCTAGGCTCCCGTAGAATATCAGCGTCGTGGCACGCCTTATGCAGCCATGGCATAATTATGCTGAGCGGAAGTCCTTTTTGACACCTTTTTATTTGTAATTTTTCTGTGTAATTGTTTATCAAATGTGTGTCAAACAAATGTTTCTTTCTTTCTTTCTTTCTTTCTTTTGTAAAAATATTTTAATACAAATCGAAATTTTAAAAATCCGATTTGTATGTAAATGGAAAATATAAACAGAATGATATCAAATTTCTGACTTCACTATACTATTTATTTGAATACTAGCTTTTGCCTGCGGCTTCGCTCGCGTTAAAGTCGGGGTAAAAATAAATTTTACCTCTTTTAAGGGGTAAGGGGCGGATTTCCAAAAAAAAATAATTGATGCACGATATATTCCCCATATATATTTTTAGCTTTCTACCTTAAAAATTGCGAAATGTTCCATACAAACTTCCACCCCCCATTTTCCCGGATTTTTACGGATTCCGTAGAATCACTATGTTTGTTTTTTATATTGAAAGGGATCGTCATGGTTTTTTGCATAGTGATAGTTTTTGGGTGAGAGTATCATCATCATCAGCCTATCGCAGTCCACTGCTGGACATAGGCCTCTCCAGTTGCACGCTACTTAGGTCGATCCTCGGCTTCCACATCCAGCTCCTGCCAGCCACCTAGCGCAAATCATCACTCTACCTGGCCTGTGGGCGTTCTACGTCACGTTTGCCGTGACGCGGTCTCCACTCAAGAACTCGTTTACCCCAGCGGTTGTCAGTCAGGGTACTGTTACGGGCTGGGTCAGGCTCGACTTTTTAAAAAAAACTATTTAAATTCCCCTGTAGTTATTTATTAAAATAAAACCCACAATTATTACAAAATATGAAAAGAGAAGTATTACGTCCGCGACGGTCCAATCCCAACTAATTAGCAACCGCGATAATTTATTATGGAAAGCTCGGTCTTCTATTGCATTGACGTCAATGCAATAGGAGCGCAATCTAAGCACTTTTATTTTTAATATTCAAGCGGGTTAATTCCGATATAACAACCCCCCTGTTAAGATCTCTCATCACATCTCTAGAGATGAGAGATTAAAATTTTAACTTCGTTATTTGGACCGGCGAAGAGTACAAAAATTAAACTTATATCTAAGAATAGCATTTACATATTAGTTTTCACCTTATGTCAATTAAACATTTAGGTAGTAAAGACACAGAAAAGATAAACTATAACATATTTTTAAAACATATAATTAACACACAAATGGAAAATAGAGGTCTAAGATGTCAAAATGAAATATAATTTATTTTGGAGATACAATTATATTCCTCTTAATAGGAATTGGTGTAGTTTGAATAACAAATTCTTCAGAAGATGAACAATCTTCGATTTCTTTAATATTCTGAGTATTTTTAGTGGTTTTTGTATTGTTACACTGGTTAAATATTTTAATACAACATGGAGTACAATTATTTCTTTTACTAAGGGCTTTCCTATTTTTATATAAAATGTAGAGACAGATAATAGCACTAAGAATGTAACTTACAGAGATATAATGGATGCCATATTTATTTAAATGAGACGGAGATTCAAATTGTCTCAGGTCTTCTTCAAGTGAGTTGAGATGTACACTGGCCCTTAACAGTGAGTCCAGGCTGTCAGTGTTATCTAACTTTGAGAATGGTAGTTTGATTAAAGTTTTATTATGTTTAATTTTTTCACAACAATCATCTATGACTATGTTAAAGTTGGAAATGGCATTCGATACATTTCTAATAATAGTGTCACCGGTAGCAACGAACTGTAAAGTTTTATAAAATGCTCTACAATCCTTTGGTAGGGTCAGGATTCCTGTGCCGAATAATATTACTTCTAGACTTTCGAGTTGGTTGCTGCAAGTGACGTGACCTTTACCGGGGTCTGATTGAACAAAAATCCATCGATTATTACTTAACTTATGAAATACCTCTATTTTACCACGTAGTAACTTAACGCTACAGCTTTCCGGTAACTTATCAACTATCTCTGTTAAAAGCGTCGTTTCGCAAGTAGGATTTGCGATTGTAGAATGAATGTTCACTAATTCGCACACATAACACTTTTCACTGATCACTTTGCACTGGTTTATGTCTTCAATCAATGAGTAAAACATATGATCACCTGTTATCGCTAAATATGATGTGCTAGGCGCAATGAGTGCAAACGTGTCGGGCTTCGAGATATCATATGGTGTAGGTAGTGGAATGACGTTATAAAGGTTATACGTTTGGGGCAGGACTAAGGGAATATTTATTATAATAATTATTTTGTTATTATGATAAAAACAAATTAACTTAGAAATATCTATCAGTTCATGTATATTTTGCAAGGTCAATGATACTGGAAGTTCAGAATGCTTTGGAAGGCTGTTCCTGTGTTTATCTAATTCATTATATAGCTGATAAGGACTTAGTACAGTAGGATGCAGGACATTTAACTTTGCAAATAGGATAGCATTATTAACATCGTCTATGTCAAAGGATAAAGTTAAGATAATTGATTCTAGTGAATTTAATAGAGAATTAATTTGAGATTTAATCTCAAGCTTATCATTGTTATTTGAAACATTTTCTAAAATCGTATGGATTGTTTCCATGTTCCTCATGAGATGCTGTTCGTTTTCATTAACCTTTGAAATAGAGTTATTAAATGATGATATTGTAGATTTGATAACATGAATGTTATCTTTCATAAGGTATGCTAACTTTTTCTCGTCTGACTGTACATCATCAATAGCTTGAGTGAATTTAACAGCGTCTTCTGAATCTAGAGTGCCAAAAAATGTTTTTAGGAGTGTACCGCCGAAGTCGATGAGACCTCTTCTTACACGCCTATTGGGTTTCTCATCAGATAGTAAGTAAGATACGGAAGAGAATTTATTTACATTATTAAGATGTTGATTTCTTAACGCTGAGAGTGAATTTGCGCAATCAGAGTTAATCTTTGAAGATGAAAAAGAGTTACAGAACACGCTTATCTTTTCAATCAAGAACTCGACCTTGTCGAGATTTGGGTTAATATGACCTATGTCTAGATAAGTAACAACTTTCCAATTACTATTAGTAAATTTAACATCAAATAATTTATCGTAGTACAGCCCTGTGCTGGATACTATTGTTGTGACGTAACTGCACACCGACGTTTGTGCTGACCTGCAATAAAATATACGTAGTGTTGAGGTAGGTCTTTAGTTTATTATGACGTATTATCTGCTGCCAGTTTGATTTCGTCATAATGGTGACGTATGTGTTTGCGATTAACAAGTACAGTTACGGTGTGGTTGCCATTTAATTTAATGATTTTAAATGGGCCTTTCCACACTGGAGATAACGCTTTATTTTGTTTGTGATGACAACGAATATAGACCATGTCACCGACATTATATTTGATTGGTTTAGTACGCGAGTCGTAATAAGTTTTTGACCTTTCTTTTGACGATTGGATATTCTGTAGGGCCTTCAGGCGGCAGTAATAGAGCCTGTGGTTAAGAGCGCGGATGTAGTCAGTATATGTGTTTGTATCGAGGGTGTCAATACTAGAAGGGATGTAGGGTTTAAAACCAAATAATAATTCTAAGGGTGAGAATCCGGTCGTGCTATGGATATTTGAGTTGTATGCGATCATCGCGCTAGGGACATATAAATCCCAAGTGTGCTGGTTATCATTGATGTAGGACCTGAGATATTCTTTAAGGGTGGAATGGCTTCTCTCAAGGGCGCCGCATGTTTGGGGATGATAAGGGGATGCAAATATGTGTTTGATTCCGAATAGTTTTTCTAGTTGCTTAAATACTTCGGAGCAGAAATTAGTACCTTGATCGGTTACGATCATCTTAGGGATGCCCATGTGTGAAATATAATTAACAAATGATTTGGCTGTTTCTTCAGCGGAACAAGACTGCATAGGGTAAGCTTGAGAATATTTTGTTAGGTCGTCCTGTAAGGTGAGTATGAACTTGTATTTATATTCGTGTGTTTCAGGTAGCGGACCAACGAGGTCTAGAAATACTTTTTCATTGGGACGAGTAGCTGCGGAGGTTACTATCATGGGAGCACGGTTAATCTGTCTTAAAGGTTTGTTAATTTGGCAAGAGCGGCAATTTTTTACATATTCTTCAATATCTTGACGCATGTTTTTCCAAAAGTACTGAGACTTGATTCTGTCAAACATACGAGAAATACCGGGGTGTCCGGCTGAAAGGGAGTCATGATTATCTTTAAGAATTTGTTTAACTTCGTCTGGCGTAGGGTATTGAATGGAATTGTGATAGATATTCACCTTTATTCCAGTATTATGAAACAGAAATGATATAATATTGTATATTTTCGTGAACGATAATTTACAAAAAGGATCTGTGAAATCTGATATAGCGAATTCTCTTTCTTCCATGTACCAATACTTGATCATATCGCGATAGTCTCGGAGGACATTGAAGATGTCCTTGTAAGTCATTTCATCATAATGATTGAGTCGAACAAATAGGTGAGTATATACATGTTTGTCATTGGATGTGGAATAATAGGTATTTAGTTCGCGTTCGATTTCGCGAATGTTAGGATCACTTGTAGACAAGTTAATAAAGTCTAGACAGTAAGGGACTGACTCATCAAGGTCGACTGACGTCGGGTATGCGATAAGACGGCATTTGGCCTTGAGTAGGGACTCGTTATGTTCTTGAATTACAGTGTCGTAAGAAACATCTGTTTGTTTAGATATTTGAAGGAATTGCTCGTATGTCTCGGAGAGCGAAGGTAAGTTGTGTGAGTCATCATTGTCTGTATCAGTTACTTGCGTTGGGTTACAAGACATTGAGTCTGTGTCAGGATTATTTGTTATTGCGTTTATAGGGATTCGAGATAGCGCATCTGCGTTGGAATTTAACCGGCCTTGTTTATAGACTATCTCATAGTCGTATTCTTCTAATTTAAGACGCCATCTGATGAGTCGGGAGCCAGGATCTTTAACGTTGAATAGCCATACAAGGGGCCTATGGTCTGTGACAATACGGAATTTACGACCATATAAATAAGGTCGGAACGTCTTTACGCCAAACAAGATAGCTAGGAGCTCTTTTTCTATGGTGGAATAATTACCTTCGGCTTTATTTAAGACTCGTGACGCATAAGCGATAGGTTTGTCCTTTCCTATTTCACCCTGTGACAAAATGGCGCCAACGGCATGATTTGAAGCGTCGGTGGTTAAGAGAAAAGGTTGAGAGAAATCCGGATACTGAAGAAGCGGTGCTGAGGTGAGTTTATCCTTTAGAAGATTGAAGGCTTGCTCTTGTTCGTGAGACCATCGGAATACAGCATCCTTCTTAAGGAGCGCGGTTAGAGGTTTTGTAATCTTTGAACAGTTTTCTATGAAGCGCCGGTAATATCCGACAAGGCCAAGGAAAGATTTTATGTCTTTGGGGTTTTTAGGAGTTGGGAACTGTGAAACGGCCTTGATCTTATCTGGGTTTGGAGATACGCCTTTGTCAGTTATAATGTGACCGAGATAGGCGACTTCGCGCCGTAGAAACTCACACTTGTCTGGTTGTAATTTAAGGTTGAATTTACGTAGTCTATCAAACACAAGGTTAAGTTTCTTAATATGAGATTGAAGGTCATGTGAGTACAAAATACAGTCATCAAGGTATACATAGCAGTGAAGACCTTGAAGACCAGTTAATACTGTGTTCATCAGTTTTTGGAAGGTGGAAGGTGCATTTTTGAGACCGAAGGGCATTCTGGTAAATTCGTAATGCCCTGACGCGTCACCGTTGGTGATCACGGTGAAGCCAGTTTTTGGGGCGTCTTCGGCCTTGAGCTTTAATTGGTGGAAACCTGATGCCAGGTCGAGGGTGGTGAAATATTTAGAGTGACCCAGTTGGTCAAGGATATCAGTGATTAAAGGGAGAGGATAAATTTCGGTAACCGTTGCGTCGTTAAGTTTGCGATAATCTATTACGATCCTCCATTTTTGTTTGCCAGAGGCATCGATTTTTTTGGGGACTACCCATACTGGGGCGCTCCAAGGCGAAAGAGATGGGCGAATTATGTTTTGGTCGAGCATCTGTTTGATTTGAGTTTCCACTTCATTTTTGTGGCATTCGGGGAAACGATAAGATTTAACATGGATGGGAGCGGCATCTTTGGTATTGATGGAATGTTCGATGGCATTAGTGCATGATAGAGGTTCGCCTTCTAAGTGAAATATATCGGTGTAATTCGAGCAGCATTCTAAAAGAGCGCTTTTTTCTTCATTATTAAGATGGGAAGTTCTTATGAGATCAAGGACTCTTTGATCTCTTTGAGATGAATGTTGTTGGTGGATGTTATAAGAATGCTCAACAGGTATTGAAGATTGGCTATCAAAGGGCTCTAGGTGAACGAAATAGTCTTGTATAGTTATTTCAGAGTCTGTGGTGTTAAGTACTGAAATATTAACTCGTTTATTCGGTTTTATTTTGACAATAGAGTTTGCGAGGATAACCCCGTCTGAAAACTGGTGATCGAGAACTAAGCCTTCAGTAATGTTTAGTAGTTCACGTGGTGGGTTAGACAGAGGACATTCGATGACGGTTTCGGACCGTGGAGGTATAACGTACGTGGTTTGGTTAAAATAGAATGGCAGAGAATGGCCTTGAATGATTAGACAGTTTTGAGAGTATTGAATATCAGCATCTAATTCTTTTAAAAGGTCACTTCCGAGGATCCCGTCATATTTGAGATTAATGTTATCATCGATAGCATGAAATTTAAATGTCAGTTTAGCGGGTTGAATCGAGTTATTTGACTGGCCTTGAAGCTGTAATAGTAATGATCCTAGAGTTTCGCAAGAGGAATCATTGTTACTGAGGCCCTTAAGTATTATTTTTTCGGTCGAAAGTAAGGGTTTGGTATCTAGATTTGCGATTTTCAGGATACTGACAGTCGAACCGGTGTCAATTAAGAAACAAAGTGGTTTTTGAGCGTATTTCGTTTTAAGAAATATATGAGGTAGTGAAATTTTGCTTAAAGAATTGATTTCATGCACTGGTATCGACTTATTAGTTTTATTAGTGTCAACGGAACTCGGCTTAGGAGATTCCGGAAGAGTCGTAGAAGATGAGGGTTTGTCAAGACTCGGTGACTTAGAAGATCCCAGAGGGGTCGACCGAGGTTTATTTTCAGAGAGACTCGGTGACTTAAAAGATCCCAAAGGGGTCGACCGAGGTTCATTTTTTGAAAGAATCGGTGACTTAAAAGATCCCAGAGGGGTCGACCGATGTTTATTTTCAGAGAGACTCGGTGACTTAAAAGATCCCAAAGGGGTCGACCGAGGTTTATTTTTAGAATGACTCAGTGATCTGAGGAATCCCGACGGGGTCGACTGAGTATCTTTTTTAGAAGGGCTCAGTGACTTAGAAGAATCCGAGGGGGTCGACTGAGTTTTAGGGTCTTTATAGAATGTATTAGTGCCTGAATTAGTCGAATTACAGTGGCACGAAACCGTAATCCGATCATTTAGTTTAAATCATTATCATATTCATAATCAGACTCGCCGACTTGTTCGCACGGTAATTGATCCGGTGTCGGTGACGAAGTCGACGACGACGGCGGTTCCTCAAAAGAAACGTGAACCGGCTTATTCATTTGATTCTTATTATGTTCATTAAACTGGCGTTTTCTACATTGGCTTATATCGTGGCCTTTTATTTTGCAATATCTACAGAAAGGCGAGCTATACTGGGAATTATTAATTGAAGATTGACTTAGCTGGCCAACACGTGGCTGAACCATGTGTTTAACATTTCGGCAGTCAGTTTCGGTATGCCCTGACCTTCCACAAATTTTACATTTAGCTTTAAGAGCGGCTGAGGTTTTATAAAGGAGGTTTTGAATTTTCTCTTCCTCCTGGGCAATATTTATAGCATCATTAAGTGATTTTGGGTTTCTACACCTCACGTTATTACTTAGTCGTGGATGTAACCCTAAATTAAAAGTATATAAAGCGAGATCTTCCGTCATTGCTATGCGGCCGGATAGATCCTTTTTCAAAGTATCAGAGTTATGAATTTCCGATTGAAGGTCGGTTAAACAACTCTCTATGCGAAGGGCGAATTCTGCCACTGATTCATTTGATTGCTGTTTACATGATTGCAAATCTAAAAGTAAATGATTATAATGCTTCCTTTCTCCAAAGTTTTGTTTAAGAAATCCCTTAAGGGTTTCAAAATTGTCAAAAATTTTATTAGAACAGGCAATTTGTGCTTTGCCTTCAAGTTTAGCAATAATATATTTTAAAAGTAGGACTTTTTGACTAGGCACAGCGAGATCTAATGCATTCTGGCAGTTAGTAAGAAAAGCCGTAAGGGTTTCACGGTCACCCTTGTATGAGCTGATAAAATTACATAAAACTTGAATTGGGAATGGTTCTAATGACAAAATTTCGGCAGCTGCGTTCTTTTTAGAATCACAGGCTTTAGTGTCAGTCATTTTGTATGTTTAATAAATAACACAACACGTAAGTAAAGAATAAGAGTAGTAAGTATTAACAATTATAATGTAAGATTTAGTTTTAAAACGTTATGATTAAGATAAAGTAAGTAGGTTTAAGAAAAAGGTAAGTACCAATGATATATCGAACAACGTTTTGATTTATAGAAAAAATAAAATAAAAATAGCGATAACAGTTAATAAAATGTTTCACTTACAGGATTGTCAGCAGGATCACGAACGGCGATGTCATCATGGCGTTGGACTGCGTGTAGCAGGTTGACAGGTATTCGAAGAACGGGCAGCACGGCAGCTCCACGGACGTGAAGATGATGGGGTACTGGCCGGCAGGCTTCGATATACAGGGAAGATTGAGGTCGCGCTCGTGGCGACGAAAATGAAGAGTGGCCCACGCTCTTGGCGGGCGGCTGGAACTGGTGACAGCGGCGGCTCGGCGGCTCACCGACTGGTTGATCGTCTTTTGGATGGCCTGTCAGCAGGCTCCGACCAGGAGGCTTACTGTCGTGACAAGGCTGTGACGACGATGTGGAAACTTGTCGAAGCTGTGGCTCCGGAGTTGGGCTGGCTGGAACTACTGGAGTCTATTGCGCGGTACGCGTATGAGATACCAGCGTGAGAGACGACGATTTTGCTGCTGGTATCCCACTTCTGACACCACTGTTACGGGCTGGGTCAGGCTCGACTTTTTAAAAAAAACTATTTAAATTCCCCTGTAGTTATTTATTAAAATAAAACCCACAATTATTACAAAATATGAAAAGAGAAGTATTACGTCCGCGACGGTCCAATCCCAACTAATTAGCAACCGCGATAATTTATTATGGAAAGCTCGGTCTTCTATTGCATTGACGTCAATGCAATAGGAGCGCAATCTAAGCACTTTTATTTTTAATATTCAAGCGGGTTAATTCCGATATAACAGTACCTATAGCCTAAATTTTATCTGCAAATTTAGTTGCGGGCACCAGCTAGGGAGGCAGGTGACTGCATCAGTTATTGTTAGTAGGTATTTAATTATTAAATCTCAAACAAGTATTTTGGCACAAACTTTATCAAACGAAACCGAATAAACACAAATGAAGTTGATTTGAGCCATATTATATTCTGTAATTGTTTTTCCTGATATTAAACGTATAAAGATGTGTGTGAGAGTATGTGATGACGTGTAAACGATGAACTGCAATGAGTTTTCTAATTAAGTAGCTTTTTATCAAGATAACACAGTTCAAGTGTTTTGTATTCACGAATATGCAAAATTGAACTATGATTGGGTAAGGGTACAACACTATTTTTTTATTTTCTTTCATTAATCATGTCACTTTAGTCCATCTAGTTAAAAATCCGACTATAATACATTACAATATTGACACGTATCGCACATCTTGGGTGTTTTCTATGTATTATAAGTATGTATTTACAAAAAAAAAGTATATAAGTAAGTTTACCGGTTAAACAACCGATAAACTTACTTATATACTTTTTTTTACTAAACAGTACCCCATACGACAGGGTACTTAATAGTAGCTTAATTTGGGTCTAGATGGCTCTGTGTGGCCCAGTGAGGCATGTCCTAAATATTTATTTATTTATTTATTTATCTTTGGCCTGTTGTAATCTCCGAGAAATACGTAATTTATTTGTCTTATTGTTCATACATCCACCCATTTTTTATGTTCGGCATTAATTATCAGAATCATTAGAATACAGCGTGGAACAAGAGGTTAATCATGTAACAAAACAACGCTTCTTATGCGTCATTTTTTACTTACTTCCACGTGCTTAAGAGTAAATAGTCGTTAAACAGATTGTTTTTATTTGCTTAACTGATTATGATATTAAAAACTTGCTTACGAAAAAACCGCGAGTCATATGATGTTGATGGATTTACATACTGCATACATGCTGACAATATACAGGGTTCTTTCCTTGAGTTTACATTGAAATCAAAGATATATTTACGGATACATGTATTACTTTATATAATATTTAGGCAATTTCATTGCAATTATAATAACAGTGATTTAAACTTGAAAAAGTATGTCTCACTCAGGCGGGACTCGAATCCGCATCTCCATGCATACCGGATGCGGTGCTTTTGCAATTAACCCCTCGATTGTATGTTATTCCAGACATAATTTACTAAAATTATTTAAAATCAATTATTATCGCGAATTCGCTTATGATCCTATAGAAGTTAAGCTACCGAGAAACTAAAGTAAGTAGTATAGTTTCATCAAATGTTAGGAGTTTTGCACTCTTAACACCCAAAAGAAACATCTTTACAAATGTTTGACAGTCAGTTATGATGATGGAACAGCTATTTTAATTTACAATTATTATATCAGTATTTAAACTTGAGTCCCTGAGACATATTATTTAAGTAGAAATACCTACTGATACTTTAATTGCAATGAAATTGCTGAAATATCTTATAAAGAATTTTGAATAGCTAATAGCACGAAGAAGATGATGGATTGCTTTTATCTATATTCTATATAAATAAAAATCAAGTACTAAAATCTGTGTACCGAATTGGATAATTCTTTTTTGGACCAAGAAATGGTTTGTAAACAATACAATGTTTGATCAGTATATAACTTGAAAAATTTTGTCTCAGGCGGGAAACAATTTTTTAAGTTTATATACTGATATAATAAGTGCAATTAAGTTGCTAAAATATCAAATAAAGTACAATGTTTTATATTTGTATTAAAAATATCTGTTTTTGAAATATCCACATGAAAAGTGTGTAAAGAGTAAACATGTTCATAAACAGACCTTTCCTTATTATTTTAATTGTTTAACCCGTGCAAAGTTAGGACGAACAATCTGCGCTAATACCTATTATAAAGTGGAAAGATTTGATTGTTTGTTTGCATTGAATAGGCTCCGAAACTAATGAACCGATTTGAAAAAATATATTTTACCATTAGAAGCCCACATTAACCTTGATTAACAAGAAGCCGAGGATCGACCTAAGTGACGTGCATTTGGAGAGGCCTATGTCCAGCTGTGGACTGCGATAGGCTGATGATGATGATGATGATGATGATTAACCTTGATGGCTACTTTTTACCGTGGGACCCGGTAGATGGAGCTGCTGTCGGTATGGCAACTACGAGTATTAAACTGCTTAACAGATTGGGTTGATATTTTTTATGTGTATTTCCATGGTTTCACAGACACAAAAGTAATAAACCTACCTTATCTATCTATATGCCACTGCTAGGTACAGGTTTCCAACAGCGCGATAAAAGGTAGCGTTCACGCGGGCAGAGCCGCGGGCGAAAAGCTAGTTAGTTTATAAAATGATCATTAGGTACTTACCTGTGTCCTTCGGTTAAATCACCAACCGAAAATTGTAAGAGAGTTGCCAGATATAACTTCAACATTTAAAATTTGCCATCATCAACCCGCTAATTACCCTGTAATTGGACATAAAAAGGTAATGGTTTCCTCGTCTTCAGTCCACGTACCCCTTGACCTGATTGAGGAAAATTGTTAAATGTCTTGATGTTAACACTTTAGTGAACAATACTTCACAATAGTTTGGACACGTCTTTTATGAAAATTTATAAACTTTTAAAGATTTTCTAGTTGCTTCCAATCATATTATATCTATTTGACATGGTGATATGAAATTTGTTGTCGGCGATTAGTAGACTAGTAACACACCTTGTCTTTGTAAAAGGCTACTACTAAAGTTTCTTTTAATTTTTCGATGTGTAGTAGAAATAAAAGTGGGTGACTTATGTCTCTATCTTTAGTGACAAGATACTAGGCGGCCTACAATTGCAAAGAAATTGCAAACGTTTCAGCATTTTTGCCCAATTTTACAATTTTGAATGCAATAAAATGTGCGTCAAAAATGTATGCAAATACGGTTTGTTTTAAATACTTCTGTCAGTTAACGTGTTAAGAACCAATGTAACCTTGCAAGTACACCAAGGTGAAGAGGATATTGACTGGCTGACATTTAACACTGTATAAGCATAATTACTTTTAGAGTTAAATTATATTTTAAATTTATTGTGACTGGATGTTATGGTATTTCAAAATCAGTTTTATTTATACTTCTACGAAGACGCCCCAGGACGCCCTTTTACACGTTCCGATAGCTACCACTGCTTCAGGACAAGAGTGGACTACTTCCAAGAAGAAGCAGCGCAAGAGACTCTGTAATATTATAAGCCTCTTTTTAGTTGCTACCCATTCTATCATTTCCATCGTTTGATTGTTTTTCACACTAACATCATCCAAACTAGGACATAATGTATCTTAAATAAAATAAAAAAATGCTGGAAGAATGGTGACGACGCTGAAGAAGACGCTGTTGGCGTTGTTCTTCTGACAGTTCTTGTAGTCACCTCTTATAGCAAGAAGAAGAAAGAAGCAGACGAGAATAGATTGCGCTGTTCTGTATTAGGCTGGTACCTACATCGAAAATAGTATACACGAGTCAAAATACATATGGTTTATCTATAATATGTACATAAGTTTAAAACCAATTTTGCTAATGGCAATTCAAAGATAACTCCCTTAATGTCCTTGTTATGTAATCAATTTGTAAGCGCGTATCATCCGTTTCAGAGGTCTCTCTCTGTAACAAAATATCCGTAGGTTCGATACTATCTCTTTTACTCATACCAATGTTTTAGAGTACCTGAAAGAGACAGAGAGATCATTAATACGGGCTTCCCTTTGCGTGGTAGTGCCTCAGTCCCCTACTCGCATAATCTATTACACACGACGATCATGATTTAACTGTTAACATTCATTAACGATTTCTACTAATTTGTATTTGCTGTCTTAGCAATTGTAGTCTTAGTTATCTTGTTAATCGCTGAGAAAACCAACAGAGATCTAATGCTAAATATATTATGCTTGTAAAACCTTTTAGCGAGTTTGCTTCCCTGAATTGATGCGAACACTGAGAGTTATACACGGTGCATTTTCAACCGCCTGTAAAATGAAGCCCACGTTATATTGTAACCATTGTGTATAACATCTTGGCAGTGTTATTTTTTTTTTTTATCAACATTTTAGTTTTTTATAGAAATATTGATTATTGGTTCAGCTATTTATTTTAAAACACGCTGTGACGCGTACTGGTCCATTAAATCTGGACCCCGCCGCAGCAAAATGATACGTCTGGTGCGCGTCACAACGTGTTACAAAATTAAAAGTCTGAATCAAGACATAATATTTTTCAAAACATATTTTTATACAAAAAATTAATAACACTGCCATGATGTTATACATAATGGTCCAATAACGTGTGCTTCGCTTTCCAGGTGGTTTAAAAAGCACGGTGTATACAGGGTGAAATTGTAACCACTTTCCAAAATTTTTAAATGCGTTCAGTATCGTATTTAAAGCCTATTTATGAAGTAAAAAATGTAAATCAAGTTGTCACCCGAAAATATTTTTCATGATATAGTTTTCCATTTTTACGGTCCTAGACCTGTTAAGGTATAAAGGGAAATTTAAAAACTCATGAATAGCATTGTATTAAATGAATGAGATGCTCATCGCGTAAAAAAAGTGTTACTAGAATGCCGTATCAAAAATTTTAGATTTTTTGCGGACATTTTCTAATTGCTATATTTTGACATTTTTGTACTGGGCTATACCAAAAGAAAAAATACGTTATTTGTTTTTTGCCTCGTAGATTGCTATATTAAAATTTGGAAAGTGGTTAAAATTTCACCCTGTATATTGAAATAAAAGATAATAATTATTTATGGATTCAACTCGCGTTATTTGGGATTTTGCATTGTATTTAATTCAGTCGTTCCGAACTTTTTCAGGGTTCATGGTCACGGGTACACTAAGGCGATGATCCCCTTTTGAAATTAAATTCACTAATCTTACTAATGTTTACTAATAAAACTTGTAGAGATTTTTGTGACTCAATCACGTCTGTTTAGCTGAACAAATCTAGATACAATTACGCATGAAGATTGATTAAAGGTAAAAATAGCATACAGGCTACTTCTCCCGTAGTTTAATAAGAGGGACAGACCTCTTTTACATAGAAGGCGGACCACCATACTAAAACAACCGGATCCGTAATACTTAATGACAATAACAAACACTTTTGTAAGAAACTGCGTCTCTTATACAAAGACTTAGCTTCGCACGACCACATTACTATTATACTCTTAATGATTATATAAACTATACGGGCTATTGTACTATTAATTATATAAATGATAGGAACGTGTGGCTTTAAATTGTCCCAGCTCGCACTGGCATATATCTTAAATGTAAACATATTTATTTAAAAAGAGGCTGACAATAGTGACCGAGTTTCTTGCGAAGCTTCTTCTCGGCACTAGCCCACATTTGTCCCGAAGCAGTGGTAGGTTAAATATTGGGACGTGTAAAAGCGCCTCCAGGGGCCTATTTGCAGAAATAACTAAGTAACTAAAACTGTTGAACACAAATAACTACAAATTTACAATATGCGAATGTACTGGAATGCAATATTGAAGAATGGCGGCTGGCGTCCATTGAACGGCGATTCAGAGAGATGCTATAAATAACCGTGATTACTTACAACCCGGTGTGTTTGCGGACATCTTGAATATTACTCGTAAGTGTAAGATCTTAAAGACCTAAATAGATATGACTAATTGTTTTAGTGAATGTGTCCATTTAGAATACCAAATTTCCAGTTTTTAAGATTTTTTGTTAATCATAAAATTAATAGCGTTTAAATGAATATGACTCAGCATTTTTTTTTAATGCACACTTGGCTGTATTCTTTGTTACCTTCGCCACTTATTAATAGATAAAAAGAAATGAGAATAAAAACTCATACTTCAAAGCAAACCACAAAACAAAAATTTTAAAATTAAAACTGTTACTGGGGTAATTATATTTACCCCTCATTTGTATGTTATTCCAGACACAATTAAAATTGTTATCGCAACCGCCGGCGGTCTTATGATCCTGTAGGTGTTACCATAGTATTATCTTATCTGTGGTGTTACCAGTTTTCGAACGTACTATCTATACAAGGACTAGCTGTTGCCCGCGAATTCGTCTGCGTCAATTTCTGTTTTTATGATCGCGGTTATTCTTGCAACATTTTTCATTGATGCTTCGCTCCTATTGGTCGCAGCGTGATGGTATATAGCCTAAAGCCTTCCTCGATAAATTGAGTATCCAACACAAAAATATTTTTTTAATTCGAACCAGTACTTCCTGAGATTAGCGCGTTCAGACAAACAAACAAACAAACTCTTCAGCTTTATAATATTAGTATAGTTAAAGACATTTACTCTTGCTTATTTGCAGCAATTGCCACTCTAAGTACCGATATCTAAATGGCTCGAGTATTTTATCTTAACATTGTATCCTAAACTAAAACTGGACCTAGTTATGCAGAAAGCAGCCAAGTGGCACTTTTGTCGAAAATGAGTTTTTAACACAGCCATGCTAAATTCAACATTGCGCATCTTTTGCAAAGACAGCCATGTCGATATCTCTTCTTACGGCTGAGATACGAGCCGTCAAAACCAGCCATGCTACTAATATTATTTTGTAAAAAACAGTCATCATGGTGTAAAATGCAGCCAATTTAGGCAGAAATTTCCAAACCTATATTGCAGAAGTCAGCCTTCTTATAAGGCTGTTTTTTACAAATTTCAAAATGTCCAAAAAATCGGGATCCAGTTACGTTAAAGACAGCCAGTGTGTGATGGCTGTTTTCTGTAAATTGATTATTTGTTACTAGTACATACGTGGCTTTTTTCAACACCACTCTGGCTGTGTTTATCAAATTAATAAAAATAGAATATACTCAATACAATAGATACTTACAACTTTTTTGCTATAGAATTACTGATTTTATTGACATTTTCTATTATAACTTTAAAAATTCAGTTTATAAAATCGAATTAATTTAAGTTTTCCTCAACTTTCGTGGATATGTATAGTTACCCAAGAAAAAAAAACACCAATGTGAATCGATACTGCATGTTGATTACAAGTCTATTACTTCTACTTCTACTTGTTAACTCACGTTTTAAATGTTTTGATACGCGCAGTTAAATTACTTTTATTGTTTATTACAAAGAAGCGTAGGCAGCGCGGCGTGTTGATATTGTTTCATGAGCACATACTGCAGATTACGCAACTCTTTGACAATCTGTGCGTTATAGTTTCTTCAGAAATTCTTCAACACAGACTTTAGCAGAAACATCCAATATCAGTGATAAATTCCGTATTGAACTATAAAAAAAGCTAAGAAGCGGTGAGGACGTCAGCTCTATAAAAGACACACAATGATCATTTTACCAGGCTAAAAAGCAACATCTCAATAAAATATGGATTTTCCTAAAAATTCAAGAGCACGTCAAAAATCTCACGTTTTGATATGCAATTAATTACCCTGGATTCAGACAAATTTTAGGACCTTACGATCCTCCGTTGATTTCTTTTCTAAAGAAAACCTGGGGCGAGAATCAATAAAGAATCGCTCCTAATCTACGCAAGAACGGTTTTGGGGTCACACTAATATACCCTGCGACACAGCCTGCGAGAAGCTTGACAACGGTGCTCATTGCATATCGAACGGGCTAGTGTTACACCTAATAGTAAAGCTGCCTGAAGCTCTAATCGTGCGATGCTGACGACTTTGAATAGTGCCACCCTAGGGCCTAGACTTGCTTGCAACAAGAGAGAAATTAGTGCTACCGTTCTCGAAAGAAAATCGCCCATAGGCAGCGCAAGCATACGCTAGTTCACTTTCGTCTGTAAAGATCTGTTGCTCTATAGTTACGAACTAAGCGATTCGTTTATATACTGGTATACTGTATGGTGTAACACATTAATGTCTCGCTACTTACCCATTACTTATGTTCAGAACTTGGTAATGAAGTGTCCCCTGAGGTAACTAATCGCCAGGTTCCTTGAAATAATACCTTGCCTTTTATAACGATAGGCTGTAAAAGTCTGTAAAGGTTGTTTGGACTGCCACAACGCAGTAGAATTTTCTTTCTTGTAAGGAGTTCTAAATCCAAATCACAGAAAAAAATAATATCTGTTGGGGCAAGGTCCGGGGTGTACGGTAAATATCGCAGAAGTTACAGTGGCGGCTGAGGCAATGCCTTTAGTTTAGCGACAGTCTTTTGAGCAGTGTGTGGTCAGCATTCTCTTGAAGCAGCAATGGCCTAGATTGACCAGCCTCTTGTTTAGCAGCTAGTCCTTTCATCAAGTTTTACAGTTACAGACAACAGATATCTGCACTAGTACACTGACACTGGCACTTGTCCACCAAACTCTCCTAAGTGAATTTTCTTATTCTGAGTAAATTTTCGCTTGGGAGCAGAATTTTGCTGGTTTTACAAGATACAGCTTTTGCGATGAGCGCTTTCGATTATCGTACAGGATTTACTTTTCATCACAGGTAATGATCTGCTTTTGAATTCTTTCATTACTGTGTTGTTTGAGCAATGTAACGTACCATTCGACAAATGTTTTCTAGTTTGATTTACTCAATTCATAATATACCAACGTTTTGAGCTTGTTTAGTCAAGTCAAGTGTTTTAAAACAGTTTTGTCACTCACACCAAAGCCTGCATGTATCTGTAAAGTGGTTTGCGATGGATCTGCTTCCACAAGAGATTTTAATTCTTCATCAACCATCTACGTCTCCGACTATTCACGGGGCTTTGAGTGCCATCCACAGGGTAGGTCTGAAGATTGAAATTCCGAAACAATAATAACATAAGAACCAAAAAACTACTGTGTTTTTTTTTTTGCGACACCAGTGCCATACACATCGTTAATCCTTCGAGCTGTTTGTGCAGCACTGGTGCCACGATGGAACTGATACTAGTAAATATAGTATTTCATGTTTTCTATTGTACTATAACTATGAAAAACACCAAAAATAAAAATAATAAACAAAGAAAACAATAATAATTTACTGTTTTTGAAACTCAAATGTAGCAGTTAAATGAATTAATTAATTTTTGATTTGAAATTTTCAACCAATGAGTAGTATATTTCAGATTTAAGTGGCCAGTTCGACAAAATGACAATTTAATAGCTTAAAATAGTAAGGAGGTAAAAATTTTTTTGTTTTTGTATGGTCAAGTTTTTTTAATGAAGACTTTTCATGCGATTTTTAAGTATTTTTACAAATCACAAAGATTATTTGACATATACTCATATCGTTTACAATAAGAAATGAAATAGTAATACAAAATTTTAATTATTTTGTAGTAAATTACTGGCTATAATATTTTTTTGGCTGTTTTTATATACTATTTTTTTGTCTTGAATTAGTGTAGAACTCAGCCATCGCTATGTGGCTGGTTTATGCTTTTTGATATTTCTTTGAAATTGCCCATTTTGTATAAAACATCCACGTTCAAAACGCAATTATTTGTATTATTAGAAACGATACAAAGTACTGGATAGGATACAAAAATTCGTAATAATTTTCTCTATAATTCTCAAATATAAAATAAACAAAACATCAAAAAATAACTGAAGTGCAACTCTCGAGTACTCTCGACACTAAAATGATTATATCTCAGTTTGTACTTCTCCTCACATGGCTGCTTTCTGCATAACTAGGTCCAACTAATACTTGCCTTTCTCTACTAATTACCATATATTTTTTTATAACAATGATTATTGCTCGACAAAGGTCAAACAAAGATATCACCCTGCGATTAATAACGTCATAACGTCAGGCCACTGCCGGACACAGACTTCTTTAAGTACTAGAATTCCTTATTAATAAATGTTTATTTATTTGTTTCTTTATTTATTGATTTCTTTCTTATTTAAGGACCTACGCTTAGCAACTCTATAAGTAATTTCAAGTCAGCCTATTTCAATCAGACGCTGGACATCATCATGATTGGCTTATATCGGTCGGCAGCTGAACACAGGCCTCTAAAAGGAGGATTCAGCCATAATCGCCACGCTGGCACCCATAGGGAGAGACGCTGCTGCCCGTCTCCTTCTGGCAGTACTCTTTTAGTCGCCTCTTACGACAACCATAGGAAGAGACGCTGCTGCCCGTCTCCTTCTGGCAGTACTCCTTTAGTCGCCTCTTACGACAACCATAGGAAGAGACGCTGCTGCACGTCTCCTCCTGGCAGTACTCCTTTAGTCGCCTCCTACTACACCCATAGGGAGAGACGCTGCTGCCCGTCTCCTTCTGGCAGTACTCCTTTAGTCACCTCTTACGACACCCATAGGAAGAGACGCTGCTGCCCGTCTCCTTCTGGCAGTACTCCTTTAGTCGCCTCTTACGACAACCATAGGAAGTGACGCTGCTGCCCGTCTCCTTCTGGCAGTACTCCTTTAGTCGCCTCTTACGACACGCATAGGAAGAGACGCTGCTGCCCATCTCCTTCTGGCAGTACTCCTTTAGTCGCCTCTTACGACACCCATAGGAAGAGACGCTGCTGCCCGTCTCCTTCTGGCAGTACTCCTTTAGTCGCTTCTTACGACACCCATAGGAAGAGACGCTGCTGCCCGTCTCCTTCTGGCAGTACTCCTTTAGTCGCCTCTTACGACACCCATAGGAAGAGTCGCTGCCGCCCGTGTCCTTCTGGCGGTACACCTTTAGTCGCCTCTTACGACACCCATAGGAAGAGACGCTGCCGCCCGTCTCCTTCTGGCAGTACTCCTTTAGTCGCCTCTTACGACACCCATAGGAAGAGACGCTGCCGCCCGTCTCCTTCTGGCGGTACACCTTTAGTCGCCTCTTACGACACCCATAGGAAGAGACGCTGCTGCCCGTCTCCTTCTGGCAGTACTCCTTTAGTCGCCTCTTACGACACCCATAGGAAGAGACGCTGCCGCCCGT
The DNA here is from genome assembly GCA_949315895.1 of Anania crocealis. NCBI lineage: Eukaryota > Metazoa > Arthropoda > Insecta > Lepidoptera > Crambidae > Anania > Anania crocealis. Next base: position 652,799 of record OX438880.1, read on the forward strand.
CTTCTTCTGGCGGTACACCTTTAGTCGCCTCTTACAACACCCATAGGAAGAGACGCTGCCGCCCGTCTCCTTCTGGCGGTACACCTTTAGTCGCCTCTTACGACACCCATAGGAAGAGACGCTGCTGCCCGTCTCCTTCTGGCAGTACTCCTTTAGTCGCCTCTTACGACACCCATAGGAAGAGACGCTGCTGCCCGTCTCCTTCTGGCGGTACACCTTTAGTCGCCTCTTACAACACCCATAGGAAGAGACGCTGCCGCCCGTCTCCTTCTGGCGGTACACCTTTAGTCGCCTCTTACGACACCCATAGGAAGAGACGCTGCTGCCCGTCTCCTTCTGGCAGTACTCCTTTAGTCGCCTCTTACGACACCCATAGGAAGAGACGCTGCTGCCCGTCTCCTTCTGGCGGTACACCTTTAGTCGCCTCTTACAACACCCATAGGAAGAGACGTTGCTGCCCGTCTCCTTCTGGCGGTACACCTTTAGTCGCCTCTTACGACACCCATAGGAAGAGACGCTGCTGCCCGTCTCCTTCTGGCAGTACTCCTTTAGTCGCCTCTTACGACACCCATAGGAAGAGACGCTGCCGCCCGTCTCCTTCTGGCAGTACTCCTTTAGTCGCTTCTTACGACACCCATAGGAAGAGACGCTGCTGCCCGTCTCCTTCTGGCAGTACTCCTTTAGTCGCCTCTTACGACACCCATAGGAAGAGACGCTGGCGCCCGTCTCCTTCTGGCAGTAAGCCTTTAGTCGCCTCTTACTACATCGATAGGAGGAGCAGAGCTTGTGCTATTGTTTTTAACGTGCCAGCATCAATTCAATTTCATTAATACCTTTTTATAATAACAAGTATAAAGCTAGAGAGTTCCAATGTACATTTAAATCCTAGAATGTTATATACCTAAGCGATTAAATTAATAACACTGAATTAAACGTATAATGTTTCAAAGTGAAATCATTGAACGCGGTAGCATGGTCCATTTCACGTGCAATGCAGCGCTGAAATTGTGTTTGATAAAAAAACTAATGAGCGGGTCCAATTATGCGACTACCTGATACAAGGTGTTATTAGAGTAATTTAATTTTGTTTCCTGATGAAATTGGATTGATTTTTATTGCAAAACTATTATAATGTACGTGAGAAGGTCTCATTCTGAAAGGATCTAAAACTAAGCTAATATTATCAACTAGCTTTTCCCCGCGGCTCTGCCCGCGACACTTTATTTCGCTTGCGGAAACTTGTGCCGAACAGTGGAATACCTAATAGTCTATGTTACTTTCAATATCTCCGAAAATATGCGTACAAAGTTTCATGTAAGTAACAGCCTATAATCATCCCACTGCAGGGAAAAGGCCTGCATCACTGTATTCAAGTTACCACAGCAATGATGGGTGTACTGGCATAATCACCACGCTTGCTAAATGCGGGTTGGTGATCACAAACCCGAGCAACGATCGAAAATTCGAAACTTTTTGTTGCCCGACTCGGGATTCGAACCAGGGACCCCGAGATCTTGGCCCGGTATTTAAACCACTAGACCAACAGGGCGTTCGCTATGATGGTTCGCTATGAAAGTTTCATGATGAACGGTTAAGTACGTGAAGGCGTAACAAACAATCTTTCATTCATATTTATACTGTTTTTTTTTCTCCACAATCTTTAAGTAATAATAACTAATTATAAAAATACATGACAATGCATAAAACTACTCATATATAAGATTGTGAGAGACTGTCGACTGAACTAGGACAGCCTGTATTCCAGAGCGCCAGAAAATTAGTAAGGATAAGAATTTTTTTTACTTAGGTGTTAAACTAATTTAAAAAATTTCAATTCGTAGTCATTTCTACGTTAACGCGAAATGGTAACAAAATCATCTTAATTAAAAATATTACTTGACAGTTGATTATCATTCATAAATGTTAAATAAAATTAGCTAACCTTAAAAAAACAGGATTTAACACGTAATAAAAATGAAGAAAATATTCTAAACGCTGTTCCTTTATTTATTTGAACTAAACCTTATTTACCCATAACATAACAATATCAAACAATGTGATTTGTATAACTATTTTTAGTACGCCTATTTATGATAATATTATTATGATAATAATAGGCGAAAGAGCTTTTACCCAACATTAATGGTAAAAGCCTAATACAAAAATTACGATTGCCTTAGAAGCGGCTCAAACTCACAAACTTCTGCCTACCGGGAGACAGCTCTACCTTTGAGCTATCAAGACATTTTTAGTATTAAATAATTTATATAAGGCTTAATAAGAAAGCTAGTAGAGTTTTGTCAACGTTTTTGAAGCGCTCATAGCCAAATGCTTCTTAGTAATTAGTCTCTGCCCCTAATGTTAAGCAACGCTGGGAGCGGTTACTAGTTGGATGGGTGACCGTTTGTTGCATCATACCATGAGCGCTTCCGTGCTTTGGAGGGTACGTGAAGCCATCGGTCCCGGCTGCTGTCACGAAATAACAGTCGTTAGCCCCTGTAGGAGGCCTTCGGGCGGCTTGAGGCACGTCCAACGCGGGGTGATGTTGCCACAGTGTCGCCCTCGCCGTCCACCAACTCGCACCAGGCCAGCATGGTGGTACTAAGGCCTTAACCCCCTCTCTATAAAAAATAAGAGAGACCCGTGAAGATAGTGAGTGATAGATAGTGAGCGAAATGGTTTGTTACTTTTGACTGTGTTTATATCAGTGGAGATTCTCCAGTGCGAGTAAGTTGATTGGCTCTATCTAATAGGGGTTAAAGTATGAAATTATCGATTATTTTCCCACTTTTTATTTTGTTTATAGCCCTTAAGTATAGTCATATTATTGCGTAATTCTTTTTGTATTGTATCAAAAACTAAATAAAGTAACTTTTGACTAAAAAAAAAATGCAATAATAGTGCCTATTACTTCAAAGGAAGTTGTTGAAAAGACCCCTTACAATGTGTCAGCTGACCTTCTTACTTCAATTAAGTATATTTGTATTATATACTTTGATTTTCAAAAATTTAAATACTATAATGCGTAGCTTTATAACCATCTAACTTTCACTTTTAATTGCATCGAAAACGGTTCAGGCGTTTTTAAAAAAAACTAAAAAATTGTTAGTACGGAAAAATGACTTTTCTCGATTTCGTCCATACAAAACGGCAATTTCATACTTTAACCCCTAATATGATCATCGCCTCCGTCTTATTGATCTAGTAGGGTGGAGAGACCTAACTAAGACCACCACAAACCACTTCTAAGTTGGGAACGACCTTCAGCAATGAAGAGGACGAATGTGATGATGATATCAATGGAAAACTTTTTTTTGCTTATGTTATAATCAACAGTGGAGCATAAAAAGCATAGAGCATACGAAACGGTTCTTTTAACCGAGCAATTAAATTGGTAGTGTAAATTAAAGAAAATAAGTATTTTTTTTATTAATTGTTCATCGAAAAGATTGCATTATCAGCACTTTACAAACAATTTCAAAATTTTTTTAAGCTATTGCATACCTTCTATCGCGGGCCTTGAGCGTGGAGACCGAATCCAGAAATTCCGTAACGAAAATAATCTAACACCCACACCCATACACACTCGGGGCGAGGCACGATCGAACAATTTTGAATTTTCGAAATTTAAAAGAATTTAGAAGAAAATAAGGATTTTGACAGTATGGTTGCATAAGGTAACCATATCTACCAAAATAACAGAAAAATTTAATTACAAAAGTCAAAATTAGAAAATACATAAAATTATAAAATTAAGCTATTGCATAGCTTCTATCGCGGGCCTTGAGCGTGGAGACCGAATCCAGAAATTCCGTAATGAAAATAACCTAACACCCCCCACTCCGACCGGCACAGCGGTGATACTTTTTAGTTTTATAAATGCATAAGTTGATAAAAAATGCTATGCAATAGCTTTACCGCGGCAGTCTCCGAGTGCCACACGTCTTTTTTGTATTTTTTTTTGCTAAAATGCATAATTATGAGTTCTATACGCTGACAAGTACTGGTAGAAGGTGATCACAAATTGTTTCACTTATCACCCCATTATTGGGAATGCCAGTGAACTGTTTGTTCAGATAGTTTAGTTTTGCACCTGTTATATGACGTTGCTATTGAAAATTAAAATCATGTCACGTACGAATGATACGCCGCAATGAATTAGAACAAAAGTCTATTGCGATACGCGCTGATGTATCAATTAGCTAATAAGTAAACGATTTAGGACTGTAATGCAATGAAATAAAATATTAAATGCATGAAATTGCTGTGGTTTTTGAACGAAGTTACCAAGTTCCTATCCTTATCCTAGTTGAATGTAGTGGGTTCCCTGATCTAATAATAATTATAGGTTAATTGATAGATATTACTTTTATTAAACAAAACACAGGTGATATTATGTACAATTTGTCAAATCTGTAGGTATAATAAATGAGACGGTTTAATCACTTAAAGAAGTCATTTCTAAATACGTTTTAATATAAATAAAAACCCTTATAAATAATGTGCAGTTCCTCTTAGAATATTTTTTATTTCGATTGGAATTTACAATAAGTTATAACCTTTGAAGCTTTGTTTACGGATTTCAATATGATTAGCAATTTTATGCTTGTATTTTTCGACTCTACATGTTCCAACTCCATCTATTGAATTTGTAAAATTCAAATTGCGCTCCGTTAGCGTCCAATGCGTAAAATAAAAACTGATTTCTTGTTTACAGACCGGTGCAACGGGACGCATTAGCGCTATAATACTAGTTATTGGATCGTTAAAATCAAAGCTGGGATCAAGTGCCTGCGCCCGCGCCGCGCGGCCGCCGCCACCGCGCCACTCCTCCGCTGTGCCCCACGGAGAACTCACGCATCGCGAGACCTCGCAAACCGTAATTTATTTCGAAAAAAGTGTATTAACTGGCTAATTTTTACATAGTAAAACAAAATACTGAGTATATAAACAACGATTAAATAAAGTGTAGGATATTCATAAAGAAACAAGTTTTAGTGAACGTTTTCTCCTATAAACGGACAAGTGCATTGAGTAAGTGTGGAGAAGGCTACATTCCAAACCGGTGTCGTTCTTTAATGGACGAGTGTACTACTCTGTGTGTGTTTTGTTGGTGAGGGAAGTGACTACAGTGTCGCCGCGTTCAAAGCTCCTACCTTTATATTTTATGGTCGGAAAGTTCAGAATGTAATTGAGGGAAAACAATAAGTGGTTTGTTAAAGGACAATGGCTCGCGGAACACTGAGCGAAAATGAGCGCCAGTGCTTAGACGCTGGCGCGAAAAGTCAATCAGAGCGTCTGCAAGATGCAGAAAAAACAAATACTGAAAGTAAATCTAATGGACTTAGAGTCCGCTTCCTAGATGAGGAAGGAAAAACAGAAAGGACGGTCAGCGCGGACGAGGTTGACTTTGCCGTGTCTCGCGTTAAGAAAATACACATCCTCAAAAACAGAAGCTCGAGTGAAACGAGCATTCTACTCAATAACGCTTCTTTAATGAAGCGCCACTACAGTGCCGACCGTCGCTTCAGTGATGGTCAAGGAGACAGCATAAACAACAATTCAATGAGCGAAAACCTGAACGGCAGGTTGACGGCTCTGAACGAGGATAGAGGAGATAAGACTGAGAGCGAGACAGAAACCAAAGATGCAAACCACCAGAGCTTTAAGAAAAACTGTAATGTGTACAGCGTTAACCAGGCGAAAACGTTAACGCCAGAGAAGAAGAAATCAAATCCGATCACAATGCCGCGTCTGATCAGTCATAAAATTCAGGAAAATGGTCAAAACAAGTCGATCTTGCCAGGAGAAGTGAGTTTGGCGGATGGCATTACAGGGAAGGACTTCACGGCCCGTGCGATTGGACGTCTGTCCAGAGGATTGGGAAAACTTCTTCGGCGAACAAACAGTGTTCGCATCAGCGAACCTGATCCAGTCTACAAGGTGGCCTATCTTGGCAACGTCCTCACCGGTTGGGCTAGAGGTAAGTTGATTTTCATCTGTATTTAGGTCACTTAATTTCTAAACTGTATAATCAATGTGTTTGTTTTGCCGTAATGATTGCTATCTCATGTTTGTGGGTCAGAAATAACCGATTGGTAGGGTTATCTTAGTGATAATTCCGTATGTTACACCTGTTGTTTGTATTTATTTATTTTATTTATTTATTTATTTTAGGAAGATTTACAGCTTAAATATTTACAATTAATAACAACATATTACTTATTCTATACCTATTACAAATCTCCACATGTGAATATTCAGGTAGGTAACAAACTCATTTTAATGCAGTAAATAAATGTTGGGTAACAAATACTAATTTAATTGGATAACTAATCGTAACTATCATCAAGGTTCAAGAATCTCAAAATATGATTTAGTCATTTGTCGTTTTATTGAGGGAATGCTGGTACAAAACAGGTCAATATTAATAGGAAGTCTGGAAAAGTCACGACAACTACGAGTAAGGAAAGTATTCCGCCTATAGTTAGTACTCGCGGAAGGAACATCTAAAATATAAATAAGTATCGGTTACATAGAAAACTGCATAATGTCTTTTTTCTTGCAACACACACTGTTTATATTTAGACAAAACTTTAACAATGTTATCGCAAGTTCACGTAACTTTATTAAATAAAATAAATACATACCTACGTGTATTATCTAATTTAGTTAGATGATTCACGGCACACTGTAAAATAAATATGCTTTTAGATTACTGTATAAGTAAATATTCATTAGTGTGTTTGCATTGGTTTTATGAAATAAACATAGATCCATAACTATTAGAAACGTAAAAATTGCGTAATTGGCTCAAGGCAAATCATCCAAGCGGTGCGAAAGGTATTAAATACTAATTCTTAAATGGATTCCGATCAAGTTATCACTTAGCTCTAAAATTTAATTGTTTTAATTTAATCGATTAACATGGAACGAGATTTGGTTCTTATTTCGCAATAACTGTTCGGTTACTCATAATAACTTTTATTGTGAGTGAGATTTATGTTTCTTCATGGTTATTATGCACCGCTACAATTTCTTTATTATCAAATTTTTGACGAATATTATCCAATATACAGCTATTTGATCTAATTTTGATGCGTATAGAAATCATTGTACCGATTAAGTCCAGAGTTTGAAGCTTCGTAGGTATTTACTAGCAAACTATTTGAATCTGTGACAAATTTCGTTACATTTTCGTCGTCTTCGGTCGTTTTGCATTGAGACTTTGCTACTGGTTATCCTATACCTATATGACTTCGATCTTAGTAGTAAAGTTAATAATCATATTTAAAGAAACGTGACAGCCAACTTTTTCATCAGAACAGCCGAATGATTGGCCAAAATTAACGGTGGCTAGCAGAAAAGATTATCTTCCGGAGAAAGGAGTTATCAATGACAGTAATCACTGGACATCAAATTTTCATTGCTCGGCAGCAATGCATGTAGACGAGCTATCTTAGGCGATCTCAGTGAGAACGAATACCATAATTATTAAGATCATTGCGTATGTAGAGCAGGTGAATCATTGTATTGCTTTGTTTTAGGCATTGTAAATGACGTACTGAATTTGTACTCAACTGTAAAGTAATGAAATTCTAAGATATGTTGGAATGATATTTTGGCTGCATAAACATTAAAATTATTACTTACACTGCATACACATTAAAATTATTACTTAATCTTAAATAAAACTATATAGCAGATTTATATGTTTCAGTTAGATATAACCATATTATCAAACCAAAAACATTTTTAAATAAAAGATGAATCTTAGAGAGCATCTATTAATCGTATTCATCTCTATCTTTTGCACAAATTTTGACAGGTTTATACCTACTTAACGCATGTTAATAATTGCAGTCTAGTTTCTATATTCAATATCACACATTGAATTAACCATAAATTGGCAAAACTTGTATTAACTTCATGATGAAAATTTGATTAGATAAACTGGATTAAACTCGGCGCCTTCTATTTATTGTTTAACTCAAAAATGTATGATCACTGTTCAGGAAGAGAACAACATCAAAGAAAGTGAAATTGTTAAATTTGTTTCAACCACAAACGAGCTCAATTTATCCGCCAGATGTCATGCTCGGGGTCAAGTTATCTCTCGGGTTGAGATAGTGAAAGTAATATAAAACAAATCAAAATCAATACATAACATTTTGCAGCTGGTAATTTCTTCTAGACTACCGAAAATATCATCAACTTCAGATTTACTCTTTTATATAAATGATACATGTTGAACTTGGGAACATGAAACGTTATTTCTTTGGAAGTTGAGGTTCCTACAAGTATTCTTGCAGGAACCTATTGCCCAGTAGGCAAATATTTTTGGATTCGGGTCCAAAGGCATTTGGAAATACGTTCAAGGATCGTGATCTCAATTTATTGATATAATTTAATTCATCGATTTTTTAATAGATATTCATATAGGTATTTGGGCGCAGACAAATCCAAAAAATCCTACTTAGTAATTAGTACAGCCTTTCTTGGTCAACATTCTAATAATTTATAATAGTAATAAGAATGTGTTATTATTTACACACTGAAACAGGTCCATAAATTATAACAGGTAAAGATACAACTAGATGAAGTAACGAAAAGAGAAAAACCTGTTATTATCAAATTTCAAAAGACGTAGGTTGCTGTTATTGATCAACAAAAGAGGTGTTTTGAAAATATCAAATCTAATAGGTTTAGCGATTACGTTAGCTCATTAAGATAATATATGGGACCTTTTGTTTGCTTGAGCAGAAGTTATGATGTTGACGATCACCGCTGGTGAAAAGTTGACACTTTATCAACACAACCATATTTTAACTATGATACTGACGTATGTATAACTGCGCAAAAGCAAGATCAAGGATCGGGTCATATGTTTGCGGATAAGAGCGGATTAACAGCGCTTAACTTATGAACGAGGAATTAGTAGTTTGCAGATGCACGTGATTAGAAATCTTGATAGCAAGGTATTTACATTTCATCTGTTATAAAAAAAGATGTTTCGCAATTTAATGAGTACGTCATTTTTAAATATAGCCTTTGTTTGACCATAGCTAAATTACCTAGGCATTACTTTTTACGCAGTTTACAGTGTACTGGTTTCATTAATATTTAAGTTTCTACCCTCTTGAGCAGACAAATTATGTTTGCAAGAGACATATTAGTTACAAACTAAATCTGCACTGTTGTCAAAAAATTTACTTACTAAGGAATGAATAGACTTGCAGGCACATTTTCTTAACTTGCATGAATTCTTGATTCAAGGCCAGATATTGCAAAAATTATTCTTTAATGATGTTAAAGCCTAACATAAAACATTATATTATAATCAATCCATCCTCAACATATTTGGTTTGTGATATAAACTTCGATATGATGACAAAAACAAAAACTCAGTGAAACCAAAAAAAGTTATAGTGATTATAGCTAAGGTCGAAATTTATTTTTCGGTGTAAAAATACCTTTTATAGTGATGTAGCATTGGCAAAAATCTTATTTCAGCGAATTCGGTCAAATTAAAATATATCCGTGCTATGAAATAGCACGGTTAGTTTTAGAAAAAACATATTTGTTATGCTAATGTCTGTATGTTCTTTAAAGTCTTAAGTGTTTAAATTCTCCACAAAGACCCCTCACCTTAGCAGCGGAAGCGCGGTTACCAATCAAGGTTTTCTGTCTCTTTCTATCTTGATAGCTCCCTCACACTTTTAGTATTCCTTATTAAAAATTATCCGTTTTTTTGTGTTGAAATCTTAGGTCAATATGTTTCTTGATTTTTGCTTTATAATCGTTGACTTGTCCGTGGCAGCAAGAAATCAGCAAAATCATTTAATAAATAATTCAACTAATGCATGATAATGTGAATGTAGAATTAAATTAATCGGCTTACCTAAGAGAGGTGAAGTACTTACCTATCAGCTTAGACGTACAACGCAAAGTGTTATTTATATAATCTTATATGTATTCTCTGTTCGAGTGGAATGTCAAAGTATAGTTGTATAACTCATACGGCGTAATGTTTATAAAACCTTAATAAAGTTTATTTTGAACGAACAAATATAAAATATCGTAAATCAACTTTCACTTCTTGAAAGTCTGTAATCAGCCCTTTACTTACGACATACTTTAGATACTTATTATGTTATACAATAAAGTTAACGTGTCTTTCAATACTTGTTTTTAAATCTTGAATTTCATCAATGTCACTTTAACTTTTATGATCGCCTTATGTTTTCTTAAGTTCAATATAATTAAATGGTTTAATATCATCACCGTAACATTTTTTTTTATTATATACTATTTACTTTTGAATTGGATTCGTTTGTATGACTTATTGTTTTATTTTAGCTTTAATTATTTAAAGAAATAAAATGAGAATCCATTGCATTCCTATTAAAAAAGATTTTAATTTTTATTTCCACCCCAGTCTTGGTCGTTCCAGCACACTACTTAGTCAAATACTCGCGGATTGTAATTTCGTTAAGGAAATAGTTGGTATGATTATCAATAGTACTTATACCTGAGTAAATTACAGCATTTGTATTAAAATTATCACTATCTAGTTTTCAATTAGCTTTAGTCTTTCTTGGTTCAGAACTAGGTATTAATTTGGATTAGTTGTTGGAAAGCACTTTTTTATCATCAATTCTAATCACCTTAATGTGTCATTGACTTCTGTCTAACCGCCAAATTATAGGTGACTTAAATATTCCAAGCTTATGTATATCACCAAGTAACATAATCCTCTATTCTTGTGCTAACATTTCTTGTATGATTGTATCAATACTAATGTCTTAGAAGACATGTGTGGCTCTGACGATTCAGCTGAATTTTGGAAATTTATCTAACAAAAAATTAATTTGCTAAGAGTTCGGAACTTCGTCGCTAGGGGTCACCTCACACCTGACCGTTTGCCGCATTCCAACCGTCATTGTTACGCTCGCTCCCACCGCTACGCTCTATGGCTTCTATGATCAATAAACCTTTTTCCTACTCCTTACCACCACGGATTAAAGTTCAATTTGGTAAGTCTTTTGAATTTAAATTAAAGAATCGGTGCGTTTTATCCTGGAAGTTTGAAGTGATAGTTACACAAGATATGGGTATGTCTGAAATTAAAACACACTTTAATGGAGCGGGTTAGAGTTCAAAATTGAATTTTACTTAATTGGTTTAATTGCGCAAAGGGTGTACGTTGAAGATACAATACTTTATAGATAGATAGATAGATAGATAACACTTTATTGCTCACATTAAAAATTGGTACAAACAGTTGACTTAAAACTAAATTTATAACTAATGTGAGCAAGGGCGGCCTTATCGCTGCAAGCGATCTCTTCCAGGCAACCCTGTAGGAGAGGAGAGGTAACATAAATAAATAGCAGGTAACAAGAAAAGTCAAGAATAAATACATAAGAGCAAGAACAGTTTATAGTAAAGATATAATTAGTGGACATAAGCCAAGACTTTCATTTGATTATACTTAGATTAGATTAATAATAGAAGCAAATAAAAGCAATACATACAAAGAAATACTTAAATGCAAAGGTTTATGTTTCACATTAACATTTTTTACATACAAAATGGATTCAGTCTTTGGAAAATAATATAGAGAAAGTATAACATGCAAATTTAAAAGGCACCTTTTGTATTACCTGAACAATGGAATACCTTCCTGCTTGGAAATTCATACGCAAATTATAATATTCGACAAAAACAAACATGACCTTCGCTTGAACAGTTCACTTTAGTCAGTATTGAGATACAGTCAACAGCTCATGAAGCTCGTGTTTTTTAGAATTCATTACGAAAAGGGTAAAAACGGGACCCTATTAGTAAGACTCCATTTTCCGTCTATCACCAGGCTGTATCTCATGAACCGTAATAACTAGACAGTTGAAAATTTCACAGACGATGTATTTCTCTTGCCGCTATCTATACCATCAAATAACTATTGAAAACAGAATAAAATATATATTTAAGGATCCCGTGTAGGAGGGAGTGTATTTTGCAGTTTTTTTCTCGATATTGATACCTAACGGCAATTACAGATAGACGCTTGTTTGTTGTATTTATAATTATTTCAAAAATGAATAATATGTAGGTGAGACTTTTTTTATTTTATTAAATATTGATGTTCAAGTCTTTATGTAAAATTAAACAGTTAATCTCAGGCGGATCCTGCTTCTCTCCGACTTTAAACCTTAAATGCATAACATATAGATAGCGTATTGGCTTGACTTATTCTCCAGTAAAGCACAATAATTACTCCCGCGCTGCTAATTCAGATTTTCGTGTTTATGGTTAAACCGAAATTTGATTATGAAAATTTGACATTTACTCGTTTATTGTACGAATAATGCTGCTACTTATTGTACTTAGGAGTTATTATAAATCAAATTAATTTATGATCCAGATCGAAGTCCACAAAAATTCAATTACTATCTACTGAAAAAAACCCCTTTGAGAGTGTAAAAATAAAATTTGATGGCACAAAAACTTGTTTAACAAATACATATATTTTTGACAAAAAAAAAAAACTAAGCACTTATGTAATTATTTTATGTATCTACTTCTGGCGTCTGTCAAAGAAACAATTAGGTACCGATGCTTGTCAGACACCGATGTTTAAAAAAATCTTTCTTTAAAGAATCATACTTTAAAAGTGTATTTCAAGCAATAAAATTGCTGGTTTTAATTGATACACAATTCCTTAAATAGAGCGATTGACTTAAGTAGATTTTGAACCCACAACCTTTCTCTAATCAGGACTACTCAAGCCCCCACTTCATAAACCATATTTTGCTTAAAAATCGTTACAATACATCAGAATCTGATCTCGTACTTTTTCACACTTAAATTGTCTGTATAAAGCTTTTTATAGCGTGAGTGCAAACATGCGAGGTTATTTCTCTGTCTTCATATCCGTTCAGAGTTCAAGTACAAGGAAAACCCGTTGCGAATAAGTATGCTTAAAAATCGGTAATTTCGTTTTTTATCTTTACCCTAACACTCTTGGGTATCACCGCCTTAAGTCAAATAAATATACCTACTCAGATAATGTTGTCATAACTGAATGATATTTCAATGCTTAATACATCATTGACAAAGCAGTCAGTTTGTAAAAAGGATTGATTTTTTGCCCATCACATGTCATCACATATTTTTAACAGTTGCAAAAAAACTTCTAAAACAGCAACTTGTGTCAATCAATTATCAAGATAAGTTTAAATAAAATAAAGATTCATTTTCACATTATTTTAACTAGAATATATCAAGATTATTTTAAAATTTAGATAAGCTTATTTTAACATCTTTTATTTTATCGTCTACTAATATTACCTGGCGTAAAAAAAGCATAAATAAAAATAAAAAGAGAATGACAGAAAATATCAGTTTGACAATAACCTTATTTGTATCAGTGCCGTAGGGATGTACATATAATAACCGATAAAAAAATGAGTTAACCATCACATTTTATATCATTTCTCGCTTAGAAATAATAATACCAGTTAAGTACATCTTGATACAAAGTTAGCTAACTACACTAAATTAATCACACTTTTCATAGGTAATAAATCATTAGGTAAAATGTACCATTAGTGTATATTCAAGAAACAATTAAGACCTACAGGTTCTGCTACCTTACCTTGAACTAAAACCTAGAATTTTTAACTTCCAACCAACGATTGGTCCTTTTCAAATGGATTATATTTTTTAAAAAGATAACAAAAAGATCAACTTTTAATAGATGCCAAAAAGGCTCTGTATTTATCGTGATAAATTATGGCATGCTACAACGCTTGTATTCAGCAGAACCAATTCATTTATTTTTTGTCTCAATTGTTAATATCTCTACCGTCTAAAGGCAAGAATCCTGACAGACCACTGTCACATTTATTCCTTTTGCTGTTCAAGATCCGATAATTATGTTTATAAAAACAAAAAGTAATACAAAACTCTTTCCTTACTGAAGTCAATGGAATGGACTAATATCTAAAAAAAAAGTGTTGTTTAGTTATTACTGACTGCCCCATCACTGACTGACACCGGATTCAGCCTATATGATATACGATCTTAATTCTTAAGTAATCGACCAATCCGAAACTTCTGATATTTGATCCGATACAGAGGCCTTACTCTGCAACACAATGTCCGTATATTCGTCTCTATCTGTCTCGCTCACTCATACCATTGTGTTCGATTATCTGAAAGGGACAGATAGATCCGTAAATACGGGCTCCGTGTTGCGTAGTAGAGCCTCAGAAGCTCTTTCGATTTTGGTTGAAGTATTGACTGAACAAGGTAAAAATATTTTGGTATTGAAGACTTTTTAGGGTATCCTGACTGATATTACTGAGTAAGAATCGTCTCGTTAACTATAGCCCTTAGAAATATGTTTCTAGTTCTTATTTATACAATGACATCATAGAAAAAACTTTTTACGAAGGACCTGTGTATGTATAGTGTATGACGCTAATTTCAAATATTTTAGAAAAAAAAAACAATCTTTTGTTTTCTTTTACGTTTTTTTATACATAATTAAGTGTGGTATATTTTTACACATACTAAAGCCTTAGCTAAAATTTTCAATTTACACCCTCCATTTAATTGTATATGTAATAGTTCCCAAACATTTTAAAAATACGTACAAAATAATTATCAAATGAGTTAGTAGTACCATAGGGAAAGAAAGTAGTACTTACATTGTAAATATTGGTTTAATTAAGGTAGGTCAAACTCTACATAACGTGTACTAAGCCCTGTTAACTTAATATCTTGTTTCAATTCAAGCAAAACCACTTCCAGAACGAGTACTGCTATATAGAGGAATAATGCTATGTGGTAGATACTTAGTAGTATCAAGAAATTGCGATTTTAACCGAGTTTTTTTTTAAGAACATGATAAATTCCTTTTTATATAACACACCAATCTAACTATTACCTAAGGTAATAGTTATTACCTTAAAAACAAAGTTAATTTAACGGCATTTAGGCACTAAATCGAATAAAACTAAATATTTTAACAGACTGTATTATCAGGGATATTTACAAAACCGGTTACGTCACGTGGTATTTGACAAAAAACCAATTTCCCAGTTTCCAGATTTGTTTATTCAACGTTCGAGCCGTTTCGCAAAACTCCCTATCGTTCGATACGTCTGCGGCATATCAATAGTATGTGCCTACAGCTAGCGGTTATCGCTCGCGGTTAGCCCACATACATATACTTGTGATATAACACATTCCGAGAATGCCTCGGTGTAGAGACGGCGACTTGAACGTTTTACTTCATTAGAAGATTTGATTTGGTAAAAACTATAACAGAAACAGCGCACTAACCCCCGTATTTATAAACAAGTAATTACTTATTGCTTAAGAAAGTCATAACTTAAAGTGTTCATACCTAGTGCTTGAGTGAAAGAAATTGGTCACCATTAATAGTCATATTATTTGTATATAAACTTGAAAAATTTTGTCTCAGGCGGGACTCGAACCCGCATCTCCTCGCATGCCTATGGTATGGCGCCCGCCCGGCATGCGAGGAGATGCGGGTTCGAGTCCCGCCTGAGACAAAATTTTTCTTGTTTAATAATAACACCAACAATCAGATAAAAAAATGACAGATAAAACTTGATTTTAGTTGATTTTATGTCAGTGTCAAATTTATAATCCGGCCAAATCATGTCGGCATGCATTTTTTTTTAGAATGCCTTTTGCAGGCCAAGCTCTTTCCCCTGTTGTTTATTGTACAGGCATCATGCAATATTATGTCATGCTGTAGGTATCTATTCGATTTTTATATGTTGTGCTAAAACGGCAACCATATTTCAAATGGGTACATTTAGTTGTGATACTTTTTTCTGATTGTGTAAATAGTTTTTTTAACGTCAATGGTTTTAATCCTTTTAATTTCTATATTTATTATTGACACAATACGAATTATCCTAATGCAATCTGCAATCTGCTAAAGTAGCAACGACCTGCTCGTTTTGGTGAAAAGTGGTTTCGAAAGTGAAATCTAGAACTCATTTAGATACGCTTGAAATACATAAAAAAACGTCTGTTTGCAACATTTTTGCGTAACTCATAACCTACTAGCATCTTGAAATGTGTCATTTTGCAATAAAAAAATACCGGATGATGGTGCGAGAGCTGATTAGATACCGTCTCAAGAATTTTTGTCTCATCCGTTTGTTCAAAAGATCGGCTCTATTTACGCGAATCAAAGAAGCAACTCAAAAGGTTTCAGTGATAGTTTAGACAATGACGATAAACGGCGTTAATTAATTTTATTTTCAAATTCCATTTATTCGACCGTCTTTGATCTACTCGTATTTAAGCCAAACCTTTTACCTAAAAAATCTTTAGGAATATTTTGAAAACTTAAACTTGAATCACATTTAAAGACGCGCGTTAAATTTCTATCTCCATATTTTATCTTCTGAGTCTTATTCTGAGTCCAAAAAAGCAAAGCCTGTATACCGCTTCGAATTGGTCGCCGTAGCGTGCCCTGCGCCCGCGCCGCGACCTTCGCTGCGTCCGGGGGCATCCACGCGTGTAGCCTCGCGCCATCTTTGATTCGGTGCATGTTTTTGACATTGACAGTTCGGGAATGAACTCTCTTTTATTAGCATTGATGCAATATAAAAACACTATAGTCCATGAAATATAGCTTGATTAGAATGATGGGACTGACTCGACTGATCGAACGAAAAAAAAAACAGTTATGGTAAATAAAATAAAACGAAAATCTAATATAATAAGATTTAACAGTGAGTCAGTATTGTGATCATTATCAGAATAATTGGAACAATCATGAAAATCAATTAGAATTTTTTTATCGCATAAAGAATCTAATAAATTTGAAAAATTTTCGTAAACTATTAATAATTGCAATTTGATATTTTTAGCATCAAATTTTTTTCGATTTGTCGATTTTACGTCATCCCTAGCGATGATGAAAAATGACGTAACCTTGTAAAAACGTCATTTAAAGTTAGGTGTAATTTTTGTGACTGGATTATTTTAATGTTTTTAACTTAAAATGTCTATTTTCTACAATTAAATTGATTAATAAGTAGAGCAATGTATAAAAAAATATTCTTAACATGCCAGTTACCAATATTTTTTCGTGTGCAAATGTGTTTCACTTGTGTGACGCTGGTACAAAGTTACGTCGTCTCTTTCAGTGAGAACTGTAATTGTTATCAAGCTATATTTTAAGGACTATAGATGTAGAATCAGCATCAAACAAGACAGTGTCTCAACTATGTACCTATTTGACATAAGAATGCACATAAGTAAGATTGTCCCCTTGGTCTAGTGATTTAAATACCGGGTCAAGATCTTGGGGTTCTATCCCATGTCAGGTAACAAAATGCTCCGACTTTTAGAACATTGCTCGGGTTTATGATCATCAACGCACTTATGCCAGTACCCATCACTACTGTGGTAACTTGAATACTATTATGGAGGCCTTCCCCGAGCAGTGAGATGATTATAGGCTGTTACTTTACTTCACTTCACATATCAATCGCATAGATACAATATAACATAAAAATATCAGTACTATTGAATCTCTGACATAAAATCAAAGTCAATTATTCAATTGCGGACAGTTTCGGCTGTGTTCGCTACTCGAACAAAGGGAGAAATAAAAGCTTGTTTCAAACTATAATTGCTCCTTTTTAATAAGTTTAAAATAATAATTAATTAACAAGGGACAGTGCTAAGGCGACAGCGACCAAATGTGAAGTGGCATATCAAGAGTTACGTTCTAAACTACTATACGAAGGCAATTAACACTTCACTATTTTAGACCTTAGCATGATATAATTAAGATACAAACACAATATTACTGAGAGTCCCACCTCTGGGCTTCAAGGTTAACAAGTAAAGTGAAGGGAGAGCTATGATTGGCTTAATAAATCGTATGATGTATGAGGTGATTTTACAACATAACTAAAACTATAGATCTCTAGCTAAAGCACCTACTAACAGCTATCTTAAATACAAAATTAAACTTATTCTATTACGTAGCTATGACGTAGCTGTCGGCGTTGTCGCGCGTAGACATCCTCCGGGGCGTTGAAGGCATAGCCTTCAACTCTTCCTCGTCCGTGGTTGGCAAGAGGCAGAGTCGGTTGAGAGCGCGGCGCACAACACCACGGGATGTGGTAACGTCAGCAACGCGAGGCACAGCGTCGGAGCCAGGAAAAATCCTTGTGACCCGGCCAAGACGCCAACAGAGGGGCGGAGCGGCGTCGTCCTTTAGCAATACGAGGTCATTCACTTTCAAATCCTTGCATCGGGTTTTCCATTTCGTACGCTGCTGCAGTTCGGAAACGTACTCGCTAGACCAGCGTCTCCAAAAATGCTGGCGCATCTGCTCCAAACGGTGGAAGCGGTCGAGGCGGTTGGTGCTGCATTCCATCAGGGCAGGAGCTGGCAGCGCTGTCAAGGGCCTGCCGATTAAAAAGTGACCCGGGGTTAAAGGTTGTAGGTCTGTGGGTGAAGGGCTGAGAGGACAAAGAGGGCGGCTGTTGAGGATAGCCTCAATTTGTGTAAACAGCGAACACAGCTCTTCAAAGGTTAAGTGCGCTTCCCCCATTACCCTACGCAAATGCTGTTTGGCCGATCGTACCCCAGCTTCAAAGTAACCTCCAAAATGAGGAGCGTATGCAGGCGAGAATTTAAATTCGATGCTCTGCTGAGCTGCAAAGTCCAAAATAAAATCTGTGTTGTCCTTTGACTTAAAAAAATCATTAATTTCGCGTGCAGCGGCAACGAAGTTTGTACCGTTGTCGCAAAATATCTTTTTTGGTAATCCCCTACGGGCTATAAAACGTTTAAGCGACAACATGAAAGCATCCTTGGAAAGCTCACTTACAGCTTCCAAGTGGATGCATTTATAATTCAGGCAAATAAAAATGCACAAATAACACTTGGTTATTTTACAACCCCTGCCTTTACGATCCGTTATTAAAAATGGGCCGGCAAAATCAGTACCTACGCTTGAAAATGGGATGTCTGGATTAATTCGCTCGGATGGTAAGTTGCCCATTATATTGGTCATGTGCTGTCCTTTAAAGCGATGACAAACTACACAATTTTTAGCGACACTGCGAGCTAGATTACGCCCACCCACAGGCCAGTATCGATCTCTAATAGACGCGAGGAGAAGTTGAGGACCAGCGTGTAAGAGTCGTGTGTGCTCTTGCCGAAAAAGAAGCTTAGTAAGGTGACTACGGGAGTGCAACAAAATAGGGTGTTTCTTGTCATAATCATATGACGAAGCAGCGATACGTCCACCAACACGAATGATTCCATCGGAATCTAGAAAAGGATTAAGCGAAGCGATATCAGATTTGGCTTTCAAACCCTTGCTTAAAGAGAGCAATCGTATCTCATTGTCAAAGGAGTCCCTTTGAGACATTCGAACTAACGCCTTCATAGCGTTATCAATCTCTGAAGCTTGAAGAGGACCTGTTAATTTATAATTTTTATTCATCTGCCTTGAATTATGAATCCATCTCAAAACACGTGCGTAAGCTCGTTGCAAAAATGGACAGCCTAGAGATCCTAGAAAGATCAAGAGGAGCATCCCCCACCAAAGCTGAAAAAACTTTGACTTCCGGCAACGCTGGCATTTCCTCGACATCTGAGGGTGGCCAAGACGACTCTTCAAGCTCCAAGAAGGAAGGGCCGTGCCACCACATGATAGAACCAATAATTTCCTTGGGATCAATGCCACGTGACACAAGATCAGCGGGGTTCTGAGAGGATGGAACATAGCGCCAAGAACAGGGATCAGTAAGTTCCTTGATTGTACCTACTCTATTGGCTACGAAAGCTTTCATCCCTTTAGTTGTGCGCAACCAACTCAAAACGACCTTTGAATCAGACCAATAAATACAACGATCAATTTTCAGTCGCAAAGCTTGAACTACTACCGCAGCAAGTTCAGCTCCTAGCAAGGCAGCACACAGCTCCAGACGAGGAACAGTAGTCGGTGCGACTGGAGCGACACGTGATTTGGAGCAAAGCAGGTTTATTTTAATCTCGCCCTGCTTATTAACAGACTTTAAATAAATACATGCTCCATACGCTTTCTGTGAAGCATCACAAAAACAATGCAATTCTACATGAACTGGATTATCAATTAAAATGTACCTAGGCACCCTCAACTCCGCGATACTATTAAGACCGTCAACGAACGTAAGCCAGGAAGACTTAATTTTTTCTGGAACAGGATCGTCCCATCCCAGTTTATGCTCGGCCCAAAGTTCTTGGAGTAGCATCTTTGGTGTAATAGTGCACACTGATAGCAGACCTAGTGGATCGAAAACCTTGAAGGTAGAAGATAAAATCGATCTCTTAGTGACGATGTCGACCAAGGGTGGCTCAATAGGAAAATGAAGCTCATCCAATTTAGGCATCCAACCAATACCTAGAGTGCTTGTTGCATTACTGATCATCAGATCATTTGACGACTCCGTGGAACTATGTTCAAGCACCGAAGGCAAGTTTGACCGATACTTTCTAAGATGAAACCCCCCTTTAGCTAGAGCTTCAGCCACGGACTGCTGAATATAACGCAACTCGCTCGCTGATTGAGCCCCTGTCAAAAGATCGTCCACATAAAAATCCTCTTGGATAATATCCTTTATGAGAGGATCAATAGTCTCTTCACCCAATTGCCAGAGACAACGAGTACTCAGAAAGCTAGCACTTGAGAATCCATACGTTACAGTATTAAGCATCAAAGTGCGCAAAGGCTGAGACTCACTATCGCGCCATAAAACAAGCTGAAGACTACGATCGTCAGGATGAAGCTTTATTTGCCGGTACATTTTTTCAATATCACCGGAAATGACATATTTATACAAACGAAAACGAGCCAAAATATTAAACAAAGAGTCTTGAATAGTAGGGCCGGTCATCTGGATATCATTGATCGAAAGCCCAGACGTAGTACGAGCCGAAGCATCAAAAACAACTCGAAGTTTGGTAGATTCGCTGTTATTTTTTAGAACTGGATGATGAGGCAAAAAGAATTCTGCTCCAGAAGACCGATGTACATCACCCCAGTCAGACAAATGACCTAAGTCAGCGTATTCACGCATAAAATCAAAATAGAGTTCTTTTAGCAAAGGCTGTCTCCTGAAACGTGACTCCAAATTAAAAAACCGCTTCTTAGCTAGTTGAAACGAGTTTCCCAAAACATCTCTTTCAGCACGGAGTGGAAGCTTAACAATAAACCGACCGTCAGTATCACGAGAAGTATTAGCAAGAAAATGCTGCTCGCACAACGCTTCTTCCTCGGTTAAAACTGACTTGGTACGAGGAACCTTCTCTAACTCCCAAAATTTGGATAAATTATTGTTTAGATCAGCAATAGTCGTATCGTTGTTTCGCAACAGACCACAATGAAGACCTTCACTATTCGACCTATCAGAGACTACTGGAGTAGTGACAAGCCAACCAAGTTTAGAACTGCGCAGAACTAGACAATTGTCACCTAATGAACGCTGCTCCGATCCTAGTAAACTCCAAAATAATTCCGCGCCAAGAAGCAGATCGACGTCTAGCGCCTTGTTAAATTGAGGATCGGCCAACTGAACTCCCGCTAAATTTAAATGGTCCCTGCTAAAGGAGCGCGTCGGTAATTTATCAGAAATAATCGGCAACACAATACAAGATAATAAAGCGCTAAAGGCGCTGCACCTAGACTGAACGCGTACCGCGCATCGCTCAATTTTATTCGCAACACGAATGGCGGCTATACCGACTAAATCCCTATCCAAAATCTGAGAAGTCAGTTGCAAGGCATCTCTCAAGCGAGATGTTATAAGACAAGACTGGCTCCCGCTGTCCAAAACCGCTCGCGCTGTAACCACAACATTAGTAATAGGGTTGATCAAATCCACTTCAGCCGTACAAAGAAGCGCTTCGGAGGACGACAACGCACACATAGTGACAACAGGTTGAGACTCAGAAGGGCCGCTGGTTTTAAAGAAACGATCATGCAGTAACGTATTGTGGCGCTGCTTACATGTTTTACAGCCACCGGACAGCTTGCACCGCTGTGACTTGTGACCCGGCCTTAAACAAACGTGACACAATTTTAATACCTCGACGGCAGACATCCTGTCATCAATGGACTTGACTTTAAAAACAGGACACTCATAAACACGGTGCGAACCCTGGCACACATTGCAAGATTGCATCGACGACAACTGCATAGGTGGGGATGAGCTATCCGCAGAGGTACCTAGCATAGCCCTAGTCTGTGGTTTCTGCCTACCCGTGCTGCCAGACGACAAAGCTTGTTTAGCCGGCTGTGAATTACAATTAACCGTCTCTAAAACATCAGCACGACTTCTCAAAAAGCTAAAGAAATCATCAAGACCCGGTATCTCATTCAACGAATTCCGGTGCTCCTCCCATTTAAAACATGTCTTTGAATCTAATTTTTGCGCAACAATATAAATAATTAACACGTCCCATTTTTCGGTAGATAAACCTAAAGTGTGAAGAGCGCGTAAATTCTTTGTGATGTGATCAATAATAAACCGTAATGACCTTTCTGTTTCACGCACGGACTCGAGACTAAATAAAGATTTCAAGTGATTATTAATCAGCTGGCGTTTATTATTATACCTATCGCATAAAAGCTTCCACGCCTCTGCATAGTTCTTATCGGTCACCTCTAAGTTACTAATTACTCGCGCCGCCTCCCCTTCGAGATAAGAATTCAAATAGTGGAACTTATGAACTTCCCGAATTTTACGTTCATGAACGAGTGAGACAAACATATCCCGAAACTCCAGCCATTTGAAATAGGTTCCATCGAAAGTAGGTATCTTAATGACAGGCAACTTGAAACCTAGAATTTCGTTATCATCATCATGATGATGACTCGAGCAATGAACGCTAGACCGTCGCGACGAGGAAGACTTAAAATCATCACTACTCGCATTAACAATTTGCTGCGCCTGAGCTAAATAATTATGAAAATCCTGCTCGATTGAGTCTCTCGTGCTTAATTCAACGTCCTGAGTGGAAACATTAATCACTTCTATCTGTTCCTGCACTAAATCAAATTCTGTAAATAATGCGTTGAATTTAGACAATTTACTTTTAAGCTTAAGTAATTCTAGCGACGAAAGGCTATCAGAATTACTCACAGAATCCAAATAGTTTTTAAACCTCGTTACGCGCCCTTTGATTGAGCTACGTTTAGCTAACAAATCTTTAAGACTCATTTCAGACTTTGAAACATCAGTTTCAGGCATTTTTTACAAAAGAACTACGAAATTAAGCACAAAAATTAGGTAAATTGCATACGATACGCTCCTCGTTTTGTTCCAAAGCGAAATGCAGATCAGGTGCACGCCACCAGTAAGCGCTGCAGCGATGTAGCCGGCCGGCAGCAATGCGGGCGTGGCGGTAGAAATGCAGCGCTGATGAGCTGGAATGCACGGGGCACAAAGATAAGCAACAATAAACGAAGCAAGATGATGCGTACCTATTGAATAATAAAGGTATTGGAATGCGCCTTGTAGTAAATTATGGCCAGTCCTGATGAGAACAGTTATGAGAAAGCACGTAAGGATGGCAAATATTTGCGGTGATTTAGTGCGATTAAGATAGGCAATATAGTGAATTTCGTGATATAGTGATGGTGAAAGGTAACAAATGGATTGCCTTTATGAACTAGGTAAGTCTTGAGAGCAATTTAATCCTTAAAAACAAAGAGATTAGAAGATTCAATAGGCAATGCGATAGGATTGTAAGCCAATAAAAATACGCAACTCAGCTTAGGTTATGAATGCGGCAGTAGGCTACACCAGAATTAACAGGCACAAATACCTATTGTAAATCTCAAAGGATAATAAATTATTATTATAAAATTAGGCCGATGATGCGTAGGCGTGCTTCAATTAGGCTTGTGTGCAAAGAAAGCGCCACATGAAGGCGTAAAAGGCTACACAAGAAGTAGAAAGCACAAATAGGTATTGCAATAGGTAAATTTTAAAGGCGATACCTAGCACTAAATCGGTACCTTGAAGGCTAGCCCCTGTATACACAAATCAAGGGGGAAATTATTGGAAGGATAGTAAGGAACGGGCTCACTTGACAATCAGACAGGGAAGGTGGCAGCGCAGTCCAGTTGTTCTGCGCCCTGGGAGTCCCTCGCTGCGTCGATGAGACCTTGATTCGCTTTCCCAAACGGTGACTTCACGGTTTTTCTGGAGAATTTCACGTTGAGCACGTAGAACTCGGGGCACGCACGCGCAAACGTCAGCGCCCAACGCACAGGATAAGGCCGGATACTCTCCTAGACCCTCGGTGATGCTCGATGTAGCGGATGACGTGGTGATGACCTCTGTCCGTCCTCAATAGAAGATATTAGGCTCTGTAAAAAACTCCAAAATCGCTTCAAAACTAAGCACTGTCCTGTCACGGTCGCCAATTTTGTTCGCTACTCGAACAAAGGGAGAAATAAAAGCTTGTTTAAAACTATAATTGCTCCTTTTTAATAAGTTTAAAATAATAATTAATTAACAAGGGACAGTGCTAAGCCGACAGCGACCAAATGTGAAGTGGCATATCAAGAGTTACGTTCTAAACTACTATACGAAGGCAATTAACACTTCACTATTTTAGACCTTAGCATGATATAATTAAGATACAAACACAATATTACTGAGAGTCCCACCTCTGGGCTTCAAGGTTAACAAGTAAAGTGAAGGGAGAGCTATGATTGGCTTAATAAATCGTATGATGTATGAGGTGATTTTACAACATAACTAAAACTATAGATCTCTAGCTAAAGCACCTACTAACAGCTATCTTAAATACAAAATTAAACTTATTCTATTACGTAGCTATGACGTAGCTGTCGGCGTTGTCGCGCGTAGACAGGCTGTTATTTTTGTATCTTACTGTGTTTCTAGCTTTTTATACTTACTTATCGCTAGTAATTTAATGTAGTTTTGTGCCAGCTCAAAACAGAAAGGCACGTCTCGTCTTACAGGCGTAGTAAGAGTACTGCCTGTTGAAGACTAGCACCTGCCGACTCTTCACTATGCGATCACCAATCCGCTAAAGACACTTCCATCCGTCTTTTTGACTCCTTTAGTCGCCTCTTTCAACGCCCTAAAGAAGTAATATAGGGCACTAATGCTGTAAAAGTATTGGTCAACCAAGTATGCATGGTCATGGTCACACAAGAAACGATATTTTTAAAGATGTTTAGCTAGGTCCTAACCATGTATAAGACCTAGGTAGTATATCCTTAATAATATTGTAAAATGTTTGTTACGAAACCATTGAACAGATTTTGATGGAACTTTCTAGTAACGTAGCTTTGATATCAGAAAAACATTATAATAAGCTATAATTATCGCGAAATCCCATGTTGTTCCCGCAGGAACACGGCATAAAAGTGGAAATGTATGAAGTCACATGAAACAGATAGCGTTTCGTTGGTTACCATATCATTTTTAAAGCAGATTTTTTTTCTTTGCCAAAAATGCCGAAGTCCATGCAGACAGAGTCTCGGGCAAATCCTGGTATCATTGTGCATGCCAACCACGGCTGAGTGAAGAATACACGTAATAGTAGGTGTGAATGATACATTATGGTTACTGTTACGTGAAAATGACTCAACTGTTATATCGTGCGAAAGTACGTACTCTGATAATAACACACTCCATTGGGAATTTCCGAATTTTAACTGTGTTAATGATACAGTGAGATAAGTGTGGCATAGACCGTCTTAAGAGGAAACACTACGGGCGAGAGAATTGAAAAATAGGTATTTGTAAAATCTATTGCTGTCGCGCAGTGCCAAACGCCTTCACCGCAGAGTGTGATAGAGACAACTGCTTCTTGGACCGAAAATACCTACTAAAAGCACACCAAATCAACGTTTCATAGTCCCCCGATTATTTCCAAAACTAGACCGATTTAATTACTTTTTTCATAAAAAATTAAAGAAAAGCTTTGGCCGTGTTTGTATGTTTTCCTTTTTTTCTAAAATTTAGCCAAATTTGTTTTCTGGGTGCTTGAACACAGCGAAAAATCTGGCGTATTTTTTTTATTTTTGAGGGCTCAAATCTTTTTTAAAAATTAATTTTAGAAAAAACAGAAAACATTGAATCATGCTAATGTGGCCATAGATTTCTATAATAAAAATTATTGATCTACTGGCTTTATCCAGGGAGGAAACAGGGGACTACGTTTGTATGGAAAAACGGCCCTTGTGTTTCCTCTTAATACTTAGAAGATAAAGAATTGCAAAGAATGACTTTTGAATTATGTAAAAAGCTATCGACCGTCCCCAATGGCGGAAGCAATAGAGACTAATATGAAAGGAACTCTGTCCGTCTGTTACGTATGTTCTGATCAGGTGTTGCGCTGATCTGTGCAGAACAAAAGGGTCCCGAATTTGTATCCAGATCGGGGAAATTTGCGAAAAGATTTCTAAATAAGCTTGGATTTAGAAGGAGCGTGGGTGCCTTCGGAAAGAACATACTTTAGGAGACACCTACTCATTTTAACTTGATACTTGTTATTCAAACGACAAAGAAAGATAAGGTGCGCAATTCGACTACGCTTTTTTTTACCAGGTTGAGAGATTTCAATTAAATTATTTTTGATCTCGTTGTAGGTATAGCTCAAAATTGGTAAATGTAGAAGATGCACCCCGAAGGGTAGAAAAATAGGTTCGACAGACTTGTTAGCTTTGCAATTGTCAGTTATTTATTGTTCAGCACTGACTTTAAATTCGTAGTTTATTACACATTTTTATTTTGATAAATGTTGTGAAAAAAAAATCTTTTGATCAAAAGAATTACCTACCTTAGAGTACAGTTAAATTTTGTTTATTTTTAACATCTCTCCTTTAATTGCATTGCATCCAAGCAAATAAAAATAAAACTGATATATAATTATTGATATTTATTTAAATGTGGCAGTTGGTCTAGTGGTTTAAATACCGGGCCAAGATCTCGGGGTCCCAGGTTCGATCCCCGGGTCGGGCAACTAAAAGTTTCGAATTTTCGAACGTTGCTCGGGTTTGTGATCACCAACCCGCATTTGGCAAGCGTGGTGATTATGCCAGTTCCCATCATTGCTGTGGTAACTTGAATTCAATGATGGAGGCCTTTTCCCTGCAGTGGGATGATTATAGGCTGTTACTATTTAAATGTGTACTGACGCAGGACACAAACTGTGTTATTTTATCCAGTTAAGGTACTCGTAATTAATTCATTACGAGCCCGTATACAATTAAAAATAGCCCTCACAAGGTTTAGTATACGGATAAAGTTTTAGTTTGCTATTGTAAAACTGTGAACAGTTTATTTGTATTTTATGTTTTTTCCTTATATGTAGCTATAAGGAAGTCAGTAGTTTATCGTATCGAAAACTAACCTAGTATAATGTTTTTAGATAGTGGGCATTGAAGAATAATTAATTATAAATAGTACATACATACATACATACACTCACGCCTTTTTCCCGGAGGGGTAGGCAGAGACCACATCTTTCCACTTGCTACGATCCTTACAGACTATTTTCGCTTCATCCACATTCATTAATCTTTTCATACACGCTCGCCGGTTTAGGGTACTCTTGACCTGACCTTTCTTTAGAACTTCCCCGATTTGATCAAGATAAGTTCGTCGAGGCCTTCCCCTTCCAACATTTCCATTCATACTCGCCATATATATCTTTTTAGTCAACCTGCTTTCGTTCATCCTCTCAACATGTCCAAACCATTTAAGCATTCCTTTTTCAATACTGGTCACTACATCCTCTTTTACACCACATCGATCCCTTATCACACTATTTTTAATCCTGTCACTCAGATTGACTCCAATCATACTTCTTAGCGCTCTCATTTCTACTGCATTTACTCTGCTTTCATGTTTTCTCTGCCACACCCAACTTTCGCTCCCATACATCAGTGTTGGAACCAACACCCCTCCATGCACAGCCAGGCGGGCCTTTTCGGACACCTTCTGACTGGTCATATAAGCGTGCAACGCTCCATTCATTCTATAATTAGCTTCAATTATAAATAGTAACGGCTTGTAATCATCCCGCTGCAGGGAAAAGGCCTCCTTCATTGAACTAAAGTTACCATATCAATGGTGGGTACAAGCATAATCACCACGCTTGCCAAATGCGGGTTGGTGATCACAAAACCGAGTGATGTTCGAAAATTCGAAACTTTTGTTGCCCGATCCGGGGATCGAACCCGGGACCCCGAGATCTTGACCCGGTATTCAAATCAATCAAGACCAACGGGGCCTTTATACTATTACACAATTGTTGTACAAATATATCATTGAATTGTATAAGAACAAATAATAACACCATAATGTTTTCACGGGTGTCGTGAGAGGCAACTAAAGGACTGCCAGAGGAAGGATTGCAGAAGCTGCTTCTCTCAAAATTTGTCCAACCCAGACCCACTTGTCACAAGCTTGGAAATTATGACCAAATCTTCCATTTGGAGAGGTTGGCAATTATGACGATGAATACAAATAAATTCAGGGATCAGAACGTCTGACGGATACACGTTTAAATTTGAAACGGAAATAGATTTTGTTCCGGAAAAAACACCGTTTCTGTTTTTTCACAGATTATTCTGTTTGCTTCTTTTTCTAACTGATTAACTTGCCAGTGTAACCTTGCCTTAAGAAAAGCGAATCTGAATGCGTCTAATGATTACCGCGACCGCGTTCCGTCTCGGCTGACGGACGGCGAAAATTTCGACAGAATGTACGATACTTTCGTCTCTGAAATGTAGTTTCGACAATGAGCGTGCAATTTAGCTGAGTTTAAACTGCTTGCTTTGGGTTCCGTAGCTCCAAAAAACTAATCTCACCCACCATCCCTTCAACTATCTCTACTTAAAAATCACGTCAATTCGTCGCTCTGTTTTGCCGTGAAAGACGAACAAACAAACAGACACACACACTTTCCCATTGCACTTATAATATTAGTATGGATATTAACATCCAATGTTAGAACAGAACCCTTGGTGGGCGAATTCGACTCGCACTTGACTGCTTTTTTTTGGAAGCAGTTTTTGAAATCAAAATTATAGAGCCAGTGTTACTTGCACTATTATTTTGGTCTTTGGAAAACGGAAACAATTTTAAACAAAAATGAAGTATGATTTATAATATGTTACTTAACCACTACGGGGGTTGTATTAAATTAGGTTTACGCCATTTTGAAATATCGTTTTCAATAATAGACGTAAAAATTGCACAGAAGCAAAGATTTATTGTTTCTCTATAAACATTTTGCGATCGTAACTTGACGATGCGGTTAGTAAATTCCATGCAGACCGCTCGTATGCGGTTTTGTGATGCTGTTTTTTTTCTCTGACCTTTAATAGACGGTCAAACAATTCTTGATAATACGTTTCTATGTCATTCTAAACTGGTTTGAATGTTTGTTTTGTGCCGTTTGTTTGCAGTTCCATTTTCGAATTTGGCGTTGAGATGGATAGACTTTTTTAGAGTCTCTGAAAAGTGGCCAGCATTACAGAGTTTTTAATTTATAAAGTTTTGAATGTTAATTACCTTACGATAACACGAATAGAAACTACATTAGGTACCTAATATTTTTTAAGCTATTGCATAGCTTCTATCGCGGGCCTTGAGCGTGGAGACCGAATCCAGAAATTCCGTAACGAAAATAACCTAACACCCCCCACTCCGACCGGCACAGCGGTGATACTTTTTAGTTTTATAATTGCATAAGTTGATAAAAAATGCTATGCAATAGCTTTACCGCGGCAGTCTCCGAGTGCCACACGTCTTTTTTCATTTTTTTATAAGTAACTGTTAATATTTTCTATATTTAAAAAGGCAACAGCTCTTTTGTGGTTTCTTTTATTAGTCTTTTAGTGATTGCAATATTATGTAATTTTTAAGACAATGGCAATAAAAAACATAATTTAAAACTGTCGTGTGATTGAATGCATTTCTTTAAATCATTGTCATATAAAAGTAAATATTGTATTCTGTTATATTGTAAAATAGTAAATAAAAATATGTATATACAATTACTACGTAGCACAGAACTACCTATCTATAAGTTGAAAGTATGAATATTTGAAAAACTAAGTGAGCTCTAAAATTTTCTTTGAATAGGCTCAAAAATAATCATATAAAAAAGTTAAAACTTCAAATGTACATAAGTACACAATATTTTCAAGAATGAACTTGGAGGTTAAAAAAACACAAATAAAATAATTACTAAAAAATATTTTCGGGACGACAACACTACGAAAACATTTTACATGAATAAATTATTGCATTGATATTTCCCTGTATACGTATAGGAGGATCAATCAACATTGATATTTGACAATGACGCACACTGTCTGGCGCGTGTTAAAATTGGTCAATCGTACAAAAGGGTTAAAAAACCGGCGGACCCTCACCTGACAGATAAATGACTAAAAGGTTGGACCCTTGATTAAAGGGTCAAGACCGTCAATTCTTCAAATATGCGCTACACGAGTTAAACATTAAGTTTTCTTTTATTGTCTTCGTCCTATTAGCATCATGAATATCAAGCTGTTTATACTATATATGGGCTACGGTCTAGTTACCCTTGTAAACTCTCAATTGAGAGTATACAAGGGTAACTAGACCATGCTTGGACTGAAGCATGCCTGTACTGTAACCTGTCAATGTACAGACATCGGCAGGTCAAGCTACCCAAAAAGTCATTAAATTGATTTTCAACTTTAAGTCCAACAAGTAGAGATTAATATCATTTGAGAAAATTTGACGTTTTGAGGTAGGTTGACGTGCTGTTGTCTGTACATATTATAAATAAATAAATAAACATAAATTTACTCACATCTATATCTGATTTTTTAGGTTTCAATCCCTCGATCGTGAGTTATTCCAGACACAATTGAAATTAATTGTTATCGTGGCACCCGAGTGCCTCCTGGGGGTTGAGGGATTAACTGTCTTTCCTAAACAGACTACTCGTAAATAAATAATTAAGAAAATTTTCCAGAGGCAACGTTAATAAGCAGACGAATAATTTCCGGACGGGTCAATGCAGAAAAAGTATTTTTATATTAGGGGTTAAAGTATGAAATTGCCGCTTTGTATGGACGAAATCGAGAAAAGTCATTTTTCCATACTAACAATTTTTTAGTTTTTTTTATTACGCCTGAACCGTTTTCGATGCAATTAAAGGTGAAAGTTAGATGGTTATAAAGCTACGCATTATACTCGTAGTATTTAAATTTCTGAAAATCAAAGTACATAATACATATATACTTAATTGAAGCAAGAAGGTCAGCTGACACGTTGTAAGGGGTCTTTTCAACGACTTCCTTTGAAGTAATAGGCACTAGTATTGCATTTTTTTTAGTCAAAAGTTACTTTATTCAGTTTATGATACAATACAAAAAGAATTACGCAATAATACGACTATACTTAAGAGCTATAAACAAAATAAAAAGTGGGAAAATAATCGGCAATTTCATACTTTAACCCCTATTATGTTTCCTCGGGTATGGGTAGTTGTGGTACCACCGTTGGTTCTAATGTCCACAATAGGTACAATTGCTTTAATTAATAGAGTAAGAATAAGAATAAGAATAATTTATTTGCTCTTGAATGAGGTACACCAGGATGACAGATAACATTAGAATCATTCATCCAGCCAATAAATATTGACATTATAATTTCTGCTATTGACATTCCATATTTAAGTTAAGAAATCATTTGTGTTTTTATTTTTGACATTTGTTTTAATTTTAATTTTTTTTTCATTGACATTCTTTATTGGCCTGTTGATATTATTCTATATCTAATTTGACATGCATGTTATGTTATATTACTAATGTTTATCTTTGAATGTATTATAATATGCTGGCGTCTTGGGTACCACTGTAAGTCAGCATGTATTGATTTTGATAAAAAAAATAAAAATAAAATAAAGCAGCATGCAAATACATAATTAAAATTTTAATCAATATAAATGTCATTAATAAAGTAAATTAAATATTAAATTAGATTGAAAGCACAGATGTATAAAGTATGTCAAACCAATAATAATAATAAAATTCAAATTTAAAGTCACAATAATATTTTAGATAGGAATTAAATGTCAGTTATACAGGAATCGAAATTTATAAGTCAGATAATCTTTTATTGAATAAAAACAGCCGCTAACCAATAAATAAAATAATTGACGATTAAATAAGCTCCCCTTAAGTTCTTTTATTTGATCCGGTAATTTATTGTAAATAGTAACAGCCATGGCGTAGCAATTACGACCGTACAAAGCCGATCTTGATACGGGTTGTGCTAGCCTGTTTTTATGTCTGGCACTATACTTGTAAACATGTTCAAAATCCGCGAATAGTTTAGGATAAGTTTTGACGAACTTACATCCTATGTTCCCTAAATATTGGTGCACATGCTTGCAATGCTTTAATACTTTGAACCCCATGAGGCACCCGGGTGCCACGATAACAATTGATTTCAATTGTGTCTGGAATAACTTACGATCGAGGGTTCAATTAGTTACTTACTTTGGGATCAAAGCAATTTATTTATTTATTATTTATATTTAATTAAACCAAATTGAACGCGATCAACTAAATACCAACCAGTATTTTGTGATCTTCAAACTATCTTATCTATCATAAATGAGCGAACATAAAAATATTCGTTCCACTTATTTTAATCTGTATCTCTACTTTGTTGCATTTTACATTAATTACTGAAACAGTTTCAATCAAATAAATATCAAGGCTAATAGAGATCGAAACTTGTTAATGCGACTTGTTTTTAAGTCTAGACCAGTTTAGCTCTAATAGTGGATTAATAAAAATCTTGAAACTTAAAAAAAAATGTTTTTTTTTATACAGGTTTTAGATTTACTGGACTTAAAAGACTAGAAGACTTCACTTCACAATCGGTTAAACTGCGACCACTAAAATCTTTTAATGGCGTAGATTGTTTTAGAGGAGGATGATAAAAAAATTAAAAAATAATCAAATACTTATGCAGTTTACACGTTTAAAAATAAATAATTGTCACGCCATGTAAATCCAGGTCTATTAGTCTGGGAAGGTAATAACTATTAAATATTTTTTCAATAAGACTATGGTTTCACTGACAGCAGACAAAAGTTAGTATTCTAAATAATAATTTTCCTTTATCAAATCATTGTGTCTTTAAACTAGCAAGATCAAATCAAGAAAGGCAAATTATTACCGGCAAATATCAACAATAGTAAGATGGTAAATATCTTTTTAGGTATTTAGCGCAAACAAAAAGTATCAAAAGTGCAAAGTACACTATATTTGCTGGGTATTGTCAAAATGAATACTGCAAGTAATTTGAAGGGGTTTAGGGAGTTTGATATATGCGATAGTTAATTAAAAACTACGTTTGCATACTGAACATACTGAAAATTAATGAATAGTTATTTTCGACTCAACATCCTCGATTCATGTCTTCGATAACCTTAACACTATACGTGGTAAAGTCGATGACTTGGTGACATCATTCAACGTTACTTCCTATTATTTATGACACAAAAACACGATAAACTATGAAGACATACTTAAAGCTGTAGCTTGTTAAACGATCGATCATTAATTGTAATAAATAATAAAGGTAAACATGTAACAGGCAAATGTAGACTTAAATTCTAGCATGTGAAACGATCGGTTGTAAAAATTGTAACAAAAGCAAGGCTCCAAGGTACGATTTGGGTCACTTTAGGATACGATTTCTTCTAAACTGACTTGGTTCTGGTGTAGCCGTGCTTCAAAAGGCACTTAAAGCAGTTGGTCCTAGCTTTTGTCGTAAGAGAGTCAAGTCAAACCTGTGAGAAGCTTGGAAAACCCTGACAACTGGCGATCTTTGAAAGATTCATATGATTAGAAGAAGAAGTAAATCATATTACAGCTGTCATCATCATCACGTCAGCCAAATGTCGCCAGTCTTTATTCTAAAATGATTACTGCTGGACTTAGGCCAGCCCTAAGGATCTCTACAAGGTTTGGTCCCGCGCCACCAGCATCCAACGTCTTCCCGCGACCTTCACCAGATCGTCGGTCTACCTGGTGGGGGGGTTACCCACAGATCATCGTCCGGTGCGCGATCGCTATAACAGCTGTGGCAGAATCGTCACCAGTAAAACTGTTTAGTTACAATTTCATATTAGTCAAGAAATAGCGTATTTACTAAAGTAGCAGATGCTATTTTTGTATTATTATGTAAGAACCAATTATAATAAGTACTTTACTATCTCGTTGACAGAACAATAAGTATTATTTTGTTATAAATAGATCATAAACATGCTATAGTTAACGACACATTCGTACAGAAGTCTGGGGAAGCGATGACAGATAATGTAATGATGTTTCATAACTTATTCATACTGCGGACAAAGTAACGAAATGAATGATAAATACGGATATAAATTATTATGTGTTATTGATATTAATTAGTAAATGACACTACACATGTGTAGTGGCAAACACTGCAAGTAATTCTAATGACGATTAGCTGGAAATAAACCACCAATTTTAAATTAATGCATGATCATTTTGTGGTATCAAAGAAGATTTTTTTTTGTAAACACAATTTTACCTAAATTTTCTTAGATTGAATTGGGACCAAGCTTGAATAATACTACTATATCAATCAAATAATCATCAATTTCGCTGCTGATTTTAAAAAGTGTGACTAATGACGTAGCTACACATGAAATTGAAAACTTCCTCTGTTTTTTTTTAAAACCATTTGCCAACCAATTTTTTTTCTTAAATTACTAGTCAAAAACAAATAAAATCAGTAAAATCATCAACTTTTATTTCTGCCAAGTCCCAGGAGGCGCTTTTAGGACCCTTTTGTAATGTTCCGAAATTAACATATGATACCTAAGAAATTTAAATGTATGATAAAAAGTATGGTAAACTAGCTTCTTGCCCGCGGCTATGCCCGGTTATAATATAATATCGCGCGGGTGGATACAGTGGGATACTAAGTAGCCTGGTACATTTTCAATACTAATATAATCTAAATTGTACCAAGTATTATCAAAATCAGTAGTATGTTAGGCGGGAAAACGTCACAGGCAGACATTGCTATTTTCGCATTCATAATATTAGTACGAATTTGAAACATGAGCGGACACAGACGCGAGAAAAGACTAGCAAAGTCGACTATATAATTCTTCAACGCATATAATATGATAAAATATGTAGATTAGTTTAGGCATCATAGAGCTATTCGGTTTGAAATGAACAGTTTGAAATGTTAATATTTATGCTCCAATGTAGGTTTATTATCTGTTTGTGTACATTCCTGTTAATTGTGTTAGCGTGTTAATTTCGTTGAAATTTGTAATTTAAACTTTTGTTTTAGTCATTAATGTTTCGTGGAAAGTTATTTACGAGTTCCACCACCTATTTACTCAGATTGTTAATGATCCTAAAATGATTAAATACTAGGTAAGTATAATTATATCTCTTCATTCTGCATCTATTTTTCTATTTATCTATACAGAATATCTTTTTCATCACTGTCAAAATTTTTGATAGGAGTTAAGTATCGTATTTAAAACCATTTATTAAGTAAGAAATGTAGGTCATGTTTTCACCCGAAAATATTTTTTGCAATATAGGTAGTTAGTTTACAATTTTTACGATCCTAAGCCTGTGAAAGTATGAAGGGAAAATCAACAACTTATGAATAGTATCGTAACGAATGAATGAGATGCGTATCGCGTAAAAAAAGTGTTGCGAGAAGGCTGTACCTAACAAAAGTTTTAACAACGAACAGAGTACCCACAATATTTATTTAAGCTTTTTTCTCAAGTAAGTGATGTAACGTCTTTATTGAGAAATGATTAATTTATAATCTTTGAACCTAAAAATTTTAGATTTTTGGCGGGCTATCAGACAACGGCAGGTCAACCTACCAAAAAAATTAAAGGTAAATTAATTTTCAACTTTAAGTCCAACAAGTAGAGATCAATATCAATTGAGAAAATTTGACGTTTTGTGGTAGGTTGACGTGCTATTGTCAGTACTAAAAGAAAAAAATACGTCATGTGTTTTTTGTCTCGTAGATTTTCGAATTAAAATTTGGAAGATGATTAAATATGAATAAAAATGAAAAACCGAAATGTATGTACGCTCATAACTTCAGATAAACTCTACCGAATTGGATAATTATTTTAGGTTATATATGTAATGGTCAGGAGTAGTTTTATATGGAAGAAAATATTGGATAATTGTATGAAAAATAAACTGTTTTAGAAATAACCACCTGGGAAGGGTACACATCGCAACGGTTTTTGTAGTTTTGGTCATAAATGGAGCAAATTTTCTGTTGCCTGTATTCTTCTGGTAATACTACATTATATTTTACTAAGTCGGCTCTAAGCCTCTTACACCCGTATTATAAAAAACAAATTACTTATTGCTTAAGAAAGTCATAACTTTAGATGTTATTACCTAGTACTTACGTGAAGAAAATGGGTCACCATTAATAGACATAATATTTGGCTGAGAATGCTAACTTTTCATAGTTCTAACTTCTAGTAATTACTAGATTAAGGACAACAAATTGTCACCTAAGTGATTACTTTTAGTCAAGTAATTAATCCCTTAAGACACCCATCATAGCAAGTTAGAAATAATGTGTACAAATCAACTTATCTTTGAGTTGCCAAGCAAAAAGTTCGAGTCATCTGAAACGAATCGAGGGAAAACGCAGAAAATGTGATACACTCAATGATATTTGATACTTGATTGATAGTATCGTATGATCCTGTTATTTCTTTCTTGGGAGTAATATTTTCGACCGACGAGAAACAGAGATTTAGTTTCATTTAGTAGAGTTTAAGTCAAGGTTGGTTTTATGAATATTAAACCAGGAACAGAAGACTTTTAGATTAAGTTAATTAAAACCATTAATGATACTCGTATTAAAAAAAATTGATTGTAACAATTTTCTTTTATTGTTTTACTTAATTTGCGATTGTTTTTAGGGAAAACAAAAAATATTGAAAATAATTTTAAGACCTTAGTTCAAAAAATTAAATTGAGACAACAGCACTAGCTTTACTTTTGTCAGTTTTTTGGATTTTATTATTATCATTGATATTGTATTTATATTTGAAAATTCATAAAAAATTTGACATAATTACTATTATTTTACCTTCTCGAGGTTTTTTGAGTTAATAGTATATTAAAACCTTTTTTTTTCACATTCCATAGTTTTTTTTTAATTTATTGCAGTTTTATTGCAAGTAGAAATATTGCTGACTATTCTTCTACTTTTATAATTGAATTTTCCTTAATCAAAATAACAAAAAGTTGCAAAAAATAAAATTTACATTCCTTTTTTCATGCTGGCTGGTTACAAATGTCAACATCTTCCTCTAGTTCCGAACACTTGATCGGAGGCTATGTACCGACACGTGTCGGCCTCAATCGGCAGTGTATCTGCGACCTTGCTGGGTCGTCGGCACACATACCTAAGTCAATGACACGCCCTTTGATGTTTGGGATCTCGTGTTTTGTGTGAAACAGAAAATTTACGTAGGCATACCGACCTTAGTTCCTCAAGTGACTGCTAGAGGCGCTGTACGTTTTTTCATAGATGTTTTTTCAAACGACCAGTTAATTTTCAGATCAATGTTAACTTAAAGTATAAGTGTACTGGTTTGTTGTGCGGTGGCCCGCCTAATACGCGAAGGTTCGATTTCCTATCGAGTAGATTTAGGAACCGGATTTTTGCTAAATTGGCTTGGGTCTAGGGTTATATTAGCGCTTCAAAAAGCACCTTCAGCCGTATTCGGTTAGTTGAACAGTGACAAGCCTGCTACGCAAGCCTACCACACACACACACACACACACACACAGACATATTTGTATCTTACTACCATTGACTCGTTTGCAACGATACTCGGGAGGAAGCACTGGCTTCTGTAACACAGGTTAGGTATAAAAACCTACCTCTCACAGATGCCAGGGATACCTACATTTGTTTTTATGGAAATAAAGATTTTATTATTTTTTATATTTTACGCAAGGGTCCTGGTTTTGATTCCCGCCAGGTCGTGTTGACCTAGGTCTGGGTTTATAGTCGGGCTTTGGAAAGCACTTTAGTGTCACCTTTTCTCAAGAGGAAGTCGTAAAAACAGTTCACGTGAGAGGCCTGTACTGGGCGGCTTGGAAAACAATATTTGATTATATTTGAAAGACAGTCATATTATAAGAAAAATAATACATTATGTATACATATCTGACTGTTCCAGAATACAGGTAACATAGTAAACAAAACATTCGTTGGTTCGCAAGAGTTTAACTCGAAACATGCGTTTACGCGGAGATTTCTTTAGAAAAAAACATGTTTGTTTTTGTATTAACTGACATATTGATGACTTTGTCTCGAAACATGGCAACGCTTTGTATCCTACTACTTGTTCAAAGTCGGTAAAGTTATTTGAAAAAAAAATGAATTTATCAATAAAACTTAAATAAACTATACGAAGTTGCACTAAAAGACGTTATGAAATGTATTTTATGATCCGGACATTAAAAAAAAAGACATGTGGCACTCGGAGACTGCCGCGGTAAAGCTATTGCATAGCATTTTTTATCAACTTATGCAATTATAAAACTAAAAAGTATCACCGATGTGCCGGTCGGAGTGGGGTGTTAGGTTATTTTCGTTACGGAATTTCTGGATTCGGTCTCCACGCTCAAGGCCCGCGATAGAAGCTATGCAATAGCTTAAAAGTAACGGCCTATAATCAACCCACTGCTGGGCAAAGGCCTCCATCATTAAACTCAAGTTACCACAGCAATGATGGGTACAGGCATAATCAGTTAATCATAATTCGAGTAGTTAACATTTATGGTATAAGTAGGAAGGTAATCAGAAGAGTAAGAAATACCTTTCTGCTTACACCACTGAACGACCAGAGGCAGTCCACTTTTTACAAGTCACAAGTATAATTATCTTGATTGTTATATGAACAGTTATTAAAGATTCACAGCGCTGTGCAAGCAGGATGGATAAATAAGTGACTGACATTAATATTTGTAATGCAATGACACTTACGTTGACTTTAGCAGGAAAATACTGTTTTAATTTATAACTGCGAACCGAGGAACTCATACACTGGTGATTCTCACACTGCAGGCTTAGTTATTAATTTGATTATGTTTAAAATAGCATAATAATATACTATCTCAACTCCTAAGCTTCTCTTTACGGGTATCGTAAAAGATATGTAAAGTAAAGTAAAGTAACAGCCTATAACTATCCCACTGCAGGGAAAAGGCCTCCATCATTGTATTCAAGTTACCACAGCAATGATGGGTATTGGCATAATCACCACGCTTGCCAAATGCGGGTTAGTGATCACAAACCCAAGCAATGTTCATAAATTCGAAACTTTTTGTTGCGCGACCCGGGGATCGAACCCGGGACCCCGAGATCTTGGCCTGGTATTTAAACCACTCGACCAATGGGGCGTCCAGAGAGATGTAGTATAAAGTTTATCGCCAAAAGAAGAAGGGTAGTAGCACAGAACACGGAAAAAAGGTTAGAAAGGCGATGAAGGCGGTGCAGGCGCGCCACAGAGGTTATGAGAAGATGCCTAAACTTCTGCCCAAACATGAAAGTAAGTGAGCACTGTGATTGCTTTCTTTGCTCGTTTGTGTGTGCGAAAGCTTGTAAAATTATGTGCACAAGCAGTTAGTGGGGCGCAAGCGGCGACCTCAGTTATCATACAAAAGGCGCATGACAGCCTTTCCAACCTTTTTCCATGTTCTGTGGGTAGCAGCGTCTTCTCTCCAGTGTTGGTTAAGCTTCTCAGCTTCTGATTTAACTAGTAGTTATAATAACCAACGTAATCAGGAAGCCTACTCATCTATACCAATATTATAAAGCTGAAGAGTTAGTTTGTTTGTTTGTTTGTTTGTTTGAACGCGCTAATCTCAGGAAGTACTGGTCCGATTTGAAAAATTATTTTTGCGTTGGATAGTTCATTCATCGAGGAAGGCTTTAGGCTATATAACATCACGCTGTGACAAATAGGAGCGAAGCATGAGTGAAAAATGTTGCAAAAATAATCGCGATCATAATATCGGAAATTGACGCGGACGAAGTCGCGGGGAACAGCTAGTAAAAATATAACCGGGTATTTGATGATAAATTGTCTTTAGCTGTCCAACTGAAGTTTGCCGATCTTAAAGAAGGTCAACAATAAATGTCAGGTTATATTTTTGGCTCGCAACCAAATTGCGAAGGAAATTAGCGATTACTGTGAAAAGCTTTTTTCGGATATTATTGTTATTTCAATGCTAAGGGCCGTTGACCTCTGTTAGTTCAATCTGAGTTTATTTTAATACAATACTAAAATCAATTTATCAAACAGATAACAATGAAAGTTGAGTTTTTCTTCTTCTAAACAATGTCCATTTTCTAAGATAAGAAGATAATTGTTGTATTAGTAAGAGCATGTGAATATTTACTAACGAATAAGATAGAAGTGGCTTATATATATTTTATGTAATTATTTATAGAACAGTTACTCGACTAGGTACAGTTAAAAAAAGTCTTTCTATTCAAAGTATTTCACTCGTAGGTTTTACATCTATAAATCTTGAATGGAAAACTTGTACGGAATCGTCTAGAGATAAAATAGCGACATAGTACAGTACATAATTTAGGTATTGTTAGTATAAAAACAAATTATGTGTAGTGAAAAACAAATAAATTTGAAATATTTTATCGCTGTATTCATTAAAGTTGTGCTCGCTCAATTTTGACTCTGGTTTTTCGTAATTTTTGGCAACAAAAAACTAATCGAACAAGTTCTTGTGACGCCTCGAGCTGTAACTTGTATGCTTAGGTTCAAATTGACGTCACTCCAACGTTTTACAAATACCTCACGTGTATTACATTAAGTTATTGTTGTAAATATTCGGTAACTATTTATGCATAACTTTTCTAATACTACTCGTAGTCACAGCCTAGGAAACAACAACAACGAAACAATTTTAACCCATCGTTATCCTGATTTCTGACGATCGTCGCGGAGTGGCGTACACACCAGTTTTCAAGGTGTCGCCTGCTCTGAGGTTTTGGGTTCGACTCCTGGACAGGTCAAAAAGTGTTTTTCCACATTTTCTCTGGTCCGGGTGTTTCGTCACAATACGAGTGCTTTAAGTACTCGTAGTTATTCAATTTAGAATCTCATTCAATAATGAGAGAGATTGAATGTATGTGATGTCGTCCAAATTTATTTATTTTGAACAGATTAATTTGTTTACTGTTTTCTTGAGTTTACGCGAATACTATACGGGGTGAAATTTTTAACCACTTTCCAAATTTTAATATAGCAATCTACGAGGCAAAAAACAAATGACGTATTTTTTCTTTTGGAATAGCCCAGTACAAAAATGTGAAGATAAAGCACTTTGAAAATGTCCGCCAAAAATAAAAAAAATTTGATAATGCATCCTAGTAGCACTTTTTTTACGCGATGTGCATCTCATTTATTCATTACAATACTATTCATAAGTTGTTGTGTTTCCCTTTATACCTTAACAGGTCTGGGACCGTAAAAATTGAAAACTACGAGTATATCGCGAAAAATATTTTCGGGTGACAAATTAATTTACATTTTTTACTTCATAAATAGGCTCTAAATACGATACTGAACGCATATAAACATTTTGGAAAGTAGTTAAAATTTCAACCTGTATTGTATACCTACATTGAAATGACAGATATGCATATTTCAAGATTGTTTTGTTTTAACAGTGGATATTTTTCTTTTCAAACTCATTTTGACTCTTATAAAATTATAAGCATACATAATATAAAAGTTTTAATACCTTCAGTAACAACAATGTTAAGTCAAACTCAAGTTTACTCTCAACGCAACTCACATTAGAAGTTGAAATTATGTTTGAAAAAACTTTAGATTTTGTTTCACAAAGACTTTCTTTCGATAAAGTTCAAAGTATGTTTTTTCTTATAAGGTTTAATTTTAACCAATATGATATAAAAAAAAAGTAAAAGCCTATAACCACCCCACTTCGATCATTGAATTCAAGTTACCACAGCAATGATGGGTACTGGCATAACATTACGCTTGCCAAATGCGAGCAGTGTTCGAAAATCCGAAACTTTTTGCTGCCCGACCAGGGAACGAACCCGGGACCCCGAGATCTTGGCACGGTATTCATAACACTAGACCAACGGGGCTCTATGAGAGGCTTATTTCTAGTTTAATCAGGTCCTTACTATACTATCTTTTTCTTCACATCGAGATTATTTTACCTTCATATTTAACGGTGAAGGAAAACACCAAATATTCATATAACATTGGTAGTTTAGCCCTGTTCCAAATCGTGCAGTTTCCTTAGTCCGTACAATAGCTGTGAAGGTCAGATGATAATCATTTTAAATGTTTACCACACCTACTTCAAGCATGTAGGAACATTTCACCTTTTTATTTATAAATAATGGGCTTGCTCTTGACAACATACTTAACTATACGGTTGAGAAGAAGCCTAAGATGGAGCGAGCTTACCCGGAGGCACTGGTTCCGCTGGTGTGTGGGGACCAGCGGAACACAGAAAAACTGTATGGCGCTGGACTCCGGCAGGAGGGTGGTAGCATCCAGGCGGCCTATTACGAAGCCTACCACCGCAGAGGGATCTGTTAGCCGTCATCATTGGTTAGAACCACTAGGAGGTAGATCCCACCACCACAAAATGATTAGGTAGGAAATATGCTGTGGTAGGCCCTTAATACATCAAAGCAAAAATGAAGAGAGGAGCCGTATTTTTATACAAATTACGACTGGAGCGGGTCGGACTGGACTCCGCTTTGGACCATTTGTGACGATTTTAGTGGTGGAGTAGCGTTTTTCACACCGATTTTCAAGGTGACGCCTGCTTCATGGTTCCGGGGTCAATTGCAGGCGGGTCAATGTAGAAAACGATACACTGACCCGTCCGGGATGTGTCTGGGTATTTGAGGTTTCAGAATTCCAAAAATGTTTTTAATTTTATTACTTCTTAGCAAAAGTTTTTTTTAAAAACTGGAATAATAGCAATTAAGCAAGTTACCTCTAGTATTTATTGAACCACTGTTAACTGCTTTTCATTCTGGCATTCTTACGTATTGTAGATTATTGCTAAAAACAGCCGCTTTTGGCGCTAGTGACCAATTCGACTTTATAAACAACTAAATAAAAAGTTTACTGTTATTCAATAAATACTAGAGGTAATTTGCTAAATTGCTATTATTCCAGTTTTTTGTGAATAGCTTTTGTTTAGAAGTAATAACATTAAATCAACTGGGGCAGCACTGAGCTCACCTAATCCCCTTAAATTAGTTACTTATTTTGGTGTCAGATGTTATAATTGTTATGTTTGCCACTTTCTTTTGGGTATAAACAGCAGCTCGTTTACGCTTGGATGGAAACCAGGCCTAAGTATGGCTCATGGTTCATCGATGAGGCATCGACGTACCGTAAGTAACTCAATGCTTCAACGAACATGCACTATAAACGTGTTAGTCGGCGCTATAAAACGAGAAAAAGATGGTTTTTCTGTATGTTTGCAACTAATAATCCTGACCAATTTAATTAGAAGTTTGTACAAATATAGTTTGTATCCCGATAAAGGGCATTTAGTTGTTTTTATCTTAGAAATCGTCCTTAAAAAGAGAGATTGTAAATAATCAAAAAGTCAAAGTAACAGCCTATAATCATCCCACTGCAGGGAAAAGGCCTCCATCATTGAATTCAAGTTACCACTGCACTGATGGGAGCTGGCACAATCACCACGCTTGCCAAATGCGGGTTGGTGATCACAAACCCGAGCAACGTTCGAAAATTCGAAACTATTTGTTGCCCGACCCGGGA
This sequence comes from Anania crocealis, assembly GCA_949315895.1. Lineage (NCBI taxonomy): Eukaryota > Metazoa > Arthropoda > Insecta > Lepidoptera > Crambidae > Anania > Anania crocealis. Next base: position 696,803 of record OX438880.1, read on the forward strand.
ATCGAACCTGGGACCCCGAGATCTTGGCCCGGTATGTCTATGTCGCGTCAATTTCAAACTAAACTTAGTATAAAGGGCAAAAAACAGACTCCAGAAAAAACTCTAAAAAAGCGAATCAGGAATAAGATTAACCAGAAGTGCGTTATAAGTAGTAACCGATTACGCAGACAGAGTCACAGACAGAGCGTTCATATTTGATATAACTAATCACAAACACTTGTGTCAAAACTAATCAATAATAATTATAGCTATTTCATTACTGATGATAACAGAGGCTATCAGTGCAAATTGTGATTGTAAATTTTAGCTACTTTATCGTGTATGGTGTAATTTGAAATTCCAACATTTTAATTTATCAGATATACTTTATCTGTTTTACTCAAAATATATCAAAACAAACGTCATTAATATTTGGTTACCTAGTAGTTTCAGATGAATATAATAATCGCTTATAATCAACGCCCTATTGGTCTAGTGGGTTAAGTACTGAGCCAAAATCTCGGGGTCCCGGGTTCGATTCTCGGGTCGGGCAACAAAGAGTTTTGAATTTTCAAACATTGTTTAGGTTTGTGATCACCAACCCGCATTTGGCAAGCGTGGTGATTATGCCTGTACTCATCATTGCTGTGGTAACTTAAATTCAATGATGGAGTACTTTCTGCAGTAGGATGATTATCAGCCTATAATACTTTACTTTTAAATTTTTTGTTAAATAAAACTTAACTTCGTTTGGCCAATGGTAGAAGGAAGACACTGCTGCCCGTCTCCTTCTGGCAGTACTCCTTTAGTCGCCTCTTACGACACCCATAGGAAGAGAAGAAGCGGCGCTATTCTTTCAAAGTTCCAGCACCACACGACACGTTAACTTACAATGTTAATAATGGCGATCGCCTATTTAGCCTGACGGAATAACTATTATTTTTGTATCTAAGCATCAATGATGATTACTGACCTAGCTGCTATATCAGTCAGGTATATAATTATGTAGTCTGTTTATGTGAACGCTGAATGTAAATAGTAGGTCAATCAAGCAAAAGGTCACATCTCTAGGCGACTTGTGATTTTCCACGAGAGTCGTGCAAACAAATCTGCAAAGAAAACACTTGTAATATCAAAAGATTGATTTGATACATCAAAAGTAATGACATAAATTACTGTACAAACAATTGACGTCCTCCGTAGCGGAGTGGCGTACACACCGGTTTTTAAGGGGTCCCCTGCTCCGAAGTCCCGGGCTCGATTCCCGGTAGGGTTAATGTAGAGAAAAAAGTTTTTTTTTATATTGTCTCGGGTCTGGGTGGTTGTGATACCTTCGTTGTTTCTGATTTCTAAAATACGAGTGCTTTTAAATAGTTACCTTGGAATCAGGACAATGTATGTCATGTTGTCCACATTATTTTATTTATTTATTTATTTATAAAATGTTAGTTAGTAACGTTATTTCTAAAGTGATAAAACAAAAGAAAATTTTCCGATTACTGTGTTTTAAAGGTTTTCTCTTATTCGATTTTGAATTAAAACTGTGCATATGCTTCTTTTTTTTTTCTTTAGTAATTTTAACGGCCTCGGATACTTGTCCATACAGCCAATTCTTTAGTAATATTATCTTTAATTTTGCATTAAAACGTTGATGTTAGACGTTTTAATGCTTCGATAGAGTTTTTGGAGACAGTCGAAAGATTGCAGGAATGTAGAGAAGTCCCCAAGAAAGAGGTGAACTGTTCGCGTTCCCGCGCAAAATTCACGGTCCACTTTTTTTGGTTACGACCCATACACCATCTTATTTCACCGAACTGTATATTGTTCACTCGCACGACACTTTGTTTCGCAAAATAACACCCCTTTTACGACCCAAAAATCACAATAAACAATAAAAATTCGATAAAATAAACGGACTCAAACGTATCTCACGAACTCCCCCCAAAAAACTCCATATGCTTCTATTATGGCTCATATTAGGTTTTTTTTTTCATATAAATAATTTAACGGCTTCAGACGAGTCCATACAGCCTAGTCTTTACTAATAATGTCCATTTATAATAATAATATATTATACAATATCATACATACTTACATAAACATAATAGCCTAACCTAACCTAAACCTAAACTAACCTAACTCATTGAAATGTTTGGGTGGTTTATACATTTCAATGATTACAGGAGTTTTACGCGAGAACGTGCATCAGAGTCAAATAGGAGCGCCTTTTCTTGTTTCTCACTTTTATTTGATTTATCCTACTCACTGACACATTATTATAACAATGCCACCACTTTATCACAATAAATGCCACTTAGGATAATTTCACAAAATTACGAAACAAAGTACATCTTTCTCTTCTCGTTTCCCGCGCAAAATGACTCATATTTACGCTTAATTTAGTTATGACATTTCTCTCAACAGATAATCTAAGAAAAGAGTATATAACATGTCTGTAGTGTGATTAGCAAATATTTTTAATCTGTGTCAACCCTGAAAGCGTTTATGGATCTCTAAAATATCTTAATTAAATCTTATTGAATTCTCATTTCTCGGAAAACCTAAAACAGTTTCTTCCTTTCTAGAATTTTCTAAGGAAACCTTAAAACATTTTGATACTTTAATTAAAGCCCTGTATTATAGAGAAAGGCTTTGAAAAAGACAAAGCTTGTAAATCATTCATTAAAATATGATGATAATTGGATAAATTAATAAATCGACTCTATACATACTCGTATTTGATAAGACATGTGAGATAATACAGATTAGAACACAATTATTAACGTTGTGAAGTGATCATTGCTATTTACCTCAGTATCTGAAGATAAGATTCTGCAGTGTTTCATCTTCCCGATGTTTTGATCCAATTGCACGTAATTTGATTGAAATGTCGGGAAGGTAAACACTATTTCCCTTTAAATGATTCATTCAGATGCAGTAAATCCAGTTTAGTTTTAAGTTTAAGAATTAAACAAGAAATTTTAAAAGATGTCTTCATAAACAAGTAAAAGTAATTACTTGAGAGTCATTTGTATGCCTTAATCTAGAAATTACTAGAAGTTAAAACTACCAAAAGTTAGCAGTCTCAGCCAACTGATACCTATGACTATTAATGGTGACCCATTTCCTTCACTTAAGCAACACCTAAAGTTATGGCTTTACTAAGCAATAAATAAATACTTCTTTATAAAGTACGGGTGTTAGAACGATGTTCATGATTCCAAAACGTGGTCGCTTACTTTGGCTTTATACAGTATTCCCTTGCGCGATCAAATCTATACTAATCTATATACTAATATTATAAAGCTGAAGAGTTTGTTTGTTTGTTTAAACGCGCTAATCTCCGGAAGTACTGGATCAAATTGAAAAATTGTTTTTGTGTTGGATATTGAGAAAGGCTTTAGGCTATAAACCATCACGCTGCAACCAATAGGAGAGAAGCATCAGTGCAAAATGTTGCAAAAACGGGAAAAATATTGATATTAATCGCGATCAAAATAACAGAAATTGACGCGGACGAAGTCGCGGGCAACAGCTAGTAAGAAATAACAGAATGAACGAAATAAAATTTAAACCGCTCACACGATTCCTCAGCAATGATTTGCCGAATCATGTTTCAATCATTTGATCTATTTAGATGTACTGTAGCAAGTAACAACTTCACCAAATTCGCCCTTATCTAAAGACAATGCCGTAAATCTATTCGAAATATTTCGTTTGGCGCACTTGCGCAAGAGCAGCGAGTAGCGACACCATTGTTATATTGTTTTATTGTTCTCGTAGGTTTTATACTTTTATGTCTCTTTCATGGGGGTTTTGCTAATATTTGAGATCACACATAATCATTGCTAAGATTATTTAGCCTATTCAAACTTTTTCTTAGCAATTTTTGAACTTCAACGACTTTTGAATTTTAAGAAACTAAACGTCAATCAAAATAACAAGGTTTAATTGCGTGTAATTAGTTGTTAGTACTTGTTTTTAAGTGCAGTTGTCAGATTTTTATTGTACCTTGTTACTGATTGATTAAAGAATAAATAGGGTTCGTATTTATATATCTCATATTCAATTGTTTACCAAGAATCAAAGTACATAAAAATGAAGTTTCCTTAGGACTATAAAATCTAGCATAATTCTGAATTTCATATTTACCTTGAGTTCCGTTTTAACGAATCTCGTCTTGCGAAAGAAACCGAGACCAACGGCTTAACATGTCATCTAAGCACGACTATACCCTTTCCTATATTGAGCCGACCGGGAATCGAGCACACTTCCTTTACGTTATAGAACAGCGAACTACGACACCGACCGGGTCAACGATGAAATTATGTTAACGAAAACATTGATAAAGCCATAGTCTAAGATCAGTGACAAAACTGGCCATCACGTAGGCCAGGTAAAAGAAATAACTAGATTTCTGAGACTTACCTCATTACGCTAAAAATAGGACCAAACTCTTAAGTATAATGTAGAAAGAAATCGCTTCGGTATACTAATAAATAACATATGAGCATCATTATCTATAAATACCTATCTATGAAGGTTTATTAACAAATGGAAGCTCCAAACATTTCCATGGGTTTTAGCAATTGCGGAAAAGTACGGTGTTTTTGAACGCCCGACGTTTTATAAACATTCCTACGCAGTAAATTAGCTCTTTTTATTAGACAATCGGGAATCTGGGCTTATTTCGAGTATCACAGAAGCGGCATTATGAAAACAAAAAGAAATTGAGCTTCAACACGATATTTTTCTGTTATTGTTTCGCTATTTTATCAACTTTTATTTAAAATGGGAGTTATGTTACTATGGACTACTTAGGCGAGTCCCGCCTGAGACATAACTTTTTTAGTTAATTTTTTTTGTTTTTTATCAATGGGCTTCCTTTTGACAACATTATTAACTCTACGGTTAAGAAGAAGCCTAAGATGGAGTGAGCTTACCTAGAAAGTGGCACTGGTTCTCCCACACACCAGCGGAACACAGAAAAACTGTTTGGCGCTGGACTTCGGCAGGAGGGTGGTAGCATCCAGGCAGACTCTTACGAAGCCTACCACCGCTGAGGGATGTTAGCCGTCATCATTGGTTAGAAAACCAAAGATGCCGTTGCCCAGGGTGAACCACTAGGAGGTAGATCCCACCACCCCAAAAATACTGATACGAGTATTATAATTGCAATTAAGTTGCTTAAGAGTTAATTATTTCGAGATTTCTACCATGTACCTTGTTTTTTATGAGTTTCCGATATTTCGGCACTGTTGCAAGCGCCATGATCGCGGAAGATGGGTACATAAATTATCATTAACATTAACTCCTATCATAAGTCAATATTATTAAGTAAAGATTTGATTGCATCAAGTTTTGACAAGCGTAACAGTTTAATAAAGTGATTATCGATTATTTTATAATATTCTAGGATTAAAATGAACGTTGGAAATAAATAACTATTAATGAAAAAAAAATTAAACACGTGCAGCGTGTAGTAAGTTATAAATGAAACAATTTCGAATTGTTTAAAAATCTATCTTGTAAAAGTCTTTAAGTTGCCTTTTACGATACCAATAGGTGAATTATTGTTACCAATAGGTGTAATAATATTTAAGATGCAACGTCAAACATTTTTCAACAATTAAAAACAAACTCACTTATTTTGACAGTTAAAAATTTAACATATCGCCCTTGTAGTTCATGAGATTTGTTTTGACTTCCAATTCAGACTTGTCTTAACTATGGCATGAACGAGCGCGAAGCAGCGTCCGTTAGCGTAACGGTATCAGATGCCTGCTCCAGCGCACGCCCTGTATAATCCTTCGAAGGTTACTTATTAAGCCCTATTCATCTCCTACCCACCTTTTACGTGAAGGTCTGCAAAATTAGAATTACTTCTACCTACTAAAGGTCCACAAAATTAGAATCACTATGGTTTCTGGAATATACACGAACATTAATAAAAATCAAATATGGTGGTGTATGTACCAAAAGCTCTATTCGTCTAAATGGTGCAAGTACCGGGTCAAGATATCAGGGTGCTAAGTTTGATGAGTCGAGAAATCGGTTTCGAATTTCCGAACATTGCTCTGGTTTGTACCCGAATTTGGCAAGCGTAGTGATTATGCCTGTACCCATCATTGCTGTGGTACCTGAAGTCAATGATGGAGGACTTCACCTTGCAGTGGGATGGTTATACACCGTCACTTTACTTTTAATTACAATTCCAGAGACCAGTATGAGTAGGTACTGATTTCTGGAATTTACGCGAACACAGCTAATTGAAATCGAAGGTTTTTACTGATTCTAGTCACGTTTATTAAGATTGTGTGTTCTTTGTTGTTTTGTTTCTTTGTCTGTAAGATTTTTTCAAATTACCTTATTCTAAAACTTAGTCCACACGTGCACACGTGGTCACGATTTCAAAAGAAGATCGTGAAAAATAAATGTAAAAATATTTGATGGCTTTATAGTTATAATGTAATAATTTTGACTACCATTTGGATCAGCGGTAGTTAACGCTGCTTCTGACCCATGGGTCGCGGGTTCGATCCCCGCACAGTACAAATATTTGTGTTCATGAACATGTCTGTTTGTACTGGTCTGGGTGTTTTCTATGTATTTTAAGTATGTATTTACAAAAAAAAAAAAGTATATAAGTAAGTTTATCGGTTGTCTAGTACCCCATACGACAGGGTACTTAATAGTAGCTTAATTTGGGACTAGATGGCTTTGTGTGGCCCAGTGAGGCATGTCTTAAAATGTTTATAATATTTATATTTCTAATTCTATACTCAGATAAAAGCATAAAAATGAGGGTAAATCTTTGACTATTGTCCAAATTCAAATTCAATAACTTCAATTCACTACTAATGCCACTAATTACACCAAATGACAGATTTAAAGGAATTCCCTCTGGTAATGGCTTATTTTGTTAACACAGATTGCCAAGTTGTAGATATCATATATTTATAAATGCTACTCAAACAAAGTAATAATGTACTTATACAAATCAAATGTGAAAATTATCGTCAAAGACATAATATTTATAACGATGTACTAAATCGGTTGCACACGATTGTTAAATCTCTCATACAAATTTAGCATATCTTTAGAATTCCGCAGATAGATCTGTGCAGAATCACTAATGCGAATGAAAGTTTCGTTAAAAAGTGAAAATGTTGCGCTTGCGGTTTAAATGTAGAGCACAAAAAAAAACATACAAACTCTTGCCAAAAAGACTTTCCATCTCTTTCCCATACACGTTAACATTTTAAACATATCCAAACTAATAGGCAATGCACTTCAGAAAATCGACACAGATCTAACATGAGATACACAATAAAAAAGGATTTGGGAACTATAACATCTAAAATTTGAAATTGTTAACCTTATTCGTCTTGTAAGAGGTGACTCAAGAAACGTTTAATAGGTCATGTAAGAGGTGCCTCAAGAAATACTCGTCGAAGAAGGCAAGCGGCAGAGTCTTCACTCCATCATTGGGCACTAGGATCACCAACCCGCATGTCAAGCGTGGCAATTATGATGAAAATCTCTTTTTGGAGGCATCTTCGTTCAGTAGTAAACCGATTGTTCATACTGAAAATCTGCAACCCATCCTGACGTTTCGCAGATTCCTAAGAAGTAACGGTAAATCATCGAATAAATAAGCATCTCGATTATAATTAAGATCACGTTGATATACGAAAACCAAATATGGAATTAGCCAACTCTTAGATATTTCACATCGTATTTGAATTTATGAACAAAAGACGAAATAAATAACGTTTGTGTAAATGTGTCTATATTTATCTTGCCATTTGAATATCAAAATATGCGAGATCAAATTCCAAGGCCTCCGATTACAGTTGTTGCTAGAATTGATAATCTATTGCACAGTTGTAAAATGCATCAAAGAACAGAAAAATGCAAAATGGTGATCTTAAGAGCATTGTAAAGCAAATAGTAAAATGCATGCATCAAAAGAAAAGAAATATGAGAGGCGATTTTGTGAAAAGAGTCTTTGAAAGCAAAATGACAGAAGAGTTCAGTTTTGTAAAATAATGATCCAAATATGATAGTATTGCTGTTTAGCAACATTGTAATGTTAGTAACGATATTTTTATCTTATCCTACTTGACCTTCAAAAATAACAATTCTTGGCGCTATATGTGGTTGCAAACCATACACGCTTAAAAACAAATATTTTAAACATTAACATTGTCAAAAGTACTCAGGGATATTATACTATAGTTTAGTTAGTTTAATGTTGATAACATCAAAACTCGTAGGTTATTGAAGGTCCCCAAATATTTCACTTTTTTCTACAACAGTAGAGGCTGTTTCACTATAGTGGGCAAATGATGGGGTTGAAAGAATTTCGTTTCTGCCTTTTGATTTACACCCTTATACCACAAAACTTAAGACCTATGGTGTATACGTAGCAGTTCTATAAACCCATCTGGGTAATTTTCTATCTCTTTGCTGTCTAGCTCTTTTTAATAGACAATCATATAAGACAATATTACATCTGCAAAAAAAAACGAAGTCTTGAGCTGGAATCGAATATATAGTTTACTTTCTCTGGTGACTGCTCTTCCCAACACATCTCTTGTAGAATTTATTCAAGCATTCAGCTATCACAGGAATAATGCCCTATATTTTTGAGAGCAAACTTAATAGATACAGGCAAAAATTTAAGATTGTAAACTGTCAGAAGTGGTATTCTTATTTTTTGTTTGATAGTGATTATTTATTCCAAAAATCCTAGTGACGCGAATCATATAATATTTACCGGTATTTTAATTCTTTACGATGTCATTAATAGTGAACTCTACCGCTGCTCGACAGTCCGGTTTTTTTGCACAAACTACATCCATTGACGTCAATGTGGCGACATTAGAGATCAAAGAATACTCGTATAATTTCTTGAAGAATGAGAATATTATGATGATAACAAACGAGTTAGTGAATTACGAAAATTAACCATTTATAAGCTTAAGCACAGCTTAATGCTTCATAACATTTTTATTCCTTTCATATACAGGTATTCACAATAGTAAGTTTATAAATGGTCATACAAATGAGTTTAAGTAGCTACCTCATGACCTCCAAGAGACATTTGAGGCATTTAAAATATTTTTTAAGTATCTTTCGACTGCTACTTCATCCGCATGGTCTTAAGTATTAGGTCAAGGGCACAGATAATCCAGGGAGAAAAGAACGGGCGCTTATATTTTTTTTTACATAGGGTAAATTAAGTGTTCTTGCAAAACTTCTTTGTTGATATCGCTTGTTTGACGTTTCTTGAACATCTGTTACACTATTTATGCTTATCCATGTGATCAAGACAATAGTCTTAAATAAATACATGAGTACAGAATTTCTTTAAAAGATTTTATTCAGTCATAATAAACTATAGAAGTAAGCAATTAATTTAACAGATGGCAAACAATAATGTATTTGTAAATGAAGGTAAAAAAACGCCGTTAATGTTATGCTAACCTTTTGACGACCTCCGTGGCGGAGTGGCGTACACACCGGTTTTCAAGGTGTCGCCTGCTCCGAGGTCCCGGGTTCGATTCCCGGACGGGTCAATGTAGAAAAAATGTGTTTTTCTACATTTTCTCGGATCTGGGTGTTTGTGGTACGAGTACCTTCGTTGTTTCCGGTTTCCAAAATACGAATGCTTTAAATAGTTATTCAAATTGGGATCAGGACAATGTATGTGATGTTGTCCACATTTATTTATTTTATTTAATCTAGACATAGCAAAACTTTTATAGTTATGGAGAGTAATGTAATCAAAGTGCACAAAAAACATGTTGACAGATATCTAATTAACCTTATGCATTACATAGGTTAAATACTGTTTGTATTTTATTAATGTCAAATGGTAAACATTTGCAATTTTACAACATTGTAATGTGATTTATACTAATAATTGTATGATAATAACGCTAAATTAGCAACGTTTTTATCACTTAACCTTTCTGAGTCAATGACAGTGTTTATTCAAAAAAAATTATCGATCATTAATCATAGTCAAGTCAAATGTCAAAATTATTTAATCACTAAAAAGTAAAGTCTTTAAAATCGTTTGTTATGTGTAACTCGTACATGTATTAAATGTTGTCTTTATTGTTTCCAGGTAAGCATCATAACGCTTCGTATTTAGTTACAAGACTTAAGTAAGTAGGTATGTACTCATGCAAATTTTGTCTGATGAAATGGTGAACACTTAAAATGTATTATTCAATAATACGATCGACCGATCGTATTAGATTGATTTGACGACCATTTGGATCAGTGGTAGCAAACGTTGCTTCTGAGCCATGGGTCGCGGGTTCGATCCCCGCACAGGTGTGCATGAACATGTCTGTTTGTACTGGTCTGGGTATTTTCTATATATTATAAGTATATATTTACAAAAGAAAAAGTATATAAGTAAGTTTATCGGTTGTCTAGTACCCCATACGACAGGGTACTTAATAGTAGCTTAATTTGGGACTAGATGGCTCTGTGTGGCCCAGTGAGGCATGTCTTAAAATATTTATTTATTTATTTTAATACTATCGAATGATCATTTTACACGTAATCCTCAGTCAAATTAACGTGACAACCAATGAGGACTTATTAAATATTAATTATTATACAGGCTGAAATTTTAACCACTTTCCAAAATTTTTATATGCGTTCAGTATCGTATTTAGAGCCTATTTATGAAGTAAAAAATGTAAATTAAGTTGTCACCCGAAAACATTTTTCGCGATGTAGTTTTCAATTTTCACGGTCCCAGACCTGTTAAGGTATAAAGGGAAATACAAAAACTTATTAATAGTATTGTAATGAATAAATGAGATGCACATCGCGTAAAAAAAGTGCTACTTGGATGCATTATCAAATTTTTTTGATTTTTGGCGGACATTTTTAAAGTGCTTTATCTTCACTTTTTTGTACTGGGCTATACCAAAGGAAAAAATACGTCATTTGTTTTTTGCCTCGTAGATTGCTATATTAAAATTTGGAAAATGGTTAAAATTTCAACCTGTATTAGCACAACATTAATTTTTGATGATGATATTCAATAATTTTATATAACCTAAGCTAATTGACAGTTCTGACTTTATTTGTAGGATTAAATCTAGCAAAGGCATTATTTGTTAAGCATTTAAAGGGGAATGTAGGCCGGCGGTAAGTTAGTTCGCTTCCAACCGGATATTGTCACTTCAGCCAATCAAGATAGAGCATCCCACTCGAATGCACTTGCGATGAAGGGGACGGCAAATTTGAAAAAGACAAATCAAGGCTACTATTAATTTGACTAGCCAAGTCGAGGACAGATTTTATCCTGTTATATTAAGCTTGAAAAGTCTTTCTGATATCTGTTTCCAAACGTGCCCAAAAAAATTTGTTTAAATGAAATTTTTGACAGCTACGAAAAATTCACATGGAAAAAAGCATCGTTGGTTTTACTATTTTCCTCGTCATCTTTTCCATATTTTCTCACCATTTAATTATTTTATTTCATACAATATAACATGTTTACTGTGACTTCGTATGACTGAAATTGTGATTATGCATCTAAACCAGATATCCTGAGATTAAAATTTAATTATGTATTATTCCATCCATTCATATATCATCTTGGTTTTCAACCAATATTCATATAAACTTCAGTTTTAATATTAGTAAGAAGATTCTTAACATAAAACTTAACTCTAAAACTGGATTTAATGCACTGTTAATTAATTTTAAAAGAAATAATGTATTTACCTTTCCAACGTTTCTTTACATAGTTCAATACTAAGCATTGAAGGGTTTAATATGTCTGATGTCAATCAAATAGCTACGACCTTGCCATACCCGCCATTATGAATGAAAACGATTTGCAAAACATTTCGAATTACGCAAACGCCGTAATGGCTGGTCTATTACAATAATGATAACATATTAAACAAATTGTAAACAAAACCTCATTGTGATCACTAGTGATGCAAATTGAAGGTTGAATAGAATCAAACGTAATCGGTTTGATGAATTAAATTATACGCTTGTCTTTGTATGTACAGTAAACATCTCACTTACTTGCTAGGAAACTTCAAATTTTAAATAAATATTGATCTTTTAGTGTACAATCATTAATGTTAAACAAGTATTTGAAATACTGGCTGCTGCCAGCGGTTTCGTTTGGAAATAAAATGTGTTTTTTTTTTTTTTTTTTTTTTAATTAATTAATTTTAATATTTTAAGACATGCCTCACCGGGCCACACTGAGCCATCTAGTCCCAAATTAAGGTACTATTAAGTACCCTGTCGTATGGGGTATTAGACAACCGATAAACTTACTTATATACTTTTTTTTTTGTAAATACATACTTATAATACATAGAAAACACCCAGACCAGTACAAACAGACATGTTCATGCACACAAATATTTGTACTGTGCGGGGATCGAACCCGCGACCCATGGCTCAGAAGCAGCGTTAACTACCGCTGATCTAAATGGTCGTCATTTTATTTTGCAAAAATCGTTTTTTTTTTTGTAAACAGGCGTAGGTATACACTAATATGAACGACATTATAAAACTTGAGTAATTATTCAATCCTTCAGGTCCACCTACCCAAAAAATTAAAGGTCATTGAATTGATTTTCAACTTTAAGTCCAACAAGTAGAGGTCAATATCAATTGAGAAAATTTGACGTTTTGTGGTTAGTTGACGTGCTGTTTGTTGTCTGTACCTACGACTAAGTAGAACGACTAAAGTTACATCCCGCATTAAGGAAAAACGAAATAGGATCTCTTGAAAGACGTCAGAAGGAACATCTGTCTACAAGTAACAAAAAATATATTGAAAAATCATATAGTGTAAATTATAACATCCTCTTATTTGAAGTCGCTTAATGCAAAAGTCATTTAAATGTCAAAGTTTCTCGGACTCTTGCGCTAAGCCGAACTAAACTGTTGCAATTCGTCAAGCGCCAAACTGGTTCTGTGTTTTGGTTTTGAAACCTGTCTTACATTAAGTAAATTCACAAGTTCGACTCGAAATGGAAGCTTAGTGTGAGAAACTGTAAGAAAAGATGCAAGGTGACACAGATAATAATGACATTGGGATTGTTTGACAGTGTTTTAGTTGTTGAAACTACTTTAGACTCGTTTTTAATGGACTATGAATTTGACACTTTACCACGGGAACGGTACATTTTCCGAGATACTTGTACAAAGAAGCATTTGAGCTATTGTAGGCTATAATTTATCTCCGTGCAAAATATATTCCGATCCGTTAAGATGTCCTGATGCCTTACTCTGCAACACGAAGCTCGTATTTACGGATATATCAGCCTCTTACAGGTACTTTAAGACATCGGTATGAGTGAAAGGGACAGATGGATTTGAATATACGAACATAGTGTTGCGGAGTAAGGCCTCTGGTGTGATAGTGTAATAAACATCGACCAAAATGTTTGCATTTAGAATATTAGAATTTGTAGAAATAATTACAAAATATTAAATTAAGTCTTCATAATATATTTGACTGGAATAAGTAAAAATCTAATTATTAGGAAGGTTGCACAGTCTTAGATGGCACTGACCCTAAAACATGTAATAAGTTAAAAACTAAACTGTTAAATGAAAAAAACTTAATATCAAAACCAGACCAACTGTTAAAATAAAGAAAAGTATTAATGAGTTTATTCCTAAAGTAAAAATAAAACTGAATAGGTATTTGATTTCAATTTGAAAACTAAATAGTTTAAGCTATTGCCTAGCTTCTATCGCGGGCCTTGAGCGTGGAGACCGAATCCAGAAATTCCGTAACGAAAATAACCTAACCTAACACTCGGGGCGAGGCACGACCGAACAATTTTGAATTTCCGAAATTTAAAAGAATTTAGAAGAAAATAAGGATTTTGACAGTATGGTCGCCTATGGTAACCATATCTGCCAAAATAACAGAAAAATTTAATTACAAAAGTCAAAATTAGAAAATACATAAAATTATAAAATTAAGCTATTGCATAGCTTCTATCGCGGGCCTTGAGCGTGGAGACCGAATCCAGAAATTCCGTAACGAAAATAACCTAACACCCCCCACTCCGACCGGCACAGCGGTGATACTTTTTAGTTTTATAATTGCTAAATTTTAAAGTTGATAAAAAATGCTATGCAATAGCTTTACCGCGGCAGTCTCCGAGTGCCTACCACACGTCTTTTTTACCACGCTTTTATTAGCTTGGGTTGTATCTATCTATGTATCTATGTATGTAATGGAATCTTTGAGCATAAATTTGACCGATTTCCAGAAGTTTGATTAATTTGAATCTTTGCACACGTATCAAGGACCGATGACAATGCAATAATTTAATAACAGTTTTCCCAGTTTTCCTCTGTAAGAGGGAGTAAAAGAGATAGAGCTAGCGCGCGATGTTTCCTGCATAGGTTTGGACTTACAGTCGGTAAAGAAGGAATCAAATCTTATAAACTAAACTAAAAAGTAAAAAATAAATTATAGTTTAAAAAAAAACTAAAAAACCACGCTTTTAAAACAGATTGAACTAAAAAATTAAAAATAAAACTGTAGTAATCAATTGAAAAATTTATATTATTGTACAAAAAGCGTGGGGTGCTTGTTATGATATCCACAGATATAGTAAATTATTGATAAAATATTTACAACAATCTAATTTATTCTTTATCGCTCCATTTTTACACTTAAAAGTTCACAGACTTACTTAATGTACCTAGTTAGATTTTTTTCTGTGTGCTAACAGCTTAGTATAATATACTTAATAATTATTAAATTAATTACTCGCTGGCAACTAAACTAACGAGAATTCCAATTAGCAGGCGCTAAGTTGATGAGTATTGATGAGTCATTGTTTTGAATTATTCTCATCATAAATGTCGTTTGTGTATTTCAACTGCGTAGTCGAAACCATATTATCTTTACTAATAAGTAATATTATAAAATAGTGAATGTAAGTTTGTTTGTTACACTTTCACGCAAAAACTACATAACCTAAAATCATGTAACATATATACTTGGAAGTATTGGAAGTAACAGATACTTTTAACCTTTTAACTAAAAATAAATATATATTTCAATTTGACGGACAACAGCTAGTATATTATAAGTTTTATGTAACAAACAATTAAGTTTTCCGCCATTAATTTCGCTTGTCTAACACACTTAACTATAACGTATTTAGAAGGTTAAACTAATATTACTTAACAATAAAAATAAATGGACAAGTGAAGAGATAATAAGGTTAATTATTGTTATCTAATTAGAATAAAGTAAATAAAGTTACATAAATATGTATGTATACTTTATTTGATATTTTAGCAACTTAATTGCACTTATGATATCAGTATATAAACTTGAAAATTTTTTCCGCCCGGCATGCGAGGAGATGCGGGTTCGAGTCCCGCCTGAGACAAAAATTTTCAAGTTTATATACTGATATCATAAGTGCAATTAAGTTGCTAAAATATCAAATAAAGTATATAAATAGCTGTTTCATCTTAACTGACTGTCAAACATCTGCAAAGATGTTTCTTTCGGGTGTTAAGGGTGCAAACTCCTAACATTTGATGAAACAACGCTGGCTCACAGCGTAAGAATATGCTTGAAAAATTCGCGCCGTGTCGCAGTGTCTCGGTGGCCTAATGGTATGGCGCCCGCCCGGCATGCGAGGAGATGCGGGTTCGAGTCCCGCCTGAGACAAAAAATTTCAAGTTTATATACTGATATCATAAGTGCAATTAAGTTGCTAAAATATCAAATAAAGTATATAAATAGCTGTTTCATCTTAACTGACTGTCAAACATCTGCAAAGATGTTTCTTTCAGGTGTTAAGGGTGCAAACTCCTAACATTTGATGAAACAACGCTGACTCACAGCGTAAGAATATGCTTGAAAAATTCGCGCCGTGTCGCAGTGTCTCGGTGGCCTAATGGTATGGCGCCCGCCCGGCATGCGAGGAGATGCGGGTTCGAGTCCCGCCTGAGACAAAAATTTTCAAGTTTATATACTGATATCATAAGTGCAATTAAGTTGCTAAAATATCAAATAAAGTATATAAATAGCTGTTTCATCTTAACTGACTGTCAAACATCTGCAAAGATGTTTCTTTCGGGTGTTAAGGGTGCAAACTCCTAACATTTGATGAAACAACGCTGGCTCACAGCGTAAGAATATGCTTGAAAAATTCGCGCCGTGTCGCAGTGTCTTGGTGGCCTAATGGTATGGCGCCCGCCCGGCATGCGAGGAGATGCGGGTTCGAGTCCCGCCTGAGACAAAAATTTTCAAGTTTATATACTGATAAATATGTATGTAATCATCATTCTTTATTATTTCAAAAACTTTAATGGTTTATATTTTTTTAGTTTGTTTCTGTTGAATGAAAGGTCGCTTGTTTATGATGGGAATCAAACTTATAACCATCTGTTTACCAGTTGACTGTTCCAACAGTTGAACTATAGTCACTACATAAGTAAAAAGTAAAGTAACAACCCATTTACGCTCACTGTTGAGCACGGGTCTATCTCCTTTATATGGAGAGGGGTTAAGGCCTTAGTACCACCACGCTGGCCTAGTGCGGGTTGGTGGAGGGCGGCGCTGTGGCGACATCACCCCGTTGGACGTTTCTCAAGCCGCCCGAAGGCCTCCAATAGAGCTTAACGACTGCTTTCTCGTTACAACAGCCCTCCGAAGCACGGAAGCGCTCAAGATATGATGCCACAAACGGTCACCCATCCAAGTAGTGACCGCTCCCAGCATTGCTTAACATTCGTGACAGAAACTTATCACTAGAAGCATTGGGCTATGAGCGCTTCTAGGCACTACATGTACCGTCTAAATTAATCGAAGCTTTAAGCTTTATTTAAAGAATCGTACTTTTAATTAATTTGGTTCTTACGTAGTCATGGCGTTACAACAGCGCTGCAAGATCGGAAACTCAAAAGAATTTATGTGGTATAAAATGGTACACCTCCAAAATAACTTTACTCTTGTGACAGAGACTACGAAAGTACAAACCTCATGAAATCTTTTAATATTGTTGCTGTAATTAATTGTGACTCCTTTCTTTTAGAAGTTCCTGTTATTGGAAAACTCGAGAATTCGGTGACCGTCCAAATAAACTTCACGTGCGCAATTCGGCCGTTTTGTTTGAACTGGGTTGACGGCCTAGGCAAATAGTGGCAATAGTGATGCCCACACTGATAGATATCGATACATTTAAGGTGTGTCGTGGCAGCCTTTAAGTAAGGCAAATCGATGTACCTCTTTTGAATGGAATTATTGTATTATTAAGGTGTATGCTTTGCTGGTTGTTCTTAACTTTGCCTAAATGCCGGTAAGACAGGCAGTTTTTCAAACGACAAGTAGCAATAAGGGCATTTTATGTGCCAGCACCACACAAAACACGTTATACTTACTCATTGTTATTTTATTTAATTATAATTAGTTCTAGTTTCCGTTTATTCGTTATCAGTACTCTCGTACCAATAACTATTAATTAGTACATTAAATCTATAATGCAAACAATATCAAAGTAAACATGTAATAATATACTGATTTAAACTTTCATGGTACTATCCGCTAGAGTTAGCGCTATACATAAAAAACAAGGTTCCTAATGTTATTAACACTGAATCATTTACTGTACAATTCATCCACTTATGGAACTCCCTACCTCTGACTGTCAGGCAATCAGAATCAATAGCGATTTTTAAAAAACGACTTAATGCGCATTTCTTTCGCTTTGATTAGTATCTGACTAAGTTAATTACTCATCATTGTCACATTTTATTCTTTCACATATCAAGTATTTTATATAGATTTATATTTATTTATTTATATTGTTTATACGTATTTATTGATTTTATCATATGTGTTTTGAAGGTATGTATAATCAAATGTATTTGTATATATTTATGCTAAATTTTGTGTATTTATTTGTTTTTGGTGTTTGTAAGCAAATTTGTCTTTACAAAGTTATCTGCTCCACCTTCCCCTTACTGTCATATTGTGTCCTGACCCAAAGGTTGTCTGGAAGATCATTTTGTAAACATTGTTTTTTTTTATTTATCTTGTTTGGTGTGCAATAAAGAATATTCTATCTATCTATCTATCTATCCCCAATGTCCTTATGCCAATAATATTGTTCACTATAATAAATCAGGTTATCGATAATAATAACGCACTTCGCTTGTTCTTCACTTCACTAGTCACTTCGGTAAGCAAGTATTCCGTGGCGTCTCACCAATGGATGCCACAGCCTATGGGCCTTGTGGGTGAAGGGCAAATCTTATCTGAAGATACAGTTTGTTTATGTTTACTCAAAGACCTCTTTGGGTTTATTTACCTGCTGGACGATGCTGGTTAAAAATAAAACACAAAACACCATCCCTTCTTATGCTGTTGGTTTTGGTCGTGATTAATAGAAGTAATATCAGTATATAAACTTGAAAAATTTTGTCTCAGGCGGGACTCGAACCCGCATCTCCTCGCATGCCGGGCGGGCGCCATACCATTAGGCCACCGAGACACTGCGACACGGCGCGAATTTTTCAAGCATATTCTTACGCTGTGAGCCAGCGTTGTTCCATCAAATGTTAGGAGTTTGCACCCTTAACACCCGAAAGAAACATCTTTGCAGATGTTTGACAGTCAGTTAAGATGAAACAGCACGCTTTATTTGATATTTTAGCAACTTAATTGCACTTATAATATCAGTATATAAACTTGAAAAATGTTTCTTTCGGGTGTTAAGGGTGCAAACTCCTAACATTTGATGGAACAACGCTGGCTTACAGCGTAAGAATATGCTTGAAAAATTCGCGCCGTGTCGCAGTGTCTCGGTGGCCTAATAGTATGGCGCCCGCTCGGCATGCGAGGAGATGCGGGTTCGAGTCCCGCCTGAGACAAAATTTTTCAAGTTTATATACTGATATTATAAGTGCAATTAAGTTGCTAAAATATCAAATAAAGTAATAGAAGTAAAATCAGTTTTATTTCTGCAAATAGGCCCCTGGAGACGCTTTTACACGTCCCAATATTTAAACCTACCACTGCTTCGGGACAAATGTGGGCTAGTGCCGAGAAGAAGCAGCGCAAGAAACTCGGTCACTATTGTCAGCCTCTTTTTAAATAAATATGTTTACATTTAAGATATATGCCAGTGCGAGCTTGGACAATTTAAAGCCACACGGTCCTATCATTTATATAATCATTAATAGTATAATAGCCCTTTTGCATTGAATTTACTTTGATATATGATTTGAGTTTATGTACTGGGAGTTCAGCAATTGACAGTGGTAATTTATTGAAAATACGAATACAATTTCCCATGAACGAATTACCCACTTTTCGCAGATGAGCAACCACTTCTTCTATCCACTATAGGACATCGCCATCCGCTTGCCAAGAGTGACGATTATGGCAGAATTTCCTTTCATGGAAGCTTAAGTCCACCTGTCACCTGTGTACACCTTCATCGTCATTTTAAATTAGTCCACTGTTGTACCTAATTATGTTCATCATAGAATTTTCTCAATTTTATTTTTGACGACCTCCGTGGCGGTACACACTGGTTTTCAAGGTGACGCCTGCTCTGAGGTCCCGGGTTCGATTCCCGGACGGGTCAATATATAAAAAGTGTTTTTCTAAATTTTCGCGGGTCCGTGTGTTTGTGGTAGGTACCTTCGTTGTGTCTGACTTCCAAAATACGAATGCTTTAAATAGTTATTCAAATTAGGATCAGAACAATGTGTGTGATGTTGTCCACATTTATTTATTATTCGACGACCATTTGGATCAGCGGTAGTAAACGCTGCTTCTGAGCCATGGGTCGCGGGTTCGATCCCCGCACAGTACAAATATGTGTGTGCATGAACATGTCTGTTTGTACTGGTCTGGGTGTTTTCTACGTATTATAAGTATGTATTTACAAAAAAAAAGTATATAAGTAAATTTATCGGTTGTCTAGTACCCCATACGACAGGGTACATAACCTCTCCGCTAGTAGCTTAATTTGGGACTAGATGGCTCTGTGTGGCCCAGTGAGGCATGTCTTAAAAAATATTTATATTTAATTTAATATATTTAAATATTATAGAGTTGAAATTTCTTCTCGGGAATAACATCAACATTAAGTAACTTTAGTAAATGATTGTTCAATATTTTTTCATTTCGTCTCAGTTCGAACTAAAGTCTATACCTGTTTAAATCCTCTAAATAACATTGTTATTTGTTTGTTGCATAGTAAAATAATTATAAATATTGGTCTGTTTTCAAATTTGTCATTGAGTATTTGTGTATTGTGATTTTTGAAATTTTATCCTTGTGTTAGCAGTAACGTTAAAATGAGCCGATTTTCCTTATTAAATCTGCTACGATTGCACAAATTTTGATTGAAAGGCTTAAACAATAAAGCTCAGCATCAATTGAGAAAATTTTACATTTGAAGTTCATACATAAACATGTAGATGAAATGTTGATTTAATATGAATTTGAAGAAACAATGTTATTAGAGTGACAGTCAACGTTACTGTCTAATTCACTAGTTTGTCGTGTTAGACTATCTTGAGGGTTATACCTAAATAGTGATCTAAATTATAATAGAGATCATATTATATAAAAAACAAAAAAAATGTTATCTTTTTGTCAAGTTAAAGAAGTCTAAAATGTCTACGGTTTAAAGGTTATTTAGTGACAGTACATCTTCAAAGTTGACTCGAAATTCAGAGACCGTTATAAACTATATTATAAAGAAAAATACAAATTTTCATAAAAGCAAAACTTGTTATTTTTCCTAAATATAGTAACTGCAAGCTAGCACCAAGTAAAAAGTTATATGAAGCAACTTTACAGTAAAATAATATAATAAATATCCAAATGTTAGCTGTAAAACTCTTAATTAATACGACAAACATGAGATTGACTCATTAGGATTTTGCCCTAGTCCGCTTTAGGCAAATAAAAGAAAAAAAAAACACTTTAAACGGTACTTAAATTGTTTTCAAGCCACAACTAATAACTGGCAGGCAAATAACGTTAAAAAACACCTAAATGATAAATCTATGTCGCGTATTTCATTAGCAAAATTCAGTTGTTCTAAACCGAGTACTTCTTAATAACAAAGTCCGCCATCTTTTTGTTAGAATACATCATTTTAAAATCGAAGACAAAAGCCATTGAGTAACGTTTTAGAAACAGATGGTTTCCATAAAACCTCTTGTGTGTTTTTTCAGTGTTTTTCTATCGATTGTTTGAGATCGCTCTACAACTCGTCACACGTTCTCACTTAACTAATTAGCATACAACAAATACTTACAATGTTTATGCTCGTGTCTCTGTTGAAGCAATAATAGTAACGACAATCACACACACATTTCATACAATCGAAAAGAAAGCATTATTGACGGCAATAGCTGCGATACTTACCAATCATACACGGCTGTGTTGCGCCCTGGGAAAAAAAATGGATCACACACAAGCAAATAAAACCGGCCAAGTGCGAGTCGGACTCCCGCACTGAGGGTTCCGTACCAACTTTAACTAAAATACCACAATATTTTGTTGACTGCAAAAAAAACTTTGTTTTTTATAGTGTTTGCATGAAGGGCAAAGTTATATTTGCGGTTGTTGAAAATGTGCATGATCTCCAAAACTACTGGTTTAATCTCGTTCAAACCAATTTTCGTTGTAAGTTTTTTTTAAGATCAAAACAAAATTTTGAAAAAAATACATTTTTTCAAATTTCGTTTAAAAGTTAGACGGGACATCCATTTTACCACTTTGGAAGCTTCTATCTTCCAAACATTAGAGTTTTAGGAAAAATAGTTTTAGAAACCTCAATGTCATTTTAAAAGACCTATCCATAGATACCCCATAAGCGTAGGTTAGAGTAAAAAAAAATTGTTTTAGTTCTATGTATGGGAAGCCCTCCTTAAATATCATTATTTTTTATTTTTTGTATTAGAATCTTAAAGCGGTCAACAGGATACACGTACCCACTAAGTTTCAAATATGTAATGCTAACTTTCAGAATAAAGTGGCTTTGGCATACGGACGGACAGGCAGACAGACAGACAGACTTGACGAATCTATAAGGGTTCCGTTTTTTGGCTACGGAACCCTAAAAAGGCGGCAAAGAGACTAGATAACAGTTTTTTTTTTTGTAACGACTAAAATTGCTTGGTTATGTCACATTTGGTAGAAAATATAATTATAGTTTTTGATCATAAAAAATATATTATTTAAAAAATAGATTTTTTATTAAATAACAGGTACTATATAAATAAGTCTGACTGTAGGAGCAGCACTACCTGTAAAAAACTTAAATCGTATGACAAAGTGATTTAATTGGAAGAGGGTTGTTCTAATATTAATGATTATTAAATATATGGCGAAAATTTTCACTAGCATGCACAAAAATACATATTTTTGTAAACATAATTAAATAGGGTAACAATGGTAACCGAGTTTCATCGCGCTGCTTCTCTTGGGCACAAACGGCCATTTCCAATAACCTATCTATCTTCAGTTTTGGCATATCGGAGATAGAAAACAACTTCTGTCTTTGTTTCTCTGGACGGCAAAAACAGAGATAGAAACTGTTTCCTATCTCCGATATGCCAAAACTGAAGACAGATAGGTTATTGGAACCGGCCGTAAGTAACCCACCTTTGTCGAAGCATCGGTAGTTTAGTGGGATATTCGCAAAACTAAAACAGTTTTTTCACCCCGGTACGGTACAGTAACAACGCAAATAGTGACGGTCTTTTTGCCTGTGCTGTGCTATGTATTGTGTGCACGAATACGCTACTATTGATCGACAAAAAAAATTAAATTATACGAGAATTTCAATTTCACGTTAAAAAATAGCCATTAAATTCCAATTAGCGATTTTAATGGCTACTTGTTTAAACTTATTCTAGTAACGCAAAGTGATTCACTAGTGTGATTCCGGGCCCGGTCAATTTCGGAAAGATAAATAAATAAATGTGGACAACATCACATACATTGTTCGGATCCCGATTTGAGTAACTATTTAAAGCACTCGTATTTTGGAAATCAGAAACAACGAAGGCACCACAAACACCCAAACCCGAGTAAATGTACAAAAACACTTTTTTCCGTCCGAAAATCGAAACCGGGACATCGGAGCAGGCGAAACTTCGATAACCGGTTGATAATGGAAAGATTTTTTCAAAATCTGCTTAGATCTGAAAGGAGTAGGCGGCTACAGAGCTGTACTTCAGAAAGCACGGTCACAGGTCCTTCTGTCTCAAGATGGAAGCCGTAAAACCAATTCACGTCAGACAGGCCCATTTTATGTTGCTTGGAAAACTTCAACCCAAGGCTGCTCTTGAAGAAAATTCCTACAACAAAATGGCGATTTTAGATACGGCCCATGGCAAAAATACGATGTACCTTCTGAATTTTAAAGATATATTTAATAAGATTGTTAAAATGCCTTCAAAGATATGTTTCTATAATATGTAACTATTTTCTTATTTCTAAAACTTGCTTTAGTGCTAATAAAGTAACACAAAACACTACAATACATACTCAACTGATTGAATAACCATGTTCGGGCAATCACGCGCAATAGCGGAAGAGGTCCGGCGCCATCTTGTCCCCACGTGACTTCCGGTGTCATTCTACAAGTCAGCCGTGTTAATTGAGATATTATCCGTCATGTACATTAATCTTTATTGTACAGGTGACAGCAAATTAAGCCAAACAGTGGAGCATCTTATGTGGTTGATATACTCGTAGGTTCGATTATGCAACCAAAATGTGTACCTAGTCTATTGTAACCTTTATGAAGGAAAATTCAATATTAAGGCTTGCTTTGGCTTGATTGTGTTAGGTAGATAGGATTTTAGTTTTTAAGCGTGCCTTATGACTGTACCCATCATTGCTATTGTAACAACCCAACCATTTCTGATATGAAAAATGGTGATATAAAAAAAAACTCTGTAAATGTTTTTTTTTATAACTAACGTAATAAATAAATTCATCTACATCTAGTACATTTGCCACAGTTAACTCATAGATCCAATATTAGAAAATAATAATGCAGTAGAATAACTAAACAATTACTAAACTAAAAAAAAAACATTACTTACATAAAAGGCAAAATAAAGATCAATAAAAAATGTCTACTGAAGACTTGGACCTAGAATGGGTGAAAAAAAACAACTACAACACTATGGTAACTTGAATTCAATGATGAAGGCCTTTGCCCTGCATTAAAATAATATTAGGCCGCTACTTTTATTTTAACTGTTAATTAGTTCTTTACCTGATAACACACTAAAAAAACCGCATGAAAGAACGAGAGACTTTATTTAAATTTGATAGCTAAGATAAATAACAATTCTAAGTTGCCTGATAGAGATCGCTTATAGCGATGAGGCCGCCCTTGCCCACATTCAGGTTATTAATTTAGCTTTAGTCAATAAATTGTACCTACTATAATATGAGCAATCAATTGTTTTATTTAAAGGGTTAGCGTTCCATTTTACTAAGCCAGGTGAGAAAAGCTGTAAAATCGTAATGTCTTAAATTATTAATCAGTTTCGGCTTTGGAACTCCTAACCCAATTACAAATGCAATCAAACACGACCTTTTAAAGCCATCACCATCGCATTATTAATTTATGATCAATACTTAATCCGTTAAAACACCCCGTTGGTCTAATAAGTAAAGTACCTAGCTAAGATCTCGGGGTCTTGGGTTCGGCAGCAATGGTTTCGAATTTTCGAACATTGCTCGGGTTTGTGATCACCAACTGTCATCTAGAAAGCGTGATGATTATACCTGTGCCCATCATTGCTGTGGTAACTTGAAGACTTGAATTCAATGATGGAGGCCTTTGCCCTGCAGTGGGATGATTACAGACCGTTAATTTATTTTACTTAGTCTGTAAATCTATATTATTTATAGTACACTAACGGGTCGTTATCGCGTTAAATATTATGAAGGTATAAATACCTATTTATTTACCCGACGTTTCGACTGGATTGCACCAAGCCGTGGTCACGGGCCGACTGATGACAGCTCAACGACGTCTTCGCGAAGAGCGGGGTTCAACACCTACCCCCAATTGATCTTGATTATTTTTATTTTTCGCTATAAAATCGGTATGACACACAACACTGACAGTATCTTCACGACGGCGAAATGAGAGGTTTTTTGGCCTTGTACACTTGCACTTAAATAAAAAGGTATTTATACCTTCATAATATTTAACGCGATAACGACCCGTTAGTGTACTATAAATAATTTGTAAATCTAGATCATACATACGAAATATTAATGTTATGTGTAATTAATTTATAACGTCTGTACATTCATAAGTTTTTATTTGCGGACATGAATTGCATTACATTATTATAAGTAGGATGAGTCTGAGTATTATCTGTTATGTCATCTCTCGTGCTTTATGGTCATCTAAGTGTGAATTCTGTGCCTCATCTATCAAAACTCATTAGAGCTACTCTTTCCTCGAAGATGCTGAGATAACATCTGTCAGACATGGTTACCACCGCGAAGAATTGACATCAATTCCAAATATACTTTGCTTAGTAGGACATGTTACATGTTCTCATAGTCAGTTGTTTCTTGTACCTAAGTATTACGAGTTTTAAAAAGGCAAATGTTGAATTATTGACTCCAATGATTTATTATCTTTTAAATGTTAATTGATAGTTTATTGATCACGATTTTGTTATTTTGTGATTTGTTGTTATTTGTAATTTTGGTTGTAGACATCTAAGTGGTTTTTTTAACACGATAAATTGCATACAGTTTTTATGGCTATATAGGCCTGCAAGCTACACTATCTTCCTTCTTCTTACCATATGTACAGAGCTTCTAACCAATAATGAATTAAAATTTTATATATTGCTTCAAACTTGCATAGTTCCTAGCATTCGCACTGTTGCAATCGCCATGTGAAGACGGTGGGGCAGTGGACTGTAGTAGGAGTAGGTCGCTGGTAGTAGGGGCGGTGGGCCGTTTCCCATCTAAAGGCACTATTTTGAAGTCACTTGTTTATTCTTCTTGTTGTTCCTTATTCGGAGGACTGGAGCGAACTGATTTTGCCTTTTTTTTTTTTTTTTTTTTTTTTTTTTGAAAGGACCTATGCTGTGGCAGAAGGCCGTTACAGCTTCACCGGGCGGGTTTTAGGCGAGTGCGGAAGGCACTCAGCCCAAAAGCGGCCTGCTAGCGGGTACCTCGAGCGCGAGGCGAGTCCTAGGCTTCGCGTAGCGAAGCCTAGGGCTCGCCCGCGCAGGGGCCCCGTACTAGCGGCGCGATCGGACCGTGACGGGTGCTGAAGGCACCCGGCCAAGAGGTCAGCCCGACTAGTGGTTGCATCGCGTAGCTCGGCGCTGCAACACAGACTGGTCTGTGCATACAGACCGATCTACGCGAGCCCCGTTCTAGTGGGCCCGATCGAGGGGGGCAGACTAGGCCTCAAGGGCGCCTCTGTAGGCTCGGACCTCGGCTTGGGCCGTCGTCCGAAGGGCGGACTGGTGAGAAGCGGCCAGGTACATGTCTGTACCTGCCAAAATGATGCAAGGGTCCTCGCACTCGCCGGCGAGTGCGCTGATTCGATCTAGTGCTTGTCGGGTGTGTACTGTTGTGAGTGGTGAATTGTTTTACGAACGATGTGATTTCGTCGTCGGGATCTTCGAGAACGTTCCTCGGTCGGCGGAAACGGGCTTCGACATCTTTTTGGCACAAGTAGGTGGCGGCTTTGACTATGAGAGGATTCGTATGATTGACGGCTTTATCAAAGAAGTGTTGTGACGCTTCTTTCATAAAGCTGGCAATCGACGGAATGTTAAGGTCGCGATGCAAATTATCGTTACGCACATACCACGGGGCGTCCGAGGCAGAGCGTAAGAATTTGTTTTGGAGGATTTGGAGTCTTTCTAGTTCTGAGGGGCTGGCATGAGCGAACACTGGACTAGCGTAAGTCATCACGGGTCGAATACAGGCTTTGTAAATTGTCAACTTATTTCTAAGTGACATTTTACTCTTCCTGCCGATATAGTAGTAGAGCCTTGAAAAGTAAAAGGCTGCAGTCTGACGGACGCGTTTTATGTGAGGTTTAAAGCTCATTCTACGGTCTAAGGTGACACCTAGGTATTTGACTGTCTTCTCCCAAGGGATCGGACGGTCGTATAGGGTGATAGGTGTGAGACATCGTTTAGGATGTTTTGAAGCGAAGAAACCTCGAGTAAAGTACACTGCTGCACTTTTCTCGGGGTTTACCTCTATTCGCCACATCCTAAACCAGTCACCTAGGGATTGGGCTGCACGTTGTAGTGCCTTAATGATGTAACCGGCATGGTAGCCAGAGTGATAGAGGGCTGTGTCGTCCGCAAATAGAGCTAGCTCTACTTGCGGTGACCTGGGAATGTCGTTAATGAAAATTGAAAAGAGAAGAGGGGATAGCACGGAGCCCTGAGGGACTCCAGCCCTGATGGGGCGGGGAGATGAATAGGACCCCTCTACGCGGTAGCGAAAGGTACGATTTGACAGAAAGTCTCGAAGGATGAGCACGAGACTGTCAGGCACTTTGAGTTGGTACAGCTTGTAGATCAAGCCGTTGTGCCAGACTTTGTCAAATGCTTTCGCTACATCGAAGAAGAGTGCACCGGTTACCATCGGTTTGGATCTGTTGAGGCCGTCGAGAATGTGCTCCGTTAGGCGGTGCACCTGTTCGACACAAGAGTGGGAGGCTCTGAAGCCAAACTGTTCGTTGATTAAGAGATTGTTCGAGAAAATGTAATCTCTTAGGCGGGAGACGAGAACACGCTCGTATAATTTGCCCATAGTCTTGAGGAGACTGATGGGCCTGTAGTTGGCGGGCTTGGAGCGGTCCTTGCCGGGCTTAGGGATACCTATGACGTCTGCTTCTTTCCACGCGGTTGGAAAGATGCAGTTTGCCATGGCACTATTGAAGATAGCAACCAATAGGCAAATCAGTTGGGCGGGGAGGACTCGTAAGACTCTGTTGGAGATCCGGTCCGGACCGGGAGCCTTGTTTGGACGGAAACCTTTGATGATGGTTTGCACCTCATCGGCGGTGGTGGGTGCAAGGGGGCAGGTTGGAGGGAGGGCCGAGAGACGTTCGACTTCGCTGTCCACCATACTAAGGTGGGCAGCGTCTATAGGAAGCGTGCTAGGAGAGCACTGGGCCTCTAGGCTGTCGGCCAGACATTCGGCTTTCTCTTCGTCGTCGAATACGACGGAGTTGTCGGGTCTAGAGAGAGGAGGCATAGATGTGACTATATCTGACTTGAAGGATCTCGCCAACTTCCAATAGGCTTGGTGAGATGGTGAGATCGTTTCAAGTAGGCTATCCCACTGACTTTCCCGAAGAGCCTTAATACGTTCCTTTACAGATGTCCGTAAAGTGCGTAGAAGGGTTCGGTTATATTCGGTGGGATAGGAGTCATAAGCTCTGGTCGCAGCTCTCTTTGCCCTCAACAGCTCTCTCACGTCATCCGGCAAGTTCAATCTATGCCTAGGCATATCTGGAACTTGCCTAGACGAATCGCTAATAGCGGTCGTGATGTGGCTAGTGAGGGCATCGATCGCTTGGTTAGTCTCGTGAGGCGATCCTAACCTGTCTGGGATTGAGTTCAATACTGAATCGGGACTAGGTCCGAGATTGCTCTCGAGCCTGTGCCAGTCCAGTATTGTTTTCATGGATATCTGTTGGTCAGAGGGACCTAATTGGAGGACAACTGGGCGATGGTCAGAATCTAGGTCATGGTGGACTTCTATTGAACGAAGGCGCAGGCCTACATTCTTTAGAACCGCCATGTCCAAGATATCGGGTCTGTGGTTTACGTTAAAAGGATAGTGGGTCGGAGAAAGGGGGGCGATGATGTCAAAATTGAGGACTTCAGCGAGATCTGCTAACTCTCTACCATTGCTGGAGGTTGTTAAACAGTTCCACTGAGTATTTTTGCTATTGAAATCTCCGCCGAGAATGACGGAGGGTCCCATAGCAAAAAGAGCCTCATAGTCGCTCCTTAAGGGAGTCTTGTCGCCAGGTTGATAAATGGAAGCTATTATGACTGGTTGATGGCCGGTCATGGCTAGCCGACAGACAGAAGCTTCAACGTTTGTGAGCGTGGGAGGGTCGAGGGGAACGCAATGCAAGGAGCGTTTGTAATAAATTAGAGTGCCGCCACCTCTAGTGGGCCTATCGTTGCGAACTACGTTATAGTTGGCAATCATAGCACTACGAGGGAGGATGGAGGGTTTTAATAAGGTTTCTTGTACCAAAAAGATGTCGACTTGGTGCTTCATAAGGAAGGGTGATATCTCTACCTTTTGTTTTTGAAGACCAAAGGCATTAAAAAATGCGATGGTAAGGGACCGGGGTTTCGTTCTAGAGGGTGTATTATTCATGGTGAGGAAATGTTTCTAACTTTTTGGAGGAGGTCGGCGTGCTTATCTAAAAGACAAAGCATTGCGCATGGGTCTTTTTGATGCGCACGGATTTGGGCTGCTACATATCTAATTTCAGCCGGGTTGATTTGGCTGAGATTATATATGAGCATGGCATCCTGCTCGTACGGGACAGTTGGCGAAGCCTTAGGGGCATTAGAGCGCGGGTCACGGAGGGTGACCGGGGCATTTGTAGCCTGCAGTGCCTGAGGGGCCTTTGGGACTACTGGCGGTGCCTGAGGGGCAATAGTGGTGGCCTTAGGGGCCAAAGTGGGGGCCTTAGGGGCCACAGATTGGGCCGTAGGGGCCATATTTGGGGCCTTAGGGGCCGTCGGGACTGCTGTAATTTGGCTTAAGACCGGGACAGGGGCGTAGGCACTCCTTGCCCAGGATAGTGGTCGAGACCACGCGTTGTGTCCGTAAGGACGCAACTCTGGGAAGGCTGCGTGTTGAGCCTGAAACTGGCGAAACGAAGGGGCTGGGAAGTGCGCGGCCTTTGGTGCCTGCACCCGTGAGTTTACTCGCGGAGCACGGGGGCAACCGCGATAATTCGCGGTGTGTCCCTGCTCTCCGCAGAGTACACACGCGGGCGGGGTAGTCGCCGTGTCCTTACAACGAGGACAGTCGGCGGTACCATGGTCGCCCAGGCATTTCACGCAGCGCGGGCGTGCGTGACAATTACGGGCAGAGTGCCCGTACAACTGGCAGCGATGACACTGGCCAGGGGTGAGTTTTTTATGAGGGGTCTCGATACGGAGGCCGGAGATATGGCATATAGATTTTATATTAAAAATCTTTTTGCCTTCAGGGGTATTTTCTAGTACGATTTGTACTAAATCGTAAGGGGCTTTGCCACGCGCTTTAAGTAAGCGGTGGACTTCCAGAGCTGGAAGCTGTTTCGACTGAAGGTCGGTGAGTATGAAGTCTGTGTCGACTTCTTTCGGAATTCCGCGTACAACCACGCGGAGCTTCTTCTCCTCGACGGGAGTGTACGTATGGAAGTAGATCTTCCTTACGTTGAGGTAATGTTGGAGCTGCCTGTAGGAGGCGATGTCCGGCGTTTGCACGCGGATTCCGTCGGAAGCCGACTTTGCGTGTGAAAACGCAATGTGGCGCTCATTGAGAGCAGCCGAAATATTTGTCCAGGCAGACTTGTCCTGGACTACGATGGGCGGGGGAAGGGGGGCCTTTTTTGTCTGTGAAGCAGACTGCGAGGTTGGGGCTGGGGCAGGGGCGGAGCTGGCGGCGGATGCCTTGGCCGGTCTGGGTTGCCCGTGGGAGATTTTGGCGGTTTTCGCCGGGGGTTCGGAACGCGCGGGTTTACGCGCTCGCTTTCCGTGGGTCACTGGAGTGAACCCTTCGGAATCTGACTCCTCGGTTTGAGACGTTTCCTCCGAAGAGGAGGAGCCGTCACTAACGGGGGACTCATTACTATCCTCTGATGAGGAGCTGGAGGGTGTGGGAGGAGAGGAGGAGCCTGAAGGGCTTTCCTCTTCCTCCATGGGAACGGGCTCTGGGTCTGGGGAGGCGGGCGAGTCCTCGGAGGCTTCGCGAGCGCGACGAAAGGCATTAAAGCCTTTCAACGCGTCGCCTCCTAACGATCGGAGGTACTCTAATAAGAGTACCTCCATCGTGGAGGGAGGACTTTAGTGAGTAATTTTTATTTACCACCGATTCGGAACGCGCCTTCACCGAGAAGAATCGGCAAGAAACTCGGTGACGGTGAGTGATGGGTGTCTGTATGGTCCAACCCGCCACAGGAAGGTTGGTTGAGTCGGGTGTGCCTAAAAAGGATGTGAGGTCCCTAACACTGGGTGGTCCCACGACGATGTGATGTCGCCGCGGGGTGCCTACGCCTAGCAGTCCTTCGGGAGGGACCGAGCCACCGAAATGGCCCGGGATACGCTCCCTAAGGGATGGAATATAAGGATGGGTAGGGTGGGTCACGCCCGGCAGGGAAAGGACTGCAGTTTCTAGTGTCTCTAGGGCGAGGAGGAACGCCTCACCCTCTCAAACGTGCCTTCCAGGAGGCCTAGACTTACAGCCCGATATACCGGCGGCGGAGGGAAATTTCAGCGCCTTGAAAAAGGCACTGTCTGTCGCTCCCTATCGAACAGAACCGCTTTGAAAAAAGCGTTTAACTCAACAAAGGTCAGTTGACACCGTTAGGTTAACCTTTGGAGAGCCGCGGGCGAAACCACGTAGAAAGAAATAAGATAGAAATGCTGCGAACAGCGAGACGGATCGACAGCGGAGCGAGCGTCCGACCTGTGCGAGCGCTGAGAGCGGAATGTCCTGGTCAGCGACTGATTTTGCCTAGCCGGGTCGCCGTCTTTTATTCAAATTTTTATCGTGGCTCTAGTCGCTAAACCCTGCCGTAGTTTTAGCCAATCACGAGGTCGGGAGTTTTCATACGGTTTCAATATTGCCCTCTCCCTCCCTCGTGACGCGCTGTCCCTCTCTACGGCCCGTTCAAATTTTATTGTAGGCAAATTCAGTTCTTACAATTTTCCTTAGTGCTAACTTATTTTCTAATAACAATACATAACTTTTTATCACACAAAAATAGAAATCAACGAAGATATTTACAAAAAACAGTATGCGGCTCTCTATACGGTATTGCCGTTTTAACAATTTATTACGTCGGCTTGATACGCGGCTCTCGCTACGGTATTGCCGAGGTTCTCGTCGTAGCTGCTGTCGTTAACACCATGATCACCACAGAAATATCAAGCCATGAAAGGTTTATTTTTATAACCAGTAATGTGCAAATCCGTAACCAAATTCACTAATTATGCAATACACATTCGAAATAAAGATGCCACCGATTCGGTTTTTATCGCAATATCGATTATTGAGGAAAAAAGGTCATAATCGATACGGTGGTGCAATGTGCGATAAATCACGTGAATGTGTGCCGGGATTAAGGTTGCCGAGTGTGTTAAAAGATTAAGATTTTATAGTTGTAAACATGACTTGACGGATTCTGTTAACATTGTGTTACTTAATTCAAAGTAGGACGGTCTAAAATATGATTGCACTACTCTTTCTTGTCCTTTATAAGTGCCGTTAGAGACAACTGCAGAAGTTCTACCAGAAGAAAACTTGTAGTAAACTTTCGAATATCGCACGTTTTTACCTACATAATGCAAAGGGGAATATCATGTACTTACAGGAATTTGTCCACAGCAGTGCTTGAGTAATATTACGACTTTGCTACACCAGTCCAATACGTCTCAATCTGGTGTAGCCTCCACACGCTGCCAAGTCCACGAGCCAGTCCCCTTTCGGTTCGGATGTCGTCTGTTCTTTTCTAACGACAAATTCAAAATCCTAGCTAGTCATTCCCGAAATGTCAAATCATCTATCCAAAGAGTATAGATTATGACCATAGACTATCGGCCGGTCCCAAAAACCTATCTATCTTCAGTTTTGGCATATCAGAGGTAGGAAACAGTTTCTATCTCTATTTTTGCCGTCCGGAGAAACAAAGACAGATGTTGTTTTTTATCTCCGATATGCCAAAACTGAAGTTAGATAGGTTATTAGAACTGGCCATATATCGATTGCTAATCGGATAAGGTCGTTATCGATTAATGCAAAGACGACGCCGTTTGCATCGTCACAAGTTACTTAATTGAAACCCGTAAAATGCCCTAAAATTAAATAGCACCACTCCTTCTCGGCCTATAGATGCTGTTAGAGGTAACTGCAGGAGTACTGCCAAAAAGGATGGAGAACCATCTTGTATGGGAGACAAGGAGACAAGTTGAAAAAATGTCCACCTGTAAACAGAAAATTACAGTTCGAAGATTTCCCGAAATGGTGCTAGTTCAGCTAATCGAAGCGATATGAATATAGCGGTTATAAACAGAGTGAAGTGTGCTGGGTTTAAAAATTTAATTCTTTCCGTGACTTGTGTACCTAGTTGAGTTTGCAATATTTAAAATCTCAACAATTTACTTAGTCAAATGTAGTTAAACTAATATAAAATTTGTGACGCAATTTTGGAACGAAGTTCCTTATGGTGCGTTGCGAAAGGGGGCTAGACGGAGAAAATTGTAACGACACTTTTTGACCGACACTTTTTGCTATAGTTGTATGCCGTGCGGCGAGAGAGAGAGAGAAAGAGAGAGAGAGAAAGAGAGAGAGAGAAAGAGAGAGAGAGAGGTAGGTAGGTAGGGTGGGATAGGGAGAGGGAGAGGGAGAATTAAAAATATATTTAAAATAAAATAATATTTTATTACAATTCCTTCAGTAAAAATTAACTTCGTTTAATGTTTTTTTTTAAATCCTTCCAATTGCTACTATGGCGCCACTTTAATTTTCTTCTTTTTCGACGGACACTTTAATGACATTCCTCATATCCTCCATACAAGAAAGAAACCCGCAGCAACGTATTCCTTCCATTATGGTAGCTGCGTTCACTAGGCAAATCAATTATCGCGAAACCCTCGTCATATAAAGCTTTGAGCTGATGAGGAGGCGATGATGATGATGATGATCAAATACAAAAACTGGACTTGTATACTGACCGGCTTTCATCAAAAATTCAAATATAACAACACTATTTTCTAGAAGTTACCTCCATTAGGTCCCGTTCGTCTAGTGGTTTAAATACCGGGCCAAGATCTCGGGGTCCCAGGTTCGATCCCCGGGTCGGGAAACAAAAAGTTTCGAATTTTCGAACGTTGCTCGGGTTTGTGATCACCAACCCGCATTGTGCAAGCGTGGTGATTATGCCAGTACACCCATCATTGCTGTGGTACGAGTAACATGAATTCAATGATGGAGGCCTTTTCCCTGCAGTGGGATGATTATAGGCTGTTACTTACTTACTTACTACTATTATACTTTACTACTACCTTCATTATAATAATAACTATGAATGTCAAAATGCGTACCAATATAATTGTCTAGTCGTTTGAGGTCACACTCGTCAAGGTCAGTCAGTCGCTAGAGTTTTCTTTTCAAATATTCACACATAACAATAACAATGTCTTTTATTTGTTAACTTTCATTTAGTGCATACATTATTGGTTAGCGGCAAAATGCTAAATATTTTCGTCAAATAAATATAACACTTCTGGCAACCCTAATAGCTATAGAAAGTCGCAGGCGCACACCGGATCGAGGTCACGTGGTCCACTGCCCGATAAGTATTGTTATGAGTTTATGAATATCAAACGATAACCCAATAAAACCTGTCGATATACGGTTTTGAGGCCTTACTCTGTAATTCTTGTATGTTCGAATCTCTCTGTCTCTTTTAGTCGTGCCAACGACTTGAGTGTGTGACAGAGATAGACAGATTCATATTAACGGGGTATCGTTGCGTAGTAGAGGCTCTGAAGGTCGATATGCTCGGCATTATTATCGAATTGTTCTTCGTTTTTTTTTCGCTTAATATAGAAGTCAAGGTTCAGTGAAATAAAAATAGAATTCCTTGTATAATATTTTATAAGGAAGTGTTTTCCCAAGTTATACCAGCAATTTATTTGTATAAAATACTGTTTTAATTTTTAAATATGTAAATCTTAAGTGTGTCATGTGGTGTCGATCGATACGTTAAAACACTGTGTATGTGTTAGATGGGATTGTATTTTATAACAACACTAACTATTTAGTCCCTTTAAATAATATGAAATCCGTGTTTTAAAATGAGTAAAATCTAACTGTGCTTCAGTGAGATTTTGTGTGTTGCCAGCCACTTACTATTAAGAGAAACGTCTGCCTTGATGTGCCAAAAAAGAATCATCTATTAATAAATGCAACCTTGAAATCGATTTTCCGCAGAATATGATCGAAACAATCTAAAAATAAATGGATTTGTCCTTCCTAAAAATAGATACAATGATTAAAATAAAAAATGTGCTAATATCACTGATGTAATATTAAAAACTAATACACAATCAACCTAAAAAATTGTCCACACTAAATGTACCTACACCCATTTGACATACGGGTGCAATTTTGTAACAAAATCCATACTACTCGTATTACATGATTACATAATGGGGGCTATCACTAGTGAATTTGCCACTAGAGGCGCTAGTGTCGCGTGAGGTCCAATATCATTCACTTTGTACTGGTTTTAGCGGAATTTGTTGCATAAATTATAATTTCTTTAATTTACCTGCTGGAAAGTGATCTCCTTCGTAAAATATCGCAAATATGGATTATTTGGCGATTAATGTGAACGCTTTAAAAGCGGAATTAAGAAAAAGCGCAAAAATAGGCGGCCTCAAGAGCAACTATTTCAGAAGTTAGTTTGTTGATATCAAGATAGTTATTTATAAACAATATAACCTAAATTAGATTCAAGATATAACACTTTGTTTCGGCGCCAATCGCCTTTGACAGCTATACCTCCGGACCTCAGTCTACAGTGGCGCCAACTGGTGAGCAAAGAAACGGTAGTCCCCATTTGGCCGTGTTAGAGAGTTGACACTGACATAAATCAATGTCAATAATTCAATCAAGGACAGTATACTGTCCTTGTATTAAGTCTCAGTTTTGTATAGGAC
Source organism: Anania crocealis (assembly GCA_949315895.1). Lineage (NCBI taxonomy): Eukaryota > Metazoa > Arthropoda > Insecta > Lepidoptera > Crambidae > Anania > Anania crocealis. The sequence continues at coordinate 732,797 of OX438880.1, forward strand.
GTTTTTTTTTTCCTCTTTACTAGGAAACTCAACAGCATTTTTGTTAAAATCATACATAATGTTTTATCTTGTTCTAGCGCTTAGCCAATTACAGAGTTTCACAACGTGGAATATCAAAACAAAGCGAAAATAACCGTGTGAAGAAAACATATACCTTAAAATGCAATAACTTGTATGCGGTCAAGCAAAGAGAATGACACACATAAAAAAAAACTGAGGCTAACTAAAATAGATCGAAATAAAAATAAAAATAAACTACAAATTAACTCCCCAACAAACAAAGATCAAGAGATCAAACACTAAAAACAAAAACAATAAACAATACACACAAAAACAGATAGAACTGCGGTCAACGTTAATCTAGTTCTTATTATACATCGATGGCAAATATTCATAAATCTTTCATGAATCAATCAGCTTACATTATTTCCACAACTATAACCTGCGTCCGCGCAAGGCTTCGTAGTAGTACGCCATTGCCACTTATCGCATTCCATGGCTGTATGCGTTGGAATGCCTTTGCTTTGATGGCGGAACAAATGCACTTAAGCGTTCGTAATCAATTATCTACTTAGATACAAAGGCACTAACAGTTTGTTAGAACAGGAACCTAAAATGCATAATTTTTACAGACTTAGAAAAAAATATTCGTTGACATGGACCATCTATTTATGTATGACGAAGTTTTGGTATTATTATTGTTTGTATTGTTCCCTTAAAAAAATCCTCAATGTAGAGAGGTCAATGTCCAGTAGTTGTCACGTGTTGGCCATAGGTAAAGCTAAGAACAAAATATACATAAAAATTGGTCAACTACGTAAAATGTTTAAAAACAAATAATAGACGGGTTTTATGTACGCACTAGCTGTTGCCCGCGACTTCGCCCGCGTCAATTTCTGTTTTTATGATCGGGATTAATATTAATACTTTTTCCCGTTTTTGCAACATTTTTCACTAATGCTTCGCTCCTATTGGTCGCAGCGTAATGTTATATAGCCTAAAGCCTTCCTCGAGGCATGGACTATCCAACACAAAAATATTTTTTCAATTCGAACCAGTACTTCCGGAGATAAGCACGTTCAAACAAACAAACAAACAAACAAACTCTTCAGCTTTATAATATTCGTATAGATTTGTTTAAAAACCTCTCCATATATTTGTCGCTAGTAGCTAGCAGCTACTAGTAAATTGCTGCCAAACTAAACAGTTATGTCCATTGTCTTTAAAACAATATACCTAGGTATATAACACTGTTAAATAAACATAAAAAAGCACTACATGAAGTAGTTTGATAGTAATTTCCAGTGTTTTATTCTTTAAAACAAAGTTAATTGCTTTGTTTATACTTAATAGGACAGAAAGACCTTTGAACCAAAATAAAGTTGATGGTATCTAGCTTTATAGAAATACACTAACTGACCTTTAGTAATAATGTTTACGGAAGTAATCGGTGATGATTACAATTTAGCGATAGGTACTTATTGATGGGTAACTAAATTAATACGTACAAGAAAATAATTTGATCATACTCGTATATTTTGGCACTAATTTTTCCAACTTTGTTGTAATATTATATTTTGCTTAATTTGTTTTATAATTTTTTAAGCTATTGCATAGCTTCTATCGTGGGCCTTGAGAGTGGAGACCGAATCCAGAAATTCCGTAACGAAAATAACCTAACCTAACACTCGGGGCGAGGCACGATCGAATAATTTTGAATTTCCGAAATTTAAAAGAATTTAGAAGAAAATAAGGATTTTGACAGTATGGTTGCCTATGGTAACCATATCTGCCAAAATAACAGAAAAATTTAATTACAAAAGTCAAAATTAGAAAATACATAAAATTATAAAATTAAGCTATTGCATAGCTTCTATCGCGGGCCTTGAGCGTGAAGACCGAATCCAGAAATTCCGTAACGTAAATAACCAAACACCCCTCCGACCGGCACAGCCGTGATACTTTTCAGTTTTATAATTGCTGAAGTTGATAAAAAATGCTATGCTATTGCATAGCATTTTTTATCAACTAAGACCCTCTTTTCTTGTCGGTTAAAAAAACAAAGAAGCAAGCCGTCTAAGTCGTGATGTGAACATTGTGCCAATGTCACGAGAAGAGCAGAGGAAAGTAAAGCGTGTCGCGTCACGACCGCTCATTGTCTCCGGTGAGAATGTTGCCAGTCGTATAAATAGTTATTACATTTAACATTGTCAATGAAATATTTTCTATTTCACTCTTTTCTTTTATAGTATAATAAATGGACTTGCTCTAGACTACATTACTTAACTTTATTGTTAATAAGAAGCCTAAGATGGAGCGAGCTTACCCAGAGGCACTGGTTCTCCCACACACCAGCGGAACACAGAAAAACTGTTTGGCGCTGGACTCCGGCCTCTTACGAAGCCTACCACCGCAGAGGGATCTGTTACCCGTCATCATGAATTAGAAAACCAAAGATGCCGTTGCCCAGGGTGGACCACTAGGAAGTAGATGCTATTTCAGCAGAGTTTTTGTGTCGCGTGGTATTGGAAGAGAGGTGCGGAGCCGGCGCGTTAAAAAAAATCTCTATCTCTTCCCTTCCTTTGTCCTATTCAAATTTCGTCTGCTTTTCGCTACCTAAATGACCTAAGGCAGTTTGGAATTATATTTTCAACTTGCTTTACTAGCAATTTAGTTGCGTAAAAAACAGTTTTAAATCATTAGATAGACTAGTAAAACAAAGGTTCCTACTTTCTTGCACATAATGTTAACATATTGTTATAAAAATAACTTTTATTTCAAGTTAAGTACATAGTAAACAATACAATCCATGGAAAATTTAAAATTTTCATTTTAACAAATATTATCCTACTTTCATCCTAAAACAGTTGATCGGCTATCTCGGCACAGGCAAGTGTTTTTTCATAAAGGTAAAAATGAAGAAGAAGAAGATCTACCATCCCTAAAAAAACGTAAAAAAAGAAAATAGCGCCTTATCATACCCAATGACTAGAGTAATATTTGTCCCCAAAATATAACACAGCGGCGCAACAAAGCAAGGACTTTGGTGTAATTATTCATACGAGCGAATCATTTTAAGGCTAATTCAGTCTAATTCGGATTAACCTCTTAATAGAGACCTCGTTTCGCAAAATTGACAAAACCGAACAAGTGCAGAGGTCACGTGAGTCACGTGACTTGCGCACGCGCCGGCGGTAGGGCTGTCAAATATTGTAACGGAAAATACTAATAGAAACCTGATATTTATATCTATGAGATTAATATTGTGCAATGTGTATTTAAGAAAAAAAAACTAAATTTGTGGATTGTTTTTTTGATTTCATAGTAAAGAATTTTGCTAGTTCGTTAAGTAATCTCATTAATAGAAGCGTCGTGAATTAGTTTTCCGTTGCGAAGACACACTGTCATCATTTGATATCGGCATTGTTGTTGAACAGAGTTGAAATTTTCAAAAATATATTTTAGTTTCATAATGAGAAAATCATATTCAATACACAATAGTATTACTTTCTGAGTGAAGCTAATCACTAATAAACAAAAAAAAACACTCCTTAGCTCAAATCAAATGTCAAAAATTAAAAACCTCAGTGGAAAGCATGCAAGGTATTATAAAATAATTATAGACGATCTTCAAAAGATATCTATCGATGTGTTATTCGTGGCAGCCCTCTGGTCATCTTCGGCGCGTGCGTCACTAATGAACGGTGTAATGCAACGGCTAAGTAGGAAGCTGGCTGTAGCATTATCGCAACGTGACTTACGAGCCGACAAATCACCGCATTTACAACAATGATGTGCTTAGTTAACTGGAAATTGACTAGCCTTATTCGCGTCCTGTATTAAGAGTTTACAAGTTTTTGTTGAAGATCAGACATTGATTTTTTGCAAGGTATCGCAAAATCCAATGACTCAAAATAACAATTGAATCGGCCCTTTACGTTCGCGTCAATATGCTCGTTGCTTTGCTGAACTTTTCATGAGGGTCATTTTCTAAGAGTGTTATAATTGCTTCGATATTTTGCAATTTTTAGGCACTCACGTGATAACTATATTAAACTAAGAATCTTTGCCTTACAACCGATCGGTTGTTACGTGCATACGAAAAGTTATCTTTTTTTAGATTTTGATATTGGTTCGATTCTCAGTTTGATCAGTCAAGTCAAATTTTGGAAATTAATTACTGTATACGTTGAAAAACATACAAGATCTAAATTACATAAACGTAAAGGTACAATATTGTTTATTTAGGCAAGAGATAGGTATTAACTTTCAGTTACTTAAGAAGCATTTTACCTCGACTGAATTGACTTAGGAGCGTCCATTTACCTTCAGATATCGTTAATATTACAAAAACAGCTAGACGTTCTTAAAAAATTCAACATTGTGGACTGGGTAAAGAGTCTGGGGAAACTACAGTTTTTAAAATAACATTTGGGCACGTAAACTTGAGGAAGTTTTTATGCAGGCCTACTCTCAAAGTATCTTGGTGTGTAAAAACAGTAAAAAAAATAACAGCCTATAATCATCCCACTGCAGGGAAAAGGCCTCCATCATTGAATTCAAGTTACCACAGCAATGATGGGAACTGGCATAATCACCACGCTTGCCAAATGCAGGTTGGCAATCACAAACCCGAGTAACGTTGAGAAATAAATTTGTTTATATACTGATATAATAATTGCAGTTAAGTTGCTAAAATATCAAATAAAGTAAATGAATATCATATTTTCAAAACATATTATCCTATTCCAGATGAAGAAAAATCCATTAAACAAAAATTATAAAAATTGGTCCCGTCCATCTTGAGTAATGGAGTCACTATCACGACTTTGTTTTATTTAAATGAAGCTTAGTGTAAATAGTGTCAAATTACTAGCTAGTCAAATATCTCCCTGATTTTTCAAAAAATAAAATTTATATTCCACGTTCTTTGTAAAATGAGAATATTTCCCCAGAAAATCCTGGTTGAAAGATAATGTTATAGCTAGCGTAATCCGGTTCATAAACTTTCATTAACGTCTAACAGAATACATCATAATCCATGCTTTACGAGATCATATAAACATTTATTATGAATGTTATACGTTTGAAGTAAATATAGATCATCATGAAAGACATTCGGGTGTTACAACACTCTGTTTTAGAACAAAAAACGCTGATGTTCGCAATCTTTTGCTGGAATCACTCCCAGGGAAATACATTTCCTGAAAAGAGTTTCCCTAAGAAGAGATGGAACTATTCTATTTTTGTGCGACACCTCACGGCCTAGTCTTAATATATATATTTCTTGTGTGCGTGTGTATGTGACTGAACTCCTCCTAAACGACTGGACCAATTTTGATGAAATTTTTTGTGTGTGTTCAAGGGGATCTGGGAATGGTTTAGATTCACAAGTAGGGTAGGGTAGGGTAGGTTAGGGGTAGGGTAGGGGTAGGGTAGGGGTATGGTAGGGGTAGGGGTAGGGTAGGGGTAGGGTAGGGTAGGGTAGGGGTAGGGTAGGGGTAGGGTAGGGGTAGGGTAGGGGTAGGGGTAGTGGTAGGGTAGTGGTAGGGTAGGGGTAGGGTAGGGTAAGGGTAGGGTAGGGTAGGGGTAGGGTAGGGTAGGGTAGGGTAGGGGTAGGGTAGAGGTAGGGTAGTAAAATATTAAAATTAGTAATTTAATCATTTTTATGGCAAAACAACGTTTGCCGGGTCTGCTAGTATATTATATTACTGCACTAATTGTGCTTTTCAAAATAATCAAGAAACAGAAAATACGACATTACGAACACGGGACTTTGTCACGGGTAGAGTTAACCGTCTTACAGATGTGTATAAAATTTCATTTTCGTTCAAAAGACATTGAACTCAGTTTTATTTCAGTACTTGTACATTAACAGATATGAATGCAACAGTAATGAGGACATTATTAAAACAAAGTCTGTCCTCTGTGTGTACGAGTACATGATTAGTCAATTGGTATATAATGTACCTTTGAGTCACCATGAGTCAACGCGTTGTATCAGGTAGGTACACTACGTTAGTAAGGAAATTACTGGTTATTTGCTAAGATTATGATTATAAAACAGATGCTGTGCGCCTATTGCAGGTGTGAGTACCTACTGCCTGACTTTTATTATACTTGGACCAATGAAGATTCAAAGAGGAGCTTCGTAGTGTGTCATCATGTAAATGTAAATGTGGACAACATCACACACATTATTCTGATCTCAATTTCAGTAACTATTTAAAGCACTCGTATTTTTAGAAATCAGAAACAACCCGAGAAAATGTTGCAAAGCTCTTTTTTTCCAAGAATCGACCCGGAACCTCGGAGCAGGCGACACCTATAAAAACCGGTGTGTACGCCACTCCGCCAAGGAGGTCGTCATCATCAGCCCCACATCAGTCTAATGATAGACGTAGACCTCTCCTAGGGGAAGAGTTTGCTATGATTAGAACGCTTTGCAGCTGAGTTGACGATCGCAGTTTGGCCAATGGCAGAGAGATGATGCGGTAATGTTCTTCTGGGGTACTCCTTTAGTCACCTCTTATCACACCCTTACGGGACTTGACAAAGTGATGCTATTCTTCTTAGACTGGCACTAGACTGATATGCCTACTAACATGTTATGATAAGTTACTAGAACAACAATTAGTTTTACACCGAATGTGAAATAATTGTCGTGGTACTTAACACTGAGCGAACACTTAAATTTCAAACCCTGTTACATAAACAGCTCAATTTCCGGTAAGATACATTGCATTCTAAATACTCAAAATACGAATTTATTTGCAATCATTACTTTTAATGGCACTACAGGATGCGTAGAAATTCCATTTCCATCTTAAATAAGGATTAATGATTTAATGAATATTATTACGAACTATTACGAAATAGCTGTTAGTAGTTACTGACTGGATTAGTGCTGAACTAGCGATAGCACCCAGTTTTTATTATGATTTGAGAACATATTAATTATCAAGTAGACAAGTAACCGGTGTGGTTATTTCAAGAGCCTTTAAGATATCGTAGTTTGATATCTCCTCTGCTGTTATAATTTTTTCACTGACAAATTCATATTCTTAATTTTTCGGCGCAGCTATAAAGACTTGGATAAAAGAAATTGCTCTTATGATCCATTTCTATGCATCTATATTTCACTTTGCCTAGGGTAGGAGAAACTGACAAAAGGTAGTATGACGTGCTAGGAATAAGATATTTTGATTATTGAAGATGCGCCATCTTGGCTTATGAATTATTTACAACAATGTTCTAGCAGTATCATCTATATACATCGACCTTTATACGTATCTCCTGAAAAATTTACATATTTGTTTAGTCCGCCAAGCATAGAACTTGCCGTCCAAAGTTTCAGACTGCGTTGCTTTCGCATTCTGTTTCTGCAAAACATCGCAGTCTGTTTGAGACTAACTATATTTTGAGTCAAATTGCATGTTGCATACATTTAATTAAAAAAGGGCTACTTCACTATTAATGATTTTGTACTCTCCAAAGTTTTTGGAATTGAAATGTTTTATATCGCACTGGTATAACGTTTTTTGGAGACTTCTATAAAAATAATCTAATAATAGTGACCAAGTTATTTATTAACGCTTTTTTCGGCACCATCCCACAATCAAAACAGAAATAGTAAAAGTAAAGTAACAGCCTATAATCATCGAACTGCAGGTTTGCCCTGCAGAGGGATGATTATGGCCTCCATCATTGAATTCAAGTTACCACAGCAATGACGGGTTCTGGCATAATCACCACGCTTGCCAAATACGGGTTGGTGATCACGAACCCGAGCAATCTCCATCCAATACTTTTGGGCATGTGTCCAAATTAGTCATTTATAGCCTTAACTTTGGATATGTCAATGACTTCTCTGCTAAGGAAACTTGTTCGGTGCGAATTGCAAAATTTGATTTAACTAGTAATTTATTGGTTTAGTTTATGTCTTTAATATCCGAATTAGAATTGATATCATTTAACATTTATTTAGATTATGCCAGCACCCATCACTGCTGTGGTAGCTTGAATGCAATTATGGGGGCCTTTTCCATGCAGTGGGATGATTATAGGATGTTACTTTACTTTGCTTACTTTTTTAGATATAGAGAACAGTCTATAATCATCCCACTGCTACTTTATTACTCGTCTGTGCCCACTGCAGGGAAAAGGCCTCCATCACTGAATTCAAGTTACCATAGCAAAGATTGGTACTGGCATAATCACCACGCTTGCCAGAAGAATTTGAATGAAATATGAAACAAATGTAATATTCAGACAAAAATTTTAATCACCTCATCGTTAATTGAGTGCGTTTGCAGTAATTGATTTAATCAACCGCTTAAAAAGTACAAGGTCTGTTTTGTTTTAAGAATTGTTTGTTTGCTCAACAAATTACAATAAGAGGTCATTGTACGGTTTTTAATAGTTAGTTAGTTACTTGAGTTTTTATAACATTTCATTCACGAAGTTCATTCTAAAGTAATAATAATGGACATTCACGTTTACTTCAGTTGGTATTGGTTATTTGAGGTTATGTCGGTTTCCTTTACTATCACGTATGATTTCTTGTAAATTCTACACAATGCTATATGTAAAATACAGTATTTAATTTTATTGTGAATGTTAATACAGTTTTTGTTAACTAATAATATTGATAATTGTCTTTGTTTGTTTGCAGGTAAGCATCGACTACTTACTTGCTAAAAAAACAAATTATGTTTCCAAGGTAAGTAATTATACAAAGTGTTCCTTTTGATATCCCATAACTCTAAGGTTATATTCTATAAGTAAAAATAAAGTAGGTTTACGATCGAGATGTTTACGTGATAACGTCTTATTGGTGATATAAGTTTTTGGGAAGTAAGGAATTAATGAAGATAACAATTTTTTCAAATTTTAAATTACATCTTAAACATTCAACAAAAACTTAACCGCACGAGAAAATCTCCATTCGTTTGTATGCCGCTAGAGTGAGAGAGACGGAAGATCGGTCCACTCACTCGAACGCTATGCCAGCCTCCGCTCGTGAGGATTCCGCGTGAAAAGTTTCACGGAATGACTGGCAGCGCTCGAGATGAGACGGGAGATCGGTCCGTCTCTCTCTCGTTATACCTGCGATCGCGCTCGTGAGGTTTTGGTGTGACACAAGTTTTTGAACATGTCACCCGACTAAAACGATTTTAAAGACGTTATCACGTCAATAATATAAAACGCCCTAGAACATGTGGTTCAAAAATCAATAGTTTCGAATATAACATCAATTTTAGTTAAATTTGTTAAAAAAATGTAACCAGTATGGCGAATCCTTAGTTTTGCGAGACGTTGGCAAACTTACACTAAAGTGTAGTAGTAAAGTAGCGGGAGAGCGTTACTTGCAAAAAACATTGACGTGTGTGGGTGTTTCATTGATAAGTAGGTACGAGTAAATCGTTTTCATTCAAAAGTTCATTCATAACAAGGTAAGGGTGTTTTATATAAATAGTCGTGACTTTTTAGAATTATTTTGAATAAAAAATCAAACAAAAAAAATTAATAATTGAAAAATAATTCATATGCAATTCTTTACCATGGTCTGTTTAATACCCTAGAGTTATGGGATTTCAAAAGGAACACATTGTAAACAGGTATTAATCTATTGAATCATATAATCAAATATTTAAGAATTAAAGGAGAGATTTATGTTATAAATATTATATTTTATCCATGATTCTCATCGGAAAATAGCATTTTAAAGTTTCTTGTTGCATTTTTACACACAAAACGCAAAACTTCACGGGATTTACTACAACCGAATGAATTGTTGATAGGTAAATAGTATTTTCCTTGCCGACGTTTCGATTTAATCGCACGAATTATTTTATCTAAATTTTATACAAGATTCTGCATGCTTAAATCGCGTTTTAATGCAAAATGATCCAAGTACACCAACACTACCGAGAGATGGCGCCGCTTGTTAATTAAATTGCAGTAAAAAAGATCTAAGTACGTAAATGTATCGCAATGTACATTACAAAACAAAATTTGAAGCGTCAAAGCACCAATTAATGGTAGATAGGTCTAAAATATTATTTGAATTAGTATAAGCCTCATATGGATCTTAATTCTGTTTAAAATTTATATTTAATTTTGGCGCCACCCTTCCTCTTTCTATAAGTGTCGAAGGGACTAACTGTATACTGCCAGAAGAAGACGGACAGCAGCGTCTTCTCTCCAGCATTGGAAGATTGTGATCACGAACTCTACTGCCGAGCGTTGCGCTATAGCAGAATATTCCTTTTGGAGAAACCTTCGCCCAGGAATGGACTAATAATCACGATGGTGTTTAGCGTTTACGTCCAGAGTATCAGTTTGTAGGCCACTAGGTTGACCAACGATCTGACCAAGGTCACGAGAAACTGCTGGATGTAGACTCATCGTTGTGAAGATCCTTAGGAGAGGCCCAATAGGTCCAGCAGTGACCGTCGTTTGGCTAAGATTATGATAGCGATCGCGTAAACTATAGCACAAGATATCAGTAAACTCGTAAAGATTTCATAACAGTATTTTAATCTGGCATAGATAAACTTATTAGCAATATAATTATCGGTGTTAAATATCTTTGACGCAAAACAAAACAGAACTAACAGCTGCTATCAATTATGGAGCGTCAAGGTAAACAAACCCATGGAATCCGCTCGCGTGAATGGCCTGTAAGGATATGAGTATCGAAAAATGATCCTTAACCTAGAAGCAATAAGAGATTATGATTATCAGTGCTGATGGTAAGCAAAAATGAGCCTAAATCCGTTAGTAATTAGAGCTTTAACTAAATAGCAGTAAATAAGGCTGACCGCGTACAATGAGACTAATTACTTTTAAACTTAAATTACTAAAATTAATACTTAGATCAGAGCTGTTAGGTATAAACACTACAATACTTTTTTCGTAAACTCTAAAACATTAAAAATAAAAACAGCAAGAAAATTCGTTTAAAGATTAGCCTTTCCAATATCTAAATGATTTTGATTTAAAAACAGTCTTTCAAAGTTATTTAGACCACAATAATTTTGAAATCGACATATAAATGTCATATTTATGATAATTATTACGATGGGAATATGAACTCATTTGCATGGCAATAAAGTATAGATGCTAGTTCGATAAATCTCAATACATAATATTTTTAGGGGCTATAAAAGCATTTAGTCTTAGTTCATGATAGATACACAACCAGTGATTTTCATCCAATGTTCGTTGCTGTGGTAACTTGAATTCAATGATGCAGGGTCTTGCTTTAAGCCCTTACTTTATTTAATTTAAGAGACACAAGGACAGAACTGAAATTAAGTAGTTGATGAAATGTTTAATTTTTTTTGTGGATTGCTTAAATGACGACCTTAGATGTCCCAGGAAATATAAATATCTAGAAAATTTAAAAAAGATTTTTTCTCCATTTTCTTGGGTCTGCGTGTACTTTTGTTGTTTCCTATTTCCACAGTGTTTATACTCGTACTTGAAATAGCTACGCACTTTGAGATCAAAACAATGTATGTGTTGTTCACATACATTTGCTTTTTATTCAATGTTTTTAGTGTTATCGTAGTTTTATCGCCAGCCTTTTTAGAACGGTACGTCCACACGCCCACTGTAGGCGCCTGCGCCGATACCGATACACTAACCTTTGAGGCCGATTACATATTCATATCTTGATCTATTAAAGCAAAAAATCACAAATGTAATTTATGGGTCTACTAGCGAATTAGTTTGGTAGAGCAACAAAAAAAGATTGATCGTAATTTGCGTGTGGGATTATCGAATATTATCCTGTCACGATTTTGCACATAGGTAAAATAGGTAATAGTTCCAATTGTGCTAAGTAGTAAAAACATAAAATGTTCAAATTATATTCCCACTATAGTTTGTCATCAAGTTAACCTAAGCATCAAAAAAAAGCCCACATAGGTTCCTCGTTGATATATCATTATCAGTCTCAAGAAGTCCTCTGTTAGACAGGCCTCACCTATTTAAAGCTACGTAAGCTGGTCACACGGAGTGGGAGGCCTGCCTACGCGGCTAGGCGGCTTCCAGTTTGCGAAAACACCATAGGTACTCAACGGATTTAATAATCATTCAGTTAGATTACTAGCCTGTTTATAGTTATTGCTTGGCCGCTCTTTCAATAAGAACACACTACTGAAAATATATAAAAATTTAATTGTAGAAGATAGATCGTTTTTTTTTGTGTGACCTAAATAATCCTACTGCTGGGCAAAGGCTCCCCCAACACTTTAATAATAATAATAATATTTTAATAATAATAAGTTTATTTATACATTTTTACATGCAACATGGGTATCTTAACTAGTACAATATTTGTTTTTGGCAACTGCTATTTTAAGATAAGTTTGAACGTTAGCGACTGTACTAATTTTATGGTAAAACTGTATGACAGTCGCTAGCGCCTTCCACCAGACTAAAGATTTCTAAAAATTTAAATGCCATGGTAAGAACTTAATTTACAATATTTGTTACATGCGAAATACGTTTAAGTATGGTGTGTGCGTGTGCGTGTGTAAGTGTGTGGGGTGTGTATGTGTATGTGTGTGTGTGTGTGTGTGTGTGTGTGTGTGTGTGTGTGTGTTTGTGTGTGCGTGCGTGAGTATGAGTGTGGTGGATACGTGCGCATAAGCTCTGCCCTATCACCTAATAGTGTATGAACCCTACGACATAATATATTGGAAATGGTTCTCTGTTTGCAACAAGAAAATTAGGCCTATATAATTTTATAGGGGTTTCGTAAAAGCTCTTCCGTATCCTCGTATGAGAGTTTTTGCAGCCACTGTTTTAGTACCAGTTTACAATTTCTTGTAGTGGAATTATAGATATTCAGTTCCTTATTAATCCTATTATAGACGTGAGAGCTACGCACATAATATTGTCTTCTAGCTAAAGCAGTTCTATGAGGAACATGTTTACATACTCGGTAATCTAGTCGTCTGCTTACTCTTGGTGCGCTGATTACCAATGGGAGTGAGCGATGTTTGCGAAGTATCATTTGAAGTATGTAGAGTTGCCTGGTTGTAAGAACCCCGCAGTCTTTGTACAGTTGGATAGTCGGGTATCTAAAGTGCTTTTTAGTCATAACCTTTAACACTGCTCTCTGTGCCCGTTCTAATTTAAGGAAATGAGTAGGACAAGCCCCACCCCATGACGGGATGCAATAGGTTAGAATTGACTGAGCCAGCGCAAAATAGACCAGTTTCAAGGTTTCCGAATCTGCTGAATTCCTCAGTCTTTTAAAAACTGGAATAATTCTTCGAACCCGGGATGTCATGTTATCTAGTTGAGGGGTCCAGGTAAGGGTACTATCTAATATAACTCCCAGATATTATCTTATCTACCCGTTCTATAGCTTATCTATATCTTTATATTGGTCTTTGTCCGAACTGACCGTCATGAACTTTAAATGTCGCCCAAAGTTTTAGTTCATTTTGTTGCCGTTGCAGTGCTAGCGCCAAAAAATATGGCGTCCGCATCAAATTAAATTTATTATTTTTGCTTTAATTTCTTTTTATTTTAAACTCCAGTTTAATTAAGACTTATTCATTTGACAAATCGACATATTGCTATTTTGCTTTAAAAATCATTGAATTCGCCATATGCATACATATTCCCTAAACTAGTGACACAGGAATTCTATTCATTTTCCTACAAAAGTTTTTTTTTTAAAAGGATAGCATGTACATATTTGTATGTGTCACCAAAGCAATTATAATTATCTGAAATGGTACCTCGTTACAAATGAATGATAATTCCTCATTTCCGAATAATATCTGAAACACTGAAAAGACTTTTTAGTTCTTCTAAAAATATCTATGACCAAAGTGATGCATCACTCAAATACTAGACCAAAATAATAGTACTGTTTATCAATCAATTACTCCACCTCGTGCATATGCAAAATACTATGACAAACTATTTTTCAACTTAATAGTTCTGAATGTGGCAAAAAGAAACAAATCGAGTTAGTTGCGTAAGTAACAATGGACGGAAACAGACGGATATTGTCTTATTGACAGTTGCGCAAGAGTGGAAGCCTTATGTAACAAGAATGCGTAACGGCCTTGTGTCGGTGAAATAAATAGAGTGAATAATTAAGTTTTCGTTTAATTAGTATGTGTAGAAAACTTGCAACGAAAGTTGTAACAACAATGAATGAATGAACTTTGTACAGGCAATAACTGTTTTGGGAGCACACTCGTAACTGTTTTTATGTTTTTTTACTTGTCATTTAACTACGAAAGAAGTAAAAACTATATGCGGAAGTAAGTAAAACCTCTTTTGAAGAGGCAGTAGACTAACAGACTGGTTATTATTAATTCCGTTTACTTTATACGTACTAGCGGCCCGTCCCAGCTTCGCACGGGTGGACATAAGATTTTTCTTATAAGGATCCTTAATCTTTTCTAGCAATAAATATAACCTATGTCACTCAGGGTGAATGTAGCTTTATATTGGTGAAAGAATTTTTGAAATCGGAAAACATACAAACACACAAAAATACAAATCTTTCCATTTTATAATATTAGTCTAGATTTAACTTTAAATAACCAGACCACTGGACACAGGCATCAAGATAAGAATTTAGCCATAATTGCCACGTTTGGCAGGCAGTTTGACCAATGGAGGAGTGAAGACGCTTGTACAGCTATGTTGGCGACAAGCACTGTCAACCTCTTTCATCTTTATTGCTTCCAGATTCACCGAGTTATTATAATTAGAAAATAAATGTTTAGAAAATGTCTTAAAAATTGTCATAGTCAGTATGAGAATAAATATGGTGAGATAGAGCTATGATTTCCTCATCCCTTGGCAGCTACATCCTTAAAGTTTTTGAACTGTCTAATTAGTAATACTATAAATTAATAAATAATCTCTACTAAATTTCCCGAAATAAAATACCTTTAGGAACATTATGGAGATTTCTCAAAAAGTATACTATTGACCTCATAAATTTACTATAAATATGAAAATCCAATAACACGATTGGCGCTGTTTATCAACCTCACCTGTCAACAAGGTCTGTTATTGTTTACAGTTTTGTATACCCGGGTAAACGCATTAGGGGGGATTAGTTGCTCGGCTGTTCCACCTGAAGCTATTTGGAAGGGTAATGTGGTGTGGATAAAAGATATTAGCGATCAATCAAATGGTTTGTCAGGACCGCTTATGTGGTCTTAGAAAGATAGATTTGTTTGTCGAATATGCTGAACGCGCATAGCTTTAAAATCTCATACCTATGATTTCATATATATGATATTCTCCAACCATATTCTATGAAATAAACGATTATGATTAAGTGAAGAACATAGAGATCAAATAACATAAGAACTGATAAGAATAAATAGAATAATACACAACTAATATCAAAACAAGGATAAGTGAGTTAAGTCTAGATGTTCTTGTACAAACCAGATTCAGCGAAACTAGTTTGTTAATTTATTTATTTAGTTTAGCTGAAGTCTGTGAATCGAATACAAAGTTAAGTTAAAGCTAAATGCTAACGCATATGCTTTAAATAGTTATTATGTTCACAAAATTATGAACGCTTCATTTTAGAACAGACTACTTATAATTTGAATTGATTTGAAAAAATAAATATAATAATAATAGTAACATTGTTTTCTACCAAACTTTGAATTGATTTGAAAAAATAAATGTAATAATAATATTAACATTGTTTTTTACCAAATTCCTATAAAATCGGCTTGTAGCCAATGAAAAAAAAGCTGATGCCGTCAACAATGAAATTCATCAATCGTCACAAATGGATAATATTTTTATCGGAACCTTCGTAAACCCAAACCTGATTTCTATAATCTCGCTAGAGATTGTCGTTAATCCAAAGAGTGCGTTAAGAATTTGGTCTTGAATCTTGATTGTCCTAATTCAGTTCAAAGGCTTCGCTGTTAGGGGATTTAAAGCTTTCAAATTAAGGTAAGCCAACCCGAGGCAAGTAATCAACCTTTTTTTTTCTTTCACTCAAGGGGCTGCCGTTACGAGGTATAATCTAACAACGTTTGACTTTTACAATGTGCCAAATTGTACAGATTTTATAAGACATAGAACACGTCCAAAAATATATTAGACTTGCTTTTGCCCGTGATTTTAAATAATATTCAAATCATTTATTTTAGTCACAGAGTCCATATAGTAATACTGAATAAGTGAAATAATTGCGTCAGCTACGAATCACAAAAACAACGATACCATCCGCAGAGATTTTGATATTGAGTTTAGTTAGAAACGAATATTTGCTTAGTGCCGTGTAAACACCCCACGGCGCCATCTATCGCCTGTGTCACGTAACTTAACACAAAATACAATTGTTATGCCGTTTTTCCGTTTCAATCATCATCTTTTTTTTTACATATAAACCAATTATTTACGACGGAACATAAAAAAGTATCTATCTCTTAACCATCATTGCAATGGTAACTTGAATTCAATTATGGAGGCCTTTGCTCTGCAGTGGGATAATGTTACCAGTACGAGTACTAGGTATGAGTATCAAGTGTCGTCACATTTCTTATCGAAAATTTATTACGCGAATGAATTATCTATTATTCTTTATAACAGTTTTATCATTTTCTAATATTTAATCCTCCTTACTATAATTATCAGGGAATATCAAATAGTTTTGTTAGATTATAGATTCGAGATTATTAATAATCGTCATTAATAATAGAAGTACATAAGAAACTTCTGTAATATTTTACTGATAGTTTTAGAGAATATTCAAAATACCACGGTGCAAAAAACCTAAATCTTATGCAAGTTTGAGATTTGCATTTTCTTACTAATTTTAGACAACCAAGTAACTACATTTGGAAAAAACCTATTTTCAATGCTAAATTTAAAAATGCTGGATATATTAATTTCCTGCAAAAATGCTTATTTAAAATTGTGAGAATATTGACTAATTTTAAGAAATAACAATAAACTTTAATATCAACTGTTTAGTTTGCAATTTTTCTAATTTATCGAAGATCTTAAAATTTGCTTAATAAGTTACATATTACGCCTTCCAAGTATTTATGACACGAGGAAGTCTAAAGTAATAAATAGCTTTTATAAAAAATACAATTACGAACGTGGGCAACAAAGCAACAAAGCTTAGAATCTCGATAATGGCGAGAATGACAAACGAATGGTTCCGCATAGTTATTTAATGCTAACAACAATAGTCACAGTAAGATTTAAACTAATAATAAGATCATCATCATCATCATCAACAGCCTCGGCTAGAGTGATGAACATAGCTATGATTTTCCGCAAGTGGCTGTGATCACGTATATCTTAGCCGTCACATCGACCGCTGTTGTCACGGCTTTTTGTTCGGTAGCCAAGCGGCGCTAAAATACAGAATTAAAAATACCAATCGTGCGTTCATTGCTGTTAGATCAGTAGTAACCAAAGCTTAATGACATTTACCCTAAGAGAATCGTACTTCTGATGAACACAGGCCTCTCCGTAAGGAAGATTTTGATATAAACGCTACGCTTAACAGGCGACCCTAGTTTGATCAATGGCAGAACACGCTGCTTGCCCTTCTTCTTCTGGCAGTACTTTAGTCGCTTTTCATGACACCCAAAGGAAGAGCGATATTTTGTACAGGCACCGCAAATCACAAATCTAACTAAACTTCAAATTAACTGTAATTAGAAAACCTAAAAAAGATCAGGATATCTCTAACACACATTGAATTCTAACTAATATTCATATTTAATATGGATGTTTCCACACACGTTGACACTTTTAAACCGAATTATAGCGCAAATAAAATTACGGGCTGAGCGATAGTTGTCTTAAAATTATTTGTTAACGAGTTTTTTCTTTAACGGCTTAAATAGTTTTTTACATTAAAATAATGTTTTTGATCTGAAAAAGCATCTGGGCAGTATTCCAACATTTGTCAATAGAAACTTTATTAAGGACAAAACCGCAAACACAACACAGTTGTATTTCCAGTACAACCGCAAATCGTAAATAGTTTCAAACAATACCATTTTAATTGTATTGTGTATTCAGATCAGTGTACAGGATAATACTTCGCTTTGTTATTATTTAACAAATGTTTTCAGTAAACTGAAAGTGTGACACATATCTTTAGTGTGTCAGTAAATCACTGTATTAATATAATTCCTATTGTTTCTGTGTTTCAACAAAGTTTCAATACGCTATTGTTAGTTTTTTTAGTAAGTAAACTTAAACAAATGATAAATTTATGGATGGTCAGTGAAATAGACATTTTTAATGAGTAACAAACTCTTAGAATCAAACCCTAGTGATTCTCGGACGTAATTGTAGACGAAAACAATTTATTTCTATATCTCTAATAGCGTTCGGGAAAATCAGAACCACGCCACACCGATTACTACAAGTATTTTTTTATCAAATTTATAATAGTGACGTCGATCTGTGGGTAGGCCAGAGGGACCTACGATTTGGTGAAGGTCGCAGGATCTTGTTTCGGTAATCCTAATGGGAGACCTATGTGTAGCTGGGACGAGAAAGATTATTATACTTTATGGGTTTCTTGAAAAATCGTTTAGCTGGATTTTATAAGTACTAGGTTGTCTTATAGAAAGCATTGTTTTGTTTCTCTAGTAGAATTTCATCTATAGATTACAGCTTTATCGCATCTCCACTAACACCTTCGATTCTAATGTTTTATTGTTCATCAAACCATGATTTACGGTCATCACTCATTCATTCATTGTCTCGGGCCATATTTCGCACGTTATTTCGAGCGTTTATATTGTCTTTGACACCTTTGTGAAGATCATTAATGGACATGTAATACTATTGTCTCGCTGATGATTCTATAATATTATATCATTAGCCTATAAAGAATTTAGATCAGCTAAATAGTACCTTAGAGGCAACGAAATATTGACACTACTTGCTTTCTAGTGAAAGGAATCGTGGTAAAGTTGCACACTGGGGTCTGATTGCCATGTGGTGTCGTATAAGTAAGTTGTTCGTAAACTAGGATCCCGAGATCTTGTCCCGCTATTTGATCCACTAGATCAAAGGGTTTGTAGTGTTGGCTTTGAGTAAAATACATATGTATTGGTATCTTAAAAACCGACTAAAGGAGCTAGAACATGACGACGCTAGCAGTGTATTTTCTTCAAGATGTCTGCCAAACATGACATATGGCAAAAGTCTTGCAGTGTATTTTCTTCAAGATATCTGCCAAATATGACAGTCATAGGCCATCGATAAGAGGGATATTTGACTGGCTTTAAACTGATGTGGTATGATACTGTTAAACAGAAAACATTGCAATGCGAATCATTTTTGTCTATACAAAAAAAAACTTATTTTGAATTTTCTTGGCACTTACGACGCTAGCCTGGATAGCAAAGATATTATGTGGGTTTTGTGTTATCATTTAAATCAAGTTTATAAGTAACATTACTATTGTTCACTTTGTATTTTGCCAGTGTATCACAATTTATGTAAATGCTGATGCTGAAAATTAATCACTTCAAACAATTTTATTCATTACAAAAAAAACTAGTCATTCCCGCTGATGACATTGTGGATTAAATAACTTTTAACTCAATTAAAAGTATCGAACCCAGAACAGAGTCTTGTGGTGCACCAAACAAAAACTAAGCTATCAGAATGTTGCGGTTTACTATGCTAAAATAAATCAATCTAAAATACGGACGATGCAATATCGAATTACGCATGGCGGTTAGTATTCCCGCGACAGCCTAGGATACTCGCCACTATCGTATTATTTTAATACACTATGTACTAGGGTTCCGAGTGGTAAATCGTTTGAATATGAAAATTCGGTAGAGAAAAATACTCTACAACCATTAACACATTTTTTTTTCAGTTACAGTTTTTTGCACAAAAACTTATGTAAAAGTTTTATCGATAGTCGAACAGTAACTGCTAGAAAAAGTGCAAAAACACATTTTATTGATTAGAAATAAAAAACAACGTACTAAATAAAGTTATTTTATGTATTAAAAAGAAGAAAATTGGTCAATACTATAAAAGTAAGAAAACAGTCATAAATGAATATGTGTATTGTTAAATAAGAAAACGTGTCAACAGTAATACATTTTTTAGATTTTTTATTGACGACCATTTGGATCAGCGGTAGTTAACGCTGCTTCTGAGCCATGGGTCGTGGGTTCGATCCCCGCACAGTACAAATATTTGTGTGCATGAACATGTCTGTTTGTACTGGTCTGGGTGTTTTCTATGTATTATAAGTATGTATTTAAAGAAAAAAAAAAGTATATAAGTAAGTTTATCGGTTATCTAGTACCCCATACGACAGGGTACTTAATAGTACCTTAATTTGGGACTAGATGGCTCTGTGTGGCCCAGTGAGGCATGTCTTAAATATTTATTTATTATTATTATTATTATTATTCTATTCTATACAAATTTGCATTAAAAATTGTCGCAGAACCACGTTATAAATATCACTTCCATGACAAAAAGTTTAAAAAGTAGTAATATAGATTTATTGGAATCATATAATTGACATCGATTACTGTTATGCTATGTTTGAATGATAATTTAAGATTTTCATTAAAATTTGGTGTTAAATGATGTTTTAAATAATTGGTTGTGTTTACAGTGTTAAAGTGTTAAACCTAAAGGTAAGACGAGAACGGATATATTATAACATCTTAGATTACCATGTTAAGGCAAATAGAATTCATTACATGTCATATCAAAGTTGATATTAGGACCCTATCATTCAAGTCGTCAAAGCCACAGACCCTGTGGTCTCCACGCCAACTGTGAATCTGAACCTGTACGTGGTGACATTTATTACCTAAGTTTTGTGACCTCTCGTACAATGAACTTACAGAACTAGAGAGATAGTAAAATTCGTCTCTTTTAACGGCCAGTTCCAATAACCTATCTATATTCAGTTTTGGAATATCGGAGATAGAAAACAACTTCTGTCTTTGTTTCTCTGGACGGCAAAAAGTGAGATAGAAACTCGAAAAACAAAGACAGAAGTGGTTTTCTATCTCCGATATGCCAAAACTGAAGATAGATAGGTTATTGGAAATGGCCGTAAATGTGTTAAGGCACAGATGACACGCAAAACAAGAAAGCCCATGATTCCGCTCTCAGCTCCATAAAATAACCACAAACAATGTTCAAACCGCAAGTAGGTTCTAAAGTAGTTTACTGTCGGATTCACCATCCCATTCAATATTTTATTTCCTAAAACACTAAAAGAGTTCGAATTTTGCGGCGAGAAATATTAAGCCGACTGTCTGTGCTGTCTACTGCTTGTTAAGTTTCCATCTTGCAGAGAAATTGTTGATATCGATAAAAATCGAATAATATTCTTGGTTCGTAATATTATACTGGCAACGTAGTCAATTATCAAGTGATTAAATGAATATGAATATAATAACGTTTGTAAATATCACTTCATGTTTTTTTTTTTTTTTTTTTTAAGCTATTGCATAGCTTCTATCGCGGGCCTTGAGCGTGGAGACCGAATCCAGAAATTCCGTAACGAAAATAACCTAACACTCGGGGCGAGGCACGATCGAACAATTTTGAATTTCCGAAATTTAAAAGAATTTAGAAGAAAATAAGGATTTTGACAGTATGGTTGCCTATGGTAACCATATCTGCCAAAATAACAGAAAAAAATAATTATTAAAGTCAAAATTAGAAAATATATAAAATTATAAAATTAAGCTATTGCATAGCTTCTATCGCGGGCCTTGAGCGTGGAGACCGAATCCAGAAATTCCGTAACGAAAATAACCTAACACCCCCCCACTCCGACCGGCACAGCGGTGATACTTTTTAGTTTTATAATTGCATAAGTTGATAAAAAATGCTATGCAATAGCTTTACCGCGGCAGTCTCCGAGTGCCACACGTCTTTTTTTTTATTTGAGGGAAACCAAACAATTACACACATTGCTAAAATAAAAACTTAGATATACATGATCTATATACGTGTGCAACCACAACCGTTATCCACAACATTAATTAAAAAAAGACGTGTGGCACTCGGAGACTGCCGCGGTAAAGCTATTGCATAGCATTTTTTATCAACTTATGCAATTATAAAACTAAAAAGTATCACCGCTGTGCCGGTCGGAGTGGGGGGTGTTAGGTTATTATCGTTACGGAATTTCTGGATTCGGTCTTCACGCTCAAGGCCCGCGATAGAAGCTATGCAATAGCTTAAAATAAGTACAGCTACTTATATATTATTTACTTTTAAATACTACTTTTAAATATATTATTTAAAAATCAAGTTTACCTTTAAAAACAATGTAGATAATGCTAGACCTTCTTTAAATCTGATTGCTAGTCTTCACTATTCTTATCGTATGATACGCTGACATCAATAGCATTTGAAAGTGACTAGCCGCAATCTAGCCCAATCGCTGTTCTCAGACACTCTGCCAGATGCATTCTGCCCATTGCACTTATCGATACAATCGATGTGACATCACCAGCACAGATCTCAGAGAAAGCGGCTTGGCATCTGCGTCGCCTACTTACGTTTGGCAAACACCCGCCCAGCGCTTCCATCGGCACTACAAACTGTCGCTTGCATTCACAATAACGGACATTTTACTCTTAAATTTCAAACTTACTTGGTCAAACACCAACTGGGTCACAAAATATTGACTCCTTCAAACTTGAACAAACAGTGTTTACATTCATTTTGACATGGTTAAATTCTTTTTATGTCAAAATAACTCGTCTATTGCTGAGATTTTAAACTGTCTAAATTGGTTAAAGTAAAGTAAAGGTCATCATCATCATCATCATCAGCCTATCACAGTCCACTGCTGGACATAGACCTCTCCAATTGCACGCCACTTAGGTCGATCCTCGGCTTCTCTGACTCTCTGGCTTCGGTTCGGCTGACGGTACTGCTAGTCCACAAGTTCAAAGTCGCTCAGCGGGCTTTGGAAAGAGCTATGCTCGGAGTTTCTCTTAGGGATAAAATCAGAAATGAGGTGATCCGGCAGAAAACTAAAGTTACCGACATAGCCCACCGGATTAGCAAGCTGAAGTGGCAGTGGGCTGGCCATATTAGCCGCAGAACCGACAACCGCTGGGGTAAGGTAAAGGTAACGGCGTAAAATCATCCCACTGCAAGGCAAGGGCCTCCATCATTGAAATCAAGTTACCACAGCACTGATGAGTTATGTCTGATTTGGTTATTTCGATCTCTATATTATACTTTTCTGACTTGCTTGTTTATATTCAAACCGTGATCGGAACTAACACCTTGTACTCCGTCCAAGAGTATGTGAAGGTCATACATTGTTCTGGCAAGCCGAGACATGTTATGGACATTTTGAATGTCATTTATCACTAAGCTATTAATAATGATACTAATGGCCAAGTGTCTTAAATTCTAGTATTGCTTAAATACACTACAAATAATAGAGGACAAAGAATACATCCCTAAGGCACACAACGTATTTCTACTTCATCGGTCAGTGTACTTTTCATACGATACTTGACAACTGATGTCCTTCGACTCGGGGCCAATGATTGCAGGCTATCAACTATAAATTCTTACTGCATTTTAACCCGTAAACTTGCCTTTATTTAGAACTTAAAGTGACTTATGATATGATAACGATATAATATGCTTAAATGTACAGACTACGCAGCGGCTTTTGAGCTACTGAATTTTTTTATGTTTTATAGTGTTAATTATTGTTAATATTTCATAATTATGAATTGTTTGCTGTAATGATCTAATTTTAACTTTGACTTAATCATGTTTCCACCTCCAGGAAACACAGAAGTAAAAATAATTTCTAAGCAATACGAGTATACCATATTTAATACAACTATCAGTGTCACACGCATCCTCCCGCAGTTCCGTGAGTTATAAATAAAATGTTGCAAATCCATTACTTCCTCTTGCGATGTTGTATGCAACTCTCTCGTGGTGCAACGCGCAGTGCATGCTAAACAGTGCAAAGTCTAGGTTTCAACATGAATGGAAATTGTTGCGTTTACCTACTTACTACAAATCAACGTGACTCTATTTGCTTAGAAATGTTTGTAGTTCTAAAAACTTCTTATGCAGCTATGAGGGTTTTTGTTACTTTTTTGGGATTCTCATGAGTAGACCAATAAATTCAAAAGTCAAGTCATTAGGTTTGTTTCCTGAATGTCTAGAGGTTTTTAGGAAAGAAGATATCATGGAATTGATATAAAATCTTAAATATATTACCACTGCTTTATTACAAATTATGATGGTTTTACAATAATTTTGTTAAAAATATTAATATTTAAGACAAATGCCTCAATGGGCCACACTGAGCCATCTAGTCCTAAATTAAGGTACTATTAAGTACCCTGTCGTATGGGGTACTAGACAACCGATAAACTTACTTATATACTTCTTTTTTTGTAAATACATACTTATAATACATAGAAAACACCCAGACCAGTACAAACAGACATGTTCATGCACACAAATATTTGTACTGTGCGGGGATCGAACCCGCGACCCATGGCACAGAAGCAGCGTTAACTACCGCTGATCCAAATGGTCGTCATCTTAAAAGGATCTTAAAACAATACAGTTATATCAAAAAGTATTTTATTAAGATTAAGAGCAATCGCTCTTCTTTCCGTTGTGGCAAATATAACAATGCTACATAAACTGAGCACACGCACGCTATTACGCAACACTTGCAAAACAACGAGTTCAATTAAGTTTTATTGCCCATACAACACTCAATTAAAGTTATTTTATGCATTTCGTACTTTTATAATTGGTACCTAATTTAAATTATTATGATACAGGTACTCACATGGGAATACCTGCAGAAATGATTATCTACTAGAAATATACTTTCCTATTATATAGTTGTTTACTTAATGTGGTTTGCCCCGTCTATCTTATAAAGAGAAACCAGAATAATTTTCAGTTCGTTTTCCTTATCATATTCTCAGAAGAACGTAATAAATTTGAGTTGAGTTGCATCTTCTGATTTTAAATTTGCGATTATGTCAAACTATCTCAAAACAAAATTTCATTAGTTGAGAAATTATTAATTTAACATACAAACTTCCACTCTCCTTTTCATCCTTTCATGGAATGATTTCCGAAACGAAAACTATTATTTATCCTATTCTTCAGGGTCTTTAACTATCTCAACACTTAATCGCATTCAAAAAGAATCAGCGATTAAAGCGTAAAAAAATAATGAACAGACAGATTGATGAAATAACTTGAACAAATGTTTTGTAAATACAAAACTGATAGTTAGGAACAAGGATGAAAAAGAAAGAAAAAAGAAACTTTCTCTGACTCTCTATTAAAAAGAAACTGAGCAATACTTACAAACAGAGAAACAAAATCACACTGCAAAGTACAGAGATATGGACAATAATGACAGACAATTGTAAAACAGAGGATTATAAAAAAAGTAAAGTAACGGCCTAATAGTCATCCTAATGCAGGGCAAAGGCTTCATAGAATTGAGGCTACCTCAGCAATGATGGGTGCAGGCATAATCACCACGCTTCCAAATGGGGTAGGTGATCATAGACCCGAGTATATCTAAAAATTTGAAACTCTTACCCTGGGGGGTTGGAAGCCAAGACCTCAAAATATTGGCCCAGTACCTAAAAAACTAACTAGAGTAGTTAGATGGATTCATGAAAGTAATATTAATTACACATGGGTGACATACAGTTTAAGGAAGATGGCTTTACTTCTATTACAAAATAAGGTGGTCCGTGTTTGCGAAGATTACAAGAAAAGTGATTGACCACAGCCAGGAAACGAACCTGTGCGCCGACTAGTGCGGTCATCGGGTCGTCGACCGATCATTGCGCGATGGCCAGAGAAAGTGCTGACGGAGTTGCCCGGCCGGCTGCCGGGTCACAAAACAAATAGGTGTAGAAGTCAGTCTTCGTACAAAGTGCGATTGAGCAACGCACACATTGACACCACTCACGGACGTAATATCTCGGAGCAGGTCGGACCATTGCGAGTGTGAGTGCCACCCGTTTGAGGCATTTCTGAAGTTTTATGCGCAAAAATAGAGCAAATTTAGTTACCTGTAATTGGTTAATTATTACGTTTTTCTGTTTCCTTTTCAATAATAAATCCAACTGATTTACATTTTTATGGTATAGTGACCGGTGGACGCGCTAGGGTCCGACCCAAATAACTCTAATAAATCTAACTACTAGATACGAGTGTCCTATTATAGTTTTTTGTGCATAAACCAAAATCGACGACCCTAGCGCGACCGCCGGTTATACTCGTAGGTATGAAAGGTGAAATGTATGTATGGGATTCACTTCTGTACTTATCAGTTTGTGATATCGTGTTTGAAGCAGATTGCATGATGTTCTTGAGATATTAATGTCATGCGCAAAACATATACGGTTATGCATTGTGAATAGTTTAAATAAAAAATATGCAGTCAACATTACAAGCATTGTTCTGACCTTAAACTATTTAAACCACTTGTTTCGTGGAAATCAGACATGATGAAGGTACCAAAAATCCCTAGTACCGCAAAAATGAAGATAAATACTTTTTCTCTGCATTAATTACCTGTCCAAGAATAGAATTCGAGACCTCGAAGCAGGTGACATGAACTGTACCCCGTACTTCAATTAGCAACGGCCTATTTATAATCATCCTACTGCGGAGCAACGGCCTCCATCATTGAAATCACGTTACCATAGCAATGATGGGTATAGGTA
This sequence comes from Anania crocealis, assembly GCA_949315895.1. Lineage (NCBI taxonomy): Eukaryota > Metazoa > Arthropoda > Insecta > Lepidoptera > Crambidae > Anania > Anania crocealis. The sequence goes on from OX438880.1 coordinate 759,559, forward strand.
AAGCGTTAATTACATTTTGCATTTTACGCTAATAATCGCATCGCGTCTTTCATTACAGTTAGGGAAAAATCCTTTTTTTGAAGAAGCCTAGATTCAGCGGTGGATTAATAAGTGTTTATGATGATGACGATGCTGACATTTGATATATGATGATTCAGGGTATAAAATAGGCTACATTGTATCTGCAAACAAAGTCGCGGCAAACAGCTGGTAAGATAGAAATCCTAAATGATGCTTAGTGGCGTAAGCAATAACTTGTATAATCTAGGCTCAGACAGGATCTTATTGTTGGAAAATCTCTTTCCATAATGCCCTTCGGTCAAGCTAGTAGTAGCTTTAGAAATCCATTTATCCCTCTATTTTTGGCTTGGCCTAAACCTTCTGTCCTTAAGCCTTTTTCAAGTAAAACAGGATTTATTAATACTGGTTTATCTATTAGTACTTAACTTGCTACGCATTTCAGTGATTACTATTATTTTATTATGTTGGATTTAGCACTTATTTGGTTAGGTGAATTACAAAAATAACACTCTTAAGGTTAAAGCTAGCGAAAATACACAGCTACATATTGTAGTAATAAGTAGGTAACGAAAAACGACAAAACTTCAAAAATAAATCTGATATTGATCTTTTTTGAAAGGTTTTTAAATTTGCTACAAACATCATTCTATAATTGTAATTTAAAGTAATATCCCTCCTCATCATCATACAAATCCTATAATTAAATAAAGTTTGCGCATAATCTTGTCCTGCAATATCAATGTTTTAGTTATAACGAATTTAACATTATATCCAAAGTTTCTTTCGTAACTCTTCGTCTCATACGTACCTTATAGACTATTTCTTTCTAGTTCTGGACACTAGATTGTGGTCACTTTCGCTACAAGTTCTCACGAAGCAGATGTGACCAGCCCAACAGTTTCGTAACACTCGGTCACTGTGTCACAAATACCAATTGATGTACGGTAAAGGTGTAGCCACACTACAAATGTCAGCGGAATACTCACATTCATTAATTCATATTGTTGCTCTACTACTTCCGCACTCTTTATCGTATCACGAAAATACAACCTCGTTCTGCTTCTGCGTAGTTTATGAATTGGCATGTGATGAGAGCTCGGAACTTTTGACTCAACTAGATACATGTGTAATATAAACATAACAATAAATAGGTTCCTCAAAATGGAACTCGTGGTGGCTTCTAATTCTAAATAGAAAAAATCCCTTATGTGTGATGCAACCAAATCAACCAATCGCGTGCAAGCTTGGCTTTGTGAGAGTTGTAATTTAAAATTTTAAACTATAACTCTTTGCACAAAAAGCGGAATTAAAAAAAAAGCCTACAATAAACCACCATTTTTCGATGGAAATCAAGAAGAGACTTAAATTATTATTTTTTTTCATTTCTTTGGAAAACTTACAGCTAAGAACTTAACTAGGATACAATGTTATAGCTCAACATTGTTGGTTGGTTCTTTTTATTGTGAATAAAATTTAATTATTTAGTAAAATTGATGACGTAAGAGAATTTACAATTGCATCGCAAACGACTATATGGATCCAGCCTTGTGCCTCCAGAAAGCCGTCGAGGCTCTACCGAGCGTGCCGGTTCTCTCGCTAAAGGAATTATGTAACATAACACTGCTAAGATGTACCGGACTACGGTACAAACAGTTGATTTATTTCTTCCAATATCCAATATTTGGGATAGTATTAAGCCAAGGGCACTTGGACGTTGAAATACAGTGAATAGGACACGTTAACCTATTTATAACTGTCCAGAAATCCTAATTGATTTTCAACTCAAAGGCCAACTGATAAAGATGAATATCAATTGGAATTCAAATGAATCAGTTAATTACTGGTCGCTTTGAAAGAAATATTTTTTCATTATTACCACGCATGATGGGGAGGCGATCTTAATTAGGCTAGTGATATAGATAAGACGCTGTTGCCCTTTTTCTTCTGGCAACAGTCCTTCAGTAGCCTCTTACAATACACCTGTTAGACAAGAAAGAATGGTGCTATTTCATTCTAGGTCATACCATACAGGAGAAGCTGATACAGATGCGCTAAACATTGATACGTAAAACAGAGTTATTAAACCAATTTTGTTGATAAAAACCTGGAAATTAGGGTCGATCAATTACCGCTTAACTTAAGATATCTCCTCATCATCATCATCATCATCATCATCATCATCACTAATTTATCTCAGGCCAGTATTGAATATGTTCCTTTCTATAAGGATGATTTTTCTATGATCGCCAAGCTAAGAAAGCTTTTATTCAATCGCAATTTGACCAAATGGTGTACAGAAGACTCGGCTGACCCGTCTTCTTCGGTCAGCACTCCTTTAGTCGTCTCTTACGACACCCATTGGAAAATAAAAGTTGGTACTATTTTTTATGTACCAGTACCACACAGGTATATATCAAGTAGGAAGTATGTTTTTGGTAGTAAACAAAAACCTGTATCAATCTTATTCGTATGTCCGATTACTCAACATACAAGTGATAGTGGGAAGTAAAACCTGTATGACTAGTAACGATTGCAAATACATATATCATTTTTTCGTTTGTGAGTGCCAATGAGAATATTTATACGTTTAAAATCTCAAAATCGATCAGTAGAATAATCTTACATAAGTTATCGATGGTATATGGTATATAGCGGAATTTCAAATTGTCGTTTCTTTCACTTCACAGATTAAAGGCTTTCTTCTATTTGTTATTGTGTGTCATATCCTTCGAGGAATGATCTGTTTTCAGTTTTATAACAGGCCTCTGACGTAATTTGTACTAACCACTTCCACCTTCCGACATAAGCCTGGATCAACGAATGAACGTGCCTTCCAAAGCACGCCTATGTTCCCACTCCTATATCCCTCCAACCCTTCCAAAAAGAAACAATTGACCCGACGCGACCGGAAATTGAACCTAGGACCCTTGCGTAGTCGTCGGGTGTTATTAAAGACTTTCATGGATTTCCTTAAAAAACGCCTTCAAAACCGATACCTGCAGTATAAAGTAAACCATTGTTCTTACTTTTACTTTTACTAATACAACACAACGGACAAGATGTTAGCGAAGCTAATGAGGTAAATTTTTTGGGTATAATTCTGGACAATCATTGTACTTGGAAACCACATATACAAAAAGTCTGTAACAAAATCAATAGGTTCTCATACGTTTTATGGCGATTAATAAATGTAACTGACGAAAGGACTGCCTTGATGGCTTACCATGGATATGTTGCTTCCAATCTAAGATACGGAATAGTAATATGGGGCAACTCAGTTGAACTGGAAAGAGTTTTTATTTCCCAGAAGCAATGTATTCGATCAATGTGTAGGTTACCACCAAGGACAAGTTGTAGACCATATTTTAAGAAACTGAAATTGTTAACTGTACCTTGTTGTTGTTGTTGTTGTCGTCCTATGGTACCCCAGTGGTACAGAGGGCCTTCGTGAGACGTCTCCATCCGCTCCTATCCTGCGCCTCTCGCTCGGCGTCCCTCCAACTCAGCCCGGCCGCCCGCAGCAACTGTACCTTGCATGTATATTTTTGAAATGTGTCAATTTGTCAAAGCTCATACATACCTCTTTGTAAAGAAATGTGACGATACACACGCTTATCGTGGAAGATACCCTAATACTTTGGTACTTCCTTTAACTAAAACAGCTTTATATAGGGACAATTGTTATTCAATGGCCATTAAAATATACAACAAATTGCCCCATGACTTAAGAGAACTACCATCGAATATATTTAAAATTAAATTATTGGACACGCTCGTAGGTAAGAGCTATTACTCGGTATTAGAATACATAACTGATAAAATAATCATATGACATAATTGTTTTTTATTTATTTTTCCATCTTAATTAAATTAATAATATACTAAATCGAATTGTAAGTAATGTAATATTGTTATTATTTAATTATAAATTGTAAATTAAGAAGGCTTTATATTTAATTGATATCTTCCAAATATAAACTGGACTAGTATTTGTATACCTACATAAATATAATATTTGAATTTGTATGCCGAGCTCGGTGAAACATGCGAACATATATTCTTGCACCATAACACCCGCTTATTGTAACCATGTTTTAAACAAATAAAGATTTTCATTTTCATTTTCATTTTATGTATTCATCAGCAGCACCAGCCCATTTCAGTCCACTGCTGGACTCAGGCCTCTTCATAAGGAAGACTTCGCCATAATCGCCACGCTTGGCAGGCGGGTTGGCGATTGCAGTTCGGTCAATGCTAGAGAGAAGACGCTGCTGCTCGTCTTCTGGCAGTACTCCTTTAGTCGCCTCTTACGACACCCATAAGAAGAGAACTTTAAACTCAGCTGATCAAATGTATACCTAACAGAAGTATCGATTATGACAATGCTCAAACTGTGATTAGCAATAAACAGCTTCACTACGTTATGCTTGAATCTAAATTACAATATTCACTAGATGATTTTCCAACTAATTAATTATGCGCATCATGAATGCGGTTCATTAACATATCTCACCGAGCACTTTGATATTGAAACTCGGCTGGAGTTTGTCAAGTTCCATAACATTTTATGCATTAAGTATGTCGAAAACTTGACAAACAGTCGTCGCTAATAATTATTCATTCACCTCATAAATAATTACTTGGATATGATCTACATTAATCCTCCTATATTAGTTAGTTGGTCGTGAGGTTTTAACACATAAAAAGGATGGTGCACCACCCTTTCTCTCTATAAGGGTGACGTAAGCAACCAAAAGAGTACTGCTACAAAAAGACGAGACTGCGATCAAAAACCCGCCTGAAATATGGTTTCTTTTAAGTGTCGTGGCCAAATAAACAAGGAATTACCGTCACTGTATCCTTAAACTGTGTATATGATGATATGGTCAACCTGCAAGGCATCAGTATTGGAAATTTGATAAATGAAACAGGCAGTGGCAAAAGTATTTTAAAATAAATCTCTAAAATATTCCTTCTTTTGAAGTAATCCTCAGTCAGAGTGTTTAGATGTATATTTTTGATTGTTTTCCCATGATTCGCAAGTTGCATCGCTTTAGGAAATGCATCTAATGACCCAGTACTAACTGGGAAGTGTCGTCTCGTGGAAACAGGGAAGTAATCATCAGCTGATCGAAATTTGAATACTAAGGCCACGTTTCTGCATCGTGGCTGACGATTTCCTAGTTACTACATCGGTCGATGATCGTTTGGTTTCGTCATTATTCTTTATAGATATACCTACTACGAACCGTCGCGTTTTTATATACGAGTATCTCGATACACAAAAACTTTAGAGTCGGTATGTAACCAAATCTTTGATGAAACTTCGCTGGCTCACATTTTACAGTAACAGTGTATTGCGCTGCTTCTTCTCGGCACTAGCCCAGACTTGTCCCAAAGCAGTGTAGGTTTAAATATTGGGACGTGTAAAAGCGCCTCCTGGGGCCTATTTGCAGAAAGAATACTGATTTTACTGATTAGATTTTTACTGATATACAGCCTATACAAATACAAAGAATGCAAAGAATACAAGAAAATTTATTTGCAGAGAATAGGTTTACAAGTGGTTATTAGTATAGTTATACATGGTGCGCTATTCTGCTAAATACATTCAGCATGCAAATGTTGAGTTGTCAAGAAATTCCTTGACACTGTAGAAACAAGAAGAGATCAGCCATTCCCGAAGTTTATTGGTCATTAATATTACTGGCCCGGTTTTAAATTTCTTAGGAATTTTATTAAACACTCTTATGCACATAGAATAGCAGTTTTTTTTTTGGAAAGTGATAACCTTGGGCAAAAATCAAGTACAAGTCTATCGGATGATCTTGTATTCCTTGGATACATGTCAGCAGCAGTTTTAAATAGCTCGGAATGTTGTCTTACAAATTTATAAATTTCCAGTATGTACATGCCAGCAACAGTTAATATACCAAGCTTGACAAATAATGGCTTGCACGTTTCATATGGCCCTTTTCGACATAAGGCTCGGATACACTTTTTCCGAGCTATAAAAACACTTTGAATATCTGTGCTGTTGCCCCAGAGAATAAGTCCATAGTGAATGATTGAAGCAACGTAGCCATAGTAAGCACTTAATTATACATTTAGGGAAGTGATCGCAGTCAGTCGTCGGAGGACGTAAACAAATCTATTTATTCTGGAACATACATTGTTTACGTGACGGGTAAAATTTAAATTCTTGTTTAACGAAATGCCCAAAAATGTCATATTGTTAACGCTGTCTATAGTTAATCCGCTGTTATAGATGTTCATTTTAATTTCTTTACGTCCCTTAACATTAAATCTTTAAATAGTTCTTTGATACAAACAATTTCTTCGTAGCAAAATAGATTACTTGTGTCATTCGTAAACCTAAAATTAGTTACATAGTATTTACAATCTCACATTAGACCGTATAAATCACTACTGCCCAATCTATAGCCTGCACTTCATTCAAGCTGCCTAACAAAAGCTTGTCGAAACCCACCGATTAGTCTCCATTGGGCATTGACAATGTCGCCAACATTAACACAAACGAAGCCGGTCCAATTGTGGCGATGTGCAACATGTGTAATGTTGCGCAAATTTGTGGCGAAACTTCGAGCGACCACACGATAGCCGTGAGCCAGTGATGGCCTAATAGGAATAATTCATTCGAATGTTCCAATTATTCGATCTGAAAATAGATGTGTTCGAATTTCGAATTATTCATTAATTTGTTCTTTTGAAGGAAAAGAACTGGCCATTGAAGTTTACCGAGACTTTAAAAACACATTATTTATCTGTTACAAACTGATGCCTGACCTTTTTAGTACCATGTCAAAATGATGTCCGCAGTCCATTGCTCTTAGAAATCCTTGAATAAGCACAAACTTCTCACTTTTATAATGGAACTAGCTGTTCCCTGCCACGCTTTGCTGTGGCACATTGTGATTGAATGGTTTTTGTTTTTTATTGTTTTTTATGTTTTTTTTTGCGGTCGCGGATCAATAGATAAAAGATATCCTTGATGCGGATTATATATTATGCTAAAAATTCAGCTCGATCGGTGCAGAACTTTTTGAGTTTTTGAAGCGTACACAAACCAACATAACATTTTTATATGTATGTATATAATTATATAAATGGAACTATGTTTAGTTCCACATCAAAGTGGGAAGTTTGTCTGACTTGATGATGATGAGGCTGACTTTACACATGTAATTTGATTTTCTAACCATACTAAACAACTGTATGTTTTTTCAAGTTAAAAAGTTACCTATATGCTATTCCATATCTATCTTTGCATAAAATTTGGCCCAGATCCATTTAGCGGATCACTCAAAAACACATAAAAAAACAGTGATGGGAATTTCGATGACATTTTTTTATTGCTATTAATTATTAAATACTGTTTGAATATTTACGTAATAATAATTCAAAAGCGACCGACCAGACTATCTCCCATCGCTATAGTTTTTTTTTATATTCGCAAATTAAATGAAACCGCAATAGACCGACATCAAACAAGCAAAGCTCCTAACTTCAGAGTAGGTACGTAAAGGGTTTTGTTAAAGTAATTATTTTATATAAATATCAGGTTTCAAAGACTAACAATTTTTAATTGGCCTTTGTGGTCGGTATTTATATTTTGATAATATTAAGTGAAGTATCCGCCATTACATTTTTTTCGCTAGCATGCTCATAGATACTCATTATTTAATGTTAAATATGATTTAGATTTTCATATTATTTTTAACATTTCAAATTTTGTTAAGTATTTAGATAATACTCGAAAATTTCTTTCTGATGCCTCATTAAGTGATGCCATAATCGCCACGATTGGCAGGCGGGTTGCAACTGGGTAAGGGCCTCTCTAATTGAAAGATTTTGCCATAATTGCTTGGCAGATCTTTTAGCGATCGCAGCTAAGCCAATGCCGGAGAGCAGACGCCGCTGCCCGTATCCTTCTGGCGTTCCCCTTTAGTCGCCTCTTACGACACCCATAGGAAGAGAAGGTGGTGCTATTCTAAGTATGTGCCGGCACTGCACGACTACCTCTTCAATGTAACAGTAGATTAGTGAAAATACCAATTTACAGTTAGTAAGGTGTTATGACTTCAATTATCAACTGAGACAATCGATTTTGTTTTCCAAAGTACTCTTGTAGAGCAATCAAGGTATGATTGCTCTAATTCGTTTGCTGAACTTATCCTTCTTGATTTGAATTCGTCTTAATTGGATAATAAAAGCAGCCGTGATTAATTTGTTACTTCCAACTACAAATCAAACGCAGTACATCCATATTAGATATTGCCACCTATACCAAATACGGCCATGACAGAACCGTGTATGGTTCGGTGGACGAGTTACGATGGACCGATTACGTAAGTGGACTTTTAATTAACATACATCAGTTGGATGATACATTATTAATTGGTTTTGATGTAACTGTGAGATCTGTCATTAGGGATTTGTTACTTCATAGTTTCTTTCTTTTTTTCTAATATGATTAACGGATATCATAGAAATTCGTACCTAAATATTTTGCGGGAGCTGTCTTTATAGGCAAGATTTTTCAAAAATCTGCCTGCCAACCAGGTTTGGCTTTTTTGACATTTCATTAAAAGTTTTTATTAAAATTTCAACAATTTTTGTAAAATTAATTCTTTGTATAAAAAAAGTTTAAGGACCTGACAAAAGACTTATGAAGACCTTCCTATAATAAAACTACCTAACAAGGGCTTTAAATGTTTACTTGCTTTGGTAATGTAAGTATGTGATGTTGTCTACATTTATCTTATGAAAAAACTTTGCATTTGGACCATCATACCACATCATTGACTTGGACACAAGGAGATGTTCGTATTAAATGTCACTAAGTATAGTCGCCACTGACCACAGTCACCAGTCCACTTACCAACCAACCAGGGCCCTCATTCAGCTATTTCAATTGCAGTTCGATCGTGATTGAATTGGGCGATTTTGACATTAAAATTTAGCCCATACTAGAACTGTCAAAAACCGATTTGGTTAGCTGAATTAGGGGGCTTGTCGCGTATTGCTTAAGTTTGGTAATCACTGGTTATCAACGAGCTAAAAGTTAGAGACATTTTACTGTCCAAATATTTTGAATTGGACTATTGTTCTAGAATATTCTACAGCCTTCTGATTGAACTTTCTTTTACGATTCCTATCTTGCAACAGAAGCCAAGACCAACACGCTTAGGTAAACAAATTTAGAAAAAAAACTCAACTTTTATTGAATCTTATTTGAAAGAAAGTAAGAAAGAAATATTTATTTAACACAACAACAACAAACACAAGCACAAAAATTTTAAAAAAAAGGAAATAAGTGCCGAAAAGGTTCCCGCTCAGCATAAGTCGTGACAGCTATAAGAGGCTTATCACGACTCTGGTTTTCAGCGGGGTTATATGTATTTCATTGATATTAACTTGAAAATCGACTACATAAATTTTATACTAATTGGTAAATTGACGTGATGGAGGCTGTAGGCACATAGTATCGTTAGTAAATTTTATTGTTCATAAACAAAAATGAGCAAATTCAGCGACCAATATTAATAATAAGGTTAACAGACAACATAAAATGTGTGTATTCATAAAAAGCGTTTACCCGCTTTGTTTACAAACAAACAAAATTGCAAACATTGTGGTAAATCACTTTTATCGCGTGAACCGGAGCGAGCGTCGAGCGTTACGAGCGGAAGGAGCGGGATTTAATGTCAGGAATGAGCGGTAGCTGCTGATTCTGTTGTTTTCTTTTTGTTGATTCTTCCGTACGTTATTCTTAACGAATATAATAATATTAATAAAAAGGTATGTCTAATTTATTTACAATAAATAGATAATGAAATTGAAACTGGATACAGTCCGTAAATCTATCTATCTGTCTTCATATTCTTTATTTGCCCCAATCGACATTCGACTTTACATATATGACATAAAGTTGAATGCTACTAAATCGAAAGAGTTCCTGATACTTACTCATTAAATACGGACGTTTTTCGGCCGCTGATTGTGTTACATTGTGTATGATTTATTATACGTAATATGTAACGAGATTATCCTAATCTAATTCTAACATTGATTAAATCTATACTAATGTTATAAAGCTGAAGAGTTCGTTAGTTTGTTTGTTTGAACGTGGTAATCTCAGGAAGTACTGGTTCGAATTGAAAAAATATTTTTGTGTTGGATAGTCCATTTATTGAGTAAGGCTTTAGGCTATATAACATCACGCTGTGACCAATAGGAGCGAAGCATCAGTGAAAAATAACCGCGATCATAATAACAGAAAATGACGCGAACGAAGTCGCGGGCGACAGCTAGTGTTAAATAAAAATAAACTATTTTGCATTCCTAAACGTGAAAACCGGCTTCCTTTTCTCAAAAATCAAATCAGCAACTTCCTATGTGCGTGCGCCGGGAAGTGTTCCGCGCCGGGTCACGAATTCTAGAGGCTGAGACCCTACTTCCAACAATGCAATGTCCCTGTCTGTTTCACTCGTGCAAAAGTCTTAGCGTGTGTGAAAGAGACAGACACATCCGTATGTACGGGCAACACGAGTACGAGTAAAGCTTCTGTCGTGAGTTGCCAATATGAAATATTTCTTATACACACATGAGGTAGATCAAAAGCAAATTTACATTATTGCATCATGGTACAGCTAATTTGATATTACGCACATCTTGAGTGTAAATAAACTAAGCTCCACTTGCGTAATATTTCTAATCTGGATTTGAGCTAGATTTAAAATGTCTTACGAGTAAATCAAACAAACAGTACACAACTAGTAAATCAAACATACTTATGTATATATGTATATATGAATAAACGACTTCTCGACAGCCAAAATGTATTGAAATTTAACAAATTTCTCGACAGCCATAACCATTTTGCATCTTAAAAACAAGGACCTGAGGAAAGTCAAAAACATATTTGCATGCTATTAATATGGTTAGCAGGTCAAAATGTTCTTTACAGTTTTAAGATCAATTTGTATTAGCAATTAAATGAATTGAATTGGGATCAACAAGAATCATACAATATTAGGGTGTTTGCAGGCTGTGCTATCTTAACAAAGGTCGGACATCTTGAATTTTTACTTTTCACCAATGAAAAACGGTGATTTTTAATTAATTGCATTTTTCATTAGTGTCACTGACACTGATGCCTGAGGTAGATATTAAATGAATACCTACCTATCTTTACATTTACGACATCAGACGCCATCTATCCCGGACGAGTTAACCTAATAAAGTACTCTCTCTCTATATATATATTTCTCTCTATCTCTCTATATTTTTCTCTATCTATCTATCTTTCTGTCTCTCTCTCTCTCTCTGTCTGTCTCTCTGTATCTCTCTCTCTTTGCGTGTGTGTATGTGCAAAATATTACCAACAAAAGAGATGACATTCAAGTTCTCTACTTATAGTCAGTGTCAATCAAATAATCAACTTCGATCGCTTCGAATCCAAATTTCTTACCCAATTCATGCTTTTTCTATTTAATTTTACATACTTATCTTCATATAAAATATCGAGATCCATCTTCATACATTATAAATACAGTCAACATGATAATTTATTTTATTATTATAATTATATGACAATGACGTTATCAATTGCTATTAATAAACTTATTATACCAGTAGCTTCTGGTTTCGTTATAAAATTCCAAGATGATTTTATATTACTATTGTTTAAAATACATTACAATGGATTATGTCGTTAACGTCATAATTACATACCCACTGTTTATAAATAAATATTATTAAAGTATGAAATTGCCGTTTTGTATGGACGAAATCGAGAAGTCATTTTTCCATACTAACAATTTTTTAGTTTTTTTAAAAACGCCTGAACCGTTTTCGATGCAATTAAAGGTGAAAGTTAGATGGTTATAAAGCTACGCATTATAGTATTGAAATTTCTGAAAATCAAAGTATATAATACAAATATACTTAATTGAAGCAAGAAGGTCAGCTGACACATTGTAAGGGGTCTTTTCAACGACTTCCTTTGAAGTAATAGGCACTAGTATTTAATTTTTTTTTAGTCAAAAGTTACTTTATTTAGTTTTTGATACAATACAAAAAGAATTACGCAATAATATGACTATACTTAAGAGCTATAAACCAAATAAAAAGTGGGAAAATAATTGGCAATTTCTTACTTTAACCCCTATTATTTAACTATTTCTAATAATTAGTATCGCTTCCTCGTAGTGAAGGTCACTACGTCTCGAATTAAAAGACTAAAACCATTCTACCAGGGTGAAGGCCTGCAACGAATGCAAATTATCACAGCCATGAGGACTGCAGGCATAATCACCACGCTTGCCAAGTGGTTTGGTAATCGCAAACCCGAGCGACGTTTGGAAATGTAAAACTCTTATTGCTCGACCCGAAATCAGGAGATCAGGACCCTGATATCATGGTCCATGACTTAGAGTTATTCCCATCCGATCCCCTGCAACCGATCCCCTGGTAGATCGGTTTTATTTTTAATTAATTCTGTAGGGGATCAGATGGGAATAGCTAATAAATATATATATTTTATTCCCATCTGATCCCCTAATACTTACTAACCTGTTTTTGGTATGTAACGTCGTACATTCAACAATAAAATACGTTAAAGGCTTTACCTGTGCTTTATTTAGTTTATTAGAAATGACCAATTTATTACAACTATTTCTTTATTTTATTCTAATTTAAGTCAAAATGTCAGCTGTGGTTTTGAGAATTACCTTTTTACTTTGATAATAAAAAATATCATTAAGAGATCGTATGCATCATCGATTTGTCATCAATTATTAACATTTAGTGATTCCAGATATTTTTTTTAGGTTGCCAAGATAAGAGGCAATAAATAGTAACTGTGATTTTTAAAACAATTACTATTATCATTTGATGTCTTATGTTTTTTAGAACTAGTTTCTAGTTTGTTTATAAAATATTGGGCATCACTGGCTTATTACAGATGCAATCTGTTTTTATGTCTATTAAGAAATAAGGTTAATTAACAATACCAAACAAACACAATCATTGTTTAAGTTTAGGTATCCCAATAAAACTGTCATCTCTCTTTTAAAGATATCAATTAGCAAATTAATGACTTCTCATACGATATCTGATAAATAAAAAATTGATTTGAAAACAAATGTTCCAAATGATTGAAATACTTCTTTTCATCCCGATTGTACTTGCTTGATTTCCTTGCCCACCCACCTTAGAAATAAAATTAGGGGATCCGTTGGGGCCATAAAAATGTTAGGGCATCGGTTTTTAAATAGACGGTGGATCAGATGCAGGGGATCAGATGGGAATAACTCGACTTAAACTATTAGACCAATAAGGTCTTTAATCATAATTTTATAAAACTATGGTACAACACCTAACTCATTCTAGGAATAAGTATCGCTACTTAACGCAGTTGGTTCTAAGAAAACCTTATAAATATGTAAAATCAAATATAAATAAACATACATACTAATATTTAAAATAAACGTCAAACCGATATAATAGTAGGAAAATGACGCAAGTTTACTGAAAATATTATAGAGATTCCTTATAGAAATGTTCATGTATTTTTAGCGAATAATATTTGCTTAATATTGTACACAAATAGTGATGTGACATAATTATCGGTATACGTGAGAGGTCTATTATAAAACTTATGAGATAAATAGAAAAATCGCTAACACCTGAAAAATGGACAAGTGCAAGTCAAACTCGTCGAACGAGGTTATTGTACAAAATGTTCACCATCATCACAACATGGGCTTCTCCGAAAGGATGTAAAGTAACCTATAATCCAACTGCAGGGCAAGGGCTTCCATCATTGAATTCAAGTTACCACAACAATGATGGGTACAGCAGGCATAATCACCACAATTGCCTAATGCGGGTCGCAAATCAATCATAGATCCGGGCAAAGTTCGAAATTCGAAAATTTTGTTGTCCGACCCATACATTTGTTTGTAAATATGTGTAAGGTTAGGTACAATTATTTATCTTATCTGACGACGCGTTTAATAGGTTACGTGAATGATATCTTATGTAATATTATCGTCATACAACTTAATTACAGTACAGTACAATTTATATTCAACATACACCTACCTACCTACTTACATTTAGACGATGCAATACTTTAAAAATCGTCTGCCATTATTATCTAATAAATTAACAAGTCAAATTCTTAATTTAATACGGTATTAGTGCCTACATAGTTTATACTAATTGTGGATGTTTCTAAATCGTTCTAGTAGTAGTCGATTTGATAACTAATTGTGAAATTAAGTTAACTAATTTTTAGTTAGGAATAATTTTTAGTACCTATATCACATTTATTTTAGAAGGTTGATGTATTTTAATTAATAAATAAAAGTTATTGGCTTTCTGATACTTATCTTTTAATCCTGTTGCATTAGCTGTTGGTCTTCCAAATAGGTATTAAATAAATTAATAAATAAAATAAAATAAAAAGGATGATGACAGAAACGATGACTACAGGATGCTAAGCTTGCGTCATATAGTCCGAAATCACGGGCACAGCTGTTACTAGTTCAAAGTATTGCCGACACTGTTGCTATTTCAACACTGTTCGAATCCCTGAATAAACATTAACTAGCAAAAAACCGAAGATTGTTGACCATTTGGCATCAGAGCATTGCTCTGCCTATACCACACTACACAATATCAATGAAACAAAATTGTTTTAAGATATCATACAAAAACATCTAGAACTTTAACGCATTACATGTTAAAAATTATACTGTTAAAATTGTCAATAAATTATTCAAGAATTCTCGAAACGCAAATTTATGCAAACAATGTTTTTTACATGAAGACTAATGTATGTAGTAATAAAATAATAGAATTAATGTATTTTTAAATTACGATAAAATTGTCGTTTGCAAAAATATATTTTTAATGGTGCGGCATCCAGAAAGCAATAGGACTGTTCCTTAAAATATCCTCGTACTAGTTCAGTCAACCAAAAACTAGTATGAATCAAATGTTAAGAAACCTCAAAGATAATCTTTGAGCGCATACGCACCTTAATGCACTAAACCACGTGACATAACCTTATCCAAATATCTCCAGTTGTTTACCTTGCTATCAAAATATGCGTAGGAGTAAGGCAGTTTCAAGTTGAAATATTAATTTTATCATTTCTCGTTCCAGGTGAGAGCTGCATAGAGAAGCCACTGGCAACCCTGTGGAGGAACTACCAGCAGTCGACCAAGCCAGATGTCGTCATGAAGCTGTCAGTCACTAATTCCGGTCTTAAGGGATTCACCAAAGAACATGGCCTTACCGAGTACTGGTCCCACCGTGTCACCTACTGCGCCAGCCCACCACACTACCCCAAGCTGTTCTGTTGGGTCTACCGCCACGAGGGCAAGAAGCTCAAGCACGAACTCCGATGCCATGCTGTTTTATGCACCAAAGAATCCATATCAAAGAAAATCACAGAAGAACTACAGATCAAACTGAAACAGGCCCTAGTCGAATTCAAAAAGGACAGAATCTCCAAACAAAACGCGAGGCTTAGTCTCGCCAACAGCATATACGACAACCCCAGCATGCCCAGAAGGAAAATTCTTCTGAGTGTGGGCGCGATGAACTACCGACCACCACTTGAACGATCTAAATCTGCTCCTAAACTTGGAGCCATCGAAGAGATGTGCTCTGAAGAAGACGAGGAGGAAGCTGAGATGAACGCAACGCAACCTGTCTGCAACAACTGGACGAGCAGGGAGAACATCTTCGATTCGCAGACCCTCGATAGGCGGCGACCAGAGATGAAGTCACCAAGGAAACTGTCATGTCCGGAAGGCGTAATGAGTCGAACTCGCACGAGTTCAGAGGGACACGAGCCAGCGTCGGATCAGCTGATCGACCTACTCGTCCAGGAAAGCGAGAGTTGTACTGAAAACGAAACTAGTCATATCGAATCAGAGAACGGGGAGTCAAGGCTGCAGACGCTCGAAGCCATCATGGAATCGAACGAGACTAAGACGGATTCCGATGGTGAGAGCAAGAGTTTGCAGCTGCTACCTCAAAGTAACTTCCTCGTCACGGACAGCGACGATGGATCCGTTTCTTCGGGCTGTGAGACCGCGAGCACTGTTACCTCTGATACTGAACCCACATCACTTCCATCCAACTTCCCTCAGGATGAGATTCTGAAAGAGCATTCCGAGACCGAAGAGGAGTGTGCTCCGGTCTTTGGGCAGACTTTCGACCGTTCATCGAGAGGGAGTGTTAGGAGCTACACGAGTTCCATGCACGCTATGAGCAATGAGAACGACTGTGTGAATGCTTCTGAAGAAGTAAACCATGTGCCGATCGGGGAGAAAAATTTCCGTCGACGCTCGACATACCCGCCTTTGCGCGTAGAATCTATTCTGAACGGTTTCGATTCGAAATTCGAACCTCTCATTGACAATTTGACTGACGTCGAGGACTTACACTCCAGTACGGAAACTGAAGTGTTCAAGAATGCTGGGGACAACGACAGCGCTTGCAGCGACGAGTCAGGCTATTCTGAGCTGCTTGATGGAAAAGACAGTGTTATTGGTAACACTATAATGGTATAGAAACTAGATCTGTATTTAAATTGAGATCATTAAATGGAATAATCAGAGCAATGCACTTAGAGAAAGATATATCCGTAGTTTCGTATAGTTGAATGTGTATCTATAGTTTATAGTTGTGTAAATAACAGGGTACAAGAAGTACTTTATCCAGTTAATGTATTATTATGTTTAGTCGTTTGTATATATTGTATTGTAAGCTCGTGTTAGTCTAAAGATTTTTTAGAGATTTTATCAGAGTTTCATGTATATTTGTAGTTGCTGCGTCAAATCAAGATCACGACCATTGTTCGTTGTTTTCTCTTCTGTATTTATTCAGCAGTTGATTCACGTCACCGCATCGGTCTGTAGGTACTTACACATTCCATATGTTATTCAGACCATTATAATATGTCTCTGTAGAGAGGAATATTTTCGGTGGAAATAAATACTGAAATTTAAGGACTTGTTATCATTTTGGTCCTTATAGTGTTGCACATAGTAGATTTTGTATCGTGACCCTATACAGTAAGATTAACTATAGTTGATAAAATCTGAACTACAGATTGATATAACATTATTAGTAGTAATTTGACGACCATTTAGAACAGTGATAGTAAACGCTGCTTCTTGGGCCATGGGTCGCGGGTTCGATCCTCGCACAGTACAAATATTTGTGTGCATGAACATGTCTATTTGTACTGGTCTGGGTGTTTCTCTTTGTATAATAAATAAGTATACATATATTTACAAAAAAAAGTATATAAAGTAAGTGTATCGGTTGTCTAGTACCCCATACGTCAAGCTACTTAATAGTAGATTAATTTGGGACTAGATGGCTCTGTGTGGCTGGCATGTCATAAAAAATATAAATTTATAATTATAGCCGACATAAAAAGAGAAGGTTCCCAATTCGACGCTTGTACTTGTTGTATGACCTACTTATACCTTTTTACTAGTTGAAAGTTGGTTCCATTGAAATTTGAAACTAAAACTAAAGTTTACCCAGTCTATCGATTGGATAAAATTGGGTTGGTAGACTTTAATAAATTAAATATAATAATTGTGATTCGAAAAGCGTGATTCCCAAAATAAAGCACCAATTTGAGTCTGTGTCAAAAAAACAATCACCGATAAATTACCATGCAGCGATTCTAATAAAACCCACACTGCCCTCAAAACAAATTAGACCGTTACATATACGAGTATACTAAGTAACCCTTCAGAACTGAGTACCGCCAATATAAAAAAAGAAACAATATGATATAGCAGTACACATGTTACAGTCAAAACTCGTAACTGGTCAAACCAAATTTTTTCAGTAGCATCGCTGAAAACTCGCTATTTTTTATAATTGGGCATAAAATATGACAGGAAGCGAGTGGCACGGGACCAACCATTGTGGAGATCCTTAGAAGAGGCCTAATGTCCAGCTGTTTACATGGTTTGGCTAAGAAGTTGCTTCATATTATTGATTTATAAAAGACAGATACTAGGTATTGCTATTAGTAGCGGGCTCGCTTTTCCTCATTTAAGCTCCACTTGGCTCATTATACGTAGTGGGGTGATTGATTGGGCTGGTCAGTCCAACCATCCCAACTCCTTTTTTTTATAAAAAATGGGCTTGCTCTTGACAACATACTTAACTATACGGTTAAAAAGAAGCCTAAGATGGAGCGAGCTTACCCAGAGGAACTGGTTCTCCCACACACCAGCGGAACACAGAACAACTTTTCAAGTTTATATACAGAAAAACTGTTTGGCGCTGAACTCCGGCAGGAGGGTGGTAGCATCCAGGCGGCCTCTTACGAAGCCTACCACCGCAGAGGGATCTGTTAGCCGTCATCATTAGTTAGAAAACCAAATATGCCGTTGCCCAGGGTGGACCACTTGGAGGTAGATCCCACCACCCCTAGCACAGAAGTCTTTTAGGACATTCGCAGGCTTCTGAAAGAGAACTCGGTGTGCCGAGGATAGATGCCCGATAAGAGGCTACCCCTGTGTATTCCAAAATCACATGAGCAGCCGATTCTGCCTGTTTCAGGCAGCCTCTACATAGAGGGCTGTCTGTGGCATTAATGGTGAAGAGATGTTTATTAAGGAGAATGTGTCCAGTCAGTGATCCCACAACTCAAATAAACATTTTGAATTTGAATTTGAATTTTTTAGACAGATACTAGAAAAAATTTCTTTACCAAAATATTTAAATGCGTGTACCTAATCAGACACTTTTTGATAAAGTGTTAAAACAAATCTCGTAAATTGTGACTTATTTCACCTTCTTTTTTGGTTTAACTTTAACTGAATCAAAAAAAATATTAATGTCGTTAACCATGTTTTTTACCTTCGAACATAATTGGAACAAAATTTGAGTTATACACTATAGCACATACTATAAGAACGTCGAAATCAGTCAGCCTGATAAAACGTCATAATGCAGTCATACATAAAAAATACATCAACGCATCGCATTGCCGACCCCTTTCTTATTTTGTTCGGTTGGTAAAATACTGACCGGTTAAAAGTTTGACTGTATCATACACAACCGTCAGTCCATATGTCGAGTCCAAAACAGGTGCCAGCCGAGCGTGACGTCATCAGAGCTGAGCCACGCACATGGCAACAATGGTTTGTATGATATATTTAATAAACACCAAAGAATAGGTCATGATCTCATGTAGCCGTGAAGTAACGGCCTATATCGTCCCACTGAAACAAAGAAAATGTCTTAATTTTCTTTGCACTGAAAGGAAAAGGCGTACATCATTTTTTTTTTATATATATAAATGTTACTACAGCAATGACGGGTACAGCAGGCATACAGACCACGCTTGCTAAATTAAAGAAAGAAAAAACGTTTTTTAAATATTAATAACTTAAACTAAACAAAAAAAAAAGAGCAAAAAACTATACTTAATATTATAAAGCTGAAGAGTTTGTTTGTTTGATCTTTTTCCATGTTCTGTGGTCGTACCGACCAATGGAGAGGCTAAAAAGAAATCTACATACATACGAGTAAAAGACATAGTCTATCGCTTGGCAGGTTTGCAATCGCAATTTGGCAAATGGTATGAAAAAAACGCTGCTGCTCGTCTTCTTCTTGCATACTATTCTATTAGTCACAAATTTAGTTCCAATTATGTTCAAAGGTAAAAAACATGGTTAACGACATTAATATTTTTTGTACATAAATTCAAATCATATATCAAAGTTGTTTTAATGAAAAAGGGCTATTACACTATTGATAGGAACGTTTGGCTTTAAATTGTATCAGCTCGCACTGGCATATATCTTATGTAAACATGTTTATTTAAAAAGAGGCTGACAACAGTGACCGAGTTTCTTGAGCTGCTTCTTCTCGGCACTAGCCCACATTTGTCCCGAAGCAGTGGTAGGTTAAATATTGGGACGTGTAAAAGCGCTTCCAGGGGCCTATTTGCAGAAATAAAACTGATTTTAACTGATTTTAACCTCTTATGACTGAAGGGCTATTACACTATTAATGATTATTTGAATGATATGAATGTATGGCATTAAATTGTTTTAGCTCGTACTTGCTTAAACCTTTTGTAAACATTTATTTAAAAAGTCGGTCCCCGTTGGTCTTAACGCCCCGTTGGTCTAGTGGTTTAAATACCGGGCCAAGATCTCGGGGGTCCTAGGTTCGATCCCCGGGTCGGGCAACAAATAGTTTCGTATTTTCGAACGTTGCTCGGGTTTGTGATCACCAACCCGCATTTGGCAAGCGTGGTGATTATGCCAGTTCCCATCATTGCAGTGGTAACTTGAATTCAATGATGGAGGCCTTTTCCCTGCAGTGGGATGATGATAGGCTGTTACTTTATTAAAAAAAAGAGGCTGACAATAGTGACCGAGTTTCAGGCGCTGCTTCTTCTCGGCACTAGCCCAGACTTG
Source organism: Anania crocealis (assembly GCA_949315895.1). Lineage (NCBI taxonomy): Eukaryota > Metazoa > Arthropoda > Insecta > Lepidoptera > Crambidae > Anania > Anania crocealis. The sequence continues at coordinate 780,087 of OX438880.1, forward strand.
TCCTGAAGCACTGGTAGGTTTCAATATTGGGACGTGTAAAAGCGCCTCCTGGGGCCTATTTGCAGAAATAAAAACTGATTTTTCTGATTTTATGGTGGGGCAATATTCTTTATATGTGCCAGAAATACACGGCCCACATACTCGTAAGTAAAAAGACAAACAATTGCAATACAAACCATAATTACCGCAGGAATTACACGTTACATCGCGTGGGTAAAAACTGCCCATCAGTAGGATAGATAACAGCCGAAGTCCTTTCTCAACTTTACGCCAATATGATTTGCAACTTAAACCTCTTGTAACTAAACCATGTAAGCTATAATGAAGTTTTTCTTTATCTATTTCAAATTCGGTTTATTACTTAGTTAAGAATATGTGAAAGCTGAACAGACAGAGTTATTTTCGCATTTATAATACTTGAATTCAAATCAAATTGATTGAGTCCATTTTCCTGCAGTGGGATGATTATAGGCCTTTAGTTTACTTTATATGAGTAATATAGTGCAGCAAACATCCAAATTGGAATCACTGAAATATTTAATTCAGAATTACCCATACATTCTCTTGATATAATGACAGACGTCGATTGAATGTGTATTTTAAGAAATTCATATAACAAAGTTTGTTGTGGCGCAGTCGCCATGGCGACGACCCAGGTCTGCTCCGACCCCGGCACGACCCGGGTCAAACCGGCGATCGATTGGATTTGAAGAATTCATGATTTCTTACCTTGGTTTTGTGTGAATGAACCTTATGTAAGATGCTAGTGTGACCAAGTTAAATACAATTAGCAAAATCAGTTAAATTTCTTGAAGTAGGTCGCAGGATGTGCATTCAGGTTAAGGGGACTACTAGTACTACTACATTATCATTTTAGCAAATCACCTCTAGTATTTATTGAATCACTGTTAACTGCTTTTCATTCTGGCATTTATTCGTATTGTCATTATTGCTAAAAGCGGCCGCTTTTGGCGTTAGCGACAAATTCGACTTTATAAACAACAAAATGAAAAGTTTACAGTGATTCAATAAATAATAGAGGTAATTTGCTAGAATGATACTGTTCTAGTTTTTTTGAGAATTGATTTTGTTTATAAGTAATAAAATTAAATCAATGGGGGCAGCACTTAGGTCTAGTAGTCCCCTTAAAGGTTAATATTTTAATCCCTCGATCGTGAGTTATTCCAGACACAATTGAAATCAATTGTTATCGTGGCACCCGAGTGCCTCCTGGGGGTTTAGGGATTAATCTACTACTAGTCTGGGACAAGTGTGGGTTAGAGTCGAGTAGAAGTACTGCAAGAGACTTGATCGCTATCAGTATCGTCAGACTCCTTGGAATAAACTTTATTTGATATTTTAGCAACTTAATTGCACTTATAATATCAGTATATAAACTTGAAAAATTTTGTCTCAGGCGGGACTCGAACCCGCGAGGGAGGAGATGCGGGTTCGAGTCCCGCCTGAGACAAAATTTTTCAAGTTTATATCCTTGGAATAATTTTACAATTATCTTACAAGAAAATATCTATGCGAGCCAGGACCAATTTAATTCATAAATTTTAATAAATTCATAAATTTTAATAAATTCATACATTTTAATAAATTCATAAATTTTAATAGCTTTGATTAGTATTTAATGTCGTTATAATCTTTAACATTCTGATAGACCTTTTTCATTAAAATCAATTTGACAGATTATTAGAGTTTTCAAACAGGTTATTTAGTAATTAATTTTAAATTCCCATGAACAAATTTCCTACTTCACGCAGTTTGGAACTTGGAACTATAAGTAGTGCTAAGCATTAAATCAGGTTTTAAGTTATGAATGTAAATCTTTTCAGGGAATACTAAATGTTTCTTTATTAAAATGAAATTAGTAAAAAGTATCCCATGAATGTATACATACAACTTCTTCAATACATTTTCAACTAACAACACGACACATAAAGACTTACTTCGATTGAGAAAACCTAACATTGAGTGGTAAGTTGATGAGCTGTTGACTGAATTCATTAGCAGTTTTTGTTACTCCGTGTCTAAATATACCACACACGCACTAAATGTACATAATGAGTATCATAATTGCGTAGCGTCTATCTATGTAATCAAATGTTTAAGTTACTAACCACATATTGTATTACCGGCCACTGGCAACAGGGCTTAATGCCGTATACATAATTAAATCAAATATATAAAAAAATAAAATAAATATTTAAGACATGCCTCAATGGGCCACACTGAGCCATCTAGTCCCAAATTAAGGTACTATTAAGTACCCTGTCGTATGGGGTACTAGACGACCGATAAACTTACTTATATACTTTTTTTTTGTAAATATATACTTATAATACATAGAAAACACCCAGACCAGTACAAACAGACATGTTCATGCACACAAATATTTGTACTGTGCGGGGATCGAACCCGCGACCCATGGCTCAGAAGCAGCGTTAACTACCGCTGATCCAAATGGTCGTCAAAAAATTAAACTAATTAGCATGATAAATAAATACCAAATTGCCTTGTAACTTCCTACGTACTTCTAAAAGTACAATCTAAGCGTAGTAGTTCAGTCCTGACATGCAAAATACACCGCGATAGTCTTATTCTTCTTATCTTTGAATATCTTACAAATGCTAGCTGGCAATATCTGGCCTCACACCAGGCCAGAGTTTTCCAAATCTTCTATTACAAGCCTGCGACCTAACTTGTTTTTAAGATTTCCACCTTTCGACTGAATCCACGACCAACGGCTCAAGGTGTCGTCTGAGGCATAATATGACCGACTTACAAATCCAAGTCAATTTTAAAAAGATTGATTCCTTAATTGAATGAAACCCGTAACTATTGCGTAGAAGGCGGATCACCAAACCACTAAAAACTAGTAGAGTACACTAGTAACTGCCTAATTTACTTTCCAAAGCACATTTTTTTAAAACTTAACAACTAATATTAATTTTGTATTGCTGATTTTAAACTTACAGATAAAAATACAAAACATAAGCAACACTTGAAAACTACAAACAACCATTTTTATCTCGGTCTGAAGAACTGTTTTTAGTTTGTACTATATGTAGTACACTTAGAAGATTTTAATTCTGTCATGGTATAATTAAACACAGGATTTACAAGGTTAAAAAAAAAACTAAGTCAAGCCATAAAAATACCGCATTGCAAAACCAATTGACTAGCGCACACTCGAAAATTGAGAGTTGAAACACTCTTAAAATTTGTCAGTAGGCACTTTGCAGACGGCGCGGGGCGGGGCGGCTAGGGCCGGCCTACTTCACCACGAACGATAGCGCAAAGGGAATCCTATACTACCAACGCACATGAAGGGCAAAAAGACCGCGCCGCAGGTACCCGCCGGGCACAGGCGGCGCGGCATGTCCGTGGCCACCCGCCATGGATCACACAAACCAGTTTGTATGAAGTAACGCAGACGGCGGCGCGGGGCGGCTGACTCAGTCCGCGCCGCGCGCTTTCTAGTGATGGACTTCATTGAAGTTGATAATTAAATGTTGACTAACTAACTGCATCCGTCCCTCGTGTGCTTTGTGTTCGCGGTCAGGGCAGTCGCGGGCATCGACGGGCAGACGCGGTCTTTATTACTTCGCGGTCAAAAAGACCGGCCCGCCCCACCGTCTGCACAGCGCCTAATAGTCACATGTGACCTCGTCTGGATAAATGATTGATATTCGACTGCCTGAGGCGAGATTCGAACTCACGACCTTTCGCAGTCTGAATGACTGCTCTTCTCTTAAATACTGATTCATCGCCGCTGAAATTCAAATACAAAGTCATATTTTGAACGTTTTGACAATTTTTAATGCTATTTTGTATAAGAATCAAAAGGTCATTTCGATCAATTATAACTAAGAAACAGAATCAAATGTAGCTAACTATTTTATTATCAAATAGAGACTTATAAATAAAATACAAAGTAATATAATAAAATCAATCAGATTCTTCGCTCTGCCCTAAAGTTGTTTAATTAATTCACGTTATTTTAAAACTAAAGCGACTATTCTAAAGTTTTTTTTTCGCTGCAAATCGAACTAAACACTCATAAAAAACCTCTGTGGCGGAGTGGTGTACCGATTTTCAAGGTGTCGCCTACTCCGAGGCTCCGGGTTCGTTTCCCGAAAGGTAAATGTAGAAAAAAAGTGGTTTTCTAAATTTTCTCGGGTCTGTGTGTTTGTGGTAGGTTTCTTTGTAGTTTTTTTTTCCACAGTACGAGTGCTTTAGAGTTACTTATTTCGGGATCATGTTGTAAAAAAAACTTTACAAGAAAGACAGCGGTTTTTTTACAAACGAAATTTATGAATGCAAATCAACTTTGAATGATAATTGTAGATGATTTCTTGTTTGGCTTCGAATCGAAATTGTTGGTTTGTTAACGGCCATTTCCAATAACCTATCTATCTTCAGTTTTTGCATAACGGAGATAGAAAACAACTTCTGTTTTTGTTTCTCTGGACGGCAAAATCACAGATAGAAACTGTTTCCTATATCCGATATGCCAAAACTGAAGATAAGATAGGTTATTGGAAATGGCCGTAAAGGTACAGACAACGGCAAGTCAACCTACCCAAAAAGTTAAAGGTCATTGAATCGATTTTCAACTTTAAGTCCAACAAATAGAGATCAATATCAATTGAGAAAATTTGACGTTTTGTGGTAGGTTGACGTGCTGTTGTTTGTGAATTTTTTACTTGTTAACGGTAGTTATTCCAATCCGATTCATAGCATTCTGATCCGCAAAGGATCCGTTTTTCTATACTAATATTATAAAGCTGAAGAGTTTGTTTGTTTGAACGCGGTAATCTCAGAAAGTACTGGTTCGAATTGAAAAAATATTTTTGTGTTGGATAGTCCATTTATCGAGGAAGGCTTTAGGCTATTTTTTTTTATAAACTTCTTAATCGCGATCATAATAACAGGAATTGAATAAAGTTTTATTCCAATCCTATCCACTATTTATAAAATGCTAAGGGATCAGATTGGACAAGATGTTATGTGGATCCGATCGGATTTCAAAAAAGTGATAAGAGATCCGTTGAAATGAAAGGATCAGATTGGAATAATTCCGCACCGCTATTTCGCTAATATACAAATGGCTCAATAGAATCGCAATTGCATCGCAATCGTATATTTTGACATTACTAACCTTAATAAATGTGTCAAAATATACAATTGAGATGCAATTGCGATTCTATTAAGCCATTTGTAAATTAGCGGACTTGGGGGCCCAGTCAATGGGGACTACTGTTTCTTTGCTCACCAGTTGGCGCCACTGTAGACTGAGGTCCGGAGTTATAGCTGTCAAAGGCGATTGGCGCCGAAACAAAGTGTTATATCTTGAATATAGTTAAGGTTATATTGTTTATAAATAACTATCTTGATATCAACAAACTAACTTTTGAAATAGTTGCTCTTGAGGCCGCCTATTTTTGCGCTTTTTCTTAATTCCGCTTTTAAAGCGTTCACATTAATCGCCAAATAATCCATATTTGCGATATTTTACGAAGGAGATCACTTTCCAGCAGGTAAATTAAAGAAATTATAATTTATGCAACAAATTCCGCTAAAACCAGTACAAAGTGAATGATATTGGACCTCACGCGACACTAGCGCCTCTAGTGGCAAATTCACTAGCGATAGCCCCCATTGGGTCGTCAGTTATTATGATGGCACTATTAGACTTTACAATACATTTAAATAATTTGCTATTATTCGCGTTTAAAACATTCTTTTTGTAAAACCTCCCGGAACTACGCTTACCGATTTTTTTTTATGAATTATCACGATGGCAACATTAATTTGAAACAATGGGATTATTTTAATCCACAATAATGTGTGAACGGAGGTTAGCTATGTTATCGTGTGACAAATCGTAACTGTACCTGCTTTAAGGGTGACCTGCATGGACTATATATGTCAATAGCGGCTAAAGACTGGTCTGATTTATTGAACGAGACGGACGTTGACTCAGCCGTTGATCTCTATTATAGCATGTTGTATGACTGCATCAAGCAATTTGTCCCAATAAAAAACGATAGATTTAATCAAACATATAATTATCCTAATTGGTATACCGGCGAAATAATTAGTAATATTAGGAAAAAACACTTTCACCACAAAAGGTACAAAATGGAAGGCAAACTTTTTAACAAGGAGCTTTTCAAATTTTACCGAAGCCGAGTTAAAATGTTAATTGAAGCCGAGTATCGACAACACCTTAAAAATATCCAGAGTCATATTACTACAGACCCCACAAAATTTTGGGACTTTGTTAGGGACAAAAAGACTGAAAGATGTGGTGCTGATGTCTATACTCGCGATGGAATTGAGGTGCAGGGGCAAGCTGCTGCTGATGCCTTTGCACAATACTTCGGTTCTGTGTTTCAGCCCGACGTACCTCAACTAGACTATGTTGAAGCAATGCACGCGGCCCACGGTCATCCCAATTCCACATCTGTCGCCGTATTATCCGTAGATGACACTGACCTAAAAGAGGCCGTGAAACGGCTTAAATCGCGATCTACAGGAGGGCCCGATAGTATACCAGTGTTTCTAGCCAAGGATTGTGTTTCAGTATTGGAGGCACCGCTCTTGCACATATTTAATCTCTCACTCTCTCAGGCAAAGTACCCCACAACTTGGAAACTAACTCGGGTTACTCCTGTTCCAAAGGGTGACCGCAGCAGTGACGTTTCGGCCTACCGACCAATTGCAGTGCTTTCTGTTTTTGCCAAGATCTATGAATCTATCCTTAACAAGCATATCAGTAACCAAATAAGTTACTTGTTACATGATGCTCAGCATGGATTTAGGGTGTCTCGCTCAACTGTCACTAATCTTGTGGCACATGTAGATTACGTGTGCTCCGAGATGGATGCAGATCGACAGGTGGACGTGGCCTATTTCGATTTCAAAAAGGCATTTGACCTTGTTGACAACGACATCCTCCTGAGGAAACTAGCAATTATAGGTTTCACTCCTAACCTTCTTAAGCTGATGTCCTGTTACCTTGACAATCGTCGCCAATACGTTAGGTTGAATGGTCACGAGTCCTCGGAATACTATGCGAGGTCAGGCGTGAGTCAGGGAAGTACTTTGGGACCTACTTTGTTCCTGGTATTTGTCAATGACTTGCCAGAAAAAATCTGTAGGGCAAAGTGTCTTCTGTATGCAGACGATCTCAAATTGAGTCTGGGTATTGCAGAGCCGAGCGACACGGTAGCACTACAGAACGATATTGACATTGTGCTAGGATGGAGTCAAGAAAATCATTTACCACTCAGCGGGGGTAAATGTAAGGTCATGACATGCTCACGAAAGAAAGAACCAATGACTACAACCTATAAACTAATTGACGCACCTCTCGAAAGAGTAATTAGTATACGTGACTTAGGTTTAATTATTGACGAAAATTTAAATTTCCATTCTCACGTCATAGCCGTTTGTAAAAAGGCTAGCAGTATGTTGGGTTTTGTGATGAGAACCACCTCTCAATTTGATAACCTGGATGCTGCCCAGGTTTTGTATAATGCTTATGTACGCAGCAAACTTGACTATGGATCGGTGATATGGGACCCCTATGAGAGCAAATACTCCCTCTTAGTGGAGAAAATACAGCGTAAGTTTGCGCGATGGTTGTATTCTAAACGATATGGGTACTACCCCTACCTGTACCCATCAATGTTTGTCACTGCCATGGTTGACATGGAGTCCCTTAAGTATAGGCGGCTAATGCTCCTTATAAAACACTACCTACTTATTATTAGAAATATCATAGACAGTCCAACTATCTTGGGGTGTGTAGGTATACAAGTCCCAAGAAATATTCGTCGGGATGCGTCAGGGTTACAAACCGCCCCGCGCCGCCCGCCGCGTCTTCTTGCGCGCCCCGAGACGCGCACGCGGCGCGGCGCGAACGCGCCCACCGCCCGCGCTCTGCTTCTCATCGGGGACTTGCTCGCTCAGCGCACTGACATTGATATTTTTGCAGACCAAATTGGACATATTTTTAATCAATTCTGCAAAGTTGTAGATGACATTTAATATGATTAACTACGGATTATTTATTATTTCTTTGTTATATATTTTACATTTGTGACATTTTCTACTATTATTGAATTGACAATATCGTGATTCTTTTTATTTTTTATGTTGTGTGTTTTATGACTTATAATTTTGTTTAATATTATTTGTATTTCCTACTTTGACTTAATTTGTTTGACATTTAAATAATTATTATTATATTGAAATCTTATTGCATGCCAATTTTATTGTAATTTAAGCTTGTAAGTGTGTTGGACTAGATCTGTAAACTTGCAAGTGTTTTTTTCCTAAATTAAATTAAAAAAAAAAAAATTAAAAAAAAAAATTTAAAATAATAACCTGTGCAAAATTGAGTTCAATTAATAAGTCAATAAGAATATAAATATATATAAATAAATATTTTTAAGACATGCCTCACTGGGCCACACAGAGCCATCTAGTCCCAAATTAAGCTACTACTAAGTACCCTGTCGTATGGGGACAACCGATAAACTTATTTCCTATATACTTTTTTTTGTAAATATATACTTATAATATATAGAAAACACCCAGACCAGTACAAACAGACGTTTTCATGCACACAAATATTTGTACTGTGCGGGGATCGAACCCGCGACCCATGGCTCAGAAGCAGCGTTTACTACCGCTGATCCAAATGGTCGTCAAAGGTCGTCAAGAATACCGGTAAAGGCCTTTACAAGAAATGTAATTTTACCTTATAATTGTATTTTACATAGCTTTTATTACAGCAACGGCAGGTCAACCAACCCAAAAAGTTAAAGGTCATTGAATTGATTTTTAACCTTAAGTCCATCAAGTAGAGATCAATATCAATTGAGAAAATATGTCGTTTTATGGTAGGTTGACGTGCTGTTGCCTGTACAACCGACAAGGATCGTACATTATGATTATAAGTTCAGTATGTCTCGCCATTATACGGTACAAATATTTTCACTCTGTGATTAATTAAAGTCATTGGGTAAAATTCATTCCGTAGTAGGTAGGATAAATAAATTTGTATGTGATGTTATCCACATTTATTTATAAAATAAAATAAATAAATCCTTTATTTCAGGATTCCTTAGTCCCATATTCATAAAAACATCTCACTCAATAAAAACAAAAAGGAATTTAATATTAGAATTAATAAATAAATAATAAATAAATGTGGACAACATCACATACATTGTTCTGATCCCAATTTGAATAACTACGAGTATTTAAAGCATTCGTATTTTGGATACCTGAAACAACGAAGGTACCACAAACACCCAGACCCGAGAAAATGTAGAAAAACACATTTTTTCTACATTGACCCGTCCGGGAATCGAACCCGGGACCTCGGAGCAAGCGACACCTTGAAAACCGGTGTGTACGCCACTCCGCCACGGAGGTCGTCAAAAGAATTAAATAGTAACATAAATAAAATAACATCACATCATTGTTTTGATCCAAAAGCGAGTAACTATTCGAACTCGTGGTACCACAAACCCAGACCCGACAAAATATAGTAAATCGCTTTATTTCAACATTGACCCGTCCGGGAATCGAAGCTGGGACCAAGGTCCCAAGGTCCCAAATTGAAGTTGAAATCCGGTGTATATACCACTCTGCCACTCGACCACGAAGATCGTCTGATTGACCCGTCCGGGAATCGAGCCCCTGATTTAGGTGCAGTCGTCACCTTGAAAGACGGTGCCTGCGCCACTCCCTCACGAGGTCGTCGATATTGAACTACACACTTATTTAAATATTTGTAAAATAAAACCTCCATAGAAAAAGAAAAAGCGATCATTTAAAAAAACATTCCTAGAGCCATCAAATTCGATCGAGTAACATCAATTTTTAAACCTAATTCAATTATAGAAACTAATGGAAGGCACGATGGTGCTAAGATGTCACGTTAGGGTGCCCGCTATTTAAACAGAATAAACTAGTGGGAAAACCATACATACAACAAACCTGATTTTTTGCTATACATCTTTTGCTCGATATTAATATCGGCAAATATGGACGCTTCAAATATTCACAGAATGTTTGGTATTATTGATAAGGAACCCTTCGCGTGCGAAAAAGTGGGTGGTAATAAAAATGATTCCTGTATAGTCCTTAAAATATCAATCAATCAATCAGCCTATTGCAGTCCACTGCTGGACGTAGGCCTCCCCAAGAGCACGCCACAGTGCACGATCCCCCGCTTTCCTCATTCAGCCACTACCAGCGACCTTCTTCAGGTCATCGGTCCCTCTGGCAGGGGGGCGTCCTACACTACGTTTGCCGAGACGTGGTCTCCTTTCGAGAACCGCTCTACTTCAACGCTCATCGGTTCTGCGACAAATATGGCCAGCCCACTGCCACTGCAGCTTGCTACACTTTTGGATAATGTCCATAACTTTGGTCCTCTGCCGGATAATCTCGTTACGGATTTTATCCTTAAAATATAGCTTGATTAGAATGACACCTGTCTAACTGAGGTAACTAGTGATGGGACTGACTCGACTGATCAAACGAAAAAAAAACAGTTATGGCGAATAAAATAAAACGAAAATCAGATATATTAAGATTTAACAGTAAGTCAGTATCGTGATCATTATCAGAATAATTTGAACAATCATGAAAATTAATTAAAATTTTTCTATCGCATAATACAGAATCTAATAAATTTGAAAATTTTTCGGAAACTTTGAATTATTGCAATTTGATGTTCTTAGCATCAACCATCAACCAATGCTCATTAAATCATTTCTAACATTTATGTTATATTACTTCTATTGTGAAATATTGTTAGTCTGTCGATTTCGATTTGACCATTTTACGTCATTACTAGCGATTATGAAAAATGACGTAAGTAACCTTGTAAAGACGTCATTTAAAGTTAGGTGTAATTTTTGTGACTGGATTATTTTAATGTTTTTAACTTTAAATGTCTATTTTTTACTTAAATAAATTGATTAATAAATACAGCAATGTATAAAAAAATATTCTTAACATGTCAGTTACTAATATTTTTTCATGTGCAAATTTGTTTCACTTGTGTGACGCTGATACAAAGTTACGTCGTCTCTTTCAGTGCTGTCATTCTAATCAAGCTATATTTTAAGGACTTTTTTTTAGTCCTAATAAACGTTTTAAACCGCCCCTTAAAGGGTATAGGTTTTTTAATGCCAGTAAGCGTCATCTTTGATTTCAAGCTGAAACTTCCAACACGATCACACGTGTTGTTTGGCCGAATCGGAAGTTCTTCATTACTGTACTAGGTAGCGATGTCGTAGAATCACCATTATAATTTTATAAAAAGGTACTCTGTGGAATCATCTACTACGTCATTTACTTCATTGTTGTGTAGACAGATCACTTGCCCTGAAATATTTAAAATTGACATCTATAACTTACTTATAACATCTTTATAATATTAACGTGAACTAATCCTAATGCATTATATTACGTTTGCCATATTCGGTAGCGGAACAGCGCCATCTATAAAAACACGTTGAGACTATCAACTATGTAGTTTCGCATAAAAGATACAGATGGCACTACGTAGTTTATTTCAAACTACAATGCAAAATACTGATTGCACTGCTGCTGCCAAGTCCAAATAGAGTTAATTTTAAAAGACTTTGTGGTATTAGTAATTTATTAAATTATTACACATGCTCAACTGTAACTTGGAAATGGAATGATGTAAATTGACAACCTGTTACTGTTATTTGACGAACATTTATTTTATTATTATTTTGTGAGTTCTAGTTTTGTTAAAATAAGAACTTAATAAAACCGCCCAAGTGCGACTCGAACTCGCACACGAAGGGTTCCGTACCAAAAAGGCAAAAAATACGGGTTTGTTGTATGGGGGGCCCCTTAAATATTTATTTTATTTTGTTTTTAGTATTTGTTGGTATTGCGGTAACAGAATTACATAATTTGTGAAAATTTCAACTGTCTAGCTATCGCCGCTCTTGAGATACAGCCTGGTGACAGAGCGACGGACAGACGGACAGACAGCGAAGTCTTAGTAATAGGGTCCCGTTTTTACCCTTTGGGTACGGAATCCTAAAAAAATAAAATGCTATTCAAATGTTGTACACATTTTCGCCCAATTTACATAAAGCCAAATACAAAAGTTGCCTTTTTTGTGTAGTAAGTAGTACCATTTTCGTACCTACCATATTAATACATGCGTCTGTGATTTACATAAACAGGTATAAAAAAGAAATTTTATGCCAAAACAAATCGTTCATTTGAAAAAAGACATCTGAGTTTTTTCAAATAATTATAAATCGAGCACTAGGTATAAACTTACTCTTAAAGTTTATCATTATCATCAGTAGCCCACTGCTGGACATGGGCATCTCCATCTGATTCTCCCATCATCGCCACGCTTGTTAAGAGGAAACACTATGAGCGAGAGTATTGAAAAATAGGTATTTGTAAAATCTATTGCTGTCACGCAGTGCCAAACGCCTTCACCGCTGCACAGTGCGATAGAGACACCTGCTTCTTGGACCGAAAATACCTACTAAAAGCACACCAAATCAACGTTTCGTAGTCCCCCGATTACTTTTCCAAAACTAGACCGATTTAAATACTTTTTTTCATTAAAAATTAAAGAAAGGCTTTGGCCGTGTTCGTATGTTTTCCTTTTTTTCCTTAAATTTAGCCAAATTTGTTTTCTGGATGTTTAAACACAGCGGAAAATGGCGAATTTATTCGATTTTTGATGGCTCTTATCTTTTTTATTAATTAATTTATGAATAAACAGAAAACATAGAAACATGCTAATAGTGGCCATAAATTTTTGTAATAAAAATTATTGCCCTACTGGCTTTATCCAGGGAGGAAACATGGGACTACGTTTGTATGGAAAAACGGCCCTTGTCCTCTTAAGCCGATTCTCGATCGCAGTTTGACCGACACTGCTGACCGTCTTCTTCTGAGAGAACATAATTTAGAAGGGTTGACCCTATTTTTCCTATTTTCGAACCACAACACGTTGCTACGCGAATTAAGAACCCAAATATAAAGTTTAAAATTCAATTTAATATGCCTTTACTTTCATAGTCCAGCATAATTGAAAAGAAGAAAATTTTATTTATTTTTGGAGACCCAGTGAGACTAGGCCGATTAAAGTGTAGGTACATTAAAAATAGAAGTAACAAAACACAACTAATAGGTACAAGTAGTTACACACTTAACGCCCCGTTGGTCTACTGGTTCAAATACCAGGCCAAGATCCCGGGTCCCGGGTTCGATCCCCGGGTTGGACAACGAAAGTTTTGAATTATCGAACATTGCTTGGGTTTGTGATCGCATTTGCTATGGTAACTTGAATTAAATATCAGTATATAAACTTGAAAAATTTTGTCTCAGGCGGGACTCGAACCCGCATCTCCTTCCATGGAGTCGATGGAGGATTATGATTATAGGCCGTTACCATAGTAATATACACTAGTCTAGTAAAGGAACACAAATAAGTAGGACAAGTCTAACGCCCGTATTTATAAACAAGTAAAAGTAATTACTTGACTAAAAGTACACCAAGTAACCTAGGTGACAATTTGTAGTCCTTAATCTAGTAATTATTGGAAGTTATAATTATGAAAAGTTAGCATTCTCAGCCAAACAATATGTCTATTAATGGTGACCCATTTCCTTCACGTAAGCACTAGGTAGTAACATCTTAAGTTATGATTTTCTTAATAAATACGGGGGTTAGAGTCTCAACGTCCTGAAAGAAAGGCATCCATCTCAACGCATGTTGCGTGCACGATCACACAACACTGGTATTGCGTTGCAGCCACAGAGTGAAGCACAGGCATGCTTAAGCAATCAAAAAGTTCTTCCGTGATCATGGCGCTTGCAACAGTGCCGAAATATGGGAAAATCATAATAAATAAGGTACACGGTATAAATCCCGAATCAAATAACTATTATGAAAAAGTGTTTCATAGTTCAAAACAAACTATTAGTAGTTCTAAAGTCTATACCTTTTTTGGTGTGGATTTTATAACGCTGTTATGTATTTAGGCGTCCATATTTTATCCAGCGTATATGGGGAGTTAAAATGTAAATTGCGATCGAAGCCGGACTATTTGGCTTTGAATCATACAAAGGCCTCGCTACTGAGATGGGCTAAACAATTTGAAAAAAAAAATCTAATCGTAAAAGTGTGGTAGAAGAAATGAAAGTGTTGCATCTTAAACCAACCGTGCAGTGAATTAGAGTTCAGAGCGTCAGGTTTCAAAGCAAAAATCTAAGTCAAGCTTAAGAATATAACCTATACAGAACAGTAATTGGTCTCGCTGTATTCGACTTATTGTAAACTTTTCATGCAACACGTAGCCATCCCGCCTTAGTGTATCTGCTCCCGTATTGATTCAATTCCAGGAACCAAGGTGTATGCCTTTTGTTCTAGAACATCTAAATAGGATTGTACAAGTTACGCTCTAGCCGTGTCAATGCAGGTATTTTAGTAGAGTGAAAAAAGTAAGGTTGTCAAAGACGCGTTCTGTTGCGGCATTTGAAAACTTTAAAATAAATAAATAAATATTTTAAGACATGCCTTTTCGACGACCTCCGTGGCGGAGTGGCGTAGGTACACACCGGTTTTTAAGGTGTCGTCTGCTCCGAGGTCCCGGGTTCGATTCCCGGACGGGTCAAGGTAGAAAAAAAGTGTTATTCTACATTTTCTCGGGTCTGGGTGTTTGTGGTACCTTCGTTGTTTCTGGTTTCCAAAATACGAATGCTTTGAATAGTTATTTAAATTAGGATCAGAACAATGTATGTGATGTTGTTGTCCACATGCCTCACTGGCAAATAAACTTAAATAGTAAATGTCTCAACCGTTGAGTCGGTGTTTGTATCGTTATGTAATTATAGCCGACTAGATTTTCACCCGCGGCTTTACCCGCGTGAACTACTCGTTAAATTGTGCGAGATGAACACTATTTAAAAAAAAAACAAGGTAACCTTTGGTTTAGTTAAACCTTCGTCTGATCTATCTTTGTACCAAAAATCATCAAACCAACTTCAAGAAACATCCTACCACCAAAGTCTTTGGTATTTATACAAGCTTAATTTTGACTAAAAAATAGTAATGGATCCTGAATCTGCCAGCCCTATCATCCGTCATACTTGCAGTCCCAACTGGCTGTAAACCTGTCGGCAAGTGACAACGGAACAATGGAGACAATGGGACAGTGGTGCAGAAGCTCCTTGAGGTAAATATTTTGGCGGCCGAGTGCCGGTGGTACATTCATTCGCAGCGGGGTGGCTTATTAGGGGAGGTACATGTTAAGGGGAAGTTGATAATTTAACAAGATGAAAATTTTGAGAAAGTAGAAGGCAGTTTTTTTGTGATCATAACGCTTTAATAGTGTCCAAATATACAAAAATACAACTAATTAAAAGACGAAATACAGTGTAGAAATCCGGAAGCATAAATATGACTTTTTAACTTAACAAAGATGTTCAGTTATTATAAAAGTCTTGACGATTGATTGAAATAAAGTGAATAATCTGATTTGTTATTCATAAATTAATTTGTTTATTCACAGTCATAATCTTACAGTTAATCCTGAAATTTCAATAACTAAAAAAGGAAAGCCGAATTTTGTAGTTATATTTTTATAACGTAATTTTTCATTATGCGAGGATTTTAGGAAATTTTAGTTTCAGTGTAACTAAATTCTTGGTGGCGTTTATCAGTAACTAGCTGTTGCCCGCGACTTCGTCCGCGTCAATTTCTGTTATTATGAACGCGATTATTTTTGCAACATTTTTCACCGATGCTTCGCTCCTATTAGTCGCAGCGTGATGTTATATAGCCTAAAGCCTTCCTCGATAAATGGACTATCTAACACAAAAATAATTTTTCAAATCGAACCAGTATTTCCGGAGATTAGCGCGTTCAAACAAACAAACAAACAAACAAACTCTTCAGCTTTATAATATTAGTATAGATCACAAAGTTCTCACTACTACTGCACTAAACAAATATTAAGCGTGTATAATTCCATTTAAATAATTTTAGCACTTATTGTCAATTTTAGCACTTGTTGTCAATTGTTTTATCCTTTTCATCGGTAAAATATTTTAGTAAAATATTTAAATAAAGTGGTTATCAAACGGTCTACAGTAAGATTCAAAATTCGTTTGGTTGCAAACCTGACTATTTAATACTTTGATAAAGTAAAAATGCATCCGTTATTCTCCTTAACTACCCCTGAAGAGTTATTCAAAAAGCACCTTGCGCTATTTGGGTGCAGTAGCGATGCGCGTCAGGTGTGACGAATTCGCTATTAGCCTGTGCGGCATTTGCTCCACGCTGTAGTGAGGTTAGAAGTCGATAGAATTGTCGATTCGATAAAGTTATTACCTAAAATAAATTGGTGATTATGAACTTTGGAAGCTCCATTACTGTAATTACTTTTCCATGCGAAAATATTTGTAATTAGAATTTGGTATTCGGAAGGAAATGTCATAATTCCATGTAATTAAATACATGTATGCATTTTGTTATTATCTACTTAAGTTAGTTTTTAAGCTATGTATAATCTTTCAGGCGATCATGTAAACTTCAATGTAACTTGTAACTTCAGTAACAATGCGGTGGGTATTTATGTATATATTATTAACATATATTTCCAGTTACCTTCGCTTCTGACAGATAACAAAACTTAAGTATAGTATGCTATTAAGGATTTTAAACTTCAGGGAACATACTTAAAAAAGTAAAATACTCATATTAATATTCATTTAAAAATTTTAGTAGCAATAGTTGCTTAGTATTTGTCTGAATTTAAATTATCGATATCTACAAGAGCAGTGATTATTTCCCAACACAAAACTGTTTTTACTCGGATCCAAACATCTCTTGTGCTCACGTTCTCTGACAAACAAACACACAAAAGACTGATTGTTGGCCGGCTTCTGGTTGTAAATTAAATTGAGTTAAAAGAGTCCGTATCGTCCGTACTCATAATAAAATTGCATCGTGAATTATGTGTAACTAAGTTTATGTCAAACATTTTTTTGTTGGATACAAGTTGAAAGGCATTTGTATGGAGGAAGTCGATTGTTAATTTAGAATAATACATGTGAATGACTATTACTAACCCGCCTTCTAAGGGTAGCGATTATTACAAAATACTCCTTTTCAAGAGGTCTATGTCCAGCAGTGGACTGATATAAGATGGAAGTATTTATGATTGAATAAGTTTTTCTTTATTCCGAGTAAATAATCTGCAAAAATCTGCAAATTTTTAATGCTCTAAGGCAAAAACAATGTAACCATTTCTTAACTAGGATTTTATTGTCATTCAATCATACAATAAATATTGTAGACGAAAATGATGGTTCGTTCTTGTTTGACCAAATTATAACTTAATATACGCAGAAATTCTCCAAACATCCTCAGTCTTTTTCATGTTTAATTCTGTAAAAGTTTTTGTAATTATGTAATTATGGTTAATATGTCTAAAATTAAGTGAAAAATTGCAATCATCGACGACAGACTTGAGAAGGAATTCAGCTAGATCAGCAGAAGAAGCGAGCCCGTCAGTAGTAGAAAGAGCTACTTATATTTGAAAAAAAATACTCAAATGTATTTGCAACCTGTGTTTGTGTTTATTAGCTTATCCCCTAGTTTGAGAGATTAAGTAGGATTATTCGTATTTACTCCGCATGTCTCTTTATTTACAATATTCCAAGTGAATTTACCTTATTCTTGGAAGCCGAAATTAAATTATAAAGATAAATTGAGTTTGCTTTGGCCCATACAAACAAATTATAATAAAAATTCGCATCATTTCCTTGAAAAAATTATTACTTGACAAATAAAACCAAACATTGCATTTGTATAAAAAAGGTCACCGAAATTTCTATGGGTGGTGAAAATTGTGCAAAACAGCTGGCTCTGGAAAATGATAGGCAATCGTGACTATATATGTATAAGCTATTTCCCATACACGAATAACTAACTGTTCATCAAATAACTGCTTATCTATAAAATAAATGTTCCTCCCAAAAACTTCTTCATTTGTCACAATGCTATACCACTATGTTGTAAATTAATTAGGCGTGTGCAAATCACTATTATTCACAAACATGTGTCACTTCCACTCATCTCCTATTCAGGCTAGCGGTAAAAAAAAATGACAAGTTAGTTATCTTTGCCATAGTCAACTCATAGTACATAATTTCAGATACAGTAAGTTTGGCCAATGAGACAAACTTCTATGCGTTCCATGAATTCGCCGTGCGGGTGCCGGGTCCATCGTGTGGCAGACAGAGAAACTCCGAGTAGCTCCTGGGACTTGTGGGCTACTCGGAGTAAAGAAAAGGTAAGCTCCGTATTCTACTGTCAGTACTCTTTAAGTCGCCTCATTATGAAAAGAAGGATGAAGCTATTCGTTTTACAAGCCAGCGGCTCACGACAACTGAGCTTTAGGTTTAGTTTCACAGGTTTCATTTTTTTTTTTTTCAAAATTTCATGTGAAGACTTATAAAGTACCAGGAATATGTGAATCTACCATTACCTGAAACGTATAGGTACCGCTGTAATATACTTATTCCTTTTATAAGCTGCTTGTAGCTTTATATCATAGCACATTTTATTATATAGGACTCATAGCGCTTATAGATTTACCGACAGTTTCTACAAGGGTCAGTTTATATCTATTTCTAACGAGGTGCTTGATCAGATACCAATTTTATTACCAAAAAAAAACCTAACATGGCGTCGTCCCGGTAATGATCGGGATCATTACCGGGACGACGCTTCTAAAAGCCATAAAAAGTTTTAAATCTGTTTTTTAAGCAAACAAATTGCTGGTATATTAAAAATTAAAAATAAGTTCTTTAAAAAAAACTTCAACTACTTTGGCACATCAACCCTCAACCATCCGTCCAAAAGACCACCTAATGCAGTCAAAATTTTTATTTAAGTAGTTACAGTATACATTCTAAAGACTTATTAAATTGATTTTTCCAAAGATAAGATACTGCTTACCATCACATGTTTACTGTATCTTTAACTCAATGGTTATATATATTAATTCCGAACTGCTTGGTGATTTGTCAACCGAGTCGGAATGATGGAGTGGGTGGCTAATAAGTTTACTAGTTCATCTTTTTATCACACAGACGACTGGTTATAACTCATTCGATGTTTTTTGTGTTAATTAACTCATATATATTTGATGACTAAATAGTTAGTAGTGAGATAAGGCACTCAAACTTTTGCGATTTACAATATGCATGTAGGATACTTTTGAAAAAATATGAATTTAAAGATGAACTTCACTTTCGAATAGATATGTTTAGGCATACAAATATTGGTAGGGTGCGGATTCAAACACGGCGTAAAAGCAGCGTTTACCATCACTGAACTATACTCTTTGGTCAAATGTTTTTTAAGCAAATAAATTGCTGGTGTAAACACCCACGAGCTACTGACATTGTTTATGTCGACGACGTGAATCTTCGCTCAAATTTATACCAAAAGATTTTTCGAGTCGATGCATCCTAATGTTCGGTGTTAGCTTGTTTTGAACGAACACAAAGTAAATATTTGTTATAACATGTAAAAAAAACAAAATTTTCTACACAGATTTTTCTTTATAATTCCCAAAGAGAAAAGAGTTTCGAATTTTCGAACATTGCTCGGGTTTGTGATCACCAACCCGCATTTGACAAGCGTGATGATTATGCCAGTACACCCATCATTACTGTGGTAACTTGAATTCAATGATGGAGGCCTTTGCCCTGCAGTGGGGTGACTATAGGCCGTTACTTTACTTTTTCGATATTTTTTTAGTAAAATATATCAAACAAATATCGAAATCTCCTCCGCAAAAGTTATCCACTAGACTGCGAATCTCCTCCGGCCAGAAACTAAAACAAGAAAAAGATATAACACAATATCGAAAGCTCCTCCACAAAAGTTATCCGCTGGACTGCCAATCTCCTCCGGCTTGCAACTTAAACCAATATCGCATCCAATTGTTAAATGAAAAGAAAGGTACGGTGACATTAACACCGACTTAACTTTAACTTTAAAGCTGCCCGGAACAATTGAGCTTAAAACAATGATGACCATTGTCCGAAGCGGCGTCCGTTACTCGATGGAACCCGGCCTAAGTAACAAGCCTGAGATACGGAAGGTATTTGTTTATGTTCGAAGTAAATGCAGTGATCTATGAAAGTGGTATACTATTTCTTCGACAAAGTTCTATTCATTGAAAATATTTGTACCGTAAAAAAAGTTATACAGGTTTTTTGATGTTAAAACAAACTTATAGTCTAAGTCCTTTTTTGTACTTATGCTACAAGATCTTGCTTCTTGTTAAATGTCATGATTATACGTCAATGTAAAGAAATGTAAGACTATATATTTCCTTTCCAAGTGTATGATAAAAGCAATATTAAGGTAGTAAACGCTGCTTCTGAGCCATGGGTCGCGGGTTCGATCCCCGCACAGTACAAATATTTGTGTGCATGAAAATGTCTGTTTGTGCTGGTCTGGGTGTTTTCTATGTATTATAAGTATGTATTTACAAAAAAATGTATATAAGTAAGTTTATCGGTTGTCTAGTACCCCATACGACAGGGTACTTAATAGTAGCTTAATTTGGGACTAGATGGCTCAGTGTGGCCCAGAAGGCATGTCTTAAATATTTATTATTTATTTATTAAAAATATAAACGGTATACATACCTTTTGATTGCATAGACCTAAATGTCTAATTGTGAACCTTATAACAGAGCAGGCGCTCGGTTAGCGAAAGCGTCTTAGCTTCTAACAGAGATAGCAAATACTTTTGCATTACTATTAAAAATATCATTGCAATTCACTAACTAATGTATTATTAACATGTTAAATAATAAACTATTATGCTGCTCCGTGGGTGTCAAAAGTATAAAATCGTATGAGGGCATAGATAAATGATCGATTTGATCATAATTGCCAATGATGGATGATGTTTTCAGTACCTCCTTGAGCCCAGAACACCCAGCTCCCCGGCGGCAATCAGCGCGCGACTTAACCCAAAATGCAAGTGGAGCGCGCGGCACCGTTTCCGTCAATTCGGAACTTGAAGAGTTCGGCCGGTGACGCACTGGGCGCGAACTTTGAAGACTGCAGAAGGTATATTATTATAAACAATTAATAAATAAATAAATGTGGAAAATATAAAATACTTTGTTCTTATCCAAAAGCAAGTAACTATTTAAAGCCCTCTAATTGTGGAAATCAAAAAACAACGAAGGTAAAAAAACACCCTTCCGGGAATCAAACCCGGGGCCGTGGAGCAGGCGACACCTTGAAAACCGTTGTGTACGCCACTCCGCTACGAGGGTCGTCTAATGTTTTTGATACAGGATGTATTTTTAAACTTCCGCATTGCATGACCATTTAGAAATGTAGGTATAACGAGATTTTAACACGTTAGTAAAACAGCATTTCGGTCAGTGGGACTAAGTCGAACGCAATAAAAAAACGTCCAAAATGAAGTTACTCAAAATTTTTTATGAATATTTTGCCTTTTGTTGCATAAATTTACAATAGTACATAATATTTAAAAGAAAGAAATGTTTGGCACCTACTTCAATTCGGTGGTGCATTTCGTCGGTTACCATTTTATAGAATACCTTAAGGAAGGAACTATCATTCCAAATAAAAACGCCCAACTGTAAGCTTTACCTCATGAAACCTAAAAGAAATAATCATCATAATAATCAGTCAGACATTATGCAAAAAAAAAATTAACACATTATAAATTAAAAATATTTTTTTCGTAAGTAGAAATATTAAGGCACATAGGCCTATGCACGCGGTATATGACCAGCTTTATTTTTGCCGAAATCGAGAGCGCGTTGATTGGCCACGACAAAGCAGAGCGCGGCATCCATTACTGTGCGCGGGCGCAGCTGTCACACTTACAATAAAAACCGCGAAGCCTTTAACCGGACGAAATTTGGTATTGGCGATTGTTTTAACAGAAAATTTATGATTGGGTACAACACTAAGTAGTACCCAAAATCTTATTGGTAAGCTCTATCACAGGCTTCATCTCAAATCTAAGGTTTAGCTTGAAGCCAAGAGCAAGCTCTTCATCATTTTGGTTTGTGAACATTTTTAAATAACTAAGAAAACTTATTTCTATCATAAATATATCACCCCTTGACTAATAGTGATATATTTAACGAAATTTTTAGATATTAAAAATTTTAAATCAAGTTTTTATAACAGCAAGTGTAGAGAAGAAAAATCAAACCTAAACCTATTAAGCGTATACCTATACTACTCGTACGTAACACCTATTGAGTGCTACTTCTCTATCCAGCTAAACTTCGACTAGTCATCAGAGTTACTTTTTTAGGGTTAAAACCCAAAGGGTAAAAACGGGCCAAGAAATTACTAAAACGTAGAAAAGGGTAAGGGTAAAAAAATACTAGACTTCACTATACGTCCGACTGTCTGTCTGTCGCCAGACTGTACCTATCTTATGAGCCGTGATAGCTAGACAGTTGAAATTTTCATAGGTGATGTAATTCTGTTGCGTCTATAACAATAAATACTTAGTAAAAACAGAATAAAATGTTTAAATGAAGCACCAATTTTCAAAAAATTTTTTGCTTTTTTTCGCTATATTTATAACGAAAACAAGAAGACACGTCTTGAAATATTCACAGACTATTCAGTTCTATATTAACTTAAAAAATAACTAATTTAATTAAATTAAGATACCTTTCGTGCACGAGTCCTACTCGCACATAGCCATTTTTTTTTAAACTTGACCATCATCACCCATACGAAATAATTGAATAGTTAAAAAAGACATGCACAACTTTTTTAAACGCTAAAAAAAATAAACAATATGTTGCATCACAGTGATAATGGGTTTTTTGTCTTCTTTAAAAAGCCAATAACAACGAAAGTACCAACAATACAAGAGAAAAAGTCAATTACTATTACAACAAAAACAATAATTTAAAAAAGCCATCACATGTTTTTGATCCAACCGTGAACAGTTTAGGCCAAACATTTCGACCAATGTTTGACACAACACAACACCAAATGTGTGTCCAACACAATGTTCAATAATTATTAGCTACATTGTTATGAAGAAAGACGTAACTATCCTCTTTTGTATGAGTTAAAGAAAGATCTTTCTTCTTAAATTACCGACATCTGGTCGTGGTTAAGATTAAATGCGTATAATTCTCTCACTCCATCAGTAACAATGTTGTTCCTTTTAAATTCAGTATACATATAAATATATATATTGAATTTACTAAATCACATGATGGACCCACATCAGTTCACTGCTGGACAAAGATCTCTCTAACAGGCGGTGTTTGCATTAATCTTCACGCTTGATAGGCGGTTTTCCATTCGCAGTTTGGTTAGCGATAGAGTCAATACGTTGATTGTCCGTCTTCTTCTAGCAGTACTTACTCTTTTAGTCGCCTTTTAGAATATCGATAAGTCTAGAAGCGTTGTGGTAATCTGTTTTATCCTACCAACACAGCACGATTTAGAGTTCTTGATTTAAATTTTTGCATGAATTGAGAAATCAAAGCAGATAGTTCGAAGTTTCAAAGGAAAGTACTCGATACTACTTTTCCGTATTAAATGTCTATGATAACAAGCTATTTTTATGGCTGCAAAGTCAGTCAAAGCAGTCGAATTATTTGAATTTTAACAAATAGGCTCAAGAAAGCACTTTTTCACGTCCCAATATTTTACCCTACCACTGCGAGATAAGTGTGGGATTGAGAAGAAGCAGAGTGAGTCGGTCACTATTCTAGGTAGTTTCTTTTTAAATAAAATGTTTACAAAAAAATGCTGATGTACGCTAGAACAACTCTAAGCCACACAACAATTATGTGAATGATAAAATTGTATGGCATTAAATACTACCGTACAGGAGTACCATTGTACCTTAGTACCATTAGTTACTTCATCATACGTTACTAGAACTCAACAATAGACTGAAATAAATTGTTGAAAATGCGAATGAGATTTCTCATCGACCAATTTTCCACTTTGGAACCTGAAAACCAAACCGAAACTTAAGCAAATACTCACACCTATCCATGAACAAAGACGTAAATTCAATCCGCAAAATCATCAAAGCGTAGCTTCCATGAAAATCATCAACCAATACTCACTTGACGGATAACTTCGTCTCAATCACGACGATCAAGGATGCGAGCGATTTGCGTACAAGCAATTAATTCAGTTCTTCTGCGCGCGCGCCATACCGCGGGATCCGTCGAGCGAGAAACGGCGCGTGGTTATTGCTGCATCGCGTACATACATGGCTTTAAATACAGTATAATACAGTGGACCAGCGCAATGATTTGCCTAGAAATTTTCAGCGCTACACATTTATTTATTTCAAGATAGGAGCAGAATTAACATTGGAACTATTAATTACATAGTTTACTCGTATGTAGCTTATTTTGCAAGTAATACTATATATTATTTAATGTATTTGAATTTAAATCTACTAGAGTATGTAATGTTCACATTTTAAAACTCTTCACCGCCTTCCTTTTTTAACTCTGATTCAACTATTCTCTACCTGAAGGTTGTCTGGTAAAGATCGCTTCAAGAGGTAAAACCGCCTAAAATATACAACTCGCCATTCGTCTCATGCGCTAATTTTAATTTGTTTGCTTTGCAATAAAGAGTATGATCTCTCTATTGGAGCTTATATAAACGGTAAAGTAACAGCCTATAATCATCCCACTGCAGGGCACAGGCCTTCATCATTGTATTCAAGTTACCACAGCAATGATGGGAACAGGCATTATCACCGCACTTGCCAAATGCGGGCTTATAATCAAGCCCAAGCAATGTTCAAAAATTCGAAACCCTTGTTGCTCGACCCGGGAATCGATCAAGAAACACTTGTCGCGGTACTTCAGCCACTCGACTTATGGGCTGGATTCCGCGCGATATAACGTGTAGTTGACTAGGGCAGGCGAAAAGCTAGTATATTATATATCGCAAAAAGCTCAGTTAAGCTCTAACTGTAAGGTGTAGCTCAAATCGCAAGGGCTTTACAGTTACGCCTGACAGTGACGCCGAATTGCGGCCGGGGCTAATAAACGAGCAGGTATACTCACGTGAAAGGGGAAAAAACTGGCCAAGTTCATACTGTTAAGGTTCAATTTGTATTGTGATAAATGTTAATTAGTTATTTATTTTTGTATTTTGGTGATTTTGGATTTGTCTTCGTCGGGAATAGGTTTAAGTATTAAAAATGTTGAAAAGTTACCGTTAAAAAAAATCATTTCTTAATATTCCTTTCCAATCACGCCATATTTGAGGACAATGACACTTTAACGTCAAAATCAAATACTATTCTGAGGCGATACCAAGTTCGCGGGGTTTGCTAGTGTAGGGATAAAGGAAAATAATTCTCTTCCTTGCGCAATTTTTTCATTTACGCCTTCAAACTGACTCTCTGACGTCTTTTTCGAACATATATTTTAAAATTCAAAAATCATTCATGTCTTCTTTCTTTCTTCCCTTTCATATCTTGCGTTCCATTTCTCGAATCCCACATTTATTTAAATTTAAGGCATTTTAAATAGTTCTCTAGTGAAACACTACCATAGATGGAAGTTGCGACAGAATTTAATAATAAAAGATATTAATATTTATTGTTATATCACAAATACTTTACTCAAAAAATATTTTTCTTTTGGAACGAAGTTCCTTATCGCGCGTTGCGAAAGGGGGCTAGACGGAAAAAAATATAACGACACTTTTTAACCGACACTTTTTGCTATAGTTGTAAGCCGTGCGGCGAGAGAGAGAGAGATAGTGAGAGGGAGGGGGGAAGGAGGGAGGATGGGAGAGGGATAGGGAGAGGGGGAGGTAGAGCGGATGAGGGAGAGGGAGAGAGAGAGAATTTAAAATAAATAAATTTTATTACAATTCCTTCACTAAAAATGAACTTCGTTCCATCCGGGTGTCCTTTGACACCTCTCAAGTATTTAGTTTAAGTAGCATTGCAAATACTAATATGGTTGGAAATAAAATAAAATAACAGCAAAAAGTGAATAAGTAACTTATTTTAAATTACTCAGAACTATTTTAATAAATATATAAAAATAATTTCCAAGTAAATAAAAATTACATGCAACGTAATATTTTTAAGCACACACAAAATAACGTCAAACAACTTGTCGCATTAACTACCATGCGCCCAAACATTGCTTACCCACCTATCGGTTCTTCTGTCGTTTATAACACCGCAATAAACTTATACTTGGGCTTATTTGTTATGGTGACTTCACCCTATTGTCAATATACAGTTAATTTTTGTTCCGTTTACTATAATTTTTACTGTTTGGGTTCGCGGCGGCACCTTTGATGCAGTTCAAATGGATACCTTCTACCTTTGGGGGCTATGGACAGTTTAATGACTCTTTAGATCCTTGCTTCTTTTACTATATGAGTAAAAGTAATTGTAAAAACACTCGAAAAGAACGCCTCAATTGAAATTCAAATTTTGGGTCTTCCCTATCCACTGAGATACATCATAATAGCATCTCATACTCGTAGCATCACATAAGCACCCATGTTTCCTAGCTACTGTACATTGGATTGTCTGAAGGGAAGATTAGCCATAATCTCCTAGGGCACTTTACCATATGAGCGCAACAACTTTATATGAGCACATGAGGCTGAAACTAAATATTTGAATTTGACTACTCAACACGCTTAGTAGGTGAGATGCAGTTTCTACCAGTCAAGATTTGTACCACCAACATTATACTCTACTTCTGCTTCAAGACAATTTATGATTGTGCGCTTGTCCCGAGAAGAGGCAGGGTGAAAATCTCATGTGATATGCGTGCACCTACCATATCAATTCCGTTGTCGTGTGGCTTCCCTTTCTGTTTGTTATTTTTATTTATTTATTTTATGTATGTTATTTATATTTCCAAACTGTTTTGTGCATATTATTATATTTATTCGTTATTATGTATTATTCTTATGGTTATGTTCTTTATTTTTTTATTATATTTTTAATGTCACTATTTATTGTCACTTGTTTTTATGTTTACTTCTTGTTTTTTAATATATTATGTGTAGGCTCCCGCATAATATCAGCGTCGTTGCATGCCTTAAGCTGCCACGACTAATGCTGAGCGGGAGACCGTTTTGGCATCAGTTCGTTATTTTTTTTTAAATGTTGTGGATTAGTGTACTTTTTTTTATTGATATGTGTATTTTGTTCTGTCTGATGCTAAATAAATAATTTTTCTTTCTTTCTTTCTTTCTATGTGTGTAATGAAAATTCAACCATTAATGAATACACCTATTGTACGGACAACAGCACGTCGACCTATCACAAAACGTAAAATTTTCTCAATTGATATTGATCTCTACTTGTTGAACTTAAAGTTGAAAATCAATGCAATGACCTTTAACTTTTTGGTTAGGTTGACCTGCCGTTGTCTTAACCCTAATTCGCGTAACCAAATCGTATCACAATCGTAATTGAATTGCAGGTTTTTGACAGTTCTAGTATGGGCTAAATGTCAAAAGCGTCCCATTCAATCACGATGGAACTGCGATTGAAATAGCTGAGTAAGGCCCCTGTAAAAGACCAATCAAATGTTCAGTAGATGCTTATTTGGTTAGAACATATTTTTGTCACTGATTGTCTAAATAGTTTTTTTTTATTTTACATCAATATTTCTACCACAAAATACTACGAATCAAAACGTAATTAAAAATCATGACTATTGCCAATTATATGTACCTAAAAACAATTACTGCAACTTATAAGTAATATACGATCGATCGAGGGCAAGCCGCAGGAAACTTATTAGCTAATTGCAGAACGATAACGCGTTACGTAAGGGGATGCGCGGGCGCACGCGATACTGTTTTTGTTACTAAATTCAATTTAGTTGGTATTGAAACTGGCTTTATCAAATACTACAAATACACAGTATATTTTTTCTACTATCTATAAACTTGGGTATAAATAAAATTACAACTTTTTTTAATCGACTTCAAAAAGGAAGAGGTTCTCAATTCGATTTGATTCGTTTATATTTTTACTAACTGTTGCCCGCGGCTTCGTTCGCTGATATAAATCGTAACCTGTTATACCTTAACCAGTAAACTATCACTATGCAGATTCATGCATTTCAATATGAGAAACAAATATGTTTATAACACAGGAACAGAATATTTGTCCGAAATAATTAATATTCTGTGTGCCATTTTAGACTTATACCTGTATTTTTTTTAATTTTCAACCGGGTTCGCTCAGGAGTTTTGGCGTGATTGTGTAACAAAAATCCGTCTCAACTTTCGCATTTCGGTATAATATTAGAAAGATACTAGTTTGATAAGTGGGATTTTGAAATTGACCACTATTCTTTTAAGTTAAAAGTATGAATAAAAAATTATTTATAAAATTATTTATTTGCTTTTGAAAAAGGGTACATTGTGGTGGTTAATAATATAATATATAATAGCATGGTTCAGCTTTTCCAGCCATATATAAATAGAATGCAAATACAAAATATAAATAAGTATGTGAAACTATCACATTATAAGATTTAATTTAATTAAAGATTAAATATCGGAATTTACAATAAAAGCATCTATCTATTAATATCTTTTCATGTATAAAATAAATAAAATTATAAAAAAATAAAATAATGTGGACAACATCAATTGATAAACTATTAAAAGCATTCGTATTTTGGAAACCAGAATAAATAACGGAGGTACATCAAATAACCAGACCCGAGAAAACGTAGAATAACACTTCTACATTGACCCGTCCGGAAATCGCACCCAGGGCCTTGAAAACCGGCGTGTAAGCCACTCCGCCACGGAGGTTGTCATGTATGTATCCATCATCACCAATCTAGTGCTGGTCTCGGTCCTCTTCAGTGGGAGGATTTAGGTATGATCGCCACGCTTGGCATGCGAGGTGTCTCTCGGAGTTTGGCCAATGCTGGTGAGAAGACGCTTCACCTATCTTTTTGTGGCAGTATTTCTAAGTCACCACTTACATATTATGACACCGGCACTACTCGTAATTATTTTAGTTTACCGAGTAGCTGACGCGTTGAAGTCTTTTCGATAGAAATTAAAATTATAAGAAATCTCGTAGCAGTCTTCGCAGAGAGCTACGATAGCTTTAATTAGTTAGCGACATTTGAACTTTGAATTTAGAACTTTTAGTATGTCATGTCAGTTCAGATCAACTGCATAATAAAATGATGTACTAATGTAATTATGTACGTTGTACTATTTCTTCCACGACAACACACCGGTTTGAAAGCACTTTTTATGGAAATCAGAAAAAACAAACTACAAACCTTCAGACCCCGGAAAATAATGAAAAATACTTTTTCTCTACACTGTCCGGGAATCGAAATCGGGATCTCAAAGCAAGTGAAACCTTGAAACCTACAGTGTACCTACGCCACTCCACCACGGAGGTCGTCCAATTGTACACTGTCTGGGAATCAAACCCGGGACCTCAGAGCTGACGACACCCTGAAAACTGGAATATATGCCACAGAGGTCGTCAAATAGTTTAAACTTCAATTCCACACGGGAGAAAGTAACGAATACACATAAAACTATTACAACACACATCGAAAGTATTGCCTTCAGACAACAGTACCCACCTTGCGAATATTTCGGCCTCTTAGGATAACGGTATCGTGTGATTTGAGCGAAGCAGCCGCGTCATGGCGATTGCACAACTCAGAGTCATCGAGAGAATGGGGTTAGGTCGGGGGAATTTGGGACAGTGACTATTAATTCTTTAAGAACTGTGATTCTAATAACTTATGACTTCATACGATGAGTTTGGGTGGTTCTTTTTGAAATAGGAATAAAATATTGTCTTTAACAGATTATTGAAGATTTTGAGCCATAAGCCGCGGGATAGATTCCAGTACAGTATAAAAATATGTGTGATATTTTTTGACAGTTTTTTTGTTTCCAAAATGTCATCCTTTAGCACAAAGTCAGTCAGTACTTAATATGATATTTTAAGCAATTAAATTGCAATTATAATATCAGTATTTAAACTTGAAAAATTATGTCTCAGGCGGGACTCGAACCCGCATCTCCTCGCATGCCGGGCGGGCGCCATACCATTAGGCCACCGAGACACTGCGACACGGCGCGAATTTTTCTTACGCATATGCTTGAAAAATTAAGCATATTCTTCTTAATGGTATGGCGCCCACCCGGCATGCGAGGAGATGCGGGTTCGAGTCCCGCCTGAGACAAAATTTTTCAAGTTTATATACTGATATTGAAAAATTATATCTCAGGCGGGACTCGAACCCGTATCTCCTCGCAGGCCGGGCGCGGCGCTTTAACCATTCAGCCACCGAGACACTACGTCATAGGCGTCAATTTTTCAAGCATATTCTTATCGCTGTAAGCCAGCTTTGTTTCATCAAATGTTAGGAGTTTGCACCCTTAACACCCGAAAGAAACATCTTTGCAGATGTTTGACAGTCAGTTAAGATGAAACAGCTATTTATATACTTTATTTGATATTTTAGCAATTAAATTGCAAATATAATGTCAGTATTTAAACTTGATAAATTATGTCTCAGACGGGACTCGAACTGAGACATAATGACGCCTATGACGTAGTGTCTCGGTAGCTAAATGGATAAAGCACCGCGCCAGGCATGCGAGGAGATGCGGGTTCGAGTCCCGCCTGAGACATAATTTTTCAAGTTTAATAAACTGATATTATCCTTTATCAGGTTTAGTTTTTCTTTTTAATTAAGGTTAATGAATTTTCTTCTGGGTTCTACATTAACCTGTTCACAGCTTAATAACCCTCTTGTACGGAGCTCTAACGTACATAATGTCATAATTATATTTAAATCAAAATATTCATGCAAGACTTGATTGAATTAAATAAACAAATAATAGGGGTTAAAGTATGAAATTGCCGATTATTTTCCCACTTTTTATTTTTATTATAGCTCTTAAGCATATTATTGCGTAATTCTTTTTGTATTGTATCAAAAACTAAATAAAGTAAAATTTGACTAAAAAAAAATGCAATACTAGTTAGTGCCTATTACTTTAAAGGAAGTCGTTGAAAAGACCCCTTACAATGTGTCAGCTGACCTTCTTGCTTCCATTAAGTATATTTGTATTATATACTTTGATTTTCAGAAATTTAAATACTATAATGCGTAGCTTTATAACTATCTAACTTTCACATTTAATTGCATCGAAAACGGTTCAGGCGGTTTTAAAAAAACAAAAAAATTGATAGTATGGAAAAATGACTTTTCTCGATTTCGTCCATACAAAACGGCAATTTCATACTTTAACACCTAATTAATGTGGACAACATTACATACATTGGTCTGATCCCCGCGAGCAACAATTTAAAGAACTTGTCTTGAAGAAATAAGAAATAATTAAGATACCGCAAATGTTTGTGGTAACTTAAGCAAACCCGAGAAAATAGCAAGATACTTTTTTCCACAATGGCCTGACCGGGAATCAAAGCCGAGACTTTGAAGCAAACGACACCTCAGAAACCAGTTAGTGTGATCCACAACGAAAATCTTCATAAAGATATTGTTGTAAGACATTACAGATACGAAGTGTAATATTCATGAGATATGTGGGACCATAAACTAGTTCATATTAAGAGCTTTACGTTAAAATTTCCCACCATAAGGTTTATAGTAAAATCAGGTCAAACCAAAGTATTTTCTACAAAACTCCCACATACCTTATATACTTCCATAGATGTATTTATGATACCCCAATCAAAAAGTTAACAAGCTTGGTGCGAGTGAGAAGACTCAAAGAAAGAGATGGATATATAAATAAGGATGTCAGTGTGCCGTTGTCGTTAGCTTCAGCCGAATTCATCGCGACTGCGAAAGGTATGATGGCATCGCTATAAGCGGTAGCGGGGGTGGATATAATGAAGCAAACTGTCACGAATATATAGATTCGTTAGTGGGTGTGAAATTAGTAGGGGACATGAAAAGTTTTGGAACTTTGTCAGCACTCGTTTTTCTTTTATTAGACAAAATTAGCTTCGTATACCTAAATACTAATATTAAATAAATAAGATCAATACGCACGTAACACCGTAAATAAAAGGTATCTTAGCTATAGACTAAAATCTGATCTTTCTGTATACGCATGCCAATTTATATGTGAGGAATATATATAAAACTCAAAAACAGAACACAACACAAGAAAATGAAATTAAAATGTGCCTCGTATTGCATCATGTTTGATATTGGTCTAAAAAGTTTTTTCTTTACTAGGTTATCAGTTTACTAGTCAATTTAACTGTTTTATGACGTTTTAAAATTTTTATTTTAATTATGATATATCATTAAAACATCAAAACAAATGATAGGAATAATTTTTCTAAACTTTAACGGGTCTATTTTCCGCTCTATACCGCACTAAATTCTCACCTTTGAGACTATTATAGACGGCGATTCGCGAGTCATCCATCTTAGTAATGACGGTGAGTACAATGCGATGATGTATGGCCGTACATCCTATACAACGGTCTAAGTAATTATCGAGAAACGTAATTCGAATTATCCTATCGATGCTTTGAAGAATTGATTTATATCAAAGATATAATAACAGAGCTTATTGTCTTATTTACCGTATTATTAATATTTGTATTGTCATGTAATTAGTAAGTACAGGCTGGCAGGAGCTGGATGCGAGAAGCCGAGGATCGAACTCAGTGGCGTTGAACTGGAGAGGCCTATGTCCAGCAGTGGACTGTGATGGGCTGATGATGATGATGACGAATTAGTAAGTACTGTAATTTTATTTAATAAAAGTTTTACAGTCGAAGCATGGTTAAATTTTTTCTTTTTGGGACCGACTCAAATAGCTTTCTACGTGCTTTTTGTCTCAGTAATGTTATTTGTAAAATCAACCTTATTTTTATATTCAAGATATCACAATTGATTTCACTGTACTTGATTGAAATCTCTACTTAATACAATAGAGCTTGAACAGAAGTGAGCAATAAAACGTTTAATATGACCAATTCGAGCTTTATTCGTCGTAAATGAAAAAGCACTACTTCTTCTCATCTCTCTTTGCATTGTTAGCAGTAGTACCCTGTCTAAACGTGGCAATTATGGAAATCTTCCTTTTAGACAAACCCATATCCAGCAATAGTATACGCTTATGACGTGACTAAAAAAGTTATTAATTATTACATTACATAATAATAATGTTATAATTAACTTCTCGATAAGTGCAATATCCTAAGTGGGTACTTAAAGGGCTTTAGCTAATATGGAATTGCGTAATTTTATTAAATGATTATCAGACAATGACAAACAAAGTCGTTCCAAATTTATTTTTTAAATTTCTTCTTAGTAATAAGTGTAATTCACAAACTAATTAAAGTTACAATATTATTCCAATCGAAAACTAAGGATCCATCAAAGTTCGCCAAAACTCTAATTAGTTATGCATTAGAAATCAGAAACTTTGATAGTGTCAATCATAGGCAATCAGTATAATAATATCATGCGTAATAACGGGATGTCTATTTTCATGTAGTCTTTTTCAAGTTTGTAAAATAGGTACATTAGCCTAGCAACTGTGTGTAAATCTTTTTACTTAATATTATGCTTTCATAATGTTCATTTAAATTATTATGCTAGTATTATTTAAATACAATTTCTTGAATAAATAATTCTAACTTTTTTTTTGTTTTTTAAAAATTGACAAACTTGTTGTGGCAGCTACAATATTTTTAATTTTTAAGCATCTGTTAACATATAATAGGCATGTATTTGGCTTATTATATTTATTTGGCTTTGGCTTATTACATTTACCAAGCAACGTATCTTTATAAGATTTATTTTTAAAATACATAGAAAACACTAAATATTTTATTTGTGTATATTACATTTTTAAAAAACTAGGTCAAAGTAGCCAGGATCAAAATACAATCTTTGACAACAACCTCATATACTATGTAGGCCGTATATATTCTTAAATTTTGGAACATGTCACGAGATCAAACGGGTCGCGAGCACAGTTGCGCGTGCGCCGAAACAATAGTGTTTGCACAATTAGCGCCTCCGTAATTAGGCAAAGAATTATCATAACAAGATTCTGTATCTATGGGTAGAATAAGGTCTTTTTTTCTGTGCAGATTTAGTAAGTCATATTTTAACCAATGATAACAGACGAGTCAATACGAGTATATCACCTTGCAGTGTGGTGCCAACAAAATAA
This sequence comes from Anania crocealis, assembly GCA_949315895.1. Lineage (NCBI taxonomy): Eukaryota > Metazoa > Arthropoda > Insecta > Lepidoptera > Crambidae > Anania > Anania crocealis. The sequence goes on from OX438880.1 coordinate 814,452, forward strand.
CCTAACAGCACCTTTTCTCGCCCTTTGGGTGTTTAAGGAGGCAACTTAAGAAATGTAAGAAATAATTAAGACAACCTTAGTGTTTAAGAGAGATGAAGAAAAATGATTTATTTTTATTTTTTCGTGTATGATTGTTTTGGTACCTTCTTGGTTTCAAAAACAAATGCTTTAAGTAGTTGCTTACTTTGGAATCAGAACAATGTATGTTATATTTTCCAAATAAATTCATTAGTTATGCCAAATTAACCGTTCAGTGCTAATCTTAACCAAGTCTATCAATACGCTGAGTTTGACATATGAAGATGTCACCCTAAAACAGCTTCTCATACATAGAACATACAGAAATGTTATAATTATTTGCTGTAGATCTTGTTTTATTGGATAATGTTGCCTAACGGTAATAAATACGAGATACCATCTTTATTTTTCTAGTTTTCTAATATGTATGTATTATTTATCTCTTTTTCTGTATTTTATAATGTGCCAGTATGGGTTTTAATTTATAAAATTCATAATTATTTAGATAAATAACTTATTCATTTGCATCTTATATCAACACATACAAACAGACAAAGTTACATATCATAACATAAAAAATAGTATAAGATCCCACCATACAACGACCTTCACCGAGCTGGTAATTGGATGAAATTAACAAAGTATTTTATTTGCAATTAAATATGAAAATAAATAATTATTTAATTATGAACACGGTGGTATAGAGTTGAATGCGAAAAACCAGTCCTGAAATTTTGTTGTCAAATTTTAATAATTCTACTCTGGACTGAATTTTTTTCAATATATTATATTGCAAATGGGTTGACTAAAAAAATTCAGTCCAGAGTAGAATTATTAAAATTTGACAACAAAATTTCAGGACTGGTTTTTCGCATTCAACTCTATACCACCGTGTTCATAATTAAATAATATTTATTTGCATTTAACTTTATTTAATTAACCAGACCGATGCAAGTTACTAGTATCGATTTACCTGTTTATACCTGCCTGCTCAAGGGTTGTGACGGGAAAATAATAGTCAACCTAACGATTGGTACGGAATTTGTCTATTAACCAAACCAGTGAAAAATTAAAAAAAAAGTTAATTAATCATACTCTGGACTGATTTTTTTAGGCAACCCAATTGTAAACCCCATTTGTATTGGCATAATACTCGTATTTAATTGAATAGAAAATACTTTTCATCCAATAACCAGCTCGGTGAAGGTCGTTGTATGGTGGGATCTTAGACTAAAATAGAAAACTATTATGGAATTCAAGTTACCATAGCAATGATAGGTACCAGCATAATCACCACGCTTGCCAAATTCGGGTTGGTGATCACAAATCAAAGCAATGTCCGAAGCTTTTGTTGCTCGACCCGGACCGAACTCAGGATCCCCAGATCTTGGCTCGATTTTGAACCATTACACCAACACAACGGGGCGTTGACATTACAATACCTACAACCTTTTTTTTTTATCCTATCGCGTAATTAGGCCAAACGCAAACCAGGGCTATTCAAATCTGCTCTGAATAAGAACCTGAATTTTCCAAACCGGTAACTAAAACCGTAATGCTAGTCATCCACATCCTTTAGGTCAGCCGCATAACTCATAAACTCAATGAATCTACCTTCAATGACCTTAACATTATCGGCTATAACCTAAACGAGGACCACAGTAGGGACTGTAAAGAAAATCATTGGTTGACCTACTTACTATGAGCAGGCAAATACCGAACAGTGCTAGTGCAACGTGAAATGGCGCTTAAGAGAAAGGGGTAGGTGTTAGTTTGCGTGACATGCCGTTTGTAGGTCTGTAGGCCTGAGCGGTGTATGTGGGCGAGCCGCGTCTGTGTGTGTGTGCGTGCGCGCAGACCGGAGATAGCAGCCGGCAGGGGCGATCAACTTACGGAGAAATGCGCCGCAATGAATGAATTTAATTTGCGTAGCGTTGTATGAAAATTACTTATTCTGCTAGCTTGATCGTATTTCTATGTAATTAAAATTAAACATGTAAATAGACGTGACTATTAATTTGAGTGGCTTGTGGATGTTAACTGTAACTGTAAAATTATACTGTAACTTGTGATTAAAACAAATATTTTCTATTCTATTCTGATCAATATATTATAAAAATGGTTATTGGAGAAATGTTTACAACAAACAAATGAATTTACATAAACCTTTTAAAAACACATTAATTGAAGAAAATTTAATATTTTAATATAAATAGTAACTATCTACCACTATCACTTTTAATGCAGGTTTGCCAAATTCAGACGTTTGGTAAAAATGTTATAAATTTTGCTGATTCACGTAAGATCCTCCTAATTAACAGGAAAACACTTGTATATATTTTGTACCACTATTATATTTCTAGATTTATGATAAATATCAAGACCATTAACAAATATAACGCAAGTCTACGAAAAAACGCAATATTGCGATAGACCGCATCGACTTGCCGCAAGTAGGCTACGACGAGCGACGTGCGCGCGCGCTCGTAGCGGGCCGCGCTTCGCCAGCCCTGTCGCACAGTGGTGGTAGAAAATTTTTGGTGGGAAGTAAGTGGGGTGCGCAAGCGACGCAGTCAGTCGACGATACGCGCGGCCGCCGCCCGCCTCGGTAGTGTTGTGTGTGACCGCCCTAACATACATCGGACTGTTGAGATCACAGTGACGCTCGATATAATACAGTGTACGTTTCAAATAAAATTTAAAAAGAGAACAAAACACGACGTTGCTCCATTTTCAAAGCAAAGAGAATCGGGGCACACGGGGTGTTTTTGGGAAATGTTTGTAATTGGCATTTATAAGTGACGTGACAGTGTTTTTGTGGACGCAGTGGAAGCACTACGGAAGCCAGTTTTTTTTTATTATTCTATTTTAATATACTCTCGATAGTCTATCCACCCTCTTTGTAAATATTCGAAAGAATATATTTTAATTACTTTATTTATGCCAATCACATCTTTTCCTTTTTCTTTTCTATATTTTTTACTAATAACCGAATAATTTATGTACTAACTGCATGCGTTCTCTTGCTGGATAGAAAACTGGAGATTTAAAATAAACAACGCCGAATACCGGTACATAAAATTACCGATATGTTTATTGTAAATTTAATTGGAAAACTGGGTCTTCCCGTGTATATCAGTAAGCGCGCGAGTTCGGTTTTTGGCTGATAACTAGAAGGTCGACCAACTGGTTTTTTTTTACAGTTTTAACGGCGCCCACTTACCGCGTCGACACGAATTAATGGTCATTTCTTTGTTTTTCACGTTTCTTGAAACTTCATCATCGAAATAACTGAATTTTGATGTTTAAACATAATGAGGACATAATTAATGTAATTTCAGGGAATTCAAGTCGAATTTGCAAAAGGGATATTAATTTTTGAGTTATATTTAAGAATTTTCATTAAATAATATTTATCATTGTGCGAAATGTCTTAGTTGTTATTGCAATTTAAGCGATATTTATAAACTTTATAACGTTGCAAAAAAATCCATAAATGTCAATCATAACATTTCAAAAAAAATAAAGAAAATCTGTAATAATTAATAATTATTACAAATTGCAAAATATATTACAAAAAATAATGAAGTCACAAAAAAATTGCAATTTCTCAATAACCTTTGAAAGGTGAGTAGACTAACCGAATTAGTGTTTTCCCCTATAGGCTGTTATCTCAGAGAACTTCTTTCTTGTTTTCTAGTCCACCCCGATCCCGTATCTCCTGCTATATTCGAACCCAGGGCCCTCACTGTTCGGCATCCCAGTGTTTGACACAGTTATCGGATTGATCAACAGTTTGACTTATTGACGGTTGAAGTTGAGAGTGGACCATTATGTTTCGGATTTGACAATACGCGATCACCGCACACGTTCTTGCTACAGAATTGCTCGGTAAGTATTTGTACCCACTGTTTGCAATGGATTTTGCAATTTTAACGATTTTGTAACATTTTTTGCAAAAGCCAATGATTGGTTTAGTTATATTTGATAGTGCATGTAAATGTTATATTTATAAAGAACTAGCGCTATGACAAGACTTTGTCTGAGCCGAATAATTGCGCTGCCATTTACCTATATTGCGTCCTAAATTTTATCGTTCTCTCGTTAATAATCCCGCTCCAGGTTATATCTTGTTTTATTGCAATCTGGACAATATCGTGTTCCCGGTTATATCAAGTCTTCACATTGTCTACATACCTATAGATACAAAAATTTTTGCAATCGCTATCTTTAAAATAAATTAACTATCTCCCAGCCAAATTTCAAGTTTGTATCCAATGTAAGTACATCAAAGTTTAATTACTTTTTCACAAATCAAACACACCAAAACCAAAAATTAAGTACTTTTATACAAACCTACGATAGCTCTTAGACCTCTTTAATCCGGTACTGTCGCAAAATTCGTCCATAATGCGTCGTAAAACGACTTTTCACACTAACCTAAGTAACTATGTCACAAAAGTTAGTTATTTCGAGATTTCTATTATGTACCTTGTTTTTTAGTTCTTCCGCGATCATGGCGCTTGCAACAGTGCCGAAATATCGGAAACTCATAAAAAACAAGGTACATGGTAGAAATCTCGAAATAACTAACTCTTACGATAGTGACCATGAAAGTTTAAAACAGTAAACTATGTCACATGTGTATTTCGATGCTATGTATTTATTTTTGACAGACTGGAAGTCTTACATTTAATAATTAAATTGAATTATTATAGGCATGAATGTTATGTTTATATCATGACGTATGCGTTTGTTATGAGTCTTAACGAACATTCATAATAAAAAAATAGATAAAAAAATGACCGATAAGCAGTTTATACATTATCTGACAAGCGTGGGCGCGTGTTTTACCTTGAACGACCTTGGCTATTTTTCAATTCCAGGTCAGGAAGATCTAGTATAATATGATATATAAGGAATTGATAATAACAACGAAGGATATAACAACGAATTTTACTTGGGAAAAAAGCATGTAATGATTGCCTACTTTATTTGGATCAATCGGTTCCTCAGGAATATCTGAAATTGCATTTTTATGATGGCGGATGTCGCTGTTCTCCATCAATAGTATTTCAAGGCTATATAATATATCATATGCCTTGAAAAATTCCCCTTCTGGACATATATCTTCTCTATAAACCCGTAAACATACAACAGTAACTCAAATCCTTGATCGACAGAATCGATCAAAGCTCCTAAATAAAAAATAAAATTAAAAAAAACTCAAATCCTTAATTAGGTCATCAATCCACCGGGTCTTTTCTCATACACATACATAAGCGATGTCAACATTAAAATGTATTTGCTACAGATCAACATCAGCTTAAATTAGCTTACCTAGTTAAGGGAATTCCGTCAAATCCTCAAAAGTACAGCTACGCTTATCAATTCTATTATCTATACCCACGTGCGTATTCAAATACCAGACCAAGTTGAACATAAAGTATACCCGAGAACGCAAATCTAAACCAGTACCTCAACCTAAAACCCAGCACACAATATACAACCTACATCCACTGATCTCTTCAATAGTTCCGTAAACCGCCCACCATTTCCCAACACAATCCAGCTTTATGAATCACTGTTCCACTATTCGTTAAGATCCTTATCTAAACGGATTAGAGGTCAAAGTCGTATGACAGATAAATCTAAAGCTTAGGATGTATCATCGACCTTTTGTTAATGTTTTGGTAATTTTAATGATATTCTGAGGAAGGTTGCGGTTTGGTAGCATAATAATATGTAGTCATAAGTTAGTTAGTAAGGACAAACAATAAACAGACGTTTTATTACTAGTTTATTTTTTTAGACTTCAATAACTATGTTTATCCCACAGCAGGGAAAATACCTCCAACATTAAATCCAAGTTACCACAACTGTAATAGAGCACATGAGTTTAGCTCAGACCGCAATCGCCAATTTAATTGTCAAGAATGGCGATTATGGCAAATTATTTTTTTGGGGAGGCCATTTTAGGGTTCCGTACCCAAAGGATAAAAACGGGACCCTATTACTAAGACTTCGCTGTCTGTCCGACTGTCCGTCTGTCCGTCTGTCCGTCGCTCTGTCACCAGGCTGTATCTCAAGAGCCGCGATAGCTAGACAGTTAAATTTTCACAAATTATGTATTTCTGTTACCGCAATACCAACAAATACTAAAAACAAAATAAAATAAATATTTAAGAGGGGCTCCCATACAAAAAAAAAACGTTTTCTTTGCCGTTTTGGTACGGAACCCTTCGTGCGTGAGTCCGACTCGCACTTGGCCGGTTTTATTCTATTTTTTTTAGATGTGATGAGGGTTGATGATGATGATGATGAAACGAATTCTATAAAAATACATAAGTTACCTTCAACTTTATCTGTACTTGCTTAGTGAATAGAAACTAAAAGATCAGTTAATATTACTACTAAACAATGTTCAAACTGAAATACATACATTTTACATTGCGTACCTTAGACTTAACTTAGTAATTAGCTCTTTGATATCATTAAATTATACAGCACATTTGGAATAATCATGTCACACCACACGACTACTATCTGATATGCAATCAGATAAGCCGCTTCGGTGAAACATACTGATGTTACACTTGCAACAATAATGAAGCTACATAAATGAACATAACCTATAAACCTAGACCGACCCGATAAAGCCTCGAACAAAGACAGTAAAAGCCCATTACAATATCTTTGACAAGCTGCCTTGCCGGCAGTACCGATTATTCTATCTAGTAATGAGGTCGAGATGCTACGAGTAAAGCAGGAATAATACCAATATAGTTTTTGATCATTCAATTCAGATTATCTGTACGCTTTTGCTAATTAAACAACAAAAGATAGAGACACTTGAAGTTGTTACCCCAAGCATTGTTGCCAATATCTATCGGATGTAAAATAAGCAAGTTTCGCACCTTTTGACATTTCACGCGAATTCCTTTCCAAGAATTGGGGCAACTTGTGAGATATTACGCGTGTAGGAATGGCTAATCACTGCACTTCAAGTTCTAGGTTAGTCGAGTTCAAGGAGATCCTCTAGCAAAAAAACAGGGGATCTCTCAGGGATCAGACCTTTCCAAGCTCGATTGGATTTAAGTTGCTAAATACTGCTTTAAACATTCCTAGTGGGTAATCTTTTCATAAGTGACAAGTAAGGATTGGTGTAAACATGTGAGTATTGCTTGTAGCAAATTTTTTTTTGTATTGTAATAACTCACACCCTTAACATTTTTTTTTCTATATTAAATTGTCTGGGAATCGAACCCGGAATCTCACGGCTGGTGGCACAAATCGGGAAGGTCGTCAAAATTTCATTGACTTTCACCTGATTCTAGTCTTTAAAAAAATATATTTGTTAAGTCATTTTTATTCTTCCAAACTTAGCATTTATTTTTCCCCATCCAATCGAATATTAGCTTGTATAATTTTATAATTATTATGTAAAATAAGTAAGTATATTGTTATATTCCGCGATCATAATCGCAAAGTTTGCAAAATGATGTTTGAGAAAACAAACTGCCAACAAACTACTATAAAATATTGTTTAGAAACCGCCACAGTAAGTCCACAGACTGACGCATCTTTTAGATAGCTTTAAAATATTAAGACAATAATAAAACATTTTATCTTCCAGTGCTAAATTACTTTAATCGAGAATACGAAAAATAAAGTGTATCAATAACTTTATTAAAAAAAAACAATAAAATACATATTTACATATAAGATTAACACTTATTACATCACAGAGATCAGGTAAGGCCTGTGAACTAGCTTACGGTTACGCGAATTATCTTCAAAAGTTGAAAGGAAAGTACTATTATTAATTACCTAAAAAAAACGATTGCCTTGACCTAAAAACGATTTCATTGACTCTGAACTAGGTGTGTTATCAGACGATTCCCACAAACGTAATATTTTGTTTCTAATACCTCACTTGACTATCCGAAAAATAGTTAAACATTGCATCGAAATGTACCTAAATATTGCTACTTAATAGGAATGTCTTCAAACATTCAGTTCGAGTAGCTGAACTAAAAAAACAACTAAAGCCAAATCTAGCCCAAATTAAACGACAAGTGCCGTAACTAACAACCAAAGAGAACAGCGAATCGAATAAATAAAATGAAAGTCGCTTCAGATCTAGAACGGCAAAGGTCTAAGTGACACATATACGCGAGGGAGGGGGGCCGCTGCGCCTGCGCAACTTTCACTGGCGGAGATGCGCGCGGCAATGACCATGCCAGCCAATGTCAAGTGCATAGCGGAGATTTCTCTATTTTAGTATTGCTATAGCTAAAAATTTGATAAAGATATTTGAAACAATAAATTGGTTTGAATAAAGTACAAATAGCATGTGATAATATTTCTTTATAAATATTTTTTTTCTTGTTGTTTATTTTTGCAATGAAGTTTTACTTGAAAATTTTTGGACTGAACAGTTTACTTTTCCTTTTTTTGTCATTATCATTGACGACCTCCGTAGTGGAGTTGCGTACACACCGGTTGTCAAGGTGTCGCCTGTTCTGAGGTCCTGGTTTTGATTCCCCGACGGAAAAAAACCCAGGTCTTTTTTAGGTTTTGGGTGCATGTTCGCTGTTTCTGGTTTCCACTAAACAACAAACAAATGCTTTGGACAGTTACTTACTTTAATAATAACAATATTAATAGATATGCGATGCTGCCCACATTAATTTATTTATTTATTCAGTATCACATTTTGCCATGCTTCATTTTGTTTAATATATACATTACATAGACTGCCAATGTTAATGCTCAATATTTTGCAACAAACATGTTTTTGGTGGCTGAATGAATCAATAGTTTTATGTATTAAATTATTTTAAAAACATGTACCTATATATACTTGTTTTTAAGACAGACATGCCTCACCGGGCCACACTGAGCCATCTAGTCCCAAATTAAGGTACTATTAAGTACCCTGTCGTATGGGGTACTAGACAACCGATAAACTTACTTATATACTTTTTTTTTTTGTAAATACATACTTATAATACATAGAAAACACCCAGACCAGTACAAACAGACATGTTCATGCACACAAATATTTGTACTGTGCGGGGATCGAACCCGCGACCCATGGCTCAGAAGCAGCGTTAACTACCGCTGATTCAAATGGTCGTCAAATAATATGGTAATGTTTAGTGTACGACTAACAACCCTGACATAAATATTACCAAGAAGTGCACTTGGCATATTTTTTTTGTTATGTCTACGCAACTCCGCTTCTATTTGAGAAGTCCACCGGACCTCATGCAAAACAACCTCGGTGTTTCCCAGCGCGTCGACAAGGACGGTAGCTAGAAGATGTTACCACACCTAGGCTGAATCATAGTTGAGCTACGTTCATGTAACTTATGATGACTGTTTCTATGCTAATTAGTGAGTCGCAAGAAAACTTGGAACTGTGAAAACTAAGTTTACTTCTCCAAAATTTACAGCATAAACTAAGTTTATCTCACTATCGAAAACCAACATTTGCAAATCCTTCATTTGTTTTTAATTAAAGAATGATGAGTTAAAGTAGGTTTTAATCGAGGTTTGTTAAGAACAGTTTATGAATATTCAAAAGCTTCTATTTATAAATCTACTACATAACGATTGACGAAAGCGTAGCATCTTAAAGTATTTTTTTGCCAATGTCGTTTTCTACGACTGTCAACAAAACCTCAAAATGGAATGCATCAGGCAACCAAACAATTTATGATGGCTTTTATATCCCATGTCAAGTATTTGAAATATAAAACATCAACATTATCATAGGCTTACATACAGGAGGATACATATTTACCACACTTAACAGCCATTTGGCGATCTATGAGTAGTCAATAGTAGAGAAATGACGCTAATGATGCCTGACTTTTTCTGGCGAAAATCTTTTTGCTGCTTTTTCATGTTAATATTAATTTATTTCAGTACACATGCAGCAGGGTATTATAAAATAGAGCAGTAAGCATTAGCCTCTGATAGCTTCTAACACTTCAAAGATAATAGGTGATATCCTATTATTGCGCTTGCACCTTACTTACAGACCATTATACAACGCATCAGTTTAAATCATGATTCATATATCACAAATAAGATAAAACACTGTTACTATGCCTCAAAACTGTATCCTTATCATTAGCAAAACTCAACCCGCCCGGTACTGCAATGCCAAAACAAACACGTCCACAGCACACATACGTACCTGCGCGCACGCACCTCGAATGGCAACGAGCCGCGGACATTGGCCGCTAGAGAAAGCGGCCTCGTCAGCTGATCGCCTAAGAGCTAGCCGATGCAGGGTGTATATGCGAAAATGGAAGGTCATGTGTATAGGATATGAGAGGGAAACAGTAAAAGTCAGATACTGGTACTGCCTGTCATAGGCACAACGCAATAGTTGTTGAGGTTGGAGTTTGCATTCAATTTTTGATAGATAAAATTCCATTTTGTAAAAATGTAGGTAAATATTTGCGAATAGAAATAAAGTATGTCATAAAGTTAAATTAAGTAAATAATGAACACAAACAATTTCCAGCAACATACAAATTGCAACAAAAATTATGTGCCCTACACTAGAATTTAAAAAAATATGGAATGCAAAAACAAATGCAGTTGCCAACCATTAAAATTGTTTATTTAATTCAACAGTATTATTACTGTTTGTACAATAAGCCAAGAAAGTGATCTATCACCCTAAGGCCGAAAATCATTTTCACTTAACAGGACAACAGATTGATTTCCAAATTTTCAAAATAATCTGACAGTTGTTTCTACTAAGTCATAACTGTAAATCTATTTTATTGCTAAAAAAGTCCATGAGTTCAACTTAATTGCTATTTTACTTACACATGAAATTTTGTCAAAACTGGTAGATCATTTTCTTAGCCGACCGTAGTTATCCGTCTATCACATAATATGTGATATACATTTTTAAACATATTATTATTATGTTTAAAAAATAATATATCTGCCTAAGCGGACTAATAGTTTCAAGATGCAAAAAAAGAAAACCCGACGACAAACATAAAACACATACCACAGTATACCAGTCATAAGTCCCACGTCTCGCCACCGTGCGTAAGAGAAAGCCGCCGATCTGTCACCGCCCCCTCCACGCTACTAGTCTAGAACTCTAGACCTAATTCTAGCTAGAGAGCGCCTATGACCTATATTTCTGTTTGCCCATGATTGATCGGTTTACAAAAAGATAGTTTTCATTTACTAAAGCTAAAAAAACAATTTTTATTACAGTTTGTAAACTGTAATGATCCGTTTCCACGTCTGTTCGGTTAAAACAGTTAATTGACTAACAAAAAAAAAGTGAAATTCAAGAGCAATGAAAAAAATTGCATGTTGTAAGTTGCATCAAAGATACAACCATTAACTTTGAACAAATTAATGATAAAAGATTCAGATGTCGTTGATGTCTTTTACACGGGTGTCTTTTCACGAATGTTTCCAACATGTTTTACACCCAAAAATGCTTCCTTAACTCGAACAAAAGTGTTTCGTTACATAATAAATACAAAAATTCGGGTTTCGAATAACGAAAACTAATAACACCTTACCAAGATAGTATTGAAGTCAAATATCACATGTGGGAGAACAATAGTAGGCACATGTTGCCGGGTAAGCTCTCCGGAGCTTTCCCATCGCAATACTTTCCCCCGATAAAGGAGCTTCGACAGATGCGCCTTGAACCCTTCAATCAGTCAATATTTGAATTTTGGAACGCAAAAGGATAAAGAAAAAAACGACATGTGCACTTTGTGTGGGAGCGTACCTGCAATGAGGTTTTTCGGAGCTTTTTTTTTAAAGCTTTTGTAGGTTAGTGGTGATTTGATTGTTATAAAGGGTTGATAATAGTCGTAAGGTAGTTTTTTATATCGTATTGAATATTGGTGGCCTAAAATTTGGGCATCAATCCGTGTTTGGGTCTATTTTACTTTAATAGCGGAATATTTGATTGCTAAAAAGATATGTCTTTACTTTATAGCAACTCATAATTAATATCGTTTAATAGTCCTGATATAAAACTTATTTACCTATTTTGACGAAAAATGTAAAGACGTCTTTATTTGAAAAACAAATTTGAAATGATGCAATTTATTGAGGCAATTTCAAAACCTAATCGTTGTCTGTAAGTATTGTATTTTTGCAATCATTTGCCAAACTTGACTTGCTTGCCAAGCTTGCTTGTAGCATTTGACCATAACATAATAACTCAAGCAACTACAATAACATTATTTCTGTTCAGTGCAATTGCGACAAGTGACAATCGAGATCAATCAGCTTTACGATATGAACATTTAAGTATTAGGAAACTTTTACATTGGTGTACAAATTAATACGTTTTCGCTTGCGAGAGATTTAAAGAGGTAAAATTTTGGGTGGTTGTAAAGGGTAATATTATTTTCATATAATGAAAAGATTATATAAATTATTTTACCAATTTGTAGAAGTCACGTCATTTGTGAGTGTATATTACTCGTATATTGACCGAAGCTAGTTGAAAAATATTTTGCTAAATATTATGAAAAATAAGTCATGTTTTAGAGTTATTTATTTGAAACATATGTTACGTTAGTTGACTGTCCGTATACTTATTCACAACGCTAAGGAACAAATTAATATATTTGAGGGTTCCTAACCCAAAGGATAATACGGGACTGCTAATACACCACTGTCAGTCAATGTGTCTGTCTGTCACCGGGCTGTATCTCATGAACCGTCATACCTAAACAATTTTCAGAGGTGATGTATTTCTATTGCCACTAAATCAGCAAATACCAGAATAAAGTAAATATTGGGGTTCGAATACAACAAACGTGATTTTTTGTCGTTTTATGCGCGATACTAATTACGGCAAGAAGAAGATGCCTGAAATAGGGAACATTTATTTGTTTAAAATCACTTTTAAAGGAAATCATTAAATTAATCAAGGTATAGACTCCGTTGTGATAAAATCTAATACAGTCTTTCATTGAACTCGTAATCCTTTAAACACACTTCCTTCAAACAGGTTTCCTGTAGGTTACACACTGTATACACGAGGTTATCCCACACTTTTTCTACTAAAAAAAAAAGCGCCCCACATCTCATTGGGTTAGGCGTCGGATTACACATGACATCAGTTCCGGCGTTTATTAAAACGATATCCGGCCCCATAAGGATAAGGTCTAACACGTGATTGTGGTATTGTTGGTGTAATGATGGGGTTGAAGGAAAAAGGATATAACGGGTCATACTTGTTATGAGAAAAAAAAAGCTTGTTATAAGGTCTGAAAATGCAAATATTTTTTCGACTGTTTTATGTGAGACTTGAAGCTACATCTCTTCGCCTACCGTGCGACAGCTCTAACAAATGGAGATTCCAAGAAATTGCTTGTGTTGACGAAGGCTTTTTACAATTTAAGCCAGCGGAGTTGAACCTTGCACTTTATACAGTCACCCTACTGCGCCGATCAAGTCGTTTGATTGCTTCAATAAATCCGACATTATTAAAAGTTTTCTAGCTGAAAAGAATGTAATAAAATCATTACAATAAAATCTCTGAACAGCAGAGTTATTTGATTTGGGGTTTATACCATGTACCTTATTTATTATGAGTTTCCGATATTTCGGCACTGTTGCAAGCGCCACGATCACGGGAAAAGTACTATATCAACACGAACAGTTCTATATCAGCACGACAAAAAATCACCATCCCTTCCCTTCCTATGGGTGTCCAAAGATTCTATCTACTACTGGTCAAAGTGCAATAGCCTCTGCCAAGCGTGATTATTAAAAACCTTCTTCTATTGAAGAAAATAGAATCTCATTTTGATTGGTTTGGCTGGATAATATTGGTTAATACAACAAACAAATTGCAACAAAATACACTATCAATTATCTGACAACCACGTTACAGAGCTAAAAGTAAATCTGAAAGAAACAAAAACGACTCGATCAGTCCATCCTAAAAATTCGATACCATGGCTGCTGGAAGGCAGTGTGCTCAAGAAAGAGACAGCGATACGAGTTAGAACGAGAAGGAGAACGTCAACGTCCTGATTTGTCAACAAACTTGACCTACATTTCTATGGACGAACAGGAATCTTTCTAAGGACTGCGCACACGACGACGCGAGACGGCTTGATTTTTTCTTAAACCAAGTTGTATCTGACATAAAGTCAACGTCAATCATTGAATCGAGAAGAGTTTTACGTATTACTTTTGTTTCGGACTGTGTATCTAGTTATATATCGAAGGTTGTAATGTAATTATTAATTAGACGCAGGTGTCGCGAGACTTCATCCAACTGTGGGCGTCATTTGGATGAAATGATAATAAAAACGATTAATTAGGACCCATAACAATAACTAGTATGAATTACATATAACTTCATCGTAGAGGGATAGTTCAAATCTATAACACTTTGGCAATAAACACAATACTATAATGAAAAGAACGTAATGACATTCATCCAATTCATTTTTTTTTTTAGTTTGAGTAACAGAGCGATGAAAAGAAAACATAAAACAATTTTTGCCTCATTCGTCGATCCAATACCTAAATGTCTTAGTAGTCCAATGGTAAAGTTAGTTGGTAAGTTAGCAGAAGCTTGTGTTTTAAACTAGAAACCCCTTAGCAAATAACGCTTAATACTATTAATATATTAACAATACAATTACATACTTGAATGATAGACAGTCTAATAAAAGCTTTTTTTTTTAAATTGAAATGAAAGATAGTTTACGGATTTAGAACGCGTTTATTTTTGATTTAACCCGACGTTTCGAACCCTTTACAGCGTTCATTTACCAGCTGCTTGGGACCCTGTCTTATCATCATTGAAGTCCACAAACCATGGCAACACTGCGAAGACTCCGGACACAGTTAGCTCATTTTGTGTGAAAAGGAACATAACTGACGATAAAAATTAGAGGCGGTAGTTAAAATTTTTTTCAAATTACCATCTTAAAGACGAATAACACCTTAGTCTATCCGTGACCATGAACGCTGTAAAGGGTTCGAAACGTCGGGTTAAATCAAAAATAAACGCGTTCTAAATCCGTAAACTATCTTTCATTTCAATGTATAGTGTTCGCGTAAACTCAAGAAAACAGTATAGCGATTGCATTGTTTAATTAGCATATAAATATGACTCTTTATAAAATAGGCAACAGATAGCACTATTTGTTTTAAATGTCATTAAAGTGTATTTTAACATTCAACAACACTTCTGAATGGTCAGGTACAACTACTCGCTCGCTTGTCCTGATTGTCCGTGCGGCGGAGCGCGCTAACTGCACATTATGTTGGAGCACAGACCATGGTTTTATACTTTGTATTACTATGGGGCCTCATTAATTTTGCGAACAACTTGTAGAAGCTCGATACATTCATACGCCACAGAATTTACAAATTCAACAACGTTACTGTTGCAAAAGATTTTAACACGTTGTAATAAGTAAGTACTTAAGTTACATCAAACGGTCAATTATGTTATTGGATTTAAAAATTAATTACTAAAATAATTACAATGTATGAAACTACCTAAATAAAATTTACGTGTTCTTGGGGAATGGATGCAAAATGCTTATGGAGTTTCCTCGCTTGAGATTTAATTTATGTTGTCAAATGGTTTTTATTTTGGTGCAATTTTTTCGAATAAAATCAAGATTTAGACAACTAATTGCATCTATTTACATAATACCTATAAGTAACTTTAATTATAATGACAGATTAGTTTGATCAGTTGGCAATAATTCAAAACAAAATGACCGCAGACTGATAATAAAAGATGGACATGTGAACAAAAATGTTGCTTATAACATATTTTGGTTTTCTTTTAAACAAGAGCTTTAGGATATTTAGAATTAAATCTGCATGTCAAACAATTACTGTGTAATTTGAAAAAATAGCCCACAAACTCGCTGTTTCTTGCAATGCATTTTCTATTACATATTAATAGTTAATGAAAAATTAAAGATAAATTGTCATACTAATAGAACCCAAATTAATACTTGAGATTCTGTTGTAGGTATTAGATAGATAAGTATTATGGAAAAGGTGTTGGATGCGGGTGGCGCGGGACCAATCGTTGAGGAGATTCTCAGCGGGGCCTATGTCCAGCATCTGTTGGCGTCAATTGGTTTAGATGACGATTATGAAACCATGTCAACGCTTAGATAAACTTGTACATTGTCAAGTATTATACTTGCAAAAACAAAAAACTAATTATGCGTACCTTAAACGCGCTTAAAGATTAAAAATCATCGTTTCAAGCCCATCGAGTAGGTTGTTAACTGTCAAAACGTGTAACTGCGCGCGCGGCGAGGCGTGCGGCGCGACCGGTACCGTACCACGTGCTACGCGCGGTACTGTTAGCGTGTGCGCGTGCGGTGACGTAGACGGCCCGGCCAGTTTGAAGTCTGGACCACACTATAGCGGGTAGAAGAGAGAAAAAGCCGTGGATTCTTTCGTCACCAAATAATATTTCGTGGTAGACATTTATACAACACATTAAGAGGAAATACAAGGGCCGTTTTTCCATACAAACGTAGTCCCCTGTTTCCTCCCTGGATAAAGCAATATTTTTTATTACAAAAATCTATGGCCACTATTAGCATGTTTCTATGGTTTCTGTTTTTTCATAAATTAATTAATAAAAAAGGTATGACCCTCAAAACTCGAAAAAAATCGCCAGAATTTCCGCTGTGTTCAAACATCCAGAAAACAAATTTGGATAAATTTTGGAAAAAAAGGAAAACATACAAACACGGCCAAAACCAAAGCCTTTCTTTAATTTTTAATGAAAAAAGTATTTATATCGGTCTAGTTTTGGAAAAGTAATCGGGGGACTACGAAACGTTGATTTGGTGTGCTTTTAGTAGGTATTTTCCGTCCAAGAAGCAGTTGTCTCTATCACACTCTGCGGTGAAGGCAAGGCGTTTGGCAATTTTGGCACTGCGCGACAGTAATAGATTTTACAAATACCTATTTTTCAATTCTCGCACCCGTAGTGTTTCCTCATAATGACAAATCCGAGCAATGTTCTCAAAAACTCTGGTTGCAGGACTCCGGGGTTCGATTCCAGGACCCAGAGCTTTCTACAACAAAAAGTGATAAACTCAAGAGAATGTGTCTAAGTTTTAAGAAAATCAGAAAGTATTGATTGTGAATACCATTATTTTTAAATTCTATCCTGGCTGTCTATTTACGTTTAGCTAAAAGTACTCAATCTGAAATCTTAGGTCTAATACTTAAAAGATACATTACAAAACTGAAACTCCACTGAAAAGGATTTTTTTAAAATGGGAATGAGAGAGAGAAGAACTTAATACGGGTTTCTTTGTTCTTTAGAGCAATTCAACATTTGACCGAGATAAATAACCACCGGATAAGTAGATAAAGACTAAAAGTAGTACATTGAAGTATCTTTCCTCTTTATAAAAGTTGCTCGAATATTTGCATATTTTTCTAACAAAGCATAATGACAGTGCATAAAACCAACTGAGAAAGTTAAGGGCGTATGCGCCCAAAGCCCCAGGTCCATTCCAAACAAACACTATTATTCTGCGCGCTCCATTGCGCCCGCGCAGATACCGGTGCGGAGAAAGTAGCCTGTTAATAAACGTAATTTATTCTCCACATTACGCAGATTAATCCGAACGATGTCGGTCGCTATGAAACATGACGGATGTGCACATGTTTGACTTAGGGTATAAATTTATATTTATTTTTTAATTAAAACCATTCATCAAAATTATCACAAAGGTCGTCAATCGTTTGATTGAGTCATCGATCGAAAACTGATTTATAAATTTTCTTGCAGTTTGTGAGTCCAATTATTTCACTGGTAGGATGAAAAATTTTTCTTACATTAGCTTTAAACGACACTCACATGAAGATACTCCCATATAACGCCCCGTTGCATTGATTTAAATATCGAGGTCATGGGTTTGATTTCCGAGTCGGGCAACATGGTTTGCGAATTTTCGATCAATGCTAGGGTTTGTGATCACCAACATGAATTTGGCAAGCATGGTTATTAATGCTTGTACCTAACATTTCTGTGGTAACTTGAATTCAATGATGGAGGCTTTTGCCCTCCAGTGGAATGACTATATTTAAATAAGTCGGCTTCGTCCCAACTCTACCCGATCCCATCTCTACCCGATTTGAAATTACATAACAAAAAATCCCAACTCTACCCGATATGATAAAAAGTACAGTCAAAATGAAAAACCTTATAATTAAACGATTTTTTTTTTATTCAAAAACATTTATATAATCAATTAGAACAATCGACATTTAAAATGATATAATGAAAATACAGTAGAACCTCGTTACGTCAAACCTCGCTAAGTCAAAAACCTACAAATCTCTAAAAAAAATTTTTGTTCCCTTCCCTTCAAACACTAAAACCTCTATTACTCGAAAACTCAACCCTCTATTAGTCAAAATTATCGGTGAGTACCTCTGTATCTCGAACATAGCAATGTTTTATTTTACAACCTTTACAACTCGATTATTTGAAACTCATTACCTCTATAGTTCGAATAAAAATAAGATGCCGACTTTAAGAATTCGCCGACAGGTAAGTACATCATTGTTTCTTAAAAAGCAATTTAGGAGTATACAATGAATAGAATTACCACGAATTTATGACTCACTTGTTTGCTTGATTGCAGGTGTCAGTTGTTTCATTTTATTATTTTTGTTTTCATTTACGTTCACATCAAAGAGGCATTGAATACTATACGGACTTTTATAGAGTAAACCAGCAACTCTGAAGAACAAGAATATTCTTTTCTTTATACCCTTAGACAATGCTATAGATACGAAACAACCGAATCATCTAAGGCAAATAAAAAAATACTGACTTTTTTAAAGCCATATTTTTGTAGTTTAAGGATGTTTGAAATAATGTTGATTTGTAATAAATAAAATTATGTGTGTCACCTCTGCACCTTGAATTTTATTTATTTTACCTCTCTAACTCAAAATTTATAAAAATGAATCTCAACCACTTTATGTCGAATCAAAATTCACCTAACTCGAAATTCTCCATAAGTCGAAAACTCTATAACTCGAATTTCTTGGCGTCTCCCTTGAGTTTCGACTTATAGAGGTTCTACTGTAATATTTTTAAACAAAACCTGTAACAACAACATCCCAATCATAATAATGTCATGATTGAAACATTTTTTCATACCTAAAATTTTTATATTTTTCATTTTAACTGTACCCATACTTTTTTCTATTGGCAAAAATGAAATCGGGTGGAGTTGGGATTTTTTGTTAGGTAATTTTAAATCGGGTAGAGATGGGATCGGGTAGAAATGGGACGAAGCCAATGAGTCGGCATTATACGAAATGAATAAACAAATGCATTGTACGTACACTAATGTTTTTACATTTAGTTCTAAGGTTTTATGACAAATTTTACACACACCTTGGTTTTATCCTTCATCTCAAAGTCGTATACTTTTGTTAAAAAAAAGTTATATTAGTCACTGCAGTATTAAAACTTAAATATATTACTAGTTTATGAACGTGACTTCGTTCGCGTAGCCTTTATTTTGATGCAGCAACCTTTTTAAACATACAAATAATATTTTTTCGGAAGTTGGTACATAACCAAACTTTTGCTGATACTCCCCTAGCTTATCAGTATTTAAACTTGAAAAATTATGTCTCAGGCGGGACTCGAACCCGCATCTCCTCGCATGCCGGGCGCGGCGCTTTAACCATTCAGCCACCAAGACACTAGGTCATAGGCGTCAATTTTTCAAGCATATTCTTATCGCTGTAAGCCAGCGTTGTTTCATCAAATGTTAGGAGTTTGCACCCTTAACACCCGAAAGAAACATCATTGCAGATGTTTGACAGTCAGTTGAGATGAAACAGCTATTTAAATACTTTATATGATATTCAAGCAATTTAATTGGAATTATAATATCAGTATTTGAACTTGAAAAATTATGTCTCAGGCGGGACTCGAACCCGCATCTCCTCGCATGCCGGGCGCGGCGCTTTAACTATTCAGCCACCGAGACACTACGTCATAGGTTATGAGTCGTGGTCGTGATATTTAAGCAATTTCCCGTCCCGCCTGAGACATAATTTTTCAATTTTAAATACTGTTTTTTTTTTTTTTTTGAAAGGACCTATTCTGTGGCAGGCAGAAGGCCGTTACAGCTTCACCGGGCGGGGATACTGATATTATCAATTAAATTGCTTAAATATCATATAAATTATCCCCTAGCTTACTACTAAAGCCTTTAATAAATTCATCAATTTAAAAAAAAATATCTTAGTAGCCTCAAAGTTAGAGCAAGCGTTCGGTCAGCGGAAAGTTATGGGTTTGATTCCTACCTAAGACAGTCGAAATTTTCATTCAAGGAATTGGATTTTCAATTTACTCTAGCAATTCAAGTGCTGAAAAATTATCCAAACAATGAATTACCATACATTCATCGCAATCTGAACAGCAGTTTAATATTTGGATCTTAGTACAAAAAATGTATTTTTATTTTTACTGATTAGATGCGGGTTCGAATCCCATTTGAGACATAATTTTTCAAGTTTAAATACTGACTAATTTCATTTTATATGATAATATTCTAAAATTCTAAATATTGTATCACTAGATTTATATATTGTATCACTAAATAGTGTATCACTAGTTAAATAGTCAATCAGCACGCTTTGTTTGTCCAGCTTTCTTAAACATGTTCTAAAGGTTGCATTAGTTAAGAGATAGGAGCACAAAGCTCAGCTTTCAATGTTTTATTTTCAGAATCTCGACAACTGTATTAAATTTCAAAGAAACTTACGTCTAATAATAGGATTAACCTCATTGAGAAAAGCAAATAGTGCTACAAAAAGCAAGGCTTCGCTTGACCACTTCTTGCTAGTACACTCCGGCAAAAGCTTCCGATGCGACCGAAACCAATTGATTATGGTCAGATATATCGGTCAGTTTGCAAGATAGTGTGCTACTTGCCGCATTTGCACGTGTTTGGTTTTGTAGTTGAGTAAAATAAATAAATAAAAATAATAAAGCCTTTTATTTCTTGCTTTACAGTAGTGGTTGACAATATAAAACAGTGTGCGTGAAATACATACTTAATTAAATTTATCATTTTCAAGGTTATGCCATCAAACGATTGATTGATCCAATATTACAAATCTTCAGGTTTTCACATTATAGAGGAATGCGTTTTTGAAGGTTTTTTAATATGAACTTAAAAATAGTATTTAAAAAAATTACATCCTTTAATTATTATTCCACTGGAGGGCAAAGATCTTTGAATGAAAGTTACCATAGCAATGATGGGTACAAGCAATATCACCACGCTTGCCAAATGCGGGTTGGTGATCACAAACCCGAGCAATATTAGAAAATTCTAAATTAGTATTGCTCGACCCGGGGATCGAACCTGGGACCCCAAGATCTTGAACCGGTTTTTAAAGTTTTGTAGATCTTAAGACAAAGAAATGCCTTTTAAGATTAAAGATTTAATAATTTAAAGATATTTTGTGCAAAAGAGAACTTTAACGATTCGGCACGCTGCAGCTGGGCAGGTGATATAGCGATCTCAGTTCGGACAATGATAGAAAGAAGGAATGTTTAGTGACAGATTTAACAATCATTCGTCACCTTTGTGGCGGAGTGGCGTATGCAACGGGTTTTTAAGGCGTCTGGGTTCGACCCTCTCCGGAAGAAAAAAGTATTTTACTATTCGTTGCTTCTGATAACCACAAAACAACTGCTTTAAATATTTACTGACTCAGAGATCAGAGCAATGTATGCGATTTGTCCACATTTATTTATTACTAGCTGTTCCCTGCCACGCTTCGCTGTGGCATATTATGATTGAATGGTTTTTGTTTTTTATGTTTTTTTTTAGCGGTTGCGGATTATATATCATGCTAAAATTTCAGCTCGATCGGTACAGAACTCGGTTTTTGAGATTTTGAAGCGTACACAAACCAACATAACATTTTAATATATATAGATAGATTTATTTGTTGTTTTTATAAATTCTAACAAAATCTTTTTTCTGTCATACAGGTAATACATCAATTTTCGAACTGGTGGCTATGACGTTGAAGATAATGTAAGTTCCACACTATTAATATACGTTATATAGTTTGGAATTCAATATAACTGTACCCGAACTTTTGTGATCAAATAAAATAATATGAAGGCTCATAATCTCGGCGCCTGCTTTTAATAGGCTAATACAGTTAGACACGTCTTTGAGGTGAGATTAACTGCATTTGGTTCCATCTTAGAGGATTATTTGACATATTATTTAGCGTTAAGCTGTATTAAATCAGATTTAAAATTAAAATCTTTGATAGCAATAATTTTGTGGTAACAATAACGAAATACTTTTATAAGCCTTTGTGTAGTCCAAATTTTGTCATACTTACCGTAATGCAAATTAAACCTTACGCTACATGACTTACACAAGTCATGTATACATTTGGGTGGCGGGATAAATCAAATGAAAATGTAAAAATACGCAAGTTTATCTATTACTGATTGTGTATTTTTTTCTATTCAATGGCTCAATACACATGAATCACATAATTAAGAACACGCATTTAAACCCTTTTATTATATTCCACTATCAATAATTAATCTTATGAGTAGCATTATTTTTTCAACTACTCATCTACATAAACTATTTGCATACGATTCTGCGTTATCAAAATGCTAAAATAGAAATTTCTTTTGACGATATAGTGGAAACTGTTACCTATCATCAAATAAACCATTTTAAAATCATTGTTATTGATCCAAAAAAAAAAAAAAAAATCGATTCGAATACCTTAAAAAGTTCTTATATCAAAACCGGTGGGTGAGCACTTGTACCTCTATCTAGGTTTTGGGGCCACAACACTTCGGCTTCCATGTCTCGAGTTCCATGTGGCACAGCGGGGCGGGGGGCAAATCCCACAAGAGGGGGGGGGGGTCTCGGAAAGTGAAAATTATAACTGTTAACGACTGATTCACAGTTCTTAATAGGTGTTTCGGCTGAACGGCGTTCGCAAATCGTGCGCGAGTTAATTATTGTTTTTGGTAGCTTATAATAGATACAGCACTTGCAATGATTGATCGATTCTTTTTTGTCTTCTCGATTGTGAACTACCGAAAACTGTTATTCGGTTTGATGGTTAACTTAGCATTATATCTCGAATAGATACCTACTTATAGACAAAGGCGCGCTATTTGTCGGGAACAATTTATAACGTCTTGTTGTTGTAATTTCGTTAGATTAATTGAACTTTTTTATCGATTTGAATTTGATAGGATTGCTTATCAATGTTAATCATCCCAAACAATTGTGAACTTTAAATTAAATAAACTAAAAGACGAATTTCAGTTGAGAATTTTTAATGTACTGTAATTTTTAATTAACCAACAAATAAGTACGCATCTTCTAGCTTACTTTTGACCATCACTAAAAAAGCAGGTAAAATGCGTTACCGATCGCTTTTATTAGTATTATATCCGAGTTAATTTTATATTAATAAATTAAAATCCTTATTGATGATTCAAGGACGTATATCCAATTCTTCTCTTAAAGAAAGATAGATCATGCCATATTTTTTGGTAGGCTCGCGATAGCAATTTAGCCAGTGTTGTAGAGAATACATATTATTATACACAACATATTTTTCTAGTTGTCTTCCTCATCACCTGTTACAACAGGTACAAGACTAATAGACTTACATACATACATACATATACTCACGCCTTTTTCCCGGAGGGGTAGGCAGAGACCACATCTTTCCCCTTGCTACGATCCTTACAGACTACTTTCGTTTCATCCACATTCATTAATCTTTTCATATACGCTCGCCGGTTTAGGGTACTCTTGACCTGACCTTTCTTTAGAACTTCCCCGATTTGATCAAGATAAGTTCGTCGAGGCCTTCCCCTTCCAACATTTCCATTTATACTCGCCATATATATCTTTTTATTTTAGACTAATAGAAGCGGTTCTATTTTATTTGCGACCCCAAGATGACAGGCTTTATAGTTAGCATATTACATATTATGATTTGTTTCTTGATAAACAAAAGCATATTATTGCTTAAGGGAACAACTAGAGCTAAGTGCTGCCCCCATTAATTACTTCTAAACAAAATCAATTCTCAAAAAACTAGAACAATATCATTCTAGCAAATTACCTCTAGTATTTAGTGAATCACAGTAAACTTTTCATTTAGTTGTTTATAAAGTCGAATTTATCGCTAACGCCAACAGCGGCCGCTTTAAGCAATAATGTACGATACGAAAGAATGACAGAATGAAAAGCAGTTAACAGTGATTCAATACATACTAGAGGTAATTAACTAAAATTATACTGTTCTAGTTTTTTGAGAATTGATTTTGTTTAGAAGTAATAATTTTAAATCAATTGGGGGCAGAACTTAGCTCTAGTCGCCTTAACAGTTTAAACATTTTCATAAAGATAGTTCAATAATTTTATAACTTTAAAAACATTAGTCACGCCACCGCGCAGATTCCATAGCGGGGATCTTATCCGGGTGAGAGACTTTCTCCGTTGCATCATCGGATCCGGCTGCAACAGGATGCTGAATTAGGTCTTGACTGAGACCTAATTATGAAGTCCTTTGCTTAAACTTGGTTGGTTTCTTTGAATAATGCGGTTAATGGCGCGATGACTTAACCGAACTCAAAAACTTAACATACGACATTTTTACATAGCATACTTTTTTAGAGTTATGATTTAGTTTGTATCGTAGACACAAGTTGTGGTATTTCTTTACCCTAATTTGATTATAAGTGGCCAATAAATCCAAATTTTCCTATCACAACTACCTGACACAAGAATTTGTTTTGCTATTCGTAAAAAGTTCAAAACGATGAATATTATTTGAAAAAAATAATGCCGTACAGTTCTATTACTTAAAAATTCATTAATAACCCTTTCTCATCAGAATTACTTTAACATATAATTTAAGTTTGTTACATAGGTAAAGGGAATTCAGCAAAAGGCTGTGGTAATTTCTTAAACATGCAAATACGATTTCCTATGAACGAATTCCAACGTTCCGCAAACTGAAACCTGAAAAAAGGCTGAATAAAATTATGAATGCAAACAAACCGTATAACCACTTGGAGATAGAGCCTCGTTTCCAAAAACTTCGATTGAGGCCACGAGTCCCGTTATCGGGACAAACCTGTTTAAGGACATGAGGTGAAGCTTATGGACAAAATTTTAAAAGCTTCTCATATATACGATGTTAAATCAGGTGCGATATGACTTGAATATTTTAATAGAAACTTTTTTGATCAATAGTTTAAAAAAAAAAGATGTACGTAATGAATTAGTCGTGCCAGCCTAATAGAATAGCACCACTTCTTCTTATCCTGAGCGTGACTAAGAAAATATTGTAACAAAATGAAGGCCCTAGCAGCGTCTTCTTAACACCTTCGGCCAAAATGAAATTGTCATTGCACCTGCTACAGTTATTATTGCTTTTTAGTTATATCGTGTTTCTTATTAAATCGCAGATCTTAGAAATCAGATATTTTTGCAATCGCAAAAAGTAAGTAACAGCCTATAATCATCCCACTGCAGGGAAAACGCCTCCAACATTGAATTCAAGTTACCACATGATGGGTGTACTGGCATAATCACCACGCTTGTCAAATGCGGGTTGGTGATCACAAACCCGAGCAACGTTCGAAAATTCGAAACTTTTTGATGCCCGCCCCAGGGATCGAACCTGAGACCCCGAGATCTTAGCCCGGTATTTACACCACAAGACCAATCGCAAATCTATACCAAATTTGAAAGATTTTTGTTTCAAATTCTAATTTTAACTTCTTCTCCTCTTTTCATATCTTTAAGGAATAATTTCCATGATAAAAACTATTTCATTGTCTTTAACTATCTCCATACCAAATTCAATCTAAATTAGTTTAGTTGTACTGCTTAGCTTAAGTTACCTAATTGTAATTATGCTGTTGAGACAAATAAATAGTTTTATTTATTATTTATTTATTTATTTGTATAACCGCTAAAAGTTACAAACAAACAGACACATCCTTTTATATTTATGATGTTAGTAAGATAAATAAATCGTTCCTAACTGCAGCAAGTAAAGCAGCTAATCCCACTTCCTCCTGCAGTTCATCATGAAAAACTAGTCGACATTTTTATTCATATTTATGAATTTTCAGCTTGCAATTTTCATCGACTTACCTGACAATTCTGTCAGATTAGAATCCGAAAAAACCCGAGCAATGCCCAGCGATCACACTTGAATAGCGACAAGAACGCACGCGCAGCAATTGTGCTAAAATAGTTGCCTGAAGCTATACTTAGTATCTCTTTTCAAGCAACGCCCTGTTGGTCTAGTGGTTTAAATACCGAACCAAGATCTCGGGGTCCCAGGTTCGATCCCTAGGTCGGGCAACAAAAAGTTTCGAATTTTCGAACGTTGCTCGGGTTTGATTATGCCAGCACCCATCATTGCTGTGGTAACTTGAATTCAATGATGGAGGACTTTCCCTGCAGTGGGATAACTATAGGCTATTACTACTACTTTTCAAGCAATGGTCAATTCATGGGGGAGAAGAGTACTTTAGTGGTTTTCGTAGAATTCAACTAACTAAAAAGAACAATAATATTTAAAAACATTAATTGCTTTTTTTTCGTATACTGCGCCATCTTTGATGAAATGTCAACTCATGTCAGACACTACAGATACAAACAATCACACAAAATGTTTCTATGACATGTAAGTACGTCAAAATAAAAACCAATTTTATTCAGGGCAAAATTTATTTATTTGTAGCCTAAGTGTAAAATAAACAGGAAAATTTTCCAGAACTTATTAACCACACAAATTGATTTGAATAAATAGACTGAATGGGGGCTATCGCTAGTGAATTTGTCACTAGAGGCGCTAGTGTCGCGTGAGGTCCAATATCATTCACTTTTCACTGGTTTTAGCGGAATTTGTTGCATAAATTATAATTTCTTAAATTTACCTGCTGGAAAGTGATCTCCTTCGTAAAATATCGCAAATATGGATTATTTGGCGATTAATGTGAACGCTTTAAAAGCGGAATTAAGAAAAAGCGCAAAAATAGCAATTATTTCAGAAGTTAGTTTGTTGATATCGAGATAGTTATTTATAAACAATATAACCTTAATTAGATTCAAAATATAACATTTTGTTTCGGCGCCAATCGCCTTTGACTGCTATACCTCCGGACCTCAGTCTACAGTGGCGCCAACTGGTGAGTAAAGAAACGGTAGTCCCCACTGGAAAAATCTAGGCTTCCATTTTTATAAATGGAATGATAACGAAATAATTACAATACAAACAAAAGAAAACCGAATCATATCTTTAAAAAGACGGTTGAAGAACTGTTTGAAATCGTTAATAAAAAGTTGTGTAGCAAATTTTGTTGCTGGCCAGTTTAAATTAGTTTCGGATGTAACTCGCAAAATACTTAACTGTATAATTTGTAAAACTAAAATGGGAGTTTTGCACAGTAACAAAAACATACAGATATATCATACTCGTATCAGTGTATGAAGATTTTAGAGATAACAAACATTTATATGTGAATAGTAAAAATGAAAGCGCTAAGTGATATTAAGCTGTTAACTTAGTGGATAAATATTTAACATTTCTTTTCTGTGTTTTAAGTATTGATACGATAAAGGTGTGATAACATAATATATTATGTTCTTAAGGGAGTTAGAATTAAAACATCTTAGAGTTTTTTTTATTTGGGATTTTTAATGGGTTTTTTTCGTAATGTTCGATACCTAGAATTTCATTGGATTAAGTTAGGAAAAACTCTACAACAAACATTAAAAAAAAAGCATAAGTTTTCGTCGTAAAATGAATAACAACAGGTTTTTCTGAGGATTTTTTAGTTCTTTTTTTTTTGATAAAAACTTTCCTATTTAAATGAAAACGGGTTCCTATATTATCCCTAATATTAATCACCTTCTCCTAATCTATATGCAAAAGTAAAATCGATTTCAACTGATTTCTTCTTAACAAAAATGCCGTCACCTTTAAACTGAACCCGTCGAAATATTTCGCTAACAGTACCAAAATGTGGGCCCAATTACTTCGGATCCAGAGTAGGCTCCGTTACGCGTTTGTTATTCCGCCGGCGCTGCGCCCGCGCCTAATGAGTGACGTCACGCCAGATAACGCTATTTGACGGATCGCACCCGTTTTGGAGCCGTGAGAATTTACATTTTTGTATTTATTTACTTTCATGGCCGCTAATAGTAGGGATGACGGATCTGCTTAAACACTGGAGTATCTTATGTGGTGGCAAATGGGAGTGATTTTCCAACACAGAAATACCTATATTTTGATGGATTTGATCAGTTTTCAATAGTTAGAGATGATGGTAAAATATCGGAATTTTATAAAAAAACAAATAACCACAAATCGTTCAGTATCGTATTTAGAGCCCATTTATGAAGTAAAAAATGTAAATCAAGTTTTCACCTAAAAATATTTTTCGCAATATAGTTTTAAATTTTTTGGTCCTAGGCCTGTTGAGGTATAAAGGGAAAATCAAAAACTTATGATTAGTATCGTTATAATGAATGAATGAGATGCGTATCGCGTGAAAAAAGTGTTGCTAGGCGGCCGTATCAAACATTTTAGATTTTTGGCGGACATTTTCTAAGTGCTTTATTTTTTTTTTCATTTTTTTATTTTTCATTTTTTTTAGGATAGCTTACAGCTTTCACATTTTTACAGAATTAATAAAGTAATAACTACAAAGTAATAAGTACTTTATCTTGACATTTTTGTACTGGGCAATACCAAAAGAAAAGATACGTCATTTATTTTTTGTCTCGTAGATTGAGACATTAAAATTTGGAAGGTGGTTAAAATTTCATCCTGTATATGTAGTTTCCGATTTATATGCAACAGATTTTGGAATAAATATAAATTGTGATAAAAATTATATAAATTTTATTTGACAAAAAGTGCTAAAATCCACTTAACAATAAGTTCACATTAAATAACACGAAAATTTGCAACATCACCCACTGTCCACCAGTAAAAAATCCTCTTTTAAAAGTATGACGAGCCCATCAAATTCCTCAACTCATTTACCATTACCACCACTCTGTAACGGTGATGGTCCAAACAAAATAGTCGACAGAGCATTCCGACAGACCGTTATGATGTTGGTTTTTATAACCACACCTTTAATTATAACTTTTATGCTCTCTGATTTTTCTCACGCGAAATTTTCAGGTGTTATACTGCCGTGGATAAAGCACTGTGCAGAAAATTTTGCTGCTGCAATTTGTTCTTAGCTAAATTGTGTGTTTGTTTTTGTTGTAAATGTAATATAAGTCTAAGATATCTGGTTTCTTACTGCCGTATGATGTAGACCTAAATTAAAGTATTACCAAAGGTGTCTTTATGGAGCACACGCCAAACACGTGGTGATTATGGTAATCTGCCTTATGGAAAGGCCCGTATCCAAACGTTTGGAAAATCAGTAAAGTAGGAAGCTTACCTTGTCAAAATTCATTCTGTAACAAAAGAAAAATTAACTGTAAACAATCTGAGTGAAATACAAGATATCTATGTCAAGAGTTTCTTAACATAGAAGCATTATGTCATAAATGTATCGGTACATACATATGAAATATGTATAAATGCTGTAAACACTTATATAAAAGAGAAGGCAAATAGTCAAGCATCAATAAAAATGAAACTGTTTCATAAAGTATTTTTTTTATTATACGCGAAATTTTGTTTCCATGTACTATTATTATTGTTCTAGATATTTAAAAAAACATGATTTCAAAGTGTAACTCAACATTTAAATACGCAGTTACAATACAAAAAAAAAGTCACGTCAAAGGCCTTTAAGGCGGTTTCGAAAACTCTAACACTAGACAATCCTTGAACACACACACACACGCGCACACACACACACACACACACACACACACACACACACACACTTACAGACACTTAGTTCTTGGTTTTGTTTTCTAATTGGGTGCTATTTATTTTTAAAAATGTTTTATGGTAAAAAATAAATAATTTGAATTTGAAGAGATTGGCAAATTTAAAGTATAATATATATGTTTTACTAACAATATGCACCATAGATACAATAAAATGAAGTTTGCGTAGCAACCAGTACACATCAAACAATCCAAACAGACATAATATAAATTAGACCTCCCTCCAATCATTTAAATATCTAAATCTGACATTAACCCACTTAAAATCTAAATATCTTCAGTCAATCGTGTTACTGATTCGCGTGTCCAATCAGGCGAACGGAACCAGGGCGCGCGCGTAGTATAGCTATGAACATCGCCACAACTCCTTCGCCACCGATGACCAGTTTATCTTTATTGCATCGACCAATCGGGTCCATAGATCTGCCGACAACTTAGGGCTGCCAATTTACTATAGCAAAAATTAGGACGTATAACTTTTTATAATATTTAAGTTTTTAATGTGGTTTCATCTATTCCTATTTAACACATTAGCTAAATCGCTGCTTTGATATTATAAATGTCTTGTAAGTTATAAGACTATTACTTAATAAATTATTATAATAAAAACATAGAAATACAAATAGTCTTCTTAGTTTTTGGAAATTGTTAAAAAACAAATCGATCGCCACATTTTTAAAAACGGTCTCAAACTGAACAAAAACCGATCGAATATAATAGGGGTTAAAGTATGAAATTGCCGTTTTGTATGGACAAAATCGAGAAAAGTCATTTTTACATACTAATAACTTTTTTTTTTTTAAAAACGCCTTATCCGTTTTCTATGCAATTAAAGGTGAAAGTTATATGGTTATAAAGCTACGCATAATAGTATTAAAATTTCTGAAAATCAAAGTACATAATACAAATATACTTAATTGAAGCAAGAAGGTCAGCTGACACATTGTAAGGGGTCTTTTCAACGACTTCTTTTGAAGTAATAGGCCTAGTGCCTATTTTTTTTTTAGTCAAAAGTTACTTTATTTAGTTTTTGATACAATACAAAAAGAATTACGCAATAATATGACTATACTTAAAAGCTATAAACAAAATAAAAAGTGGGAAAATAATCGGCGATTTCATACTTTAACCCCTATTTTAAGAATTGCATCGTAACTTGAACTATAACTCTAAGGAAAAGGCTCATGGAGAACAGATTCTACTCAATTGACGAATTTTTTAAACATAAATAAAGTAACTTAAACTGCGTAAATAATCGTCTGTTTGTTATTTCAATTGCTTAAAGGACTTGCCTATTAGCAAATTTAGACAAGCGCTGTATAATTTTTTAAGTCAACAGTGTTTTGATACTGTAAACGAATTTATTAATTTTAAATTTAGGAATGGAATGTTTTTGCAAATATAATGAATTTATTATTATTTGTGACATTGTATAGTGAATATTTATTTACGGACATAAAACCCCAAATTTTTTTTAAATTAAATTTAAAATTTTATATGAATGAATTGTAACTTTGTATTTCCTTTTTTTTTCATGATGTAGGTAATTGTATGCATGCCTCTCTGTAAATATTGCACACCAAATGTTTGGTTAAATGTGAGATGCCATATGTATTTCCACAAGCTAATGAACCACATTTACTGCAATAAAGATTATTTATTATTTATTATTTTTATTATTAGACATCCACTGCCAAATAACTTAACTTAGCTACTTTATTTGATATTTTAGCAACTTAATTGCACTTATAATATCAGTATATAAACTTGAAAAATTTTGTCTCAGGCGGGACTCGAACCCGCATCTCCTCGCATGCCGGGCAGGCGCCATACCATTAGGCCACCGAGACACTGCGACACGGCGCGAATTTGTTTCTTTCGGGTGTTAAGGGTGCAAACTCCTAACATTTGATGAAACAACGCTGGCTCACAGCGTAAGAATATGCTTGAAAAATTCGCGCCGTGTCGCAGTGTCTCGGTGGCCTAATGGTATGGCGCCTGCCCGGCATGCGAGGAGATGCGGGTTCGAGTCCCGCCTGAGACAAAATTTTTCAAGTTTATATACTGACACTTAACTTAGATATAGATTATATTATAAAGAGTAAAACAAAAACACGAATCAAACTCAGTTCCAGTAGGTGACACCCCTATCGGCAATAGATCGTTGCTATTGATCTCCGCAATTAATCTCGACGTAGTTTGTCATCGGCGGTTAGCGATGACGAGTCTATCATTTGGGCCGAGTTTGAAATGTGATCGATTCGTAATCTTGAACCTATTATTTTAGATCAATGTTTTAAGTTTTGGCTGTCTTTGCGTATTTGTAAAGAAATGCTTTTTAGTTATTTAATAAAATATGTGTTAAAGTTAGGTATATAACAGACTTCTTCATATATATCAGTATATAAACTTGAAAAATTATGTCTCAGGCGGGACTCGAACCCGCATCTCCTCGCATACATAATTTTTCATATATATATTTTTTTATATTTTTATCTTCTTAATAAAGACGACCACTTAGATCAGCGGTAGTAAACGCTGCTTCTGAGCCATGGGTCGCGGGTGCGATCCCCGCACAGTACAAATATTGTGTGTGCATGAACATGTCTGTTTGTACTGGTCTGGGTGTTTTCTATATATTATAAGTATGTATTTACAAAAAAAAAAGTATATAAGTAAGTTTATCGGTTGTCTAGTTCCCCATACGACAGGGTACTTAATAGTAGCTTAATTTGGGACTAGATGGCTCTGTGTGGCCCAGCGAGGCATGTCCTAAATATTTATTTATTTTAATTTTTATTTAAATGATACGAATTTCAACCTTGCTAGAAAAACACTTCCCGGAAGTATTTTATACCACCTTAAAATAACCCTATTTACCTTATAATAATTTAGATTTTTTAAATTTTTATTTTGATTCAAATAAGAAATTTATTTTCATATTTCACACAAATATACTCTCTATACTTTATTTGATATTTTAGCAACTTAATTGCAATTATAATAGTACATAAACTTGAAAAATTATGTCTCAGGCGAGACATAATTTTTCAAGATTATATACCTACTGATAATAATTATATTCTCTTATGTAAAAGTATATATTATGTTAAAGCAAACTTCTTAAGGTATGTTACCGCTTATATACCAAAAACTAATGTAAATAAAACGCTTTTAAAAATCTCTTTTAACTAAAAAGATATTCAGCGTCCACGAACTGTGGGTTAATAATAACGTAATCTTACAAAAGAAGGAACTTATTAAACATTTACTTACAAGTACTATTTGTTATCAAACTGTATTCATACGTAAATTTTTTATCAATAGTAATTGCAATAAGTGTTTTGTTCCTTTACAACAGAATACTAATTTCTAAATTTAAAAAATCAGTTAAAAAAATCAGTTAAAATCAGTTTTATTTCTGCAAATAGGCTCCAGGAGGCGCTTTTACACGTCCCAATTTAAACCTACCACTGCTTCGGGACAAGTCTGGGGACAATCGCACAATAAGGTACTTGTCCCACCGCCGATGCGCGGTGAGCGAGAAGCGAGTAGTGCTATAAACTAGAAACGAATTGTCTCACAGCGGGAAGCGAGTGTGTTGTATGAAAACTAGTGGAGGTCCTCGCCAGCAGTATCAACAAGCGGCGATCAACTATTACTCTATATGCATCTCTTTTGTTAATACGTAAAGTAATCTTCTATCGTCGATAAAAATAAGAATAAGACACACAATCCCTAATATAAGGCTGATTTTAGAGTCACGCTGATCGTACGCTGATCATCGGTGCTGACCGTCAAAACGTATACGAACTTGAGCACCGACAGCGGTCAGCAATGACAGCGATTTCCATACATTTCGGCGCTTGGCGCATCAGCATCAGGTCCGTGTACGATCAGCATGACTCTAAAATCAGCCTAAAAATGATTACCTAAAACTGTCCTTGATAGAATGATTGACATTGATTGACATTGAATGATTTTATGTTAGTGTCATCATTACAACCCCAAAATTATGTCGACATGCAATAGTATGGATATTTATGTCATGTATGTATTGGGTTGAAGTAGGTTGTACTCAAAGTGCATCCTTATGTCAAATAGATGCCCTTTTAGTTGGGATACTTTTTGTCACTGGTTGTGTAAGTAGTTTTTTATAATACATTAATGTTTGTAATACTCGTAGTTAGTCGCTTCCTCGCCGACGCGACGGTGGGACAATACTTTACGCTGTTTCTATGTGCAATTCTCTACGTTCAAGATCTAAGCTCCACCACCCTGACGCGCGCAAAAGAAAGTGACCTACACATACGCCCGCGTACACACACGTGCATAAAATGAGTATTAACATCAGTGTATGGTACAACCACTACGACAGCAGGTCATTACCGTCTTCAATACAGCCTTGACTTTAACTGCGAATAATGTGGAACAAATGAATGTTAGCTTTTAAGGGTAAACTTTATCAAGCTTCTGAAAAATTTCATAGTTAAGATAAATGTTTTAGTAATTTTGTTGCTTGAAATTTTATTACAGTATCTCGAGTAGCGGGAATGCTTTAACAAAGGAATATAATGTCTTGGATTCAGACGATAATGTTCTTTTGTATTAAAATACATTTTGGATTAAATGCTTACTTGTCGCATTAGGACATTTAAAATTTACTTTATTTTGCCTACATTATAGTTAAATAGCGAGATTCGAGATAAGAGCCTACTCATCAATACAAGTCATGCATTTATTAATAATTATTAAAATAAAAAAGCTGTATTTGTTCTGTTACCAGGAGTATCTTTTTTATGAAACTTCTTTGTTTTATTGGTGACAGATTTGTTTTCATAGTAAATGTTAGAAATTTCATAAAAATGTTCTAACATTGAGGTGTTAATTAATTTGTTTTTGACTATAGAAAGCTTAAAGTAGCACAATGTATATGTTACATGAAAGCATGTAACGTAAGCCCAAGACGTTTGATTGACTACGCGTAGCGCGTTAAAGTCTTTTTAAGTGCGAAAGATTAACTAGTATTCTTACTAATACAGTGGCAATAATTAGTTTCACTTCATGATGTAATTAGTATCAGTAATCTATTTGCTAGAAAACCACTGATCTTTTGAATCTATTAATTACAAGTTATTGGATGGATTAATATATTAAAGTAAAACTCAAACTAATGGATGGAACGGAAAAAAATATAAGGCAAACATATTTGACGACCATTTGGATCAGCGGTAGTTAACGCTGCTTCTGACCCATGGGTCGCGGGTTCGATCCCCGCACAGTACAAATATTTGTGTGCATGAACATGTCTGTTTGTACTGGTCTGGGTGTTTTCTATGTATTATAAGTATGTATTTACAAAAAAAAAAAGTATATAAGTAAGTTTATCGGTTGTCTAGTACCCCATACGACAGGGTACTTAATAGTAGTTTAATTTGGGACTAGATGGCTTTGTGTGGCCCAGTGAGGCATGTCTTAAAATATTTATTTATTATTTATTTATTTATTAATATTAGTTACTACGGTGTAGGCATCTGATATGAACAAACTTTTGTAAGCATGACATTGGAGTTCAAAAATAGTTACTTTTAAATAAACAAATGGATAATCGTTTTTTTTTTTAATGTAACGCCCTACTGCGATCCACAAAAAAAACTTTTTTTTTTTATTATACTGTAACTACATGTGTTTTCAACCTTGTACACTACTCATGGTGAGTCTCAATTTCAAAGATTCAAAGTACTTATGATCCCAAATACTTTCTTTTTATGTTATTTTGTTGTACACAATATTTCCCAACGGATATAGTGCAAAGTGACCCATAGACGCCCGTGTTAGCGTACACATGCGAAATGTAAAAGTCGACGTGTCATTGGGCAAACAAATGTCATTTTCATCTCCAGCCCGTAGAAATATGATTAGTGACGACCGATTTTCTATTTGCCAAGTAAAAGTCTTGTTACATATTCAATGTATTACATAACAACTTTTTGGTTTGCGGTTAGTGTACGGGGATTTTTGCGTGGGGTATTTTTTTGTAGATTTAATGTTTGCGGCTTTGTTAGCCCTACTTTAAAAAAGATTGGAGCTGTAAATCTGTATAAAAAAAATTTGTGAGAAATTTCTGTTATTAAGTACATTAAAAAAATTAAAGTAACAGCTTATAGTCGTCCCACTGCAGGGAAAAGGCCTCCATCATTGAATTCAAGTCACCACAGCAATGATGGGTACTAGCACAATCACCACGCTTGCCAAATGCGGGTTGGTGATCATAAACCCGAGCAATGTTCGGAAATCCAAAACTTTTTGTTCCCCGACCCGGGGATCGAACCCGGGACACCAAGATCTTGGCCCGGTATTTGAACCACTAGATCAACAGGGCGTGAAATACATATTAACATTAAAACGCTAATTTTTGAATGCTTTTCTTATTCGTAGGTTAATTAAAATGTTAGTTACTTAAGGAATTTTCATCATCATTACCAACCAATATTAGTCCACAGCTGGACATGAGCCTATAAGGAAGAGTTTGCCATAATCGCCACGCTTATCAATCACGCAATTATGAAAATCAGTCGTGACCACAGAACATGGTTAGAAAGGCGATGAAGGCGGGGCAGGCGCGCCACAGAGGTTATGAGCAATTGCTTGTAAGTGAGCGCTGTGATTGGTTACTTTTGATAGAATTCGCTTGATTGGCGTTCTTTGAACTTGTTTATGTGTAGTACGCAAGCGGCGACATCTATTCTCATACAAATGGCGCATGACAGCCTTTCTAACCTTCTCCATGTTGTGTGGTCGTGATCGATTTAGCAGTCGCAAGCTGAATCAATAGACGCTAAGAAGTTTCGTTTCATATTAATATTTATGCTTGAATATTTAACGTCATCATAAATCCGAATAATTCATATTTGAATTTGAATATTTGTCAATTTAGTTTATTATGAATTGGGCACCGTATCGATAAAACAGCTAAAAATATAACCATTAACATATTCGGAACTTTCTAAAATTCTTAAAAGTAAAACAGGCCTTAAACTTAATCTAAGGGAAATTTCAATGTAAAAGGGAAAACACATATTTCCTTTTTATTCAACAATGTACTTTGTTAATTATTTGTCATAAAATAAAAAGGGAAACCATGAAACATCTTTGATGAAATAAAGTTAATATATGAAATCACACCCTTGGATAAGAAGTGATTGTTGTTAATTCAAAATAATTTTAACTTAATTTTCCAACTCATCACCATCATCATCATCATATTAGCCGAACGACGCCCACTGCTGGGCATAGGCCTCCCCCAAGGACCTCCACAACGATCGGTCCTGTGCTGTCCGCATGCAGCGGCTTCCCGCGACCTTGACCAGATCGTCGGTCCACCTTGTAGGGGGCCTGCCCACGGAACGTCGTCCGGTACGCGGTCGCCATTCGATTTACTTAATATGACTCATGTCAACAAATAACAAGATACGGGTAACTCATACTATAATATGCAGTCCAGGCTGATTAACTAAAGTCAACCAATTAATTTACAAACAATTTATATTACGCCCTCAAGCATTCTAAAACTATGTTATCAAATCAATTGTGAAGTAACATTTTCAAACATTCAATAAGTATATACCCTGCGCAGGCGCAAGGCGCTCACCCCACCGAAACTAACCACAATAATAACGGAGAGGTGGATGAACTCAGTTTAAACACAACTGCTAATTAGCAGACGTTAATACGAGTAGGTCTCATTAAACCGTTTTGGGGCTCGTATTTGATTGGAATTTGGGTTAATTTGGCTTAGCATAATCTGCGGACTTATCGTGTTACCAACGCTCCGTTGGTCTAGTGGTTCAAACGGGCCAAGATCCAGGGACCGATCTCCAGGACGACAAAAGATTTGAATATTCGAACATTGCTCGGGTATGTGATCACCAACCAGCATTTGGCAAGATTTTATGACGATTACGATTTTTGCTTGAATTCAATGACGAAGGCCTTTGCCCAGCAGTGGGATTATAGGCAGTTACTTTATTTTACTAAACATTGCTTATTTAATGATATTTAACACCAGAAGTTTAATCAGTAAAACTATAAATGACACATTATTGGCCCACAGTTGGACTTGGCCATTTGTCACATAAAACTATTGCGAAGGTAACCACTATTAACCATTAAAGAATGGTAAGTAAATAATAATTATAATTAATTACGTTCTTGATAAAAATCGATCAGTCAATGAGTTGAAAAATAATTTGTAAATAATAATGATATATTATAGAAACAGTACATACATATTTATGCCCATTCACAGCTCTACATTTGAAACCATTATGTCTTTAGAGCCAATCTGTTCCAAAATATTAACCAAGGCTAAATAAAGGTTTACGTTTAAACACATTTACTTGGCTTTGGTTGATATTTTAAACCACATAATTACAAATACAACTTAATTAACACAAACATGGCCATAAAATAGAATACATCACAATACTTACTTCAATCACAGACAGACAAATGTCCTCACCAAACAAGCGTAAACTTGAACGCCAAACGTACAATTCGTGATATATTACATTTCTGACAGTTTCCTCAATTCAACTCTAAATCATAAGGGTAAGGTTGAATTTGCTTTAACATATGACAATAGTCAAACTACACTAAACCATGGACCTTTTGGTATCAGTTTTATAAAGGCCTATGTATCTACTTCAAATTATTTATCTACGAGCTACAAAGGAACTAAATCTGTCTTAGAAATAGCCTATAGTCAAGCAAATAGTATCTGAATGCATTTGCATAACCTTATCCTAGGTCTAGTCGAGACAAGAACGTGATTTACTTTCCGGAGAGATGCGGTCGGCGCGTAACAATAGCTAACTGTACTGCCACCTTGACTCGGACCGGCTGATATACAGGGTGATGTCGGGGATAATTGAATTTAGTTATTGAATTGACCTTGAGTATCCATTTCTTAAGAAGGACTTAAGGTCTACTAAAATATACTTTATAAGGTTTCACGCAAACAACTAATTCACTTGAGAAATATGTTTAACATTTGAAGTTGCAATAAAGTAAAAAGATAAATATTTGTCTTTGAAAATGAAGCGTTTTTAAGTGATCGTTACGTATGGATCTTAAATAATAGTTATCACGTATTACAAATAGTTGAATAAATCCGCAAGAAATAAAATATTACTCTCTATAATATCAACGTTATAAACATCGAGAAGGAAACTGATAGGAGGATTCAGTTGGGCTGGGCGGCATTTCGGAAGCAACGTCATGTTTTCTCGTCGCTCATACCCCAAAGCCTAAAAACAAAAGATTTTGACCAGTGCGTCTTACCCGTGGTGATATACGGAGCCGAAACGTGGACACTGACGGTGGGACTGGTCCGCAAGCTAAAAGTTGCTCAGCGAGCTATGGAGAGAACTATGCTTGGAGTATCTCTAAGGGATAGAATCCGAAATAAAGTAATTCGACAGAGAACCAAAAGTTACCGACATAGCTAATCTGATAAGCAAGCTAAAGTGGCAGTAGACTGATCACATCTGTCGCAGAACTGATGAACGATGGAGTAATCGAGTTCTGCAGTGGAGACCGCGCATGGGCAAACGTAGTGTTGGACCCCTAGCCCCCCTGCTAGATGGAGCGACGATCTGCGCAAGGTGGCTGGAAGCAAGTGGATGCTCAAAGCCCAAGATCGAGAAAAGTGGCGTGCCTTGGGAGAGGCCTATGTCCAGCAGTGGACTGCCGTAGGTTGATTATGATGATATGATGAAACATAAATTTGCTTTTTTTTTCTAAAAATATTGCTGAAATAGATTGGTGGCTGTATTTTTGAGTACCTAAACTGTAAGACCTTGTTTTAATTCACCTCACAACAATTCAGACAAACATACTTTTAAAAATATGAATATAACATTTTTTTATTTCTGAAGCACCAAATGCGAGAACGCAAGAAACCTTACAGATCTTTATTTGAATGTAATGGCAGTACAAATGACATAAGTTTATAGCACCCTATCAAACCATGCCTAATCGCACAGCCCATTCATAGAAGATAAAAACATTACTCATGTCCACACAGTTCACCGGCCGCCAACTAAAATAAAACGAGTAGAAAATATAAAAAACAAAACATCCTATAAACGCGGGAGTGTCTCTACGTCACGAGCGGTCTAGCGGCGCGTGCGTCACAGACGCACACACTTGCGATGCACACACAGGGACACTGCGAGTACATTCATCAGAGCTACGAGCTCGCGCTACAATCATGCGGTCAATTTTAATATCAGATGAGGATAAGGGCGTGTTCGTACTAAATACACTTGATAGTCGTACACGTGTTCCAGAAGAGAGGCTGGATTAAACTATGCTATGGCAATCTTCAGCAAGCTGGGAAATTAAAAGCGTTTCTAAAAAGAAAACCTATACATAACACTAAATTATAATAATGAGATCGCAAAAGCTGGTTAATACGTTGACCAGCTTTTGTTTTAAATTACTTAGTCAATTTTAGTCAATTCTAAAAGCAATTAAAGTTATGAAGTAAATTACTCAATAAGGCATTACACCACTAGTCGCCTCTTACGACACCCATAGAAAGAAAAGAGATGGCTATATTATAAATGCTCACCACGAGCCTCAAAAGGATTATTGGTTGCTATGTTAAAAATATTAATCAACAAAATACTTACATTAAGATTGTCATATTACCTCAAACGTACAGAACATGCCATCATTATCTTTGTATAAGTAGATTGCGCATGTGCGTGTGTCAGGTGAAATAGCCCTTTGTACTCATAAATTGTGAATACAACAGCTTACCGCCTTAATGAAGCTTTAGTATCATATACCTTTAACGTACTGGTAGAAGTTTTGACTTAAAATATTTAAACGAAAAAATTAAGTTGAAAACACATTATTTTTATAAGTCATTAAGATCGTTTCTTGTGAATTGCCTTCTTTTTACTTAATTTAAAATTTTCGATGGTTAGCTCATATTGTTTTATGTAGCTTTTCGAGCAAATACGAGTAGTTCTACCCTTTGCAGTGGCTATTAACTCAAATGGCATGCTTAAATGGAACTTACTCAACAATGGAAAAAAATCTGACCCACTCCATAAACAGCTACGCGTGACCCTAAAACTCATACAAAAATGTTATTATCGTGTAACACATAAACATGCGTGCATTTTATAGAAACGCCAAAACAATTTACTTTAATTATAGTGACCATGACAGTATAAATCACTATTTTGTGAATGCATTTTCTGTACATAACTAAAACTAAATGTAATCTTCTATAGCCATTCTAAAAATAGCCATTATGTCTTACTAGCTGTTGCCCGCGACTTCGTCCGCGTCAATTTCTATTATAATGATCGCGACTATTTTAACAACATTTTTCACTCATGCTTCGCTCTTATTGGTCGCAGCGTGATGTTATATAGCCGAAAGCCTTCCTCGATCAATGGACTATCCAACACAAAAAGTTTTTGCAAATAGAACCAGTACTTCCTGAGCTTAGCACGTTCAAACGAACAAACAAACTCTTCAGCTTTATAATATTAGTATTGATTAGTATAGAATAAAAATACCCACTATTACTTACTAAAAATAAACATTATGCCTTAATAAAAATATCCATTACAATCTAAATGACATACACTCCAAACATGCATTCGCAACCTGTCCCAATCGCGACGCATCAAACGAATCGACGCGCACGCGTTACGTAACAGGAGTTCCATTCTTATGCGCGGGAGTTGCCCAAGGCCGCGGCGGGAGGTCGGGCTAAAGCCGACGAACCTAACGGTAAACGGGTCCCGAAAAAGAGGGGGCAACGAACTCGGGGGTTAACAGACTGGGAAGAGGCAGGATCTTTGGATTTATGGTAGATACTATTTACATTTTATAGTTTGATTTGTATTGTGATTAAATTAATCTTCTAAAGAATAATCTTTTTGGAGAACCCACCTGCAAAATAAGTCAGTGCTGACGCTCACATTGCACACACCTAATAAAATTTCCTATAAGATTGATATAAGATAAGATAAAGATTTATTCTGTATAAAACTTAGCCTAGATACGAGTACTATCAAATAAATATATTTCACTGTTCTCTGAGCGAATTCAATAGAGTAACGCTGTATATTTTGTGTTATTGTATGTAAATGTGAATTTGTTGTTGCTCTTTTGTATTAGGCCCCCTGTAAAAATAGATGTAATCTTAGAAATAAACAAATTAATAAAAAAAAATTTTATAAGTTAAATAATTTCAAAACAGATTTCTTTTTAACGGGTGATTAAAACATCTTTGATCAAGTATTTTAATAGCTTTAACCATTCAAGTAAAATAAAAAAAAATTACACAATCAGTGATTAAAAAATGTCCTCACCAATTGCATACATTTGGGTGCCCTTTTGCCTTAGTTGAGTCTTTAAGTCCTAAAAAATAAGGTTGAGTTAGCATTACTGTAGGTGTGACGAAGGTCATCAGCGGCTTATATGTAAACTTGACAATTCGAAGTGTCATTCCTTGTAAGAGACTGTCTATCTAGTCCTTAGTAATTTTATTAAAATATTAATAACAATTAGTACTTTGGTTCAGTCAATCGTCAACTTAATAAAAAATACATACACTTAAAAGGAATACATAACTCCACTAAGGAAGCTCAGGAAATCATAGTTAATGTACTTTAGCAATGTACCCCTTTTCATTGCTAAATTATAAAGATTTTAATGATTTTCATAGCGACATGTTACAATTTCATATGCTAATGTCTTTTCGAAAAGAAATATTTTTTACGCGGACACAATACATAGTAATGTAATGTTTGTTTTTATTCGCGTTCGTTGAGATCTTATTTTAATTGGATATGTCATTCATATTCTATATTCTATATTTGAGCTTTTGCGTTTGTTTAAGCATTCTTAATTATAGGTTTATGATATGAAGATATTTCATCTTTACTATTAACATTTTACAACAGATTCTTTTATTACACTTAAATTTATTGTAGAAAACGAAAAAGGCAATTGCAACTGGCATAACTTGAGCTTTTACAATCTTTTTTCTTTTATTTTAATGCAAATGAAGGAAAGGTTTAATGAAATGCAGGACTTAACTGAATATTGCAAGGGTAGTCAATAGTCACGCTATATTTAATTTATGGAAAAACAAGTCGTCGTATTTTGTCGTATCACCATTCAAATTTTTGTTTCTTCATGAATATGTATTTGTCTTACCCACTTACATTTAAATTTGTATTTATTAATAACTACCTGCCCTGACAGACTTTGTTCTGTCAAAAGTTATTGGTCATAACAGTTTAAATGCAAATAAAACTTATTTATTAAATTGTTTTTTTTTTGCAATTTTTTTATCCATAAAAACCTATGCCTTGACAAAATTTGCCAAATTTATTGAGTTTTGACGATCAACACATTTCACTATTCTCTTTTATTTCAATAGCTTTTAGTAACTGTAAACTAACATTTCACTTATGTGTAGATGTAGACAAATACTTTTTATTGCTTTAAACACAAGACGACAAAAAATTGCATACCAGAGAATATGTATAAATATATGTAATCTTTTAACACAATTTACAGTAATAAGAGAGACGTAGGAAACAGCAATGCTTTGAGAGTAAAAGAGAAACAACTCTTATGCTACTGATCATTAAAGTTTAATTCAGTAAAATTTAAACTATCTAGTTCAAATCAGTAGAGATGCATATCAAAACGCAATAAAAATAGTTAACAAATTTAATCTCGTTTATCGATATTGATAAAAATCAAAAATTCTATCGGCATCCGTTACAAAAACTATCAGCAAACACAAAAATGGTGGTCTTTCCTTAGCCGGAATCATTCGTTTCCCACATCAGAGGCCTTACTCCGCATCGCAATGTCCGTATATTCGAATCCATCTGTCCCTATCTCACATACTCTACTCATACCGATGTCAAAGTATCTGAAAGAGACAGATATATCCGTAAATACGAGCTTCGTATTGCAGAGTAGGGCGTCTGAGCGGAGCACTCAACCTCTTGCATACCGAGGTCCACTCCCAAAACCCGTTGGGTAACGGTCCAACCAGACTGACAGACAAACACTTTTATATTAGGCAATTAGAAGAAGGACCAAACACGCCGACCGAGTAAATAATAACTGTAAAATTCTAAAATTCCAGTACTCTAACCTAGGTCATAAAAAT
The DNA here is from genome assembly GCA_949315895.1 of Anania crocealis. Taxonomy (NCBI): domain Eukaryota; kingdom Metazoa; phylum Arthropoda; class Insecta; order Lepidoptera; family Crambidae; genus Anania; species Anania crocealis. Next base: position 858,723 of record OX438880.1, read on the forward strand.
TTTACAATACGTTTGGGTATTCAAATTTTTATTGTCATTATTTCTGTGTTACTGTTAGCAAAATGCCGCCCTACAGTTTCGTGGCTTTGTCCGGTGGTGTAGACTCATTTAAATAAATATTAATGGGTTTGAGGTCATAAAGCCAGAAGGTACGATCGGAGGGAACAAGAGAACCGTAGTCTTTCCAATATTTAAGATAAGGACCTGTTATAAACGGAGTAATGTTGTAATGGGATTTTTTTTATGTTACTGTCATGTTTGTTGGACATAACGGCGAACAAACACGTAAAAATTATGTAGCATGTGCTAATTTTTCTAAAATAGATACAGAATGATTTAATATATTTATATTATCTAGCGTTCTTTTGTTTTTCTACAGTGTAAAATAGCGATCTTGTTCTATAATTTTTCCTATTTATTTATTTAATTAATCGGATTAAAAATAAATGGACATAAGATGAACTTAATGCCATGTGGCATTCAGTACTATCTACTTTGTGAACTTTTTGTCTCAGCAAAAAAACTATACTAAGCCATCAATATAGCATTTTTTTTTATTAGAAAAAATAAATATATTAGGGAAGACCCCGCCCTACACAGCCTACTGATAAGTATCGCTCTACGATCTTATCTTAAATAAATATCAAAAACCATGATCATCATATACCACGACCCACTGACACAGAACCACCCCACCCCTCGCGCCTAAAAATCGTATCACGAATTCATTTTTAGGCCATCCCACACGCGGGGCCCGCATCGAAAAATTTGTCGCGCTCAGAGCGAGACGGATATACCCGCCAATCGAGAGTGAAAGAGACGACTGCAGCAAAACGGGGCCGCCTAACGGTACGCACGCGGAAGTGTGTCAGTGGCGTAAACCGTGCGCAGGCGGCGGCAGGTCGTAAACGCCACGATCATTTCACTGAAAACCCAACCTTGACCTACGGTTTTACGGTCTCTAATCGCGTAGCAGCCGATCTGGTTTTCGATTTTCACGGTGCTGATTCATGACAATAGCGATGTCCGCTTCTGTTTGACGATTACTTAGACAGTCCAGTTCTAAACCTACCTCAAGGCTGGCATTTTATTTTTGCTTCGCTTTTCGACGGCCCGTTAATTAATCATACTTATTCAGATTATGATACATAATTGCCTGGTACTTTATCATTGGTCTTAAGTATCTCCAAAAGGATAATTATGCCATTAGTACCAAGTAGGCGGGTTCGCGATCACCCACGCCCCATCGGTCTCGTGGTTTCAGTGCCGGGCTCGGGGTCCTTCCCCGGGTCAGGCAACGAGGGTATCGAATTTCGAACATTGCTCGGGCTTGTGATTACCAACTCGCACTTGATAAGCGTGGTGATTACACCTGTAATTAACATTTGAAGCCTCTTCCCTGCATTGGGATGATTACTTTACTTTAAGCGATTACAGTTTGGCTAAAGAGAGAAACTCCTATCCAACTTCTTAGCACTCAAAAAGTTGCCTCAGACGACACCCATAGAGCGAGAAGCGTGGTGCTAGTTCAATAAAAGTCAGTGCGCTACCAGCAGTCATGGTACATGTTTTTATGCAAATCCGGATCGCGGTCAAGTCCGCATCGAATATACACTCACAAGCATGTATGAAAGCAACGTACCATACACTCGCTTCTCTCATTACACTTATGTTAGATGAAATTAATGATAATTGTAAAGTGCATAAGTCCGGTTTATTTTGCACTAGCTCCCCGTACACACTTAGTTCTATCAAAGGTGTTTTTTTTTACTATTGTACACCAATTTATTGCTTTTAATTTATTATTTAAGCTTTCCGTGTACCTTAAGGAACAAACCAAAAAAAAAGACGAATTCGTCGAGCCGTTATCGATTTTTTCGCTTAGCAACTGTCATTGCTATTTGTATTCAAGTTTGACTGTGACTTACTCTGCTGTGGGACATCATACGATATGGTAGTTTGATTTAATCGCATACATTGATGTTAAATAATAAACTGAGTACACTGTCAGCGATGTCTTTGCCATTTGATGAGTTTATTAAAGCACCCTCTATATTTGGGTCATCTTTTAATTATATAAAGTTTAATTCGCATGACCTCTTTTTTTACGTAAGGTTGACGTTTGCATGACGGTAGGTAGACTATGACCACAACATTTATGGCATGTAATTAGCTGCTTTGTATGGGTGACGTGAGAAGTGACTAAAAGAGCCAACAACTCTCAGAAGAAGGTATCAGCGTCTTTCCTCCAGCATTGGCCGTAATACAAATAATAGTCAACTCGCCTGCTTCATATAAATCAATATAATAACAATAAAAATACTGTATTAATTACAGTTATTTCTTTTCAAGAAAGAAAAAGGAACAACATCAAATGGCTCCAACACAAACAAGAAATTAATTGACACTAAAAACAATCGCAGCGAGCTATATACGAGTATTTCATACTCGTAGCTAAGGTCAGCCTGTACAATGTTTGTATTTTTTATCTATGCAGTCTTATTTAGCAAACCCTATTGTCATATTTGATCTCTGAGGTAGGTGTAAATAATATAACAAAATAAAGTGTCTGTAAAATTTTCGTGGTTTGCAAAATATTATCGAATAGTAGTACATAACATTTCTCTTTTGTGCAACTAAATTTTAACTTATTAAATAAGTAACTTTTCCTTTACTTTGTAAACAAATCATACCGAAGAATAAAATAAAATCAATGCAGAAACCGGGGGACTACAGTCTCTATATAAAAGATTTCAACGCGTCACACAGCTAAAGATAAGAGCTTCTTAATCTGATGATCCGCGCTTTGGTCTATGAAATGTACCCAAGCGATTTTCAACTTTAACAACAATACAAAAATATCAGTATCATTTGACAACATTTGACCTTTTGTGTTAGGTTCGTCTGCTATCGTGTGTTATAAAGATGTAGTATTAAAATTTTCCCATGGAACAAAGTGTTTAATAAATTATTGGGCCTCCCAAATCGGGCGATAGCAAATAGCGACGAAGCATCAAGAAAACTTCGTAGTCATAATGTTGTTTAAAAAGCTATAAAGGCTGGGGCAACCTCAATATTATTATATACAAAAAATTGCCACAAGAATTTTACAAGACACACTTCCTTTAAGCATGTCGGCTCAAGCAAATCTGCATGCAAGTAGGCCAATGAACACAAGTAAGGGTTGAAAGATAGTACTTATTGCAATATATGATGAAATTATAGCAATATCTACCAGCCTGCACTAAACTGTTATCATCGCCCGTATGACGCAGTGACAAAACTTTCACACCAAGGACTTATATTTAGAAAATAGGCCTTTCATCATTCATGTATACAAGCATGATAATATTTTACTTAATTATGGCAACCCAATAACTTTTTTTCCGGTGAAATAAGATCGTTTTCTCAATTTCACTTAGGACCGTTTTTTTATAAATACGGGAGCTTTGTTGCTAAAAAAACCTATAAGTATGTTTTATTTCAAACTACATATCCAAAGTTGGTCTAGTAGATATTTTTGAGAGCAAGAGACCCTTACAAGCGAAAGGGTTTCTTAGGTGTGTGAATGGGAAAGCGAGAGAGAGAGGAAAGCGATTAAAAGACAAATCGAAATCATATAAAACAATTCTGCTTCGGTGCCGAACAAGAAATCACTGACAGTTGTCAATAGCTAACACAAAATTAATGACTTCTTATAGTGTGATAGGAGGAGGATTTGGTGTCAGAAATTCCCAAACCGCCTATTACAAGCTTCTGACGTCACTCTTTCTTACGACTTCCATCTTGAGGTAGTAGCCAAGACCAGCGGCTTAACAATTGCCCGAAATCGTAATTGACCTGACCGGGAGTCGAACCCCCGGGTTGTAGGCAGAAACACCGAACCATTACACCAACCGGGTCGTCCTTTTATTACTAACGCAACTATGTCATCATAACTCTTGCATAGGAGTCATTCGGAAGACAGGACCTTGTTTTATAAGGTTGCTATATCGAACACATTGAGACGCCCACGGCAAAGGCTAATGACACCGCCACGCGCGTTCAAGGGCGTGCGTACGCGCAGGCGGCAGCTTCGCGCGTGCTCTCGCGCCGATACAAACTAGGCAACTGATAAAGAAAGTAACAACTAATTAGTTTTAATGTATTACTATTTTGTTTTGAGATTATTTTTTGAGGCAATAAAGTGATGTCAATTGAAAATAATATTGCTTGAAAAAAATATTCGACTGTTTTGCGACATGCCAAGAGATGCGGGTTCGAGTCCCGCCTGCGACATAATTTTTCAAGTTTAAATACTGATAATATAATTGAAATTAAATTGCTTAAATATCATATAAAGTGTTTTAAGTAAGTCTAGAAGCCACAACCTTCATTCTGCTAAACGGACGTCTGCTCTAACCCAAATGAGCTACAAAGACATTTCTTGGATTGACGAATTTATTCAAGGTTTTTTACGTTGTGAGCGAACGAAGTTTCATCAATTATTATTATAAAACATATAATTCAAGGATTTTTTTTATAATGTAGGTCTTATGCTGATACTTAGTTTGTTTTAAATCGCTGTGAAAAGCAGCCTAAGTGATGTATGTATTTTAGATAATGAGTGAAATCAAATCGACCGATCTGAAGACATAACTGAATCAAAATGTGTGTGAGGGCTGTAAGACTACGTGCTTTACAGCGGTTTCAGTTACTGAAACGTTTTGTAAATGTTCTGATATTGTCGCAAGATGGCACTCATAAATATAAGTAATTTTAGAAACCACTTATAGAAGGACAACCACAAGAGAAGTGAAGAAAACGTTTGATATAATCTTATAAAACGGACACTTTCGGGATGTTGGTTATGTTACTGTTAAAATCAATTCAAATAATGTTACTGAGAAATAAGTTCTCATCAACAGTAAGAAAATCACTAAAATTTAAAACAATTATTTATTAAATGAGGAAAAATTACAACAGCGTTAAACGTACTCTTAGTAAAAATATTTAATGACAACGTAAGACTAGAACTGATACTGAACTGCATTACATCTTTCTTTTATGTTTGACCCTAAACCTTTTGCGTGTTAGTAGTAAATTCATTCAATGCGTGCCTTCCATCACCTTGCTAAAGAGACTACGCGTTACTTTAGTAGCAGCCCCTCTCCAAAGCTTACCAACCACATCAGTGCCACATCAAATTTCAGCAGTCATTAAGAGGAAACACAAGGGCCGTTTTTCCATACAAATGTAGTCCCTTGTATCCTCCCTGGATAGAGCAATAATTTTTATTACAAAAATCCATGGCCACTATTAGCATGTTTCTATGTTTTCTGTTTTTTCATAAATTAATTAATAGAAAAGATATGAGCCCTCAAAAATCGAAAAAATTCGCCAGATTTTCCGCTGTGTTCAAACATCCAGAAAACAAATTTAGCTAAATTTTAGAAAAAAAGGAAAAAATACGAATTTTTCATGAAAAAAGTATTTAAATCGGTCTAGTTTTGGAAAAGTAATCGGGGGACTACAAAACGTTGATTTATTTTGTTTTTAGTAGATATTTTCGGTCCAAGAAGCAGTTGTCTCTATCACACTCTGCGGTGAAGGCGTTTGGCAATGCGTGGCAGCAATAGATTTTACAAATACCTAGTTTTCAATTCTCTCGCCCGTAGTGTTTCCTCTTAATAGCTTTGGCTTACCTAGCGATAGGCTATGGATAGGTTTATGGCCATTTCCAATAACCTATCTATCTTCAGTTTTGGCATATCGGAGATAAGAAACAGTTTCTATCTCTGTTTTTGCCGTCCAGAGAAACAAGGACAGAAGTTGTTTTCTATCTCCGATATGCCAAAACTGAAGATAGATAGGTTATTGGAAATGGCCATTAAAGAACTTTTTGGACAATAAAGGTGAAAAGTCTCGCTCTGTTGACGTTTCGTAGTTCATAGTAAACTTGGTTGACTTCCTAAAAGGTTCAGATACGTAAATGGCGAATACTAATGGCATATTATAGTTATGCTTATATTTTATGTACGGAAATCAATCGCACACCAAAAAATACATTAATATTAACGAAAAAAAAAACTCGAATTGTCGTGTAATTTTTTAAGTATGGATTTATTTTGTTTTTCGTTTTATAGAGATAGGGATATCTCAAAGTTGGTAAAAAAATAATGAAAAGTGCCGTAGTATACTAAAATTTAAAAGTAAAAGATGTTTTTTGTAATAATTTTTGACATGCCGATAGTATATCAATAGCACTTGATAATTTGTGTGTGTTAGCCTGGACAAGACCAAATTTCTTGGGCATAAAATAAGTTGCACTTTCACAAAAAAAACCTTAAGCAACTCCTAGGAGTTGCCAACTCCAACGTTTTGGGTTTGTGTCTCTACAGACACAAACCCAAAACGTTGTTTTGTCACCCAAGCCTGTTGTTTTGTCACTAACAGAGCCAGCTGTCTATGCCAAATGTGAAAATTACTACTTATAATAACAACTTTCACTGCGGCCCGTCGGACCGGAAAACTGTGACAGTTTCACGAAAATCCAAAGAAATGGTAATTCGGTGGATTGTGACCGAGACAATGGACGCTCTTGATGAGATACTCACGGAGTTCACAGATTTTTGGGAATGTGTGCTTTTAAAAATATATTTACTATTCAAATTATGGTATATTAAAATTTAGTACAGAAGTTAATCTTCTTTGTTCTAATTATGTTACATTGAAATTTAGTACAAAACATAATGTTTTTCTTGATTTTCATGTGCTATTTGATGTAATATTAGGAAGGCATTCTAAAATGCCCATCCTTGTAAACTGCATAGTTTACCTTTTAAACTACTTTTACTCATTTAAACAGAAAGGCTACTAAACTGTAAACGTCTGCTTAAAAATGGTGTAATATTTGTTAGCAACTCAATAAACAGTATTTATATTTCCACAATAATCCTAAAGTACTAAGAACATAATATTAGGGGTGAAAGTATGAAATTGCCGTTTTGTATGGACGAAATCGAGAAAAGTCATTTTTCCATACTAACAATTTTTTAGTTTTTTTGAAAACGCCTGAACCGTTTTCGATGCAATTAAAGGTGAAAGTTAGATGGTTATAAAGCTACGCATTATAGTATTTAAATTTATGAAAATCAAAGTATATAATACAAATATACGTAATCGAAGCAAGAAGGTCAGCTGACACATTGTAAGGGGTCTTTTCAACGACTTCCTTTGAAGTAATAAGCACTAGTATTGCATTTTTTTTAGTCAAAAGTTACTTTATTTAGTTTTTGATATAATACAAACAGAATTACGCAATAATATGACTATACTTGAGCTATAAACAAAATAAAAAGTGGGAAAATAATCGGCAATTTCATACTTTAACCCCTATTATGTTTCCCAAAATTTGAACGCTCTAAGCTTTTTTTTTAAAATACGAGCTAAAAAACCAACAAAAGTGATGAGTTTAAGATTTCTAGAGAATTTCTGTATGTACACAGGTGGGTGAAAAAATATAAACGACAAGTAAGTTGCTTTACGGCCGTTTTCAATATCCTATCTATCGCTAGTTTTGACATATCGGAGATAGGAAACAGTTTCTATATCTGATTTTTCCGTCCAGAGAAACAAAGACAGAAGTTGTTTTCTATCTCGGATATGCCAAAACTAAAGATAGATAGGATATTGAAAACGGCCGTTAGGGGGACTACTAGAGCTATGTGCTGCCCCCGATTGATTCAATTTTATTACTTCTAAGCAAAATCAATTCTCAAAAAACTGTTCTAGTTTTTAGAGATTATAGTATCATTTTAGGAAATTACCTCTAGTATTTATTAAACCACTGTTAACTGCTTTTCATTCTGGCATTCTTTTGCATTGTAGATTATTGGCAACTTCGACTTTAAAAACAACTAACTGAAAAATTTACTATGATTCAATAAATACTAGAGGTGATTTGCTAAAATGATACTGTTCTAGTCTTTTGAGAGTTGATCTTGTCTAGAATTAAGAAAATCAATTGGGGACATCACTTAGCTCTAGTAGTCGAGGGAAGGAGTCGCTACTCAATCAAAATTACCCTTAAATATGTTATTTGCAAGAGAAACTAACAATGTTATTTTGTCACATGCCAGTGTCACGTTCGGATTGCAATCCTGTTAAAGTCTAAGTAATTTATCAAATTTTTTCAGCTTCTGTTTCATTACAACCACGGGCCGTCGACCCGAGCAATCAGCCTTTATTCACCATTTACGAAAATCTACCAAGGCCGCGCTCTTGGCAGCCGAAACAAATCTATATCTTAATAGTATTTTTTACAAGATTATTGCAAACTATTGCGTGCCCGCGTTGACCAATAGAGTGCGTGGCCGTTCGTTTTTTATTAACTCAATGACGAAAGAGGCAGTTCAGAGTTTAAACATGCAGTTCGATGTTCTGAATAAATCAATATATTGGTGCTTATTTCCGTGTATAACTGTAGACAAAATATTAATGCAACAAACACATAAACTTATTACATTTGTATATAAATTAGGAACGCTGTCGCTTAAAGCGGCGTAACATGTGTTTTTCGATGGGCAACTCCCAGCGGGTGTTCCTTACATAATGCAATAGATATCTTATTAATTCAAAGATGGCCCTTCACGGAGCACGCTCTAAACAATGTGCATTTTATACGATTATTTCGTTGCGATTTTGCAGCGTATCGTTAGAAAAGAACACGGTCATACGACTCGAATAACTCGGTTAATTGTGCATGTACATACATAAGTGGATCGTTGAGCAGTACACATGTGCTATCTGTCTATCCATCGGCAATTTTCTTTGTATATTAGTAATTTAAAAATATTTTGTTACGATAAACTTGAATACGTAAAACGTAACGGAAAATCAAGACTAAAACCGGGGTATTAATCCGAACGGGGTTTTCTGATTTTCGATGTTGGCATTAAATTTTTGAGTGATGAAAAATTCGTGTTTTGCACAACGTAGGCCTTGTAGTAGACAAGCAGAAATAAAATAACGCGGTTGGTATATAGACACCGATAGCTAGTCAAGCGTTACGGTGCGCGCGCGCGTCAAAATGGAAACGTTTGAGCCGTATCTTTGATTGCATTGCAGTTGCTACGTATAATAATTCGGTGTTAGCTAACTTAAGTGTTTCGATTGATAAGATATTTTTTGTTGCTATAGAATATGCTTTGCGTAATGAACTAGCAATTGCAAAGTTTAATGGAATTTTAGCAACGTACTTTTTGACACAAAACATTGAATTATTATCTAATATATGGCCTATTGTTATAATGTTTTAATATGTAAACTTTGAGGATGAGGTGAACAGAAGAATTCAGTTGGGTTGGGCAGCATTTGGGAAACTACGTCGAGTCTTCTCATCGTCGATCCCACAATGCTTCAAGACGAAAGTCTTCAATCAGTGCGTCCTACCCGTCATGACATACGGAGCCGAAACGTGGACACTGACGGTACGGCTAGTCCACAAGTTCAAAGTCGCTCAGCGGGCTATGGAAAGAGCTATGCTCGGAGTTTCTCTTAGGGATAAAATCAGAAATGAGGTGATCCGGCAGAATACTAAAGTTACCGACATAGCCCACCGGATTAGCAAGCTGAAGTGGCAGTGGGCTGGCCATATTAGCCGCAGAACCGACAACCGCTGGGGTAAACGAGTTCTTGAGTGGAGACCGCGTCTCGGCAAACGTAGTGTAGGACGCCCTCAGGCTAGGTGGAGTGATGATTTGCGCAAGATGGCTGCAGGAGTTGGATGCGAGAAGCCGAGGATCGACCTAAGTGGCGTGCAATTGGAGAGGGCTATGTCCAGCAGTGGACTGTGATAGGCTGATGATGATGATGATGATGATGATGTTATAATGTTAAAATTGAAATTAGTATTAAACCTGCATTTTACATTTGAAATAACCAATACAAATACATGTTTAAATAAGGTTTTGAATCTCAGATACATTAAATCACATCGACAATATTAGAGTCTTCCCTTATCTGATATAATAATAATAAGTCAAACTAACTAGATATCATTCTGAAGCTTTAAAATATTTATTTAGCACTATCCGTGACACAATACTCTAGTCAATAATATACAAAAAAAAACCTCTATGGTGTCAGTCTCCTCTATGGTGTTAGAACTGAATTAATTGAACTGAAGTGTCAATTGAAAATACCATTCCTCGAATAAAAATGTTTCAACTGTCTTACATCCCTCAACGATTTAATATGCAAATAAGTTTTTAATTTAAGTTTATCATATCGATTAAAATGTTGGCTGGTTCAAATCTACCAAAATGTTGCCATATGCCAGGAACGTCTTCAACGAATAGTACTCTACGGCTTTTAAAACTGTATGCTAATGTGAACCATAATTTGTTGCAGATAGCGCGCCAGGGTGGCGGCGTCCAAGTATGGCGGTGGCGGGCTGTCCCTCGGCTCCGGCGTGTCGGTGAGGCGCGGCATGAAGTGCGCGGGCGTCGCGGGCGCCGGCGACGAGCTCATGCTCGGCTCCTGCTGGCTCGACCCCAAGGACTCCTCGCCCCCACCCACCTGCCACGAGCTCCTCGACTCCCTCCTCGCACCGCCCCCGCTCGCGGAACTAAAGCCCCTCCCCCCCTTCACCGGGTACACCGGGCACCTATCCATCAACGGCATCTCCGGACACCACTTCCACGCGATAGCGCAACGCCTCCCCGAGGAAAACAACAACTACCCCACCCAGAGCGGGTACGGCGCTGACCATGACGTCGTCAGCTCCTCCACCTGCGCAGCTGATGCAGAACCACCTGATTTGGAGGACGTCAAACCTTTCCTAGAAAATGATACAAAACCCTTCGCCGAGACGACATCAATAGCTGACTCTTGCGCTGCGTCATGCTCGCCTCCCGCGAAACTATTCGAGGAAGGCCCCAAGCAAGAGCTGTACGACATCAGCTCGATAGATGACTTCGCGGCTATCATCGGATCTGCTATCGCAGACACCACCGTCCCATCTCAGCCCGAAGACCCTGAAAGGAATGATTCCCGAGACAGTTGGATGGACATCGACGCGTGGATCGCCGGCGCCTGCAACCAGCACGGCGACAAAATCGTGCCGCATGATCTAAACGAATTCGTTCTTCCAACGTCGCCCCCGCCACAATCGCAGGGTCATCACGGACTTGAATTCTGTAAAACTGGACAGGACTTCGTCAAAAGCCAAGAGTTTCTGCAGAAGAATCTGAATCAGGCGGGCTCGACGCTCCAGTCGTTGCTGACGCACGGGTACATGCCGCTGCTGCAGAACCGGTTACAGAACGGGCCGCCAGTCAAGCAGGAGGCTCCAAGCTCGACCAGTTACGGAATGGACGTTATATCGACGTCGTCGCCTCCCGGAAACGCTGTGTCGACGACAGATGGTGTGGGCGGCATTCTGAACGGGCGATACGCCTCCCATTACGCACTCGGCTTGAAGCCTGAGGGGCTGTGCAGTCCGGACAGGTTGCTGGGCTACCCGCACGCTCACACGACGACCGTGACGCCTGTAAGTAAAAACAAACGTAGGCCGAAGGCGAAACAGTCGAATAACGGGAGCATCCACGGCAGTTCCCTGGCGTTCTCATCGGCGACGGCTGCGGAGCTGAGCGGCCTTTTGGGGAAGGAGAAGCCGGTCCACCGGTGTGGTATTTGCAATAGAGGGTTCTTGAACAAGTCGAATATAAAAGTGCATCTCAGAACCCACACGGGCGAGAAGCCGTTTAGGTGTGACGTGTGCGCGAAGGCATTTAGACAGAAAGCGCATCTCATAAAGCACCAACAGATCCACAAGAGGATCGGCAGGGACTAGAAACCTACGCCGCCCTCACTAGCTCAAACGAAGCATTTCTATAGTTTTAGTTGTGTGTGTGAACGTTGTGGAGAAGCATCACGCTGTGCAGAATCTCATTGTATTAGGGTACGTGCGTCGTGTTTGTATCATTGTCTTCTAACTTAGTTAAGAGCGATGTTCAGATAATATTATTTTATAACCCCTTAGTATAACATTCCTAAGGACAAGTGCAATGTTAACTAGTTTTAAGCGATCTTCAGACTTATTTTGATGTAGATAATTGTTTATAAAATGTTGTTGTGTGATGGATGATTTGGAAGATTGTGACAAAAGTTTTTCATTCAATTTTATTTTTATTGTATAGATTAATCCGTCTGGTTAGCTTAGCATCTTCAAGTTTTTCAATTATGTTTTAAATTAATTGTACTCATTTACCACGGATACGTCGCACGCTAAATAACAGCGCGTGTTTCGTGGGTCTTAAAATGCATAAACGAAATACATCTTAATCTATTTTATTTATATTTCGTATGTGAATGGTTACTCCGATTACCTACTTATAGTCAAATTATTATTTAGTCTTACGACTGTATATTATTAGGTACTTAATTAATGTTAAAGAAACAAAGATGACAAAGCTCATGAGGCTATAATGAAACTTTGTGAACAAAAATGTTCGTCATTTATATCGTATTATGTTAACATTTGTCCATCAAAAAAATCATTGAAATACTAACATTCATTTCATTTTTACTTAACTTTTCTTCAACTATATTCTTATGCAAAATAACTCTCATGTACTTATTAAGTGCTTAAACTTATATTTTTACAGTATTCAGTCACAATCACAGAACATGGTTTTCAATGTTCTGTGGTCACAATTATCACATAAGGAATATGTTTCGAGCAATCAGCTACAGCAAACATTCGCTATATTTTAGCGAATTTGAAATTGTTACCTTTTCTAAAATAAATAATATAATGGATTACTCTGATTCAATCTTTATACACATTTTATATCAAAAGACTAACTCGTAACGCATATTATAATGTGTTTCTTTTTTTTTTTGCATAGGTAATTCGAAAGTCACGCAAACACATCCACCTCATGGTTAATTTTAATGTGGTATAAAACATGTTCAAACTGGTATCACAGGAAAACATATTATACAATCGTAAAAAACACAGTACAGTCAATTATTCAAAATCGATTCATCATTCAAATTTACTCGCTACCAACTGTTTATTAAAAGTTTTTATTTGAAGTTTAATCACGAATTAAACGTGTTAAACAGATTCAGGTGGCTTTAACTTTTCATTCTATCATTTATAATCAGTTTGTTTTATCTCAAAAATGTACCTTCTTAAAACCTAGCTAATATTTTTGTTAAATATCTTAAACAATATCATTCCTAGACCGAATATGAGTTACAAAAATCGCACACCCAGAAACTCATATTCATATAACGTGCTTCAGATGAATAAAATACTCGAAAATACATCCATCACCTTGTTTGGTCATTTTACTATTATTCTGTTTAGTACAGTCGGAACAAGGGTATTATTTTTGCTTTGTCTAAAAAAACAATTTTTTAGACAAGTCAAAAATAATTGCATTACTTTCCATCTATGCAAAATATTGAGACCACAACAAATTACTATTCAAAAGAACTAAACACCTAAGATCGCTCGTTGAATTAATGAGCGCGCTGTAACGCCGATCCTTCGATGCGCCGGCGCACGCGAACCGGCGGAACTGACGTCCGGGAAGCGGACTGGAAAAAAATAAAATTCAGCGCTCTAATAGTACCGATCCGCTGTTGCACAACCGCTGTCAGACAATTAGGACAGTATTTAATCAACTGTATATTCCAAACGGTCAATGTATATGCCAATGATTTGCTAGAAACATCGATAAAATATGTGTCAAATGTCATATAGTTTAAATTTAAAAAGTGAATGTCAAGTACGATAATGCAAATTTAACGTAATGTTAAATTTGCAATACCGTACTTGACATTGACTTAAAGATGGATCAGTATCCATCCACTGATCCATCTTGAGCTTATTGGGTTGGAAATTTATCTGTCACTGATTGTTTATCTAGTGATTTTATTTAATTTTACATCATCTGCTAAATATATTAATACTAAGAAATTTCTTACCAAAATCCTTTGTTAGGAAATCATTTATTATTATAATGTAGTATTTGTAACACTACAAAATACGCCTAAATATCAATAATATTGATAAAAAAAAATACTACGTATCATCACAAAACACAAATTTCCTTAATCCATGACAAAATCTATATAATAATTTATTCTCATCATTTCTTCCACCTAATGCATTTCATATAAAACTCTTTACTTAAGTTCTTAACATTCCATTTTCATTTATATTATTATGAATAAAAAGACGCGGCGTTTACACGCCCGTCTGTAGGCGTGAGGTAAGAGCGGTTTCCATACACGCTGTGAGATAACGCGCGGCTGTAAAACGCTGGTTTTATTTAAACTAATGGCTGAAAGAAGTTTTTCGTTTTTAATTGACATCTTAAATATTCAAGCATCTGTCGGAAATCTTCGTTTAAAAGCTTGTTTAGCCCAATATGTGAATGTCAGTCCACCTTTTGTACATTAATATTTTAATTTTTTTTAACGGGATGGAGATTGAGAACACAAAATGTATTTTTTTTTCTAGTTTTATCACTGATTCTACTTTAGTAAAATGATTCATAGAAGGGTAATGTCTGAAGAGGCCCCTTGGTGTGTTTTGGCGTTTTTGTGTTTTACCCGCGGCGTTTCCCACGCGTGTGTAGTTGGACCTTAAAAGTACCTTTTGCTAGCTATTAGACTTTAGGCTAAGTATTTATTTTTAATTGTAATATTATTGTAATTATTCGTCCTTCCGTTAAACATTACAGAAACCCTTGGATATGTTACAATTAAATTAAGGAGAAAATGTTATATTTTTAGAGGTTTTTTTTTTCAATTCAATTTTAAGTAAATTGTAAATTAATGTAAAATAAACGAGATTTTTGTTAACGATAACTCTTTGGTTTTATTTCCTCCGTAGCAACTGGACAGATTCGCAAATGGACAGATTCTCAGGTGGACGGATTAGCAACTGGACAGTGCACAGTCGTCAACATTAAAATATAGGTAATACTTAGTAAGAGCTTTGCCGTCGTGGTTCTACGGGAGCTTGGAGCTTGAGACTTCTTCGCAGATTCGTGACTGATAATGCGAATTAAAAAGGCAAGAGTTTTGGGTTACTCTTATTCTTACAGAATTCAAACGCAACACGTAAGCAACTTCTGAAGCGAAACTTCGTAAGTAAGTAGGTACAAAATGAAATATACTAGTCATCCGTTCTCAAAATTTCATTTTATATTATTTGATATTTATAATTATTATACTTTAAGTTGATACTCTGCAAAATGAAAGATTTGAAAGTCGGATGATTTTATTAAAAAAAATAGTAATTTCGAGCAAGCGCTTTTGACCTAAATTTTACACTTTAATACTGGCTATGGGCTTAAAGTTTGACCAACAGTGGAGAGAAGACGCAACTGCCCATTTTTGCCTAGCAGTAACCACCACCAGGTACCCATAGGACGAGAGAAGGTGGTGCTATTTTATTTTAGACCGGAACTAGCACATATAATTATCATTCTTCAACTTAAAAAAAACTGTTGGTAGATAACGAAGAAGGAATAATCTTGACACAATTTAATGCATATCTTTTTTTGTGTAATGAAATTATCATGTGTTTTCTAAGTAAAGGTAAGAAATATGGTTACGAAAATAGACCCTAGATAGGTATACTGTTTATTGCACTCCTTGCAAAATAAATTTAAAACAGAAAATAAATTTCGAGCTGTACAACTAAGGCGATCTTATTGCTGGAGGAAACGATCTTTTTTTTTTAATAAATAATAGGCTAGCTCTTGACTACATACTTAACTGTACGGTTAAGAAGAAGCCTAAGATGGAGCGAGCTTACCCGGAGGTACAGGTTCTTCCACACACCAGTGGTACACAGAAAAACTGTTTGGCGGCCTCTTACGAAGCCTACCACCGCAGAGGGATCTGTTAGCCGTCATCGTTGGATAGAAGTGAGTATGGAAAATTGTATTCGTATTTTCAACAAATTACCACAGGGTATTGCTGAACTCCCTGTACATAACCTTAAATCGTATGTCAAAGTAATTTTAATGAAAAAGGGCTATTACACTGTCAATGATTATTTAAATGATAGAAATGTATGGCATTAAATTGTCCCAGCTCGTACTTGCTTAAACCTTGTAAAAATCACCTTACCTTGTAAAAATTTATTTAAAAAGAGGCTCACAATAGTGACCGAGTTTCTTGCGCTGCTCCTTCTCGGCACTAGCCCAGACTTGTCCCGAAGCAGTGGTAGGTTTAAATTCAGACGTGTAAAAGCGCCTCCTGGGGCCTATTTGCAGAAATAAAACTTATTTCAACTGATTTTAAAGATGCCGTTGCCCAGGGTGGACCACTAGGAGGTAGATCCCACCACCTCAAAATCTACTGATTCCAATCCCAAGATCTCTTCCAGACAAGCTTCATGTAGACGAATAAATCGTTTTCGACAAAAATTTTAGTTTGAGTGGTACTAATTTTAATTCAGAGCCAAGTCAATCAACTACAAACGCTAGACTTGTTTAATTATCATCATCAGTTTTTCCAATTGTTGAAATGTTTTTATTTATTTTCTTTTATCAGCATTAATTTTTACAGACAACGGCATGTCAACCTACCCAAAAAGTTAAAGGTCATTGAATTGATTTTCAACTTTAAGTCTAACAAGTAGCGATCAATATCAATTGAGAAAATTTGACGTTTTGTGGTTGGTTGACGTGCTGTTGCCTTTACAAACAATAACAAATGTAACAGAGGACTGTCCTTCGCGAGTTCGCGCGCGGTTTTCTAAAAATAAATAGCGCATCTGGGTCACAGCGTCTAACAAAGGTGCGAACACAGTGAAAGAGCCGAGTTCACACACTCGGATGAAAGTCGGATGTGAAAATTGACATAGTGAGCACGGGGCTTTTTGCGAACAGCGCGCTTTCTCGGTGGAGGTAAACATTGGCGACCTTGAATAGTTTGTCATACCAACTTTGCTGGTTCTATTATCGATGTATCGACCGCTTAACTGAGTCCTTTCTGACGTCAGTTTTATCGTCTTCATTTTAATTTCCCTCCCAATTCATGCATTCTATACCATTCTTATGAATTAAACGATATTTTTATCACCCAAAGGAAGACGATTGAATTCATAATAATAATATTGAGAACATAAATTGGGAGGGAAAGACGACAAAGTGACGTCAAAAAGGACTCAGTTAAGCGGTCGACCTATAGTAAGAACTGATACACAATGTGACACAAAAATTACACCTAAAACTGGCCATAATGGAATTTAATGTGAGTGTCAACTTTATAACCTTTTTAGACGACCATTTGGATCAGCAGTAGTAGACGCTGCTTCTGAGCCATGGGTCGCGGGCTCGATTCCTGCACAGTACAAATATTGTGTGTGCATGAACATGTTTGTTTGTACTGGTCTGGGTGTTTTCTATGTATTATAAGTATTTATTTACAAAAAAAAAAGTATATAAGTAAGTTTATCGGTTGTCTAGTACCCCATACGACAGGGTACTTAATAGTAGCTTAATTTGGGACTAGATGGCTCTGTGTGGCCCAGTGAGGCATGTCTTAAATATTATTATAACCCGACCAAATTGTGTCGTCATGATTTGATATGGATTTTTATGTAATGTTCTATCTATTCTATTTATAAAGGATGTACTAAAAGGGCACCATTTAGTTGAGTACTTTTGTTTAGATTTTTGACTCTGATTATGTATCTATTTTTATATAGTTCATCTTATGGTTCTACAAACTCAACTTCACATACCAGTTTAGTACAGTGACAGAAAAATCTGCTTCAGAGCCGTGACTTGCGGGTTCGATCCCCGATCAAACGTGTGTGCTAGACACTGGTGTGTGTGTTTTCTATGTATAATAAGTGTATTTATGTATTTAAGTAAGCTTATCGGTTGTCTAGTACCTTTAGTAGGGTCTCAATTTGGCACTAGGTGGCTCTTTGTAGCCCAGTATGGCATGTTTCATCATCATTTATTCTTTTTTCACACGACAATCGTATCCAGGAACAAAACTGATTTAGGTTCACACGATTCACATTTACCTTATAGAAAATTACTGGGCAGTATTTTAGTGGCTCGTCTTAAAACTGCTGGATTCAGATCTAGTATAGTACTATATCTTGTACCTAGATCTAGTATGCGACCTGTGCAGACGAGGCTTTAGTAAGTGGCCAATACTGACGCTAGACGCGCATGTCGGCAGTCGGCGCACGCGCACGCGCACACACAACCTCGTCACTTTCTATTTTGCCGACAACACAGGATATACCTACTTCATTTGAGACGATTACTATTTGACAAACAATCAGATGTTTGATGTAAGCACGGATCAGATTAAGAGGACGTTAGTATGTATTTAAGAAGAGATTGTACCGAACTTCTTGTTTCCTCTGATATTCTTACATATTTTAGTCTCGACAAATCATATTAAATACTTATTTATTTTTATTATTTGCAGTTCTTTCAATTGACATTAAAACACTGTTAATAATTTCACAATACTTACTAATTAATAACTAGTAAATAAATGTGGACTACATCGAAAGAAAATTTTACGGATTTAACTCAAATAAAATAATATCACATAAATTATACTGATCCTAAAGTTAATCTATTTAAAGCACACACAAACACCGAGACTCGAGAAAATATAGAAAATTAAAAGGCATTAAAATATTATTTATTATTTTACACATTGTTAGTTGATGCCAATTAAACCAATAATTAAATGGTTTTAAAATGTAATCAAGTTTCTGATCCAAGTAGAAAATATTATAACTTTAATAAAAACGGGGCGCAAACTTGGTCTTTGACCGAACGTCAAAAGTCCAAGCTCAAGGTCTGCCAAAGGGCAATGGAGCGTAGTATATTAGGACTGAAAACAGTCGATAGAGTGAGAAATACCATCATCCGCTCGAAAACTAATATACTAGATATAGGCGAGAAGACTGCCAGGTTGAAGTGGGAGCGGGCCGGTCACATATGCAGAATGCATCCTGATAGGTGGACTCGAATCGTCACACAGCGGACACCTTCGGACGGCTACCGTCGAAGAGGAAGGCCAAAGAAAAGATGGTGTGACGATTTGACTGCATTTCAAACCGAATGGGAGTCTCTGGCACTGGATAGGGATCAGTGGAGAAGTTTGGGGGAGGCCTTTGCCCAGCAGTGGGATGGAGTAGGCTAGCAAAAAAAATAGGTTCGAATCCCATCTAGGACAGTCAACATGTTTTATTTAAGGAATTGTATTTTCACTATATGTTTATCGTTGATTCATTATTTCAAATTTAGCGCTTAGTTGCAGTCAGGTAAACAAAGTATGGTTAGCATAAAAATTACGAAACATTGATTAATTATGTTTTTAATCACTGCTAATTGATTGTTTGGCTCCGGTCCTCATTTCAAAAGCTTTATGTAATTATTACTGAAACAATCTGTAAGCCGTGTCGATGCTTTTTATTTAGGTTAGTCATTCGCTTTAGATATGGTAATTTAGTATTCAAATACCTAGTGTTTAATTAGTCAACAATTGTTGGTTTAAAAATGATTGTCTATGTTTTAATTATGTGTGTGTTTTCCGAGTCTGTAATATTTACGTTTACAAATTATGTCATAAGCCTGAATTCACTAAAAAAATCGTCATGACTGCACCATCTTAATGTCTAAAAATTTTGACACCAACAACTTTTTTATAGGGGCCGCCTTGATATTACAAGAAATAGCTACTCAGTAGCTATTAAATAAAATAAACTAGCTAATAAAAACTATGTACTTCTTGGATTATAATAGATTTTTTCTAATATTGTATAGAAGGTAGATAGACTACCCTTAACGAAGTTACATAGCCTCATCCAATGATATTTTTTTTTTTTTTTATATATTTTAAGACATGCCTCACTGGGCCACACAGAGCCATTTAGTCCCAAATTAAGGTAGTATTAAGTACCCTGTCGTATGGGGTACTAGACAACCGATAATCTTACTTATATACTTTTTTTTTTTGTAAATACATACTTATAATACATAGAAAATTTAAAAAGTATAGATAGGTTATGCCCTTACAAAACTATCGAAATATACACCGTAAAATTTTAGTGGTTGTTTTCCCGCAACAGAACGATTTACCTTTAGTAGCACCATCGAATCGTGCGAGTTATTTTTTGAAAATAAACATATCGTTGTTCCCAATTAATCAAAAAAATAATCATCAACTCAAAAGCGTGAGATACGATAGTATCTTTACAAAATGTGACGTGTTTGGGTACTGCTTGCCGCACGAAATCAATGTTCAAAGCAAAAGAAGCTCTACGCGCTAAGTAATACAGCATAAACTGCACCACGCGAGGGGCAATGACCCCGGCCGGTGACCGGCTGCGGCGCGGCTGGTACCATTGGTTCGAGGTTGCTTTCGAGTTTCGTTTATCACAATCGTAAAACGGCTATTTTTTATTTGAATAAAAAAAAACCCGCACAAATCTATTGTACTTCTAAGATAGAATCATTTTACTGCGGGAAAACAACCACTAAAATTTCACGGTGTATGTGCCGCTTGCGAACAACTGCAAACATGCGTAATTCTTATTTTGTCCTTGTCATACTCGTGAAAAGAACAATCACTTTCTCTTTCATGGATTTTAAAAGACGTCACGATAATTGTGACGTTTTAGGGACGCATATTGAGAGCGCATGTAACATATCTATTACTTTTTAAATATCATTGGCCTCATCAAAGTACTTAAAACAGTATTACACATCACAACTTACAAAAAAATATACGCAAAACATACTCGTCCATAACATTAAATCGTCATAAAAAAGAACATGAATTTTTATTTACCCCGTAACCACCACTTATAGCCCACAAAAACAGAGTTCACGATGACGTTGAATTTTTGCGACAGAATCTAGTTTAAGAAGCGACAAGTGGCGAGCTGTTCTGCTGGCGGTACGGCAGATTCTTTCACCAACCCACTTACATAGAGTAGAGAACTAGAGAGGTATGATTTCACCGCGTCGTCGTAAGTATAACGATGCAATGTCAATGCTAGCAGTGTGAACTTGAGACAAAAAGATGGCGATTATGGAAAGAGAGTCATTTAATTACGGAAAAACAATTGAGGTGGTATTATGATAGATTGATGCCTTTATAATTAGTACTGATTATAATAGATTACGTTGATATCAGAATAGGTTGGTCTAGTGGTTTAAATACCGGGACAAGATCTCGGGTTCCGGGTTCAATCCCCGGGTCGGGCAGCAAAAAGTTTGGAACTTTCAAACATTGCTCGGGTTTGTCATTACCAACCCGCATTTGGCAAGCTAGGTATTTATGCCAGTACCAATAATTGCAGTGGTAACTTGAATTCAATGATGGAGGCCTTTTCCCTACAGTGGGATGATTATAGGCTGTTACTTCTTTTTACTTTACACTATTGAAACTTGTTTTTTTTTTGACTCAGGCAGGACCTAAGCCTGCTTTTCCATACATACCGGGCGCGGTGATTAGTCCAATTAAGTCATCGAGCCATAGCGTCAAAGCTCCCGATGTGTGTGCGTGTGTGTATGTGTGTGCCGGTGTGTATCAATGTCTGATGTGAAACCATTCATACCATAAAAGTATTCAAAATTAGTAACAGAACAATTCTGTAAAGAAAGTGCGAATTAAAATAAATGTGCAAATTCATATGTTGGCATTTACTTCGAAAGATTTATACTAAACAGTTTATTTCAGGGGTCACTCCCACAAGCCTCGAATGTGAATGAGTAAAGGTCAGGGCGACCTTTGCAGGGAAGATCGAGTGAAATGTACGCGAGTAGGGCTTCCAAAAGTATAATAAATAAATAAATAATAATAAATATTTTCAGACATGCCACACTGGGCCACACAGAGCCATCTAGTCGCAAACTAAGCTACTACTAAGAAGCTTGTCGTATTGGCAAATAAACAAACAATAAACTTACTTATATATATTTTTTTGTAAATATATTATATACTTATAATACATAGAAAACACCCAGACCAGCACAAACAGACATGTATTTGTACTGGGCGGGGATCGAACCCGCGACCCATGGCTCAGAAGCAGCGGTTACTACCACTGATCCAAATGGTCGTCAGAATAGTATCTGACTAAGTAAAAGCTTCAAATTATTTTAGTTACACAGGGTTAAATGCTGTCCATTGACACAGAGTTACAGAAAAAATAGACCTGCTCCATAAAAGGACTTCTTCCGTGATGGACGGAGTAGTGTCATCAGCTCCGAGATCCCAGGATCAATTCTCAAACGAGTCAATGTAGGAAAAAAAATTAGTTTGTATTGTCATCGGGTCTGTGTACGATCGTTGTATCTGCTTTTAACAAAAAAGTAATTTATTTGCAACTTATAACAACACCAAAAAAAGACCAGGTAATATAAAAACAAAAAAAATACAGTCGAATTCAGAACCCCCTCTTTTTTTGGAAGTCGGTTTAAGAAGATAGGGGTTTTCCATTAAAAAGAGAGTATTAAATTACCTATATTGATGTAAATGTAAGCAAAAGTAGTAAAAACATAAAAACTCCACTAACCTGTAGACAATCAAATGTGTATAGGCTGCTTCTGGGTAAGCTCGCTCCATCTTAGGCTTCTTCCGTAAAGTTAAGTATGTAGTCAAGAGCAAGCCCATTAATTATAAAAAAAAAACGATCACATTTCAGCTAAACACTTTACGGAGAACATATCAGTATATAAACTTGAAAAATTTTGTCTCAGGCGGGACTCGAACCCGCATCTCCTCGCATGCCGGGCGGGCGCCATACCATTAGGCCACGAGACAAAAAAAAATTTTTCAAGTTTATATACTGATATTATAAGTGCAATTAAGTTGCTAAAATATCAAATAAAGTATATAAATAGCTGTTTCATCTTAACTGACTGTCAAACATCTGCAAAGATGTTTCTTTCGGGTGTTAAGGGTGCAAACTCCTAACATTTGATGAAGCAACGCTGGCTCACAGCGTAAGAATATGCTTGAAAAATTCGCGCCGTGTCGCAGTGTCTCGGTGGCCTAATGGTATGGCGCCCGCCCGGCATGCGAGGAGATGCGGGTTCGAGTCCCGCCTGAGACAAAATTTTTCAAGTTTATATACTGATATAATAAGTGCAATTAAGTTGCTAAAATATCAAATAAAGTATATAAATAGCTGTTTCATCTTAACTGACTGTCAAACATCTGCAAAGATGTTTCTTTCGGGTGTTAAGGGTGCAAACTCCTAACATTTGATGAAGCAACGCTGGCTCACAGCGTAAGAATATGCTTGAAAAATTCGCGCCGTGTCGCAGTGTCTCGGTGGCCTAATGGTATGGCGCCCGCCCGGCATGCGAGGAGATGCGGGTTCGAGTCCCGCCTGAGACAAAATTTTTCAAGTTTATATACTGATATAATAAGTGCAATTAAGTTGCTAAAATATCAAATAAAGTACTTTACGGAGAAGCACACAAAAACACAATGGGTATTCTAGGCACTGAAAATTCTTCTGTATTAATTTTAATATCAACTTCGAAAGGAAAAACATCATTCTAAGGGACAAGTCTCAAATACGCACAACACTATGATAACCCTCTTTTAAATATATAAGGAATGGGATAACAGATTCGGAGGATCACGGTGGAAGTGTAAGATTTTTTACCATGATTATGATGAGGAAGCTTGTTAGACGAATTAAGAAAGATATTATAGCAAATAATCATACTGACATTCACTGACAACTGACAAACTCTCATTGATTCTGCTTGACTTAATAGAATCAAATGTCATTGTATCACAGAAAAGGAAAATGCCAATGAAAAAGATTATACAACTCAGGGTTGTTTCATAAGTTCCAGAAATTCTGGATGCTTCATATCAGATAGCAAATTTTTTAACAAATTGTGGTAAAGCTAAAAATTAGTCGAGTTATGCCAGAAATAAGTAGAGTAACAATAGAGACCCATTTTCTAACTTCTTATTCTGGACACTAGCCCGCACTTATCCCGAAGGAACGATAGATTAAAATAGTGAGACGTGTAAATTGTCCCCATGGGATTATTGGCAGAAATATTGAGTCTATTTTTATATTGCAAAAACGTGCTGTGCGGGCTATTTACGGCCTTAGACCCCCGTGACTCTCTAAGAGAGCTTTTCAAAGAGATCAACATACTAACAGTTGCATCTCAAAACATCTTCGAAAATATTATGTACGTCCGTAAAAACCTAGATTTTTTTGTCAAAAATAGTGACGTACACAATTTCAATACCCGAAATAAAGATAAACTTGCCGTTCCAGGATTCAGACTGCGAAAAGTGGGTAATTCGTTCATGGGAAATTGTATTCGTATTTTCAACAAATTACCACTGTCAATTGCTGACCTCCCTGTACATAAATTCAAATCATATATCAAAGTTGTTTTAATGAAAAAGTAAACATGTTTATTTAAAAAGAGGCTGACAATAGTGACCGAGTTTCTTACGCTGCTTCTTCTCGGCACTAGCCCACATTTGTCCCGAAGCAGTGGTAGGTTAAATATTGGGACGTGTAAAAGCGCCTCCTGGGGCCTATTTGCAGAAATAAAACTGATTTTAAATGTCTTTTCAGATTTTAGTGTTTTTGAAGTTGCAACTTAAACGCAAATTTTTGGATTCCTTTAGCTGACATAATGCTGATGATAAATTTAGTTGTTTCATAAAGTAAAACGAGTGTTAAGAGGAAACACTACGGGCGAGAGAATTGAAAAATAGGTATTTGTAAAATCTATTGCTGTCGCGCAATGCCAAACGCATTCACCGCAGAGTGTGATAGAGACAACTGCTTCTTGGATCGAAAATACCTACTAAAAACACACCAAATCAACGTTATGTAGTCCCCGATTACTTTTCCAAAACTAGACCGATTTAAATACTTTTTTCATTAAAAATTAAAGAAAAGCTTTGGGCCGTGTTCGTATGTTTCCTTTTTTTCTAAAATTTAGCCAAATTTGTTTTCTGGATACTTTATTTGATATTTTAGCAACTTAATTGCACTTATAATATCAGTATATAAACTTGAAAAATTTTGTCTCAGGCGGGACTCGAACCCGCATCTCCTCGCATGCCGGGCGGGCGCCATACCATTAGGCCACCGAGACACTGCCACACGGCGCGAATTTTTCAAGCATTTGTTTTCTGGATGTTTGAACACAGCGGAAAATCTGGCGAATTTTTAGATTTTTGAGGGCTCATTATCTTTTTTATTAAATAATTTATGAAAAAACAGAAAACATAGAAACTTGCTAATAGTGGCCATAAATTTTTGTAATAAAAATTATTGCTCTACTGGCATTATCCAGGGAGGAAACAGGGGACTACGTTTGTATGGAAAAACGGCCGTGGTGTTTCCTCTTAATGGCCTCATTGGGCTTATTTAAGAAGACAAGCATTAAAACAGATTTTACTGACATCGACTTTCTTGTGGCAACCCTGCAGACCGGCGCGCGCGCACACCTCGCCCTTCATTCGTGAACTTGGACGATCGTGACCTTTACACTCCGCGACAGATAACCAGCCCAATACGCAGCCGAGTATGTGTGTGGACTTAACACTGTCCAGGGCTGTTCATTCACAACATTAACCTGTTTTCTTGAGCCTGGAAAATTTGGGAAAAAGAAAAGGTGTAGGGTTACCTACTAATAACCTGACGGGCGTTCTGTAGGTCGCACTGAGTTGACGGCTCACGTGGATTGCACAAAATTTATCTTCCTAAGTATATACTATACTTGTATAAATGCCAGAGTTTAGATGTTAGTTACTTAATCACGCTAGCCAGGTTTAAATAGTGAGGGCTTATAAATTTTTTCAGGTCTCTCAACCCCCAGAAGGCACTCGGATGCCACGATAACAATTGATTTCAATTGTGTCTGGAATAACTCACGATCGAGGGATTAACTTCAAAATATTCATGTTATTTGCTTAATAATATCACCTGTCGTATGATCGTATGATCTCTTATCCCTCAAAGAAAAAAATAAGCCTGCCAACTCTTGGATTGAACATTAACATTAACAAGAAGTTTTGTATTCTTTATTAAGCAAGCCGGGCTACAGGTTTGATGAGCCCATCAAATCTCTTAAAAACAATTGTTAATGTGACAAAAAAGTTTAACATTATTGTTCTGGGAATTCATCCAAATACGCATCGAATAACGATATGTGGGTAGAACTACCACCAAGAGAACCAGCTCTTTGGATGCAGACAGCAGCCCAGCTATGGGCGTCAAAAGTTCTCGATGACCAAGAAATTCAACAGTTTTATATCTCACCAATAAAACATCCCGCACCTCTGGCACACAAAATAATAATTTGTTGGAGAAATCGCATCGCCGTCTTCCTTGCAGTGACCTTTACTCGTCGCAGATTGTTACAAGATTAATCGCCAAGACCTGAGAACCTGCGAGACTGATGATCGGGCTGTGCCAGTCAGCTACTGTTTAATGAGGTGAGTAGTTGCTGTATTTTTGTACATGGGTGGCCAAGATAGTGACGGTAAACTCACTGGTTGAGAGGCTTTGACAGCGGTGTTTTAGGTAAGTAAACTCAGTGGTTTTGACAGCGGCGTTATAAGTGCCGCTAGTTTTTTATCCTGAATCCACATGAAAAAACATCTCGAAAGAGTAATGTGAAAAGTGTACTGCCGGCTTATAAAAAAAAAAAGCCTCTTCCCTTCCTATTGATGTCGCAAAATGCGACTTAAGGGGACTAACTAGAGCTATGTTGTGCCCCCAATTGATTTCATCATCATCATCATATCAGCCGAAAGGCCTCCCCCAATTGATTTAATTTTATTAATTCTACACAAAATAAACTCCTAAAAAAACTAGTATAGTAAATTTTAGCAAATTACCTCTAGTATTTATTGAATCACAGTAGAGAGCAGGCCGTTGCCACCTATAATTAAGTTTACATCGAGCATGCAGTCAAATTGGCAACATCTTATTTTAAACTATTGTTGATGTAACCTTGTTGGTGATTTGAATAATTCAAAAATATTCCATCCTTGTGATCAGCAGTGGAGGTGAACTGATATAGAATGATGAAAAAATATAGTAATATTTCAGATACAATCTCTATAAATACAATATGTTACTTGAACTTTATTAATTAACATAAGAAAATATAGTAAACAGGAATAAATAAAATAAGTTATAAAAACAGAGAGCTCAGAGAATCACTTAAGAAATTTAACATTTCTATTCATATGCATTAGAATCCAATGCCTCTGAATGGAACAGTCAAGCTTATCTCTAACTTCCTTCGGGATACCATCTAAGTTCTTCCGTAGTAGCATTGAGCAGCTTGTTTCCTTATGATTCCGCAAACATCGGCTACACCAGTTTTGGCGATTATAAATATGTATCTTGTCTTTACTCTAGATATTTGTACCTTCGTTGTTTTTGATTCCATATAACTTTTGTGTTTACTTTTGGAAAAAAGAAAATTCGTGGTGAAAACTGAACTCAATTCATACACATACACATAGTGGAAACAAAGGGTAAAATTCGTATTGGAAATTGAAACTAGCACGGCATATTTCACTGGAAACTTTAATAAGACCTTATTAAATCCCGGACCAAGTTCTCAGAGTCCTGGGTTTGCTTCCCGTGGCGAGCCACTAGAGTTTCGAATTTCAGAACATTGCTTGGGTATGTTTTTATTTATTTATTTATTTAAGCTTTATTGCACAAACGAACAGTTATTGTACAAAAGGTGGACTTAATGCCACGAGGCATTCTCTGCCAGTCTACCATCGAGCTAAACAGAAATGCTATGTAAGCGGTGCGATAAAAAAAAAGTTATTATATAAAACTATCAATAAAAAAATTACTAAATATATATATATATATATGTGATCACCAACCCGTATTTGGCAAGCGTGCCTATTATGCCTCTAAGTGATTATCGCTGTGGTAACTTGAATTCAATTATTAAGGCCTTTTCCTTTCAATAGGATGGTTATGTGCCGTTATTATAAGTACTTTACTTTTATTACGCCCAGGAGAACCCGAAATCTGACGAAAGCTACCAATGCAATCAATTTACGTTTATTACCTCCAGTCCAATTTTTATTAAGCTCCACTTAAACCCGCTCAACTTTCGCTAAGATCATTTCTTTCCACTTGACACTCGATCAAAGACAATAAAGGCATAACCCATAACCTTGGCAATAACCTCTGCGCGCGCTCAGCCGGGCGGGCGTGCGAGCGAGACGGCGCTATGGAAAGTAGGCCGGTGGCACAGATAAGCCGTCGTGTACCACATCCGTAAAGTGATGTGTGTTGCCAATAAAACGGCTAGGCTCGACTTAAGTATTTAGGCACTCGTATTTAATTAACCACTTAGTGTAAAATTGTAGTTAATAAATAAATAATAAATAAATAAATAAATATTTAAGACATGCCACACTGGGCCACACAGAGCCATCTAGTCCCAAATTAAGGTACTATTAAGTACCCTGTCGTATGGGGTACTAGACAACCGATAAACTTACTTATATACTTTTTTTTTTTTGTAAATACATACTTATAATACATAGAAAACACCCAGACCAGTACAAACAGACATGTTCATGCACACAAATATTTGTACTGTGCGGGGATCGAACCCGCGACCCATGGCTCAGAAGCAGCGTTAACTACCGCTGATCCAAATGGTCGTCAAACAGTTACATGTGAAGTCAACTGTTTTAACATTTCCTGTTGTGGAAATAGAGACTGTGAGAGAAAAACGAACTTTAATCCATTTGAATGAAAGTTTGACGAGATAATCTTTATATGAAACAAAGTTGTACGAGTATAAGATATAAGTCAAAAGTGTAATAGATTGATTGGCCGATTTTTATGTTTTACGATTTGTTTGATTTGGCTCCACCCCGATTAAGATATTTAATAAAACATCGGAAAAACTAAGAAAGAAAATGTACTTCATCACGCATTAACCTACCACACCATACTTATTTCATGACAATGACATTTTAGGAAGACAAAATCATTTAGTTTTTTTGAGGCAGCACGATAGCCTTTAGTATCTTATATAGTAGAATTATAAAGTTGGATCAAATCCCATACCATAAACACCCAGACCAAAGAAAACAGATAATTGGATGTATCTACATTGAATTATCTAGGACTCGAGTCCGACACATCTGAGTTGAGGGCAACTTAAAAAGTCCACTCATAAGGGTAGAAATATAGGAAAGTACAGCCTTAAAAAAATAAAAACAAACCCCTTTTTCACCGAAAATTTAACCTACGAAAAGCATGCCTCAACTCATAAAATTTTCAGTCGGTGCCAACAAGAAATCATCATGCACCGACACAAGATTAGTGGCTTATTTTGCGCTTTTCGTCCGTTCAATAAATAGCGCAAAAAGTAACTTACTACGAGGTACAAACACACAGCATAATACTGATTTATAGTAATCGAATAATGGTATTAACTCTGCCTTATAATCTTTAATTCACCTATTGTTCATGGCTCTCAATAGGACAACTAGCTAGATGTAGAAAAAAATCTACATTGCGTCACCAGTTTGTCTCAGCAAAATAGACTAAATTTTAGCTTTTGTAATTTAATATTTTATTTATTCATGTAATGTGCTTTCTACATTATGATTATTGTTGTGCATGTCGTGGCAGCCTTTAAGTAAGGCAGCACCATAGAATGTTTCAGCATATATTGGTAAAACCTGTCATATTTAAGGTGTATGCTTTGTTGGTTGTCCTTAAAAAAATAAAAAAAAATAAAAAAAGTGTGCAGTAAAAACATCTTACTGGCTATTGTCAGTAGCTACCCTCTTCTGGTTTGTCGCGGGTAAAATGGCCAGGCGTTTTTTTATAATACAGAAAACTGTATCATAAAAAAACGGACCTCTATGGACTCGATTTATGTGTGTGATCGATGCGGCAAGAGATGCTGCGCGCCTATAGGGCTTTATACCCATCAGCGGCGCTGCGGTAACCTGTGAAGAGCCCACTAGAGCTGCAACAATCATCTACAACAGATGTTGTGACCAATGAAGATGTCAGGAGACACCGCTCTTCCTTAAAAACATAGTAAGTAAAAATTGCATTAAATAAAACACTGAAAAGTGACTCCTAAATTACTTTAATTTTGAAAAGTAAAAATTATGGATTATTTTTAATAGATTACTCCATAATTATTAATTTCAATAAGCCTTTTGTGTTTATTTTCAACTATATTTACTATTTTTCTGAACTTATTCTTCTGGCAGTACTCCAAGTCACCTACGAAACCCATACGAAAAGAAAGAGTGCTGCTTTTATTTTTATGTGCCGGCATAAAATATTTACAATGTAGATATCTAAGTTTTACCAATATGGAATGATGATTTGCGCAAGATGGCTGTCAGGAGATGGATGCGAGAAGCCGAGGATCGACCTAAGTGACGCAACTGGAGAGGCCTACGTCCAGCAGTCCACTGCGAAAGGCATGATGATGATACTTAAATAAAGTTAGTAAAATTTACAAATCAAAATTCTCAACATCGAAATCCATGGCCTAATTAACACAAATCAATTGGATCTGGACCACTCTGACATTAATAGCCTTAAATAAAATATAATACCATTTCCAGTATAGCTGTCACCGTTTCACATGACCACCAATTATAAAGAGGATGCGCGCGCGCCGCGCAATCAAGACAAAGTGGCTTTACGACTCGGTTGGACTGCAGCAATGGGATTGGCACTTCCTATGTGATCCAACTTGACACGGTAGTTATAGCAAATGATTAATCATTATACTATATTAGTCCACGGCTGGGTATAGGCCTCTTTGGTAGACTTTTGCTATAAAGCGTGTCTAGTAGTAGCTAAGGCCATCAAGAATTTAACTTAAAAAAACAAGTCTCGCAACTCAGTTCGTCTACCGTATAAGCTGTCAGATCTATGTAATACCAAGAGGGCTAATTTATTCAGTCCCTACTTAAGGGACCTTCTGTTTTAAGTTATTACGTATTATTTAACCTTACAACATATTATATCAATATCAATATTAAAAATCTTTTATGTTTTGGTTGGTTCAGTTTATAGGAACTTCTTATTTATTGCGTATTATCTAACCTAAAAACATCTTATAGGGACCATAAAAAAGTAACAGCCTATAATCATCCCACAGCAGGGCAAAGGCCTCCATCATTGAATTGAAGTTCCCACAGCAATGATGAGTACTGGCTTAATCACCACGCTTGCCAAATGCGGATTGGTGATTACAAACCCGAGCAACGTTCGAAAAATCCCGACCCGGGGATCGAACCTGGGACCCCGAGATCTTGGCCTGATATGTAATAATATATTATAATAATAATTTAAATTAATTTAGTAATGTTTTTACAGCAAAATAGTGACCATATCATAATTAATTTTTTTTAATGTTTTTGTTGGACCGACTCTGGGCCCGTAGCTCTAGTGGTTAAAGTACCGAAACATGATCTCGGTGTCTCAGGGTACTGGGTTCAATCCTGGATCAGGCGACAAGAACTTCGAATTTTCGATTTTTCAGTTTGTGATTTGGCAAGCTAGGTGATTATGCCTGTACCAGACACAAAAATGAATGCTACTAACTCAGAGAGAGCACCCAAAAGTAATAATAGACAGTAATTTAGCGAGGACGTTATTTTGACACTTTTTTATCTATCTTCACATTTGAAAATCGGAACACCTAAAGGTTATGAAATCCAAGAAACAAGACAGAATTAAAATACAAAAACAGTTAAAACGTTTAAAAACACTTTCTTTCTTTGTTCTAACAAAAGCTTAACACATCAACAACCTATCTCAGTCTCACGAGCATTGCCTCCTTACAAAGTAGGCCGATTATAAAGGTCAACATGAATTCGAAGCTTTCGTAGCGAGCCGACTACGCCGTAGGCGCTACGGGTTGCCAACAACTTTATTACACACGAAGTTGTAACTGCATTGGTAATTAATTAAATATAGGAATATGACCGGCGAGATATACATATATTAAATTTGCATTCATGTTCTTGGAAAATAAAAACTGTAAATGATAACAGTATTTGCAACCATTTAAGTTGCAAGTAGGTAATTAATAGGTACTTAAATTGAAGCGACGCGATCTCATATGACTCGTAGGACATAGCAGTTTTTTGAGTACATAGTACGAATGCAAGTGTAAAAAGGAATACCAAAGGGTATGG
This sequence comes from Anania crocealis, assembly GCA_949315895.1. Classification (NCBI taxonomy): domain Eukaryota; kingdom Metazoa; phylum Arthropoda; class Insecta; order Lepidoptera; family Crambidae; genus Anania; species Anania crocealis. Next base: position 890,964 of record OX438880.1, read on the forward strand.
AGAATAATATGCATAAGATATTTAGGAAAAATATGAGCAGATAAAAACCACTTTTAATGCCAACACAGTCCAAATGTTTGCTAGCATAGGAAATCAGGTACTTACTTGCAGCTGTTTTTCTATTCAGACTTGTATTCACATTTGAATCGTCTTCCTCGGTGCGAATTTCTAATTTTTGTCAATAGAACTAAAAGAACATGGATTATTGTGAAGAAAACAGTATGCAATAGTTAATTACTTTGGGTTTTAAATCATGCTCCCAGTTTTTTATGACTTTCCGACATTTTGGCACTGTTACAAGCTCCATAATCTTAATCACGGAAGAACTGATGTCTACGTGGGTGGGCTGTTGTTAAGAGCAGAAGATTAGATCCACCCTGCGTCGACGTCCTTTATTACATACGATATTGGTAGGTACCACGGTTTGCAAACTCACTAGACGATTAGGTTCTCGAAACAAAACTATTACAGTAAAAAATTGTAAAACAGTATTTATTTACCTTTCTCCGCTTTCCGCAAATTTGAACACTGGATTCCATACACTAGACAGTTTAAACTCGTCTTCGCGATTATTGTATTTGGTAATTTCAATCGCTTCTCTGACTATACTTGTTATACATATAGTGATGTTCTGTAGAAAATATCGTGATTAAGTCCCGAAGCGTATGAGGTGTTCAGCCATGACTGTTTTTTGCGTGTCGTTGTTTTTAACCGTTTTAATATGTTTCTTAATCGCCAAGCCACTGTACGTTTAGTTTGGCCCATTAATTATAAGATTTACTGTAATTATTGAAGTAAAAAAATATTCTGTTTAAATCTCTTCTGTTAAAAAAACAATTTCGAACCCATGGGCAACACAAAGACAGACCGACAAATATTTTATGAATTTCTTACAAATTCCAGCTCAATTTTCGCAAAACCACAAAGACTAACATTTATGTTTTTAATTTGTCAACAAAAACTAATAAAGAAGTCAACTTGTTGTTCGAAGCATAACTAACATTTAAATATCCGACAAATTTGTCGGAAGTGTAGCGAAGGCGGATCTCCTGAAGACGCCACATCGCGAAACGCGTAAATAATTTTTTTCGTCGTTTTCATAATTAAAAAAAGGAGTATTTAGGTAAACTTGAAAAATTATGTGTCAGGCGGGACTGGAACCCGCATCTGCCGGGTGCGGCGCTGCGGCATGCGAGGAGATGCGGGTTTGAGTCCCGCCTGAGACATAATTTTTCAAGTTCAAATACTAATATTATAAGTGCAATTAAATTGCTTAAATATCATATAAAGAAAAAAAAGCAGTATCGTAGGTTTCTACCGTGACTTGTTTTACGATTTTACGACAAAAGCCGGCACCGACAGCATTATTTACTTAGCTTAACTTCTTTCGAAGCAGGACCTTAACCTAGCACGGGTTTCCCATTTTTTTTACCCATTTTCCCCCTACACACCCAACCCAATGGGGACTACCGTTTCTTTGCTCACCAGTTGGCGCCACTGTAGACTGAGGTCCGGAGTTATAGCTATCAAAGGCGATTGGCGCCGAAACAAAGTGTTATATCTTGAATCTAATTAAGGTTATATTGTTTATAAATAACTATCTTGATATCAACAAACTAACTTCTGAAATAGTTGCTCTTGAGGCCGCCTATTTTTGCGATTTTTCTTAATTCCGCTTTTAAAGCATTCACATTAATCGCCAAATAATCCATATTTGCTATATTTTACGATGGAGATCACTTTCCGGCAGGTAAATTTAAGAAATTATAATTTATGCAACAAATTCCGCTAAAACCAGTACAAAGCGAATGATATTGGACCTCACGCGACACTAGCGCCTCTAGTGGCAAATTTACTAGCGATAGCCCCCATTGAGTAAACATCGTGTCCGAAATTGACTCGATCTTTCATGTGATGCTAGTTCACTTAGTCTAACACACACCAGTTAATGAGCGGAAATGACAAAATTATTTTCCACTCATTTTTGATAATGATTTCCGTAAGGTAACGCCTGAGACATTTTTGCAACTAAGGTCTGTTTACAAGTACCTCGAAGCTAGCACAACAAAACGGCCTAGCCCGTAGAGGGGAAGGGGGGAAGAAAAGTAAAAGTCTTGTCGTCGTCTAACAGTACCTGATTCGCTCTCGACCGCCTGCCTTACTTACCCGCGAGTGAGACGTGGCTTCGGTTAAACCGTTTCGGAACTACAAAGGAGTTGGACAGCACTAAGATTGTTTTAAAGGTTTTGAATTGTTTAAAACCTTTTTCTACAGCAAAGTTAACCCACGAAAATTTTGTTTCGATATCTAATAAGAAATTATATACAATTTCCACTCGAAACTCATTTTTTTAATCGCTCTTTGAAAATGTAGGTACAGCATGGAATTCTCGCACATTGATTTATTTAACACACCTTTAAGAACATTCAAACGTAAGATTTACAGATGAAAATATGAATTTAAAGTATCATGCTTTTAATTCATAGTTTTTCCAGAAAACAATAGAGAAGGTTATACTTTATTTGATATTTTAGCAACTTAATTGCACTTATTATATCAGTATATAAACTTGAAAAATTTTGTCTCAGGCGGGAATGCGAGGAGATGCGGGTTTGAGTCCCACCTGAGACAAAATTTTTCAAGTTTATATACTGATATAATAGAGAAGGTTCATTGTTTTTGACCATATTATGTTATATAATATGAACTTACATGCCTTCACATTTTTTACTTACAATAAACATTCTCCAATGAACTGCTACTTCATTATTATAAAAATTAATTACAACTTCTATTTAGAAATAGTTAATTTTATACTAAGTTTCGGCATTGTTTTGTCTCTAAGCATAGATTAGATAATACTATCCTAAACATATACAATACTAGCGGCCCGTCCCGGCTTCGCACGGCTGGACATAATATTTTTCAATAAGGATCCTTAATCTTTTCTAGCAATAAATATAACCTATGTCACTCAGAGTAAATGTTTCTTACCAACGGTGAAAGAATTTTTGAAATTTATACTGTAGTTTTTGAGTTTATTCATTACAAACATACACACACACATTAAAATACAAATCTTTCCTCTTTATAATATTAGTATAGATAGAGGCACAAACAGTCAATCAGTTTGTGCCATAATAAATTTATTAAAAAAAACAATTTTTAAGCACTGACTCCAATTTGCTAATTTTTTTGGCACTTTTCATCGATTAAGATTTTTGCGGAAAACCTTTTTATATGATTTCCGTCGAATCTATACTAATTAAAGATGCGCCGAGTAGCACTTTTGCCGAGTAACGAGTACCGAGTTTTACTCGGTTCAATTTTTTTCCAACCGAGTACTCGGCCGAGTAACTCGGTTCAAGCAAATACCTGCTTTCGCGATGATCCTAAAAGCCCCATTGCTTTAGAATTGGATCGCTAGTTAAAAGATATTTTTTTTGCCAAAAGACAAGAGTCCTTTCGATTGATGAGCAGGGCATCAAACAAGGTATCCTGAGCTAGTTTAGCACTACTGTTTCTTTGTTCACCTGCAAGCACCGTGTACAGCGAGCAATTATTTTTGGAGGCTGGAAACGGTTACGAAGAAAAAAGGAATAGGCTTACCAGAACGCAATGGGGTGACAACAATTTGGTCAATTTTAATGCCACCAAAACACAGGCGTGCCTGTTCCCCGCAAAAAGGAGTCCTTTCATCTTGACTCCTACTTTCCAGGCTACCACAGTAAAAGTTACCGACAACTTAGACCTTCTTGGCATGAAGTTAACATCCGACCTTAACTTCTAGTCCTTCTAGTCTAAGGCAAAATCAGCGGCCAAAAAACTGGGAATCCTGAATAAGGTTAGACGATACTTCACACCGGAACAGCTCTTGATTCTATATAAAGCGCAAGTTCGGTCGTGCATGGAGTATTGTTCTCACCTTTGGGATGGTTCGGCCAAATACCAGCAGGCTGCACTAGACTCGGTAGAACGCAGAGCCAGAAAGATTATCGGAGACGATGAGCTGCTGAAAACTAAGCTTCATAGTCTGGGCCACTGTCGCAGAGTTGCTTGCCTGTCGGTTTTTTACAGGTTTTCGCCTTCCCCTTTCTATCTTCGGGAATCTAGGCGCACTGCGGGTTATCATCCCTTCCTGGTTGATATACCGCGATCGCGTACCAAGTGCTTTTCCTCATCCTTTGTGATGCGCACCGCCAAGGATTGGAATGCCCTGCCTGTGTCTGTTTTCCCAAAAAATTATAACCCCAAAATTTTTAAAGCAAGAGTGAATAGGATGCTTCTGGGTAAGCTCCATCTTAGACTTCTTCTTAACTTGTTAAGTATGTAGTCAAGAGCAAGCCCATTGCATATAAGAAAAAAAAAACGTCAGAGAGCCTTGTGTTCCTGCATCACAATTTACCTTTATTAAATTTTAGATATTGATGATTTTCATTAAAATTCCCTTAATTTTGTCTCATCACAACTCATTAAATATCATGATTGATATTAGCAAAGATTTTCCAAATTAGTAATAGGCAAATAATATTGGATTAACACTGTTGTTTTAATTATATCTACCTAAATTTATTGCTTTGCTTAAACCGAGTATACTCGGCATCAAAACCGAGTTATTCGGCCGAGTACGAGTATCAAAATACCCGCCGAGTATGTCGAGTACCGGGTATTAACCGAGTACTCGGCCCATCTCTAATACTAATATAATAAAGCTGAAGAGTTTGTTTGTTTGTTTGTTTGTTTGAAACTTTGAGTGTTGGTTTGATAATCAAAGGTTTGAACGCTCTAATCCCAGGAAGTACTGGTTCGAATTGAACAATATTTTTGCATTGGATAGTCCATTTATCGAGGAAGGCTTTAGGCTAATAACATCACACTGCGACCAATAGGAGCGAAGTACGAGGGCGGGTCAATAAGTCCGTGACTTTTGGAATAAAACACAGATTTTTTGATAAACAAATCATTTTATTTTTTAACGTAGTCTCCCTTGAGCTCTATACAATTTGTCCAACGCTTCTCCAATTTTTTTATCCCTTCCAAAAAATATGATTTGTCGAGGTCCTCAAAATAGGCCTTTGTTTGCGAGATGACTTCATCATTGGAGTCAAATCTTTTTCCACCAAGCCATTTCTTCAGGTTTGGGAACAAAAAGTAGTCACTCGGAGCCAAATCTGGAGAATAGGGTGGATGAGGGAGCAATTCATAGCCCAATTCATGGATTTTTGCCATGGCAACTGCACATGTGTGCACACTTGCATTGTCTTGGTGGAAAAGAACTTTTTTCTTGGCTAAATGAGGTCGGTTTTTATTCAAATCGTCATTGAAGCGGTCCAATAAGTTGGCATAATATTCCCCATTGATTGTTCTTCCCTTTTGAAGGTAGTCAATGTGGATTATCCCACGTGCATCCCAAAAAACAGTCGCCATAACTTTATTGGCTGACAAACCCGCCTTGGCCTTCTTTGGCGCCGATTCACCCTTAGAAACCCACTGTTTTGACTGTTGTTTGGTCTCTGGTGTGTTGTGATGGATCCATGTTTCGTTCATGGTTACAAAACGGCGCAAAAACTCCTCCATATTGCAATTAAACAACGCCAAACCTTCCTGTGAAGTTGTTACACGATTGCGTTTGTGGTCGACTGTGAGCAAACGCGGCACCCATCTTGCGGAAAGCTTTCTCATGACCAATTGATCTTTTAAAATTGAAAACACTGAGCCATGCGAGATCCCTACGGCTTCCACAATCTCTTGCACTTTCAATCTTCGGTCGGCCAACACCATATCGTGAATTTTTTCGATTGTTTCGGGTGTAGAGACCTCAACTGGGCGTCCAGGACGTTCGGCATCTTCAGTGCTTTTACGGCCACAACGAAATTCAGTAAACCACTTTTTTACCATTAAAATCGATGGTGCAGAGTCCCCATAGTATTTATCAAGCTTAGCCTTGGTCTCGGTAATGGTTTTTTTTCGCAAAAAATAATGCTTAATAAGCACACGAAATTCACCTTTTTCCATTTTTTCCTCAAATTACTGGGTAGTCTGATAAAAATAGCTGTCAAACACAAACTAACTGACGCAGCAAGTTCAAATTTTGATAGGAATCAACTGACAGATACCTGTTGACAGGAGTAGTGTTGCTTTTTCAGTAAAGAGGTCAGAAATTCAAAAAGTCACGGACTTATTGACCCGCCCTCGTATCATTGAAAAATATTTCAAAAATAATCGCGATCATAATAACAGAAATTCACGCGTACGAAGCGGCGGGCAACAGCTAGTGATTTATACAACCTGGCTGAACATTAAAATCTATTAATCTGTCTGTTATTAACCAGCATATATATATTTTTCTACTGCTGGACATTTTTCAAACCCTTGCGTAGGTTGGAGATCGCAATTTGGTAGAGGACAGACCCTAGAGTCACTTCTTACGAAACCCATAGTAGTATTATATTATCTGTGCCCATAGGAAGAGGATAAGTAGTGCTATCATTGAAATGTCCCTGTACCACACGACATAATTGATTAAAATAATTAACATTAATAAAAACGCTTCTAAATTAGCTAGAACATCTCTATAGGTCGGTCGTTACAAATTGTTCAATTACATTAAGTTTTTCAGTCACGCGATCGTTTTACAAAATTAAATAGAGTAAGCAGCGATACTCTCTAAAGAGATGTAATAGCCGCTTTTAAATAACTTAATTTTGTAAGAAATAAATCTAATATAATTTTAATAAAACAATATCATGTCGCAGTGCTTGTCATTAAGCTCATTTTCAGGTTACCTTATACATTTTATTCAGAGAAACAATTTTTATTTCTGGGGTCTATTTGCAGAAATAAAACCTATTTTACTGATTTTAGGGTTTTTACATACTTATACTCTTTTACAGTATGATGTACCTATCATTTTATTGTATATAAAGAGATTCACAAAATAATAAAAGTGGGTTGAGAGTACTGTTACGAATATTCACCTACACATCATGCCGAATATACCGTCAGGTTCAAAAAACGTATAAAGTATCTCAAAATATGTAGAATGTTATTAAAAAAACTCCTTTTGTTATCAATCCCACGCTTGCCCAAACACAAAAGAATTTGTCATGATCTAAATTTCAAGAAATAAACATGGCAAGAAAAGATTTAACGGAAACATGCCTAAAACTTTAAAGAAAATTATAAACCAATTTCGAAATACAGCAACGCAAAATTTGTTGCATATTTAGGATTCAATTTTCTTTTTTTTTTATTGCTACTCCCTCTGCGGTGGTAGGCTTCGTAAGAGGCTGCCTGGATGCTACCTAGTTGGAATCTCCAGCAGAACCCTCCTGCCGGAGTCCAGCGCCAAACAGTTTTTCTGTGATCCGCTGGTGTGTGGGAGAACCAGTACCTCTGGGTAAGCTCGCTACATCTTAAGCTTCTTCTTAACCGTATAGTTAAGTATGTAGTCAGTAGCAAGCCTATTATCTATAAAAAAAACTAATGTTTTCTATTTGCTACTTATATGGATGATATGTTGTTCAAAGAGACTTTAATCTGCAGTCTATCAAACAAATATCATTAAAATCGTAAACAAGTTTGTGGCCAACAGTACATTAATAAAGAACGAAAATCGACTGGGGAACATCCTATTTTATCATTGGTTGAAATAAAATAAAATAGTGAATAATAAAATATGTGTAATTTAACAAAGACATCGCTCGAAGTGGCAGTGGGCGGGACACAGTACCGATGACTGTTTGGGCGGAAAGTCGCTGGATGCGGGTGTCACGTCACGGGACCGACCTATAGATCCTAAGGGGAGGCCTATGTCCAGCCGTTAGCGTCGTTTGATTGAGATGATTTATTATTTATTAAATAAGTTAATTCAACCAAAAGTTGTAATGTGAATTCCATATTAAGCATAGGCCTGACTCTTGGGATTCACATTAAGGTGTTAATTTAATTGTTAATACACCGTGCTTTTTGAAACACCTTGAAAGCTAAGTCCACGTTATTGGACTATTATGTTTTACATCATGGTAGTGTTATAAATTTTTTGTTAAAAATATGTTTAGAAAAATATTAAAACAAGGGCCATTTTTCCATACAAACGTAGTACCCTGTTTCTTCTCTGGATAAAGCCAGTAAAGCAATAATTTTTGTTACAATAATCTATGGCCACTATTAGCATGTTTTTATGTTTTCTGTTTTTTCATAAATTAATTAATAAAAAAGATATGAGCCCTCAAAAATCGAAAAAATTTGCCAGATATTCCGCTGTGTTCAAACATCCAGAAAACAAATTTGGCTTAATTTTAGAAAAAAAGGAAAACATACGAACACGGCCAAAGCTTTTCTTTAATTTTTAATGAATAAAGTATTTAAGTCGGTCTTGCTTTGGAAAAGTAATCGGGGGACTACGAAACGTTGATTTGGTGTGCTTTTAGTAGGTATTTTCGGTCCAAAATGCAGTCGTCTCTATCGCGCTTTGCGGTGGCGTATTTTTCAATTCTCTCGACCGTATATAATGTTTCCTCTTAAATTTTGGATTCAGACTTTTAATTTTGTAACACGCTATGAAGCGCACATACGAATTATTTTGCAGCGGCGAGGTCTCGGTTGTAATGAACCTTACACAGCTACATCTGAGCGCGTCACAGTGTGTTTAAAAATAAATATAGCTAAACCAATATTTAATACATTTATAAAAAAAAGTTTTGGTAAAAAAATTACAATAACACTGCCAAGATGTTATACACAATAGCTACATGAAGTAGGCTTCGTTTCAAAGTGGTTGAAAATGCCCCGTGTATATGTACAATGGCCTGCACTTTAAACTTAAATTTTTAAAGCAAAATCGCACTTATATCAACTTAATAAGGTGCCCCAGTTTTTACCCTGATCTGTTGTCGTCTGTACCTAAGATCGGCACATTTTATCAAGCAGTATAATTAAAGACGTATCACCTACTTCTCAAAATAATAGCGTAGTGTTTGTTTTTTAAATCTTATCCATTCGATCATATGATCGTGAGAATTCGAAAATCGTGTGCTTTGTTTCTATGCGCACTTAGGTTTTTTTTTTGTTCAATTGTAGACCTTCTTCCGTTGTGTTAAAGAAAACCATCTGTACCAGATCCGTGGATGCGTATTTTCTTCACACGCACCAAACATGTCAACCTGGTATGAAACGAACGTATTATTATCCTCGGCCGTGTACCACTTCATTAGAGTAGCGGTGTAGCTGATTTTTTATCGATATCGCAAAAAAAATGCAGGATAAATTTCGTCATCATCTCAGTCAAATGATCCCCATTGCTGGACAAAGACCTCTCCTAAGAAAAAGAGAAGATAAAATAAGATATTAATAATAGGGGTTAAAGTATGAAATTGCCGATTATTTTCCCACTTTTTATTTTGTTTATAGCTCTTAAGTATAGTAATATTATTGCGTAATTCTTTTTGTATTATATCAAAAACTAAATAAAGTTACTTTTGACTAAAAGAAATGCAATACTAGTGCCTATTACTTCAAAGGAAGTCGTTGAAAAGACCCCTTACAATGTGTCAGCTTACCTTCTTGCTTCAATTAAGTATATTTGTATTATATACTTTGATTTTCAGAAATTTAAATACTATAATGCGTAGCTTTGTAACCATCTAACTTTCACCTTTAATTGCATCGAAAACGGTTCAGGCGTTTTTAAAAAAAAACTTTAAATAATTGTTTGTATGGAAAAATGACTTTTCTCGATTTCGTCCATACAAAAAAGGCAATTTCATATTTTAACACCTAATATTTATCTGCTACTAGCGCCGCAAACTTCGTATCGCCTCAGAGTATAGTATTTGCTTTGACGTCTCAAATGTCATTGTCATCAAAAATGGCGTGGTTGGAAAAAAATATAAATTCAACGTTAATTTTCTAACCTTTTTAATACTTTTTATCCTATCTATATTTAATATTATAAAGCTGAAGAGTTTGTTTGTTTGTTTGTTTGTTTGAACGCGCTAATCTCTGGAAGTACTGGTTCGAATTGAAAAAATATTTTTGTGTTGGATTATCCATGTATCAAGGAAGGCTTTAGGCTATATTACATCACGCTGCGATCAATAGGAGCGAAGCATGAGTGAAAAATGTTGCAAAAATTATCGCGATCATAATAACGGAAATTGATGCAGACGAAGTCGCGGGGAACAGCTAGTTCCTGATAAAGACAACCCCAAAAACACCAAAATCATAAATATCGGCCCAGCCTTTCTCGAGTTATAACTGTTATAAGTGGTGTAACTAACATGACTTTCTTTTATTTAATAAGAAAATATAAACATGGAAATTGAAAGCTCATTAAAAAATCCCTAGAGCAATCGGTCTCACGCCACCCGTGTCCACCGGTTTCCCGCAACCTTCCTTAGATCATCGATCCACTTACTCAGATCATATAAAGAAATAGATATGAAATGGGGGCGTGGCGCGTGCGAATCCAATATGGGCAAACAGAACTATTGCACACCGCGGCGAATTATTTAATGAAAACATACATGTGTTTGTATCGGCACAATATACATTGAAGGCTTAATACTAATTAGCTGTGTTGTGAGTACTATGCGACTGCGAAATGTATCGAGGTTTAATCAAAGCGTTCACTGCCCGACGTGTGCGTCGCGACCACACTTTGTAGCGACCACTAATTTGCACACACCAAATGACGCATTGTGTAAGCGAGTAAGTGGTAGCCGCTGTGATTGGGTCCATGTTTGTGTGCGCACCAATGAGCGTTGTAAATTCATATAGTGTGATACTTATGCTTACAACAGTGTTATTGTAGTTGCGTTGCACACATTAATAATTCGGAGACACGGGTTCGCTAAGGATTTACGAGTAATTTCATATCTCTTTCTATAAATGATCTGAAATCCACTTAGTATGGGGGCTACCCAAAGATCTCCGACCGGTGCGCGGTCGCCATTCCAGAACCTTCCCGCCCCAACTGCCATCGGTTTTTCTTATTATGTGTCACGCCCACTGCCACTTCAGCTCTGCTCTCTCCTTAGTTATTCTATATACCAAGCATTGCTCTCTCCATTCCCGCGATTAAATTACTGACTTAAAATACTAAGACATCACTACATGATATGTAGTGATAATATTATTATTTTGCGTTTACTTAGAAGTTTGATTATTTCACAGCTTCAAGGGACTGTAGATTTCAGTATACGGTTTTTATTTTTACTCGATATTTTTACACGTTTCCGAGATAAAATTAAATGGTCTTGACACACAGACGGTCGGACAAACCCTTGCCCTTTTGGATTTCTTTTTGAGATATGAAATTATAAAAATTTATTATTTTTATTTAAAAAAGGTACCTACATCGAAAATATTGTGACTAGGTACGTTTTTTAAATACAATTGGTTTGAAGTTCTTCATATTTAGAACCATATATGCCATTAACAATAGCATTCAAATGTCTGTACTAGATTTAATAATAAAAAAAAAGTAACAGTTACATGGGTACAGGCATAGTCACCACGCTTGCCAAATGCCGGTTGGTGATGAAAAACACGGGAAAAGTTCAAAATTTCTAAACTCTCGTTGCCTGACCCGGGGATCAAGCCCAGGACCCCAAAATCTTGGCCCGGTACTCAAACCAGTACACCAACGGGCTATACTAATAATACTTCGCACAAATAAATTTAACGCAAGTTTTTACTTCAATACTCGTATTATTTAAAACACCAACATACAAAGTCCTATGCTATAACCGTAAAACAAAGGAATCATGTATGCAATGCCATCAAACCGTTATTGATCAGGCGCGTATCGACAAGATCTATCGATCATCGCACAACACCGCGATCCATCATTAACAAGCGGCGAGACAGCTTTCCTAACGCACACATGCGCGCGACACGTGCGCAGGCGCAAGTACTCGTAGTATCTAATGGAAGATAGTATGCATGCGAGCGCACTATACAGTACAGGGTGAAATATAGAACGGAGAAATTGCAAAATTATTACCGTTCGCAAGTAACCTTTACGATAATAATTATGTTGTACATCGACATTGTAAAACAATGGTATTCATCTTTTAATATATTTATCTCCACGAACTCCACGTCATATCGCGCGGTCGGAAACCTGTGCCTAGCGGTGGCTTAGAGAAAGATAGATTAGGTAGGCTTACGGCCGGTTCCAATAACCTATATACCTTCAGTTTTGGCATATCGGAGATAGGAAACAGTTTCTATCTCTGTTTTTTCCGTCCAGAGAAACAAAGACAGAAGTTGCTTTCTATCTCCGATATGCCAAAACTGAAGATAGATAGTTTATTGGAAATGGCCGTTAATACATTCGTGTCTGTGAAACCACGAAACTACACATACAAAATTTACCTATCGCCACCTACCGGGTTCCACGGTAAAAAAAAACCTATATTCATTAGGGATAATATCGGCTTCTAACGGTAAAAGAATTTTTCAAATCGGTCCAGTAGTTTCGGAGCCTATTCAATACAAACAAACAATCAAATCTTTCCTCTTTATAATTTCAGTGTACCTAGATGACGAGCAATGTTATTTCCCTGTGTGGTAAAATCAGACATGAGGAAATTTGTAGAAGAACAAAGATAACCGACATCGTTCGAATTGCGGAGCTGAAGTGGCAGTGGGCCGGATACATAGCAAGAGGAACCAATAGCCGTTGGGGCGGGAAGGTTTTAGGAAAAAGACAGCGATCTGGATGGCGATCTGGTGGAGGTCGCGAGAAACGGTATGGGGTGGTGGGATCTACCTCCTAGTGGTCCACCCTGGGCAACAGCATCTTTGGTTTTCTAACCAATGATGACGGCTAACAGATCCCTCTGCGGTGGAAGGCTTCGTAAGAGGCCGCCTGGATGCTACCACCCTCCTGCGTCCTGCCGGAGTCCAGCGCCAAACAGTTTTTCTGTGTTCCGCTGGTGTGTGGGAGAACCAGTACCTCTGGGTAAGCTCGCTCCATCTTAGGCTTCTTCTTAACCGTATAGTTAAGTATGTAGTCAAGAACAAGACCATTATTTATTTAAAAAAAAAACCGCTGGATGTGGTTGGCGCGGGATTAGTCGTTGTGGAGATCCTCAGGAAGACCTATGTCCAGCAGTGAGCGTCTTTCGGAAGAACAGATGAGCAAAGTTAAGCATAAAATTTGACTGTGATGAAATAGTCATCCTGAGAAAACTTAATCTTAAACTGTCCTATTTATGGTCGGTGGCAAACAAAATAGACCGATAGGAGAGTTTGTACTTCATGTTTTCAGTCCTCTCAACGATCCCGACCCTTAGCAATAAGGCGAGTTGGATTAAAATTAATACGACAACGCTATAATGAGCTTCCCAAGATGCGTTTGCGCATAGCCACAGAATAGAAGAGGCACAGTAAGACATCTTCGTACAAATGACCAACTAAGACGTTTTACAGTCATTAAAACAAGCGTTATACGATTGTTATGTGTACTGTATATAGCACACTTATCAGCAAAATGTTGAAAAATTTCATTCTTTACAAAGACTGGACTTACCCGGGAGTAGGTTTTTTTAAAGGTAAGCTACTGAGCCATTGCTCTTGATGGGTACAGGTATAACCACCACCCTCGCCAAATGCGGGTTGGTGATCACGACACCGAGCAATGTTCGAAAATTCGAAACTCTTATAACCCAACATTGCTGAGGTAATTTGTATTCAATGATGGAGGCCTTTGCCCTGCAGTGGGATGAATATAGGTCTTTACTTTTTTTCACTTTTTAAGATGCTGACAAGTTATTACTGTTTCTGTGTCATTGACTGTGGCATAACCTTTCCAGCGGTCGCTCATTAGCACGAAATAGGTATTTGGCACACTGCGAAGTCCATAGTCATTTATTTAATAATGATATTTCATACGAAAGTGTGCCTAGACGATTAATGACGCGGCAAATTGATAACATATCGATCGGGTGATCCATGGAGTGGGTTGCTAATTGATGTTTTTTACGACAAAAAAGGAAGTACAAAATTAGACGCGTATCATTTTTATAAGCTAATGTTGTAAGTAATCGCATTTTCTACGGGATTTATTGAATTTTATGATTATTTTTCTTATCATGACCTCACTCAGTACTACAAACTAGATGCACAGTACAAACCCAAAAAACTGAAAAGCAAAACACAAGCTTTACGATCCAGAATTCAATTCGCAGGTGGGGACGATCACCAACCGAAAAGACTGCGGATTTTGACCAAGGCGCGGCCGCTTGGTTAATTATTGTACCCGCCTGCGAATTGAATTCTGGGATCGTAGATCTTGTTTTCAGCTTTTCAGTTTTATATTATTTCAATAATTTGTTTTATTTTAAACTTTTTAGTTAGTCACGGTAAACTCGTACGGCCCATAGACTCGGAGAAACACCCTCCAACTTTTTCCCGTTTCCACACTCTGGATTATAGCCTTTGTCACTTTTACAACCAAAATAAATTTAACGATACCTGTTAAAATCCGGCATGCCGTTTGGGCTGTAAGGCGTGCCAAACACATACATACATACTCTCGAAAAACGGAACCCTCTTTTTGACGCAGTCGGGTAAGAATATCACTTCGAACTGTCCATGTTTTAATATAAGCAGCTGATTTCATGTGTTATAACTACGAAATAATAAGTGTTACTAACCCGACTTTGTTTTCTATACCACCTTGAAACATATTTTGCTGTGACGCGCACGAATGTAGTTGTGTAATGTTCATTCATCGGGGACCCAGCCTTAGAAAATAATACGCATGTGCGCGTTAAAGCGTGTTACAAAATTAAATGTCTGAATCAATATTTAAAATATTTCAATAAAAAAAATATTATTGACAAATTACATTAACCTGCCGTGATGTGATACATAATGGTCACATAACATGGGCTTCGTTTTCCAGGTGGTTGGATATGCACCGTGTATACCTACTTCGATTAAAATTTATTACTACTCAACAATAAGCCTTCAGCTTCACAATCAGACGATTCCCTTACTGCACTCCCAGCACTGGACCTCAACAGTGTAATGATGAGTTATTAGCCCCAGTTCATGCGGCTTGCAACTAAATCTGCGCCCACGCACCCTTGCCTTCCGCGCTCTGCTCGCATTCTATAGGGCTACCCGATGAATCTAGGCTAAGTTGCCACACGACAATGAAGGTGCCACGAATACCCAGACCTGAGAAAATGTAGAAAAACACTTTTCTTCTACATTGACCGGTCCGGGAATCGAACCCGAGACCTCGGAGCAGGCGACACCTTGACAACCGGTGTGTACGCCACTCCGCCACGGAGGTCGTCAAAAGTTATATACTTACATACAATTCGTTGTTTGTAGCTTTTAATCTGCATTTCTAACAGCGGCAGCCCTGCGTGCGCCGGCGCAGCTCCGAGAGAAATGGCGTGACCTTGTTTGTTGACCCACTGCCGACGTCGCCGGCAAGTACCGCCTGATTGACTGACTACCGAACGCGATGCTTTAAGGATTTTGCTGGTAAATACTTACAGTGAAGTAAAGTAACAGCCTATAACCATCCCACTGTATGGCAAAGGCCTCATTGAATTAAGTAAACAATGATGGGTACAGGCATAATCACCGCACTTGCCAAATGCGGGTTGGTGATCACAAACCCGAGCAATGTTCGATA
This sequence comes from Anania crocealis, assembly GCA_949315895.1. NCBI lineage: Eukaryota > Metazoa > Arthropoda > Insecta > Lepidoptera > Crambidae > Anania > Anania crocealis. The sequence goes on from OX438880.1 coordinate 906,628, forward strand.
ATAACTCTTTTTTCCCGGCCGGAGACTCGAACCTAGGATCCCGTGATCTTGGCCCGGTACTAAAACCACTAGACTGACGAGGTGTTAAATACTTAGTGTACCAAATCAAGGCTGCACTTATTATGAATGAAGTTATCAAAGAAGTCAAGGCGTCTTCTTCTTATCGTAAAATAGAATAATATTTTTATTATATTTCATTTCAGAATATTCTCGTGACAGTTTTCCGAGCCGCCTTGAGACATAAGCCGGGACTAAAAGCTTAACGCGCCTTCCGAAGCACTATTACTCCCCACTACTTCCAGAACCAAGCCAATTAAAAAAAAAAAGTTTCCTAAATAGACCCGACCGGGAACCGTACCCGACACCCTTACAGGCCTACGCATCAACCAATCGGGTCGTCTTGATTGTGAAATACGTGAATTTTGCAATGTAGTACCAAAATAGTTATAGACAATTTAACATGAATATTTAAACCTAATTTAATTATGTGTAAATTGATGCGTGTTTTATCCAGACGTGGGTGGGGCTAATTAAACTATTGACCCGAATATTAAGAATACAGAGAAACATGTCTAGTCATTGCTATATCATAATAATTATGAATTAGTGTCTTTACTTTTGATGATTATACTAGAATTTAGTATTAAATTTAGTTTATTAAACTTGAAATTTTGACTCAGGCGGGAATCGAACCCGAATCCCCGTGCATACTGGGCGCTTTGCTTTGGCTATTTTAGCTACCGAGACATCACTGTGTCAATTTTCCAAGTTTATTGCTGTATGCTAGAATGTTTTACTTCAAGTAAACAACACTTTTTAACTCTTGTAGGATACAAGATACAAAATCAAACAAAAAGACCACAATTGTCAATTCTCAGTGATCTTTTCCCACCACATATCAGCCCACTGCTGGACATAAGTCTCTCGAAATAAATATATAGATAATTATAATCTTTATGGTCACCATACAAAAAAGCAAGTGCGAGTCGGACTCGCGCACTGAGGGGTCCGTACAAAAGGTATAAGAATACTTTATTTGATATTTTAGCAACTTAATTGCACTTATAATAGTATATAAACTTGAAAAATTTTGTCTCAGGCGGGACTCGAACGAGGAGGAGATGCGGGTTCGAGTCCCGCCTGAGACAAAATTTTTCAAGTTTATATACTGATATCATAGGTATAAGAATTTCAATTTAATACCCCTGTTCATGAGGCAAGGGGTAGAAAGTTTAAAATTATTAAAAGATTTTGATTATAATATGGTGTTACTAAAAATTTACGGGTTTCCCAATTTTTCCTTTATCTTTGCTATAAGACGTTGCTTCGTACCAAATTTTAAGATTTTGAGTTCACGGGAAGTACCCTGTAGGTTTTCATTCCCTTAATTGCGAGTGTGGAAAATTCGGAGTCGGGTAGGTATGAATAGGCACCGCTTCACAGTAGCTGCATCTGGGAATAATTATTTAATTGGGAATAACAATAATTATTGCCAGATTATTACTTTGAAGCGGTCCCCGATTTAACATTTTATTTTATTGACACGAGAAAGTTTTTTATCATGATTACGCATGACTTGCAGAAACTTGATATTTTCAAAACACCTTGTAATATGTTTAAATTTTTATCGCTTGTTGAATTAATTCCAATCTTAACGATTAAATTTAGCATTTTACTGTCGAGTCTCCGTTTGAGATATTTAAGCTTGAACACTGTCTCATTAACGGAATTACTAATTAGTGATTACTGTTAACGTTAAAAACGTTAACGTTATTTTAATATATTTTTACTCGAAACATATAGGTACATATAACATTAACCTTATAGATTAAAATTTTACTAAGTAATATTACTAACAAATATTATGAATGCAACTGTTTGGATGGATATGTTTGTTTGTCACTTAAACGCCCCATTTGACCTAGTGGTCTAAGTACCGAGCCAATATTCCTTCTGTGGACCTGGGTTCGATTCCCGAGTCGGGCAACAAAAAAGTTTCGAATTTCCGAACATTGCTCGGGTTTGTGATCACCAACCCGCATTTGGCAAGCGTGGTGATTATGCCTGTACTCATCATTGCTGTGGTAACTTGAACTAAATGATGAGGCCTTTGTATACAATGTAAGTATTGTGATATACATAAAAAACTAACATCTCAACCGATTGAAAATTTGAAACATAATAACTAAGGTTTTGCAAACTGTTAAATTACAAATGACATGCTTCAGGAGTTATCAATGCGGCATATAATAAGAGCAAAAGAACGGTCAAATGCGAGTCGGGCTCGTATTGAGGGTTCCGTACAAATTTGTAGATAGGTACATTTATAAATAGTTAACTCCTACAGGATTATAAAATTGCCGGCGGTCGTGATAAAAAATCATTTCAATTGTGTCTGGAATAACCCACAATCGAGGGGTTAAAATGAATCGAGTTTTATTTTCGAGTTTTATCCGAATCTTTTAATGATTTGATTACGAAGGTTTAGTTTTCAGATTTTTCCCAACACTTGTAAATTTAAGACGGTGCTTGTCAATTTTCATAATTCATAGCGGAAAATCTTTAAAAATTTTGAGTACCTAGGTACCTTGAGTGTCTAAATATACCTACGTTATTTGCTGCATAAGCAGTCGAATCTTTTTTTAAGTTGATTTAGAAATTCAATATTAACACGCTTTGGGACACTAGTTGTTTTAATTTCAAGATGATACCTCTACGAGTTCCCGACATAAACGATCATAAAAGACACAGACAGACGGACAGACATCAAAATAATCCTATAAGGCTTCTATTTTTCCTATTGACATACGGAACCCTAAATCTAGCGATAGCCACTGAAAACACAAAGCATAAAATAAGTAGGCAGTGCAATTTGTGCCATTTCGCCAAACAGAACTTACCATCTCATTAAGTTATACAAATCTGCATAATCTTAGAGACTCCCGCCCCTTTCACCTGCCCCTCGCCCCTGCGATGTGCCACTTCCTCGGCATACATACCCAAAACAACCGGATTGAGGTCCACATATTTTGGCCTTACCACCCACACCAATACCTACCTTAACCACTAGCTATAGAGTACACTGTTATTTATCAGCTACCGAACAAACGAATTTAAGCCGTACTTGATTAAAATAAGGTGTAGAATTGAACGACGGTGAGAACTACTCAATGAATTCAAAACGGTATGCGGAGTCTTGATGCGTGAGTTTAAATTCGGACGATTTTTAAAAGGCTTCTTACGTTTTCACTCATTCAAATTCACACTTAAAACTAAAGGCCTAGAGTAGATTATTGGTTCACATTGCGTAAGAGTATGTCAAATCGTAGTTTGCATATAGAAGCGCCGCCGCGTGCGACTTTTTTTTAATTGTTTGTATTTGTGTAGAACCATTGAGCACGGTAAAGACTCAGTTTGACACAGTTCGCAACTTTTACTATCTGTAGAAGCAAAGATGTCAACATTGGCGCCATAAAGTTTAAAAAAAAACACTGCCCTGGTTTTAGCCTTTGCCGTATAACACTTGGAGCAATAACTCCTTGGATCTCTGAGAGGCAAAAGAATCATAATTTACTTAATCTTATTTTTTTCAGGTACATTTTACATTCATTCAGCCCAGACTTGTCCCGAAGCAGTGGTAGGTTTAAATATTGGGACGTGTAAAAGCGCCTCCAGGGGCTTATTTGCAGAAATAAAACTGATTTTAACTGATTTTAACATAAATCTTTAAATTATCCATACTAATGTCTATACTTTGATATTATTAAGAGGTAAAGTTGAGTGAGTTTGCGAGGATTTAGGGGGTAATCATTGGATGTAAGTACTAAACCGATTTCGTAAATTCTTTTACCAACAGAATAGCACGTTTGTGAGTATCGCTATTTATTAACTCGAAATATGAAGACTGCTGTCTAGACTATTGACTGTTTCAGGCCTAAAACACTAAAATTTTATTAAATTTGCAACAGAGATAACATAGACCTTAAGAAAGGACATAGGTTTTCCAAAGTAACTATTCCACTCGGACGAAGTCGCCGGCAAAATCTAGTTTTAATAATCAAAGACATGAACATTAGGGTGCTTTTCCACCAGAGAGAATTTATGTGCTATGCAGCTATGCTGCGAAGATGTAAAATCTACGCTACGAAAATATGTGACCGTTTCCACCAATACAACGCTAGGTAGCGTGCGAGGAAGATGCGTCGCCGCAAAGTAGCTGTGTGAGAAACTTTTTGCTTCCACAATGGCATGTCTCCTTCCGAAAAACGCGGGCATACTGTAATAGTACTCTGCTCTGCACATAGCTACTCCACTCGCGATGGCTCATAGCAGGCATCTATAGCACGCATCCATAGCACGCATCCTTCCATATAAAAAACATATCTTTGTTGAATCCGTCTCCACTAGTGCTAAGCTATGTGCACCAATGAATATGATTGGTGGATATCAAACGCATCCATAGCATCGTAGCATAGCACATCTCTGGTGGAAAAGCACCCTTAAACTACCTAGGCTTAACCTACAATATTAATGTTAATGGCCAGTGATCACGCATATTTTTTTAAGTTCGCCGATATTAACGACTTAACTCAAGCAAGACTGTGATATATCGAATTTTAAGTAGTCCTATGCTGCGTTCCTTTTTTTAGAAATTCTTTATTTACTTATAGACAGTAAAATAACGCAAGTAGTCCACCGAAAAATGAAATTTATCAAGGGCTTATTATCTTATAAATTATGCTAGAGGTTATTAGCTAAAATTATACTGTTTCAGTTTTTTGAGAATTGATTTTGTTTAGAAGTAATAAAATTAAATTAATTGAGGGTAGCACATAGCTCTTGAAGTTGCCTTAAAGGCGTCGTAAGAGACTATCAAAAAAAACTCTGCAAGAAGGAGACGGGCAACAACCAAACCACCAAGGGTGGTTCCGGCCATAAATATGGAAAATCCTCCTTGTCGAGAGATAACGTATTACCGTGGACCGAAAAGATGATGAGACAGAGCACTAAAGATAATTATAAGTAGAACGTTATTCGCTACAGCAGAATAATTTTAAACTCATACCAGCAATGATATTAAACTTCCACTTTTGACGACCTCCGTGGCGGAGTGGCGTACACACCGGTTTTCAAGGTGTCGCCTGCTCCGAGGTCCCGGGTTCGAATTCCGGACGGGTCAATGAAGAAAAAATGCGTTTTTCTAGATTTTCTCGGGTCTGGGTGTTTGTGGTACCTTCGTTGTTTCTAGTTTCCAAAATACGAATGCTTTATATAGTTATTCAAATTGGGATCAGAACAATGTATGTGATGTTGTCCACATTTATTTATTTATTATTCCATGTTCATTAAGGTACCATCAGGCTATTCAGTTTTGTTGCAAACTAACACCTATGTACATCAAGTTAAGGTGTCCTAGTGTATAGGCTGATGCTGTAGTCTGTACACGCCCTGCAAACCCTTTTAGTTACCCTGAAATAGACCGTAATACATGCAAACAGCAATTGCTGTGACGGCGCGAAACAAGAAACAGAATGGGCAAAATTAAATGTACAGGAAATGTATGAAGTTATGAACAAAACTTGTAGGTTAATAGAATATGTAAATAATTAGTTTAAAAACTCACTTTTAAAATCTCTTCTCTTTGGTTTAAAAAGTAAAAACAGTATGATCAATTTTTATTATACCCAAAATACACCACCACCAATACAAAATAGGTCGCATCTATGAACTGATAACAAAACGATCACTTAAACATATGATTCTCAACAAAAATCAACAAAATAATGTCTAAGTTACATATTTATAATTTGCAGACTATTTTTAATGATAATAATTTAATATTTTTAATCTTTTCCGTGTATTAAAACTTGATAGATTATTCTATTGAAAACATTATCATGGCTGACATGCGGATACGTATTTAATTTGGAAAACTATATTTTATTACTATAAAATGATCAACGAAAATAAGTTCAATAATTCACAATTAAGAACTCATTTTATAAAGACCGTAGCGACATCTATCGAAATAGGCCGCAGTTTATTGAATTCTGGACGTTTGATTTTATTTGGAATTTATCGTAGTAGGTATTTGTGGTCAATAATTTCATCCAAAACATAGGAATTTGCCAATGTGGAAATAACATTGTAAATGTCGTATGTTTGAAATTAACACTATTATAAAAACATTATTTCATATTGATATTAAAACCGCTAATGTCACTTTACCAATTTATATTAAAACGGTGTAATTCGATTATTAATATATTTTACAAAGTACTGATTCCTTAAAGTCCTGTGTATAATAGAAGAAATAAGTCTGCTTTATATTATCGATAAACTGATATCAAAACTTATGAAAGTCTTATTTTAAAACTAATCAACAATAATTACAGCAATATTCTGCTGGAAAATTAGATAATACTCTAATATTATCGAGCAAAACAGTTGCTTATAATAAAAACTGCGAATAATGTAAAACAATACTTAATTAACACGATTCTTTCCATCCTTGTCAATAATAATATAAATGACGTAGTCAATTCTTAACAATAATAAAACAAATAATCATTCTACACGCATGTTGTAGATATACAAAAATACAAAATTGTAATTCCCACTTGTAGAAGAATACTCCTATTTAGCGCCATCTGTTGGGTTTACAATCAACTTTCTGCAATCAAATTCTAAAAGCAATGTTCCTTTGAATTTGGATTGTAATATTTTTAAGTACCATAATAAATGTTGGGTTCCCAAAGGACTTAAGATTAAAGTTGTTGGAAGTAATATTTGAAAGGTTGCTGGTAACTTGAGATTTCAGAAAAAGTTTTAAATTTAAAAAGTACGAACATTGACTACAGCGCCATCTATTAGTGGTAAACTGAAGTTTACGGATACAGAATTATAACATGACGTTTGTCTGCCTGTAATAAAAACAATATCGTTGGTTATTTTACATGAAATTTTTATCAAATCTGAGTTTTTTTTTAAATGGGTACATACCCCGTGTGCCATTATTTCTTTAACACGACACGATATTATTTTTATTATAGACAAACAGGTATTAAATACGATATTTTTGGATTATTAAGACCATTTCTTGCAATTTACTATGTAACAAAAGATCTGACATTGAAAGTGGAACTAAATGATTGACTAATTAGAATCATTCCAAATATTTAATTTAGTCAATATTTAAGCACAATCAGCATTGTCTATGTCAGCGTATCCATTTTAAATTAATTCCAATTAATTTTTAACATACCCTCACATTGACAAAGAGATCGGCTGTCAGTTTAGCTTTCAACTATCGAGAATACTAAATTAAGATTTCTTTTTACTTCTAAACTGTGTTATGGTAGTAAAATACCTCCTGTTAATTAAAAAATAATAATGATCTATGAATAAATATTTAAATCCATTTGATCATATTTTAAATTGATTCTGTTAACGAGTGAAAATTACAAATAATTCACAAAATACACTAACAAGTGGTTCTGGCTATTTTCAAGTTTCCTTGAAGTCAACCTGACTTTAATTTCTAAAAGCCCAAGTATTACTTTATAGCGAGGTTTTGCATATGAAGAATTATCCCTAGCTACGAAGAGTAAAGTCAACCTAACTTGTAATACTCAAGTTACCCAAGTAATATTAATAGCGCGGTTATAGTTCTAAAAATCTCCAAGTTCTAAAGAGTCAAATCAACCTCATCTTTATAGGCACTCAAGAAACCCAAACATTACCTCTCATCTCCATCTAAAAGACCCAAGGCACCCTTACACCAATCTTACCAACCCCTAGTACCTACATTACAGCATCAGTTTCTGCTCCAGGGCGGCCCACAGAGGGTCAAGAGGCGCGTCATCCCCGTACTGCGAGTAGAGGTCGAAAAGTCAAATTAACCTCATCTTAGAAGGCACTCAAGAAACTCAAACATTACTCCACAGAGTTCTCATCTCCATCTTAAAAACCCAAGGCAACCTCACACCAATTACCAATCCCTATTACATTACAGAATCAGTTTCTGCTCCAGGGCCGCCCACAGAGGGTCTAGAGGCGCAGCATCCCAGTACTGCGAGTAGAGGTCGAAAAGTCAAATTAACATTATCTTAAAAGGCACTCAAGAAACCCAAACATTACTTCACAGAGTTCTCATCTTCATCTTAAAAACCCAAGGCAACCTCACACCAATTACCAATCCCTATTACATTACAGCATCAGTTTCTGCTCCAGGGCCGCCCACAGAGGGTCAAGGGGTGCGGCATCCCCGTACTGCGAGTAGAGGTCGGTGGCCTGCAGCGCGTAGGGCGCCGTGTCTAGCACAACGTAGTCTGCGCGCGGGGCGGGCGCGACGCGGCGTCGGCCCGACGCCATGCGAACGCTACGCATCATGGCCGCGGATTTAATGCGTTCTGCCAAAAATTAGTCTACTCTATACTGTGGATAAATTTATTTCAAAACTTGTTATGTCTTTTATTTATATGATATTTTATTTAAGCAATTAAATTGCAATTTTAATATCAGTATTTAAACTTGATAAATTATGTCTCAGGCGGGACTCGAACCCGCATCTCCTCGCATGCCATACCATTCGGCTGAATGGTTAAAGCACCGCGCCCGGCATGCGAGGAGATGCGGGTTCGAGTCCCGCCTGAGACATAATTTTTCAAGTTTAAATATTGTTATGTCTTATTTTGAAACTAATCATGAATTATTACAGCAATATCCACTCTTATTAAGTGCACTCTGGTTACCGCGAATTCGCATTAATAAAAATATTGTCTGTCACCTTCCGTGCATAGATGACTCTGTATGAATTTGACTAGCAGTATCATTAGCATTTTTTGTTTTCACATAGAATAAGTAGTACCTACACAATAATTCTTCAACAAAAAAATATATAAATATCTTTTTAAGTTTTAACATTTATTATTTTATTTATGTTTCTTTGTTTTGATCGACTTGAACTCGATTTGCTGCTTAGTGCTTCGGGGACTACTAGAGCTAAGCTAAGTGCAACCCAAGTGATTTAATTGTAAGTATTACTTCTAATCAAAATCAATTCTCAAAAAACTAGAACAGTATCATTTTATCAAGTTACCTCTAGTACTTATTGAATCACAGTAAACTTTTCATTTCCTCTTACTAACTTACATATTTTATAAGCATAATTATGTAAAATCCGTCATTGGCTGTATGTACCAAATATAAGACAGACATACCAAATATAATTATTTATTTATAAGAGCTGTGGATTTTGAAATATATGAATATAAAATAAAATTTTGTTGTACTTATAGTATAAAGTCGACTTTGTCGCTAACGCCAAAAGCGGTCTCTTTTAGCAATAATGTAGAATATGAAAGAATGCCAGATTGGAAAGCAGTTAACAGTGATTCAATAAATACAAGAGGTTTTTTGCTAAAGTGATAGATACCCTTCTAGTTTTTTTTTAAAATTGATTATCAATATTTTTAAATAAAACCATCGATATTTTTTGTTAAATATCGAGGCTCCTCTGCCGCCCGTCTCAGCAAGGCGCGGAACAGTCGTAATGACATAGATAGTAGTCTATAGTTAGTTACCCTTATTATTGTTCCTCGAGCGGTATTTTCCTGATGTATGCCTTATTCCTATGTGAATAAAGTATCTATCTACTTACCCTCATTAGTGCTTCTCGGGCAGTACTTCAGTGTATGCGCGTGGTCGCCCCTAGCGCCGCACCGCGCACACGTGAAGGCCCTCAGCACGGGGCAGGACACGCGACCGTGCGAGTCTTTCAACGTATGCGAGCGGTAATACGACTCGCGTTCGCCGTTGTTCTTGCAGAACCTGCATTCCTAAAATACGGGCGAAGATTTTACGTGACAACGTCTTTTTCTCGGTAGAATATTTATTGATATGAATATAATTAAATTGCACAATAGGAACAAGGAATTGAATGAAAATAAGAATTGCACAAATTTTAACTATAGCGCGGCAGACCGATCATAGTTGAGTGGGAGAGAGACGCAAGGCATTCGGCGGGCCTCTCTCTCGTTCGGTGACTCATCGTAACGTTACCGAGCGTTACACTTTTTCATAAGTGACTCCCAGCCGCAACCTAATTTAAGACGTTGTCACGTCAAAAGAAAAGGCGAATGCCTATTATTTTACTGTGACGATGCGTCAAACCAAAGGAGACAATTTTTTTTTAGTATGGCGAATGGGCCCACTTAAAAATTGTGACGTATAGTAATGAAACATATATCAAATTGTTCCTTATAATGTTTAGAAAACATTAGCAATATTAGTATTTCTTTATCTAACGGGAATATTCAGAAAATAATCCTAACTAAATGACATAACCTAAAAACTTCTTACAAGTTTTATTTGATTATTTGCATACACAATGCTATTTATATCAAATATATACATGTCTTAGCTAGGAATCGAACCCACAGGCCTTAGCTGCCTAAGGTTAATCATATTTTTTCAAGTTTGAAAAAATATAGTTATTCTAAACAGAGGTCAAACAGGTTCATTGTGATTTGTGATCAATAACAAACAATAATATTATGTACCTACAGTTTAACCACTTAAACGTGAAGAAGGAGAAGTATAAAAATAAAACCACAGAAAAATCAAACCAAAATACGTTTATTCCTTAGAATCATCATTTTCGGAATCGTCTCTCAGTATCAGTACTTCCTCGTCTAAGAAAGATGTAGGTATTTTGACCTGATCCTGGTAGCGTGCTCAAGATAAAAACCACACAATGGACATTACATGTGCACAACAACCGATAGTGCGTCTGCCCACCGGACAATTGCAACAGTATCACCATAAGTTTAAGCATATTTTTAGTCGTTTCTGAAAGTAATTTTCTTTGCACATTCCGTTGAAATCCCACTGCACACTGACACAACGGTTCAGTGGCATAGGAGCTGTACTTGATACCATTTTCTTGTTTTTTTCGTTAAAAATAAGGAAAAATCGTGCAACATAAACACTCAGTTCGAAACAAACGGAAGGTATAATGTCAGTGATAACTGTCAAACGTCAAAACGGAATTGCGTTCCGTTCCACGGCTTTACTGAATGAACATTTTAGCAAAAGTGTTAAAAATTGAATTAAAACATTTTTTACTGAGTTTCCAAATATTTAGAATAAATAAAAGTAGATAAAATGTGGTCTAAACATTATCTCCTAATTAAAATGGTTGATTTTGTTTTTATAACAACCTTGAAGTTCCTTTACACGAATTGTAAGACCTTGACACAATAAGTTATTCTATGCCTTGTTGACTCTAAAATGGAGGAATGTTATAAAAAAAGTCAATGCAAAGCATTTTTAAATTGATTTTATGATTCCGGTTTCATTTAAACACGATCTTTTGTCTAATTGTCTAGGATACAATGACATCTTTATACGGTTCCGTTGCTACTGGGCCCAAAAAAAATTGTCTCCTTTGCTTCCAAGAGGTTTTTATTTAACTTTTTACTACTAACAAAATTTAAAATTTTTGACCATATTTTCTAAATATTCAAGAAAGTTAGAAAACGCCTGATTATGCTTTTTTAGCAATTTTTCTTTAATCGTCATCATTGCTATAATTTATTTCTCATAGGTATACGTTTTAGGCAGCATTGCTGAGAAGTGTATTGCATATTTTAACAGTAAATTCAGTGAATTACTTACATACTAACAAGGTATCTCAAATAAATAATTTGTAGTTAAGTAAGTAGTTGTTAATAAAATAAAACATTTATTTTTTAGGTACATACAACAGCATGTCAACCTACCACAAAACGTCACATTTTCTTGTTGGACTTAAAGTTGAAAATCAATTCAATGACCTTTAACTTTTTGAGTACCGTTAACCTGCCGTTGTTATCAACACTACTCCTCATTTTCAACAAAAAAGTCATCTTAATATGGCGCTGGGGCATTGACGTCATTGTATCGGGCCCAGCTGAGGTACCCCACTACCGTCATATCAAATGGGCACAGCATCCCATCGTCCATCTACCGACACAGTATCCAACAATTGCATCAAGTGTGTTGACAATTCCTGATTTTACTTAATAATAAGTATGTGAAGTAAGTATGTGCACTTACATATCGGGATCGTATTCATCCTCGGATAATTATAATATAATAATTATTTTGTCCCAACACTAGGGGTATGTTTTCGTCCACTTGATTCTTAATGTCAATAGTGTAAGTGCCTTTTTGTCTCATATGTTCTACATAGTAGGATACTGATTTTTTAACCAGTGCTAATCGCTTTAAATCATCAATGGATAGTCAAGGAAATGTATCCCGGTGAAGGTTATTTCCATCAATCATTTGGAATAAATCATCCATTAGATGTCTAGCAGCTCTGTATTGTACACGTCATGTAGAAAAAGCATAAAATCTCTTTTTATCCTCCCATTGACAACCTCCACTACCCACCGGCACATGATTATAAACCTTGAATTGTTTGCTTGAAGAGTTGTTATTTTGTACAAAAATGTAGGTGACATCACATATAATTATAGCCAGTTTTGCTTCCAGGGCTAGTTCGGGATTTATATTCCGTGCGGCTACCTCTTGTACACATGTGATTAAATCATTAACATTGAGGGACAAATTGATTTATCAGTTAGGCATTCTCTGGCTTTGTCCATGTACCGTTCTAATGTAGATCTAGGTATTTTTAACAGCGTGGACAATCTCTCGTTGCTGTCTCCAGTTCTGTGTTTTATAAAAAAAATTGCTAGTGATAAACCAGCATTCGGTACTTTATCACTTAAACTTGGTACAGTAAGTAACAATTCATTGAACTGATCTCCAGACATTCCTATCCAATAATGACACATAGCTGGTGACATATTACTGGGGTTGCTGAAATCCAGATCACTTCTAACAGACAACCGTTCCATTATACTCATCATTTCATCAAATTGATAGGCTGTAAAATCAGTCAGGGTTGACGTTAAATCACCCCACTGTCCATGGTCTAAATGGTATCGACAAATTCGAGCACCAGCTGGTATGTAAAATCGGTGATTTTTAAGTACCATTTCCCGTATTGAGAGGGGAATTGTAAGACGTTCTGTACCAGTACAGTTCATGTATAAGCAGTGATTAGCTGTATTTGCTGCTCTTCTGTATAGAGAAGAGGTAATTCTTGGCTCATCAGTGGTTCGAACTTTTTCAGTTCCTATAGGCCTATGAAGATCAAGTTGCTGCTGTCTGTTGACTGTCCTAGTAGCTGCCCTCCAGCACGCAGCGCATGCTCTCTCAAGTCTGGAGACCTAAAATAATTTTGAAATTACATTAATGTAGTAAGATTGCCTCCCAATATATTTTATTTTAATTAGTAATAAATATTGTACGCACAAGATGAAGTGGTGTCCATTGCAAAATCACAACTCGCTGTGGGGAATCAGGCTTTATTTGATATGTTCTTCTTCCACTAGTACGTAATAATGATACACCACAGCCAAAACAAACACTTTGATGGCCAACTTCCGGGCTGCTGATTGTTCCTCCTTGCATCAGCAAGTAGCAATCGTGGCATATAATATGTTCCAGAGTAACCTGAAAGAAGAAAGCCTTGTTATCTTGTATTAAAATATTCGAGTTATTCGAAGTCAAAGTAATTTATTCAGTATATAGACCCTCTTCCGGGCACTTATAGACGTCCCAAAAAATATTGTACAGACTACAGAGTGATTGGTCATACTGGTAACATTAATACTATAGTATAACATTTATGTGAACCAATAAAAACTACAAAATATACTTAAATAATGAATATTTTAATAAATATTTAATTTAAAAACTAACCAAAGTAGGTTTCACCCATGAGTTCAAGACTTCACGTATATTGTCGTGCACACTTTCTACCGTATGTATCAGTGTGTTCCTTGGTATCGCCAATGAACAGTTGACACACCGCCGCCGACTACTATCAGAAGTCACACTGCCTCTTCGATCCATTTTTAACAAGCCAGGCACTATAAACGCCGGCCGGCGTTGACAGTCACTATATCTCGACACAGCACTTTAGTTAGTCACTACCTGGATACGCCACAACACAGGAGTCACTATGTCAACACTGTCAATAGATAATCGTAAGGAGTTAATTTATTCAATAAAATTACCAGGCGCCGTAATTCAGTGTTTGATTGAATTCATTGGGCGATTTTGACATTTAACCCATACTAGAACTGTCAAAATGGGGGCTATCGCTAGTGAATTTGCTACTAGAGGCGCTAGTGTCGCGTGAGGTCCAATATCATTCACTTTGTACTGGTTTTTGCGGAATTTGTCGCATAAATTATAATTTCTTTAATTTACCTGCTGGAAAGTGATCTCCTTCGTAAAATATTGCAAATATGGATTATTTGGCGATTAATGTGAACGCTTTATAAGCGGAATTAAGAAAAAGCGCAAAAATAGGCGGCCTCAAGAGCAACTATTTCAGAAGTTAGTTTGTTGATATCAAGATAGTTATTTATAAACAATATAACCTTAATTAGATTCAAGATATAACACTTTGTTTCGGCGCCAATCGCCTTTGATAGCTATACCTCCGGACCTCAGTCTACAGTGGCGCCAACTGGTGAGCAAAGAAACGGTAGTCCCCATTACGATTGTGGTACGATTTGGTTAGCTGAATTAGGCCAGGACGACGCAGCAAAAAGACATTGATCGAAACAAACAAACATTAACAAAACGCCATGCCATAACACTGATTCTGATTATTATTTTGGTAACTGGTAATTGACATTTGACATTGTAACTGATAGTTTCAGAACTCGGTGTTCCGAATCGCATTTAAAGTGTTTTGAGTTTCTAAAATCCGCAATATTCATTTCATAAATAATTGTAAAATAAAACAAACATACTAAATACAAATTCTGTTTAATATTTAAATAATTTTCTACTATGTAATCCAGTTAACCGAGACAGCAGCTAAAGCTAACTATATAGCTGAACAAGATTTTTTTATGTTCATTGTCAGTTTATAAAAATAGCTGACCATTGTAATCGGAACGAAAATATTTTAAGAAAATTAATTTATAGTATGCAATTTTTTGCGGAAGTAGTACCTAGTTGTCAATAATTTATTAACATGTTATTGATAATTTTTAACTTGGTTAAAAAAGACGGTAAAAAATCAATACAATACAGAAAAATTAAATATTATTTTTTTGTAATAATGAACCTGTGACGCAATGTGGCTCTACGGGATTTAGGCATTTACATTTGAGCGTTCTTGGAAACAAAGGATGGTACAGGATGGAACCTACGCGCGATTTAAGATATAAGAACTATAATTACAGATACAAAAAGAAATAAGTGTGAATAACATCACAGAAGTGGATCCCCGTGGCGGAGTGGCGTACACACCGGTTTTCAAGGTGTATGTCGCCTGCTACAAGGACCCGAGCTCAAAAATTTCAAAATTAAATAATTTTATTTGCATTTTTTTTTAAGTTTTTATCGCACCGCCATCAAAACATTTGTAATTGACCCAATGGTTGACTGGCAGACAATACCACATGGCTGTAGATCCAGCTTTTTTCATCTTTTAATTTATGCAATAAAGCTTAAGACCCAGTAGTTCGTGATTTATGGATCGATATTTCGCCTACGCCTTTGACTATATGCGCTTTTGACTATGTGCGCTTTTGACAATTTGCGATCGTTTGTCATTTTGCGCTTTTGACATTATCCGCCTAAACGCCATCGATCGCCTATTACGGAGAGCCTATGCGCACCGCAAGCGCCAGCGCGCGACAGTACGGGCCTGACGAGCCGCCGCGCTACTGAACATAGTAATTAAGTATATCGTTTAATGAATTTAAACTCAGCGCATATGTCTATAAATAATTAGTAGCTTTAAAAAAGCATTTTTTTTTTAAATGTCCGTAGTTTTTTTATTTTATAAATAACGGGCTTGCTCATGACTACATACTTAACTATACGTTTAAGAAGAAGCCTAAGATGAAGCGAGCTTACCCAGAGGTATGGTTCTTCCACACACCAGCGGAACACAGAAAAACTGTTTGGCGCCGGACTCCGGCAGGACGCAAGAGGGTGGTAGCATCCAGGCGGCCTCTCACGAAGCCTACCACCGCAGAGGGATCTGTTAGCCGCCATCATTGGTTAGAAAACCAAAGATGCCGTTGCCCAGGGTGGACCACTAGGAGGTAGTAGATCCCACCACCCCAAATTGAAAAAAAATATTTCGAAGAGATGTAGGATTGTGACTTGTGTCTATCGAGCCAAGATAATCAAATCGTGTAACCGTCAGCGACTGCGACTAGACTAGATTATTAACTAACTAGCGACCCGCCCCGGCTTCGCACGGGTGCAATGCTGATACTAAATACACTACAAAAAAACTGTGAACGTTGCATATAAAAAAAACATAGTGGCCGGCTTCGCCCGGGTATGAAATATGTCACTGAAAAAATGATTAAAATAGATCCATTAGTTTTAATTTATTCATTACTGCCCGTGGCCCGCACGTGTTAAATTTGGAGTAAAACAATTCCCCTTTCCCTAATACCATGAAGATTTCCTGCTGTCTTCGGAATATCAAAATTCCGCCCCGCCTCCGCCCTGGCCGGCCTACCGCCGCAAACGCTACGTCCCGTAATTTTTAAATCCGTAATATCTTCGAAAATATTTGTTTAAATCATATTCTGTAAAAGGCCATATAGATCAATATTAAATCAACAATGTATTTAAAGTATTTAATTGGATAAGGATTAATGCTGTATTGGTTAAAATCGCTTCGAAAATTAGCCATTATTTGTCGTAAAAAGTAAATGACAAAAACGGTTATTGTGGGATATCTATAACAGATAGACATACACCATCGCGGAGTTTTCTGTAGACCTTTTCAATATGTACAATACTTAGTACATTATTTTGATAAATTTCGTTGGGTTTAGCCTGCGTTTGCAATGTAAGCGGAAAAAAATGTGAATATTTACGACATCATATTAGAAACCTCAAAAATAACAGTTTTTCTCCACTATTTAATGGATGTTATTATACATATGAACCTTCCTCTTGAATCACTCTATCTATTTAAAAAAACCGCATCAAAATCCGTTGCTTAGTTTTAAAGATTTAAGCATACAAAGGGACATGGGGAAAGAAAAAGCGACTTTGTTTTATACTATGTAGTGATACATATATTTTTTCAGACTTTAAAACGCTGTTTTCTAGTTTTCAGATGGGTTTTGAAAACTCAGAAACGCTGCCTCTTGGAACTACACCTCCATTAAATCTATAAATAAAAAGATAAATGTTTCCAAACATACTTCGTTTCTTTTCGGTCGGGCACGCGTCTCTTCGCGGATTTGGTCTCCGCGGCCTTGTTCCAATTCGCGTAGCAGCGTGTACAGCACGTTATTAGGCAGAGATGACAGCACTCGAAGCTGTTCCGATGTTATTGCGTCGGACTGGGGCGCTGTTTGAGGCACTTCTGCAAAGAAACAAACTACTTGTAACGACCTATAATCACCCCACTGCAGGGCAAAGGCCTCCATCATTGAATTCAAGTTACCACAGCAAGTGAAATCAGAAATTTGATATTATCATTATTTTTTATACCAACTAAAATTTTGAGATATCGATTTGTATGAAAATACTTTTTCAAAAATGATGATATCGAATTTCTGAAACCACCATAGTATTTATATGTTTCGGTTTGTTATAGTTTCTACATTATTTACGTAAGAGCCTGTATAAAAAAGAAAGTCGTGTTAGTACAACACTTATAAGTCGAGATCGGCTAGACCGATATTAATATGAATTTGGTGTTTTTGGGTTTGTTTTGCTAGTATTATCTTATCTGTGGTTTTGCTCAGGAATAGGTTAGGCTTAAAAACGTTGAAAAGTTAACATTAAAAATGTGCACTTCCTAATACTTTTTTATACCATATTTGATGGAAATGACATTTTAAAACGTCAAAATCAAATTCTGAGGCGATACGGAATCCGCGGGGTCCGCTAGTCTACTATACTAATATTATAAAGCTGAAGAGTTTGTTTGTTTGTTTGTTTGAACGCGCTAATCTCCGGAAGTACTGGTTCGAATTGAAAAATTATTTTTGCGTTGGATAGTCCATTTTTCGAGGAAGGCTTTAGGCTATATAACATCACGCTGCGACTAATAGAAACGAAGCATCAGTGCAAAATGTTGCAAAAACGGTTTTTTTTTTTGATATTAATCGCGATCATAATAACAGAAAATGACGCGGACGGAGTCGCGGGCAACAGCTAGTATCATATAAAGTAGCAGACTATGTATTACCTTGGAGTGGCGTGGAGGCAGCGAACTCAGGCGCTGGAGGCCGCGGGAGCCGCGCCACGGGCGTGCGCTCGGGGTCCGGCCACGACTTCTGCCGCAGGTAGCCGCCTGACGGACCCATGCCTATCAGGTCATCTGCTGACATTAGAGTTATTTGATTCGGGATTTATACCATGTACCTTATTTATTATGAGTTTCCGATATTTCGGCACTGTTGCAAGCGCCATGATCACGGGGAAACTCTAGTGATAGTGACCATGAAAGTTTAAATCAGTATATCTGCTGATATGTTTTAAGATCACACATCTTCTTCTTATTGTGATTCTCTTCGATTATCCTTCGACGATGATCGAAATCACACAGGTCAGAGTTTTCCAAACCGACTATAACAAACCTCTGACGTGACTCGGCATAGGAAAACAATTTAAAAAGAGGCTAACGATAGTGACCGAGCTTCTTGTTAGCACACACTTGTCACGAAGCAATGGTAGGTAGAATATTGGGACGTGTAATAGTGACTCCAGTGGAAATTTTGCACAATTAAAACTGATTTTAGTGTTGATCTCGGCGACTGCTCATGTGTCATAGAATTATCTAAGTGCATTTAATCTTAGAGTTCCCACACACTACCTATATGTGATACATATAAAATGTAAAAATCTACGGACGGAGTTATGTTAAAATTAGGTCTAAAATTAAAATTTTTAAGGGCAGAATACAAACATTTATAAAAAAATTAGCTCTACAATATAAAACATAAATATATGAATAAGACTACACCTCCCTTAAAGACTCGGTTATCTTAGCTTTGAACTCGGCGAGAGAGTCTTGAAAAATGTCGATGTCGCAGGCATTTTGTGTGAATACCCGTTTACATACGGCGTCGTCAGTTTAGAAACGCTCGCTGATATGTAATATGCCGAAGGCAAAATGACAACTCGTTCAATTGTCACAATTTCTACGTTAGTTGTAGTTTTAAGGTGTCCATGAACAAAGCACAGTTTGGACAATACAAAATTTAATTCGGCAATTTCTAATATAAACACACACTGAACTTCTTAGGATAACAATATGACACTGTCAAATTTAAACAACTAGGTGGGTACATATATCATATTTTGAAGTCTGACATTTTCATCACAGTTATAGGTAAATAAGATATTTCAAAATATTATCAATTAATCATTATTTTAAATAACTTACTTTTACTTTATATGCTTTCGCACTAATTTTAAATCAATCCAGTTATATTTTATATTTTTTTACTTTTTGTTTAGGCAATTTCAAAATACTTTCCAATACCCTTTACACAATCTAATATAAAAAAAAGTATTATGTCGTAATATTCTTCTAACAGTATTACATGAACCGTTGGCCTGTTAGGGCTAGCTTTTTTTAAGATAAGATAATTCATATGACCAATACTTATTGCCTCTTTTTTTACCAATAATACTATTCGGGGGTCCTTTAAGAATCAGATTCATGGACACTTTAGCTTTTTTTTAGGTTCCGGATAACCTTAAAACTCTTCTCAATTCCACGGCTTTTTTATTGCTCCCGCTTAAAGATCTTAAAACTGTTTTAATTCACTATGGTTTAAGCCCCTAAAGCTAATAATTATTTTATTTGATATTTTAGCAATTAAATTGCAATTATAATATCAGTATTTAAAATCAGTATATAAACTTGAAAAATTATGTCTCAGGCGGGACTCGAACCCGCATCTCGTCGCATGCCGGGCGGGCGCTATATTTTGTTAAAAATCTTTTGAACATGTATTATTTAGCTCTATTTTCGATAAATTTTGTGTCACAAATAACTACTGGACGCCATTTTGTTTGTTTCTTTGTTTTGATCAACAGCGACGTATAAAACAAAACTAAATTCTTCAATTTGCCTTGGCATTATGTTTAATGCGTTTTAATCGTCAATCAAATGTTTAGGCATAATATATAACACGGCAATATACATTTTGCCTTCGGCATATTACATATCAGCCAGCGTTTCTAAACTGACGACGCCGTATGTAAACGGCGGATTCACACAAAATGCCTGCGACATCGACACCATCACTCAACCTATTATAAGCTTCTGGCAAGCGGTATGAAGCAGCATGAGATTGGACGTTGGTGCGCACGATAGGCTTACCAAATAGTGGGAGTGGGTGACGTGGTGGTTGGCGAGGGAGTCCAATAAAAATACTGCGGAGAAGCGGTGGACAGTCCACTACGTTTTTAGAAGTTATAAATGTCCTATTGTGACTTATTTCTTGGCAGTAGACTTAAGAATGCGTACCTAAGAAATGTAAAAAACAAGTTATGTAAGTCAAGCGCGTACCTGCTCGATGAGCCCACGACCTCTCCTCCTCGGGCGAGTAGGGGGTGTCCGAACCGTTCAAGCGGAACTCCTGCATCACGTCCTCTATGGTGCAGCGCCCCATCACCACTGGAAAGGAATTAATAATGGGGTAAATTTTATTCGTACTTTATGCGATAGCTGCTGCCCGCGGCTAAGTTGGCGGCTAAAATCTACCTTACGCTATACCTCGATGCCTTACTTTGCAACACGAAGCTCATATTTACGGATATATCTGTCTCTTTCTGATACTCTAACGGCCATTTCCAATAACCTATCTATCTTCAGTTTTGGCATATCGGAGATAGAAAACAACTTCTGTCTTTGTTTCTCTGGACGACAAAAACAGAGACAGAAACTGTTTCCTATCTCCGATATGCCAAAACTGAAGATAGATAGGTTATTGGAACCGGCCGTAAGACATCAGTATGAGTAATAGGGACAGATGGATTAGAATATACGGACATTGTGTTGCGGGGTAAGGCCTCTGACCCGTAAACGAGTATTATGGAAAAAGAAGTCGATCCCTTTCTATATGAAAAACAAACATAGTAACCTCACGGGAACTTTGCCTTTTTCCGGGATTTCAAGTAAGTAATCGATATGCTTTAAATTTTCCTGACCACATACTATAATATTATCTACCTGCCAAATTTCATTCAGAAAACATCTATCCAACCATTAACATTTATAATATTAATTAAAAAGATTTTTAGCAATTTAATTGCAATAATAATACCTATGTATCTGTATTTTAACTTGAATTTTTTTTCCGCCTATGGCATAATTCTTGAATTAAAAATAAAACCGGCCAAGTGCAAGTCGGACTCGCGCACGAAGGGTTCCGTACCGAAAAGGCCAAAAAAACGGTTTTGTTGTATGGGAGACCCCCTTAAATATTTATTTTATTTTGTTTTTAGTATTTGTTGTTGTTGCGGTAGCAGAAATACATAATTTGTGAAAATTTCAACTGTCTAGCTATCGCGGCTCTTGAGATACAGCCTGGTGACAGAGCGACGGACAGACGGACAGACAGCGAAGTCTTAGTAATAGGGTCTCGTTTTTACCCTTTGGGTACGGAACCCTAAAAAGGCGGTGAAAGTGTTAAAGAATAACTTCATCAAATTAAAAATGCCACGCGTAAGAAATCAAAGGCAAAGCTAGTAACAATAATTCCATTAGGTACCTACTACTAAAGGTTTTGTTCATAACAACAAGCTTGTTAATACATTCCGTAAGTTGACACATCGTTAAGACGCCGACATGAGACAAATTCAGCTCATTGAAGATTGCTCGTATTGTTGCCAAATTCTATGTAAGTAGTTGTAATTGATCATATTTTTGACCAGGTGGTTGTTTCCAAAACACAATTCTAAAAACTTTTCTCGATAGAAAATAATCTCTAAGTAGCCTCTGAAAATACATAAATTACCATTTTTCTCAGCAGTCCGTATAACAATGATAATAAAATTTTGCTATATTGTATATTACATGTTGCTTAAGCAAATGGCTGTTTAGATTTGTAATTAAATGGCAATTTTAAATTGCACAACGAATTTTGTTGTTTGGCACTTAGGCCCTTCTATTTCATTCGCTTTTTCTCTGTCACTCCTACGGGAATCGACAGTGATAGCTGCGGCGGGCGCGTTCCAAAGAAATTCAAAGACGAATAAATTTGTGGGCGTGTTTATTGCTCAAGGTCATCGGCTGCAGTCAGCGTCTTAAATGTTTAGTTTGTGATAAGTAAAAGCCGATACCCGACCCGATCTTACTTCAAAGGGTTGCCGCACTGCTGTTTCATTTAACAGAAACAATAAAACTAATAACAGAGACGCGTCTGTCTTACTCACTCAAATCGCACTTTACGATTAAACTAAATGCCTTTGTGTAACTCTTTGTGTTTGACAACCTCCTCGGCGGAGTGGCGTACACAAACGGTTTTCAAGGTATCGCCTGCTCCGAGGACCCGGGTTCGATTCCCGGACGGGTCAATGTAGAAAAAAGTGTTTTCTTCTATCGTTTCGTTTTCTATCTCTCGTTTAAAAGGTTTAAGCAAGTATAAGCTAGGACAATTTTTAATGCCATACATTCCTGTTATTTAAAGAATCATTGATAGTCCCTTTTCATTAAAATTACTTTGGCATACGATTTAAGTTTATGTACAGGGAGTTCAGCAATACCCTGTGGTAATTTGTTGAAATACGAATACAATTTCCCATGAACGAATTTCCTACTTTCCGCTGTCGTTTTTTAGGATAGGCCTATGTCCACTGTCCAACTGTAGGCTATTGTAGGCAGACTTACAGTCGGCGTAGCTCGAGGACTTCTGCTTCGGCCTCGCCTGCTGCCGCGGCTGGTACTGCCACTGGTCCGCCCCGCCGAAAGACATCGACTGAAACAAGTCGTGAAGAATTACAATAATTAAACTTTATTGGTGACCATTTGTTCAAATGATCTTTTATATGCGAAAGATTGTATCAGTTAATACTTTTATTTATTTCACAATAAAAAAAAGCCTTATATTATTTTCGATGATTCCTACTATTAGGGGTTAAAGTATGAAATTGCCGTTTTGTATGGACGAAATCGAGAAATGTCATTTTTCCATACTAACAATTTTTTAGTTTTTTTTTAAAATGCCTGAACCGTTTTCGATGTAATTAAAGGTGAAAGTTAGATGGTTATAAAGCTACGCATTATAGTATTTAAATTTCTGAAAATCAATGTATATAATACAAATATACTTAATTGAAGCAAGAAGGTCAGCTGACACATTGTAAGGGGTCTTTTCAACGACTTCCTTTGAAGTAATAGGCACTAGTATTGCATTTTTTTTTTAGTCAAAAGTTACCTACTTTATTTAGTTTTTGATACAATACAAAAAGAATTACGCAATAATACGACTATACTTAGGAGCTATAAAATAAAAAAAAGGGGGAAAATAATCGGCAAATTTCATAGTTTAACCCCTATTATATTCCTACTTTTGTTGGGTGGTTCTTTGTTACGACTATACACTTTCGAAAAACTAACGTAAGTAAAGAAAAAGCAGCGTTCATGGTCACGGGCAGACTGCCCGTTAACATATTTTTCATTTCAATAAACTTATCGGCCTATAATCATCCTACTGCAGGGCAAAGGCCTCCATCATTGAATTCAAGTTATCATAGCAATGATGGGTCGAGGCATAATCACAACCAAATGCGGGTTGATGATCACAAACCCGAGAAATGGTCGAAAATTCAAAAATTTTTGTTGTCCGACCCGGGCATCGAACCTAGGACCTCGGAGCAGGCGACATCTTGAAAACCGGTATGAACGCTACTGCGCGTCTCCGCCACGGAGGTCGCCTATGTCCTTTCTCAAGGTCCTGACCAAATTTTATCAAAATTGGTTCATTGTTTAAGGGTTGAGAGCGTAACAGGAAGGAAGGCAGGCAGGCAGACAGACAGACAGACAGAGAAACTTTCGCATTTGTAATGTTAGTAAAAAGGTAAACAAAAGGTAATCATAAGGTAGTGTTCTAGATTTTGGTCCTTATCCGCTGGGAATAAGATTGATCAACTGCCTAAAGTGGAACATTTTTGGAACTCAACTCAACTGCATAGCTTAATAGGTATTTAAGAATCATCCTTCTTTGTAATATCATTGAGAATCATACAAGACGTCAAATCATAACCAGAATACAAAGGCAAAACCAAAGATTTAATTGTCTTTGTCAAAAACAAGTCGAAACTTGTAGTCGTTTAGTGACAAAATGATTATTAAAACTATTGAAAAAGGTAATTAAAAGGTATCTATTTTGACCTATTAGTTTAGTAAAAAAAATAAAACACGTAGGTACCTAATTCAGTGCGAGGCGAAACAAAAGAATATGAACGTATACTAAGGTAATATGATACCAAACAAACCAAATTATAACCTACCTACATTTGTTTACACTTTAGCTATCTAAAAATTCAAAGACACCTTCATATTAAAATAAAATAAATACTCACAGAATCATTCGATGTATTCCCACTGCCGTAATCACTGAAATTGTTACCGTACACCATTTTGAAATTGTTATTCCAAATTCGAAATTTAAATTTTGATCTCGTCCCAACGACGTGCTACGCGCTTGCGTCCTGCAGGCCTCGCGCTCCAAGCGGGAATGAGATAAGTAAGTAAGAGGGAATGCGAAAAGTAGTTGCTGATTGGTTGATTTTTTTGCTAAGAAGCTGTGGTTGGTCAGTTCTGCAATAAGGGGATAATAGATAGGCTTTTGTTTGTTGATTGAAGTTGAAACTTGATATTTGTTTAAGTAGTATGTAAGTAGGGAGGTAGGTATGTAGTGGTACAATAATAAATAGAATTAGAATTGCGCACCATTTCTCTTCCTATGGGTGCCGTAACTTCGTAAGTGACTTAAATACTAAAGTCAGAAGAAGACGAACTGATATGGGTAGTGGCGTGACTGCGTGAGCCGTCTATTCCTAAGCATTCGCCAACCTGCCTGCCATGCGTGGCGATAGGCATTACATACATAGGTCCTATGTACAGCAGGGCCAGCAGGCGCTTATGTAAGCTGATGATAAAAACAAACATTTTTTTATAGGAATCCTTAAAAAAACCGGATAAAAGTGCGAGTGATGATACTCGCCCACCGAGCGTTTCGTACAAAGATAGCCGCGCTTAACTTACTACTTACCTACTTAAATAATTATAAATACTTAGGTACCTATAGAACCAAGAACTGGAGGATCTAGTGTCTGAGCCGAACATCATTGGGGAGATAAAGGCGGCAAGACTCCGTTGGCTCGGGCATCTAGAAAGAATGCCGGATAACAGGGCGGTAAGGAAGGCGTACATTGGGCAGCCTGTAGGTCGTCGACCGGTTGGCCGACCGCGATACCGTTGGGTGGAGGGATGAAGTGGCCAAGGACCTACGTGCTCTGAATGCAGAAAACTGGGAGGAGATCGCTCAAGACAGGGCGCGATGGCGATCTCGTATCGGAGGCCAAGATCCACTTCACGTCGCTGAGCCAACGGAGTAAGTAGTCAGCAAGTAAGTAGGTACCTATATAGTTTGCAGATTTTTTCAATAGACTTGCTTGTAGTTGCAAAATTTCATAGATTTTTGCTTTTCTTGACAAGTAGGTACGTTTTTTGTGCGCCATAAACGGCCATACCTTTTTTCATTAATTGATTGTTGACTACGCCTAGATTGACTGTGGCCTATCAACTACTACCTACGGATATGATTTTAATTACTAGTTAAGTACTCAATAACTCCTTTTATTCCCGTGATAAGCGATCTTGAGTCTTGACAGACAGACAGACGGATGGACGGACGCACAGAATCCCAAAATATGTACCTATCCATATAATTTATTTTTTCGTTATTTTATCATGGATAAGTACGACTACGACTTCACAGCTAAACAGATCTGGATAAAATTTAGCTTGGAGTTAGTTTATAGGCTGGAATGGCACTTATGCTAATTATTATACCGGAACAAAGAAGGTTCCCGTGTAATGGTATCAAATTCCACGCGTTCGAAGTCTCGCTTTGGCTCGAGTAACTGCTAGTAGTATTCCTTTAAAAAACTTGATTGCGACTGTTGTCTGGATAAGCGCCATCTATCCAAAGTTCTATGAACTTAAATTTAGGTGAAAAAGCATGATACACAATAGTTGTTAGAAGCATCACTAGATAGCGCTTGATGCCAGAAGTTAAGTCTTGTTTTTTCTTGACGATTGCATGTAGAAAGAAAGAAGACATTGACCTTACCATCAGCTATATTATTATTGTATCTCTGCTTTTACCCACCAGAAGAGCCTTCTTGCGATCTTTACCTGATCGTCGATCCACCTAACTACATTTCCTTATTAAACATTATAGTATACCTACTTAGGTGCTTAGTTTTTCAAAAAAATCTTACTACTTGTTAAATCTAATAATGACTAAAAATGCTTAATAACAACGCAGTCTAATAAACCTTTTTTAGCTATTACACCGTTTTGTCTCGTTCTTTCTTAGCGCTATCATCATTTGTAAGAAAGTGACAAAACAGTGTAATAGCTGAAATAGGTTTACTAGACTGTTTGTTTTATTATGAATAAGGGTAAGACATTGGGATGAGTGTGAGAAATTGAGAGAATATGGATTGAAGATTACGTCATTTTGCTAAGGGCTACAACACACTATCCGCGCCGCGCTGACATTGAATTCTGAATGAGCAAGCACTATTCCATGCAAATAAACCCCCGCACTCCCTACAAAAATACATTGTGTTGGGTTTAAAATAAAACAAACATGTAAAACAAAGCATTTATTACAGCCTCGATTCAAGTTAACACAGGATCTCCGGTAAATACTGATTATTGCTTGAGGTATTGTCTTCAATGCCAAGACTGCATTTGCGCTGAGATTCGCAAATTATATTCGCTTATATCACCACACTATAACACTAACACGACGCGACGATTGCATCAATTTATGTTGCAATACGAAAACAACTGAACAATATCGCCAAGTTTTTAACCTCATTATGTTCAGATACTTTCATTTGCGACTATGCAATAAGAAAAATCTAATTCCGTTCAACAGAATTATTCGGTATATAAAATACTTCCAAATTAATACAATCGTCGTTAATTTTTTTTATTAGATGTTGCTATTCAGATATGTGTACTCGGAATCGTTTCAATCTTTTCTTAATAAAAAGACGAACGCTTCAGAGATTGATTAAATTTAAATTAAATTTAAGAACATGGGTGTTCCTGTTTGATAAAGAGATAAAGATAGATAACAACATCTAATGATATTATACTTAGATAAGTATCATCAGGTTTGGAAATACTAGGTCCGTTTTTAGGGTCACATTATTCAATTTTTTTTAGTCACGTAGCGCCAATCCCCATGAGACAACCGGTTGTCTCGATAACAATTGATTTTAATTGTGTCTGGAATATCCGATCGTCAAAGGGATCTCCTACAGGATCATAAGGCCGTCGGCGGTCGCGATAACAAATCCCTCAACCCCCAGGAGGCACTCGGGTGCCACGATAACAATTGATTTCAATTGTGTCTGGAATAACTCACGATCGACGGATTAATTTCAATTATGTCTAGCTCTGGAATAACATACAATCGAGGGGTTAGTTATTGAAAAGGCTAAGACCGAAATTGCATACCAACCATGACATGCTTTTTACGAAACTCAATATTCGGAAACCAGTCGTCTTCTAGTCCTACAGGATCATAAGACCGTCGGCAGCCGCGATAACAATTGATTTTAATTGTGTCTGGAATAACATACAATCGAGGGGTTAAGCTCAGATCTGAGCC
This sequence comes from Anania crocealis, assembly GCA_949315895.1. Taxonomy (NCBI): domain Eukaryota; kingdom Metazoa; phylum Arthropoda; class Insecta; order Lepidoptera; family Crambidae; genus Anania; species Anania crocealis. The sequence goes on from OX438880.1 coordinate 934,623, forward strand.
TTATAACAATTGATTTCTATTGTATCTGCAATGCCTACATTCAAGCGGTGAACACATTTATGAAGAAATCATTTTATCAGAACCATTTCAGCTGAACAGATTCATGACCTTATATTTTATAAAAAACAATACAACGCTTTGAACCCCAAGAGACAACCGGTTGGTACGATAACAATTGATTTTAATTGTGTCTGGAATATCCGATCGCCAAAGGGTATTCGACTACAGTTGACACTCAGACCCAGTATCCCCAAACCCGCGTGGGGTGGACGCGCCTACGAACGGAATAATTAGTTGGCGTCCACGAAGTACTCTTGGGCGGCCTTCGAGTCCGGCTTGATCGTCTTCGAGCCGGGCTGCCAGTTGGCGGGGCACACCTCGCCGTGCTTGTCCGTGAACTGGAACGCTTGTACGAGTCGAAGAGTCTCCTCTACTGACCTGGGAAGACAGAATTTATGTTAGTACTAGCTGACCCGGCAAACGTTGTTTTGCCATAAAAATGATTAAATTACTAAAATGGCTAACAAAAAATAGGGGTTGGTGGTAAAAGGGTAAAAATTTAGGGTTGTATATATTTTATGAAATTTTAATATTTTATTACCCTACCCCTACCCTACCCCTAACCTACCCTACCCTACTTGTGAATCTAAACCATTCCCAGATCCCCTTGAACACACACAAAAAATTTCATCAAAATTGGTCCAGTCGTTTGAGAGAAGTTCAGTGACATACACACTCACAGAAGAATAAGATAGGTACGTAATAAAAGTATTAAAATAAACTGCTCTTAAATATCCAGTTGGCATAATACTATGTCATGACTTTCTTGACCCGCTGGCACATTATAATGTCATGGCTCTCCCGCAGTCGATATTGACTCTGATTACTAAAATATTAAGGCTCTGGTTGGCCTGAGACTTGAGTACTAAGGGGGGTGATCCATAAATTACGTCAAACGATTTTTGAGATTTTCAGACCCCCCCCCCCCCACGCCCCTTGTCACTTGCGTTTTTACGAAAATATCCATACTATTTCGCCCACCCCCCTCCTTAATGTTGTGTGACGTAATTTGTGGACGGCCCCTAATAAAAATAAACAAAACCGAACGCATTATATGCCGGGTCAAATAAGGCAATTAAAATTAGTTTTTACAGATAGATGGGACAATTTTAGGACTATATCAATTATAATCCGAAATCAGATACTGAAAAATCCATACGAAGTAAACTATGAAATAATAATTTGTCCTAAGGCCTGATTTTTAAAGTCTGATAAGAAATATTCGTCGAATAAAATACAATATGGCTAATTTGAAAACGTCACCTATTTGTCAGCAATCATTTATGTAAATGTCATTTTAAAATCGGTCGTTTTATAACATCATATATCAACATACATAATCAGTCTGATAGATTTAGTATATAAATTAAATTGCATTTATAAAATGACATTGATTTATCTTTATTTAGACCTTTGATTTTTAAATTGCATTTATGAAATGACATGGTCATAAGCCTAAGGTGAAACCAGTAGTCTCGGTTTTTATGCCATTGGAGAGTATACCAAAAACCCACGAGGTCGTTATAGACCTTATGTGGAGTTCCCGGAAGGTATGAGTAACGGATATTTCAGCTCCATAAAAAAAGGAGGTGGGTTAGGTTAGGAGTAGAGATCGGGTAGGTAGGTAGGTATAGATAGCACATATCCATCAAAACGAATTTATACTGAAAGGTTTGTTAATCATAATCATTATATATTAGACGACCATTTGGATCAGCTAAACGCTGCTTCGGAGCCATGGGTCGCGGGTTCGATCCCCACACAGTACAAATATTTGTGTGCATGAACATGTCTGTTTGTACTGGTCTGGGTGTTTTCTAAATATTATAAGTATGTATTTACAAAATAGAAAAAAGTATATCGGTTGTCTAGTACCCCATACGACAGGGTACTTAATAGTAGCTTAATTTGGGACTAGATGGCTCTGTGTGGCCCAGTGAGGCATGTCCTAAATATTTATTTATTTTATTCATTTAAGTATTTAGTTAATCAGTATAAATACCATACATTTCCCTTCAATTGCATCATTCGGATGACTCATACATTATTATATCGTAAATGAATGAAGTGTCGCTTCAAGGTAAAGCTGTTTATCACAAGGTATTATCACATACGTGACGGTTTCACCTGATAATGAAATACTACAATTGTGAGTACTACTGTGACTGATACGAAACACGTTGATCGGGTTATCGAGGCTGTAAGCGATATGTAATCTTTTAACGGCCGGTCTCAATAACCTATCTATCTTCAGTTTTGGCATATCGGAGATAGAAAACAACTTTTGTCTTTGTTTCTCTGGACGACAAAATCAGAGACAGAAGAGGTTTTCTATCTCCGATATTCCAAAAATGAAGATAGATAGATTATTGGGACTGACCGTAAATAAATTAAGGATAAAGATATGGGAGTCGTAGTACTACGCATTTACGAATGCAAAGTTTTTGAAGAAATATTTTCTTATTGCACGTGATTTCAAGAGAATGTAAGCCAAGCCGAAAGATCTAAATCGCTATGATTTATGCTCTGAATACCTACTAATACCCGTTCGCTTCGAGATGGCCGTCGATGACCGTTACATAATGACGTCACAGGTATACACCGTGAAATTTTAGTGGTTGTTTTCCCGCAACAGAACGATTTACCTTTAGTAGCACCATCGAATCGTGCGAGTTATTTATTGAAAATAAAGATATCGTTGTTCTCAATTAATCAAAAAAATAATCATCAATTCAAAAGCGTGAGATACGATAGTATCTTTACAAAATGTGATGTGTTTGGGTACTGCTTGCCGCATATAAGGCGGTACCGTTGACAAAAAGAAATAATCGTATTTTTATTGCAATATTTTTTTATTATTTCAATACATCTTGGATTGATTTGATAGAGATACGAAATAATATGTACCTGCGCCCTAGATAGACGATATGTGAATTATTAAAATAAATAAAATGGAGAAATAGATTATTTATTTATTCCTAATGTATTTATTCCTAATGCACAGTCAACCTTGAGGAGGTGCACAGACCTGTGTATACTAATTTACCTAGTTCTTTACCCGAAACTATTCCTGCATTGCAACTGTTGCAAACGGGTACTAATAGGGTCTGTCAAGGAGCGCGGTGCGGTGTGGCGGGGAGGACGGTAGCGGCCAACTCGAAACGAACGCGTAGTATTTTAAAACCATCATTACCCATAATTGCTATTAGTGTAGTACTAACAGCCTATAATCATCCCACTGCAGGGAAAAGGCCTCCATCATTGAATTCAAGTTACCACCCTTGACCCTCGCTCTCCACCCTATCTGAAGGAGTGTTTTCATTTTCGGAGTGCCGATCTAGGTCGTGTACTACGCTCTGGGTATGGCAATATACTTCATGTGCCACACACTAAGTCTGGTTATCTTAGAGGTTCTTTCGCTGTGAAGGCTACGCACTTGTGGAATGATCTGCCGCGTGACATTAGAGAGTCAAAGTCACTAGAAATTTTTAAATCTAAGCTGCATAGCCATCTTCTGAACAAGGTCGCATGTTAAATCGGCTATTCTCCTTAATATTATTGGATATTTACCTCCTTATTTATGTAAGTCTATGTCAACTACACCTTTGCATTTAAGTATTTCTTTGTATGTATTGCTTTTATTTGCTTCTATTATTAATCTAATCTAAGTATAATCAAATGAAAGTCTTGGCTTATGTCCACTAATTATATCTTTACTATAAACTGTTCTTGCTCTTATGTATTTATTCTTGACTTTTCTTGTTACCTGCTATTTATTTATGTTACCTCTCCTCTCCTACAGGGTTGCCTGGAAGAGATCGCTTGCAGCGATAAGGCCGCCCTTGCTCACATTAGTTATGAATTTAGTTTTAAGTCAACTGTTTGTACCAATTTTTAATGTGAGCAATAAAGTGTTATCTATCTATCTATCTGCAATGATGGGAACTGGCACAATCACCACGCTTGCCAAATGCGGGTTGGTGATCACAAACCCGAGCAACGTTCGAATATTGTTGCCCGACCCGGGGATCGAACCTGGGACCCCGAGATCTTGGCCCGGTATTTAAACCACTAGAAACAACGGGGCTATTGGTGACTTGAATTCAATGATGGAGGTCTTTGCCCTGCAGTGGGATGATTAAATGATGTGATGATGCTGAAAATATTAGTAAGGGAATGATTAATTTACTTTACTATATTAGAACGCTGATAGTCTAATAATTAAGCAGCGGGTTCAGATCTGTGGATCCTGGGCTCTGAATGATTTACAGAATTACCCTTAACGATATAATTGTACATAGAAGTTACAGTTCACCAATCATCGGTACAAATATATTTATTCCTGCATTAGGTCCCCCATGTCGGGCAATAGTTTCAAATTTTTGTACATTTCTCAGGTTTGTGTTTATCACCAACCCGCATTTGGCATTTTTCGGTGATAATGCCTATACCTATTCCTGCTGTGGTAACTTGATATGATGGAGGCCTTTGCCCTGCAGTGGGATGATTATAGGCCGTTACAAGATTTGAATATATTAAGTGATTGAAGTTCTCGAGTAGTGCCTTCCGGGGCAAATTTGCAGACATTGAACTGATTTGAGTGATTTATTTAATATCTATTTATTGACTGAATGTGGTTGGTTGTAAATTGTAATCTGGATTAAATTTGAAAAATAACAATAAGGCAGATCTACCATTACCTTCAGCTTACCGGAAAACTTCTCTGAACATTGAACCGGAAAACTTCTCTGAACATTGAACCGGAAAACTTCTCTGAACATTAAACCGGAAAACTTCTCTGAACATTGAACCGGAAAACTTCTCTGAACATTGAACCGGAAAACTTCTCTGAACATTGAACCGGAAAACTTCTCTGAACATTAAACCGGAAAACTTCTCTGAACGTTGAACCGGAAAACTTCTCTGAACATTGAACCGGAAAACTTCTCTGAACATTGAACCGGAAAACTTCTCTGAACATTAAACCGGAAAACTTCTCTGAACATTGAACCGGAAAACTTCTCTAAACATTGATTTACCAATTACATTACGTCTTACGACCATCGAACATCCTTTTTTAGAGATGCTTATGTCCAGCATTAGGTGTCGTATGATTGAGATGATAATTACAATTACAATTTGGACATTATTTGAGTAAGTATTTAAAGCTACATTTTCCTACATTGATCGCACCCTTTGATAATTGTGTTTACTGTGGCAAAATAAACGATTTCTTATCTTATCTTATCACCCGGGACCTCGGAACAGACTCATCCACGGAGGTCATTGGCCAATTGATGATCAGAATGCTGTAAGGGAATTATAATGAAAAAAAAAACTTATCAAACTCACCGTCCCACAGGCAGATCGTTGACCGTGATCTGCCTCAGGTTCTGCTTCTCATCTATGATGAACAGCCCCCTGAAGGGTATACCAGTCTCCTCGTTGAGGATTCCGTAGTCGCGAGCGATGCGGTGGGACTTGTCGCTGATGATCGGGATGTTCATCGGACCGAGGCCGCCTGGGAACGCAACACCATGATTTACCACACTAGCCTTATTAAATTTTTTATCTAAGAGGAAAAAGACAAGGGCCGTTTTTCCATACAAACGTAGTCCCCTGTTTCCTCCCTGGATAAAGCCAGTAGAGCAATAACTTTTATTACAAAAATCTATGGCCCCTATTAAAATGTTTCTATGTTTTCTGTTTTTTCATAAATTAATTAATACAAAATATATGAGCCCTCAAAAATTGAAAAAATTCGCCAGATTTTCCGCTGTGTTCAAACATCCAGAAAACAAATTTGGCTAAATTTTAGAAAAAAAGGAAAACATACAAACACGGCCAAAGCCTTTCTTTATTTTTTTATGAAAAAAGTATTAACAGTCTAGTTTTAGATGTTATCGGGGGACTACGAAACGTTGATTTGGTGTGCTTTTATTAGGTATTTTCGGTCCAAGAAGCAGTTGTCTCTATCACACTATGCGGTGAAGGCGTTTGGCACTGCGCGACAGCAATAGATTTTACAAATACCTATTTTTCACCCGTAGTGTTTCCTCTTAACGACAAGGGGGCAACATAGCCTGAGGTACTCGAGGAGTGGAGAGGTATTACACGGCACTCAGGACAATCCCGGTAATCCGTTTAAGATCCCTACAAGCATCTTACTGCAATACTTCCTACGAGCATTTCTGCTCTAGCGACTCTTCACTCAAGCCGGCCAATGAAGGCAAGCAGAGATGGGAGATATGTTCCTCGTCAGTGTTCACTCCGGCCGACCAATGAAGGCAAGCCAGAGGTGAGGAACAGGGATTCTCCCGGGAGCAATCACATGCCTTAACCCTGCAACACGAAGCTCGTATTTACGGATATATCTGTCTCTTTCAGACACTTTGAGACATCGGTAGGAGTGATAGGGACAGATGTATTCGAATGTACGGACATTGTGTTGCGGAGTTAGGCCTCAGGTCCGTGGGGTCGCTACTGCCCAACAGCTCGCCACAAGCTGCCCTTATTATTATTGATACAGGCCCATCATGATCGGAGGATCTAACGACGTATTCCACTTAGAGCACCCTTTTTACATTTTTGTCCACGAACAGCACCTACAACACAGCAGCCTAATAAAAGATTAGTATGTACGAAAAAATTTTGTATTAATATATGTTCAAGTGATTTTTATCGATATCTTTCATTAATAACGTCCTGTCTATCAAATACATATTAGCAGCCAGCACCAGGCTGCTGTGTTGTAGGTGCTGTTCGTGGACAAAAATGAAAAAAGCAACTTGAATACTCGAAGAGCACCAGCCCAAAATATCGATAGGTGCTCTTCGTGGACTAGGCCAGGTGCTATTCGCGCAGATGCTATTTGGGCGGATGCTTAAGTGGAATACGTCGATAAGACAAACCTTGCTTGCGCGGTGTGTTGATCCAAGCGAGATGTGTGAAGTGCGAGTCTGTTGAGGCGGCGATCACCTCGCAGCCGATCTTGCGGAAGTCGTCGGCGCGTTCAGAGAATGCGATGATCTCCGTCGGGCACACGAACGTACTGGAAGAGAGAGATACATGGATTTAGTCTTTCATGGTCACTGCCTTGGTCACTTCATTGGTCATATTGGTCGAGTAAAATCGGTTTTATTTCTGCAAATAGGCTATTACATACTGAGGTTTACACATTCCAATATTTAAAAATAATAATAATAAAAATGTGGATAACTTACAGTCGAGCCGAATCCTAAAGTTACGTATGACGTTTGTCAATTTGGCATTACTAGTGATGTATCTAAACATACTCTATACTTGTATCGCTGTGACTATTTGATACTAAGTACGTAATTAACAGGTTATTTTATTTTATTTGGCTTCTTTTTATTTTATTTTGATTTTATTGTGAAGACCAACTATTATCTATACTAATATTATAAAGCTGAAGAGTTTGTTTGTTTGTTTGTTTGTTTGAACGCGCTAATCTCCGGAAGTACTGGTTCGAATTGAAAAATTTTTTTTTGTGCTGGGTAGTCCATTTATCGAGGAAGGCTTTAAGCTATATAACATCACGCTGCGACCAATAGGAGCGAAGCATCAGTGAAAAATGTTGCTAAAATAATCGCGTTCATAATAACAGAAATTGACGCGGACGAAGGCGCGGGCAACAGCTAGTTTTCAATAAAAAGGCAAATCAAATGTAAAAACAAATTATACTATTATTTTCAATATTGACAGGATTCTATTACTACCATTGTACACTCGACAGCACATCAAGTTAAACAGTTGAACTGCGATAACAGCTTTTATTACGTAGGGCATAAAGGCGCTCTCAAGGTCAACATGTATAGTCTGATGTGCCGCCGTGTGTACTATACTGTTATTTGAGATGACATCACTAGCAATTAAAAATATATGCGTCCGAACGATATAACCTTGCAGGAGCGTATTACAGTATGAGTAATTAAATGTTTTCTAGCATTTAAAATGATAATAATATTAGGAAAAATTTTTTTTAGGTTAGAGTTATCATAATGTATATCTTTTGTTTGTAATTAGTTAGAGAGATATGGTATTTCTGAATTTTGATTTGAAAAGATGACGACGTAACAAGGTTATAGCGACCTGTGGTTCAGCTGTCATACGTAACTTTAGGATTCGGCTCGACTGTAGCATACATTGTTCTGATGACTTATCCCAATTTGAGTGATTACTGTTTAAAGCACTCGTATTTTGGAAATCAGTAACAACGAACATACCAAACACCTAGACCCGAAAAAATGTAAAAAAAATTTTTTTTTCTACATTGACCCGCCCGGGAATCGAAGCCGGGACCTCGGAGCAGGCGACACCATGAAAACCGGTGTGTACGCCACTCCGCTACGGTGGTAATATTTAAACCTACGTAGGGTCAAGTGAGGGCTAGTGCGCAAGAAACTCGGTCAGTAGAGCGGTTTAATAAGTACTAGCCCACAGAACATAAAAAATACTAGCTTAAGATCAGTAGGTACAAACTAAAGGGCTTATGAACGATTAATTTTAGTACTAAACTGGGCTCTTTTCAGCTTAATGTGGACTACCGTTACTTTGGCGCACCAGTTGGCGCCACTGTAGACTGAGGTCCGGAGGTATAGCTGTCAAAGGCGATTGGCGCCGAAACAAAGTGTTAATCTTGAATCTAATTAAAGTTTATTATTTATAAATAACTATCTTTGATATCAACACAAACTTCTGAAATATTGCTCTTTGAGGCCGCCTATTTATGCGCTTTTTCTTAATTTCGCTTTCAAAGCTTTCACATTAATCGCCAAATAATCCATATTTGCGATATTTTACGAAGGAGATCACTTTCCAGCAGGTAAATTAAAGAAATTATAATTTATGCAACAAAGAAATTATAATTTAGTTTTTAGGCCCGCTAAAGCCAGTGAAAAGTGAATGTTTATTGGACCTCACGCGACACAAGCGCCTCTAGTGGCAAATTGAGGTCTTCCAGACGAGATCGTCCCTTCTCAATCCCACTTTGCAATAATAACGTGTCATCACACAATCCGATAGTTAGGATGTGCCGTGAATATAACAGCTTAGTAGATAATTTTAACAATGTGCCTGATATTTTTGCTGTATCATTAAACAAATGGAAATCTTGCCTCCATAGGATTGTTTAGTGTTTTGTCTGAAATTTCGCATGCAATTTTTACTTACTTATTTATACACTTATTGATTATAATATATATTTCACGCTTCATATTGTACGCAATATATTTAGTAAAACCGTATTTATAACATATTGATTTGTAACATATCTATATAAATATATTTATATATATATTTACTATGTACTAAGTGTTTATACTGTTATTTTTAAGGAGCTCGATATTTTTAACATGCAATGTACACATGTCTGTGGAGTTGCAGCCTATCATTGTATTGAATCATATCTTAGATAAAAACTATCTTGTACTTGTTGTAATTCTGTTTTGTGTACTGAATAAATAAAATAAAATAAATAAAATTCACTAGCGATAGCCCCCATTAAAAAAGATTTTGCCCCAAGCCTTGATGCAGTATTGCAGTAAGCAATTGTTATTACACAAGTAAGTTTATACTTACATTTTTAATATACATATAGGTGGATAAATGTGCATAACAAGTGTTCTGTACAATGGAGGTATCGTTATTTATAGCCCCTTTGGGACATACATTTTATGGCACTAATGTTATTAAAACAGAATTAAATTCCATTTGTCTGGATTGATTAAGCTAAACACGGCATATTATGCCGTTTTAATTAACTTAATCAATTAACAAAATGAATGAAATTTGTTTAATCAGTAACGGCTCCCAATAATCTATCTATCGCCAGTTTTGACATTTCGGAGACAGGAAACAGTTTGTATCTCTGATTTTTCCGTCCAGAGAAACAAAGACAGAAGTTGTTTTTTTATCTCTGATATGCCAAAACTGAAGATAGATAGGTTATTAGGACCGGCCGTAAGTGCTTTTTTGCGGACTAAGAACTTAATAATAATATACTTTATTTGATATTTTAGCAATTAAATTGCAATTATAATATCAGTATATAAACTTGAAAAATTATGTCTCAGGCGGGATTCGAACCCGCATCTCCTCGCATCTCCTGCGAGGCGATGCGGGTTCGAGTCCCGCCTGAGACATAATTTTTCAAGTTTATATACTGGTACGGAATATGGTCATCATAAGTAAAGTACGGAGTCGGCTGGGGGATTGGGTAGTGGCCTGGTGGGTCTATCTGCCTCTGCCACACCCACGCTCCCAATCAGGGTCCCCGTTGAAAACCAGCGTCGTGATAAGCCTCTAGCTGTCACGACTAATGCTGAGCGGGAACCTTTTTAACACTAATTCTTTTTTTTTGTTTTACATATTTTTGTACTAAGTGTTTGTTTTTGTGTCAAATATATATTTCTTTCTTTCTTTCTTTCTTAAAGACCTTAAAGAAACCTAATACAAATGAACTTGGTAGATATTGACGAGTTTTTGATGTTTTAAGGCTTGGTTTAATGCCTTGGGCTCTCTCGTGTGGGGCCCATACTCCTTACTAACGAGATCAGGGCCCAGTATAGTAGATAATAATACAAATCTTGAATAGGTCACGTAAATAAGTATGCTACGCATTTCAAATATAAACCTTTGACCCCTAATATCATGTTAACTTGTGATAGGATTCTAATCGAATGCTAACCGAGATCGTTGGACTGTTAAATAATTTGTCGTTATTCATCACTAAATAGATTTGTTTGTATAATTAGTATCGACCTTCGATTTGTCTGTAAAATCGTTAAATTACGACTAATCTTCCTGAATACGTTTTCGTTTAGGCGGAAGTGTACTATGTCAGATGTAATAACCACCTTATTTGACTACTAGCACCTTCTAGCTAATTTTCTTTCAAAGTATGATATATTTTTAGTTTTTTTTTTAATTTCCATAGGTACTTATTACACAAAAGTAAGGAATCATACAAATACGTGTAATATACTTGAAAACATTAGATTCAAATTTATATTTTGGGTGCAAGATTCAAGTGCAAGATTCAAGATGCTCGTAACACCTACACATAACATCCTGTATATTAACCTGTTTACCAATTTTATTGAGTATCTATTCAAGTGGACCGAGTGTCACTGAGGATAATATGGCTTTAGATAAATAAGTTGCTTCTTCAATTCTAAGCTTAGCGTGATTAGATAAAATACTGAAACAAAGTGTTTATTATTTTCCCCTAAACTATTTCAATTCCTATTAATCAAACGTTACAATGATTAATAATAGGGGTTAAAGTATGAAATTGCCGATTATTTTTCCACTTTTTATTCATATTATTGCGTAATTCTTCTTTCTTTGTATTGTATCAAAAACTAAATAAAGTAACTTGAAAATGGAAAAATGACTTTTCTCGATTTCGTCCATACAAAACGGCAATTTCATACTTTAACCCCTAATAGTAATCAATTTCCGGAGGCGCCGCGGGTTAGGCATGTTCACCTCTTTACAGGTTGATTTCAGGTAGGTATACAAGCAAAACAAAAAAGGTTTTATATCTGCAAATAGGCCCTAGGAAACGCTTTTACATGTCCCAATACTTTATTTTACTATTGCTTTAAGGGAAGTGATATACTAACGGCCGGTTCCAATAACCTATCTATTTTCAGTTTTGGCATATCGGAGATAGGAAACAGTTTCTATCTCTGTTTTTGCCGTCCAGAGAAACTAAGACAGAAGTTGTTTTCTATCTCCGATATGCCAAAACTGAAGATAGATAGGTTATTGGAAATGGCCGTTAATTGCATCTAAGTAAATCCAATATTTTAAGTGCGATTTTTTGAAAATTTTCTTACTTTACGTCGTGAGCAACAGCCAGAGGAAACAAACCGACAAAAATTAAAAAAAAAAATATTTTTAAAGACATTTTTAGTACAATTGTGGTATAAAATGATCAATACTCACAAGTCCAACGGGTAGAAGAACAGCACGACATATTTTCCCTTGTAGTCAGACAGTCCGATGTCCTTGAACTCGCCGTTCACAACAGCCGTGGTCTTCCACTGGGGCGCGGGCTTGGTCAACTGCAGGGGCATCTTGTTGAAACTGCAAAATAAACCATATTTGAATATGAATAGAGTACACAATTGGAATGACGACTCCTTTCACGGAATATCACAATAAGTCTATTAAAGAAAAAAAAAGTGGTTTTTAAAAGACATTATGCAATTCATAGTTCCAAATTCGTTAGCAGCGTTCGGAAAACTTTATTATTAAATAGTAGTCCTTGGGCCATGTGGCCACTGCTCACCTAAATCAAAATAGATGTATCTCAAAAAATCTATAAAAGTTACTTAGATAATTTTTTCGTAATACATATTACGCAATTGTATTATTATGTAGTTGTAATTTTAGTTGAGAAATTAAAAATGAAAGAATGTGTATTGTCTTTTTTATTTGTTCACTTTTATTTATTCTTGATAATAATATATTGTCAGGTATCTACTACTCACAGACAATTACATTTACTGGATTATATAGGGATTGTCAAAAATGTTACCTACTGAAATTTTTAATTTGTTCTTCACATAACTTTTAGCTAATTTCTAGGACGCTCTGAAGTCGATTAATACTTACTTTATTGTTTTTAGATGGTAGTTTAGCTCGACCAACTAACAATGACAAATAATTATCAATGCGACTGTTTAGTATTTTCTCGAAAATTCTTTAACAACGTCAAATTTATTTAAATTATCATAAATTACGTAGGCATCAACTGTTGGTGTGCGGTGCAAAGGTTACCGAGCAATTAATTTGTGATTATAAAAACACATAATTAAGCACGAAACAAGAAACAATTGATAAAACACATGAAACGTAGAGATTTCAATAATTAATTCGATAATACCTACTCACTTGCATTGTATGTATTCAAGCTGTAAGAGCGCCACTTTTATTTCGAATTCAAAAAATGTTGATAATTCGATGAACATTCTAAAATCTAGACAAAAACAGGAAACAAAAGTTTTATCGTATGTGTTGAGAACAACACTGTAAAACATCAAAAATGGAAGTGTCAAGATATCATATTATTACTAAGTGACACAAATCAGGAACTATTTGCTATAACAGCTTATTCTTCTTTTAACAGTTTGATCTTACACTGAGGTTCAACTTATCCTCACAGAGATAGTCACTGGACCGAGTGCCCAACATTCAGTATTTATCTTGATACTCGCTTAATTCCCAAAAGCTAATTACTTATTAAATTAGCGGATACTTGAGGCAAGATCATTTCAAATATAGATAGACTACTATTATTAGCTACAACTAACTATAAGTTTTAAAAAACATACCTCTGTTAATTATTTACTAACATACTTATTAACGTCAAAGAATTAAATTGTCCTCAGTCAATTCAGTAACTGTGTTGATCCTGGAAGAGGTGCGTTCACTCATAATGGCACCATTAAAGCGTCTTAAGATGAGGTAAAATTAATCACAAAGGATTCGTTCCTAAAATGGAGTTTCAAGCATTTAGAACATGCTTAAATACCCAAAAGAATGCAAATAATGCTAATTATTCAGTTTTAAAAATACATTACGTTGCCAAGCAAATGTCAGAAAAAATATGTAAAAGAACGCACGCATTGTAATCTTGGTAGGATTGAAAAAGACGGAACTAGTGTTTCGGTTAAGTGAGCAGATAGACAGACTTAGCTGTAGCCTTAGATAATACACTTAACTAGTCAAATACTAGATAAGCACACTCGAAAAAATACGGCATAGTTTAAAGATGTCAGGGCATATGAAAAATTAAATTCTTTGACCTACGTAGGTAATACGATAGTTTTTAGCACTAACTTTTAACATCTATCTAACTCCCACACACACACCTAATCCCAAATCCCAAGGACCAGGGCAAATGCCGCGAGTCCAACAGTGGAACTTCATAGTCCATCTTCCTGACTTTCCTCCACAGGCCGACTAGCAAATTTCCGTTGCCTCGGTACAGATAGTCCGTCAATACCCCACAGGAAAACATATTAAGTAGTACCATTTCTAGGTTCTTGAGCCTGGGAATGTGACAAAGCTATGTTTATCTATGTATATGTCACCGTAAAATTGTAAACTTCGTCAAATCATAATTGAACGTCGATGGATTACAATCTAATCTAACCTAACCCACCGACAGTTTTAATGTCACGCGTTTTGTAAACTAAGAGATCCCACAATTTTTCGGTGACACAAACATAATAAAATTGTAGAAGGCTGATGTCTGTAGTATTTTAGACATTTTATATATGTAAACTAATGTGGGATATTTAATAGTACAACCAAAAGAAACCAAAACTGCAGCTTTTTTTAAGTTTTGCCTGTCTGTATGTTTGCACATGTATCATGCAAAAACTACCTATGGAATTAAACCCACTTTTAACTATACTAATAATTTGTATGTTGTTGCTTTTAAACACGAATTAATTTTAACTTTTACGATAGTACGTAATCCTTCGAATGCGAACACGACTTAGCCCGTTTTTTGAACATAAATCAAAAGTAAATCAAACCAAAACTTAAACTTGTTTTAAGCATGGATTCAAGGGCATCGAAACTGGTTGATAAAATCCATATGAATACAATGATGTGAATGTGGTATCTGGGGCATGTTATCGTTGTAAATCTATATGACACATGGAGCGATGACAACTAGAACATAATGTTTCTCACACTTTCTTTGGAACGTTCTCACAAGATTACAATGATACAGCTATTTGGAAAGTCAGTATTCTCAGGTATTAAGCCAAAATTAAAGCAATACATGTTTTAATGTAAACACGGCCACAGCAGCGAGTCTCGGAACCTTGCGTATGTAAATTCGAACTGGGCAAAGCGATACTAAAGAGTAAAGAAGTTTTAAAATCGGCTTACGGTTAGGGGAAAGAAATCATGTCCTGTAATTGTAATTGTTAATCATGGCTGTACATTTTTGTTGCTAACTCACATTTATTTCAAAGAGATGTATTGCCTGTGATTTGTTATCTGCTACTTAACTGATTTAGTACCGCAAAATTAAATACCCCGTAATTTACGCAGCTCGATGCTTGGAACATCACAGAACTACACAATCTAGTCCACTCAACCCCCAATAGGCACTCGGGTGCCACGATAACAATTGATTTCAATTGTGTCTGGAATAACTCACGATCGAGAGATTAAGCTCATACAAGACTAAATTACCAAATCCGTCAGATTACATTATTAAACAGTAATATATTATCAAGGTCTCCACATTTCACTTATCCACACCTGTCTAGCTAGCCAGACGGTATAGGTAAATTGATTATATTATTTGATATCGTCGTGAACCGTGATCATTACAATTAAATACCTTATCAGCAGATGTCAGTACAATGTCCACCGCGTGGCTGATAAGACAAATCGCACACATCAAAAAGTGTGGTGACTCAAAATAAAAAATATTTTTCTACTAGGCCAGAAAAACTACATGCAATTTTATGCGGTCCAAGTTTTTACTAGCAAATGTTACTTGAATTTCTGCGAGCAATTTATACTAAAATAAAAGATACTTTTACAGATATACCTACCTCGCGTTTAACTTGTTGCGAACCGTTTACAGCGTTCGAGGTCAATGGTAAACAGATATTTCATACGTTTGAAAATGTAATTTTATTACTTACAGCTACTTTAGTAAAATTATTAAAGGCGATAGTTTAAAGCGCCACAGTGCATCTAAATAGCCGCGGGAACAAATTAAATTAAACGTAACAATAAACGCGAGTTTTTGAGTTACGTCACTTTTTAAGGTAAAAGTGAAGGTGGGTTAGGGTGTCGCAAAGGGGTGCACCTAACCTAAACCTAACCTAACCTATTTCCAGCGCAATCGTTTCTGTCACTAAATGTCAGCTGATTGGCCTTTAAACGACTAGGGATATACGAGTAGTTTAGGACTCTAACCGGAGTTCTGGGATTCCGCAAATTTGTGGCTAAATGGTAGCTACTTATGTAGTTATTTAATCAATGTTTCAACTAACGGAGTTTTACGCCTTTTCAGAAATATTTTTTTTAAAGATTTCGATTTTTCTATGAAGATTTCACTTTTTGACAATAGATTTGTATTGTTTTTACGTATGTCAAATGAAACGCGTTTTATGTTTGGTGCTTATACTATTATCGAAAAAGAAACATTTAATGATATTTAATTGCTTACAAAAGTCCAGTAGGTTAGGAAAAATGTAGGTTAGGTTACGTTAGAACAGTGACCATGCAAAGGCGTGGAGGCGAGAGAGCGGAGCGAGCGTAGCGAACGAGCCGCGGCAGCGGCCGCCGAGCGCCTCAAAAATACAAAAAAAGCGATAACTCTACGGTCCAAGTCCTAAACCTTTAGTGACAGAAACGATTGCGCTGGAAATAGGTTAGGTTTAGGTTAGTACACCTCCTTTGCGATACCCGGACCGATCAAAAATCAAAATACGTTTTTAGGTTTATTTAGGTACTATTCACTATCACGACAATGATTTGTGAAACCGAACTGGGAAAGTAAACACTACTTAATCAAGGTAGGTACCTACTGTACAAATAAAGAATGAATGCAAGAATCCCGTTACATGGACCAGTTTATTTTGTAAAAATGCAGCAAGTTTAAAAACAACTTAATTTCATTTCTCGCGTGTCTGTACTCATTTGGCACAAAAGCGGTATCGGTTATTTTTAATTATAATCTAATGCATTATTCTGTATCGATCCGCCCTAAAGATCAATGTCCTTGATCCGATGTCCTAAGAGGCCACTAAGGGCTCTTTTATTGTTATGCGGGTGGCGCGCAGAGTGTAGCCGACTA
This sequence comes from Anania crocealis, assembly GCA_949315895.1. NCBI lineage: Eukaryota > Metazoa > Arthropoda > Insecta > Lepidoptera > Crambidae > Anania > Anania crocealis. Next base: position 951,550 of record OX438880.1, read on the forward strand.
GTCGGCCAAAGTAATAGTCGGCCCATCTCTAATGATATATTATTTAACTAGGAACTCTATGGCTAATAAAAAAATCAATAAATCGCTAATAGTTACCGCTGAACAGCCTTGACCTAATGCACATAATTATATGAACTAGCTCCGATCGATAACCTTGAAATATAATATAGGTTTATTAAAAAAAGCACTGCATGGACATCGTACAAACGGCAGCAGATCAGGCTAAACACTGTAGCATCTTATGTGGATCACATAGGTGCGATATTGCAACAAAACACCTTCATCAAGGGCATTCAAAGGATGTGACGTTAAACCATTAATTATTTAAAAAATATAAAACTAGTGGACACAGTAAGACGTCAGTCATTGAAAAATTAAATAAACCTATTTATTGCCAGTATTAAATCAATGTCTTTAATGATTTCACTTCCTTATAACTGGCACAGAAGGATTTGATGTTCTTATTAGTTTTCAATCTTATCTCAAAACAAAAAAGTTTAAATTATAGTGGCAAATATTTTGTCGACTAACTATCGCATTAAAAACATCTAGGAAATAAGTATAAAAAGAGTATCACATCCATAAAAGGTTTTCTAATACCATACAATTCGGGAAACCTAACTGTGCATGTTTATCCCGGGTTAGCCCGGAAATCGAACCATGGACCCATGCGTAATCGGTCACCGCATCACTACACCAACCGGGGCATACCTACAAATAAAGGCTTTAATATTGCTTGAAACGAAACAAGAATTGCCACTCTAAATATGCTAAGTATGAAAATTAGCACCTAATTTATGTTCAATGGAAGTAATGCGACAACAATTTATGTGGTTTTACTATTTGACAACCGTAACAGTTAAATACATAGACAGACTACATTCAAAACAACTTAGGTACTACCGATAACAACTTACTACCTCTACTTTTACATCAAAAACTACTCATAATTAACTTACTGCATACAGAGTAGTTAAAATGTTAACTATTACAGTAACAATACAAAGACAAAATTTAAAACTAACTTTGTATTTTCTTTCTACTTAAAAACTTCTATAAGGTCTCAACTGCATACAAAGTAGCTAATTTTTAATGTACCCACCATCAAATCATATCTACAATACGAGTACTTCTCCTGAATTCTATCGAACAAAATACTCGGTTAAAATAAAAACATTGCAAATAACCCTCATGAGAAACATCTCATCATAGGCATATTTGATGTTCCTAATATCAAATTGTAATCTACAATACAAGTACTTTTAGATTCTATCGGACAAAATATTGTGTTAAAATAAAACAAACAAAATAAACCTCATAGAGAACGGTCTCATCATAGGCATGAGGTGCTCCGGCTTGTTCAGATCCAAGCTGGTGACCTCATCTCCTCGGCAGTAGCATTTGTGGTCCATCGACATCTTTGTGACTTGGTAATTTGGAAACACTGCATCATTTAAAAATTTGTGTTTAAAGTGCCTGTTTTATCAACTGTGTTACTGACTTAACAATTTGATAGATAGAAGGACATACAATATCTTGGATGAGGATTTTTCGGACTCATCGACTGTCTTTGGCGGGACTTGATCCAACAAGTGGGCCACAACACAACCTAACCTGACGACCTCCGTGGTGGAGTGGCGTACACATCGGTTTTCAAGGTGTCGCCTGCTCCGAGGTTCCGGGTTCGATTCCCGGACGAGTCAGTATAGAAAAAAAAACGTTTTTTCATGTATACAAAATAAAATACCTATTACAAAATATTGAGGTACAGTAACTAAGTGGGTAAGTTTTTATAATAATATTTATAATACTGTTCAGTCCTTCAAATTAGTAACTTCCTACTACAATGGATAACAAACAATAGGCATGATCTATTAATCTGTGAAAGAATCGATGACATCATGTTATTGCACAATCATTACTAATATTTTAAATGCACAAGTAACTGTATGTCTGGCTCGCTCTCGCGCTTAAACTACTAAAGCCAAATAAATTTAGTACAAAGATAGAAAGAAGAACCCTTTATTAAAATTTGAAAAAAAAAAACATCCCCAAGGGCAAAAGAATTAATAGTCTTCAAAATATTTTTTTTATACTTTTTCAGAATAATTTTTAATAATCCTCAGTGGTTTTAAATTTTTTGTGACAGATGATATGAGTAAATATTCTCTACCATGACCTCTGATATCCCATAAATATTAATGTCCTATCACCGCTACAACACTTACATAATAATAATATTATGTAAGTATAGGCTAGAAACGAAAACATTGCAAAATTAAAATGATTTTTATTTTTAGTCATTCTGATACACATGCAAATACCATCATGCAATGTGACGTATTACCTACATGTTAAAGATGTTAATTTTAATAATGACTTTGCCACTGAGAAAGTTGGGATCTAGCTTAGTAACGAAACTGAACCCTCGTGCCTTAAAAATATGTGATGCCGAAGTCCCATTTGAATTTGATACAACACAACATGCATGCAAACATGAGTCTTAGTGTATCTGACAAACATACTTATACATATAATTTTTGATTACTGTAAAATGGAATGCAACGACTGCAATAAATCTACATTTTTATATGAGTTCCATATCTAATATATTTTTATGGCGGCTACTATTTCCTAATGATAAGAGATTAATCAGCTAAACTGTCACCCAAAGCAATTCTATTCAAACTTAAACATCACACACCCTGTATATTGCCTCAAATCATAGTCTGTAAGTATATGACGAATAGACATAGATAGATAAACACATAAAGTACAAGATAACATCCTAACCATTATGTAAGTAGTGTAGCAGGATAATTGTAATAACAATATTTACTGAACCACAAGTATATAACTAAATAGTCTGCATTATATTGCAATAGTTTTGTCTCAATATTTTTATTAATAAGCTTAGAAAGCAGTTCAAAAATTTATCATGCTAATCCTTACACCGAGGTATCATACCTTTCAAGAATTAACTTTTTCGCTACATTCCCATTGATATTGTCATCTGATTCACTGCGGAGACGTTTCCTATCATTTGCTTGGTCTTGCATCATTCACCTTTGATCAAACACATAACTTCATTTCTATGTTTTGTTAATAGTTTTTTTATAATGTGACCCTATTTGTTATAGAACATTGTTTTTGACTTTTTATAATAATTTACTAACATCACAAATTTGAAACAAGGAACATGTTGCATTTTCACCAGTTGCTGTTTAGCATTTGAAAGAAAAATATAGGTATTTTAGTTTTATAAATGTCCTTTGAACGAAAGTTTTCTTTTAATTGAGCAATGCATGTAACTATCCTTAAAATTAGGTTGTAAACTAAAATAAATACTGCCTTAGACCAAAGTATGTTTTAATCAGTGTGAATATGTGTGAAAATGTTGCTTCTAACTGTTAACAATTGGAAATGCTTTACCGAGAACTAATAAGGTTTAGGCTAAGAAACATAAATGGGAGTGCTACAAAAAAATTCTCCCATTAGGATTGGCATGATTTCACGTAGAACCATAACACGAGGGAAACCTGACCCAGACTTTTTGTCATTCGAAATAATGAACAGGATTGGGAAAGAGCAGTAACCGGTGTCCGGCACCTTAACCTTGTACTAAACATGGAGATTGGAAATGATTCTACCTCCTTTATAAAAATTGAAGAAATACCGAATTAACGCTTTGCGGTTATTTGAACGCGAGGTTAGAGTTCAACTTAATGTGCCACGGCCACAAGAGGCTTTGTAAACGCTGTTTTAAACGTCTCTCATAGCACATCGAGTCAACGAAATACCGGATAGCGACGCAATACTATGCTATTATTTCATTTAAAAATTAAACGAACAATTTACTATATAAGATAAGGAAGAAAAGGAGTTATAGCAATGAGGAAGTAATTAACACTTACATGTAAAAAATAGTTCTGAAGAAAATCCGATCTCAACACAACACACAGCAGCGGCAGCGGTTGTCGGCGTGAAAATGACAAATTAATGACAATGACAGGCGATGGCCGATGAGGCGACGGGCGGAAATACCGAATGCGGTTAAAAAAAGTATCTGTCTTCTCGCTTGCCAGTTGTTAAATAAAAATAACGGTATAAATAATTAATAATGCTATTATTCATATTAAAAAAATTATAAGTAGGTGACTTTATTTATTACCGTACTTTGTATTGGTAATCAGGGCATTTAATTACTGAAATATTAGATGTCATATTTTCTGACGCTAAAAAAAGCATGTAACACTAAAGCGACTCTGGCGCTAGTTCTCGCACGTAAATGATCAAGAACGGGTTTCGTAGAATTGCCGACAGGTGGCGCGTTTAGTGATTAACAAATTATGATATTCAGTATCTGTTTCATTTTATTATTCGTTTCTTTTTTATTATTTATTTATTTCATCTTTTGGTAATACAATACACTTAGACACGTCAACTATTTACATTTACAAGCAATTAAAAAAATAAACAATAATATTTCAAATTAAAATAAATAATTCAAAGTTTCAAACTAAATTATTACAATTAAATTACATTGTTCAATGTCAAATTAATAATCAATAACAGTCATACAATATAGTATAATAATATAATAAGAACAAACATATAATCACAAAAATGTCATAAATTAAATATTTCATTATCCGTCAGCGCTTCATTTATATTATAATAACTTTTAAATATTAGTCTATTTTTAATTAATTCGCTAAATTCTTTTTTTGTAGGTCCCTTAACTCTGTTGGTATTTTATTAAAAAATTTGACACCCATGAACAAAAAACTTTTTCTATATTTAACCAACCTGTTTTGGAAGTGTTATCTGATCTTTTTTTCTAGTGGAATACGTGTGGTTATCACTCTTTTTAGTCATGTTATTAACATTATCCTTAATAATATATGATAATATATAAGATGCTTTGGTATATAAATGATTCATTCATTGAAATCATTAATTAGCTTTAATCCCCTAGGCATTTCAAACTTACTTGACTACTTATTGTATATTTCCATTTTTATTGATAGACCATTACTTTAGTATTTATTTATTCATGGACCATTATCACAGATCCTGATCTAAGTATTATACCTAATATGTAAATAAAATTAGACTTCTACTAAAGATGAAATTAGCTTGTCGTAAGAACTATGACCTAATGATAGTTACTTTCTGACGACACCTACAGGAAGTGGTAACGATATTCCATTTTAGGTCGACACCATACGGACGGCTCTTTTGTTGTCAGCTACCTAACATTAATATTGTGCTAAATACCGTCGTAAGTACTAACGTTCTTTATGTCACCGTTAAATAAAATTTACAGTAAAACGTAAGCTGGCAAGATATTAATTTCCCGGGTTTGCATAGGGGCTGAAATTAAGAGGATGCGTTTGACCACCCACTGCCGTAAATTTACGGTAATGTGCTCGCTTGACCGCCGACAGATTTGGAGCAGAACGGTTTATTACAGTAATGTACCTACTTTTACGGCAAACGGGAAATGTATTAATAAAGAAATACCCACTTACAAGTTATGGAGATGTTAATGGAAAGGGACAATTTCCTTTTCAGAAATATAATGGTGAATTAAAAATATAAATCCATAATTTTAAACTAAGGGTCATTCTGTTCTTGGACGTAAAAGTCAATTGACCATACTTTTTGCGATCTTTTAAAACATACGCAATTCTGCCATATGATTTATGTGTTAAGAAATGGTTAAAGATACAGTACCTACCTACTATTCGGTTTTAAAATTCCACGTCAGTATCATAGTTTATTAATGATGGTGCTTGCTGGCAATAGTGCCGATTATTTATCGTAATTTAAACTGGCATGGATTTCCAATTCTGCCGTCATACAGAAAAAGGGCGCATCTAACATTTTTTTCAAAATTGAGTTATATAGTGATTCGGAATCAGCAGAAAAAGGCGCACCTACTAGTATTTTTTAATGTTGTGAAATACGAATACCCTTGATTTTATTAACAACGAAAAAGGACTTATCTACAAAATGTATTGTGGATTACTGAATTGAAAAGGCGTTCCTGAACTTTACTTAGATGAAAAGGCGTAACTAAGTAGAAGAGTCTTATTCGTTTATAAAATATACTTATGTTAATAGGTTGAAATGGCGTAACTACATGACACTAAGAAGAAAAGACGCATCTGCGTAGTTGCGTCTTACCATCTAAGTATTACAAAAATTGGTAAGGCGTACGTGGCAGTAGCGTCTTTTCTGCTTAGTATTGTTGCGTGTGTGCGGGGAATTGGGGGCTGCGGTAAATAATATGTTCCATCAGATGCGCCCAGATACTCAATTATTTTATGCATTTGTAACGATCTTTTCCATCTAGAAATTATAATTCCAAAATAGAAAAGATAATTTGTATTTAATTATTTACACGTGTAAATAATAAACTACAATTAAATAATTGTATTGAGTCGTGGTAGCTGGCATGAACGTCGCTTCATATGCGTGGGGTTGGCGGTTCGAATCCGGGCAGGCGCACACCTCTGGATTTCATTAAAATCTATGTGTGGATATAAACCACTGACCCGACGGTGAAGGAAAACATCGTGAGATAATGTGAAAAGGTGTGAAATCGACCAACCCGCACTTGGTCAGCGTGGTTGACTAAGGCCTAATTACCTTGATACAGGGTAGGCTTGAGCCCTTCGGTGGGGACATTGTATGAGCTGTTGATGAATATTTTTGGTATTTACACGTGTAAATAATAAAATACAATTTATCAACAGCTTTGTATAAATATCAAGTCTTTAAATTTGTTATTATTATCTGCGAATTAGGACTTATTGAAATAGTTGGTATTCTATTTCTCATATTAACATTCATTATCATCTCATATTAACATTGATTTGATAAATGTTAAAAAAAGACTTTCATGATATTCAAAAATAACGTCGATGGTACCAAAAGCCTCTTCCACACTGTCCACTTCAGTTCAGTTCAGTTCAGATCTGATTTTACCTAATGTCTTCCAAGAAAAACATATCATTGATTAATGACATTAACTCCGATTTTAATTCAGATGATTCTGTGTTTGATAAGGATTATGTACCTACAAGTATAGAACAAGAAATATGTTCAGAAGATTCAGGTTGTTCCATGGATTTCATCCCTAACTCACAGCCAATTAACATTACTGTCCTTAAGTCAGCCGAAGTCTCAATTGACGAACTTAAACCTAGTGTATCAAAAGACAAACTCGAGTTCGAAGTCTTAAACAGCGAACTCGAGCCCTAAGTCACAAACCACGAACTTGAGCCCAAAGTCACAAACCGCGAACCTAAGCCCGAAGTCTTAAACAACGAACTTGAGCCCGAAGTCACAAGCCGTGAACTCAAGCCCGGAGCCATAAAACAACAACTCGAGTCAGAAGTCACAAACCGCGAACTCGAGCCCGAAGTTACAAACCGCGAACTTGAACCTGGAGCCACAAACCGCGATCTTGAGCCCGAAATCTTACACAACGAACTCGAGCCCGTTGTCTCAAACAACGAAGTCGAAATCTGACAAAAAACAGATTGCCCAGGAAATGTAAGGAGTTTGAAGATTCGCCAGCGCAGAGGAAAGCAATTAAAGAACTGCAAGATATGGAAACCAAATATCAACTTAAACATGGATGTCAATTTTTGCGTTTATGGTTATGATTATATTATTTTAAGTTTTAGATACAATTATTTCATTAATGTTGATAAGTAAGTTGATTGTTGTTTGCTAAAGAGTAAAATTTATGTTTTGGACATAGTTTATTTTTATTGAGAAAGTAATATTTGTAAAGAATTAGCTCTTTAATTACAATGTCTGTTTTAGAGGTAAAGAAGTAGTTTTGAGTACATTTTATATTCGATTGATATTTTAATGATTGTTAGAGAAGTATCTTTTAGATATAAAACATTTTTTATTGAGTAAGTTTGAGTTAAATAAGAAGTTTTTTAAGATAAATAATATTGTTAAAGAAGTATATTTAACTATTATTTTGTATTTATTTTAAATTATGAAAGCCATATTAGTTAAAAATGAGGTTTTAACAAAAAAAACTACTACTATTAACAAAACTTTAGTTATGGTTCCTACTCATTATAATATAAACATGACATGTGGGTAATAAATAAGAATTTGATTTTTTAAGGTGAATACAATTGAATTGCATAAATTATCTTCATATTATTATCAAACCATCATAGACTGAAAAATATCCTTAATCTTAAAATATTGCTCATTAAAAACTAAAAAATAAAGGGCGTTTATAGAACATTGTCTTAAAATTGGTGTTGCTTTACTTATTAAAAAGCAGTAAATGGCTTAATACGCCCTTTTTTATTTAGCCTGAATCACATTTTAATACAATGAAAAAGCGTTCTCAAAATTAGAACGTTGAAAAGACGTATCTAGCCAGAAGTGCCTTTTCAATAAAGTATTGCGGTTTTATTTGGATTATTTTTACCAACAAGAAAAGGAAAATCGCGTTTTTTTAATAAATAATATTTATATAATTTAATTTAATTTTTAGGTCCTGATAGCCTACCTTATAATACAAATTTTCAAATTGAAAATTCATTAAAATACCTATATTCTACTAGACAGCAACGTTTTTCATTTCAAAATCACTAAATATTTTTTTTCTCCATTTTCAATTGTATGTAGAAGCGCCCTTTTTCCGTATGACGGCAGAATTATAGCAGTATATCAACTAAAAAAACATTTTTACTTAAAAATACCTTTCTACTACAGTGGACAGCAGCACAGTAAAACAGTGTTATAATGCATGCATTATAACACTGTTTTTATTGCATAACAGTGTTATAATGCATGCATTATAACACTGTTTTTATCCAAAAGTAAGGAACTATAAAAGCACTTTTTTTAGTGGAAATTAAATACAGCCAAGGTACCTCAAAATGCCAGTCACGAGAAAATAAAGAAAATTAATTTAATGTAGATCGATTTGGGAATCGAGCCTGAGGCATCAGATTTGGAAACACCTGAGTTTAGTGGCTACGGCCTATAATCACCCTACTGCAGGGCAAATCATTGTACCTATTCAATTTATCACAGAAATTATGAGTACCTACAGCTATAATCACAACGCTTGCCAAATGCGGGTTGGTAATCACAAACCCAGGCAATGTTCGAAAATTCGAAATTCTTATTGCCCGACCCGGGCAACAAACCAAGGACCCCGTTAACTTGATCCGGTACTTAAATCACTAGACCAATTAAGGCGTTCAAAGTGTTGACTAAACCTGTGATTAAGTTACCACGGAAGTCGTCAAGTTAACTATAATATACATTTCACAAATACAATTTATTTATTTATTTATTAAGAATTCAATTCAATATACCATAATTTCAAAAAGGTGAAATCGCTGAATGTAATAGCTAATTAATAAAACGGGATAGGTCCCTTTAATCCTGAGTACATAAACATACGTTCCCACTTCCCAAGTACACGCTGAGTGCATGAGAGCACCGACAAGACGCCTGCGCTGGACATAATTGCATGTCGATGTTAACAAGCCGAGCAAGATCGGTTTTAATTATGCTAAGATATTGGATCTCACCGGCAGCCTGATTGCGAAACGGATAATTAGTTTAGTCATAAATTGTTTTGAGCCGTTGTATGATAGCTGAGCGGTGATCTTATTATCATGTCTCACACCTGCACATTGTAGAGAGGTTTGGAAACGTTGTGTATGCGTCGATAAATAACGGTAACGCGTAACGTTATTTTGTTATTTCACTAGAACTTTTATTACAATCGGTAATGGCAAAGGTATAGTTTTAAACAGCCTATAATGGTACGGTTAACTCCTTGGGTTAACTTTGTTAAAGCACAGATTAATAATTACTTTGAATTGAAGGAATACGTCTTGGATTCGAGAGAGAAAGAGGTATTTAAAATAAAGGACATTCCTGAGTAAAAGGTGTAATCAATAGGTATAATGTTATTTAGTTAGATTAATTATTATTACGGAGGTAAATATGATACGTTACTACGTAATTTTTTTTATTCGTTATGAAAAGTTTCTAAACCGAGAAACAAATAATATTATACAATTTTATGACATCAGCAGGGACGTTGAACAATAAGACCGGGAATGGCTCTACTTCCGCGGCGCGAATTGCGTCCCTTCCGAGCTCACGTACAATGCACAATAGCGTGCCGATAGTATTCCAATGGAATGCAAGTCTTTCTTTTCTTTTCACTGTTGAATCATAGTAATTTGTTTGTTTCCACAAAAATGAAAACAATAAACGTTTGTCACGATTTTGGTTAGGTAATTTTAATTATGTAGGTAACTATAAGCTTATAGATCCACGCGAATTTAGAGCAACATACCTACCTTGAATTAAATGTGTTTCAAACGCTTTCTTAAAAAAACTCACTAAACAAATTTTCAAAAATGGTAGCGAAGTACTCAACTATATTTAGAGATCGTTGCAGATCGTTTTTCTACTATTTACTAATGAACCGAAACAAGAAACATGTTTGACTAAAAACATTAGTAAATAAATCGTAAAAGTTTTCAAAAACTCCAAAATACCAACCACGAGATTTGATTCCTGAACTGTTTTTATAATACTATCCCCCTACAAAGGTAAGCGGTTGGTAAGCCTCACAGTTTTCTCAGAAATTGTCTTCGATTTTTTTAAATACTTATAGGTTAGAACCAGTGCACAAACAGCCTAACACTAATTTCTTTTCCGTACCATTCTAAAAGAATCTCACACGTTTCTCCAACCAGAAAGCAATATCGACGGAATGGGTTTTGTTCCCAGTTTCATGTTGGTTCAAAAGTTTTTAGATTTTCCCGAACTTATCACAGCGTCAGGAGTTAGCGCGGAAACTTAGGCTGGACTGTGGCTAACAAATTGTTAGTTTTAAAGTGGGCGAGTCGATCGCTTTACAATCAGTATGTGTTTTGAAACTATTTTTAGGGTTCAGTATTTTGATATAACTAAATTATAGTAATACAAACAAGACATTTATGTGGGTAGGTACAATAAGGTGGTATTATCACCAAAAGCGATCTTTTTCAGAAATTCAGACAGCCTTTGGGTCAGCTACATAATTCTTCTGCACGTGCGTCTGTCACCTTACTCCTTCGAAAGTGTACCTACTGATTTAGATGATTTATTATGAGTATATTTCAATGGGTGTCTGAATGATTTGAAAATACAATTGGACCCAGGCAGGTCAACGTTTTCCGGGTGTAGTGAAAATTTTAGATCATAATTTGAGTCATAATCATTACAATCTACAACCTAATTTTAGTCCACTGTTGGACACAGGCCTCGCTTAGCAGCGGGTTTGCCATCGCAGTTTGGTCAATGGTAGACAGAAGACGGCTGCCCGCCTTCTTCTGGCAGTACTCCTTCAGTCGCCTCTTACGACACCCATAGGAAGAGAAGGGGCGGCGCTATTCTTGTAATGTGCCATCCATACACCATTTAAGTCGGAGCGAGTTAAATTTAAAAAATCTTCAACACAAAAATAATGTGTCATAGGTTTTAATTTCATTTTATTTTACTCAACATTTTAAGTATAATATAATATACACAACAAATTACTGACTTAAAATGTTTCAATTAAAAATACAAGCCCGATATAGACAAGACAGCAATCTTTAAAGCTGTGTACACATTTACTACCATGTAACTCAAAAGAAAGATAAATAAGTGATAAAAGGAACAATAATATAAGTTATGCGAATGAAACAGCAAGGCACAGTCAGTCTACTTTTTGCCGAAAAACTTTTTGCCGGGTCCACACCATTTCCTTAGCCGTTTTAGTTTTCTTAATTGACCCAATTGGGAATAGAACCTAACGCAATGACCCGTGGCGCGGTAATTCTATTTAAGTGGCAGCAGGGTCAAAGGTCCCTTGCACTAAAAGGGAATTACCGCCATTGCGTCAATCGGGTCGTAAATATTACGCGCAGAGTAACATGGCATAGTTAGTGTATACTATGTGTTTTGGAAGTAGGCGCTTTGCTTTTGTATGTGTACTTACTAGGTTTGAGTTTATAAGGCATACTTAGGTACCTACGATATACACCCTCCCCCACACACACAAATACGAAAGAGAGAGAGAGAGAGGGAGAGGTAAGTCTCGTCAAGATCGGTCCATTAGTAAAATCAGTTTTATTTCTCAATAATATATAGGTATACTCAATATCTGCCACTGAGCCCCACAACAGTATCCGTATTTCCGTATGACATTATGCTGTCAAAGTAGCTAAAATACATGTAAAATACTAATCTTTGCATTCCAACATCAGTCAGTCTCAGAGCTTTATCGGAACAAAGTCATAAAGAATTATGTACGATTTTTGCTGTAGAAGTGGTTTTTGACTGGATATGGGTTTTGACTGTAACATATACATTGATCGACTGTGTCTACAACGGGCTTACATAAGCTCAGTCCGTTTCACCTCATACCTGCAAAACAGGTAAGCCTGCTCCACAATAAATCTCTTGAAATACCTTATCAATAAAACATAAGAAAGAACTTGTTTTGTGAATTTCTTACGTGTTTTCGTTTGTTCAGCCATCAATATGTATGGAGGTTAGTCGCCCAATTCAAGATTGTTTCTTTCATTTTCATAATGTTGTTAGGGTGCTTAGGTTTTTAGAGGTTGGTTTTAGTAATATTTTATTTTGCTATTTTGAATTGATCCATTTACTTATGTACTTGCGAAAGTTTGTAAGGATATAAGTTGTTTTTTACAATTTTATGCAAAAGCTACAGATAGGTTTGAAAGAAACTTACCAGTAATGTAAGTAGTTTAGTCATCAGCATGACATAATTTATTCCGTGTACTTATATTTTCATGAATTTTTTTTCTACATTGACCCATTTGGGAACTGTTCCTTGGACCAAGCGACACCTTGAAAACCGGTGCTTTAAGAGGAAGCACAAGGGCCGTTTTTCCATTCAAACGTAGTCCCCTGTTTCCTCCCTGGATAAAGCCAGTAGAGCAATATTTTTTATTACAAAAATCTATAGTCACTATTAGCATGTTTCTATGTTTATTGCCCTCAAAAATTGATAAAAATCGCCAGATTTTCCGCTGTGTCCAAACATCCAGAAAACAAATTTGGCTAAATGTTAGAAAAAAAGCAAAACATACGAACACGGCTAAAGCCATTCTTTAATTTTTAATGAAAAAAGTATTAAAATCTGTCTAGTTTTGGAAAAGTAATCGGGGGACCACGAAACGTTGATTTGGTGTGCTTTTAGTAGGTATTTTCGGTCCAAGAAGCAGTTGTCTTTATCACACTGTGCGGTGAAGGCGTTTGGCACTGTGCGACAGCAATAGATTTTACAAATACCTATTTTTCAATTCTCTCGCCCGTAGTGTTTCCTCTTAAGCCACTCCGCTACAGAGGTCGTCAAGTTCTACCTCATAAAAGAGTAATTAATGTATTAATCTTATTTTTCCCCACGCTTGTAGGTACCTCCGTTATTCCCTTTGTTGTTCAAAAGTATACCCTTATTATTTAACGACACGTGTTTGATCACAGCCTTTGTCAGTCTCAAGAGTGCAATCAGCGATTTGTTTCATGTTCTCCAGTGAATTGTCAAACTGTTGTACCGACCCTAACCACATCTTACAGAGAAGACACTCAATTTCAGAGCAACTTAGGTTAAGCTCTGAAATCGTTTACGGTTTGTTTTCGATTAATACCTTTTACTGAAAGACCTGTCTGTTCAATTATGTAATTCTTTTTAAATATCGGTTTAAAACCGATTTTCAAATGAAGATTCAACGCAGAAATCTTACTGATATATAAATTCCCAAGTATGGAAGGGAACACCTCTATCCATATATTTTAGTTGTTTTGTGATGACTTTATGGACCGTCAATTTATTAGTTATTTGCAAAAATGCACAGTATACTGACCTCTAAACTTTATCTCTTAAGGTCACAACTCCTCAAATGTTTTATAGCGACAGATCGAACATTTATTTTGAAGGACCAAGTTACTTTTGTTATTGATGGAGGTACATAAGTATGTCTTAGAAGCACCTACAAAAGTATCAAATTAGATCGGGTAGAGTAGCAAACTGTTTACTGACTCCTGCAGAGTTTTTCCATGTAAGTGATGTAAACTAATCAATAATAATTTGTTTCAGAGATTATTAATTAATTAAAATTTTCGCATTGTCGGTGCTAGCCGATACACAGTTTGGCATTAGGCGTTCAGTTTTGGCTCGTTTGTTTGGGATAATAACCTGATCGATTTCTTAGCAAATACATACTTTCTATTGGGTTTCAATACTGAAACTGTGATTATGACTTAATAATGTTGAATTCAAACAAGTTGATAGAGCACCCAAACGTTCAGTAAGTAGGTGCTCATTTAGATATGACCTCTTTCTGACACTCATTGTGTAGGTCCACAAAATCCCTTCCAATAAACTAAAACATTTCCACAAAGCTCATCAAAACGTCCACATTCATTCTGACAATTTCTGTGTAACAATGTGATATTTACGATACCATATTTGTCATTCGTCTAAAAACTGCGTTCGTTAATAAAGAGATTACGCATCCGCACCGCAAAGCCGGGCATTAAACAGATTCACAGGCCCTACTATGTCACCCGAAGCGCGAATTTACGTATATTACTGTCCCTTTCAGATACTCCAAGACATCAGTATCAGTGATAGAGACAGACGGATTCGAAAATACGGACATTGTTGTGGAATGTGGAGTAAGGCCTCAGTGACAAATGAACCGGGACTCACTCCCCGGTTACATTTTGTCTGATGATGGATAGCCGTAGTCGGGGCTAAAGGTAGTAACACACCTACGTGGTTTAGCTTAAGCGGCTTTTACATTAAACAATTCGTGGAAATAAAAATAGGCACCCCAAGGAACTTAAACTGTTATTCATTTCTTACACTACACTAAATCGAGAAGAAATAGAATATAATAATATTTTAAGACATGCTACGCTCGGCCACAAATAGTACCTTGGTGTATGGGGTACTAGATAACCGATAAACTTAGGTACTTATATACTTTTTTAGTAAATATATACTTATGATACATAGAAAAATACCCAGACCTATACAGTTAGAATAGCTATCGTAATATTTGATCATTTTTGATATACAACGCTATCGTGTATTTATAAACCAATGCCTCAATTCGACACATTCAAAATATGTATCATACAGATCAGAAAATACGTAATGGCCGTCTATTCCGACCTAAGTCTATCTGATGATGATGATGACGTAGATTACTGTTTGTGAACTTAACCGCTATTGCACTTTCGGAAAGATTCCGTTGGATGCCCACAGAACATGGAAAAAGGTTAGGAAGGTGATGTGGGTGGGGCAGGCGCGCCACGAAGCTTATGAGCAAATGCTTGTAAGTGAGCGCTGTGATTGGCGTTTTTCGAACTCGTTTATGTGCGGGGTGCAAGCAAGCGTCGACATCGGTTCTCATACACATGGAGCATGACATGTTCTGGGTCTACCGATAGCTTTATACGTATTTGTTTATTAAATCAATGCGTGAAATCAATAAAAACATCTCAATATGTTGAATCAATGTGTCGAAGTAGTAAATCCCTAAATGTGTTCAATTAATGATGAATGCTAGGTTATTCATTGCTATTAGTTATTGCGACAATAGTTTTTGTATTCTAGTTTTTACAAGACAATCAGCTCATATTTACAATAAAATAAATAAAATTCTTAATTTTCACCCAACAACGACACATAGTTGCAAGTACACATTACAAAATTGGCTTCGAGGTAAAAACTACAATGAAATAGAGAACCTTATCCTATAATACATTCTTGGACTAATAATAATAGGGGTTAAAGTATGAAATTGCCGGTTATTTTCCCACTTTTTATTTTGTTTATACCTAGCTCTTAAGTATAGTCATATTATTACGTAATTTTTTTTGTATTGTATTAAAAACTAAAAAAAGTAACATTGACTAAAAAAAAATGCAATACTAGTGCCTATTACTTCAAAGGAAGTCGTTGAAAAGACCCCTTACAATGTGTCAGCAGCTGACCTTCTTGCTTCAATTAAGTATATTTGTATTATATACTTTGATTTTCAGAAATTTAAATACTATAATGCGTAGCTTTATAACCATCTAACTTTCACCTTTAATTGCATCGAAAACGGTTCAGGCGTTTAAAAAAAAACTAAAAAATTGTTAGTATGGAAAAATGACTTTTCTCGATTTCGTCCATACAAAACGGCAATTTCATACTTTAACCCCTAATATTA
This sequence comes from Anania crocealis, assembly GCA_949315895.1. Classification (NCBI taxonomy): domain Eukaryota; kingdom Metazoa; phylum Arthropoda; class Insecta; order Lepidoptera; family Crambidae; genus Anania; species Anania crocealis. Next base: position 967,851 of record OX438880.1, read on the forward strand.
CATAATATTATATTTTCTTAATCAAACAAAATACGATATGATTGATATACATACACATGCACGCTTACACATACACACACACGCACGCACACACACACACACACACACACACACACACACACACACACACACACACACACACACACACACACACACATACATACGAGTACATGACATTATCTCATACATTACAGTTTCAAGCAACACTCAACTATTAACTTTAATTATAAAATTTTTGCGGTTTACCTACTCATAACGTTTAGTAACATAATGTATCTTTTGTTAATTTTTAAGAAAGAGCGGGGTCTCCAAACACAGGTATTATACTTAAATGGAGACTCCAGACGCCACTTGTTATGTACCTTTATAAGAGATACTTAATAAAGAATTTTCAATATTTGAATTTTGAATAGTTTTGGTATTCGATACAAATCTATAACTTTTCAACTGAAAAAGAAAAATGCCCTATGCATTTTATAGTGCTGTTTTATAGTTTATGGTCTTCTTTAAATTTAAAAAATTTAAACTTAATACTTTTTATGATATATTAGCAACAGTAATTGCAATTACATTTATTATATTATTATTTTAACAGAATTTGTTATTTTTAATAATCAATTTGTTTGCTCTTGACTATATATTTAACTCTACGGTTATGAAGAAGCCTAAGATAGAGCGAGCTTACCTAGAAAGTGGCACTGGTTCTCTAACACACCAGCGGAACACAGAAAAACTGTTTGGCGCTGGACTCCGGCAGGAGGGTGGTAGCATCCATACAGCCTCTCACGAAGCCTACCACCGCAGAGGGATCTGTTAGCCGTCATCATTGGTTAGAAAACCAAAGATGCCGTTGCCCAGGGTGGACCACTAGGAGGTAGATCCCACCACCCCATTTGATTTTAAACTCAAGATATTTTTTTTTTATTTAACAAAAATCCACAGCTTTTAAAAAATAATGTTACATAAAGTTTGTTTAGTTTTTACAAAAAGCCAACATTGGATTTACATTTTATTAAAAAGTAATATTTAGAGAACGTCCGTTAAGCCTACTTAGTACATTACTTACAGATGTGTGTGTGTGTGTGTGTGTGTGTGTGTGTGTGTGTGTGTGTGTGTGTGTGCACGTACACCACCATGTGTGCTTAGTGCGCGTCTCATGCTTTTATCTCACTAAAAATACCCAAAATGCCCCTCTTAAACGAATGTTTACTTAAGTAGAAAGGGTCCACTGAACAAAAGCGTTTATTATACAATTATGATCTCAGTGTGCGACATACAATTGAATTATGTGCATAATTAGTTTTGGTATTAGGGACATGGAATAAGGTGCATGCCGTGTGTCTGGTGCGATATGAAGGAGTATTAAAGTTTAAGAACAGTGATACAAGGTCAGTCGAGTCTATAGATCCACAACATACATCATACAGAAATGACATGTCCAAAAGTGTACGTCTATTCTCAAGAGACACCAATCCGTGATAGTTACATGAATCCTTGTAGTCATTGATGTATTTATTTGTTCTGTAGTTTAAGAGTTTAGTAAATTTTTTTTGTATTGTTTCTATATTTTGTATACACCGTGAAATTTTAGTGGTTGTTTTCCCGCAGTAAAATGATTCTATCTTAGTAGTACAATAGATTTGTGCAGTTTTTTTTATTCAAATAAAAAAAATAGCAGTTTCACGATTGTGATAAACGAAACTCGAAAGCAACCTCAAATCAATGGTACCAGCCACGCCGCAGCCGGTCACCGGCCGGGGTCATTGCCCCTCGTGCTTCTTTTGCTTTGAACATTGATTTCGTGCGGCAAGCAGTACCCAACACGTCACATTTTGTAAAGATACTCGTACTATCGTATCTCACGCTTTTGAGTTGATGATTATTTTTTTGATTAGTTGAGAACAACTATATCTTTTTTTTCAAAAAATTAATCGCACGATTCGATGGTGCTACTAAAGGTATATCGATCTTTTGCGGGAAAACAACCACTAAAATTTCACGGTGTATATGTTACATATTGGGGATTCCAAACAACACTGCAGTACTCGAGTACACTTCGCACATATGCATAGTAAAGCATCTTTAAACATTGTGTGTCTGAGAAGGGTTTGCTGGTACGAAGAATAAACCCTAGATTTCTAAAAGCTTTATTAACAGCAGCGGTTATGTGATCTGAAAAAGTTAATTCAGAGTCAAGAATAATTCCAAGGTCCCTCGTCATATTTTCACGGTTTAGTATATCATGATTGAGATTATATTCAAAGGTTATGTATTTATTTTTACGTGTAAAGGTCACAACTACGCATTTACTTGTTAATTTAATGAAGTCATCATCATCAGCAGCATATTTCAGTTCACAGGCCTCTCTAGAAGGAGGAATTCGTGATAATCACCAAGCTCTGCCAAGCTTGGTAAGCGATCGTGCTTAAACCAATGATGGTCGAGAAGACGCTGCTGCCGGTCTGCTTCTGGCAGTACACTCTTTTAACTCTGGCAAACTGCCTTTACGACACTTCATCATAATCATTTTAATCAAAAGATGCCTATTGTAGGATATAGGTCTACCTCAAGATTTGTCCCGCGCCACGCATCCAGCGGTTTCTCGCAATCTATGCTGGATTGCAAGTCTAAATGGGACCACAGACACACGGACAGATCGTCGTCCGGAGCTCGGTTGCCATTCCACAATCTTTTCACTCCATCAGCCATCGGTCTTTACGACAGTCAAAAAAGAAAATGGTGGTGCTATTATTTTTATGTGCCAGCATAGTACGACACACTATAAAACCGCATTAAAATTAGGCCATTCCTTTAGAAACTACGATGCCACGCAGGTGTATGTCACACAGGTACACCCATAGTCAGACAGACAGTCACGTCAAACTTATAACACCCCTCCTTTTGCGTCGGGGGCTAAAAGTAAAGCAAAAATTTTAAAAGCTGCTGGTTTAAATTGCGTATGTGCCCCAGTCTACACCTGCCCTAACTGTGCTAAGCTCGAAATTAGTTACAGGATGTGAGTGCATCCATCTAGTCTCCTGCCCTGCGACCTTAGACAAATAGCCCACTGACATTACAATGGACTTGACTGAACAAAAGTTTTTAGGGACAGTTGTCATCGTCCAACAATTATGATGAACAATTTTAATGCTAATACATTGAGGAAACGTTATAACAGTATTGATATTAGTTAACGTTAAGACAATGTCTTAATAATAAGTAAGACTTTTTATTTCATAAATATAAAAGCATATAGTACCTATGGTTACGTAAGCTGTTTTCCGGAGTTTAAACTGCTTTAATTTAAGGATAATGCTACACACCTTTACATAAAAAAACGCGCTGTACTAAATCATTTTTTACTTTTTCTCTGGTCTGGGTATTTGTACTACCTTCGTTGTTCCTGATTTCTACAACAACAAGTGCTATGCTATATTTAAATAGTTTATTACTTTGGGATCAGAGCAATGTATGTGATATTGTCCACATTTTTTCTTTTTATTAGCCAAAATCGAAAGTCAGACCATTGGTCAAACTTGCCCAAGAATCGCTGCACCACTAAGCACAACACTCAACGTAATATACAAACGTCTGCTTTAACAAACTAATTGCGATCTAACGTGCAGCTAATGCCATCTAGTGTGTCTCACCAACAACTATCAAACAGTGGCGAAGTAGCGCGGAACTATTAAAGTTGCCGTAGCCCATCAGTGTTAGACCGCCCATGTCCTCAGAGTTTCAATTACTTACACCCGTGGAATAACTTGAGAGGTGCTACACGTTAGTTATGTGTTTCTGATGCTTAGAAGTTTAGTAGTTTGGTTAAGAAAATAATTCTATTTACTAAAGTTGTTTGATTTAGGTTTATAAAATGTATCTTGTTTTTTATGAGTTTCCGATATTTCAGAACTGTTGCAAGCCCAATAATCACGGAAGAATTCATACCAACAATTGTAACAGCGTCGAAATATAGGAAACTCATAAAAAACAAGGCAGGTACATACGAGTAGTATAAACACCAAATCAATGAATTCTACATATGAGACCACATACATTTTATGCAAATCGATATCTGTTGTTCTTATATCAAATTAAAAATATTATATTGTATTCTATACATTATTTTGCTTAAAACTAATTGGCCACGACATCGTCCGGATGGACTTAGGAGTTTGGTTCAGAGAGTAAGAAAAACGGTGTGCAGGTGTGCTTGAAAAATATATATATGGTAGGTAACCGACCGGCAGCGCCATCTATTGTCCATGATACGTGACTTCATATACTTTTAATAAAAATGTTTTGGGAACATGGGTTACTGTGGGAACCTTACGAAGTTTTGGATTAAATTAAAGCCTATTATTTTTATATTAAAACTTTATCACTGGAAAGTTTAATCAAATCCTTTTAGTAATTCTTGCGTGAAAGGTTGATAAACATCCATAAATGCAATCTTTCGCGTTTAAAATATTCATAAAGGTGATACTAAATTACTACAAATGTATACACTCTAAAGACTTAACCCAACACTGTTTCTCTCCGTTAACTAGAAGATAAAAATGTCCGAATCCACAACTTTGGGAGGCCATTGTAAATTTCCGTGCATATTTTTTTAAAAACTCCAAGAGTTACCAAACGTGCTTTTAAACGTTGTAACAAGCACACTTACAAAAACAATGGCCGTCCAGAACTTTGGAACCAAATTCAATTTCATCTCGAAACTAAATAGCGAACAAACAACTCCAGTAAATAACGAAAACGTTTAACACATCCGTTTAACGGTTTTTGAATAACACAAAAACTGGTAAGCGTAAACCGTGCTACAGTAAGTGCTCAGTTTACTTCAGCATAATTCATCTTTCTACTGATTTGTGTGATTGTTTTTTTATAAGAAATACTGATAGCTATATAAAAACCAATTGAGATGAAATATTCTTAAGGGCACTCAGAGGGTTATGGAGAGAGCTTAGAAGAGAGCAAATATTTCATTTAATTGTCAACGTCATCATTATCTAAGCCAAATCGTGGAGATCCTTAGTGGGGGCTTGCGTCCAGCAGGGGGATCTCCACGAGTCGATCTTCCGATTGGTCCAGTAATACCTGTAGGTATACATTGGCTTTTCGAAACTTTTGCCAGAATGTCTATCCACTTGGTGGATGGCCTACTACAGATACTCGACCGGCACGCGGTCACAATGGCTATCGCTAGTGAATTTGCCACTAGAGGCGCTAGTGTCGCGTGAGGTCCAATAACATTAACTTTTCACTCGTTTTAGCGGGTTTCGTTACGTAAATTATAATTTCTTTAATTTACCTGCTGGAAAGTGATAGCTCCTTCGTAAAATATCGCAAATATGGATTATTTGGCGATTAATGTGAACGCTTTGAAAGCGGAATTAAGAAAAAGCGCAAAAATAGGCGGCCTCAAAGAGCAACTATTTCTGAAGTTAGTTTGCTGATATCAAGATAGTTATTTATAAATAATAAATCTTAATTAGATTCAAGATTTACACTTTGTTTCGGCGCCGATCGCCTTTAACAGCTATACCTCCGGACCTCAGTCTACAGTGGCGCCAACTGGTGAGCAAAGAAACGGTAGTCCCCATTCCAGGCGTTTCCGCCCCAAATTTCATCAGTACAATTCTATCACGCATGCAGGCTACGGGGAGAGGTACGTTTCAATGGGGACTACCGTTTCTTTGCTCACCAGTTGGCGCCACTGTAGACTGAGGTCCGGAGGTATAGCTGTAAAAGGCGACTTTATAAGATCGGCGCCGATACAAAGTTTTGAATCTTTAATTTAATTAAAGTTTATTATATAAACTTGAATTTTTTTTTATGTTATGGCGCCCGCCCGGCATGCGAGGAGATGCGGGTTCGAGTCCCGCCTGAGACAAAATTTTTCAAGTTTGTATATTGATATTATAAGTGCAATTAAGTTGCTAAAATATCAAATAAAGTATAAAGTTTATTATTTATAAATAACTATCTTCATATCAACAAACTAACTTCTGAAATAGTTGCTCTTTGAGGCCGCCTATTTTATAGCTTTTTCTTAATTCCGCTTTCAAAGCGTTCACATTAATCGCCAAATAATCCATATTTGCAATAATTTCACGAAAGAGATCACTTTCCAGCAGGTAAATTAAAGAAATTATAATTTATTTACCGAAACCCGCTAAAACCAGTGAAAAGTGAATGTTATTGGACCTCACACGACACAAGCGCCTCTAGTGGCAAATTCACTAGCGATAGCCCCCATTCCATTGGTCGTCAGCACTTGTTTATGTACCGATGTGTTATAGTAAGCAATGCCAGACGAAGAAGACGGGCAGCATCTTCATTTCTCCACTATTGGCCGAACTGCGAGCAATCCAATCCGCCTGGGCCCCAATTCTGCTAATTTATAAATGGCTCAATAGCATCGCAATCGTATATTTTGACATTACTTCCATATTAAATGTGTCAAAATATACAGTTGCGATGCTATTGAGCCATTTGTAAATCAGCGGAATTGGGAGCCTGGTTGGTGGTTGGTAGTTGGTGGTTTTGGCAAAAACCTCATTTTGGAGAGGGAGAGGATGTGAATTGCCTGTTACTTTTGCAGAGGTATGTGCATTGTGCCAGTTACTTTTGGAGAGGCATGTGCATTGTGCCTGTTACTTTTGGATAGGCATGTGCATTGTGCCTGTTACTTTTAGAGAGGCATGTGCATTGTGCCTGTTACTTTTATTGATGCATGTGCATTGTGCCTGTCACTTTTGAAGAAGGATGTGCATTGTACCTGTTACTTTAGGAGATGCATGTGCATTGTGCCCGTTACTTTTGAAGAGGGATGTGCATTGTGACTGTTACTTTCGGAGATGCATGTGCATTGTGCCCGTTACTTTTGAAGAGGGATGTGCATTGTGACTGTTAGTTTATTTTATTTATTTATTTAAGGATAGCCAACAAAACATACATCATTACACGCTAAAAGGGAACAATTAAATATACATTTTTGATGCTGTCTTAATTATAGGCTACCACGACATGCGTATAAAGTAATCAAATATTCAATATATTATCTTAGAAACATAAAAAGCAAAGAAGAAAAAGTCAGTAGCAGACCAATCTCATTACTGCAAGAAAGTGACATCATGAGCAAAAATTAAACATAAAAAAGAAGAAAGAGAAAAGCATGCATGGATATACACATGTAGGTACCTTATGCAAGTCAATGTTACCCTTATAATGATAACAAAGAGGACATATGTTTATGTAATGCTGATTTAAATCTACGTTGCGTATAAGACAAATCAATATCAATTTGAGACCAGCGTAAGAGTTTACTAAACTGAGATTGAACCCTATCAACGGAAGAAAAATGGCCTAGTCCCGTCCTGAACCCTTTGCCTTTGAATGGCAAATATCTAGAGACACGTGCTACTTTGTACGGTACATTGAAATTAACCATTCTCAATAACTCGGCGCAATCAAAAATATTATTAACTAATTTAAACAAGAACAAGAGATCAGTAATATTCCGGCGATCCTCTAGACTAATCATTTTAAAATATTTTAGACGAGAATTGTATGACGGAAGATGTTTCGAAATATTACAACGGTAAGACAGGTGCGATAGAAATCTTTTCTGAATAGCTTCAAAACGGTTTTTATGAACTTTATAGTATGGATTCCATACCACGCTGCAATATTCAAGCCCAGATCGCACCAGTGAGTTAAACACTGCTATTTTGATAGAAACTCCCTTAAACTCTTTGCAATTGCGTAGTACAAAACCCAACATTTTAAAACTTTTTTTAGCCATCTTATCGACATGTATATTGAAACGAAGTTTTTTGTCTATATAAACTCCGAGATCTCTAATTATCTTAACCTCACCAATTATGTGGTTGTTTAATTTGTAACTCTTAAAGTAAGGAGATTTTTTTCGAGTAAAATGGATATAATTACATTTCTCAGCATTCAGACGCATTTTTTTAGTCATACACCATTGAGAAAAACGATCAAGGTCGTCCTGAAGTCGACAAGAATCCTCGGGGTGACCCGCACGTGACACTATCTTAAGATCGTCGGCGTATAGGTAGACTTGTGAATGTTGAAAACAATTCGCTACGTCATTCACGAATAAATTGAAGAATAAGGGCCCAAGATGAGATCCTTGGGGAACCCCAGATGGGGCATTGAACGGGTCAGAAACAAAACCATCCATAACTACCTTTGAAGACCGACTCGCAAGGTAGGATGAGCACCAGCTCAGCAAGGTGCCCGCGATACCGGCCTGAGGCAACTTATCAACTAGAATTCTGTGGTCTACCCGGTCGAAGGCCTTACTAAAGTCGGTGTAGATTACGTCAATAGACGTCCCTCGATTCACCGCATCCACTACTTCAGATACAAAACTCACCACGTTAGTTGACGTCGAGCGTGACCTGACAAAGCCGTACTGGTGCGGCGACAGAATCTGTTTAACATGCCAAGAAACGTGAGAGTGAACAAGTGCCTCGAACACCTTACCGAACACCGACAAAATTGACACAGGTCTATAATTTCTTACATCAGCCCACTCCCCCCTCCTATCCCCCCCCTTGAATATCGGAACTATGGAAGCCTCCTTCCACATCAATGGAAAACAGCCAGAACTTAGTGATTTATTATAAACAATAGATAGTGTTTCAGCTAAAACTTTGGAACATTTATGAGCAAAAATCGATGGCAAACCGCCAGGTCCAGCCCCCATACCCGGGTCCAGTCTTTTTAAAGCCTCTTCGACCATTTCTTTTGTGAAAGATAGCTGAGTTAAACCTAATACATTGATACTGTCGACTAAAGCCACTCGCTCTACAGAAACTTTTATATTATTGTTGTTATTAATATTATGTATATTATTGTCATTATTATTAACGTAGGCTGATGAGAAACATGAGGCAAAGAGATTACAAATATCCTTACCATTATTAGCTGAAATCTGGTCAAATATCATTTGTTTTGGATACAAACTAGATCCATTTCGCTTTTGCTTCAAGAACGACCAAAAAAGCTTACGGTTGGTAGTAAGTGATTCTTCTATAGTGTTTATATATTTCTTGTAATCACATTGTACTAATTTCTGAGACCTTTCCTTTAGTAAACAATAAGATATATTGTTTAACGGATTCTTGAACTTAGCGAATAATTTACGGTATTTGTTTTTCTCTCGAAGTAAGCTAATCAAATTATTACTAAAATAACGTGGATATTTACGGGAGGTAAATTTAGATTTTGGTATATATTTTGCAATAACGTTATGTATGATATCATAGAATGATTGAACCATATGATTAATATCGGAACTCTGTCCAAAAACGTCTCCCCATGCTATTAATTTTAATTCATCTACAATTTGACAATAATCCCCCTTATAAAACTTATATCTGGGTTCTTGGCAACAGTTGTTCACAGCGTCTGGACTACAAATAAAATGAAATTGAATTGGAGGATGATGTGCATCAACTTTACTTAAAGGTGAATCACATAATTGTAAATCATGGATGCGCATATTGGACAAGACCAGATCCAGTATTCTACCGTTTAGATTTTTTATATGATTAAATTGATCTAAGTTATGTAATGCAGTGAAATCAGTCAGCATGCTTACAAACGTACCTTGTCCTTCTGGAGTTACTAACGGTAAACCCGGGGTGCCCGACCACTGTACGTTACCCAAATTAAAATCACCCAATACTAAGTTTTCCAATGCTTGACTAGCGGATTCAAGAAAATGCTCGAGCATATGTTTTTGAACGGGTGACGGAATATAGACACAACAGAGTAGTAGTTTAGGAGAGGCATGTGCATTGTGCCCGTTACTTTTGAAGAGGGATGTGCATTGTGCCTGTTACTTTTGAAGAGGGATGTGCATTGTACCTGTTACTTTAGGAGAGGCATGTGCATTGCGCCTGTTACTTTTGAAGAGTGATGTGCATTGAGCCTGTTATTTTAGCAGATGCATGTGCATTGTGCCCGTTACTTTTGAAGAGGGATGTTCACTTTGCCTGTTACTTTTGGAGAGGCATGTGCATTGTGCCTGTTACTTTTGGAGATGCATATGCATTGTGCCTGTTAAAGGCTGATAATGAATTCATTATCACTGCCAAAAAAATGTTTAACGTAACTCTTGTTAGTTTAAGAAATCAATAAGTTTAGCAACTCAAAAAACCTTTCCGACGAAAGTAATAAACTACAAGTATTTTTTATAGCAGCAATAATCGTTCCGTTCTCACCATACGTATACGGATCCTAAATAAAAAAAGCTTTTGCAATTTCCACAATGAATATTCGTTGCGGATTCTCGTGAGAATGTCGCATTTTTAAGGAGTTTCGGTTTTAAAGTCTCCCTACGCAGCCGCGCGCGTGTTATGAGCAAATTGGACTTATCGCGGTACAAAGGTGCTTGCACACCGCGGTTCTAAAGCAAAGGGTACTTGTAACAATACAGTATAAAAGCGATGACAGTTTTGGAGGTCTTTGTAAGCATGCAGAGTGTTAATATGCCATTTTGCGTTCTGAATGTTTAAAATATTTAGAAATATCCATTTTTACTAACCACACAAAAATATTGTTTTTATCAGGCAGGGACTTTAAGCCTTTTAATTATTAGTTACCTTTATAGAGGTTATCATGTTTCTTATTGTAAGTACTAGCACAGATTATATAATGCTAGCCTGTCCCGATATCTTGTATTGAAACCAATTGAAACAGACGACGACGTACTTATTTCAAATTCAAATAATTTATTCACGAAATACACGTAATAATAATTACAATGATATTGGCTTGTACAGAATGAATCAGTGTAAATTGCCCCAGCGGGCATGTTAATTTCAATTTTATAATTTCAAATTAATTGAGCAATTATTAATTATTATTTTAAATGTCAAGTCGTCCAAAATCTTAATACATTAAAATGACAAAAAAAAAGTCAAACATTACTATTTACATAATATTACAGATTACAGATTTCGTACGAATACGAATCACTTAATACCCTTAATACGTTAATGAAATATTTAAAATTTGGTATTTGTTTGGAATAGAAAATTAATTACGATAAAATAAAAACATTGGTACAATTGCTATTAAAAATAAATAAGATACTATATATGATATTTAAGCAATTTAATTGCAATAATAATATCTAAATTAGCACTTCGGCGCTTTACCATTTAGCTAAATGCTAAAGCGCTGCGCTCGGCATGCGAGGACTTGCGGTTTCGAGTCCCGTCTGAGACATAATTTTGTCAAGCTTAAATACTGAAGTAATGAGATCTCTAATTTTATCTTTTTTAGCAGTTTTGTTTTAAAATATTTCTTTAGAATAGTGTGTCAGCACCCTATCTGTGCATGCTCCAACAAAACAACCTCGTTTTTCCCGATTCCTCGAAGCCATGTCTGACGCCCCAAGCGATCGAGACTTTTACCCGTACCTAGAACTTTTGTGATATTCGTCTGACATTCTCTAACAGTCGTATGTCGTATTAGTATCTTACAAACGATTTTTAGACTGTTTATGTCAATATGTGTAAACTTTTTAATCGACTAAAGAAAAGGTTCTCATTCTTAATAATAAAACTGAACTTCCATTGAAAATACAATTCCTTGAATGAAAATTTTCGACAGCTTGAGGTAGGACTCGAACATAAAACCTTCAGCTTACCAGGCGACTGCTCTAATTATTGAGCTACTCAGACATTCAGTGTCATCGAATTTATTCAAGTCTTTAAGTACGCTGTAAGCCAGCAGAGTTTCCGTCCGCAAATCCATGTAAAAGAAAGGAACTTGAATCCTCGACAACACCTTTTATCGTTCTTCTTCGTCTAACATTTTACAAACTTAATAAACTGTCTCTTTTATGCGTCAGCTGTCATTCATAATCTGATTTTCTCTTTCACTCAAGGTAATTCATACATCTCTCTGTTTCTCTCACACACAATACGTTCTTTTTTCCACTAATTTTATTTAATAACCTTACACATTAATGTTTTTGGTTATTAAGGGACCTCCAACATCCGAAAGAAACATCAATAATATGAAACAGTAACAATTCTTATTCTAAGTTCATCAGCTTACTCAGCTCACTGCTGGTCATAGGTTTCTCCAAAAGGAGCCATAATAGCAAAGCATGGAATGCGGATTGGCAATCGCTCTTTGGCCAATGATGGAGTGAATGCAATTTCGGTCTGTTCCATTTGAAGAAATACAATTTTTTAAATCTACTTCCAAAAATTTGATCAAATTATTTGCAATAATCACTTTAATACGTTGACAATCACATGTGTGATGTGTCTAGTTTAGTTTTATCGCATTTAATAAGTTATATCGTGCAGACTTAAGATATTTACACTGAAGTGCACAATCGAAGTTTGACTGTCCCAATCGAGAGTTTGGAACTCCTAGTTCAAAAGAAACAAGTTTACAGACGAAAAGATATCTAATTAAAGAGTGAACTGGCCGCACCGACCCGCCCAATTGCCTACACATAACGAAGAAGCGGCGAAGATCCATTCGGCTCCACTCGGCAACTTTGGAATGTTCGCAAACTTTCTTCATATGCCTCTCGCAGCCGTTTCTACTGAGGATACGGTGTAATACTGAAGAGATAGCGATTTAATCGTAATCATAATCATAATTATAATAATTTTTTGTGGTTTCATTTGGTTTACAAGTTGATTTTAGTTTTTTTTCTATCTTTTTTTCCTTGAAGTGGATAAGCTATTGTAATTTTTAGGCCTTGGAACAATCCTATAACGTATCCTCGATAAGAGAGTCCTATCAGTGATTAATAGTCAAAAAGTTTTTTTCTCTTTCTGTTTATTAATTTACGGCCTTTTGTTTTATTAATTTAGGGGCTTTAGAGAAAGTTGTTTTTGCATATTTCCAAGCTAGCAACTTTTGACTGAAGATCGAATGTAACGGCAAAAATGTTTGAAATATTACATTGCCTTTACGAATTATTGCTGTTGACACTATTGCTATCTTCAGATGCAATATAATGATGCACGTGACTTTGTACGCGTAAAATTTGATAACATCATACGAGAACCTTCCTTTTTTCAAAATGAAAAAACCTACCTGCTAATCCAGCCTATAACATATCTACGTGCCTATAACATTCTTTGTCTAGATTTACTCAGCCATTTTAGTGTGATTGAATCGAAAACATCCATCCAAAATTTCATAACGTTAGTTATATTGGTAAGATTGGTAATATTGAATGTTGGTACGTATCGTGTGGTGTAAGCACATTGAATAATAACACCAACCCTACATTTTCTATGGCGTAAGAGGTGACAAAAGGAGTACTTCCAGACGATCAGCATCTTTTCTCTACCATGGCCAATAGACGACCCACCTGCCATAAGCGTGGCATTTATGTCAAAAATATCTTCTTATAGAGGCTTGTGCTTAGCACTGGACATATATAAATCAAATCAAAATCAACAGCCATTGTTTGTCCGCTGCTGGAGTTAGGCTTCTGTCAAGTTACGCCACAAATCTCTATCTGGACTGGACTGGACCTGGACTTATACAGGTTGTAACAAAAGGCTTAACGGAGCCGAATACCACGTATTCTACCGATTTGTACGATCATCTTTTTCCAAGACACCATGTAAATACCTGAAAATTAATCGTTACTGAGTTGAGGGTCAAAATTATAAAAAAATATTTCAAGATATTTTCATGAAAATCTTCTGTTTGTTGTTACTAAACTTTTTCCTTTAGAAACATGTTGAAAATGTTTCATAAAAACCGCTTTAAAGACAGCAACCCGCAATAACCGCATGCACACACATCTAATTGTATGAAGTTAGTGCACAATCCTCGTCTGTAGCGCTTCGTGCGTGCTATACATTGCGGGCAATAAATACCTGATTTATTTAAATATCCTAAAAAAATCGTTTGCCAGCGTAATTTTTGTTACATACGATTTGGTTTGATGATCCGTATGCGAGGTTTACGGCTTCGTTAAGCTTTTTGTTACACCCTATATGTATAGACTGGTTTTAATGATATGATTTTATAGTCATAATGTATCAAACAAGTAATATCACTAGCCTTTTAATTGCTATCATGCGTACATAGTGTATACGCCTGTCCCTTGCGCCAACCTCCCTTATATTGTTGTAGTTTTGCGCCGACTCGGTCCGCTATAATTCGCAACCGCCCGACTCACAGCCCGTTGACAACGCTCGCCAAATATTTTGTTTGCACAATAATGCGGGGGATTTTCGCGTCTTCTTTTCAGTTTCAGGAACTCGTCGTAGTTGCTTTTTCAGTGGTACTTTTATATTTATTGCGTTGCGGTCATTGTTTTTTAGCTTTCCTAAAATTATTGTGGAAATGTATTGGGAAATGTCAAATGCATTTGAAATTTCATCCAAAATACTGAAGTAAACTGAACACTATAATAATTTAGCTCAATTTAATCTTTTCAAGGTCGTACAATGGGCTTGGTATTTGCATAAACGTTAAAATAAGAAGTGAGGAAATCCGTAGGAGAACATCACTACCATCGCTTGAAGAATTGCAGAGCTGAAGTGGCACTTGGCAGGCTTATAGTAAGAAGAATTATAGATGGCCGTTGGGCTGGAAAGGTTTTGGAATTGGTAAAGGTTATGGAACTAAATTGACGAAACGATCGGCGTGAACATTGGACGTCGTTTGACTGAAATGATGATAATTATGCATGTCGTGGGAGTCTTAAGAAGTAAAGATTGAGTACCCCTACAATGTTCACAGCAAAGAATATTAAGTATATTCTTTGGTTCACAGTAAAAAAAAAGAAAAAGATTTAAGTACCGACTTTATTAAGTGACTGATGAATGAAGATTTATATTAACAAAACTTTCTACGAAATAGAAATACCAGAAATACAATTCGCTATCCAAAATATCCAACGTTTTACTCTATCAAACACTTTTTCCCTTCGCGCGAACGCAATGTACCTAACGAATTACAAAATGGTCGCCGTCCCGCGCTTCACCTGTCAACCGACGCAATCCATCATGGCCGCTCCCGCCAAAATGAAACGCGCTTTGTCCGCGCAAAATGGCGGCATGTCTTAAATAAATGCATGTAAGCCGGCCGTGTGGTGTAGCCGACTTTCCAAGCAAATGTGTTTTTGATCCAATTCAATGTTATTTAGGTTTTTTTTTGGGTTTTAAACTTTTAATCAATCATAATATTATGTTTATAAACACTGCACAGAATAGAGGCCTTCGTACTCGTATGTTTGTAAAAAAATTTTGCAATTACAATATTTGTAAATAAAAATAATGTAACGCCCCTTTGGTCTAGTGTGGTAACGCCCCGTTGGTCTAGTGGTTTAAATACCGGGCCAAGATCTCGGGGTCCCAGGTTCGAATCCCGGGTCGGGCAACAAAAAAGTTTCGAATTTTCGAACGTTGCTCGGGTTTGTGATCACCAACCCGCATTTGGCAAGCGTGGTGATTATGCCAGTACACCCATCATTGCTGTGGTAACTTGAATTCAATGATGGAGGCCTTTTCCCTGCAGTGGGATGATTATAGGCTGTTACTTTACTAAATATAATGTAAGTCCATCAAAAAATCATATTTTGAGACTGAATATTCTTAGAATTGTTATTCACTCTTTTAAATTAAAGTTTAGAGATATCATGAAGATCAATCTTAATTGATTTATATAATGATCTTGCGACTTCCCTGCGATCCGTGCGAAGTTTAAAAGAATTTACGTTACAATATTTGACGATATTTGATATTAATAAAATATCCAATTAATAAATTCTAAAACAACCAACTACCGTTACCGGTTGAAGCGATTGCCTCCTATTCATCAAAGCGTCTGCTAGTAGATATTGCTGGTAATAAAGGTATTTTATGTTGGATGGATTTTATGTGATATTGATTTTCTTAATTAATTCCTGATTACATTGTCCTAAAGACATCTTATTTGTTTATCTTCATGGCTGCCTGACTACGTCACTTACCTCATTGCTGAATTTAAAAAAGTGTCTATGTACAGGTCTATGTTTTTTTTTTTTTTTAATTTATTTATCATATTAAGAAAATTACATGAACATAAAGGAAATATTAACATCTAAAAACCACGGAGGTTTACTATGATGCTAATGAGTTAAATTTAGGTCAGTAAGTAAATCCATATAAACAGTAGGCCAATAACAACTCGCCAATTGTGAGATGAGCAGGTAGTAAGACATAAATAAAAATACTATGTATAGTATACACAAGAACTAGGCAGGTGTTAGACCGAGTTTAAAATATAACTTTCACATGAGAGATCATTATAAATAAAGAATATTTTATTACTATACATACGTAGTTAATGAGATTTAGATAAGAAATAACTTTTGAGTTTGGTTTTTAAGTTTTCTGGTTTTTTTAATGTCATTAGGTAACGAGCTTGGGCTCGCATATTACTAGATTTTTAAAGACTTGATGCTATTATAACTTTTAACTAAAAGATTTTCAAAGGGAATCGTCATCATTCTTGAATCTAAACGACGCGGTCGCCATTTGGCAAAACGAATTAAGACACTTTAATCGTCTTAATTTTATTGTTTTTATATTAAGTAGCAGCTGTTCTGAAATAATTTACATTCAGACTGATGCAAAAATATCCAATTTAGTAACGAAAATTTTTAATAGTTCGCTATAGCACTTCCCAATTCTCAAAATATCTAGCTTCTAGAAGCGCATAGAATTAAGCGGTCTGTCAGTTTGTGCAGTTAATTCTCAACCGAAAGTGACTTAACAAAGTCGAATCTCACATTTTCGCGTCGCTGCGATGAATGCACCGTGTATTTACAACACAAAGCACTGGAACAGTTTCATTTATCAAAGCGGGCGAGCGGAGTCGAGTGCGGGAGACTGTTTAGCTGATAGCGTCTTCGGCTGCGGTTTCACTGCAGTTGCTTTTATACTGTTTCAATGTTTGCTGATAAATTGCATTGCTGGTACAGGACATTCGTTTTTAACTACTTCAGAAGCTGCTGTTATTCTAATTTGATATTGTATTGCATTCTGAAAGTTTCTGGATCTGGCCACTTAAAACAAAATAGTGAAAAGAAAAACAATTATGGTTTTCAAAAATGGAAGTCTTTGGGAACATGTTAGTTTTTGTTTTGCGAGACTGTCATTTGTTTTTCATCATGACGTCCTTTAGAAAATAGAGTCGTTATCAAAATAAATTGAACTCAAGGATTTTCGATCAATGATTTTTATGTTTTTTATTGTGGCTTACGTCAATAAGAGCTGCTTAAGACTTCAATTGGCATTTTGTGATAAAGCACCATATCGCAGCTCTGTATATTTGTGCTTTATTAGGAATCGGAATTAGCCAAACGTAAAACATTTAACTTACATGGGCATCTGAGGGTTCATAAGTTTTACACTCTATTGATAGCGATTAGCGAAGTCAGAAATTTAATTATTTAACCACAAATGACCAAGCATAGTTTTTCTAACAGAAATAACGATTTTGATATTATTTTGTAAAACAAAATCAAAGAGATTGTCTGGCTACCAAAAAAAGTTTTTCTGTCTTTAGGTAAAGTTAAACGTTTTAGCTTAAAAGTTAAAATCAATAACGGTTGACCTTGTAAAACGTTATGCTTTTTATGTAAAAAAGATGCAGGTCAAATCAAGCACCTATCATTTATTTTATCTGAAAGGAGATGTCCCATAAAAGGCCCAGACATTGTACACCATTTTCAAAAATCAAGAAAAAAATACTGTTTCTGGGAAAAATACATATAAATTTATTTAACGTATAATTTAGTGGTTCAAAAATAAATAAGATCGAATAATTTATCAAACTCCATTAGACATTCTAAGATGGCGTCAATCTAAAAAAACTTTAAATGTCAGTAGCTGTCAGATACCCCTTGTCACTTTGGCATAATCATTCACTTCAAGTTTTTTTTCTGCTTGTCGCGCTTTTATTGTAGTTCATTATAACGACCTCTTTTTCGTTTTCTGTATTTAGTATTGATCAACACATTACTTTCATAATGTTTGTTGTTACTACAGTAAGCGATGGCACTCGACTCCTAGCTGCGCGATTTTGAAACTGACAGACGTCATCATAATGTCATCTTCCGCCATGATGGTTTTGTTGTTTTGTATTGCTATTTTCTTACTTAGTCTTATCTCTTTATTTGAACCACTTAACGAAGCCATTTTAAAAGAATTGGATGATAACAAAATCTTGTAGGTGTATTGGTCTATCTTTTGGTGGGGTGTACAGGTTCTGGGCCTGTACACCCCACCAAAAGATAGTTTTCAAATTTGGAATTCGTAATGCGCATACGAAGTACCTAGTACTTTGTATGCGCATAGAATATTATACAAGATGAAATAAAATTAATAGACTCAGGCGTTACTTTGCGGAAATCCATAACTAATTATGGATTTAGAAAATTATTTTGCTAATGATTTCCGCTTGTTAATATACCGGCCTAGATACCTTCACCACACTACCCGCACTAACACTGATTGAGCAAGCACTATTTCATGCAGGAAAACCGCCCGCCCTCCCTCAAAAATGCATGCAGTACAGTTAATGCAATTATTAGTACCCAACACCAATATAATAAAAACCTCGACGCATTTCGCCACTTCACGTGGCATCCTCAGGAGATGTTGTCGTCTTCGCTGCGCTCCGACGACTAAGCTGTGAAAACTGGCGAACAGGCCTTTTATAGAATTGGTTTGATTTGATTGAAAGTGGTTTGAGTTTTAATTTAAATGATAATTATGATTTTAAATTAAATAAATTTGAATTTAAATTATAATTATTGTGATTTGAATTTAAATTTTAATTGTGATTTGAATTTGAAAAAATATTGAGTAGTGGGGAAGTGACGAAACTGACCTGTTCATTCAACAATGTAAGCGTGTTGTCTTTTTAAAACAACACGCTTACATTCTATAAGCCCACTACTCAATATTTTTTCAAATTCAAATCACAATTAAAATTTAAATTCAAATCACAATAATTATAATTTAAATTCAAATTTATTTAATTTAAAATCATAATTATCATTTAAATTAAAACTCAAACCACTTTCAATCAAATCAAACCAATTTCAATAACAACGCAGATTGAACGTCACAACCTGTTGTCGTAGTGGGGAGTTTCTATAAAAGGCCTGTTCGCCAGTTTTCACAGCTTAGTCGTCGGAGCGCAGCGAAGACGACAACATCTCCTGAGGATGCCACGTGAAGTGGCGAAACGCGTCGAGGTTTTTATTATATTGGTGTTGGGTACTAATAATTGCATTAACTGTACTGCATGCATTTTTGAGGGAGGGCGGGCGGTTTTCCTGCATGAAATAGTGCTTGCTCAATCAGTGTTAGTGCGGATAGTGTGGTGAAGGTATCTAGGCCGGTATATTAACAAGCGGAAATCATTAGCAAAATAATTTTCTAAATCCATAACAAGATGAAATGTTAACCACCTTTCAAATTTTAATATAGCAATCTACGAGACAAAAAACAAATTTTAATGACGTATTTTTTCTTTTGGTCTAGCCCGGTATAAAAATGTCAAGATAAAGCACTTAGAAAATGTCCGCCAAAAATGTAAAATTTTTAATACGGCCTCCTAGCAATACTTTTTTTACGCGATGCTCATCTCATCATTCATTACGATACTATTCATAAGTTCTTGATTTTTCCTTCATACCTAACAGGCTTAGGAGGACCGTAAAAATTTAAAACTATGTTTCGAAAAATATTTTCGCAACATAGTTTTCAATTATATCATAAATGGGCTCTGAATACGATACTGAACGTCTATAAAAATGTTTGAAGATGATGAAAAACTCATTCTGTTTAGTGTTAAGTATATCAGTTCATTTATCAAAGGCATACACGAGTGAAGTGTAAGACGTAAGATATTGTCTTTGATATCTCGTCGTCTTGAACTTGAGACGACGCTTGATTGTGGTAAGCGATCGGGTTGAGGAATTTTGAAGAGGTTTTGTATTACTTTAATTGTTCGGGCAGACAATGTTCAACCAACAAGACAAAAGGAGACTCTGAATTAGACGCGTTTTTATATTATTACGACATTTAATTACGGATTTATCCAAGCCAATTTTGTGAATTTGTTAGAATTATGGGTATAAGTCCAATAGTAGAACATAAAAAAAATACTGACGAAAATATCGGTGCTTGATAGTTGCCAGTGTTTTTTAAGCTGTTTCCTAATAGTTTGGTTGTTTTTTATTTTAAATTTAATAGGACCAAACCAACTGAACTGAACTATATAGATAAAAATAAAACAAATTAAAAAAATGGGTGGTCATGCATAAAAAGAAAAAAGGTCCGTTAAAGCAAACCACATCAGAAGCTTGTAAAAGATGGCTTGGATAACTATGCCACCTTAGAAGAAAGAAATAGAAAGAATAGGCCAGATAATCAAAATGTTTTAAGCATTAGAATAATACACTTCGTAAGTTATACAGAACCTAATGTTTTGTGTCGCGTTGTCTCGACTGGTGACAAGGAAAATCCATTTCACGAGCACAGTCTAGCGACAACTGAAATCTTGACTGATGCTGCGGAGTTATTCGGAAAACAACGCTCAGGAGTGCCCTTTTAGTTATTTTTGGATAGGAATAACTAAAGCACAGTCTTTTGCTCTTCTTTAAATGAAAATTCTAGACCGATCTGACTTTATCTTGGCAACTTAAACTTTAGACATTATCGATTGTTGAGGCACCCATTAGTACAACATACAGAAGCACACAAACAAGCACTCTTGTTGTGATACGCACACTCACGCAACACGCACACGCGAGCGCGCACACACACACAGTGCTTTTAATGATCCTGTATTTGTTTTTTTACTTTTTTCATCGCTAAGACCAATTTTTACGGCACTTTCACTCGTTGATAGATGTTTAAAAGGAGTAACTTATGCTAATAATAGGGGTTAAAGTATGAAATTGCCGATTACAGTAGAACCCGGTTGTAACGACGGCCAAGGGACCGGTGATATTACGTCGTACTAACCGGAAGTCGTACTAAACGAACTGACAATCTATACTAATATTATAATTTTAGAAATTTTATAAATAAAATTATAATTTGAAAAAATCTTTTTGTGTTAGACAGTCCATTTATCGAGGAAGGCTTTAGGCTATATAACATCATGCTGCGACCAATAGGAGCGAAGCATGAGTAAAAAATTTTGCAAAAATAATCGCGATCATAATAACGGAAATAGACGCGGACGTATTCGCGGGGAACAGCTAGTTTTTTATATTTTTTTATTAAAAAAAGCAGCATAGGCCCATTTACGGGTATTCCTGGATTAGCTGCATCTTAAACCATTGTAAAAGTGACAAATCAACTTGATAACCTCACGCGTTTAGGTTTTTAAACATTCGCATTGAACAAAGGTTCTATCTGGTATTTATTTTTCTTAATTGTTGATAATGTCAAAGGATTTACACCGAATTCCTTCGCAATCGTTGCATTACACTCGCCAGCTTCTAAACGTTGTATTATAACACTTTTTTCTTCAATGGACTCTCTCATCACTCACAAATTACTGCCGTAAATAAACAGTTGCATCCAAATCAGCGACTTGCAGGCACGCACCCCCCTTGTGCGCGGGGTGAAGATAGTTTGTTACTTACAATTTTATTTGTAAATACGTCAAAGCTTGTCGTCGTTGTAACCGGACAATTTTATGTGAAATTCAGTCGCTAAAAGCGGTCGGTCGCTGTAAGCGGAGTT
Source organism: Anania crocealis (assembly GCA_949315895.1). Classification (NCBI taxonomy): domain Eukaryota; kingdom Metazoa; phylum Arthropoda; class Insecta; order Lepidoptera; family Crambidae; genus Anania; species Anania crocealis. Next base: position 989,642 of record OX438880.1, read on the forward strand.
GTAATAAACGGATGTACCGTCATAGTGGTTCATATGAAAACCAAACATGTGCCTATATACTTACGTCGCTAAAAACGGTTGGTTGTTATATGCGAAGTCGTACTAAACGGACTACACTTATTATTGCGTATTTTTTTTTGTATTGTATCAAAAACTAAAGAAAGTAACTTTTGACTAAAAAAAATGCAATACTAGCGCCTATAATTTCAAAGGAAGTCGTTGAAAAGACCCCTTACAATGTGTCAGCTGACCTTCTTGCATCAATTAAGTATATTTGTATTATATACTTTGATTTTCAGAAATTTAAATACTATACTATAATGCGTAGCTTTATAACCATCTAACTTTTACCTTTAATTGCATCGAAAACGGTTCAGGCGTTTTAAAAAAAAGTAAAAAATTGTTAGTGTGGAAAAATGACTTTTCTCGATTTTGTCCATACAAAACGGCAATTTCATATTTTAACCCCTAATATTTTTTTTAAATTGTGTTTATTTTAGTTACTTAAAAAATATTTAATATTTACACACCAGTATGCAATTACCGCCCTCTCCAGTAACCTTAGTTGTGGGTATGTTAAATATTGTTATTAGTATTTTGCACCTTACAAAGACGTGTCACGCGCAGTCCCTCGATTGAGTTTAGCTGACATAATTTGTCGCTGAAATTGGTAAAGTGTTAATATTTAAGGTTTTCGTAGTTAACGTCGTTCAAGTATTGAAAGTATGTTAAAATAATTATAAAGAACAGCTGAAAAAAGTACAAAAGGAATGTAATAAGTGTCATACAAAATTCATTACCGGGATGATCGAGCTTTGCTCGGTATTATTCTTTTAGTAAATCTTGTTTTTGGAAATTATTTTTGATACAAATTACATATTATTATACCGATAAGTGACACTAACCCCCATATTTATAAACAAGTAAAAGTAATTACTTGACAACAATTAATTACTTGAGAGACAATTTGTTTGCCTTAATCAAGAAATTACTAGAAGTTATAACTACCAAAAGTTAGCATTTTCAGCCAAATAATATGACTATTAATGGTGACCAATTTCTTTCACTTAAGCTTATTCACTTAGGTATGAGCTCTTTCACTTAGGTATGAACACTTTAAGTTATGACTTTCTTAATCAATAAGTAGTTACTTCTTTATAAAAACGGGGGTAAGTAAGTAAATAATTTGTTTGTGACTTGAAAATACAATTCTTGAAATGAAAAATTTTGATGGGACACCTGACTCGTATGTTGGTGAATTTTTGTTGGGCACAGACAAAAACTTGGTGGCATATTTCATACTAACGAATATTCAAAGTTATTAACTTGCTATTACAATTTTATTTATTTTTATTTTATTTATTTATCTAGATCACCAACAAGTTTACACTAGTACTATGCTTAGTAGATACACTTATTTAGATTTAACAGGCTAAGCGCAAACTTAATTATAGGTGACAACAGAATGCAAGAGCAACAGCTATACTAATTTACAGAAACAAAGAAAACAAAGAAACCTTAACTATTAAACAGTTCAATTAAAAATAATTTAATTTAATAATACATTCTTGACTAATCTAATGTGGGCTTTATTAGACAAGAGGACCTAAATATATTTATAGAATCAAAAAAGATATCAAGATTGCAGTTTTTGGACTTTGACAGCGAGTTGTACTTAGTAAACATTCTATTTAGGGGGGAGAACGAACCTAAATTTGATTTAGTGCTACTCGTTGTAAGTAAATTATATCGATCTAACCTAGGAAGTTTACAATGAAATTTATCTCACACATGTTTCTGTAAATAAATTTATCTTTATCTTTATCTTTATCTTGTCTTTTTTGTATACTTTAAATGATATTTGAGCAATTTAATTGCAATTATAATATTATCAGTATTTAAACTTCAAAAATTATGTCTCATGTGGGAATCAAACTAGCATCTCCGAACGAGCGAGGAGATAATTTTGAGACATAATTTTTCAAGTATTAATACGAGTAGGTACTGGTCTTTTTTGTATATTTAATGCTGTCGATCCTATATTTCTACTTTTAGGGATGGAATTTTCTCTTAAAACTGTTAACAGACAAACTTTATTACATCATGATGACAATAATCATGGATATCGGTCAACTCCGTAAAAAGTTATTTGTGAAATAAATTTAAGAAACTCCATTATTTATGTTGCTTGATAAAATGCTGCAGAATACAGCAAATCGCCAATATAGCCATAATAGAGCCATATGCACTGATATTTCGAAATCTTCAATTGCTTGCTCCGGGATTTGCAGTGTGACCCGAATTCGAGAACATTTGGCAAGCGCCGAGCTTACACCAGACACATTATCATAGTAATGACTTGATTCCAATCACAGACAGAATTTTAATATGTAAGAATATTTTGTTAATTAATTCAATAACGTCCATACGTTTTCGGTTGGGAATAGATTTTAGAAAAACGGTATTTCATTGCCATGTCTTTGGAGTTTCGAAACGAGTAACGAATCTGTACTAGCAGACTTAATCATTTAGGCATTGACAGCATGTGGCTATCACTATGACATCATCGACACAATTTCTTCGTATATCCGCAGAAACTACTTAATTACCGACAAAATAGTTACTTAATTCGTGCAGGCAAAAATGTGGGCTTGTGGGATCTAGTGGTCCACCCTGGGCAACGGCATCTTTGGTTTTCTAAGCAATGATGACAGCTAAAAGATCCTAGCTGCGGTGGTAGGCTTCGTAAGAGGCCGCCTGGATGCTACCACCCTGCCGGAGTCCAGCGCCAAACAGTTTTTTTGTGTTCCGCTGGTGTGTGGGAGAACCAGTGCCACTTTCTGGGTAAGCTCGCTCCATCTTAGGCTTCTTCTTAACCTTAGAGTTAAGTATGTAGTCAAGAGCAAGCTCATTGAATATTTAAAAAAAACCTACTTGGTTCTAGGTCTCGGTAGGTATACTTTGCTTACTGCTTCCTGTTGTAGTTTTTACTGTCAGCATCTTATTCCAACTATAATAACATCATTTAATGACAAATTAGTCATATCCTTCCATTAAATCTAACTGTTTAAAGGTATGTAAGCAAAAACCTCCGCTGGCTTACAACGTAAATCCTTAAATAAATAAATGTCTTTGTAGCTCTAATGGTCAAAGCAATCACCTTTGCGGGTTCAAGTCCCATCCAAGGCAGTCGAAATTTTCATGCAAGAAATCGTATTTTCATTGCCATAAATCATGGATAAATCAAGTTAAAAAGCCAATAAATTTCAACGTTTCCAAACAAGAAATCACCGACAGTTATTAATTGAGCATCGTCTTCCTATTGGTAGATTATTTCACGCTTTTCTTAGGTAAAATTTTTGTAGAAAACTTTCAAACAATTGATTATCAACAAAACCCATTTACTCGCAAAACATTCTCAACAAGCATATACTCTATTCCAAAATACATTCTAACACCTCGCCATTTCTATTCCCTGATAAGTCAAAACGAGGCCGTCTATCCCTTTTAGTTAATTCCCTTTTTTGTACAAGGAAAGTGAGCTTCTTTCCCGTCCGTCCTGGCCTTTTCATGTTACCTGGTTTTGCTAATGAACACGGCTCCTAAAGGAATAAACGTACCTCGAAGTAATTAACACGAAGATTATGAATGCGTTTGTTTGTAAAAGGAATGGCCTTTTTAGGGTTCCGTACGAAGGGTAAAATGGGAACAGACAGATAAGATATACAGCCTAGTGACAGGCGGACAGACAAATAGACAGACAGTGAAGACATCGTAATTGGTGTATTATGAACCGTGATAGCTATACAATTGAAATTTTCACAGAATATGGATTTCTGTTGCCACTATACAAGTACTAAAATCAGAATGAAATAAATATTTACAGGAGCTCCCATACAACAAACATTTTTGCCGTTTATCACTCAATAGGTATTGAAAGGAAACAAAATAAGACGTTTGAAATATTCACAGCAATATGCAACTTCCTTGCAAAATAATTTATTTTCGTAAAAAACTATTTAAAAAGAAGCTGACAATAGTGACCGAGTTTCTTGCGCTGCTTCTTCTCGGCACTAGCCCAGACTTGTCCCGAAGCAGTGGTAGGTTTAAATTGGGAAGTGTAAAAGCGCCTATTCTATATTATATTATATTATGTTAGTATTTATTTATTTTTTATAAATTACAATTGAGGTTACTAGGTAGACCTCCGTGTACTATACTCAGCAGGGCACACTGAAAACCAGCGCCATGGTCTACTCGGGCCATGGCACATGCTGAGTGAGGTCCTTTCAAAGTGGACGTCTCGGACACGTAGTGGCACTGCTCGATATTCTTGTTGTTCTATTTTTTTTTTGTGTTAGTTTCATTATTATTTTTTACCGACTTCAGAAAAAAGGAGGAGGTTCTGTGTTTGTCTGTTTAAATCTTTTTTGTGTGCTACTATCTGTGTGTGATGTCCAAATTTTAATAAATTTATTTTCTTTCTTCTTTCTTTCTTTCTATTTGCAGAAATAAAACTGATTTTAACTGATTGACAAGGAATAAGTGTTTTTGATTTACACTTGCAATTTTATATGCTTTAACAAACAAAAAACCGTTTAATAATGAATGGTTAGTAAATACTTAGATAAAGAAGTTATAAATGGGTATTTAAGGGAGCATTTATTTTACACTAGTAGTTGCCCGCGACTTCGTGCGCGTAAATTTTTATTATGATCGCGATTACTTCTGCAACATTTTTTACTGATGCTACGCTTCTATAGGTTGCAGCATGATGTTACATAGCCTAAAGCCCTCCTCGATAAATGGAATATCCGTCACAAAAAGAATTTTTAATTCGTACCAGTACTTCCTGAGATTAGCGCGTTCAAACAAACAAACCAAGAAACTCTTCAGCTTTATAATATTAGTATTATAGATAATGTCAAACGTGTTTTTTTTTGCGTTTTTTCTAAATATTATTTATTATATATAGACATTATAGATAGACGCTTAAAATATCACTTACTTATCGTAGTCACGTGTCACGTATCATAGTCACTTCAAAAATAAAATCTTTGCATCTAAAAATTACGTGTCACGTTGTTTGTCCGTGATGGACTCCTAAACTACTGATGCCTTACTCTGTAACACGAAGCTCGTATTTACGGATATATTAGGTGTGAAAATATGAAATTGCCGTTTTGTATGGACGGAATCGAGAAAAGTCATTTTTCCATACTAACAATTTTTTAGTTTTTTTAAAAACGCCTGAACCGTTTTCGATGCAATTAAAGGTGAAAGTTAGATGGTTATAAAGCTACGCATTATAGTATTTAAATTTCTGAAAATTAAAGCATATAATACAAATATACTTAATTGAAGCAAGAAGGTCAGCTGACACATTGTAAGGGGTCTTTTCAACAACTTCCTTTGAAGTAATAGGCACTAGGCTAGTATTGCATTTTTTTTTAGTCAAAAGTTACTTTATTTAGTTTTTGATACAATACAAAAAGAATTACGCAATAATATGACTATACTTAAGAGCTATAAACAAAATAAAAAGTGGGAAAATAATCGGCAATTTCATACTTTAACCCCTATTATTTGTCCCTTTCAGATACTTTAAGACATCGGTATGAGTGATAGGGACAGATGGATTCGAATATACGGACATTGTGTTGCGGAGTAAGGCCTCTGAACCGATTTCAAATTTGACTTGCATACCGTGTGCAATTTGATCCAACTTGAAAGATAGGATAGCTTACATCTCAATTCATGGTCGCACTATAATTTTATTGCAAATTACCTATTTGTTTATCGAGTCTTAAAAACTTGGTAAAGTAAACGCCATATTTGGAAAAAATGACATTTAAGACGTCAAAATCAAATTATTATGAGGCGGTACGAAGTCGCGGGGTCAACTAGTTAGTTCAATAAAATTAATGTACGGAATCATTGATGCTCGAGCGTGACACACACTTGGTCAGTTTTTTGTGTAAATCTTTTTGCTGGTAAGATAAAATTGGAATTAATTTTCTATTGTGTTGCGTCTGAAAACTAAGATTAAGTGGATTTAGGGATGAAAGAGGTTTTGCCTACGTCTCAGTTGGGTTGCTGTTGCTGTGCGCAAAAACACGGCTCATATAAATTCATTAGGCGTTACGTGTAAATATGGAACTATGCAAGTTGCGTTTCTTGTTCAGTGTAGTTGCAGCCTGGAACACCACCTCTTCTCATCCCATGGGTGTCGGAAGAGGCGTTATTGTAGAAGACTGGCAGAAGCCTCTTCCCTTTACAATCGCGACTGAACTGCAATCTCAGACCCAAGCGTGTGTCCAGCGGTGGATTCGTGTCCACTGCTACATGGGTAAAAACGTGGACAACAGCACATACATTGTTTTGATCCCAATTTGAACATATGATTTAAGCCCTCTTATTTTGGAAATCAGAAACAACGAAGGTGTAGTACCTTCGTTGTAAACACCCAGACCCGAGAAAATGTAGAAAAACGCTTTTTTTACATTGACCCGTCCGGTAATTGAACCCTGGACCTCGGAGCAGGCAACACCTTGAAAGCCGGTGTATACGCCGCTCCGCCACGGAGGAAGTCAAAGGGTTAGATTGTTTACGAGGATATACAAATAGATGAACTTTCGTTACTAGGCAGACCCCAGTAAGGATGATTAAAAAAAAAATATTTCGTTGTACATACGCCCTGTTGGTTTAGTGGTTAATATGGCGAACCAAGATCTCGGGGTCCTAGATTCGACCACCGGGTGGTGGCAAGTGTGGTACCATGCTTTTACCCATCATGGTGGTAACATGAATTCAATTTGGTAAAGGCCTCCATTATAGAACTCCTTTTGCCCTGGCCCTTTGCCCAGCTGTGGGATGATTATAGGCTCTCACTTTACTTTTTTTAAATATTTATCGGTGAACACTATAGTCAATGCTCTCACTGACTAAAGAGCTCAAATTATAACAAATTCTTGTGAAATTTCATCTCGTAAATGGAAAACAAATTTATACCGGTTTACATAGAATTCATACATCGCACTCTGTGTTCATCGCCACGTGACAATACAGGGTGTGCCATTATTAATGCCCTGTCGCATGTGACGCGGAGAGTTAATGTGTTTTGTGCGAAACTGAGATCCCGTCAAAATATTTGTACACTTTGCAAAATGGTGTAATGTCAGAGTCGCATCATATTTCCATTAGGTTTCATATTTAAAGTTGTTTGTTTTAACGACGTAATTTATGAACATATTTTGTTTCTAGAGTTAATTGATACGGGGTTTATACCATGTACCTTAATTTTTATGAGTTTTTATGTTTTTATGAGTGAGAGAGTAATTTTTATCGTCACGGGAGAACTCAGCTTTCCCGTGATCATGGCGCTTGCAACAGTGCCGAAATATCGGGAACTCATAAAAATTAAGGTACATGGTATAAACCCTACATGGTATAAACCCCGTATCAATTAACTGGGGGAACATACAGTATCTGCGTCCACGTCGCGTCCCCTGGGCAACGTCCGGTCCTGACCACCGTAACGGAGTGGCAGGCCGGCGGCAAAAGGATATTGTACCATATTGGCTCACCGGACTGTTCTTTAAGAATCTCCCGGTGTCTTCACTGCTTAACCAACATCAATTAACTCTAGTGATAGTGACCATGGAAGTTTAAATCAGTATATTCTTGTTTATTACGGTTTTATTAATGTCATGGAAAGTAAATTTAAATGCATTAACTGAGCGTGTTGCCTGTGGCCAATTGTGGAACTGAAACACTTTCTAATGGAAAAGGCTCAAGACCGCACAGCGGGCATTGAAGAGAGCATTGTTTGGTATTACTCTGCGTGTTTAAATTAGAAATAAGGAAATCCGTAGGAGAACTAAAATATCCGAAATCGCCTTAAGAATTGCTGAGCTGAAATAGTAGTCGGCCGGTCATATAATAAGAAAAATCGATGACCGTTGGGTGGTTCTGGAATGGTGATCGCGTACCTGACGACGATCTGTGGGTAGTAACCAGGTAGGCTTACTATCTGATGAAGATAGCTGGAAACCGATGGATGCGTTCGTTGGGAAGATCCTTAATAGAGGCCCAAAATGCGTCAGGATTAGAAATTATCACGTTTGCTCACGAAAATATCACCAATGGAAAACGTTTTTTTACTTGATCAAAATCACGTTCACCATTTTTAGTTAAATTGAATTCGGTCATGTGAATTTCGGATAAGTAGATAATCGAGTAATCGGGTTTCACAGAGAACAAACAAAACAATCACTATTTTCTGTAGTGGTTTGAAATGGGTCATCAACGCTTCCTGCCATCCATTGTGAGAGTTAATTCCCCCAATTCCCATTTGTGAATGGAAAACAAAAGGAAACCAAATCAGCGTTCGCATCGCTAATTTCCATACAAATATCTACACGAAAGCCAATTTGCAATGCATTATAATTGTATTTGACTGGAGTGTTAACTAGGACATAATAAACACGAGAGCTTCAAGGGGAGAGCGGTCACAGTTCAACACCCCTACAAACGAAGGATTCTTCGCTTTAGGAACGTACCTATAGAGCAGGGTTTTTAGGGTTCCGTACCCAAAGGGTAAAAACGGGACCCTATTACTAAGACTTCGCTGTCTGTCCGTCGCTCTGTCACCAGGCTGTATCTCAAGAGCCGCGATAGCTAGACAGTTGAAATTTTCACAAATTATGTATTTCTGTTACCGCAATAACAACAAATACTAAAAACAAAATAAAATAAATATTTAAGGGCTCCCATACAACAAACTCGTTTTTTTGGCCTCTTTGTACGGAACCCTTCGTGCGCGAGTCCGACTCGCAATTGGCCGGTTTTATATAAAGTGGGGTAGCATGTTGTTCAGGCAAAATTTACGTCACAGATGACATATGCCTTGCCTAGTCAAGTTAAAGACAATCACATAATTTGACGTTTGTGTTGATGTTCAACAGCAACACCTTTGTCATTAACATAGCAGTAGTAGTCTAAGATCCCACCATACAACGACCTTCACCGAGCTGTTTATTGAATAAAAAGTATAAAAAATATATTGCAAATGGGTTGCCTAAAAAATTATAGTCCAGAGTAGATTTTTTAAAATTTGACAACCGAATTTCAGGACTTTTTTTTTTGCATTCAGCTCTGTACCACCGTGTTCATAATTAAATAATTTTATTTAATTAACCAGACCGGTGCAAGTTACTAGTATCGATTTACCTGATTATATCTGCCTACTCAAGAGTTGTGACGGGAAAAAAATAGTCAACCTAACGTTTGCATATTCTATGGGCTTCAAATTTTCGATTGGTATGAAATTTGTCTGTTAACCAAACCAATAATTTTTTTTTATTAAAAAATAAAAATAAAATTGTAAATTAATCATACTCTGGACTGAATTTTTTTAGTCAACCCATTTGCAATATCTTTTCTGGCATATTTAATTTAATATAAAATACTTTTTATCCAATAAACAGCTCGGTGAAGGTCGTTGTATGGTGGGATCTTAGACTATAGGTGTAAGTACCAATAAAAGTAATTTAAGCAATAAATAAGCATTAATTTTGTACATTCCTAGAAATGTCTTAAAGTGGTCTGTGATTGCAAACCGTTTAAGAAACCCTGCTAATAGACCAACTTTCAAAAATTTGGATCTATCAAAGATTGTTGCGTTGCTAATTTATGTATGACCAGGTTTATTTGTAGGCTAACTTGTACGACAATAAGGTTCAAAATAGTGACATTATTGTTTAGTGATACTTTTTTTAAAATAAATAATGGGCTTGCTCTTGACTACATAAACGATTTCTTATTCTTATTCTTATTCTTACATACTTAACTATCCTGTTAATAAGAAGCCTAAGATGGAGCGAGCTTACCCATAGGTACTGGTTTTCCCACACACCAGCGGAACACAGAAAAACTGTTTGGTATCTGTGTCGTAGACCACAGAACATGGATAAATTATTTTATAATTATTAGAATGGCGTTGTAGGCGGGGCAGGCCCTATTGGTCGCACGACGTCAAAAGAGTTCGCTTGATTGTCGTTCTTTGAACTCGTTTAAAATGTGTAGTGGGGGCGCAAACGACGACATCGATTCTCATACAAATGGCACATGAAAGACTTTCTAACCTTTTCCGTGTTCTGTGACGTAAACAGTAGAATTTTTAGAAAAATCCTCTTTTCGAATCAAACAAAGCAATATAGACTGATGGTGGTAATTATGATTTCTTTAAACATACGTCGAAAGTCGCAAGAAGCCGCCGAGAATGACCTTCGCGGATCCTTAGGGAAGGCATACACCCAAAAGTTGTCGTTTGATGCGATAATCTCTAATTTTATTAAACCTAATAAACCAGTTGTATCACGAGACTTCTTAAAAAAAGAGAAATCTTACAAAAAAAAAACCTTTGTTTATAAACTCAGTTAAAACGCGTTAAGCTTAGCCGCAGTTGCGTAAAAAGAACGATATTCGTATGTGAGATAATTATGAATTTAAAAGCGCCTTCCAGTAGTTTTCATGGTTAAAATCCATTTTAAAACGCCGCATAAGTACCCATTTTGTTAGTGTTCGTTTTTGCCAACATCCTGCCAACATGCAGTTGTCATTTTGTAATAATTATGCTCACTAGTCGTTGAAATTTGTACGATTGTGCACTCACATACTGCATTTTTAAAACATTGGATTCTGAGTTATTATGGAAGATGTAGTCTATTTCACATAGTTAAGGTTTATTCAGCGTGTTAGGTAAATGGTATCTATAACAAGCTGGAACCAGTCTATGTTAACATATGCATATACTCGTATATAATATGATGAAGTCAGGTTTAATATCATAATTTTTGAAATAAATATTTTTATATATTTTTAACATGTGTTTAAGGCTTGGGAGAGTAAGCTAGATGCCTTAGGTGTATTTTGTGACCTTTCAAAGGCCTTCGATTGTGTAGACCATGAAATATTACTTAAAAAACTTAAACATTATGGTGCATCGAATGATTCCTTGGATCTAATAAGTTCTTACCTTAAAGGCAGAATACAAAAGGTTTGCATAAATGGAGCTGAGTCTTCAGGGTCGGCCCTTGTTATGGGTGTCCCACAGGGATCAGTATTAGGACCCCTGCTATTTTTAGTTTATATAAATGACCTTCCCTGTTACTTACATAATCTTTGTGAGATGGTATTGTTTGCAGATGATACATCCATGATTTTTAAAACCAAGAGGGGCAAATCTTCATTTGACGATGTTAACAATACCCTCTCTAAATTATTGCATTGGTTTACAACAAATAATCTCTTACTGAATGCAAATAAAACAAAATGTGTTAAATTTACGATGCCAAACGTAAGGTTAGCTGCCCCTAATATAATTGTTAAAGATGAACCACTAAACTCTGTAGATTTTACTACCTTTTTGGGTATAACTGTAGACTCTCATTTGCAATGGGGTGCTCATATTAGGGGGCTGTCTGGAAGACTTAGTTCTGCTGCTTATGCTGTGAGAAAGGCAAGGCAGTTGACTGATGTTGGAACGGCAAGATTAGTATATTTTAGCTACTTTCATAGCATAATGTCATACGGAATTCTGTTGTGGGGCTCAGCGGCAGATATTGAGTCAATTTTTATATTACAAAAACGTGCTGTACGGGCTATTTACGGCCTTCGACCCCGTGACTCGCTGAAAGAGCTCTTCAAAGAGATTAATATACTTACAGTGTCTTCTCAATACATTCTCGAGAATATTGTTTACGTTCGTAAGAACATACATTTATTTCTTAAGAAAAGTAACGTACACAATTTCAATACTAGAAATAAAGATAAACTTGCCGTTCCAGGCTTCAGACTGCGAAAAGTAGGAAAATCGTTTATGGGAAATTGTATCCGTATTTTCAACAAATTACCAAAGGATATTGCTGAACTCCCTGTACATAAACTTAAATCGTATGTTAAAGTTATTTTAATGAAAAAGGGCTATTACACTGTTAATGATTATTTAAATGATAGAAATGTATGGCATTAAGTTGTCCCAGCTCGTACTTGCTTAAACCTTGTAAAAATTACCTTACCTTGTAAAAATTTATTTAAAAAGAGGCTGACAATAGTGACCGAGTTTCTTGCGCTGCTTCTTCTCGGCACTAGCCCAGACTTGTCCCGAAGCAGTTGTAGGTTTAAATATTGGGACGTGTAAAAGCGCCTCCTGGGGCCTATTTGCAGAAATAAAACTGATTTTAACTGATTTTAACTGATTTTATATAAATTTGAATCTCAAAATTTTAGTTTGTATGAAAATAAAAAATATATATTAACTAGCGGACCCGACCGACAGACGTTGTCCTGTCTTAACTATGAATATTGATGTCAAATTGGTATAACAAATTAATTAAAAAAATATATCAGATACAATGATATTACAAAGAAATAGATATGTTACTTCGCGGCTTAAGTTATGAAGTCTTTTTGAGTCAATTGTAACATGTCTCAATCAGTTTGCGTCAAACAAGCTTCAGAGCGAATCACAGTGACAGATTAACAAAAATTTGGAAAATGCCGTCTCTTGTATTTCGATTTTAAACAAATTATTGTGCTAAAATGAATAAATCTCAAGGGATCACATATCACATGTAAGTTTATAAAAATATTTGTTTTATACTACGTGTTTTTTAATTTTGTCAATGTTATGTCAAACGTCACAATGTTACATTACAAATGTTTACATTGTCAAGAGCACTGAGGTTACATTACAAATAATTTATTATGGTGGTTAAGTACTCTTTATTGTCTAATTTTCCGCGCAATTTTCTTATCTTTTTCACTCATAAGAACATTCTCCTGACAATAAAAAACAAAACAAAATAAGAATTAGCGAAATTGGTCCAGCCGTTCACTCGTGATGCGATGACAAAGGGAAATAGGGATTAATTTTTATAAATATATAGATAGATAGATGATGAAAGCAAATTTCTGACTTCACTATACAATTTATATGCATTATGTTAAAAAAGCCTGGTCTTCGGCTTGTTATACCATTTATCTAACACCATGTATTTGTAGAGCGCATTCATATGGGTAGCATCTGTGTGTGTTCTATACAACGTGTTCCTTTTGATATCCCATAACTCTAAGGTTATGTGCTATAGCTAAAAATAATATAAAACGCCCTAGAACATGTGGTTCAAAATTCAATAGTTTCGAATATAACATCAATTTTAGTTAAATTTGTTAAAAAAATTTAACCAGTATGGCGAATCCTTAGTTTTGCGAGACGTTGGCAAACTTACACTAAAGTGTAGTAGTAAAGTAGCGGGAGAGCGTAATTTGTAAAAAACACAGACGTGTGTGGGTGTTTCATTAATAAGTAGGTACGAGTCAAATCGTTTTCATTTAAAAGTTCATTCATAACAAGGTAAAGGTGTTTTACGTAAACAGTCGTGACTTTTTAGTAATATTTTGTATGAAAAAATTAAACAACAAAAATAATAATAATTGAAAAATAATTCATATGCAATTTGATTCTTTACCATAGTCTGTTTAGTACCCTAGAGTTATGGGATATCAAAAGGAACACGTTGTATAAGTGGTGTTCCGATTAAATTACAAAGGTCCTAGTTTGAACGTAACTATTAAGAAATTTAAATGATAATTTTGACCATTTGGATCAGCGGTAGTAAACGCTGCTTCTGAGCCATGGGTCGCGGGTTCTATCCCCGCACAGTACAAATATTTGTGTGCATGAAAATGTCTGTTTGTCTGGTCTGGGTGTTTTCTATGTATTATAAGTATGTATTTACAAAAAAAAGTACATAAGTAAGTTTATCGGTTGTCTAGTACCCATACGACAGGGTACTTAATAGTAGCTTAATTTGGGACTAGATGGCTCTGTGCGGCCCAGTGAGGCATGTCTTAAATATTAAAAAAAAAATAAAAAATTTGCAACCTTTTTTGCAGCTAGACTAGCAATAATCATCTTTACTACAAAAAAATATAAATTTTGTCTTTCCTAATAGTTGCATTACTAGTTACTAGTAGGAAAGACAAAATAATATTTTATCTTTAAAATACTGAAATATCATATTATAAAGTATTTAAATAGCTGTTTCACCTTATCTGATTGTCAAACATCTGCAAAGACGTTTCTTTCGGGTGCAAACTCCTAACATTTGATGAAACGACGCTGGCTTACAGCGATAAGAATATGCTTGAAAAATATATTTACATAGTTTAGGAAATATTTTTCTTGTTGGATTACTAATAAAGACACTATAACAAAGGCACATGAGCACGGTTAATGAAATTACAGCAATATTTACCTACACTTATTTCTCGTTACGTAATGTGGCAGCCAGGTCGGAATTACAGCTTAGAAGTCAAGCTTAGGGTTGTCACTTATCACTTATGGAACTCCTAGTACTATAGATAGAGGACCTCCATGCTTTAGTGGCGTACACACCGGTTTTCAAGGTGTCGCCTGAAGCGGGAGTCCCGGGTTTAATTCCCGTACACGTCTTTTAAAAAAGGTTGTTTGTGGTACCTTAGTTGTTTATGATTTAAAACGAATGCTTTTAATAATTAATTACTTTGGAATAAGAGCAATGTATGTGATGTTATGCACATTCAATTAGGTATGTCTAGCGTTGGTCTAGTGGTTGAAATACCGGGCCAAGATCTCGGGGTCCCAGGTTCGAATCGGGCGGGTCGGCAACAAAAAGTTTCGAATTTTCAAACGTTGCTAGGGTTTGTGATCACCAACCCGCATTTGGCAAGCGTGGTGATTATGTCAGTACACCCATCATTGCTGTGGTAGCTTGGATTCAATGATGGAGGCCTTTTCCCTGCAGTGGGATGATTATAGGCTGTTACTTACTTACTTAATTAGGTACATATTCGATAAAATTTGTCCCCCACGCCTAATCACATCGACACTTCCCCACGGTTGCGATTATCCGTTATCTGTTTGTATTATCAATACTACTTTAGTTATCATCTTGTCTGTGCCGATACTGACCAAACCGACTGACACCGACTTAAGCCTTCCAAGGCCACGCATGAATGTTTTTTGTCTCTTTTTTTCCTTTAAATAAGCCTGTTATGACGGCTGATACTAAAAAGAAAACATATGAAATACCTACTCAACTTTTTCCTTTTTAAAGTCGGATTAAATAATAATAATAATAATCATTTATTTCAGAAAACAGGTTCCATATACAAAAATTCATTACATTACAATAGAATACATTCATTACATTAATTACATTCAATAATTTATTAAAAATTTAAATAATAATAATAATTTCCAAACATAATAAATATTGCCTTAATTAAATTAAATTGAAATAAAAATAAAAACAGGATTAAATTAAATTAAATTAAAATTTTAGTCAAAAATTATACCTACCTAAGGCTCACCCAACTAGCACAGTCGTCCAATGGTGGCTAATAGGACACTCGTACTTACCACCCACCGCCTGCAGGATACTGTTACGGCTGCCGCACACTCTGTTCATAAGCGAGGCAACTTTTTTACGCATTATGGCATAAAAATCATTTGTCCGCGCCTCGGCAAACATGCCAGACGCGCTGCAGCGCCACGGCAGCCCCAAAAGCATCCGGAAAGCGTTGTTATATTGTACACGCAGAGCGTTGTAGGCTTTCAGCGTATACTTCACCCATAGGCTGCCAGAGTAGAAAGATTGGCAAAATGCTTTAAAAAGAGTTATCTTTACCTGTTCTGAAGATCTAGCAAACCTACGGACGATCATATTGCTTCTTAAAAACAAATTAACTTCATTAAAGATGGCTCCACTGCAAATTCTAAGAACGAGCCTTATTCAATCCTGACACGTATGAAAAGCACTATAAATCTCAGAGGTGTGTGTTTCACCATCAAGACCGAACATTTTTCTTTTTTCTAGAGCTACAAAACGGATTGTACTTGTAGAGCTTACCGTGCCGTGGGAAACTCACATACCTAAAAACCACGCAATAAAAGAAAACAAATATTATAATCTCCTAAATGAATTAACGAAAAACGTTTATATGTTGTAGAATTAGGAGCGAGAACTATACCAGCAAAATCTCTCTATAACCTTTTGAAAGATCTTGGCTTGGCCAGAACAGCAGTAAGTTCTATACTAGAGCGAGTGTCTAAAGTTGCATTAGCTGGTTTTTAACAGATTTGGCTGGGCAGGGAGAGAAACACGAGTAGTGAAAGTGAGTGCTGATGTTCGTCGGAAAGGGGCCCCTTAAACCTACACCCGTGTCACAAGACCCGGGAGCTACTCGGAGCTTCTCTTTCTGCCACACGATGGACCCGGCACCCGCACGGTGAATCCATGGCACGCTAAGAAGTTTGTCTCTCTTTATCAGGAGTCACCTCAACAACAAAGATATATTATAATACGGATCTCACCCATTTAAGTAGGTACTTGAAATCAAATCCATTGAGCAAAAAGATTGTAATTTAATAAGTAATCGATATAAATTAATTATAGATGTTTGTTCGCACCGAGCCTCGGTCGTATTTAACGCATTTTCCATTTAATTTATTATCGTGCGAATAATTTGAGAGAGGCAACCCTAATGAGACCCTTTGCCGCGGGCAGGCTCATGCAATTAGCGGAAACTTGATTTGGCCCTTACTGTATGAAGGGATGTGTGTATGGCCGCTTTAGTGATGTGCATGGCTAGTGGTGATTTTATCGATATTTAGAACTATTAAGATATTAGGCATTCACTAAAAGACGATTTCTGGCTTTCTTGAATAGTGAATATGAGCCCAAATCAGTCCATAGCTGGACGCTGGACAACCCCAAGCTATTTTTTTATCGATTAAATATGATCCGGTCAGCTTGTAAATGCTGACATAGCATTTAAACTTTTTTGGGAAGCGTTTTATATAAATATGTTCATTTATTTAATAAAAACAAATATGCTCATAAACAAAGGGAAAAACGCCTCGTAGTCTAGTGGTTCGAATACCGAGCCATGATGTCGGGGTCCCGGCATCGAACACCGGGTCGAGCAACACAAATTTTCGAATATTGCTCTGGTTTACGATCACCAACCCGCATTTGGCAAGCGAGGTGATTATGCCAGTACCTATCATTGATATAGTAACTTGAATTCATTGATGGAGGCCTTTACGTAGGATGATTAGGCTGTGTTTCCACTGACGCGGAGAGGAGCGTAGAGGAGCTTAGCGGTGCATGAATTGACCAATCACAATGCGCTAAATCTCCGCCCCACTTGAGTGGAAACATTGTGATTGGTCAATTCATGCACCGCTAAGCTCCTCTCCGAGTCAGTTTGTTGATAACTTTCCTTACTTTGACACGTACTGCGACGTGGGCTGTTGACGATAATTATTAATGTACGAGTATATCCGGTGGTTTTGTTTAATCGATAAAATTGGAATGATGTCATTCTAATGCTAAAATGGAGGAAGGTGATGTTATCACAGAACATGGAAAAAGGTAAGAAAGGCTGTCATGCGCCATTTGTATAAAAACGATGTCGCCGCTTGCGCCCCACTTTACATGAACAAGTTTTACAAAGAGTTAATTTAAGGGTTCTTCGGAGGCCTCCTCGAAAGCCCATCACACCACTCCTTCTCCCGTTTCGACGTACTGTTTTGGGATCACATTCTCCAATTAGTAAGATGAGCAGACTCTATAATATAACGAAATTAACGATACCGTCGATATTAACCATGTTTTATTGGGTACGTTTCGTAAGTATCTGAAACAATCTAGATTTATCCTTCTCTGAGTTATTTTATTAAACATCTTGCTGTTCTAGCTATTTTAGCTTATTATTAAAGCACTAATTAGGTTAAGTAAGTTTAAGTTTACCTGTATACCTAATTACCTAAAAGTTAAGTAGTCCTGGTATTTAAAGTACCTAATGCATGTAGTGTTTACCTTTAATTAACTTTGTACTTAGTTTTTATCTTTAATCTACGTAGAATAAGTGGAAATGTTTTAGTGCATAAGTTGTTGGTGAACCGATTAAATAAAATAAAATAAAATAAAATAAACAAGTTCAAAGAATGCCAACCAAGCGATTTTTTTTGAAAGAAACCAATAACTGCGTTCATGCTTGGGCAGAAGTATAAGCATTTGCACATAACCTCTGTGGTGCGCCTACGTCGCCTTTCTAACCTTTTTCCATGTTGTGTGATGTTGATCGCAGTTTGGCCAATGATTTGAAGATGTTGAACCCCGTCGGCAGTTCTTTAGTCGACACATAGACAACCGTAGGGCGAGAAAAAGTGATATCATAACATTTATTACCACACCACCAACATGCTTCACAATTAATATCGCAAAAGTTGATAATAAGGCAACTATTACTATTCGTTTGATATCTCAACAGTTGACAATAACTCAACTAGAACAATTCCATTTATTTTGTTAAACTGAAAATCATAAACGATTTAAATCTCCCAGACTAACTCTCGATAATGTAAACGTTTGAACTCCAACCCTATTAGAGTTTCTTAAGCATTTATGACCTTAGCCAAATGGATTGCACTTGAAACGAACTTGGGGCGGTCATAGGGGATGAAATAATTAAATGAGAACCTAAATGTTAAATTATTCAACGTAACGTGTTATACTTATTAGATATTATTAATTTTGCGAATTTTAAGAAAACCATAATGGACTGTTTTGCGTGGGATTTGTACTCACGGTTTAATACTATTTTTTGTATTTTATTAATAATAGGGGTTAAAGTATGAAATTGCCGTTTTGTATGGACGAAATCGAGAAAAGTCATTTTTCCATACTAACAATTTTTTAGTTTTTTTAAAAACGCCTGAACCGTTTTCGATGCGATTAAAGGTGAAAGTTAGATGGTTATAAAGCTAAGCATTATAGTATTTAAATTTCTGAAAATCAAAGTATATAATACAAATATACTTAATTGAAGCAAGAAGGTCAGCTGACACATTGTAAGGGGTCTTTTCAACGACCTCCTTTGAAGTAATAGATGGTAATAGGCACTAGTATTGCATTTTTTTTTTTAGTCAAAAGTTACTTTAGTTTTTGATACAATACAAAAATAATTACGCAATAATATGACAATACTTAAGAGCTATAAACAAAATGAAAAGTGGGAAAATAATCGGCAATTTTATACTTTCAACCCCTATTATAATTTGTATGTTGTTGTCAGACTTCACGTAAAATTTCATTCGCGCTAGTATTTTTAGGATATTTTAAAAGAAAGAAACCTTACTATTGTGTTAGATAGGCTTATAACCTTACTATTATATAAACTAGGATTTTTTGCTATAACGTAAAATCTTTTATATGACCGAGCTATAGATAGGCTACTTACGCATTAAGCAGCTTTTTAACGTTACCATATTTTTACGTTAAGACTTAATGGAACTGAAACGTGGTCGCTTAATATGTCTCAAAAGAAGACTCAAAGTCAAACAGAGGGCATTGCTTTGCATTTCTCTGCGCAATAAACGCAGGAATGAGGAAATCCGTAGATAATCATTCGGAGAATAAATAAATCGCTTGAAGAATTGCGGAGCTGAAGTCGCAGTGGGCAAAGCTTTTGGAATGGAGCGATGGCGCACCGGATGATGATCTGTGGGTGGTCCCCCCACCAGGTAGATCGACGATCTGGTGAAGGCTGCAGGAAGCTGCTGGATTCAGATGGTTAGGAACCATCGTCGTGCAGATCCTTAAGGAGGGTCGTTTAGCTGACATGATTATGAAGCCTCGTGTCAGCGTACAGTCTGGACATTTTCAGTATCAATTTGTGCCTACGATTTGCCGAAATTTTCAATCCGAGTGGACATTACAAGCGTTACATATGCGCCCACAAGCCGCCATGAACATAATATACATCATTAGATTCAATCTCGCAACCAGTTAACGTTGATGCAACTGTGCCACAGTCTAACTGTTTACAACGCGGTTGGTTACAGATGCTAGTAACTGCTTCTTCTTAACGTCACATAGGGCGAGTAAAGGAGCGCTGCCAGAAGAAGACGGGAACCTAAGTCCTCACGCCACTATTTAACTAACTGTGATCGTCAATTCGCCTTCCAAGTATGGCTGTTATAGCAAAAATTTTGGGAAGACCTATGCCTAGCCGAGGACTGATATAGGCCGACGCTTATGATGATGGGGAGATGGTGCTCTTAAGTATTTTTTTCCGATACCATTCAGCGCACTTACCTTAGTTCTGAGGAGATGAACTTCACCACCACCACCCTTGCAAACCGTGGTTGATTGGCTTAGACAACGGTTTGCAAAGGGTTGCTAAAATCCCAGATTCACTTTTTCATTCTCATTCATTTAAAAAACAAATTTTTTACTTTATCTTGAGTCTGGATTTTTGTGGTACCTAACCTTTTTTACTTTCTACTTTTGTTGTTTCCCAATCCATGATCCACGATAAAGTATATCTTCAAAACTTGTTCAAGCAGTTAAATATCACGATGTCTCCACTCATCCAAGGTTGGGATCTCACATGTTACTCACAAAAGTTTTTAATTGAAGTAATAACAATATTTAAGACCGTAAATTAAAAATGATTCCTGAAATGACACTTGAAATTTTATTTCACGAATCTGAATCTGAATTCTAATAATTTCGTAAAAAGAAGAAGGAGAAATAAAATAAATATTCATAATGAGAACCCATTGTTTTTAATCAACATTTTAACCAAAAAGTCCACTTAACCAAGCAGTTTTTTACACTGTGACGAGCAATGTTTAATCTGAACCGTTGTTGTGGGCGAGCTAATTTGCATGCTAATAAAGTGCGTGAGCGGGAAAATTCAGTCCCCTACAAATATAGACTTAATTATGGTCCGTGACGTGGCGGCCTTGTTACGGGAAAACAAAAACGACAATCTTCCGCAAGATTGATGCATCGCGGAAAAAAATGAAAACCTCTTACCTACACCTAAAACAAACATTGAGTTCCATTATTGTATTGGGACAGGCGATAGCAAATCAGGATTTACACTGGGGGATCTTAACAACGTTGACATAGGTGCTAGTTTGCAACAATAATGTAGGTGTAGCCTCTAGTACTAGCTATGCAAGTGATCTTCATTTGTTGCTTTTAAAAAAATCAACACACATTAGACTACCGCTTTGTTGTGCTAGCAACCTAGCTAAGCAAAGCTTCTAGCTGTTCGGGATCTCGTCATACCTTTAATGAGGTAAAACAGCAAGAACCCAAGACAGTTGCCTCGTAAAATTTGTAAAGCTTAAAATCACTAATAATTTTGCAGGTGAAAAAAGTTGAAATGTCAAGGGAAATACCTTCAAGGCTTAAACAAAGCGTATTAAATGCCTTCACCCAAGTTTAAAACACATCATACATTATAATCCGTCAAGCAATTCAATTAATCAGTACAATACGCTACAAAACATGGCGGGGCGCGGGCGAATTTTCAGGGTCTCTAGGCTTACATGTTACCGATCCGCTGTCAGTGCGAATAAATGGAAATTAATGATCTCACACCAGCACCTAAAACACACATATTTTGGCAGTAACTTCAAAATTATGAAAATATTTTCAGGAAACATTGTAATGGCGTCATATTAATGCTGTAGTAAGAATTTGGAGTTGGTTCAAAAAGGTCGTTAATGGTGGCTTATTTGACATCAATTTGGACGACCATTTGGATCAGCGGTAGTAAACGCTGCTTCTGAGCCATGGGTCGCGGGTTCGATCCCCGCACAGTACAAATATTTGTGTGCATGAACATGTCTGTTTGTACTGGTTTGGGTGTTCTCTATATATTATAAGTATATATTTACAAAAAGAAGTATATAAGTAAGTTTATCGGTTGTCTAGTACCCCATACGACAGGGTACTTAATAGTACCTTAATTTGGGACTAGATGGCTCTGTTTGGCCCAGTGAGGCATGTCCTAAATATTTATTTATTTATTTTATTAATTGAAAAGTAGTAAGTAAATAATATACACCTTGCTTTTTGAACCACTTAGGAAACGAAACCAATTTTATCGGACCATGATGTATAACATCATGGCAGTGTTATTTATTTTTTGACTAAAAATATTTTTTGAAAAATACTAATTTATGATTCACACTTTGTAACACGCTGTGACGCACACAGACGTATTATTTGCTGCAGCGGTGTCCCGCATCAATCAACCTTACACAGCTACATCCGTGCGCGTCACAGAGTGTTTCAAATTAAATAGCTGAACGAATATTTTATAATTTTTTATAAATATTTTGATAAAAAAATGAAAATAACACTGCCAAGATGTTATATACAATGGTGACATAGCATGGGTTTCGTTTTACAGGTAGTTGAGATTGCACCTTGTATAAGAATTTCTGAGTTGAAATAGTAAGAAGAACATTTGCCATTGCGGTGGGTAGGGTCTGGATTGGCGACTGCGTACCGAACGAAGATTTGTGGGTGGTCCCCCTACCAGGTTGACCAACCATCTGGTGAAGGTTGCGACAGGTCGATGAATGCAAGAGGCTCTGAATTGATTAATATGGAGAACTTTTAGGGAGACCCACGTCCAGCCGTGGACGTCATTTGGCAGTGATGATAAATAAAATAAACTATAAACTTGATCCAGCCCATGGACATCGTTTGGCTGGGATAATAATTATAATTTATCATCATCATAATAATGATATCACATAGACGATGCTCGACTCCCAGCGCATAGGCTTCCTCCAAGTATTATTACAACAATTGGCTCCGTGCCACTCGTAGCCCAAAGACTACTCATCTAATCTATAGAAAACAGAGAACCTTTTCGGAAAGTTTACCAAAAAAATATTCAGAAACTCCTTTTTTGGGCAGTTGATAAAGTTATTTTACGTGCGAGATAGCATCTGCGGCGAGCGGCTGTCAGAAGTGATGTCCCTTGATTAACACGTAACGGACAGTAGAAGAAGTTAAAAAAAAAAGAAATCCTGTGCAATTTTAAACTTGGTGTATGTAAAAATTGCAGAGCACAGTAAGAAGGGATATAATTTTCTTTATGATAGAGATAGCGATTTTAATGGAGATAAATTCTGTTTTGTTTTTGCATTACATTGCATGAGAAATGATAGCGATTTTGATATCTCCAAAAAAATAAAATATGCAAAAGTTTGAATAAATGTTTGTGAATTAACCACGTCGGAACAGCCATATAGATTTAGATATAATTTGGCACGCAGATAGATTACTAGCTAGAAAAATAGCTACATTTCATCCTAAAATAATGAACGGTTTTAGAGGGGTAGTTTTAAAATTAAAATAACTATCTGAGTTCGCGAGCAACAGCTAAACAATTCAAAGTGGTTTTATTGTTTCAATCTAACGTAATATTAATATAACATTTTGCCTCTTTTTAACCGACTTCAATAAAGAGGTTATCAATTCCTCAGTTTTTATTTATTTATCCTATAAGCTCAAAATTTTGTTCACATAAAGGCTCTTGGGATATTCTGACTATATCTGCTGTCTAGTAGACAGTTATACGAATAAATTTGCACGTACACTACATTGAATAAAACACTAACAACACCGCTACATTAATGTCTAAGTACAATAATCGATCAGACTTTACCTTCTCATCAACGATAGACTGTAGCCATTCTTAACCCTCGTCAGTTTCGGCTGGAGTTTCTAGCTAATATAACGTTACTATTGTAGAATTAGCGCAAAAATACCGTGGAATTGCCTGATGTGGGCTGCCAGGTTTACTACAGAGCTGAATTATTTCGGTGCTTGCACATAGGTCTTGTAATAGGATCATTTTCATGATTCGATTATTTCGACGTAGATTTTGTTAGGGTTTTTCGTAGTATAAACTATTTTTATTTTTTTATTTCTTTTAGACTAGATGTTATACATTTTGTTAAGGAAAGAATTTGATGCTTTGCTATTTTGTATGTAACAAAAGATGGGATTTTGTGGAAAATGCATATTGAATATCAGTTTCCAAGTTTTTAAATAGATTAGAATTTTGCTCATGATCTAGTATTTCATATAAATAACTGTTATGAATACGTTTAAAAACAAAGAAAACGCTATAGTGTTTTCAATTATTTAGATGAATAACATATAAAAAGCTATACGATTTCAAACTAAAGAATTGAATTTTGTATTCACTGTCAATAAAATTGTGCTAAAGTATGGCCGACTAAGTTTCTTCTCTGCTTCGAATCAGTTACAAAAAGGATCTTTTCAAAATTGTCTGGGTTTGGATGGGATTGGGTTGGAGATTCGCGCTTTGAAAGGTACTTTCAACCTTTGTTCCAGGCTACCTAACATTGGTTCCCGTCACAAAAAGGGAATCTCTAACACCAAATTGTCCCTGAAGGATAAAATCAGTAAAATCAGCTTTATTTCTGCAAATAGGCCGCAGGAGGCGCTTTTACAGATCCCAATATTAAACCTACCACTGCTTCGGGACAAGTCAGGGCTAGCTAGTGCAGAGAAGTAGCAGCGCAAAAAACTTGGTTACTATAGTCAGCCATTATGTTTACAAAAGGTTTGAGCAAGTACATATAAGCTAGGACAATTTAAATGCCATACTTACGTTCCTATCATTTAGTATTAGTTATGTGAATCAGTATAACACTGAGCCAATTTCCTTGAAACGATATTTTAGTCATATCTCGACCAAGGTTACGTTGTCAAACATAGTTGATAGTTATCCACAGCAATGAGTTAATCCGAGAGATCAGCCTGTCTGGTCAGCTGACGGAGGGCGACAGCGGGTCGGTGCCTTCCGCCATGTTTTGACAATCTAAGATTATATTGGAAAGTAGTTTTCACTTGGCTTTATGTGTTTTAAGTTTATTGCACTGTTTAAATTATATGACGACCTCCGTGTCGGAGTGGCGCACACACCGGTTTTCAAGGTCGACACCTTGAAACCCTCAGATCATATAAAGAAGGAGATATGAAATTACTCGTAAATCCTTGGAGAACCCGTGTCTCCGAATTATTTATGTGTGCAACGCAACTATAATAACACCGTTGTAAGCATAAGGATCACACTAAATCAATTTACAACGCTCATTGGTGCGCACACAAACATGGACCCAATCACAGCGGCTACCACTTACTCGCTTACACAATGCGTCATTTGGTGTGTGCAAATTAGTGCAGCGACTATGTCTGTCAATTAGACTATCGATAATCTTCGGTGACATTGCTAACAAGTTTGCCGAAATCTGTTGCACATGTATATAAAGTTTTCATAAAAAGAAAACTTATTTAGGTAGATAGAATAATAATAAAATGGTTGTCATTTCAGTTTAACGAAGAAAAGGAGATGTTATTTTTTGTGCTCACTATTTCTGCACCTACAATGTAAAACTTTTCTAGTAGAATTCTCTTCTTATACAAGGTGTCTCCCAGCTCCTCAAATATCTCCAAAGCGCTTTATTAATTAAGGCAGCATGATACAAAAAATATAAACAGGTAAACAACTTTTAAAAACTTTTCACCAAGTAGGCCCTCTGCCAGTGGCATTTATCCATTTTTCCTTTATATGAGAATTGTTTGGGAAGCTGAAACAAAGTATAGCAATATCAAATAGTGACTATCTATTTAAACTACATGCATTTGCTAGATTTCTTTGGGGTCTAGGTGTTTATTTGTGGTACCATCGACCATCGTTGATTTCTACAATACGATTGCTTTAAATAGTTACTGACTTTGAGATCAGAACAGCGTGTGACGTTGACCACATTTATTTATTTAATACTAGAACTTCGTATCGCCTCAGAATAGTCTTTTATTTTGACGTCTTAAACACGAATTAAAAAAAAAGTCATAAAAATCGGTCCATCCCTTCTCGAGTTATAAGTGGTTTAACTAACACGATTTCTTTTATGTAATAAAGATAGAAGATAAGACCTATACATCATCATCTCAACCACAGTCCACTGCTGGAATTATGCTTACCTTATGGATATTCCACAAATTGATCTCCAAACACCCAGCAACCTTTCACCAAATCTTTCCAACTAGTGGGAGGCCAACCCACAGACCACCATCCAGTACATTATCGCTACAACAGTCACTGCCTCTTCCCAGAAGGTTGAATTTACATCGCTGTAGGCATGACATATTATTATTAAGTAATACCTTCTTGGCATATTAACACTTTGACAGCGGGGCGATTTATTACGCCGCTACCCCTAGTGCGCGGGCGTTTTTCGGCATATTTGTATCGACTATAAAGAAATAACCTATATTACTATTCAAATAATTATTTTTGTATCTATTAGATATGTATGTGTATTTTATGAAAAGTAAATAAAAAACGTAATTATATTGTATTTAGCGTATTAAAAAATCGTTTCCTATGAGCAATAATCGACAAGAAAAAAAAAACTCTTACATAAACTAAATCAAAATATTATAACGCGGCGCCCATCTGCGTCGCTGGAATACCTTCCCCCCGCTCCCCCTTTGTACTTACAGCAACGAATTGTATATGTGTGCGTAGCTAAAATACTAAGCTACAAGCACAATAACTCCGAGTCGCGCCCTGAGTGCGTGAATTTTAGGTAAACAGTATGAAAGTTGATCACGTCCTCAGGCCGTGCGCCGCGAGTTAGAGAGTCGCTGTCAAAGTGTTAAGCCATTCGCTTATATTTAAGCTTGCACACTCAAAAGTGATAGCATTCCAACGCCCAATATCAACACACAAAAACGTTTGCCCTAGTCAAACTCCTGCGCCAAAGGTCCAGTTCAAAGCAAAGTACAGTAGCCTTTACATTAGGCTGCACATATCTATTGCAAAATCGCATCTATTTCAAGCTAATAAGGTGCTGTGTTAGCTGATATCTGTACTTTACCAAATAGTGTACATGCAATTGCATAATTTGAAATCTCATCCCGGTTTAAAGCGCATGGTATATCGTTTTCCGCACGGCCGACTCGGATTCACACGATTCGAATACGCAAAGGGTTGCAATCGTTACGGTTTTGAGACTGGAATTCTATGCTTTGCTGTCAGTTTGTTTTTCATAGGTCAATTTATTTATTTATTTATTTATTTAATTTATTCAATAATATTTTTCACTCAAAAAATTTATCTGGAAAGTCTTAAGAGGAAACACAAGGGCCGTTTTTACATACAAACGTAGTCCCCTGTTTCCTCCCTGGATAATACCAGTAGAGCAATAATTTTTATTACAAAAACCTATGGTTACTATTAGCATGTTTCTATGTTTTCTGTTTTTTCATAAATTAATTAATAAAAAGATATGAGCGCTCAAAAATAGAAAAATTCGCCAGATTTTCCGCTGTGCTCAAACATCCAGAAAACAAATTTAGCTAAATTTTAGAAAAACAGAATACATACAAACACGGCCAAAGCCTTTCTTTAATTTTTAATGAAAAAAGAATTGGGGGACTACGAAACGTTGATTTTGTGTGCTTTTAGTAGGTATTTTCGGTCCATAATGCAGTTCTCTCTATCGCGCTCTGCGGTGGAGGCGTTCGGGACTGCGCGACAGCAATAGATTTTACAAATACCTATTTTTCAATTCTCTCGACCGTAGTGTTAAGGACATCAACATTGACTCGGTTCATGATATTTGTCCGTAACTTCTGGTTTGACCAATTATTAGTTTATTCAACACAATTTTTTCCCTTTTCGATGTGTTTTTTCACATTTAAATGGTCCTAACTTGGTTAAATGTGTTCAATATCCATCAAACTATTAAATTCATGGAAATCGTTCCATCGAAGAACGCTTCGGTTCGAAATTTTTTGGTCTAGGTGGTTTACCACAATTTCTCAAGAATAATCACCATACTGAAGGCTAAAGCATTGTAGTATATAGGTAGGTAACCTAGCATGATAGTTGGGAACTGACATTTAGTAAAACCTCATTTAATATCTTCATTAACACTAATATTACAAAGAGGAAAGATTTATAATTTTGTGTGTGTGTACGTTTGTCATGAATAAACCCAAAAACTACAGTGCCGATTTAACAAAAAAATACCATTGAAAAGCTACATTCTCCTCGAAAGACAGAGGCTATATGTATTGCTAGAAAAGATTAGGTCTTACAAAAAAAATCTTATGTCCACCAGTGCGAAGCCGGCTCGCGCTAGTTCTATATAAAACACCACTGGTAGTGGTTTTACGAACCGCGCCAAGGTCTTGGGTCTTAGGTTCGATCCACGGGTCGGGCAACAAGACTTTCGAATTTTCTATCATAGCTCGGGTTTGTGATCACCAACCCGCATTTGGCAAGCGTGGTGATTATGCCAGTACCCATCATTGCTGTGGTAACTTGAATTAAATCACGGAGGCCTTTACCCTGCAGTGGAATAATTATAGGCCCTTACTTTACTTACTTAAGTAAAGTAAAAATATGCATCGTAATTAGAAACTTCTGCTATAAGACTTTCGTACATAACTTAATGCGCTAGCTAGAATCTCCTTCTGTATTTCCGTAATAAATATTAATTTATCGAATTCAACTGAGCTATGGATCTGCAAACGCTGCACTTTCTTTTGTTGCTTTTGCTTTGAATAGATAAATGAATGAATACACAATAGTTTGAGTGCTCCAAATAAATAAAACTACTTCGATCCGAACGCGTGCAGCGGCGCTAAATAGAAAAGTCATAAACCGCTTACGCTGTATAGAGATTTGTTTTAACCTCTTTTGGTTATAGTACAAGGGATAGAATCGTTGCGGCGTGGGTACAAATCATTTAAATCAGTATTATTTGTGTAAATGTTTTAATATTTAACGACACTGTTCTACTGAAGAAGTTAAACGCTAATTTATACCGATGGGTGGTGTCTTGTGCTCCATCTTATTATTTTGTTAATTATAACTTGTGTTTAGTTCAATGTTTTTTTGTTTTGTTTATATATTACTTTATTTTCGTGTTATGTGTTGTTGTAGTGATGCCCTTAAACAATAAATTTTCTTTCTTTCTTTCTTCTTTTTTTTTCTTTCTTTCTAAATATGCCCCAACAGGCGTTTTACAAGTTCGTTTTTTCTGTGTGTGTTTCCCCCTTGGGGCGAAACTTCTGCTGAGCCTTGACCCATGTTTGCCGCAGCAAACACTGTTGCTATTAATGTAGACCTGCTTTGATTTTTGTGTTTGTACTGTTTGTTTGTAGTTATAATATTTTGGTGGGCTGTGTAAATTGTGTTTGCTGTGGCAAAATAAACGATTTCTTTTTTTCTTTCTTAGTTACAAATTGGTAATTCTTGCAACATAATACTTATAAATAGGGCATAGCTCTGTACACGCGAGTTAAGTCCGTGAAAATAAAATTTTATTTTAATGTGTATTTGCGTGAATTCAAGAAAACCAGAAAGCGATTGAAACGAAAAAATACCGTTGCCTTTCGTAACTTAGACCAACTCAAACCAATCGTTGTGCCAAGCTGATAGAGGCTTTTATATTTGCTGGAATGTTATTTTCACGCCTAAGCTTTGGGTTAGACAAGTATAAAATTAATTTATTTGTAATTTAAATTAGCAAATTCACAGTTTCGGCTTGGGTCTAGAAGAGGTGTGACCCTAATGAGAAGATCTTACCAGGCATCTAGGTCCTAGATTCTAGGACCCTTGAGTACCACATTTTTGATAATATTGATTAGATTTTATTTTTTTGAGCATGTGTTCCTGATGACATTGTTTGTGTAGTTTTATTAATTTGTTGACTTTTAAATTTATTATTTCTAATATGATTCTTAATTCTATAAATTGTATGATAATGTTCTCATAAATTTGCATGCCTACGACAAAGGGCAGAACCTTGTTGGCACTTGATTTCATTGTCTTCCATCTCAATGTACTACACAATGTTGTGCAAATAAATGTTTGACTTTGACTTTGACTTTGACACATCGGTATAACAAAGATGTCATAATATTTATTATAAAAGTCGCAAATACGTGGTACCCCTAAATATTTCAGGTATTATTCATAAACAGTTTGTCCTGACAGTAATACAAAGTATTTCTGCTTACCCTCTCAGGTTAAAGCAGTTTTGCTTTTTGCACGATTCTCCTCAACAAATAACTCCATGGAGTCTTCAATACAATCAAAATTAAATTAAAAGCAAATTTAAGTTTCGACCGCGAAATGACTATGTTGATTAGGGATTTATTGGGACACCATTAAGTTGCCTTAAAATGTATCGCTGAAATTCAAAACTCTCCTTACCGCACATTACCCGGTGAAAGCCGTAAATCCTGGAACTGTCCGGTGGGAGTTGGAATTCGCCGGGAGCCTCGAGGCGTACGTTTGTATGCTTGGATACAAGCCAAGAAGAACAGCTTCTATTTCTAGAAACTGTAAGCAATAATAGAGAAACATTTCACATAATCTTAAATTTAAATCTAACATACACATTCACGGGCGAAAAATATAATTCTGATTTTGTTGTTAGCAGATAAATAAAAAGTAGGTAGTATGTTAGCTTATGCGAACAGTTTAGTCTAGTGGTATTAATTAACGATACTTCTGAACCATGGTTCCAGGATTCGATCACTGCACTGTATACATATTTATGGGCAAGAAAATATTTTTGTACAGGTTTGGGTGTTTTATAAGTATTATAAGTATATACCTATATAGAAAAAAAATAGTATATTTATCGGTTGTCTACTACTCATAGTATAAGCTTAGTATTGGCTTAGTTTGAGACTAAATGGCTTTGTGGCTTAGTTGAGGATATCTTGTAACATTTAAAGAAAACCTATTTCTACTCAGAGTCGCAGCATGCCTCTAGAAATTTTTCTTGTTTTTGTGATTTAAATGTGAATATCGCTCTTAGTCTTAAATATAATGATTTTATTCTTATACTAGCTGTTCCCCGCGACTTCGTCCGCGTCAATTTCCGTTATTATGATCGCGATTATTATTGCAACATTTTTCACTCATGCTTCGCTCCTATTGGTCGCAGCGTGATGTTATACATATAGCCTAAAGCCTTCCTCGATAAATGGACTATCCAACACAAAAAGAATTTGTCAAATTGGACCAAAAGAATTTTTCAAATTGGACCAAATATAATTTTTCAAATTGGACCAGTACTTCCTGAGATTAGCGCGTTCAAACAAACAAACAAACAAACTCTTCAGCTTTATAATATCAGTATAGATATGTATCACTACTATCTCTAGCAATAGAAAGTTATGAATCAGTTAATCCACTTTCTGTTCTCCACGGACATTGCCCGCGATAAACTTCGCGCTTTACCTGCTACAAACTTGATGGTCCATTAAATTTGCATCGAACAATTTTACACCGTTTTGTAGGGAATGCGAGTGTAATGCAATAAAAAACCCGTTAAAAGTTTCCCTTTGAAAATCTGGACGCTAAGAAACGGTTAAGAAGTCCCCTACAGGGTAATCTGGGACCTTTTCAATCAGGTAAAGTATTAAAATTAAATTTCAGGAGTAAATATTCTTGCTTTAGGTAAACTGGTTTGATGGATGATGAAAAACGGATTTTTTGTATAAAACTAGCTGTTGCCCACGACTTTGAATGCGTGGAATCTGATGTTATCCTGAAACCGTGCATGAGATTGTAGGTGGTGTTGCATGGCACCGACTCCGATTGGTGGCTTGCTTGTCGATTTTTAGCGGTAAAATTCTTTACGTAAAATGGTTTTTTACGTAAGTAATTTTTTTCAATTTTAATA
This sequence comes from Anania crocealis, assembly GCA_949315895.1. Lineage (NCBI taxonomy): Eukaryota > Metazoa > Arthropoda > Insecta > Lepidoptera > Crambidae > Anania > Anania crocealis. Next base: position 1,021,320 of record OX438880.1, read on the forward strand.
GGGCCAACCTTGACCGAAACACTACTAATCAAAAGTTATGCGTGCATGGTCATACTTAAATAAAAACAAACCGCGTAGAAGTAAATACCTTTTTTTCTTTTCTTGAGTTAATTGATACGGGGTATAAACCCCGTATACCTATCAGTATGAGTTGCTGGTGCTCAAACTATGATCTGGATTCCTGATAATCAACACATCTAAAAAAGCTAACTTATATTTGGTTGTTTTGATTATCAGGAATCCAGATCATAGTTTGAGCACCACAGTGTATCGGAAAGCAACTCATACTGATAGGAACCTAAACGGTGACGCTCACCATCACCCTTCACAGTTAGCTACTGTTGGAAGAACTTTGTTTCAGAGAGCCCAGCGGATCTGTGATGACCACCACCGGCATGCTGAACTCCAGCATGTCAAGCGAGCACTTAAATTCAATAAACTCCAAGTACCGCGACTCCGTTTCACGGACCGTCAAAAACCATCCACAGTTGAGCGTCTACCAGCGGTTATCCCATACATGAAGGGTGTCACAGACTAAATTGGGAACATCTTTAAGCGCGCTTCTATCAAGACCTACTTCAAGCCGCCGAAGAAGATCAACCAATTCTTACGACCAGTCAAGTGTAACATTCCCCTTCAAGTACCAGGCGTATACAAACTCGACTGTGAATGTGGGCTCTCTTACATAGGTCAAACTAAACGCAGTATAGGTACTCGGGTAAAAGAACACATAGCCGATATGAAAAACATGCGTATAACGAAATCTGCAGTCTGTAGTCATGCGTTTGATAAGCCCAACCATTTCATTAGATTTGATAAACCTAAAGTTCTTGCTAAGGAAAACCGATATGTACCTAGAATGAAACGCTAAGCAATAGAAATTAAAAAACATCCTAATTTCAATTGAGAAGATCGTTGGAATTTACCAGCTGCTTGGGACACTGTCTTATCATCATTGAAGTCCACAAACCATGGCAACACTGCGAAGACCCCGGACACAGTTAGCTCATTTTGTGTGAAAAGGAACATAACTGACGATAAAAATTAGAAGCGGTAGTTAAACATTTTTTCAAATTACCATCTTAAAGACGAATAACACCTTAGTCTACCCGTGACCATGAACGCTGTAAAGGGTTCGAAACGTCGGGTTAAATCAAAAATAAACGCGTTCTAATCCGTAAACTATCTTTCATTTCAATGTATAGTGTTCGCGTAAACTCAAGAAAACAATATAAACCATATACTTTTGGCAATCGCCATGATCACGGGAATCAGTATATAAACATCTTACTTTAAATTTCAGCAAATATTTAAATTAAATAAATATTTAAGACATGCCTCACTAGGCTACACAGAGCCATCTAGTCCCAAATTAAGCTACTATTAATTACCCTGTCGTATGGGGTACTAGACAACCGATAAACATACATAAATACTTTTTAAAACACCCAGACCAGTCCAAACAGACATGTTCATGCACACAAATATTTGTACTGTGCGGGGATCTAACCCGCGACCCATGGCTCAGAAGCAGCGTTTACTACTGATCCAAATGGTCGTCGTAAATTGCTATCGTTACTGAAATTTTGCAACGTTCCCCTATCAAGTTTTGGAAGCCATATATTATGAGGCAGCATAAAACAGTCGTGATATTAATTCATGGGGCTCCTCCAAGTTCCAAGTGAGAAGTCGAACTTCCGTTGATATATTCCGAATCTTTTAGAGATCTGTATAGAAAATCAAGAACGTATTGCACAAGTTAGAAATAGTCTGATCAAGACTGCAGCTTGTAAAATATCAGAAGAAGTACAGATAATAGAATGCGATGTAGATGTCGCAGCCATCTGGTCAAATTAGCCAGCCAATTTGACGCCTAGCCTATTCGTTAAGAGGAAACACAAGCACCGTTTTTCCATACAAACGTAGTCCTCTGTTTCCTCCCTGGATAAAGCCAGTAGAGCAATAATTTTTATAACAAAAATCTATGGCCACTATTAGCATGTTTCTATGTTTTCTCTTTTTTCATAAATTAATTAATAAAAAAAATATGAGCCCTCAAAAATCGATAAAAATCGCCAGATTTTCCGCTGTGTTCAAACATCCAGAAAACAAATTTGGCAAAATTTTAGAAAAAAAGGAGAACATACGAACACGGCCAAAGCCTTTTTTAATTTTTAATGAAAAAAGTATTCAACTCGGAAAAGTAATCGGGGGACTACGAAACGTTGATTTGGTGTGCTTTTAGTAGGTATTTTCGGTCCAAGAAGCAGTTGTCTTTATAGTAGGGGAGCCCACGATGCTAAATGGGGATTTACTCGAGCGTCGTAGAGACCTATTAGGTTGCAAAGCTTAGATGATAAGAAGAAAAAAACGTTATATAATATATACCTTTTCTTCGGTGGGGGAAGCAGCTATAGCTTTTTTTTAAACTGTTGCATGGACATACTCGAGCGCGTCAGATATTGATACGAGTAGCATCAATCTCCTACGTATTTTTAATAATGAACGTATGTTAATCTGATCATTTGCATGATGCGGGTGGTTGTACATGGGGTGTTGTAAGGGTTTAAAATGAAAAAAAAAAATTGATCAAGCGCGTCAGATTTTCTAAGGGGGTGTTAAGTGCACCAAAAAAAAAGCTCCCATTCAATAATCTGACGATTTCGATCTAACGCAAATTCACGGCCATTATTATAATGTGCAAAAAAAATTCGGCTTTATATATGGGGCTCATATTTGGTGGAGGTACTTAACCGGGTACAAGGTATCCCCCTGTATATTAATCTGCCACGCTTTAGTAAATCCCGAAATCCCCGCTTGGGCTCCCCTACTATTATCACACTCTGCGGTGAAGGCGTTTGGCACTGCGCGACAGCAATAGATTTTACAAATACCTATTTTTTAATTCCCTCGCCCGTAGTGTTTCCTCTTAAACGCCGACATTCAATTAAGTCACTAGGCTGATGGTTGACTGAACTTGGATCACTCAACGTTGAACAACTTGACGTACTAAAAGTTAGCTTTGGAAATGACTGACGAAGACTCAGCCTAGTGATTCAAATTTAGTTAAGTTTTTTACTGTAGGACACCAAAGTGTATTATATTTCGTTTACGCTGTATTTTTAAATGAAAATTTACGTAATATATTGTGAAATTCATATAAAAGATGTAGGTGGAAAATAATGGGAGTTTTTATCAGAAATTTACGGAATATGAACGTCAACGTTAAGGTTGGTTTACTGTTATTATTAATTTTAATTAACGTTTACTTTGTTTTGCGTTATTGTCAAAATTACGCATCGTAAGCTAGTGTTATTAATTTAAGGATGTCAAAGAAAACCTATTTTATTTATATGACCACACAACGTTTAGTGATCTGGTTAAACGTTGAGGTTAATTGGCTGTTTGTTGTTCAGCTATTTAATTAGATGCCAGCATTTAGTCAACCGCCTAGGCTGTAATTTTTTTTTTAATTTATTCATCATAAAATATTAAGAAAATTATAGTAGGTCAATAATAACTCGACAATTGTGAGATGAGCAGGTAGTAAGAAATAAATAAAAATACTATGTATAGTATAGACAAGAATCAGGCAGGTGTTAGACCGAGTTTAAAATATAACCATGAGAGATTATTATAAAGGCTATTTTATTATTATTATATATACGTAGTTAATGATATTTAGATAAGAAATAACTTGATTTTCGTTTTTAAGTTTTCTGGTAATATTTTTTTGCATACAGCTGAAGGTAAACTATATATTAACCGCGGTACCTGATACGCGGCCGTCCGCTTGCCGTACAAATTATTTGCTGTGGTCTGCCTGAGTCGGTTTTGTGTCATGGCGCGTGTGCGTACAGGGTGCTCCACATAAGACTTTATATTATCACACAAGAAGTAATGTTTTAATAACATCAGTTCAATTTGGTCATAAACTGGTAAAATTTTACAGTGTTTGAATATATTGTTTTCATCATCAAGCTGATCATGCATATTTGAGAATAATATATTTTTAAGAATTCTTATTTGGAGATCATAGATTTGTTTGATAAATGATTTATATGTTCGACCATAGCTTGTCAAACCATACTGAATATATGATTCTGCCAACGAGTTATAAAGCATAAGCCTAACTTTGAAGAGTATTCAATTTTTAAATATTTTAATAATAGGGGTTAAAGTATGAAATTGCCGATTATTTTCCCACTTTTTATTCTGTTTATAGCTCTTAAGTATAGTTATATAATTGCGTAATTCTTTTTGTATTGTATCAAAAACTAAATAAAGTAACTTTTGACTAAAAATGCAATACTAGTGCCTATTACTTCAAAGGAAGTCGTTGAAAAGACCCCTTAAAATGTGTCAGCTGACCTTCTTGCTTCAATTAAGTATATTTGTATTATATACTTTGATTTTCAGAAATTTTAATACTATAATGCGTAGCTTTATAACCATCTAACTTTCACCTTTAATTGCATCGAACGCGGTTCAGGCGTTTTTAAAAAAACTAAAAAAATGTTAGTATGGAAAAATGACTTTTCTCGATTTAGTCCATACAAAACGGCAATTTCATATTTTAACACAATATTAAGTTCCTGACTAAGCTAGTTGGCTGCGACATAGACACTGGTTACATTTTGAGGAGGGCCAGAAATGCACCCTTCTTTCATGAACTAGGGCTTGCTCACTCTGTGTCGGTGTGGGTAGTATGATGTAGAGGTACTTAGGCCGGTGTTAACGAGCAGAAATTATTAGCTAAATAATTTATTTTATTTCTTATTTATTTTTGGATTTCCGGAAAGTAACGACTGCGTCTGTTTTTTTATTTACTAAGATGGGTTTAAATTTAAAAGATAATTTGTACTTTTATAGCAATCATTGTTATAATTTGGAGAGCCAAACAGACGATAACAACCATAATAACAAATCATATAATAACAATCTTTGTCACTAATATAACCACAGAACATAGAAATTCCATGTTCTGTGAATATAACAATGATTGTAATAAAAGTACAAATTATTTTTATGTCTCTTTACCTAATTAATATGACGGTAGTGTTCCTGTGTGTCCACATACAAGGAATAGCAACACCACTTCTCTTCCTATGGGTGTCGTAAGGTTAGTATCGGTTATGATTTTTGTCAAGCGAAGACGAGCATCAGCATCCCCTATCCACTACTGGCCAAATTGCGATCTCCAACCCTGGGCTTTTCGGTAAGGCCGGTGTCAAGCAGTGGACTGACAATGTAGGCTAGTGAATGAGTTTTACGGTATCCTATTTGTAAAAGCAGCTCGCGCTTACCAACCTTTTTACTTTTCCAAAGTTTGCGCCTACTTTTCAAGTGGACAAGATTAGAGTAATTACAATATTTTGATTCAATCTCGTTCCAAAGATATGATCTTTTAAAATGGTTTAAGGGCTGTTGTAGGTTACAAAGATAAAATTGCTTTTATTTTTCAAATAATAGGGGTTAAAGTATCAAATTGCCGATTATTTTCTCACTTTTTATTTTGTTTATAGCTCTTAAGTATAGTCATATTATTGCGTAATTCTTTTTGTATTGTATCAAAAACTAAATAAAGTAACTTTTGCCTAAAAAAAAAATGCAATACTAGTGCCTATTACTTCAAAGGCAGTCGTTGAAAAGACTCCTTACAATGTGTCAGCTGACCTTCTTGCTTCAATTAAGTATATTTGTATTATATACTTTGATTTTCAGAAATTTAAATACTATAATGCGTAGCTTTATAGTATAACATCTAACTTTCACCTTTAATTGCATCGAAAACGATTCAGGCGTTTTTAAAAAAACATAAAATTTGTTAGTATGGAAAAATGACTTTTCTCGATTTTGTCCATACAAAACGGCAATTTCATACTTTAACCCCTAATAATAGCTTAGTTTCATAAAATAATAAGGGTTCCATGAATTACTCTTTAAAACTAGTTTAAAGACCAGCTCTTAGTTTGTTGTAAGCATGCCCGAATACAAAAACAATTGTACGTACATTTTTCTAAAAAGGCATTGCCAATTTATAATATCTCATTAACATTAAAACTTACTATCAAATCGTGCAGACAAATTCTAAACTATAAGACTGTTGTTGGATGTTATAAATTTACTTATATTTTAAATGTGATAGTGTAGACTGTAGACGGAATGTTTGTGGCCCTATCACGTAGAATTGCAGTGCGGATCTGGATAAAATTCATCACTGAAATAGATTATAGCTCATAAACTTTTTAAATTATTCAATTAAATTTAAAAAAATAATAAGAAAGAATATTTTGAAATCGTCCAGCGAAAAAAATGCTAAAACATCAATAAATCCTGGCCATGGACATTTTGTCCAAAACGATGTAATTAATTGTCGTATCTTGAAAAAATACTGTTCAAAGATTCGAATTATACAGAAAAATACTAATGTTTCGAAGTAATTTCATCTGGCCCCACAGTGTTTCCTAGCTTTATGACGTATGGAAAAATGAATAAATCAGTTAATTTGTTTGAAGCTCTTTTACACATTTCACTATTTTAACCTGCCACTGCTGCGGGACAAGTGGGGGCTGAAGAGGAGAAGCAACGCAGGTAACTCGATCAGTGGTGTCAGCCAGCATTCAAAAAGATACAATCCAGTGCCAGGCGGGAAAATTAAATGTCATTCATTTCTAACATTAAATAGTATAGCAGTGTACCTATTTTATAAAATTTTTGTTGTTTTTAATTTTGATTGAGATTCATATACCTATCTACAGGGATTTTAGCAATAGACTACAATTGCTTGAAAATGCGAATGCAAATTCCCATGACCGGATTTCCGACTTTTGCAGTTTGAAACCTAGCTCGCCAAGTGTACCTATAAGTTTATTTCTCTTTTATTGATTGATAATAACGACCGAGTTTCTTGTGCTTCTTCTCTAGACTTGTCCCGAAGTAGTAGTAGCCTAAATATTGGGACGTGTAAAAGCGCTTCTAGAGCCTATTTGCAGAAAACAGAATTTACTGATTTGGCCCAAGCCAGCCTCATCTACGTCAGCTGACGTCGGTCAGTCCATAAATCACTGGTTACTCTGTGCGTAATTGTCTAGTAAAAACTCATTGCCGCCATTGCAGTGACACAGCAGAAACGTTATTGATGGGCCCCAGAGTATGTAATAGAAAACGGTTAGGTTGCGTGTAACACGGCATGTGGACGTGCGTTGATTGACAAGGAATATTTTTTGAAATTCGAACGGTCGACTAAGTACAGCAACATCAGACTATACGTTTTTATTGCAAAATTACACCTATTCCAAACAATATAAGATGCACCAGTGTTTAGTTTGGTGTGATCGTTGTACACTTATTACCTACTTACCGACCGATTTGAAAAAAAGGAATGGAACATGTTAGGTATTATTCTTACATGCCATTATCTTTAGGTGGAACCATGGTGGAACCATAAAAAAGTAAATTGATGCAAATTAAAAAGTCTTTACCAACTAAGCACCGACTAAATCTCGGTATGTTTTTTTTACCATAGTTGCATTCTTAAAGAAATAAGGTTTAATTTGCCTCACCCTTACATACTTTAGATCAATGATATTTAAAAAGTAATAGATATGTTACATGCGCTCTCAATATGCGTCCCTAAAACGTCACAATTGTGACGTCTTTTCAAATCCATGAAAGAGAAAGTAATTGTTCTTTTCACGAGTATGACAAGGACAAAATAAGAATTACGCATGTGTGCAGTTGTTCGCAAGCGGCACAGATATTTTGATAGTTTTGTAAGGGCATAACCTATCTATACTTTTTGAATATCATTGCTTTAGATATATTTTTAAATGTGTCAAATGTGTAAAGTGTTCGAAACGTCGGGTTAAACCAAAATAAACGCGTTCTAAATCCGTAAACATATATTTTATTTCAATGTATAGTGTTCGCGTAAACTTAAGAAAATTATATGTTAATAGCAATGTTACAAACCGTGTTGAGATATTTACCGACCCCATTTCAAGGCTGACGGCGGCACGCGCCTAACGCCAGGTTGTGTTACCATCGCCGGGACGCCGGCTTGAGTGACGTTTTAACGGGTCAGCAAATAACGATACAGCCAGCGGAACTAATGACGCGTTCTTCATTCGGTGAAGTTATACTCCTTGAGTGATATGGTTGTGAGTGTTTAGTCATAGTACTCGTATATCTCAATTAATTATTTGGAAACAAACGATGATGTATTATTATAATTGTTATACTTAGCATGTTTGTTTAGTTCATGCATTCACAGAGCGGCGAAAATGATAAACGATAGTCAACACAGGTAATTCTGGGCTGTCGAGAATTAACAAAATCAGAAAAGTGACTCAAGCAAATATAAAGATTTACAAAGCTTTATAAAGTATGGCAGCTGTACGTATAATAAAGAATCAGTAGCAGTAAACAATAGCCAAAATAAATATTCTTATTCACAAGCAGACACGCAAACATGCTTGAGCATACTCTCATAAAAATCCTTCCATTATTAATTTAGTCTTAGCAATATATTTGTGCAACGTCACAAACCGTGTTGGGATATTTAATTTTACCGACCCCATTTCAGAGCTGGCGGCGGCACGCGTTTAAGCCGGGTTGTGTTACCATCGCCGGGACGCCGGCTTGAGTGACGTTTTAACGGGTCAGCAAATAACGATACAGCCAGCGGAACTAATGACGCGTTCTTCATTCGGTGAAGTTATACTCCTTGAGTGATATGGTTGTGAGTGTTTAGTCATAGTATATCTCAATTAATTATTTGGAAACAAACGATGATGTATTATTATAATTGTTATACTTAGCATGTTTGTTTAGTTCATGCATTCACAAAGCGGCAAAAATGATAAACGATAGTCAACACAGGTAATTCTGTGCTGTCAAGAATTAACAAAATCAGAAAAGAGACTCAAGCAAATATAAAGATTTACAAAGCTTTATAAAGTATGGCAGCTGTACGTATAATAAAGAATCAGTAGCAGTAAACAATAGCCAAAATAAATATTCTTATTCACAAGCAGACACGCAAACATGCTTGAGCATACTCTCATAAAAATCCTTCCATTATTAATTTAGTCTTAGCAATATATTTGTGCAACGTCACAAACCGTGTTGGGATATTTAATTTTACCGACCCCATTTCAGAGCTGGCGGCGGCACGCGTTTAAGCCGGGTTGTGTTACCATCGCCGGGACGCCGGCTTGAGTGACGTTTTAACGGGACAGCAAATAACGATACAGTCAGCGGAACTAATGACGCGTTCTTCATTCGTCGAACCTACAACTAAGTACTTGGTAGGTTTGTGAGGTTTTAATCTTAAGAGGAAACACAAGGGCCTTTTTTCCATACAAACGTAGTCTTCTGTTTCCTCCCTGGATAAAGCCAGTAGAGCAATAATTTTTATTACAAAAATCTATGGCCACTGTTAGTATTTTTCTATGTTTTCATAAATTAATTAATAAAATTGATATGAGCCCTCAAAAATCGAAAAAATTCGCCAGATTTTCCGATTTGTTCAAACATCCAGAAAACAAAATTGGCAAAATGTTAGAAAAAAAGGAGAACATACGAACACGGCCAAAGCCTTTTTTAATTTTTAATGAAAAAGTATTTAAATCGGTCTAGTTTTGGAAAAGTAATCGGGGGACTACGAAACGTTGATTTGGTGTGCTTTTAGCAGGTATTTTCGGTCCAAGAAGCAGTTGTCTCTATGACACTCTGCGGTGAAGGCGTTTGGCACTGCGCGACAGCAAAAGTTTTTACAAATACCTATTTTTCAATTCCCTTCGTCGTAGTGTTTCCTCTTAAGTCTTAAATCTACTACAGCAACTCAAACTGCAGCATGATCAATTATGTACGGTGCTAATTATCTTCTGTCAAAAATTTTATGATTCATTTATTTATTTATTTAAATCAAGGATCACTAACATGACTTCTACCAGTGAAATATGTTAAATCCTGTATACAATTTAGGGCTCAGTATTGTCACAATTACAGGAGATCACAACATGCGATGAAAAAAGATGTCCCGTTACAGGCCCAGACATTGTACAGTATTCTAAAAAATCAAGAAAAATCTACTGACTTTGGGAAAAATACAAATAACTGTATGTAACGCATAATTTAGCAGTTTAATAAAAAACTAAAAAACCACGCTTTTAAAACAGATTGAACTAAAAAATTAAAAATAAAACTGTAGTAATCAATTGAAAAATTCATATTATTGTACAAAAAGCGTGGGGTGCTTGTTATGATATCCACAGATATAGTAAATTATTGATAAAATATTTACAACAATCTAAATCAAGCCCCCACGCTTTTTGTACAATAATATGAATTTTTCAATTGATTACTACAGTTTTATTTTTAATTTTTTAGTTCAATCTGTTTTAAAAGCGTGGTTTTTTAGTTTTTTAAACTATAATTTATTTTTTACTTTTTAGTTTAGTTTATAAGATTTGATTCCTTCTTTACCGACTGTAAGTCCAAACCTATGCAGGAAACATAATTGATACAGATCGCGCGCTAGCTCTATCTCTTTTACTCCCTCTTACAGAGGAAAACTGGGAAAACTGTTATTAAATTATTGCATTGTCATCGGCCCTTGATACGTGTGCAAAGTTTCAAATTAATCAAACTTCTGGAAATCGGTCAAATTTATGCTCAAAGATTCCATTACATAGATACAACCCAAGCTAATAAAAGCGTGGTAAAAATAAATACAATCTAATAAATATCCCTCTCAATTATGCATACAAGATGGCGTTTGACAAAAAAAAAAGATAAACCATAAACTCTTAAATGTCAGTAGCTGTCAGATTGCCTTTGCCAATATTTGACATAACCGTTCTTTTCAAGTTTTTGTCACTTGTCATAATCTCACGTGAAAAGCTAATATTATATCTTTCGCAAATATTAAAGGATATATTATATCCTTTAGGCATTACATAAGTTAAAACTCTTTGTTTTGTTTGTTATTAATACAACAAGCACAATTAATCAAACAATATCACTTGTTCTAATCGAGATTTATAAGCGATTTTGAAATTGTCAATACTGAAAGATGTCATTAAAGTGTCATCTTCCGCCATGATAGTTTTTGTTGTTTAGTATTGCTATTCTAATAAGTTTATTTTTGTTTGAGCCATTAAACGAAGCCATTTTAAAGAATTTGGATAATAACAAAGTGTTGTAGGTATATTATTGCCCTAACTTTTGGCAATGTTCTTGATTGATGTTTCAATGAACAGGTTCTGGGCCTAGCCTCCATACAATTTGGGAAACTCCTTTTATACTTTATTTGATATTTTAGCAACTTAATTGCACTTATAATATCAGTATATAAACTTGAAAAATTTTTTGTCTCAGGCGGGACTCGAACCCGCATCTCCTCGCAGTCGAGTCAGTGCGAGGAGATGCGGGTTCGAGTCCCGCCTGAGACAAAAAATTTTTCAAGTTTATATACTGAAACTCCTTTTAATAAAGAATAAGCTTAAGTAGTTAGTAGTTAAATATAACAGGAACTTGTCATACCTATAGGTAATATAATATTACTGCTTATAACATACACGATGAAATTTTAACCATTTTCCAAATTTTAATATATCAATGTAAGAGACAAAAAACAAGTGACGTATTTTTTCTTTTGGTATAGCCCAGTACAAAAATGTCATGATAAAGCTCTTAGAAATGTCCGCCAAAAAACTAAAATTTTTGATATGGCCGCCTAGCAACACTTTTTTACGCGATGCGCATCTCATTCATTCATTACGATACTAATCATAAGTTTTTATTTTTACTTTATACCTTAACAGGCCTAGGACCGTAAAAATTGAAAAGTATATTGCGAAAAATATTTTCGGGTAAAAACTTGATTTATATTTTTGACTTTATAAATGGGCTCTAAAAACGATACTGAACTCCTACAAAAATTTTAGGAAAGTAGTTAAAATTTCACCCTGTATTATTTTAGCAGTCGATGTACTGTATGTGGGTATTTATGTGGGTTCCGTATTTTCGATAAACAACTAAGCCGATTTAGGCGAATGAGGCATTAATCGATTCCAGACAGTAAACTTTTCATTTAGTTGTTGATAATGTCGAATTTGTCGCTAACGACAAAAGCGGCCGCTTTTAGCAATAATGTACAATACGAAAGAATGATAGAATGAAAAGCAATAAACATATAAATACTAGAAGTAATTTGCTAAAATGATACTGTTCTAGTTTTTTGAGAATTGATTTTGTTTAGAAGTAATACAATGGGGGCTATCGCTAGTGAATTTGCCACTAGAGGCGCTTGTGTCGCGTGAGGTCCAATATCGTTCACTTTTCACTGGTTTTAGCGGGCTTTGTTGTATAAATTATAATTTCTTTAACTTGGAAAGTACTGAAAGTGATCTCCTTCGTAAAATATCGCAAATATGAATTATTTGGCGATTAATGTGAACGCTTTGAAAGCGGAATTAAGAAAAAGCGCATAAATAGGCGGCCTCAAGAGCAACTATTTCAGAAGTTAGTTTGTATAAATCAAGATAGTTATTTATAAATAATAAACCTTAGTTAGATTCAAGATATAACACTTTGTTTCGGCGCCAATCGCCTTTGACACTATACTTCTGGACTTCGGTCTACAGTGGCGCCAACTGGTGAGCAAAGAAACGGTAGTCCCCATTAAATCAATTGGGGGCAGCACATGACGGTTTATCAATATAATATCGTCGTTTTGTCGTCACTAACGTTATTATTTAATAGATTTTTAATCATTTAAATATTGTTTCTTCGTTTGTATAAGACCATTTAAAAAAGGAAAGTTTTTATTACAGGTTATGTAAATTAACGGTTCTGGCCATTCTTCATAAAAATACTGATAAAGGCAAGCAAAGGGCCGTTGGCAAGGCTGAGGTTTGAGGTAGGTTTAAATTACATATTTCAATATTGTCCCAACTCGTTCCCGCCATGTGCTGACACAGGCCCCAGACCGTTACGGCATAGATGAGACTAGTGCAGAATATGTGGCAGACTTTCGTGTTGTTAATGCCTATTATTTTGTATTTTGCATACGGACAAAATATAAAAAACCGGCCAAGTGCGAGTCGGACTCGCGCACTGAGAGTAATTAGGGGTCCACTTACTTACACTTAGCCAAAATACCACAATATTTAATTGACTGCAAAAATAACTTTATTTTTTATAGTGTTTGTATAAAGGACAAGGTTATATTTGCGGTTGTTAAAAATATGCTATTTCTCAAAAACTACCGGTTTGATCTCGTTCAAACCAATTTTCGTTGAAAGTATTATTTTGTTAAGATCTACACTATGTATTTTTTTAAAAATTTTCACTTGCTTAGTTCAAAAGTTAGAGGGGGAAGGGGACCCATTTTACCACTTTGGTTGGAAGCGTATATCTTCCAAATAACTTTTGAAAAAAAAAATGTTCTAGGAACCTAGATGTCATTTAAAAAGACCTATCCATAGATACCTTATACGCATCATAAGTTTGAGTAAAAAAAAATGATTTTTGTTTTAGTTCCATGTATGGTAAGGCCCCCTTATATTTCATTATTTTTTATTTTTTTGTATGAGAATTGTTAAGCGGTCAACGGAATACACCTACCTACCAAGATTCAATTGTGTAATGCTAATACTTTCAGAATAAAGTGGCTGTGACATAAGGACGGACAGACAGACAGACAGACTTGACAAAACTATACGGGTTCCGTTTTTTGCCATTCGGCTACGGAACCCTAAAAAGTGTTCGTATTTAATGTATAAGATCGGATTTTCACTTGTGAAACACACAATTCTTTGAGAGAATACATGTAACTTTAACCTTTGATAGGTTTCTACTGTAATATTTAAAAAAACATTTGATAAGAAATAAACATTCATCTTTAAAATAGCTTAAGTAAAAAATCAAAAACTTTAAGCAGTTAAATCGCAACTAAAATTTGTGATTTTATTCCTCTTTATTTAGACTGTAGTCTCCATAATTTCACCTTCAATTTCAATTTTATCCACCTTTAATAGTTCATTTTGTTTGAATTTCAATGTCGAGTATAAGAATAATATTTTCAATTAAAGCCAGCAATTTTATAGTTCTTTCCATTACCATTTCATCAAAAAGAATTATCTGATTTTGTTTATAGTTTGGCAAACACATAAAAAAATATGCTAAACCGAGATATTATTTGAAGTCCATTATAAAGTAAACCTTTTTTAATTTAAATAGTGTTGTCAGTTCAAATAGGATCGATTTTCTTTAGTGCAGACATTTCGTACTTTCAAAAGACTGTCTTGTCTGTACCAACTACGCTTTATCTTTGCCGAATGTTCGTTTTCGGTGCTCATTTTCATGTAAACAGCCATTGTTATAGCATTGGTTATTAAAGGGTAGGTAGCCGGCGAGGGTAGTATTTAAATTTCACGCCTGGTGACACCGTTGTGTTGTGTATAATAAAATTAATTAAATGCATACTACACGTGATGGTAACTAGAGCGCTAGAGAGTGAAACGATTCTTAATGAACGTGTACCTGGATGATTTGATGAAGTCGTTCGTTGTTTCATCTATGCGACGTTTTAAGTTTTATGCCTAATCATTTTTAGGTTTGCGTTCCTCAAACGAAAAAGGATTTGGGGTTATTTTATCTGTACCATAGTTTGGTACCTCAAAAGAAAAAAAAAACTTATGGAATCCATGTGATCTCCGTCCGACTGATCGTCTGTACGCCCATTTGTCTATTCGTCCGTTCGTATGTAGGATCAATTTTGAGATATATTAGTACAAACACGAATAAACGGTATAACAAAATAATACTGACAGGTTGTTGTCATGTCATCGATACATTCTATATCCATACTAATATTATAAAGCTGAAGAGTTTGTTTGTTTTTTTGTTTGAACGCGCTAATCTCAGGAAGTACTGGTCCGAATTGAAAAAATATTTTTGTGTTGGATAGTCCATTTATTGAGAAAGGCTTTAGGCTATAATATAACATCACGCTGCGACCAATAGGAGCATCAGTAAAAAATGTTGCTATAACGGGGAAAATTATTCGTATTAATCTGGATCATAATAACAAAAATTAGCGCGAACGAAGTCGCGGGCAACAGCTCTTTAAAATATAAAAATACTAGCGGACCCCGCGAACTTCGCATCGCCTAAGAATAGTGTTTGATTTTGACGTTTTATATGTCATTGCCATCAAATATGGCGTAGCTGGAAAACTATATACAATTTTAATCTTTTACTACCCTACCCCTACCCTACCCTACACTACCCCTACCCTACTCCTACCCTACCACTACCCTACCCCTACCCTACCCCTACCCTACCCCTACCCTACCCCTACACTACCCTACCCTACCCCACCCCTACCCCACCCCTACCCTACCCCTACCCCACCCCTACCCTACCCCTACCCTATCCCTACCCTAGAAATTAAAAATGTTGTCTAAAAAATAAAAAATAAAATTTAGGGGTGGACTACCCCTAACATTTAAGGGGATGAAAAATAGATGTTGGCTGGTTCTCATAGATACCGGATAAGCACAAAAAATTTCATCAAAATCGGTCAAGCCGTTTCGGAGGAGTTCAAGTTCGAACACCGTGACACGAGAATTTTATATATTCGATAACAACTCTAGTATCCATCCGCCGTAAGTCTGTCTGTCTGTCCGTCCGTCCGTTAATATTAGAAACTCGTGGAGGTCTCGAGTTACATTTTAAAAGCATACTTAAGTAAACAGTCCCTTGACAGGCAAACCACCTCTACGCGTTTCCGAGATAAGAGGTCTTATAAGACGGACGGACAAACTCTAAGTCTTCCGTGTTTTCCTTTTATGGTACAAAGTCCTAATCACACACATTGAATTACGAAACTTCAATTTACCCTCTTTGAAAATATAATACTGCCTACCAAAATGACATTACATCACAAAAGAAAAACTTGCAACCTTTTCCTATCTAGCCCGATAAGTTTTCTCCCAAAATACTGTTCATAAAACTAAAGAGTCGCCTATATCACACCCCTTGAACAATGGGACCTAAACCTGTCAATACATTGTTGGAAGCCGATTTGTGACGCCATAACAGAAAGTACAAACACTAACAAAGAACCGAAAGAATTTACGTCGAACGATACAAAGAAAAAGTTATGTGTTATGCTTTTCATAGAAGAGGATATGTGTGAAGCGATGTGTGGTTCTGTAGACTTTATAGTAAAACCAATCTCCCAGAAGAGCTATTACATTTATTTAGGTACAATATAATCTACTCTTGATTACATAATTAAACTAGGGTAATACTATTCTATGTAGTTTATTCTACCAGCACTAGGTAATACCAATTTTAATCTACAATATCACTATTGCTAAAACAAGCTACAAAAGCGACACAAATAATCACAGCTACTTACAGTATATTCGTCCTCGTCGAGCGCTCACTAAAGAATGACCCGATTCACCGTCTTGTCCGTTTTAACTCGTCTCCCCACTTCCGGTGTGGCCAGTAAACCGAATAAAATATAGCTAGGAAATTTAGAATGATGTTTTAAAATCGATTATTTTTACCGGAACCTAACATTCGACCATCCTGACGTCGTGCATGTCCTCATGCACGTAGTAAGATAATAACCTAACATTCGGTGGATCGAGTCATTTTACAAGTTCTACTTAATATTATTTAATATCTAATTATTTCCTTCCGACGACGGGCAATCCATATCGGATGCAGCAGAAGTGAACCTTCCTTCTCACTATCCACTGCAACCGACACGACCAACCTTAAGATGACCGTAAACCCTCCTTCTTACGTGTCATCTTAAAGCGTCACTCACTTATACCAATGCGAGTATGTCTGCAATATGGGCAGTGAACCCTCCTTCTCACTCTCCATATGACAGACTATGAACCATGAGATGATAGTGAACCCTCCTTCTCACTTTTCATCTCAAAGCATCAGGCGTCATTTTTCCTACAATGTTCCAGCAGTGAACCCTCCTTCTCACTTACTGTACACTAAATACATACTCAGTGGTCTAAGATGACAGTGAACCCTCATTCCCACTGTCACATATCATACCCTTCATTAACTCTAAAGATGATGGCGCACCAACATTGTCTTAGTCAAGTCGAGCATAATGCATAAGCACCATCAGATATACATCTATAAGCTTTAGTAACTACAAAATCTTAGCATAGTTTACATGATGTTATTTACAATAGTATTGCTACACTATTAAATTCAACACGACACAACCTTTATAATTATTATATCTGCCAAAATAAAATAACCAAAATACAATGCGACATAGATGAAATGAAATACAATCACAAATATTACATAAAATAACTAAATACACAATCAAAGTTCATTATCGTCGTCAATCAGTTCTCTTATTTTATTCCTGAAATCATATGTATAAATTTCCTCTTACAGCTCAATTTCGTCATCGCTTCCGCTTTCACTACAACAATCATTGACGTTCAAGGCTTTAATATGAATCCATGGTAGCATTCGATCAGCAGCTACGGTGGTATTGCGTTTATTCTTAGCAGAGGTCATTCCCGGTATAGCAGATACTCTATAGCGATCATTTCCTAAAACGGTAATCACACGGTAAGGTCCAATGTATGACGATACCAGCTTTTTGCTCTTACCGTCATTATTAAAACTGTTCCTAGCGATCTTAACAAGATCCCCTTCATGGTATAACTGAGCAGGACGCCTATTCTTATCGTAATTTTCTTTTTGCTTAACCTGCTGTTCGTCGATCCTATCCTTTACATTTTCCCGGATAGATAGTAAATCTGTTTGTTCCCTGGCTTCATTCACAATCTCATTCATACTGGGGTTAACCTCTGCATTCATTCCAACACCAAACATCACTTCTGCCGGTGTCCTACCCGTAGTTTTATGACACGTATTGTTTATACCCCATTGAACTTTCCCTACTTTGTCGTCCCACTCCTTTTCATCATAATTGAGATTTTGAGCTTTAAGTGAGTTCAAAATAGTGCGGTTATACCTTTCTACTTGTCCGTTTGATCTTGGACTGGCTACCGCATTCAGGACGTGCTTAATTCCCTTATTTAAGCAGAAACGTTTAAAGGTATGCGAAGTGAAGCTTGTACCACGATCGCTTATAATACGGTCAGGATTCCTAAATGTGTAGAAAATATCCTCGAGGAATTTTATGGTAGTCAGGGACTTTGTGTTACGGTCCGGCTTTATAAACGCGAATTTGGTAAAAGAATCAACGATTACTAAGAGGTAAGAGTTTCCTCTTCTCGAGCGTACAAAAGGGCCAAGGTGGTCGATGTGAAGGGTGTGGAACGGCACTTCAACCTTTTCTATTGGATGCAACAGTCCCTCTTTTGTACAGACTTTCTTAGCATACGCGCACTCGAGGCATGCTTGCACATATTTCTTTACGAAATTGGACATTTTGGGGAACCAATAAGACTTCTTGATCCGCTCTAGGGTCTTTTCGACACCAAAATGGCCGATCTCATCGTGATTTAGGCGACACACCTGCCACCTTGCCCCCCTTGGCACAACCCATCGCAAATTATCCTTATCTCCTTCTATACAACGATAAAGTTTATCATCTCTAACTAGATAATTATCTTTGATATAATTGAGCCCGTCAGTGTCAATGTTAGAAGTGAGGATATCACGTATCCGACGAAGTTCAGAATCTCCTAACTGCAAGGTATGAAGCCAATCGTGGTTACTAATCGACATTATGCTTGGGTACTGATCTGAACAACGAAAACTTTCTAAATCTTCAACTGGGTTTCGTGATAGAGCATCGACATGTGCCATTTTTGTCCCGGGACGGTACTCTATAGTACATTCAAATTCTTGAAAAAGAAGCCACCACCGGGCTACACGTGGAATTAAGTCTCGCTTCGAGAACGTTGATCGTAACGCGCTACAGTCCGTGATAACTTTAAATGTTTTTCCAAGTAAATAAACCCTGAACTTTCTCAGCGAACATACCACAGCAAGGGTCTCAAGTTCGAATGCATGAAAGTTTCTCTCTTCAGGAGAGTTTTGGCGGCTGTAAAATGCGACAGGCTGGAAAGCTCCACTTTCAATAGAGCGCTGCATCAGAATGCCCCCTATACCAACTTTGCTAGCATCCGTATGCAGCTCTGTTTCAGCATTTGGATCATAGATAGCTAAAATAGGTCTGTGTATCAGTCTATCCTTAAGTTCCTTAAAAGATCTTTCCTGTTCTGGCCCCCAAGAAAAATCTACGCCCTTTTGAGAAGTTTGTTGAGAGGGTGAGCTAGCGTCGCAAAGTCTTTTATAAATTTCCTGAAGTAACCGACTAGTCCCAGAAATTGGCGTACAGTGTGAACAGTGCTAGGGCAAGGAAACTCCTCAACTGATTTTATCTTTTTGTCTCCGGGACGCACACCCTCTGCGCTGATCTCATACCCCAAATATAAAATTTTATTCTGCAGGAAGTTACATTTAGACAAGTTTAATGTTAAGTTGGCACTCTCTATTAGTTTTAACACCTTTTCTAATCTATCTAAACATTCCTCAGCACTTTTCCCATAAATCAAGACATCATCAATATACGCCGTTGCCTCAGAAAACCTAGCAGATCCTAACACCTTGTTCATCATCCGCTGGAAAACGGCAGGTGCATTAGCTAGTCCGAACGGCATACGATTGAATTCATATTGGCCGTCCGGAGTTACAAAAGATGTTAGGGGCTTTGAATCTTCAGATATGGGCACCTGATAGTAGCCTGATGCCATATCCAGGGTGATAAAGTAAGCTTGACCTGATAGACGTGCAATTTCGTCTTCGATAACGGGCATCGGATACCGTTCCTTGACGGTAACGGAATTCAAAAGCCTATAATCTACGCAAAGCCTATGCTTGCCATCCTTTTTACGAACTAAGATTATAGGACTAGCGTATTCCGATGCGGATTCCCGTATTATTCCGGCTTCTAACATTTCCCCGATTATAGCCCTCACCTGCTCACGCTCCACATGTGATAATCTATAGGGCCTATAAACAACTGGACGCGTGCTGTTGAGTTTTATGCGCATTTCCGCTACATTTGTACAGCCTAACTCCTTTATGCATGAAGCAAAACAATGTTTGAACTTTTTCAACAATCCTAATAACCGTTTCCTATGAACTTCACTAATTGCATTACCTATCTGAACCAGATCTTCGTCTACAGTTGTTTGTTCAACCTGATTGTACTTTATTGAAGTGCTAATCTGCTTTTTCGTTTAAGCATATCCTCCAAGGATTGTCCGTAATTTTGTTCAAATGGGAAAGCACTAATCAATTTTTGCTGCCACTCAGGCCAGGTGTAAAGTATAGAATTCAAACTCTCGTACCAAATTTTGGCCAATCCTTGGAGCTTCTGCATGGCAAAATGTATAACAGTTCTCTCGTCCCATCCGTAGACAGATGCACATTCATTAACTTTACGGAGCCAAACATCAGTAGTTTGACTCTTAGAAGAAGGGTCAAAGTCCGGTAAAATGTTTTTGTGATTGAGACTACTAGATTGTGCAGCTGTCGACGACTGAGGCTGAGATTTAATAGAATTTAAAATATTTATAACATCCCTAGCAGAAAAAGTAGGAGTAGCTGACCGTCTGTGTTCCTGAGGCGTGCGTGCGTTGTCTCCTCGCCGGGAAGTATCCTGTGTCTGTCGCTCTGCTGGACTGCGCGCTCTAAGTGTACTTCTTTGGCGGCTTCTATCTCGACGTTCCAGAGGCTCTTCTTCTTTTCCTCTCTGCTCACGGTGATCTCGACTTCTATGTGATTTTCTCTCCAACGTGTTACGCTGAAACTGGTGACGGTCTCTGCGCAGTTGCTCTTCGAGGATCCTTAGTCGTTCACGTTCCTGCTCAAGTTCTACTTCACGAGAAAGTAGACTACCGGTGTGACCTCGTGATCGGCGAGGAGTTTGAGTTCGGCTGCGAGTTCGACGACCTTGGCTGTCTCGACGCGTGCGGCTGCGACTTCGTCGTTCCAGCTCTCGGCTAGGCCTTAGGTCTCGGCGTTCAGGAGTGCTCAAGCACCGTTGGGACGGATATTCATCCTCACGAGGCATGTTTTTCTGAAACTCGAAATAAATACTATGAATACGTTCTTTAGATCCCTAAGGGCGGCTACTGGAGGGATGACCAATTCCACAATGTATTACCAAAGGTGAAAGTGACGTGTTTCAGGTTAATTGCAATTATCTCGAAAACGGGAGCTCGTAGCCCAAAAATAACGAAATTTTACCCCCCGTAGACCCCGAGAACCATACCGTAGTGTTCACTATGACAGGCTTTTGAGTGACCTTTCCTTGACCTCTAATGTATTTAATGGTGAATTTGCTAGTTTTTCACTCCTATCATTACGTTAGAATAAATTTATCAAAGCCCTAATACTAGTTCTTTTTATATGTATAATGCAAATGTTAAACTACCCTCAATTACTAAAATTACAAAAAAATAAATTTTATTTTTATTCAAGGTATATGGCCGGTTTAAGCTTAGTGATAGCAAATAAGAAGGCTACGATGGCTTTTTAATCCCACTTCTGAAATATAGTAAAACCAATCTCCCAGAAGAGCTATTACATTTATTTAGGTACAATATAATCTACTCTTGATTACATAATTAAACTAGGGTAATACTATTCTATGTAGTTTATTCTACCAGCACTAGGTAATACCAATTTTAATCTACAATATCACTATTGCTAAAACAAGCTACAAAAGCGACACAAATAATCACAGCTACTTACAGTATATTCGTCCTCGTCGAGCGCTCACTAAAGAATGACCCGATTCACCGTCTTGTCCGTTTTAACTCGTCTCCCCACTTCCGGTGTGGCCAGTAAACCGAATAAAATATAGCTAGGAAATTTAGAATGATGTTTTAAAATCGATTATTTTTACCGGAACCTAACAACTTAAATTGGGTGGAGTAGCAGATTGACTATTTGAGGAAAATGACTTTCATGAAAACGTTATCGTAAATCTATGACAAAATTACGTTTTATTAGATTATTAATAAAAACCTTTTCATACAGGAGTATGAAAATGTCCTACTACACGACAATGAACTACGAAATTCTAAATGATTTATAATTCATAGCAACTTCTGAAATTCGATTTATAATTAAACTGAAACCAAAAAGCCTGAAACTGTAAAAAAATATAGTAGATCTCACACCAGTTATAGAGCTAAGATGGCGACCCACGGCATAATTTTATCGTATTTTAAAAGCGTTATATCGTTAGTCTACCGCTGCTAACATGACAGGCCATTTATGTCATCTCTAACTGTCAAAATACGAAATACGATTAAATTGTCTACAACATGGTCACCCTAAGATGTGGCAACGCAGTTACGTCTTACGGCCGGTTCCAATAACCTATCTATCTTTAGTTTTGGCATATTGGAGATAGGAAACAGTTTCTATCTCTGTTTTTGCCGTCCAGAGAAACAAAGACAGAAGTTGTTTTCTATCTCCGATATGCCAAAACTGTAGATAGGTTATTGGAAATGGCCGTTAGGCAAGAAGTGTTTTAGCCAAATCGGACGTAAAATTGAACGAATTATTATTATTAATCAATATTTCTACACAGAAGACTAAATAATTATGTAATATGGCTACCTCCGTTTGTCATGTAGATAAACGTTTGTATATCGAAAAATTTTTAACGCGGGTGGTTGCCATGTTGGGAAAAATGATAAAATAGACAAATAGATAAATTTTCTCATTTCGTGCGACAATTTTATCGTGGTTTCGCATCTCCCTACAGGACCCTAAAGGTTGAATGCCGATAAGGGTGACTTTTTATTTGCCGCGTCGTCAAATGGACTGTCATGTGCAGTGTCGCCATTTTGAAAGTCGAAGTTAACATGTTTCGCGCCAATTTGTTGCTAAACCAAACTCCAAAACTGCAGTGGGTACGCCAATTTGTTACTAAGCTTAAATCTAAAACTGCAGTAGGTACCATCTAATAAGTTCAGTTCACTGCATTAGTAATTTAAACCATTATTGCTTTACGGCCATTTCCAATAACCTATCTTCAGTTTTGGCATATCGGAGATAGAAAACAACTTCTGTCTTTGTTTCTCTGGACGGCAAAAACAGAGATAGAAACTGTTTCCTATCTCCGATATGCCAAAACTAAAGATAGATAGGTTATTGGAACCGGCTGTTAGTAACTTGAATTCAATGACGGAGGCCTTTGCCCTGCAGTGGGGTGATTATACAACGTGTTCCTTTTGATATGCCATAACTCTAAGGTTATGTTCTATAAGTAAAAATAATATAAAACGTCCTAGAACATGTGGTTTAAAAATCAATAGTTTCGAATATAACTTAAATTTTAGTTAAATTTGTTAAAAAAATGTAACCAGTATGGCAAATCCTTAGTTTTGCGAGACGTTGGCAAACTTACACTAAAGTATAGTAGTAAAGTAGCGGGAGTGAGTTCAAACACTTCATACGATAGGACTTTCAGCAATGAAGATACCGACTAAGAAGAAGATTTTGTTTATGGGTCTCGATTAAAGTAACAACCCATTTTCACTCACTATTGAGCACAGGTCTCTCTCCTTTTTTTAAGAAGAGGGGTTAAGGCCTCAGGTCCACCACGCTGGCCTAGTGCGGGTTGGTGGACGTGAGGGCGACACTGTGGCAACATCACGTTTGACGTTCTTCAAGCCGCCGGGCGTCCAACAGGGCTTAACGACTATTATCTTGTGACAACTGTAACAGCCGGGACCGACACGGCTTAACGTGCCCTCCGAAACACGGAAGCACTCAAGATATGGTGCCACAAACGGTCACCCATCCAATTAGTTACCGCTCCCAATGTTACTTAACGTTCGTAACAGAAACTGATCACGAAGAAGCATTGGGCTATTAGCGCTTGGGTCTCGATTATCAATAAATAATATGTTTTTCATGTTACAACAATATACTCTCCATGACATTTATACGTTATACGTTGATTACGTATAGAGCATTGGCCCCGTGAGTTAGAAATTAAAATACTATCTCATAACGTTGAAAATAGTGCACACTCGGCTGAATGTGCTTATACGTAGAAGTAGAGCGTAGGTATGTCCTGCATTGAGCGCCTTTAGCATACTCGCCTTGATGCATATGGAGTAAGCATCTCTTTCAAGCGATAGTGAGGCATGTCTTAAATATATATATATATATATATATATAGTTCAACGAACAAAACCTTCACCTACATGTTTGGTGTAATCTAAGTACGTAAGGGTCTTGGTTAGATTTCTGGTCAGATAAATTATAAAATTGATCTTTCCTAAATCGACCTGAGCCTGGAAGGGGCAAGTGGAATTAAGAAGGTACATAAAGCCGTTAGCTCGCTAGTATCTTATGTGCCAAAATGGCAAGCTAATAATAAGCTAAAAAGTAATAAGCAGAAAAAAATGTTATTTTCTAAGTTGGGCTGGGTTTGGTAGGGGCAAGTGGAATTAAGAAGACATAATATGAAGCTGTTAGTCTTATTTTCTGTGCCAAAATGGAAGATGTAAGCTTTTAATAGACAGTTTTGAAATCACAACACTATCATCACGTAGGATATATAAAGAAGAAGGCCGTTTGACCGTCGAAGGGACAAGGCTTAAACAAATAATTTTAGAGTAGTTTAGCGACCAACAGTTTCATAAATCATCATAATTATCAAACCCATATTAGTCCACTGGACAAAGGACTTACGAAATAGAGGATTTTCACTACGTTTAGCACGCAGGTGGGTTAGGGATCGCAGTTTTGCCAATGGGGGAAAGAAAACACTACTGCATGTCTTCTACTCGCAGTACTCCTTCAGTCGCACGACGCCCAGGAACTAGGAAAACCCAGGAAAAGAAGGAGTGCCTCTATTCTTGGTGCCGGTACCATAATTTCCATACTAGATTTCTTTTTATAAATGCCCTTTGCTATTTATTGACACTCATGAAAAATCTGACCAAATACACCGTGCATTTTTGTCCACCTGACAAAGGAAGCCCACGTTATGTAACAAATGGATAACATCCTCGCAGTTTTTTTTTATTAAGATGGTTTTAGAAATATGAAAAATAATAAATTAATTTTAAATCATGCTGTGATGCCTGTGATGTGTCCTGGATGAATGAACCTTACACAGATACGTCCGTGTGTGTCACAGCATTTTTCAAACTTAATAATAGGGGTTAAAGTATGAAATTGCCGATTATTTTCCCACTTTTTAGTTTGTTTATAGCTCTAAAGTATAGTCATATTCTTACGTAATTCTTTTTGTATTGTATCAAAATATAATAAAGTAACTTTTGACTAAAAAAAAATGCAATACTAGTGCCTGTTACTTCAAAGGAAGTCGTTGAAAAGACCCCTTACAATGACCTTCTTGCTACTTATGGGGACACTCAGTGGAAGTACAAAGTGCATTTAGAGTTCAAAAAAAGTGTATTCGCGCTATATGTGGCGCCGACTATCTGGACCACTGTAAACCACTATTTCAGCGCCTAAAAATTTTGCCTTTACCTTGCCAATACATCTTGGAGCTATGTGTATTTGTTAGAAAACATCCCCATCTCTTCCCTTTGAATGACACGGTACTTGGAAAGTCTAATAGCAGAGACACATGTAAATTATATGTACCAAAGCAGAAACTTAAAATATACTCCAATAATGTGTATTGCAATGCAATTAGAATTTATAATAAGCTTCCTAATAGAGTGAGATCATTGACATTTAATATACTTAAATACAAATTAACTAACTGGCTGTTAAAAGAGTGCTTCTACTCAGTTAATGAATTTATAAACATTAAAATAAAAGAATCCATGTTTGACTGCTAATTGACGACTCAAGAGGGATAAATGTTGACATTGTATAGATAATATTTTATAATCCTAGTAATAATATTATAATTTGCAGTTCTGGAAACGTAATGTAATTTAGTGTAATTAATTAAAATTCAATGTTATTTGTAATTATTTCGACGCCTACAAACAACGGCAGAATATGTGAAACTGATACCTGAATTTGTAACCATTTTGTAACCATATTCTTGGAAATAAAAGTTATCTTATCTTATCTTATCTTATCTTAAAATAAAATTTTAAATTTTTCTACGTTATTTTTTTTGTTTAAAAAAAACACTGCCAAGATGGTAACATAGTGGTTACATATCGTAGACTTTGTTTGTCAGGAGGATCAAAATGAACAGTGTATAAAAAAATATGTCATTTAAAAAAACACATGATACATTGTGAAAATACTCAACAATTTCTAAGGTAATGCACTCAAAACCCTTTTAATGTTACTTATTTTAGCTTTTTCAAATATTTACCACAATATTCCACATGGTAGAAGAAATTTATCAAGTTAAAATCGCGGGTAAAGATTTTCCTCGGAAAATTCACCACATAACGGCAAGAACAAAGGGAGGGTAAGTGGAGGGTGCATTGCTATTAAATTAAAGGTTCCACATGTTTCGTTGAATTATGTTAAGGCGAAGATAGTGAGGGTAAATGTCTTTTCATTAGATGATAAATGGGGTTTGTATCTCCACAATACTTCCAAAGATAGATAATTAACACTTTTATTGCACAAAGCAAAGGTAACATGAATCTAAATTTAAAAACAGGAGGCGTTTTTACACGTCCCAATATTTAAAGCTAAAAAAAGGCGATCATATAGCTAAAAACATTTTCTATCAGACAATTTTTGGATAGAAGAAATTAAACTACTCAACTAGCGTAGGGGTGATGCGGTGCAAAGTAAAGAGACTTATCCAATGACTATAGAGTGCAGTACACCTCATTGGTCGAGCGGCTTTAGTACGGGGACTGGTTCACAATTTGAACCCAGGATCCCAACATAAATTGTTGGGATCCTGGGTTCAAATTGTGAACCAGTCCCCGTGTGGGGCAGCAAGAGTTTCGGATTTCCAAATATTGCTCAGGTATGTGATCACCAGCCGCATTTGGCTAGCGTGGTGATAATGCCTTTACCAACCATTGCTGTGGCCATTTGAATTCAGTTATGGACCAGACCTGCCAGACCTTTGTTTGGCAGTGAGATGATTCTACCGTTAGTTCACTTTTATACTTCACATTGAAAATATGGTGGCTAGTAAATATCATGAAACAACTAGCTCAAACAAAGGAAGGATTACAAAATAAACAAAGGACTTTCCCAGAACACACCACATGAAGCTTCACATAAGTTGGGCAGGAATATAAATTCACCACGTAACATTACTCTCAGTTGCCTCTACACTAAGAAATCTACAATAGTTTACTCGGGCTCTTAAGAATTCATTTCGCCGGTTCTTAGCGTAAAATTATTCAATGTTTCCGTGCAAAATGCCTCCGTCCC
Organism: Anania crocealis; assembly: GCA_949315895.1. Lineage (NCBI taxonomy): Eukaryota > Metazoa > Arthropoda > Insecta > Lepidoptera > Crambidae > Anania > Anania crocealis. The sequence continues at coordinate 1,048,740 of OX438880.1, forward strand.
GTGCTGCGGGAAATGTATGCAGGCGCAGATGTTATATCTAGGCAATACTAGAAACGACGACAGTAAAACCAAAATTGTTGAAAAGAAATGATGTCTTTTAGTTTCTTTAGCTTTACGGATCATTCTGGGTACTTGAGAAGTTAATCCCTCAACCCCCAGGAGGCCCTCGGGTGCCACGATAACAATTGATTTCAATTGTGTCTGGAATAACTCACGATCGAGGGAGAATTAGAAATTTGTCGAATCTAAAAAAATAGGCTTGTCAAACGTAATATCACGGACTGTACATTTTGATGCGTGGATTCATATTAAATACAGTGTAAAATCCAAATGCAAGCGAGTTAAAGCGATATCATTATGAGTTTTGTTGTACCTATTAACTGATTTATTTTGCTTTTATGAACACTTCTTATATTTAGTTTCAATTACTCTTTTAACATTATAACACTGTTAACATTTAAGGGAGACAACAGATCGTCTCGTCTATTCATCTGCGAATGATGACTGTCTTTGTATGCAGTGTTGTTTAGAAATTCGTTCCAACAATCCCACTACTTAACTTTAGGTTTCGTCAAAGGAATAAAATTTTATACAGCCACAAGTTCAATTGACTTTTTGATAGCAGTAGTCATAGATGATCTTCACAACTATCATACTAAGGAGTGCTACTAAACAGAATTGTGTCGTATCCAGTAACAATATGCCCAAGTTCCTTGCAGTGGCGATATTCAGGGCTCTTGTTGCCCGCGCCGCTGCGCTCCGAGTTATTTCGCTGACATAACTCCCGTGGCGTTTTCGGTGAACTAACGGACATTTCCTCCATTTTTGTAGTTGAACGAAGTCATTGATACCTTACAATTACAGTTGTTTTTGTAATTAAATATTCACAAGTATCTGGAGAATATGGATATTAAGTTAATAATGTTTTTCCCACTCATCCTTACTAATATTGTAAAGGGGAAAGTAACATTCTATGTCTGTCTATCTGTCTGGTCAACAGTCCCTTAATAGGGTATTATTTTTCAAATTATTAACACCATCTTATACTGCCTACAAGCACACTACAAATAAAGGGGAAATCTGAAAACTAACATTTTTAAACCATGATATAAAATCGGGTAAAAGTCTGATAAAACTGCAAGACTCTATGAACTTTTGACGACCATTTGGATCAGCGGTAGTTAACGCTGCTTCTGAGCCATGGGTCGCGGGTTCGATCCCCGCACAGTACAAATATTTGTGTACATGAACATGTCTGTTTGTATTGGTCTGGGTGTTTTCTATGTATTATAAGTATGTATTTACAAAAAAAAAAGTATATAAGTAAGTTTATCGGTTGTCTAGCACCCCATACGACAGGGTACTTAATAGTACCTTAATTTGGGACTAGATGGCTCTGTGTGGCTCAGTGAGGCATGTCTTAAATATTTATTTAATTTTATTTATTTTAAACTATTAATAATATTGTTTTAAAAACTTATAACCGTTTAAATGTACAAATTAGTAAGAAAAATTGGTTGGCCCGGATGAGCACATTCACACACACTCGCGCGCGCACACACATACACACATACACTTTGTGCAATTGTTTAATTAATATTGTTAATTTCTAACTATCCCACTTATTATCCCACTTTAATTGTGATAAACATGTATAAAGAGAAGCCTGACTCTCATAACACAGGTTAAGCTTATATGAGAGCAGTGCGAATAATGTACTGATAAATATGTATTTAATAAAGATATTTGATTTGATTTGATTTGAGCAAGTCCTACTCACACTTGCTTGTATTAAATTTGCTTAAACATAGTAAAATCAGTAAAATCAGTTTTATTTCTGCAAATAGGCCCCTGGAGACGCTTTTACACGTCCCAATATTTAAACCTACCACTGCTTCGGGACAAATGTGGGCTAGTGCCGAGAAGAAGCAGCGCAAGAAACTCGGTCACTATTGTCAGCCTCTTTTAAAATAAATATGTTTACATAAGATATATGCCAGTGCGAGCTGGGGCAATTTAAAGCCACACGTTCCTATCATTTATATAATCATTAATAGTATAATAGCCCTTTTTCATTAAAACAACTTTGATATATGATTTGAGTTTATGTACTGGGAGTTCAGCAATTGACAGTGGTAATTTATTGGAAAATACGAATACAATTTCCCATGAACGAATTACCCACTTTTCGAAGTCTGAATCCTGGAACGGCAAGTTTATCTTTATTTCGGGTATTGAAATTGTGTACGTCACTATTTTTAACAAATAACTCTAGGTTCTTACGGACGTACATAATGTTTTCGAAAATGTATTGAGATGCAACTGTAAGTATGTCGATCTCTTTGAATAGCTCTCTTAGAGAGTCACGGGGTCGAAGGCCGTAAATAGCCCGCACAGCACGTTTTTATAAAAATAGACTCAATATCTGCCGCTGAGCCCCATAACAGAATTCCGTATGACATTATACTGTGAAAGTAGCTAAAATAGAGATAGTGTAGTGTTATTATGTAAGAGATTTTAGCGGCGGTTTTGAAATTTTCTAAAATTTCACCAGAACCATTGTAAAGGAGCTTAAACAGAAATGTACCGGTAAATTTAAGGATAATTATATGCATTAACTTTTCTTCATCTGAAAAAACATGGCGGAGACAAAACCAGTCCTTGGGGGCCTGTTTTATCCACTAATCCTGGCTCAAAAGTTTCCTTTAAGGAATTATGAATTTTAATGTATCGAGATTTGAGGAAGTCTTACAAGATAGCACCGTTACGGATTTGCGGTAGCCCCTAAAAATTAAATAGGCATTTCGTTGAATATTACTTGATGGACAATGGTAAAAGGAAACTGTCTATAAGTTTCGTAGGGGTATGATGCGTTTTTTTTAACTACAAATAAAAGAGGGTTTTGAATTCCATATAAACGCATAACTATTTAACATTAACACCGATACCAAATTTTTTTGTTCATTCGGTAGGGTGTAGGTTGAATAGTATTGAAGAATATTCCATTTAAATTTAAAAAAATCGGCTCCAATAATATATTCTCAAAGATGTAAAGAGTAAAATAAGCAAAAAATATTGAGCAATCACCATCCACCATTGATTGAAAATTGGTGGCTTATTTCGAAATTTGCTTTGGTTAAATATTTTATGAAAAAAATAAAATGTATTTATTTCGGAAGCAGAATCCAGAGGGTTAGTAACAATAGAACTTACTCACTATGTTAGTGTTAAAATTAGGTACAATAAACATTCTTGTGTGATATCGAAGTGTCTTTGACAAGATGGACGCGATTCCAGTGTTGCATTATGACACTGTCCACGTCCAACCTCGACTGGACCAGCATCAAGAGGCTGTTGGTGCTGCTCCTAACCCGTTTTAACAAAAAAAATGCATTCTTATATTACTCAATGTGCACACGTCCATGTAAAACATTCAATAAAACAAAAAAACCCTTACGTGTCATAGTATTAGCTAAAATTAGCCCTCTTACTGACAAAGACAATCCTATTACAATTGAACCTTTTATAATTAACCATACGGAAGTAATTTTGCGAAAGATGTTCGTTCTTATTCCATTGCTAATAAACTACACGGAACACTTTTTATTAAGATAAGAGAAATTTCAACTCGCCAGTATTCTAAAATAGAAACCCGTAATCCTTTGTAATATTCCTTCAAACAAAAATTTCGCTGATATTTTATACCCTGTCAAAATTGCGAATCCATCAGTATCAAAATATATTTGACTTAACGTACAAATATCAAGATTAAAGAAAACATTTCTGTTTTATATTCCAAGTCGGGATCCTCTTGGGTTTTTGTTTTGTGTTTTGTTCCGGTCCAATCGCATTATTCAGGCTTCAAAGGAGTCTTGGCTGATACGACCGCTGTGATGTCCTTTCATTACTAAAATTGCATAGACCATTGAAGGGAACGTAAAGTATCTATTGGAAATATCTTTGGATTTCAATAACTTCGGACGTAACAAAAACATATTGCCCGCTCTTGTGAATCTTAGCGTTTTACATCTGGTGTGATTGTTGACGCCCGGCCGGGTTGGCCTCGATTTCAAAACCATTGGAAACAACATTTTCTATATTGGCTTGGATCTCGAAGACACAAATCCGACTCTTCTGGTTTCTGTAAAGTCGTTAAATCAAGTCCCACCAGTGGCCTGTATTAGGCGGCTTGGAAAAATCAAGGTGAAGCCTTGAAATATAATTATACAACAAAACAGGATAATGTTAGTTGTATCGGACTTGAGTTGAAAATGAGTAACCTGGTACTCACTGAAAAAAATATGGATTTTACTCTCGTTTTAGCTTTACATTAAGTTTTGGTTATTCTTCATTTCAATTTATAATATTCGTATCAATTCAAGAAAACCATTATCTAGCAAAGTACCTACACGTTGCTGCTAATATTGACTGATCTAACTGCATTCCTTCCTTGCTTAATAATGTGCTTTCCAATTTGTTCCGTATATTCTAAGGCAATTTCGTAAGTTAGTTAACTTAGTCCCGGAGTCCGCTCGCGGGCGGCTGCTAACTCCAAATTGATTCGTTGCGCACCGCCTTTTCGATGTAAGCAGGTATTGGGCCCGAATTAAACCTCTTAGATGCTACAGAGCCCGTATAATGAAGAATTTGTTTTCTCTTCCAGTTGGAAGTATTATTAAGTATACTAATATAAGTGATGTAACGTCTGTGTTCCGTGGTTTTCTTGGATTATGAATCGTCACTCTGCTTGCTACCTCGCTTAACTCATCCAGCCACTGCCAGTAGGCTTTACTAGATCGTCTGTCCAACAAACCGTTGGGCGTCCTACACTACACTTGTCGGTAAATAGTTTCCACTCTAAGACTCTTCTGCTCCATCGCTGCTGCGACAGACATGTCCATCCCATCGCCACTTCAGATTGCTTATGTTGTGAGATATTATGTCAGTCATCTGTGTGTATTTCTGAGGTCAATATTTTTGCGGAATCTGTATTTCAATGGTTATAATTTAATATGCAGACCGACAATTTTTTTAGTGTATGACTTTTCAATGTTTTCTTGTGTTTTACGGTAAAAGTGAAGATAATGATCCCAATTCGATAAACTCCAATGTAGAGTAGCTAAGACAATGATTTTCAGGAAATCACTAGTACTTGAGTTTTTGGTTGGATGCAATGTCTGTTACTTAAAAACGACAAAATAACTTTTTGTCTTGGAAAATACAACGTGTGTTAGTCGCGGGCAACAGCTTCTCTTAAACTAAGTTAAGGCATAGCACAATCCTCGAAGCGTTCATATAATTAATTTGTTTTTCCCTAACATAGGTATTATATCTAAACTGTTTTGATACTTTAAATCCTCATATCATCATACGGCGCCGTCATTTAACCGATCGTCAAAAAGTTTTAAAACCACTTATCCCTGATTGTGAAAGCCAATTATGGCGGTATAGCTCTACACCCCCATAAAGGTGGTTCGTGACGTCAGCAAACTTCTCGGTCGAGGTGTCGATCGGGAAGCCGCGCTTCTTCGCTAATTGATTTGGGTCCGCGTCGGGCAAATATCGCCGGCCGACTTTGCTGGATGGCCTGAGTGTAGAGATTCGCAGATGCATAACTGAGGATGCTTCATCGTCATCAGCCCATAATAATATAGCACAAAAAGACCTTGCAGGTGCGTCAGAAAAAAACCGGACAAAGTACGAGTCTGACTCGCCAACAATATTCCAGGAAACGAATCCAGCGGTTTTTTTCAGAGTTTTACCGATTTTTTTATACTTTTAGTGGGTATGCGATGGGATTACTTGCCAAAATTTCATAGTTTCTGGCCAATGGGAGGATTACGTTTTGTGATTTTTAACATCTTAAACGAACTGTAGGCAAAGATTTGATATACTGGACGTAGGTAAGGGTATAATATAGTTTTATTTTTAACTTAATAACTCCACGTATTTCCGAGATTACTGGCCTTGACAGTCAGATGGATAGAGAACACAGTGGTTTTACGAGAGTTACGAGGGTGCCTTTTTAATTACCTATAAGGCAAGAAAAAAACTGTCGAAATCTGTCTACCTATGTTGAAAAAAATTATGAATGCGCGTTGAAATGAAATCCATATGAAATACAACAGCTGTGGACCTTACTTTTGATTTAAAAATCCCTTGAAAATTTTTATGTAAAAAACCCTATAAAAGATTGAACCTCCTCGCCAAATTAACGCGCAATAGTACATTTGAGAGCTTTTTCTACTTACATTTTAAAGTGCCATTTTTTGTCTAAGACTCTGTATCTTCTTATTTTTTTCTTTCGTAATAATATCAAAAAGGCTACTATGTGGACAATTTTGAACGTTCTCCTTTTTAACTGCTTTTAACGACTAGTTAAGTCGTCGGAGCGTTTGCATTATCTGTACTGCATGCATTTTGCAGGGAAAATAAACGGCTTTCTTGTATGTACTAGTGCGTCCTCACTCGGTGTCGGTGCGGGTAGTGTGGTGTACGTACCTAGGTCGGTGCCAACGAGCGGAAATTATAAGCAAAATAATGTATATAATTCATATTTCGATATGGATTACCACAAAGTAACGCCTGAAGCAATTAATTTCATTATTTTCCTTTGAAATACCCTTCTTGGCATGGGTATTTTTTTTTATAAATTAACATTATCTTAGAAAAATATAAAATATTGATTCAGCTGTCCATTTTGAAACACACTTTGAGGCGTACCGTATAAAGTAAATTCAAATAATACATCCGTATGTCCGTGTATTAAAATAAATAGCTGAATCAATATTTTGTGTTTTTCTTAGAATATTTTTATTGATAAAATAAACAACACTGCAAAACGTTTACATAGTGGTCTTCGTTTTTCAGACGGTTAAAGATTCACGGTGTTTGGATACTGGCATACTGATTCAAGTTTACAATTCTTCCGCGATCATGGCGCTAGCAACAATGCCGAAATATCGGAAACTTATAAATAAAACCGGCCAAGTGCGAGTCGGACTACCAAAACGGCCAAAAAAACGGGTTTGTTGTATGGGAGCCTTCCTTAAATATTTATTTTATTTTGTTTTTAGTATTTGTTGTTATTGCGGTAACAGAAATACATAATTTGTGAAAATTTCAACTGTCTAGCTATCGCGGCTCTTGAGATACAGCCTGGTGACAGAGCGACGGACAGACGGACAGACAGCGAAGTCTTAGTAATAGGGTCCCGTTTTTACCCTTTGGGTACGGAACCCTAAAAACAAGGTACATGGTAGAAATCTCAAAATAACTAACTCTTAAGAGGAAACACTACGGGCGAGAGAATTAAAAAATAGGTATTTGTAAAATCCATAAACGTAGTAAAATCTATTGCTGTCGCGCAGTGCCAAACGCCTTCACCGCAGAGTGTGATAAAGACAACTGCTTCTTGGACCGAAAATACCTACTAAAAGCACACCAAATCAACGTTTCGTAGTTCCCCGATTACTTTTCTAAAATTAGACCGGTTTAAAAACTTTTCTCATTAAAAATTAAAGAAAGGCTTTGGCTGTGTTCGTATGTTTTCTTTTTTTTTTTCTAAAATTTAGCTAAATTTGTTTACTGGATGTTTAAACACAGCGGAAAATCTGGCGATTTTTTTCGATTTTTGAGGGCTCATATCTTTTTTATAAATAATTTATGAAAAAACAGAAAACACAGAAATATGCTAATAGTGGCCATAGATTTTTGTAATAAAAATTATTGCTCTAATGGCTTTATCCAGGGAGGAAACAGGGGACTACGTTTGTATGGAAAAACGGCCCTTGTGTTTCCTCTTAAGATACCGGGATAGTTTTAAACTTGCACCATCCACGGCAGCCGTTGTAATTAACGTTAGACAACTAGAGGGCCTCCAATTTGGCGTGACGGACGTTTCCAAGTCGATTACAAATGTAGTTTAGTTGGTAATTAAATAGAAATTAACTGGACCGTGTATTACGGCCGTCGGGAGCAGATTCAATGTTCTTTTGTTTGATTCGATAGGGTAATTGGGGTATTGATACAGTTATTGTGGAGGGATTAGGGATATTTGGAAATGGGTCATTTGCAGCATGTAAAGTGTCAGCCTATAATCATCCCGTAGCTACAAGGAAATTTGGGATAATTTTTAACTTATTTGCTATTTTGATGTCGATGCTACACTGCTGGAAAGATAATCAAAATCTGTTCGATACTTTTTGAGTGGAAAAGTAAAGATTGTTCTTTACTTTTCCACTCAAAAAGTATCGAGTATGTTTGTACATACTTAAAAATATTTTTATCCTATTGACATTTCTTAGTATTTTTGCGTTCCAACGTCATGTTAGAAAACAAAGATAAATAGATTTGGAATAATTAAAGTACTATTCAAGAAGCTCATTATTTTCCTTGAATGCTTTTCAAATGCTGTAGCAATATATTAGGGGTTAAAGTATAAAATTGCCGTTATGTATGGCCGAAATTGAGAAAAGTCATTTTTCCATACTAACAATTTTTTAGTTTTTTTAAAAACGCCAACCATTTTCGATGCAATTAAAAGTGAAAGTTAGATGGTTATAAAGCTACGCATTATAATATTTAAAATTCTGAAAATCAAAGTATATAATACAAATATACTAAATTGAAACAAGAAGGTCAGCTGACACATTGTAAGGGGTCTTTTCAACGACTTCCTTTGAAGTAATAGGCACTAGTATTACATTTTTTTTAGTCAAAAGTTACTTTATTTTGTTTTTGATACAATACAAAAAGAATTACACAATAATACGACTATACTTAAGAGCTATAATAAAAATAAAAAGTGGGAAAATAATCGGCAATTTCATACTTTAACCCCTATTATTATAATTCAATACCTTCATCGTGTTATTCATACGATAAAGATCTACGATTGGTTAAGTTGATATTGAGTTATATCGTAATCTGTCGTTAGTTAGTTATGGCCTTTAATAATCCCACTGCAGGGCCTTTGCCATGTCGTTTGACTCCATCATTTAATTCACAGCAATGATGGGTACAGGCGATATCACCACTACATTCGTTTTGGTTATCACAAACCGACTAATGTTCTACAATCCGAAACTCTGTCGCCCAGCCCATGGATCAAAGCCAGGACCCGAGGTCTGTGACTTAATGAATCGACCAACGGAGCGTTTTTCTATTGGTTAAAGTAACGAATTAGATACAAACCTTTTTTAAATTTTACTTAAATGATTCGCTACAAACTCAATTTGAATGATTTACGAAGTTTATTTAACCAATCGTTTCAATAACCTCAATTATGTCGAATTTTAGCGACACTCATAATTTATGTTCCTACCCCAAACCCGTAATACCGAAGGTAATTTTTCACGCGAATCCACTTTATATACAATACCTGGAAAACTCGAGACGCTCTGTTCTTACTTTTTACGATGATACTTAAAAGAAATTACTTGCACAGCCTAATTTAATCTTGAAAGAACTCGACCAGAAAAACCCAGTTCGCTATGAAAATCTTTAGTACTACACTCGCCTGCGGTGGGAGTGTTTCTTTGGAGTGCCGGCTTATCGTGTTACAAGGCCCTTTTTCCTTCGTTAACTTTTCAGGGGTCTTTTTTCCAGTAATGAGGGATGAGGTGGAAGTGTCAACAGTGGAAGGATTACCACCCTGAGGGTGTTATCGTTGGGAATTCGTCTTGGTATTCGTTGTTAATAGAAGATTATTCTGTTAATGAGGATAATGCGAACACTGTAAAAGCTTTTAATAAAGATAATCTTGTGAGATGATGGACGACAGGGCTGTAGTAGGGCAATCTGAAGACTCGATAAAAATTAATTAAAATATATGATTATGGGCTCTATGTTTCAGTTCTAATTAATCGGTGGGACTATGTTTGATTTTAATAGAACGGTGAGTTTTTAAGAACAGACATACAAAACATAAAATAGATATATTTTATAATATTTTATATTTGCAGTTTTCATATAGAATAATTACAAGAAAGTTATAATCATTGAATTCAATTTGTAGTTAGAAGATGTTTATTAAGTTAAATGACTTTTCATTATATTCAATTTTTTTTTTATAGGCGTTCAATATCCTATTTAGAGCCAATCTATTTAGAGCCCATTTATGTTGTAAAAAATGTGAATCAAGTTTTCACCCGAAAATATTCTTCGCAAATTACTTCATTTGTTTTTTGTCTCGTAAATATATCTCGTAGCTATATTAAAATTTGGAAGGTGGTTAAAATTTCATTCTGTATGTAAGAGTCAAGAGATTAGTGTCTGTAATTAAGTGTTATAAGGAGACCTGCGTGAAACGTATAAAAGCATGTAAAAGGACAATTAAGTAGTTTTGTGTGTGTGTGTGGGAGATTAATTCTGTGTCACTTTGGTTTTAGGATTTGTAAGTGACTTGAGGAGAAAATTGGAAGCCGCTATGAACATATTTATTTATTTATTGAGAAAATCAACAGCACACACATAACAGTTACTTTCGTCGAGTATAAAACATAGAGTATGGTCAATAACAGATTTCCCTCTGAATAATCAGTAAGTACTATGGTAGCAAAAATTTTGAGTGACATTAAAACAATTTGTTGATAAAAGATTTAAAACATAATTACACAAATAAAACTTTTTTTTTTATAATTATGCAGAAGGTAAACTTAAACTTGTATTACCTACTTGTTTCCCAGTACAGTAAGTTGTTATTCAGTACAGTAAGCACAATTATTTCTTCAGCGCGTCAATTATTTTACTTAAAGGTAGACTTCGGAGCAATTCGGCTTTCGGCTTGCGTCGTGCGTCATGCGTCACTCACCCTTTCCGACCGACGCATGCGGCCGAGATGCTTCGCTCGGAAAGGGTTTCATACACTCCTTTAATTTAAAGTACAGCCGCATGGCCGCGTGGGCCGCAAGTGACGCATGACGCACGACGCAAGCCGCAAGCCGCATTGCTCCGAAGTCTACCTTAATGATAAAGAAAACCACGTACTTACTTATAGTGCCGATCTCACACGACCCAAAATAAATATACTTATTACTGCAATCTTTTTCATCCCTGGTATCAACTGATTACTGAACTTTGCGTGATTAGATGTGTAGAAGAAGTATTGACATTTATAAAATTGTCCCAAACTCTCTGGCTACACTGCACTTTGAAACTCGCTCACCCAAAACGTTATTCAAACAAAAATATACTTATGTATGAAACTTTTTATCCCCAAAAAAACGGATCAATGTTTTTAACCAGCCAACCGTAGCGCGGCTTGGATGAGCAGTCGCGCTTAAAGCGGCGGTCGCGCCTGATTTATAAATTATAGCTCACTAGCTTTTGCCCACGACTTCTTTCGCATAGATTTCAGTATTGGGTTCAGAGGGAAACGAATGTTTGCTAAAGAAATTATATAGTAGCCAACAGCGCCATCTATCATCTGTGTAATGAGACTTCACGCAAAATACAACTGCCATAATATCAAGTTCCCGCCAACGAATTCTAGGAAAAATCATTATTAAGCTGGAATCTATTGAACGTGAAGTAAGTTTTATTAAAATCCGTTTAGTATCTCTTGCGTAAAAGAGTAAGAAACAACCATAATATAAACATACAAACTTACGCATTTATAACATTAGTAAGAATTTACTTCAATTTTCACATTTTTGATTATAATGAACATTAACTAAGGCGTTTCCAAGACATTGATTTTTATATTTGAAAGGTTAAATGGACTGGAAACTCAGAGGTGAAAATATTTAAGAAAATTTGAAGAAAATAACGTTGAAATGGCAAGACTAAAGGTCGTTACAAAGTAAGATGCTTGTCAATAAAAGTTTTTTGCAAGACTAGACGTTCTCCAATCAATGAAATGACTCTTGTCAAGCGTGGTGATTATGCCCGTACCCATCATTGCTGTGGTAACTTGAATTCAATGTTGGATTCATGGATAGTGATGGCCTATAATCATCCCACTGCAGGACAAAGGCATCCACAGAACGTGGAAAAAGGTTAGAAAGGCTATCATGCGCCATTTGTATGAGAACGATGTCGCCGCTTGCACCCCCTACACATAAACGATTCAAAGAACGCCAATCACAGCGCTCACTTACAAGCATTTGCTCATAACCTCTGTGGCGCGCCTGCCCCACCCACATCGCCTTTCTAACCTTTTTCCATGTTCTGTGGATGCCTTTGTCCTGCAGTGGGATGATTATAGGCCATCACTATACTAGTAATACGGAGATTATATTCCATTATAGCAAGTAGACTAACCACTGTCGGAATAACTTTATAAACGGTGTGTTAATGGTCTCATGGCGGCCATAACAGTTGCATCTAACGACCAAACGGAGACTTGGTTTAACTTCAGTTATCTGTTGCTAATGTCAAATGTTAACACAAATCTTTACCACAAATTAGACCCGGTTGGTGTTGTTGTGTCTTGATCTGTCTACTAAGTATGAGTTCGATCCCCGGTCGGGTCAATTTGTGTAACGATGTATCCGTTATTGACTTAGGATTCGGAAGGGGTGGGGGGTTACACACCGTGCATTTCCAACAATTATGTAGAACATCATGGCAGTGTTATTTATTTGATCAATTAAAATAGTTTTAGTAAAATTTTAAATATCGTATCAGAATTTTTTTGAAACACACGGTGATGCGCTCAGGCCTCCATCATTGAATTTAAGTTACCATAGCAAAGATGGGTACAGGGCATTATAGACTATAATTGAATGATTAAAGAGATTGAACTGCAAAATTGCACTTTTTGTCCTACATTATGTCAAAAAAGGCAACTCAAGGAATCCTGGCAGAAGAAGTCGGGGAGCAGCGTGTACCAGTAAAATCAGTTTTATTTCTGCAAATAGGCTCCAAGAAGCGCTAACACGTCCTAATATTTAAATCTACCACTGCTTCGGGACAGGCCTGGGCTAGTGCCGAGAAGAAGCAGCGCAAGACCGGTGGTTGAAATACTATCGTCTTTACATACGTCTTTACTTACTCCGCACAATATCCGTATATTCCAATCCATCTGTCTGTATCACTCATACCGGTGTCTTTAAGTATCTGAAAGAGACAGATATACAAGTTTCGTGTTGCAGAGTAAGGGGCTTCTAACGTGACTTTACATTTTTGACTAGTATCTACACTCCTTCCCAAGCTAAGTTAAAGGATGATGTTTCCCAAATCAACCTGTCCGGGTATCGAACCGGGTCGTCCGCACTATACTGATATACACCGTGTATGTTTAACCACCTGAAAAACGAAGCCCGCGTTTTGCAATCAGTATGACTCATTGGCAGTGTTATTTTATTTTTTTATCAATACAAATAAACCTAAAAAAAGTAAAATATTGATTCAGCTATTCATTTTAAAACACCCTGTGGGTACGAACGTAGATGTGTAAGATATAATAGGGGTTAAAGTATGAAATTGCCGATTATTTTCCCACTTTTTATTTTGTTTATAGCTCTTAAGTATAGTCATATTATTGCGTAATTCTTTTTGTATTGTATCAAAAACTAAATAAAGTAACTTTTGATTTAAAAAAAATGCAATACTAGTGCCTATTACTTCAAAGGAAGTCGTTGAAAGGACCCCTTACAATGTGTCAGCTGACCTTCTTGCTTCAATTAAGTATATTTGTATTATGTACTTTGATTTTCAGAAATTTTAATACTATAATGCGTAGTTTTATAACCATCTTACTTTCACCTTTAATTGCATAGAAAACGGTTCAGGCGTTTTTAAAAAAACAAAAAAATTGTTAGTATGGAAAAATGACTTTACTCGATTTCGTCCATACAAAACGGCAATTTCATACTTTAACCCCTAATATTCATTCACCCGGGATCCCGCCGCACCGACATAATACGTCTGTACGCATTTTAGTGTATTTCAAAGTTAAAATTCTGTAAGTAGTAGTAACAGCCTATAATCATCCCACTGCAGGGAAAAGGCCTCCATCATTGAATTCAAGTTACCACTGCAATGATGGGAACTGGCATAATCACCACGCTTGCCAAATGCGGGGTGGTGATCACAAACCCGAGCAACGTTCGAAAATTCGAAACTTCTTGTTGCCCGACCCGGGGATCGAACCTATGACCCAGAGATCTTGGCCCAGTATTTAAACCACTAGACCAACGGGGCGTTAAGAAGCTTAGCGATAAACAATTAAGGTTTTAGTGTATCGCATTGATTAATTACAGGTTTTACTATAAACCTACAACTCAATAGACGAGTTGAATGAATTTAATCAAATCGCTGGATTTGAAGTGATAAATGCATGGATTTAACATAACCGAAACAATTTTGATCCTTTAAAAATACGTTATAAAGCACATAATCCTTTGATGGATTGGTAGTAATTAATTGGGCTTAGTATTTCAAAATAGTGTGATAATGATTTTGATTTAAAAACGCAAGTTGAATGAACGAAATGTAAGTCGTGTAAGTACTTGTGTTTGACGTAAGCAAGAGATTATTTTTAAAATCTTTTTTTGTGTTTGTCTAATTCTATATTATCATTAAAAAATACTTAAACAGAATACAGCCTAGTTCATCTCCCCTGCTGCAAAATAAAAATATTTAATTATAATTACTATCATCGAATTTCATCAAAACCAGTTTAGTTGTTTAGGCGTAGCAAACAGACAGACAGACAGAGTTGCTTTCGCATTAATGAAATAACTTAGAATAATTGTTCAATTACCTGAATGTTTATTTGGAAAGTTCCTGAATAAATTGTATCTGAATTTTAATTACGGTAGAAAAATTACCTTGACTTTTATCTGAAACATAGTTTCAAAGCCTCTTTACTTCGAACGACAAATATCTCGACAGTTCTAAAACAATATTGTGCAAGTAACTATCTTTACTTAAACAACCCGACCATAACGAAACAGAGCATACGTATGTTCCACAAGGAACTATGTTTTCAGGTCATTAAATATTCGGCGACTGCAAACCAACAAGAACGCAGACCATTAAATGGAAACAAATACGCAAATTGGACAACGTCCAAATAACTGGAACATTGTCCACGATCAGTGACTGCTAACGGGCTAATAACTTTATTATCCTGGATAAATAGTTCTTGGTTGTTTTTGAGGAGCAACGGGTTACGGGCTTTCTGTAGAAAACAAGAATAAAATGGTGCCAATTTAAATAAAATGGGTGTACTTACACCAAATAATTAATTTTAGATAATATCAGACCTGAAAGGTGCAAAAGTTCGGCCAACGACATTTCCGTGCAAATTTATAGGTACATATTATTATGTCATTACGTGTTTAACCTCGATGATTGATAGCTTACGTACATTGATTACTGATATTTTTATGTTTTTATCGCAAATATACATACATACAGGGAGAAAATCAAAAACTTATGAATAGTATCGTAATAAATGAATGAGATGCGCAACGCGTAAAATAAGTGTTGCTAGGATGCCGTATCAAATTTTTTTGTTTTTTGGCGTACATCTTCTAAGTGCTTTATCTTGACATTTTTGTACTGGGCTATATTAAAGAAACAATACGTCATTTGTTTTTTGCATCGTAGATTGATATATTAAAATTTGGAAGGTGGTTAAAATTTCAACCTGTATAATTTCAGATGTTTTCCTATAATATACTATTACTTGTCGAATTCATTCAAGGCTTAACGCTGTGAGCCAGCAGATTTTCAGTAATGTTTTCGGTCAGCTACCTCCACAGAGTGAAATATATAGTTAAGATGAAACAGCGTATTATTTTTTAGGGTTTCTTACCCAAAGGATAAAAACGGGACCCTATTACTAAGACTTCGTTGTCCGTCCGTCTGTCCGCCCGTCTGTCTGAAATGTGACCTGAGACAATGAAGAAAAGCGTTTTTTTTACATTGTAGTAAAGTAGCGGCCTGTCGTAATCCAAACATTTTCCGTTGTTATTTTGTATAAAATGTTTTTAAGCAGTTCCTATACTAAAGTTTTATTTATTTTTCATTTACAGCGTTAAGTTTTTTTTATATCTTTATTTATTTGTAGAGGGTTTAATAAAACTTATTATCATGCCACCCATCATAGTAGATACACTTTTAATATAATTTTCTATCTACGCTTAAGGCCTATTCGTACTATCTTGTACAGTGCTCTAGCTTCCCCAGATAGTGGTTGGGCGAGAACACTGTTGCAAAATCCCGTATCTAATTTATTGACATTACTTATACCTATTTGCTATAAAATACAGTTCTTTCTGCTTCAATCCGAACACACTCTGCCATAATATGAAATGCGTCTTCCAAGGGGCCACATTCTATACAATTAGGAGATTCTACCTTCCCCATTAAGTAGGCAAAGCTATTCAATGGTATGTGACCAGATCGAAGCCTAAGAGCCGTTATAATATCGGTTCTTCTGCCCATATCAGCGCTATCCACCCATGAATGGCGGGGGACGAACGGTTGGATGGGTAACTAACGCCCCGTTGGTCTAATGGTTTAAATACCGGGCCAAGATCTTAGGGTCCCGGGTTTGATCCCCGGGGCAGGCAACAAGTTAAGAATTTTTGAACATTGCTCGGGTTTGTGATCCGCATTTGGTAAGCGTGGTGATTATGCCAGCACCCATCATTGCTGTGGTAACTTGAATTCAGTGATAAAGGCCTTTGCCCTGCAGTGGGATGATTATAGGCTGTTACTTATTGCTTTTTAAACACCCTCCTGGTATAAATGTAAAGTGCTGGTAGCTTCTTGTGTCAAGAAAAAATACTTAAAGGTTTACAGGTAGACATTGAATTGGTGCTCTAAGAAGATGAATAAAAAATAGAAAACTTTTATCACCAGACTCTTTGAATATTGCAGGAATCCAAGAAATTCCAGATAACGGTGTTATTGCGACAAGACTTTTATTATATTTCTACGTGTGTCTCACTTTCTTTGTCGAACGGAAACGTTTCTTGAAACGTCTACAACTCGCTGATATTTGGTTTCTATTCGTGCATCCCTCGAAATTAGTTTTTTTTGAGATTTTGATGTTTTATTCATAAAAACTGTTATATTCTATTAAAAATACATTATCTAGAAACAAAAAATTAAAGATGAAATTCCCTAAACAAATATTTCGACAGCCTTAAGCGGGATTCCAAACATTCCACTTACCAAGACTTCTCTTACTAAGTAAGTATTAAAAAACGTATAATCTTTTACTTCTTACCACAGACATACAATGTGTGTGTTTGTAATTTGTGCCACAACTTGTATAACATGACTTACACTGTTAAGGATTTGTTATCGAAGGTGAAAGAGAGTTCTTGATCGTACCAAATACATTTTCAGACTGTTTTATAATATTAGGTAATTTTTTCCAAAACATTTGTTTCCTATTCTAAAATAAAAAATACTTTAAATTTAAAAGTATAAAAGCCGAAAGATGTTGGTGGTACTTACCGCCAACAGTCACCTTAGAATTATTGTATGTTTGGATACTGTCTTTCGGGTTAGGTATAATGCTGTCCAAGGTTCGATCAGTTGATTAAATCAAAAAGTAGAAATTGGGGTTATGAGAGCAATTGCAATAAAATAGAGAAATAAAAATTCACCTAATAAATGTTCTTCGGTCATTCTTTAGGCGTTGTTCCTGGGTGAATAATTCCTTTTATTTATTGTATATAGCTATGATATGAAACTGTTTTAGTATGTACCAAGTGCAATCATTGAAATAGGACACCGTCAAACTGATATAATAATAGATGTACTGGGTACATTATGAAACGTTTTAATTACGACAAAATATAATATAGATACATAATTACGATAAGGATGTTATTTAATAAAAATAAAAAAACTAGTGTTGTAAAAAATACATCACAATACCAAGGCTTTTATAATCTTCGCCTTAGTATTGTGATGTGTTTCGATAGTAAGTACTCTCGATTGGTTCCCAAATAGTACCCTATTCAAAGTATAATAAAAAATAGACATTGTCGTCTCATGAAGCCAGCTTTATTTGCGCACAGCCTAATATGACAGATAAATCTGAAGACGCCAGATAACAGCTTCCATGCCGCACATAACTTACTTTTATTGCTATGGCATTAGCCGGCTGTAGTAATCGGGGCGTGACGCCACGTTATATATCCTAGAAGTATTAGTTGATCTATTGAGTACGAGTAAAATTTCCTAGAAATATTATCTAACTTTATCTATTCTGACGCCCCGCTGGTTTAGTGGTTTAAATACCGGGCCATGATCTCGGAGTCCCAGGTTCGAATCCCGGGTCGGGCAACAAAAAGTATCGAATTTTCGTACTTCGCTCGGGTTTGTGATCACCAATCCGCAATTGGCAAGCGTGGTGATTATGACAGTACCCATCAGTGCTGTGCTAACTTGAATTCAATGATGGAGGCCTTTTCCCTAAAGTGGGGTGATTATAGGCTGTGTTACTTTACTTTTTCATATCTATTCTTAAAGATGGAAAGACGGCTTATTTTGAATCCATAAACAAAAGTATATTAAAACGTTCTGGTTATTCTGAACCATAGTTTACACGTTAACATTTTTAAGGGATGTTTCTCTTACATCTATCATCATTACGGACATAATCCAATGCGATAGAGGGGCAATGCATAAGCACAAAAGTCAAATCAAATCAAATATATTTTATTTTGCCCAAAATGTGGTACATACAGATCTTAAATTTTGACAGTGTTTCACACAATTTACCAGAATCTGGCATGCAAACAATTTTTTTATATACAATAATTACTAATTTTAACATCATATTTCTTTGAAAAAATTAAAATATTCCTTCACTGAGTAGAAACAGTTATGTATCACCAGGTTTTTAGTTTCTTTTTAAACATTTCTAATGATAGAGATTTCATATCATCGCTCAGTCTGTTATATATTTTGGCTGCCATTTGGTAGCTATTTTGGCCATATATCCGAGTCGTTACTGTATTTAGTATCAGCTTGTTAGGGTACCTTGTATTACGTCCATGTGTTTCCATGCGTGTTTTAAATAACTTTGGGTGACTTTCGACAAAGACGCATATTTCATAAATATACATGCAAGAAACAGTAAGAAAATTTAAGTCTTTAAAAAAAGTCAAAAGTCACGATTTATTTAAATAAATAAAATAAGAAACAATACATACAATACATTTTGCAAGAGCCCTCAAGTTCCTCCAAAACATATCTATCATCTCATCACATGGGTTGTATACAGGCAGTGTCTTAGCAAGTAGATTGGTACAAAATCCTAATTCGCGTAACCGAATCGCAGTTCGATCGTGATTGAATTGGACGATTTTGACATTTAGCCCATACTAGAACTGTCAAAAACCTGTCGTTCAATCACGATTGTGATACGATTCGGTCACGCGAATTAGGGGCCTGGCCACGAGATCAATTAAATGGGGACTACCGTTTCTTTGCTCACCAGTTGGCGCCACTGTAGACTGAGGTCCGGTGGTATAGCTGTCAAAGGCGATTGGCGCCGAAACAAAGTGTTATATCTTGAATCTTATTAAGGTTATATTGTTTATAAATAACTATCTTGATATCAACAAACTAACTTCTGAAATAGTTGCTCTTGAGGCCGCCTATTTTTGCGCTTTTTCTTAATTCCGCTTTTAAAGCGTTCACATTAATCGCCAAATAATCCATATTTGCGATATTTTACGAAGATCACTTTCCAGCAGGTAAATTAAAGAAATTATAATTTATGCAACAAATTCCGCTAAAACCAGTACAAAGTGAATGATATTGGACCTCACGCGACACTAGCGCCTCTAGTGGCAAATTCACTAGCGATAGCCCCCATTCCAATAACATTAAAAACCAATTATTTGGTTCTTTGTAAAATTTCTTGACCGTGACGTGCTTACATAAATTTGTGTGATTCATTTTTATTTCTACATGCAGAATGGCAACCCTTGCAACTATTACTCTAAAGAGTAGGTTAATAGGGTTCCGTACCCAAAGGGTAAAAACGGGACCCTATTACTAAGACTTCGCTGTCTGCACGGAAAAAAAAGATTTCCTACAATACTACAAGAACGTTTAGTTAAAAAAAAAACTGTTGAGTCTACGAAAACCGGGTTGAGATAAATAAAAATATCGTATCGTGAAATAAGTGACTTGTAAACATTAACTTATGATTCTAGTTAAACATGATTTTGTAACAATTACTTTTAAATCGTTTTGATTAACCACGTAACATGATAAATACAAATAGGTTTGTAAAAATTATGATGCATCTGTAACGGTGAAAATACGCATTGTAATCTGTACCCTTCAAATAGGTTATTATCTGCGGTAAAAGCGGAGAGGAACGGGGGAGGGGGGCGGTAACCGCCAACCGCCAAAACACATGCTTGCAAGCACAAGCAAGCGTCGAAACCAGTTTCAACCTGACTCGACAGTCCTCCTCCCTGGCCGTCCGCCGGCCGCCCCGGTGTTGTTTGTTTGATTTGATTATTTATTATTTGTTGTGTGTCGGTCGTCTACGCCGCCGGCGCGAGTACAGTGTTTTGCCTGGCATACAAGTGATCCTTTACCAATGGATGAGGATGTGAAAGTGTTGTTGCAGGCGTGGAATTTAGAGGGCTACATCGAGCTATTTGCAAGTAAGTAACGTATTTTTTCCTAAAATAACTAGTAGTTGATTAATTAATTTGATAAAACCAATATAATCATTTAAGTTTTCCGGTGCACGCTGTAGCTAACTATTATAGTCTAAAGTGGGTGGGTAAAGGTACCTACCTACATCATAGTGTCTTTTTAATTTACGACACAAAAATAGGTAATGAAGTACCTACTTAACGATTAATGTTGAATGAAACGGGCATGATTAAATTAGGTTTATGTTATATAGGTATACTATTAAACTATAGGACTATAAAGTACCAATATAGTTGTTATTCATGCTTAACAAATAGGTATTTCACATAAAACCCAGATCAAAAAGTGCGTGTCAGGCCACGCGCAATCTAGGGTTCCGTAGTTTTCCGTTACAGTATGTAGTATTTGCTACCTGATTTACAAAATTAAGACCATCGTATAAGTAATTTCCTTCACTAAGTAAGTTAAGTTAACTCTGCAAGTATAGTAATATAAAACACTACTTAACTGTGTAAAAAGTTTTCCTTTTAACTTCGTTATTATACGAGTACTACACTGTCGTGTATTTTTTCACATTTCTTTCGCTGTCAGAGGCTCTAATTTGTAACAAAAAATGGCATTTTAAAACTTATTATATTATTACGCAAACCTAAAATAGTAACTAATTAAAGTACTATTGTTTGCATGAATTATTTTAAATAGGTAATTGATTTATTGATTTTATTAAATACCTACTTATGTTTATTTACAGAAAACAAAATTACCATTGATTGTCTACATCTGCTCGATGTACAGATGATTAAAGAATTAATTCCAGTCATAGGTGACAGGGCTATATTTTCAAAAAATTTAGATAATTGGATGAAGTTGTCACAACAGTCAGATAAAGAAAATCTACTTGTAAGTTAATCAAATTGTATTGCGCTATATAAAATAAGTAATTGTTTATTTAGGTAATTAAAAAATAATGTGTTTTTGAAAAGTTTATAAATACAAAAGGCAATTATTTGTATATTAGTAGTTGGAGTTACTTCAATTGCCGACCACCTCCGTAGCAGAGTGTTGTCCCCATCTCCGAGGTCCTAGGTTCGATTCCTATAATACAAATGCTAGCTACTTACCTTAAAACTAGAGCAATGTATGTGATATTGTTCAATAGTTATTACCCATGGCAGAACAGAAATTAAAAATTATCAATCTTGGTAGGTTTCTTTAATTTATATTTTAGAACTGTTTTAAAAAGCATTTACTTATTTAGTTTCTTAATCAAAACATGTAAGTTTAATGTTACTTACTAAGTAAGTTCATGGATTCCATTAATTTTAAATGATAAAATGAAAAGATTGTTCACATGTTTAATTTGATTGCCTTGGAGTAAAATCTTATTTGTGTTCAGTATTTTTCTTGTGTGTGTTAGTGATTTAATTAAGTGATGATATCTCACTTAAATTAAATTATTTATATTAATTATTTTATTTTATCAAGCAGGATTTGGATTCTACTACAGAAGTCAACCATGATATAGATGTCTTATCAGATCGACATCATGATCCATTTAGTAGCATTTCTAATATAGAAATATTTCAACTTGAGAATGAAAATCAGACATGTGAGAGTGTAATGTGTTCATCACCCATTGCATCAACAAGCAAAGATTCCAGCCTGTGGGATTTACAGACTAGTTCTGTAATCAAGTCTACGGGAAATACAGGAGTCTTCCAATGCAAGGTGGGTATGGTTGCTCGAGGTACAAATAGTAGATGTTGACTTTTTATTAAAAAAACACAAACTTTGTTCCAGAAACTATTGGATATCCTTCAATCCAGTGTAGATGGTAGACTATTACTAAGTTTGCATCAGGATGATGGGTTGCTAAACAGTAGTTCAAGAAGAAAGCTTTGTAATATTATAATTAAATATTTACTTGGAGATGACCCAAAAATGGCAACAATTCCCAGTGCAATTTTATGTGACATGGCTTTCCAAATCAAGGAAATTTTCAAAAAGGAAAACATTAGCACCTACTTCATACCATACATTAATAATAAAA
Source organism: Anania crocealis (assembly GCA_949315895.1). Lineage (NCBI taxonomy): Eukaryota > Metazoa > Arthropoda > Insecta > Lepidoptera > Crambidae > Anania > Anania crocealis. Next base: position 1,071,391 of record OX438880.1, read on the forward strand.
AATTGAATATTAAAAGGTGTGCTAAAGGAAAGTTATATGATTGTCTTCATAATAGAAAACGTGAATATCGTTTAGCTGTAAAGAAGTTAAGAAGTGCTAGTAGCTACACATCAACAGATACTGCATCAAATGAAAATGGTAAAGGGTTTGAAACAAGTAGGTGGTACTTACAAACTTATTGCAAATGTATTTGATATAAAGGGTGAGATTTTAAGATAAGAGTGGATGGCCAAATTCGTAACTGTGCCATTAGTGAAGTTTAATTGCTAAAATCAAAACCATATTAACCTTCTTTTTTAATCACTACAAAATCTCAGCAGTCGCTTCCCAGCTAAGCCAAGTGATTTATCTAAAATATAAATACAAAGTTTTGATTATAGCCTAAATCAAGCTTATTTCTTTTCAATATAATTCTTACGGATTTTACCTTTTACTCCCATCTCAAAAACTCATTCCACATAAATATTTTATAGTGGATTATCCCATTAAGCCCTAGTAAGAAGCTACTATTGTAATATGGGTAAATAAATCATTTTCCGGTATTTTCAGCTGATGTGTCTGATGATATAGCGTGGATAAAAAGTTCAACTGAACCATGGAAAATGCTAGAAAAGAAATGGAAAAATACACTACATTTTAGACAAGTGGAAGCCAAAGATTTAACTATTTCCAAATACATGGCACTGTATCCTGGTTTAAAAAAACCTACAGGGTATCACTTACTGTGTATCGATTTTGATGCGCTATATCCTGATGCGAAAGATAATCTATACAAGTACTTTGGGCTGTCCAAAAAAGCTATTTTTGAATTAGCAAACAAGAAATGTATTACAAATAAAGGCATGCAAGAGACAATAATGTCTATTACTAATGTTTCAGAAGAAAAAGATCAAGGTACCTAACAAATTATTATTTTATTTTATATGCGAAACAACAAAAACAAGTTAGTTATGATTGAATTCTTTGCCACAGTGGCAATTAATTACTAACATTTACAATAAATGGTTTTAATATGTACAATGGTATACGTTATTTGTATGTCTTGTTCATGCGTTATTCTATCTGTAACCTATTACTACTTAGTCTTTATTTTCTGATAAAATAGAAATAATTAATATTTCTTTCAGGGGGCAGTTCAGAAGAAGCGGAAAATATATCGGCATTTATGTTATTGCCACTGTTAGCCGGTCTACCCATATTAAAAAAATCTAAGAAAAATTGCTGGCGGCCATCGCGTCAGGAATGTCAAGACGGGTTCATTACACACGTATCGAGACAAATGGACTTACAAGAAACAATCAAGAAAAGAAATGAGAAATATTTCAAACATGGTATTACTTTTCAACCTTCGATTTTTATTGTTGGCGAAAATTTAAGAAAAATTGAGCAATATTTTATAATAGTGGAGAACATATTTTACACAGTTCATAGTATAGTTGAGGCGGTTGACATCTGTTTTAAAATGTATCAAGCTTTGCATTGTGAATATTCGTTTGAATGTGAAACGGTATGGCATTTCATTCAAAGGGGATTTTATAAAATAACGACACCTTACGACAAACAATTTGTCACAGTAAATTCTTTATTATCAGATTTGCAATTAATAGAGTAGTAAAATTATAAAAATGCCCAAGTGTTTTGTTTGTCAGTTGATTTTATCAACTATAAAAGACTTATGCCACCACTTCAAATATTTTCATGCAAATTTTAAATTTGATCATTACCAATGTGTCGAGGTAGGTTGTAATAGAAAATATTATTTACTTAACTCATTTAAAAAGCATTCACAGATGCATATCTGCTCAGATAAAGATAGAAATACTGCAATAAATAACTCAAGTGGCAATTATGTTCCTCTTAATAGTTTTAGTTCCTTAAATACCATTCAAAATGAAAATCATTATGTAAATGATGTTTTACCAACTGTTAAAGAAACATCCTCTGCACAATCTAAGACTGATTCAGCAGATTCTCTGGTAAAATTTACAGCTGCTTTATACGGTAATGCTTTGATCCCAAGAAACGTAGTTCAATTTGTCATATCAAACATGAATGATATGGTTTCAAATTCTGTAATTAAACCCTTACAAGAAATTTTATCCGAATGTCAATCCCAATCTCAAGGGCTAATGTCTATTGAAATGTCTGATCGTTTAAGTCGCCATTTAAATGCATTTAGTAATTCTATGAACCATGTACGAACAGAACATGCACGTTTCTTGCTTTTTAAAAATCAAGGTACGTACATAGAGCCTACAGAATATATTATTGGGCAAAGAATTGAAGGCACCCATGCTAATAATAATTTTAGATTAAATCCAATTACAGCTACAGGACAAAGCATTTCTATTCGACTAGTTTTGAAAAGATTTTTTGAGGTAAACAATATTATGTTTAAAGAGACTATTCAATGCTATAATGAATATTTAGCTTCTTCTAACAATGATATCATACAGAATATAGTGCAAGGCTCTGTATGGCAAAATAAAGTTAACTCTTGTAACGGAAAAATAATTTTACCTCTTGCACTATACTTTGACGACTATGAAGTGGGCAATCCCTTAGGCAGCCATGCTGGTGTCCATAAATTAGGCGCTGTTTATATATCGATTCTTTGTCTCCCGCCCAAATATTTGTCAAAATTACGAAACATTTTTCTGGCGTTACTTTTTCATTCATCTGACCGCCAAAAGTTTGGAAACAGACTGACTTTTGCTCCAGTTATTTCAGAGCTAAATTTTTTAAGTCTGCACGGTATTGAGGTAAATTTTCCTAATGAGCTTCCTTTTAAAGTGTATTTTGAATTAGCTGTTATTTTAGGTGACAATTTAGGTATTCATGGCTTAATTGGGTTTAGTGAATCTTTTTCTGGAAACTTTCCTTGTCGAATTTGTAAAATACATAAAGAAAACCTAAAGTACGCTCACGAATGTGATGACGAGTTGTATCGTACAATGGAGCAGTATTTGACGGATTTAGATATTAGAGATGTTACAATCACGGGTATCAAAGAGGAATGCGTATGGCATGACGTAGACGGGTTTAGTGTCATCGATAATGTAGGAGTAGATATTATGCACGATTTATTAGAAGGTGTATGTAAATATGATTTATCTTTTTTATTGCATACATACATATTTGAATTGAAGTTATTTACAATAGAAACATTGAACAACAGGTTGATATCCTTTGATTATGGACCTGACCGCGATAATCAACCCCCATGCGTGCTACCAGATCATATCCGTAAACAGACTATCAAAATGTCGGCTTCAGAAATGCTTTGTTTTGTAAGATATCTTGGATTGCTGTTAGACGATTTGATTCCCTCGGACGATCCACTTTGGGAGCTCTATTTATGTCTAAGAAAAATATTAGATATTGTTACTTCAACACATTTGCAAAGAGGAACGTTTGATTTACTCCAATGTTTAGTATCTGAGCATCATAAATTATATTTATTTCTTAGTAAAAAGTCATTAACACCAAAGTTTCACTTCTTAACACATTATCATCATATGTTAAAAAAGTTTGGCCCGTTGGTATCAATCTGGTCTATGAGGTTTGAAGCCAAACATCGTATATCAAAACTGTCGGCTAATGTATCTAGCAATAGACGTAACATTTGCAAATCTTTAGCTATTAGACACCAATTAAAGTTAAATAACTCATTTCTTAATGATAATAATGTGGACAAACAGTGCGGCCAAAAAAAGCCAGTGACTCATAAAATTAGACAAAAAATTATAAACTGTTTAAATTTAAACGATGAGTCTATTGAAAAGTGTAATTGGTTAATTATTAATGGGATAAAGTATAGGTCTAACATAATGTTAACTTTAGACATAGTTGATGGAATGCCGAAGTTTGGTTTAATTGAGAACATTTTTGTACACAATGCTGGTATAATTTTTGAAGTTAGTATTTTTGAAACAGCATACTTTGATGAAAGATTACATTGTTTTGTTGTTATACGGAGAGAGACAGAAACAGAGTTTTATATGTATGATAAACTTTTTAGCTATGTGCCAAATACTTTGACTATCAGCCGCGATGGTAAAATATTGTATGTCACTGTGAGGTCTCCGTTATGATTATAATATTAAATTAAGTATTTTAGTTAAGTTTTAATACTTATCTGTTAAATGGCTGATAGCAGCCAACTAGCGCCACCAATAGATATAATTTTGTAATATCTAATTCTTTTAAAAGCTGTAATGGTAATACACACATAAAATACTTTTAAAATCTTGTAGTTTTAAAATGAGTTTTTGCCACATGTGGTCACTTTTGTTTTAAGTCCATTTGAAAGAAAACTAGTGGAGTGAAGGCAGAATTCAAATTCATGTATTTTATGAGTGCATTGCCGATCTATTTTATTAAACACTGTTTTAGAAGTTTTAAAATTAAATCCATAGTTAGTTAGCTAGTTGGCTACAATCAGCCCCTTAAAGTAATAGGTTTTCCCTACAAAGTGATTTTTATCAAATCCTGAGGATCTTATCCTCAGGATATTTAAATAAATTGATTTCAGCTCCTCACACAAAAAAGATAATTTTAAACTACTGAAACTGATTTGGTTTTTCATGTTATGTTGAGTCAGTACAATAATGTTAAAAAAGTAATAAATTCAAATTATGTAAGTAGTTTATAAATAAAAAGTCGCGATATGGTCTTTCGGTGTGACTGAAACAAAATCAACAAATAAATTAATATGAACAGTAAATATATGTACATACATATATACAGGGTTAATTTTTGAACACCATGCAATGTTGTATTTATGAATATGAACAATTTTTATTATGGAACTAATAGTGAAATAAAATAAAAACAGCTGTTCCATACATTTGGGTCGAGTAACACTCGAACTTTTGTATGGAACAGTTATTTTTTTTTAAATTTCACTATGCTAATAGTGAAATCAAGAAAAAAAATCTGCTATCCCATAGACTCTGTATACAATGTGTAACACTCAATACGCCATATAGTCACTATTTATTTGTAAATTTCTTCAATCAGTACAGTCTCAGTTTTGTTTAAGTTTTTTATTTGTAAGTATAGATAATATTGTTTCGCTATTACGATAAAAGACAATGCCCTGATTTTATACGAGAACAATAAATGTTACAATAATGTTGCAATAAAGATGAGTAAACTAATACATTTTAAACTTTTTTATTTCTTGCATTTACATAATTTTGTAACTTTTGTCATTATGTTCATTGGCGGGATTGAAGTTGTTTTCTGTACCTATAGTATTGAATTTGAACTATTTCTATCTATACAGGATGTTTGGTAAATACCCTATCAAGCCGAGACGTACGTACTCTATAAACTACCCTGAACAATGATTGTTCTACGACTTTTCTGAAAATCGTTTTTTTTTCAATTTTTCATACAAAACTCGATCAGCGGTTTGGTCATTTGTATGAAAAGTCGATTATTTTTTGAAGATTTTCAGAAAATTGGTAGAACAAACATTGTTCGGGGTTGATGTATAGAGCACGTATGTTTCGGCTTGATAGGGTATTTACCAAACATCCTGTATACAGTCAACTATCGAAGTGACAAATGTTACAATAAGAGTACAGTCCCCATTACAAAAACTACATTGTAATCATTGCATCCATGCACTGTTAGGTGAAATATATTAATCGGCACTATAAACAATATTACTGCAATCATAACAATGCATTTACTGTAAAGATAACTATTTAAATAGTACTTCAAACAAGAACCATAAAGTATAGATCACTAAAGTCTTGTAAGAACTAAGAAATGACTTGTATAAGCATCCCAAATATCTGTTATTTTTAACAATTTACTTAGTAGATCGTAATAATAAAATTGTTAGGTGAACATTCCGAATCGTGTAGCGGTTACAATGTGCTTCTTCATATTTACATTTAAAATTTAACGAGAATAGCCTGGTAATATTAACAAACAGTTTTGTCGTCACATATACAGCAAAACAGTATTGTACAAAAAACCATATTCTGGTTATCTGTACGAGAATGTTTTTTCAGTGTGTCCGTCTGTCCGTCGCTCTGTCACCAGGCTGTATCTCAAGAGCCGCGATAGCTAGACAGGTGAAATTTTCACAAGTTATGTACTTCTGTTACCGCAATAACAAAAAATACTAAAACATACATACATACATATTATCACGCCTCCTTCCCAACGGGGTAGGCAGAGACCAAGGCCTTCCACTTACTACGATCCTGGCATACATCTTTCGCTTCTTCCACATTCATCAATCTTTTCATGCATGCTCGTCGGTTTAGAGTACTCTTGACCTGACCTTTCTTCAGAACATCCCCGATTTGATCGTGGTAAGTTCGTCTAGGCCTTCCTCTTCCAACGTTCCCTTTCACACTCGTCTTATAGATCTGTCTAGTCATTCTTCTCTCATTCGTCCTCTCTACATCCTCTCTACTAAAAACAAAACAAAATAAATATTTAAGGGGGGCTCCCATACAACAAACCCTTTTTTTTTGCTTTTTTGGTACGGAACCCTTCGTGCGCGAGTTCGACTGGCACTTGGCCGGTTTTATCTTAAATTAAATTTATAGCAAATTCAATCATAATCACTGCAAATCTATTCCCACTGTCATTAAGTAGCAGTTAGAGGGAACTAAGTCCGGATTCGCGTTTACTTGTCTACGTGACCAGACTGTCAGCGCGGGACTTATTGTACTTGTAGTTTAGTTCATATTGCGATACAAATTGAGCCTTGATCAAGACTTTGAATTATGTTTATAATATAACTAGCGAACCCGACAGACATTGTCCCGTCTTAACTATAAATATTGATTAGGAAATCGTTTAATAAAAAAAAAACTGTTACCAATAGTTTGTTATTATTAGGCTTTATGATATACAGCATTGTTTGTTTTTTTCTTTCTGGCGGGTATATAAATAGTATTGTTTGTATTCCACGGTAACTTAACAGGCGACATGATACTGGCCATGTGCAAAACTCAGTTTTTTTACCCCCTATTTGACGATATTTGCAGCACGCGTTCTGTCAATGTTTATGTCAAACGCCATGCATTAAAAAAGTTTAAATTGTCAAAAGCGATAAGGTTACATTACAAATAATTTTGTATGGTAATTAAGAATTCTTAAATTTTGTAAGTTTCCGTGCAATTTCTTTCTTTTTTTCTTTTATAAGAACGTTCTCCTGTCAATGACAATCAAAACATAAAAATAATTAGCAAAATGATGATGACTGTTCTGTGTATTTAGGAAATTCAAAGGCTGGTTTGACGAAAGTAAGCTTTCAAAGCGTGAGGAATTGCTATTGATATAACTTGTTGTTCATATCGGAGGTGAATTATTTTTATCGAAATCATGCTGTAACTTTTGTCTCTTATGTAGAATTCGATGTGTTTTTGGTATGAATAGGTCTATATTTTTTAAGGCACCGTTGGTCTTGTGGTTTAAATACCGAGCCAAGATCTCGGGGTCCCAGGTTCGATCCCCGGGTCGGGCAACAAAAAGTTTCGAATTTTCAAACGTTGCTCGGGTTTGTCATCACCAACCCGCATTTGACAAGCGTGGTGATTATGCCAGTTCCCATCATTGCAGTGGTAACTTGAATTCAATGATGGAGGCCTTTTCCCTGCAGTGGGATGATTATAGGCTGTTACTAATGTTAAGGTCTAGCTTTGTACAAAAGTTTGCCCATTGCCTTTTCAACGTAGGTGTACACGCTAGCGTTCAAAAAGTGATCAGTTTCTGTCACTAATGTTAAGCAAAGCTGGGAACGGTCACTAGTTGGATGGGTGACCGTTTGTGCCATCATACCACGAGCGCTTCCGTGCTTCGGAGAGCACGTTAAGCTGTCGTTCCCGGCTGTTCCCATGAGAAAACAGTCGTTAAGCCCTGTTGGAGGCCTTCGGGCGGATTGATAGAAACGTCCAACGCGGGATGATGTTGCCACAGCGTCGCCATCGCCGTCCACTAACCCGCAGTAGGCCAGCGTGGTGGAACTAAGGCCTAACCCCTCTCCATAAAGAGGAGAGAGACCCCTGCTCAACAGTGAGCGAAATTGGTTGTTACTTTTTACGTAGGTTATATTACTTACGAACCAAATCATCATCATCAACATCCCAAAAGTCAACTGCTGGACACAGGCCTCTACGAAAAGAATTTGCCATAATCGCCACGCTTGGCATGCGGGTTGGCAATTGCAGTTTGACCAATGGTAGAGAGAAGGTGCTACTGCCTGTCTTCTTCTGGCAGTACTCCTTTAGTCGTCTCTTTTATGTCGATACTACTATCACAGTTGCATTGCTGACAAGCTATAACGTAGCAGAATATCTGGTAGTAGGGGAGCCCACGATGCTAAATGGGGATTTACTCGAGCGTCGTAGAGACCTATTAGGTTGCAAAGCTTAGATGATAAGAAGAAAAAAACGTTATATAATATATACCTTTTCATCGGTGGGGGAAGCAGCTATAGTTTTTTTTTTAAAACTGTTGCATGGACATACTCGAGCGCGTCAGATATTGATAGCATCAATCTCCTACGTATTTTTAAGAATGAACGTATGTTAATCTGATCATTTGCATGATGCGGGTGGTTGTACACGGGGTGTTGTAAGGGTTACAAATGAAAAAAAAAATTGATGAAGCGCGTCAGATTTTCTAAGGGGGTGTTAAGTGCACCATAAAAGCTCCCATTCAATAATCTGACGATTTCGATCTGACGCAAATTCACTTATTAAATGTATATTATATACACTTATAACAATTATTATAATGTGCAAAAAAAATTCGGCTTTATATATGGGGCTCATATTTGGTGGAGGTACTTAACCGGGTACAAGGTATCCCCCTGTATATTAATCTGCCACGCTTTAGTAAATCCCGAAATCCCCGCTTGGGCTCCCCTACTATGGGGTACCCTTGAAGAGGAATACCCTCAGAAACCTAGGTTCTGCTACGCTACAAAAGAAAATGAAGTAAGGGGAGAAAGTTATGGGGACCTACCTCTCTATAACTATTCCCTAAGAATAAAATAAAATACAGAACAAGATAAGATAAAGTAAATATATTACAGTCTAAAAAATAAGAAAAAATAAATTACATAACTTAATTTTGATGTAAAAAGATCCCAATTTGATGAATTTGAAGAAGGAAGGTGGCCCGGCGGTCGAACACGCCAGGATCTGCGCAGCACCGGGGAGATGGTCCGGCGATCGACTACGCCAGGATCTGCGCAGCGAAAGGGAGGTGGTCTGCCTGGCCAAGCCGGGGTCCAGCTGCGCAGGATAGAGGTGGCCCGGCGGTCTACATGACCGCCAGGGTCCAGCAGCACTGAATGGAGAAGGCCCGGCGGTCTACGTGACCGTACCAGGGTCCAGAAGCACCAAATAAATGTAAGAGGAGTTTACTTTTATGGAGTTATCACAATCCAAGACAAGTCTACCAATCCGAGAGTAATATCACTCAAAGCCAAGAATAGAAGTCTGAAAACAATGTCTACCGAAAACCGAATGTAAAACTCAACTGTTTCTGATTGACGTGCTCTCCCCTACATGGGCGAGGCCATAGGGCGAGGCACGATCGAACAATTTTGAATTTCAAAATAAGAATATAAAAATGGCGAGAGTGAGTTGAGATGGCAAAAAGTTTCTGATCCGAAATTTATAAGAATTTAGAAGAAAATAAGGATTTTGACAGTATGGTTGCCTATGGTAACCATATCTGCCAAAATAACAGAAAAATTTAATTACAAAAGTCAAAATTAGAAAATACATAAAATTATAAAAAAATGACGTGTGGCACTCGGAGGCTGCCGCGGTAAAGCTATTGCATAGCATTTTTTGTCAACTTATGCAATTATAAAACTAAAAAGTATCACCGCTGTGCCGGTCGGAGTGGGGGGTGCTAGGTTATTTTCGTTACGGAATTTCTGGATTCGGTCTCCACGATCAAGGCCCGCGATAGAAGCTATGCAATAGAAAGCGAATTTTATAATTTTATCTAGGTATTTTATGTATTTTCTAATTTTGACTTTTGTAATTAAATTTTTCTGTTATTTTGGCAGATATGGTTACCATAGGCAACCATACTGTCAAAATCCTTATTTTCTTCTAAATTCTTTTAAATTTCGGAATTTCAAAATTGTTCGAACGTGCTTCGCCCCGAGTGTTAGGTTAGGTTATTTTCGTTACGGAATTTCTGGATTCGGTCTCCACGCTCAAGGCCCGCGATAGAAGCTATGCAATAGCTTAAAAAATGTAAGATAAAGTATTAGTAAAAATGATAATGGGATGAGAAGGTAATGAGAGGTAAGGTATCTACATGCCACAAAGCCCAACCGTGAATGTTTCTTAGCAATCTTGGCATCGGCCGTCCCAATACGAATGGTAACGAGTTGATGTATGTATCCCGCCCAGCAAAGTGGCTGGTAATACTCTTCGGTCTGCTGTTTATCTGGCGCAGCGTATGTATGTTTTCTATGTGCTAAAACCTTTTCAAAAACTGGCTTGTTCAGGTGGTTGGAAGTCATCAAATCTGGAAGCGGCCAAAATAAAACCTGTTTATTTAGTCAGTTCTACCTTAATATTGGTATCACATCTCTCGGTAAGTCAAAATACCGCTTACCAACACTATTCCGGTTTTTTTTCCGACTAAAATGCAACATTCCAAGCACTTCAATGTCATCATAGTTGCATTGCTGACAGGCTCAACCGTGAACGTACCGCGGCATCGGCCGTCCCAATATGAATGGTGGCTTTTGATTTATGTAACCCGCAAGGAGCCTGCTGGCTGAAAGCCAACCAGCTAACTGCGACCCGACACGGGATCGCGCAATTGGAGAACTCGACCACATTACTACAGAGCGTAATTGAATAAGATGAAGCGGTTAACTCGATTGTTAGGCGATGTCTCTTCCAAATGCAACAGTGAAGGCATTTCTTGCGCTGTTACTGGCACTAAATAACTCGTCCCGAAGCAGTGGTTGGGTAAATTTGGTAAAAGCGATTCCTGGGGAATTATAATTATTCATATGAAACCGATTTTACTGATTTTACTGATAGCACTACCTGTAGGGAAATAATATGATGAATTAGACGCCATAAAACACCATTGGACAGTATCAACATGTACCGTCTTGGTTTGAATCCTTTGTTCTCATAATATTACATTAGCAAAATATTATATTCGCAAAATATTATATTCGCAAAATATTATATTCGCAAAATATTATATTCTCGAATTATTATATTCTCAAAATATTAAAAGTACAATCAAACACAGTGCAAAATAAAAATGAATTTATTTAAATCAAAATCTCTTTATTCAAATACCTAGGCATCATGGAAACACTTTCAAACGTCATACAATATTAAAATAAAAATTAATGAAAAATTAAAAATAAAAAAATAAAAAATAAGTTTATACTCGTGCTTCGGAAAGTACTTTAAGTTGTTGATTTCGAATTCAGTTGTAAGATGGAAGTCATAAAAATTTATCGGATCAGAGGCTTTAATAGGCAGTTCGCATATTTTTTACGGCAGATTATCCTTGAAGGACAATCGCATAATAATATTTTTTGTGGTTTGACAAAGCATTTGTTTTGGAAATCAGACATAACAATCTGATTTCCAAAACAAATGCTTTGCAATACTTACTTTAGAGTAAAAACGATGTAATTCGATGTCCACAAACGAAAAGAACAAAGTTTTATAACGAATTCCATTTTTTTTCTACCGTAGTGTTTGTACTACATAACATGGACAAAGGTATAGGAGCAAATGCTGTTTGTACCATGTAAGTTGACGGTAATCAAGCAATTCATCGCATCAGCTCGGAACTTACGCCCCACCCAATTTATAACTAGATACGTAAGCCTGCAGCGGCTCCTAGGAGAAACTATTTATTGTTTTCGGTTGCTTCTAATGACGTGGGTGGCTTCGAAATTCTAGTTTTAACTGAACAGCATTGCATCGGTGAGAGCTCTTTACGTGTTTTAACTCTGCAAATGTTAATGTTTACAGGCTTCTAGTCATGTTGCCAGGTTTAAATTAGTTTGATGAACGATTCAGTTTTTATTGTTTGACTAGGCTTGTCTAACCGTAGATTTAGGGTTCAGTGGGTCTAGCACAAATAACTATCGACTTCGAATCGTTTGCGTATCGAAAGCATACGACACAAATTTCATGCTTTGTTTTGTAGTTCTCGTTTTGCACGCGCTGTTTAAGTTTTCATACTAAATATTACGATGGCGATACGAACACGCAAACGATTCGAATTCGATAGTTTTTTGTGCTAGACCCACTGTACACTTATTTCGAAGACAGATTATGAGTTTTTAAGGAATCGATTGATTTTTAATTTTGATAGACAAAGAAAAGCACAAAAAATATTTTGTAAACTAACTAATTAGGTAATTAGCAACAGTAGGTATGCGTACGCTCACCTATTTTCTACAAGGATTTATTCAGGATCTCCAAGTGATTCTTATGGAATTAAACCATAAAACAGCCAACTCTGAAAAGAACTAAGGCAGTACCTACTTTATTTTAATTCTCAGTTAAAAGCCTCATTTTCCACACAGCGTAAGCGGCTGAACTAAGCTTCCTTGACAGCGCAATTAACTTGGGGCTATATTTTTAATAGGAAAACACTACTGGTGATTCAAAGTTAGCTTCTCTAAACGGTGTTAGGTAGATGGTATATCAGGCAGAAACTAGCCTATCTTGACATATATGCATTAAATATACGCATAGTTTAGTAAAGTCAGAAATTTGATATCATCATTACAATTTTTGGAACGAAGTTCCTTATCGCGCGTTGCGAAATTTATTAATTTTCAAGGGAAACAAACATGATTCACTTCTCATAAGTAACACATTATGTACATAAGGCAAAAAAGTATCCACAGATACAACATTTTTGTTCTAATAATGATTTTTTTCTCAAGCATAGGCTGTATGGCCTCTTCCAAAGCCTTTGCCGTACCTACTTTTCTTCAAACGTACCCTATTATTAGGAAGAATCGGTAATCTAGCCAGTAACAAAAGCGATACACATAACGCAAAGTTATACTGTCATTATAAAAATATTTTTGAAGTGAAAACTTCTTTAGCGGCGCTGAGCACTTTTTGTTGGATGGGTAAAAACTTCCAAACTCGCGTCAGGGTCACGTGATGCTGATCGAAAAAGCGTAAGATCGAGGGGAAGGGAGAGGAACTAGTATCTCCCACTCTTTCTACCGTGCCTGAGTGTGCTGTTTTCTATTATTTTTGAAGTGAAACTTCTTTATCGGCGTTGGAAAAAATTTACTGTCACGTTTTGCGTCAAATTTTCGTCACTTTTTTCGGTTACGCGCCATCTTTTTCTTGCCCCTACCACGGTTGGTTCAGACGATAGCAAAAAGGTAAAGTGAAATAATATTTAACCAATTTAACCAATTTAACCAATTTAACCAACTTAACCAACTTAACCAACTTAAACAACTTAACCAACTTAACCAACTTAACCAACTTAACCAACTTAACCAACTTAACCAACTTAACCAACTTAACCAACTTAACCAACTTAACCAACTTAACCAACTTAACCAATTTAACCAACTTAACCAATTTAACCAATTAACCAACTTAACCAACTTAACCAACTTAACCAACTTAACCAACTTAACCAACTTAACCAATTTAACCAATTTAACCAATTTAACCAATTTAACCAATTTAACCAATTTAACCAATTAACCAACTTAACCAACTTAACCAACTTAACCAACTTAACCAACTTAACCAACTTAACCAACTTAACCAACTTAACCAATTTAACCAATTTAACCAATTTAACCAATTTAACCAATTTAACTAATTTAACCAATTTCTGGAAAGTTGCATGTAGATCATTTTTCGAAAAATAAGGCCATAAAGAAGTTTCACTTCTTACGTGTGTACACTAGTACACGCGCAACTTTTTTTTTAATTACATAATCGTTATAGTAACTAGTCGTTCCTGATAATTCTCCGGAAGTGAATAAAATACACTCGGGAATCGAGCAATGCTTGTTCGAAGTTGCTACATTGTTACGGAGAAGCAAATGTTGCTTTAGCAAGACCATCCTCAGCGGATCGACAGTTAGATATATATTTGCTGTTAGCTGTAGATGTTTAAAATACCAAATTGCGTAATAAAGCAATGTGTAAATGAACTAGCCCTACCGCTTACTCTACTTATCAATCAATCTTTCACTGAAGGTGTTGTTCGTTAAAAATATCTAAAGTTACACCTATCCATAAATTCGGTAATACCAACTTATGCTGCAATTATCGTCCAATCGCTTTATTACCGTCTTTTTCAAAAATATTCGAGGCTGCTATGACAAGCCGACTTTACACGTTCTGTGAAAAATATAACATTTTCAATGACAATCAAAATGGATTTCGGAAACACCGATCCACCACAATAGCTGTCTTTAAGTACATACAAAAGATTTTAGACTATATTAATAATAAACAATACGCCGTCGGTATTCTAAGCTCTGCCAAAGCATATAAGATACATCGAAATGTATAGTAAATTTATGACATCTTTAAACGATTTTCTATGTTCAAACTGTTTTTATGCATTAAATGAATACTATACGAAACTGCAATAAATACAATAATATAATTGAAATATAAATAAGTTAATGCATGTATATTAAAATGAGTATAAGTATAATAACATGATAATGTAACTAGATTTAAACTTAATAATTTTACGTAGCCCTAAGTATAATTAAATTGAATTTAAAATTATATAATATTTTGCTATACCCTTGCAGGGTGCATGTGACTTACACACATACAATTATAAATTAACACCTTGTTACTCATACACATGTGATGCAAATAAATGTTTGAATTTGAATTAGAATTTAAAATTAGGTTCACCCCACACCGCTTTCCAATTGAACTGAATCTATCAGGAAGCATGTTACTTTAAAAATATTGGTAATTTACTTGCTAAGTAAGGAACGTCCGTTGTGTATGATAGTAACCCTTATTATTTTATAAGTACGTGGATATTTAAATAAGTTCTCATAATATAAAAAGTTGTGCGTGTACTAGTGTACACACGTAAGAAGTGAAACTTCTTTATGGCCTTATTTTTCGAAAAATGATCTACATGCAACTTTCCAGAAATTGGTTAAATTAGTTAAATTGGTTAAATTGGTTAAATTGGTTAAGTTGGTTAAGTTGGTTAAGTTGGTTAAGTTGGTTAAATTGGTTAAATTGGTTAAATTGGTTAAATTGGTTAAATTGGTTAAATTGGTTAAATATTATTTCACTTTACCTTTTTGCTATCGTCTGAACCAACCGTGGTAGGGGCAAGAAAAAGATGGCGCGTAACCGAAAAATGTGACGAAAATTTGACGCAAAACGTGACGGTAAATTTTTTCCAACGCCGATAAAGAAGTTTAACTTCAAAAATAATAGAAAACAGCACACTCAGGCACGGTAGAAAGAGTGGGAGATACTAGTTCCTCTCCCTTCCCCTCGATCTTACGCTTTTTCGATCAGCATCACGTGACCCTGACGCGAGTTTGGAAGTTTTTACCCATCCAACAAAAAGTGCTCAGCGCCGCTAAAGAAGTTTTCACTTCAAAAATCTGTTTCATCTAGCTGTTTCATTTGATGATATAGATTATAGGCTATCACTGTGCTTTACTTTATAGAGATTACGATACATTTTAAATTTAAACAAACACACAAACATACACACACACACACACACACACACACACACAGACACACACATTATTCATATTATACCTAGTATATAATTGTTTTTATTAATTAATTGTAAGATTATATTTTATTGTTATTGCTACAAGTGCTAAAGTGCACGGAACTACTGATGGGAAGCATCTGTCTCCTAGAATACAGGCACACCTAAATTAGGAGGCAGAGTAAGCATTGTTAGCATTAAGCATTGTACTGTAACATTAATATTGTACCTATTCTAACATGTTTCTCAAAGCATTCTTGTAACAGACAATAAATAATTATTATATTATATTAATTAGTTTAGCTGTTCAAGCGTCAAAAAACAGTTATTCGAATATCCAGACAGACTTCCACATTTAAAATATTAGAAGCCTTGCCAACGCACTACTAAGTAAACACACAGTATTTATTGTAGATTCTAATCACAAACGCTATCTACCAAAATCATTCTATCTACGAACTCCGTGGCGGAGTGTCTCCTGCACCGGGGTCCCGGGTTCGATTCTCGGACGGGTCAATGTAGAAAAAAGTCGGGTCTGGGTGTTTATGGTACCTTCGTTGTTTCTGATTTCGAAAATACGAGTGCTTTAAGTAGTTCCTCAAATTGGGATCAGACCAATGTATGATGTTGTCCACATTTATTTACTATCTATACTTTCCAAAGTACCGCTTCCCTGATTCAACCAGACAAAAAACCCGCCATTAGGCATGTTTCCGAATGATCTGCTCCCGTAAAAAGTCTAGATCTTAAACATGTCTGTGACTTATCTATACTTAATATTATAATAATATTAATTTAAAAACATGCCTCACTGGGCCACACAGAGCCATCTAGTCCCAAATTAAGGTACTATTAAGTACCCTGTCGTATGGGGTACTAGACAACCGATAATCTTACTTACGAGTATATACTTTTTTTTTTTGTAAATACATACTTATAATACATAGAAAACACCCAGACCAGTACAAACAGACATGTTCATGCACACAAATATTTGTACTGTGCGGGGATCGAACCCGCGACCCATGGCTCAGAAGCAGCGTTAACTACCGCTGATCCAAATGGTCGTCAAAATTATAAAGCTGAAGAGTTTGTTTGTTTGTTTGAACGCGCTAATCTCAGGAAGTACTGGTTCGAATTGAAAAATTATTTTAGTGTTGGATAGTCCATTTATCGAGGAAGGCTTTAGAGTTTAGGCTATATAACATTACGCTGCGACCAATAGGAGCGAAGCATCAGTGAAAAATGTTGCAAAATAGTCGCGATCATAATAACGGAAATTGACGCGGACGAAGTCACGGGCAACAGCTAGTGCCTAATAAAATCTCTCGCTGGGGGTGATAACCTCTCGAACTCCATCTGCAGATTGGGACCATAACTCTGATTTGTGGCCGGAATAAATCGTTCGTATTATGTAACGGATGCACATTGAATCTTAAATAGATGAATCGATAATGTGTAATGTCTATCGCTTTTGTTACTGGCTGGATTGCCGGTTTTCTGTGTTGCTTTTTAATAGGTTCTCCCTGACAATTAGGGTACGTTTGAAGAAGTGTAGGTAAAAATAATAATATATAAAAAAAAAAAGTATTTATTTCAGTAAATCTTTTACAAATATATTGCCGGGGCTTCCCAGAATGTAATCGAATGATACTTGTGTTGGGAAAGCCTCGCTTCCTAGTATACTTCAAGTTAGATTTACAACACTGTAGGTGAACTTAATCAAATGAAATTGTAATTTAAGTAAAGGTTATACATTACCGAACACAGATACAGAGTACAAGTGTGTGTGTGTGTGTGTGTGTGTGTGTGTGTGTGTGTGTGTGTGTGTGTATTATGTACAACATCTTTGTAGTGTTATTTTCATGTGTGTTGATATTTGTGTGAGTACTCGTATGTTTGAGTGTGTATACCAATCAATACAAAAATTAAACTATTTTTAACAAAAGGTCTTCTACTTCTTCGTATTTAAGAGAAGAGAGCCACTCAGACACAGTTTTTTTGCATTCATACAGTGACCTGGGGTAAATATTCAATTTACGATTTATTTTATTATAGAGGTAAGGGGGTAGGTATTGCAAACGTGGTCCACATACTACAAAATCTTATGTAATTTTCTTCAAACATTTCTTTATGATTTCACTGTCATAACCATGAACAGCTTAGTTAGTCCAGTGATGAACTCAGGACTCTTCAAAAGGAGGATTTCGCCGCTGCTGCCACGCTTGGCAAGCGGATCGCAGTTTGGCCAATGAGAAAAAAATCTGATGCCCGTCATTAGTGATACTTTCTGATATTGAATAAGACATTTTTGTCACTAAAAAGGGTGGAACGACTTTGGTCAAATTTGATATTGGTCAAATCGTCAATTCGGCAAATTATGCAATTTGCCAAATACGACATTGATCAAGTGATTTAAGTACACTTAACAGCAACAATCTCTGTTCTTCTTTTAATCTCTGTTTATGTAATATATTATGTCTATTTTACATTTGGTTTATTTATATATATTTTGATATCTATACTAATATTATAAAGCTGAAAAGTTTGTTTGTTTGTTTGTTTGTTTGAACGCGCTGATTTGAAGTACTGGTCCGATTTGAAAAATTCTTTTTGTGTTGGATAGTCCATTTATCGAGGAAGGCTTTAGGCTATATAACATTACGCCAATAAGATAAGACCATTACCAATAAGAGCGAAGCATCAGTGAAAAATGTTGCAAAAATAATCGAATTCTTATTAACAGAAATTGACGCGGACGACGTCGCGGGAAACAGCTAGTAACTATAATATAGTACAAGACGCCCGTTGTTTTGCCATATTTAGGCTTGGTGGTAGAACACTTCTTAGTGCACTTTTCCTGTCTTGTGGATTTCAGCCTGTGTGCGAATCTGGTCTGCGTGTATCTAGCCGGCTTTATAGATAAATAATGTATGAAATAATAAAATTTTAGCAATCCGCGGAATGACAGGAAAACCACACTAAGAGTTATATTTAAGCGACTGTACATAGACTTGAACAATGTCGTATAAATTTGGCAAATTGCATAATTTAACGAAAAGAAGATTTGACGAATTACCAATTTGACGACCATTTAGATCAGCGGTAGTAAACGCTGCTTCTGAGCCATGGGTCGCGGGTTCGATCCCCGCACAGTACAAATATTTTTGTGCATGAACATGTCTGTTTGTAATGGTCTGGGTGTTTTCTATGAATTATAAGTATGTATTTACAAAAAAATAAGTATATAAGTAAGTTTATCGGTTGTCTAGTACCCCATACGACAGGGTACTTAAAAGTAGCTTAATTTGGGACTAGATGGCTCTGTGTGGCCCAGTGAGGCATGTCCTAAATACTATTTGTCTTATTTATAATTTGCCGAATGGACGATTTGACCATAGTCGTAACACCCCTTAAAAATAACTGTACGATTTTAATTTAATTCACAATTAACTTACTCCAATAATAAGTAATTGATTATGACAATCAGCTGCCATATTAATTTAACGAAATTAATTCTTCCAGTCAACTTTTAATATAGTTATTTTCTAAGAAACCAATTATACAATTTCAACTTTCAAAATTATGCTAAAGTCAATTAGATTTTAAGTCGCATTTATTAACTCTTTAAAAAGTTCGCCGTGCTACCGAAAATCGGAAGGGAGTTTTCAGAACGCGAATCACGGCATAGTAATTAGATTTATGTTATTTGTAAGAGGCGCTTTCCGAACGTACTCCCTTCCCTCTCTTCCGATAGATAAAAAAGGCGACTAATGGAGTACTGACAGAAGAAGGCGGGCATCCGCGTCTTTTTTCGCATATTGATTGTACTACGCTCGCCAACCTTTCCTCCTTTTTTTTTTTGGACGGACCTATCACTGTAACTTTATATGGATGGCTTTATTCAGTTAAACCGGGCAGATATTTGGCGAGAGCGCTGAGGGCGCTCAGCCTAGGTCTGCCGCCCTAGCGGTCTCCCGGTGCGGTTGAGGGTGAGCCTTAGGCTCGCTCGCACCGGGGCCCACACTAGCGGGCGTGATTGGGCCAGTGTGGGGTGCAAAAGGCACCATACCAAATGGCGAACCCACCAGTGGTGGCGCCGCCGGAACCGGAGATGCCGTGGCATGCCGGATCGCGGTCAGGCTCCATTCTGGCGGGCCCGATCTGGGAGGGGTAAACGGACAGCACCCTCCTTCCAAGCTAGACACATGTCATGTCCAGCCTTGGACTAACGTAGGCTGATTAGATATTAGGAATCTCAATACTATATTTAATTAAAAATAATAACAACAATGAATAATTTTTGTCAGCAAATGGTATTTTATGATCATGTCCTTTACACACTTCTTATCTCTTTGATATTGGACATTTCTAAAACATAATATTGCTACTAAGTATATTAACGGGTCGTTATCGCGTATAATATTTTAAAACCTATTTATTTATCCGACGATGTGTCGGCCCGTGTCTACAGTTTGGTGCAATCCAGACAAAACGACGGGTAAATAAATAGGTATATATACCTTTATAAATATTATACGCGATAACGACCCGTTAATAGACTTATAGTAACAATATTATGTGTTCAAATCGGGAGAGTTTAAAATAATTTATTTCTAAAACAGTTTTGTTTCCATATAATTATCACACATTCTTTTTATACAAACCTTCTTCTGAACATTTTAAACCTAACAATAAAAGAACTATGTATCCAAATCGTTGCAACTAATCTAAAGCGTATACATACATTTTGATGATTGGTTGCACTAGTGTAACATTGTACCCTTTTTAAAGAATTGTCAAAGTACTCGTATGTTCGCATTCTGAAACCTCCCCTCTGACAGTTGACTGTCCTTTCAAATCTCACTATTTCTAGAGAAACGATTTAATTTGTACATTTTACAGTCATGACGCCGAAATATGAATTTAGCTTACAATGGAAATGTTTATTTCGTTCTGTTAGATTCGGCTTTGTCCGAAATTGCTGGGCGGTAAATTGGGAGGGATTTATTAATACTACGCGTTACCAGTGGCTTCGTTTGCACAGCGGTGTTGCGTATTTTATAGAACTGTTTTGCAATACGGAGATATTGTGGTGATGTAAGTATTGACTTTGGATTCTAAAAAATAATATAGTTATAAATAAATAAATAATAAATAAATAAATTAAGACATGCCTCACTGGGCCACACAGAGTCATCTAGTCCCAAATTAAGCTACTGTTAAGTACCCTGTCGTATGGAGTACTAGACAACCGATAAACTTACATAAATACTTTTTTTTTTGTAAATACGTACTTCTAATACAATAGAAAACACCCACACCAGTACAAACAGACATGTTCATGCACACAAATATTTGTACTGTGCGGGGATCGAACCCGCGACCCATGGCTCAGAAACAGCTTTTACTACCGCTGATCCAAATGGTCGTCAATGGTCATTAGTTAACTTACAACATTTAAATATACGTCGGAAATGAGACAAAAATATGTTTATTATAAAAGACTAGTTGACCCACTGACAGAGTTTTCCGAGCTACCACCTAAGTTCAGGTACATATAATATAACTAAATACTAGTACAGGCTACTGACGTGGCTTGTAACAAGCTTTTAATTAGCATGCAATGTATGTAAGTAAGTTCGGATCAAATCTTGCAACTCAATTTTGAAGCAGATATCGCTAACCGATTGAGCTAAAACCTATTATTTTTGATGCATTCCTACAATGTAAACAACTAAAAGGGCTAGCTAAGAATAACTCGAAAAAAAATGTGACAAGCTTTTGTGTTATATAAATTGTGACAATTTTTTTGAAAAATGTGTACTAATGACGTAATAAGTTCGCAGTAAAAGTGTTACAGTAAATGTTTCTATTATTATTTTTAGCGCATTTCAATAAAAGCTTGTCTTTAAAAAGGTTTTTTTACTTTTATTTTATTTTTCTACAACATGATTGTCTTCCGAAGCTAAACTACGAACCCATACCAAACCCCAGCCAATATAAAAATATTGTTTCCTCAATTGAACCTACAGGGAATCGAACCCGAGACCCTTGCGTAGTGGGTGGACAACAGTACCTCACAATGCGACGATTGGGATAATCGTTTTTACTATGTTTGTGATTGTTAGGAGAAAGTTTTTCTAGAAGAAAATGTTTGATTATTGTATAGAAATGAAATTATTTTAGGAATATCATTAAATAAAGATCGGATACTCATATGAAACTTGAACTGATGAAAAAATCAGGAGATTTAAATCTTTATACAGGATGTCCAGTAAGTACCTACCGCGACAAACTTATTGAAAAGGAAGGTGTAAGGGTCAGCTATAATAAAAAAAAAAATAACTTACTGCTGGTTTCACTGACAAAGGACGCACTTAATAGTAGAACAGCACATTATTATTCACCTTCAGACGTTTTTGGACAATCAGAAAGCCTAGTTTAATTATTTTGTTAGAGATAGGTAAACGCAAAAAAAAACAACTATGACAGTATATAAACTTGATAAATTCTGTCTCAGGCGAGACTCGAACCCGCATCTCCTCGCATGCTGGGCGGGCGCCATACCATTATAGGCCACCGAGACACTGCGACACGGCGCGAATTTTTCAAGCATATTCTTACGCTGTGAGCCAGCGTTGTTATATACTGATATTATAAGTGCAATTAAGTTGCTAAAATATCAAATAAAGTAAACAACTATGACACTTTTACAGAGGTCGTTTTTTTGTATGATAGCTGACCCTACCTTACACCTTGCTTCTTCTTAAATTTGTCGTGGTACTTACTGGACACCCTGTATATAAAGTTTCTGAAGCTGGAACATAAAAAGAATAGCACTGCCCAACTCTTCTTAAAAGTAAATACTTTTAAACTTTCGCGTTGTATAATTATTTGAACGATAAAGGGAAATTAAACGCGATCTCTCGCGAAATAGGGACACGGTTAGTGTATTATGTGACGGTGCTTGGAGAAATAAACATTTAGAAGGTAGATTTATATGAATCTACCTTCCCCACGGAGTGAGTGCATCGCATAGCCTGTGACCATGGTCGGTGCAACCCGAACAAAAAGTCAGACAAAATATTGGGCAAAATAATAAGATATGATCTTCCTAAAAGTGTCGTAAGAAGAGATAAAAGTACTGCCAGAAGAAGACTGGTAGCATCGCCTTCTCTCAACTATTGATTAAACGGCGATCATCAACAATAAACCCTTAGGATTAAGGCAAAACTGTACCTACTCATTATCTGATGATTAAAACTAGACTCGTTTTAAGGCCCTATATTATAAAAAGCTATCAGTCATTAGCTGAGCGTCGATGCGTTAACATCGAGGCGTTAACTCGGGCGTTAAAATCGCTCAAGCATTAAAGATTATTAGATTTTTGTTGAAGTGAAAATTCATATCGATATTTTTATTAAGCCCGCAACTTTTTGCCGCAGGGATCAACT
The DNA here is from genome assembly GCA_949315895.1 of Anania crocealis. Lineage (NCBI taxonomy): Eukaryota > Metazoa > Arthropoda > Insecta > Lepidoptera > Crambidae > Anania > Anania crocealis. The sequence continues at coordinate 1,094,601 of OX438880.1, forward strand.
CGCCCTTCCCTTCATTTTGTCATTTAAAATGAAATTTCCCCATGGTGACGGTGTTTTGTATACAAGGGGTATTAATCCGACGATAAATGTAAAGGTTAATACTGTGACGTGTTTTTCAAAATTATTTATTACTATCAAGATAAATCAACAAGATGAATCCTTTGAAAAATGACACTTCAAAATATCCGGGATAGAATCTATGGTTGAAATGTGTCATAGGTACTTGCATTAATAGAAATCATGCTTACATTCATGACAAGAAGTTGAATAATAAAACGTGGAAAGAGCACCCAAGATCTTTGAGCCCTTGTTTCGGTGTCTGATTGTGTACTTATTTATTTATTTTATCTTTCTTTACTATCCCTACTAATCTTAATTTATAAATAAAAAAGTTTGAATATTGTGTGTAGAACATCCCAATCACGCCAAAATGGCTGAACGTGTCAGAATGAAATTTCGCATAGAGATAGAATGTAGGCTGTAAGAGTACATACGCTTTTTACCATGTTATTTTTATAGGACTGTGAAACTTTTTTTAATTATAAATTTTATTTTCTTACATTAGAACGTCAACATAAGATTACCTCGATCACACCGCTCATCCGTGTTATTGGCAAGACGAGTATTTTGCGATTAGAAAACTATAAAAACTTGTTGAGAGAAATGTAATCCGCAGAAGCCAGATCTATTCCGATGTCTATAAATATGCAAAACACGCTAACAACACTGATGGAACATTTTATTCCTAGTTAACAGGCTTGTAATGTAGGTCTGAGTGATATATTTACATGAACGTTTTGTAACTTACTTGCAAAACTAGTTGAATAAAAATAAAATTAACTTTGAGTCGGGGCCAAGCATCTTTAGTTTCGTCTCGTTCCGTTTTAGGATTTGGTCCATATGCCTGAGTAGCCTAGGCCCTAAAAAGTGATAAGTGTGGTCATAAATAAAAAAACAATACTCAAGTAGAATCAAGAACTTTCTGATATGTTCAAAGCCATACTAAGCCATAAAACCTCTTTGTAAATCCTGTACCTGATTTTTTAAATTTATACTAAAAACTTATGCGAAACTTATTTCGCAATCGCGTCCTAAAGTTTGCGGCCACGCGTCTATGCGCCGGCGTCGAACTTATAACGCAAGTTGGGTTCTGTTGCAGACTTGTTTGTTAGTTGGCGCCCAACGTGGGGCTCTTGTTATGTGAGGTACGATGTAACAGATGGGTACTTGATATAACAAGAGATTTTGAATATTGAGGATTAATTCATAAAATAAGTTTCTGAAGGATCAATGACAATAAATATTGTTGTGATCACAAAGTAAGCAAGTATTTAAAGCACTTTAATATCGTGGAAATCAGAAACAATAAAGGTACCACAAACAACTCGACCCGAGAAAATGTAGAAAAACACTTTGCCAGTCGGTTTAATATACATTGATCGAACCCGGAACCTTAGAGCAAGTGACAGCTTGAAAACCGATGTGTACATAACTCCACTAATGAGGTCAGCGCATAGTTAATAGGTAATAATTATAACTTATAATCTGTAACTTATTTATTAATAATCTTCATACATAAGATAATTATGAATTGAAAATAAAGTATCTTCAATCGATAATTCCATTGCCGTCCCAGTTCTCTGGAGAGTTACAAATAAACATCTAACGATAGTAACTCATACTTACAATAGAGAGGATCGTTCAATAGCTAGCCGCAAGAGGAAACCTTAAATAATTACACAAACAAAATCCCTTCGGAATGACTACCTTCGAACCCTCATCCGTGAATATATTCGTATGAGTACAAAGTTTTTAGGGTCGAACAAAATAACGAGTCGGAAATGAAAAAAAATTACAACCTCCGCGGTGGAGTGGCATACACACCGTTGTGTCGTTTGCTCCGAAGTGCCGGGTTTGATTTCCGGACGGGTCAAAATAGAAAAAAAATAGCTTCAATATTATCTTGGATCTGATTAACAAGTAAGGTACCAACCTTAGTTGTATTGATTTCTACAAAATAAGTGCTTTTAAGTAGTTACGAACTTTTGGGATCAGAACAATGTATGTGATGTTGTTAAAAAAAAGGAAACTCCAGCACATGCATTAGTCACAACCGGTTGGCATCATGGTATGGTGTGAACTTCATCTACTACGCAAATTTCCGGATTGGATTTCTAGTCACGATAGTTAAGAGACAGACAAACTTCCTAGCGTTCCATGGATTCACCGTGCGGGTGCCGGGTCCATCGTGCGGCAGAAAAAGAAACTCCGAGTAGCTCCCGGGACTTGTGACTCGGGTATAGGTTTAAGGGGCCCCTTTCCGACGTACATCAAAACTCTCCTTCACTACTCGTGTTTCTCTCCCTGCCCAGCCAAATCTGGTACTAACCTGCTAATGCAGCTTTAGACACTCGCTCTAGTATAGAACTTACTGCAGTTCTGGCCAAGCCAAGGTCTTTCAACAGGTTATAGGGAGATTTTGCTGGTATACCTCTCGCTCCTACTTCTACCGCGTATAGACAAACTATATAACCGTTTTTATTGATTATTATATTTTGATTTTGAACTCGTAAAAAGTGATGACAGAGGCTTGTAATGGGCGACTATAACTCAGAAACCATATTATCCTTGATAGACAGTAGACATAAGCTGGTGATGATACACAAAGTAAAAAATTGAACTAGTGACATCCCTGACTATCGCGGTCATTGTAATTCCGAACTATATAGAAATTTGAACAGCCCCAACATTAAATTTGTTAATGTTGTAGCGGAACTCGGTTTATTTGTACGTCCAAAAATACACCAGTCCGCCGGGTAATTACTGTTATTGTTGCTCATATAGTTTGGCCAGCGAAAGCTGAACCTAGCAAAAGGCAGGAATTACAAAAAATCTAAATAATAATATGGCATCACCTACCATATTTGGAATAAACAATTTTGATGCTTTCCTATTTTCTTGTTTTTGGCAAATGTTAACTAATTTTAATATTAAGCTTTTTGACTTTTTGTATAGAGTCGTTTATACACCGTGAAATTTAAGTGGTTGTTTTCCCGCAGTAAAATGATTCTATCTTAGTAGTACAATAGATTTGTGCAGTTTTTTTTATTCAAATAAAAAAATAGTAGTTTCACGATTGTGATAAACGAAACTCGAAAGCAATCTCGAACCAATGGTACCAGCCGCGCCGCAGCCGGTCACCGGATGGGGTCATTGCCCCTCGCGCGGTACAGATTATGCTGTATTACTTAGTGCGTAGAGCTTCTTTTGCTTTGAACATTGATTTCGTGCGGCAAGCAGTACCCAAACACGTCACATTTTGTAAAGATACTATCGTATCTCACGCTTTTGAGTTGATGATTATTTTTTTGATTAGTTGAGAACAACGATATATTTATTTTCAAAAAATAACTCGCACGATTCAATGGTGCTACTAAAGGTAAATCGTTCTGTTGCGGGAAAACAACCACTAAAATTTCACGGTGTATACTTACACGGTTAAATTAGGATAAGTCCATTGTAGTTACATGTTTGTTTTTAATAGTAGATTTAAACGTTCCCCCTGAAATCAAGTATCAACATCAATCAATCCTCAACAAACAAGTTTGAATGACATTGTCATAATGTCATTATAGTTAATGTTGCTCTTTCAAAAAACCCTGGATTCAGCTTTCACTAGCCAGACTATATTAACTTATACTTGCGGTTCAGTATGTAGTGTCCGAGAGATATTACTATGGAGAAGTTTTTATTAGTTTGTTTCAATCATCGATGAACTAAGTACTACACAATTTTTACGCGATGCGCATCTCATTGATTCATAACGAGACTGTTCATAAGTTGTTAATTTTCCCTTCCCACCTTTACATGCTTCGTCATCATCATCATCATCATCATCATCATCAGCCTATCACAGTTCACTGCTGGACATAGGCCTCTCCAATTGCACGCCACTTAGGTCGATCCTCGGCTTCTCGCATCCAGCTCCTGCCAGCCACCTTGCGCAAATCATCAATCCACCTGGCTTGAGGGCGTCCTACACTACGTTTGCCGAGACGCGGTATCCCCTCAAGAATTCGTTTACCCCATCGGTTGTCGGTTCTGCGGCTAATATGGCCAGCCCACTGCCACTTCAGCTTGCTAATCCGGTGGGCTATGTCGGTAACTTTAGTTCTCTGCCGGATCACCTCATTTCTGATTTTATCCCTAAGAGAAACTCCGAGCATAGCTCTTTCCAGCGAGCGACTTTAAACTTGTGGACTAGCCGTACCATCAGTGTCCACGTTTCGGCTCCGTATGTCATGACGGGCAGCACCTTCAATGCAGACCTTACATGCTTAGGACCGGAAAAAATTAAAACTACTCGTATGTTGCGAAAAACATTTTCGGGTGAAAACTTGACCAACACTTTTTAATTCATAAATAGGCTCTAAATACGATACATGAATATGAAAATTTTTGACGGTGATTTAAAAGTCATCCTGTATATTTTCAAATTGCTTTTTCAGTGTGTAATTCGTAAGTAAATAAAATGTTTAAATCTTGGTGATCTGGATACTATTTATTAATATCAGCCGTTAAATAATCTATACTAATATTATAAAGCTGAAGAGTTTGTTTGTTTGTTTGAACGCGCTTATCTCAGGAAGTACTGGTCCGATTTGAAAAATTCTTTTTGTGTTGGATAGTCCGTTTATTGAGGAAGGCTTTAGGTTATATAACATCACGCTGCGATCAATAGGAGCGAAGCATGAGTGAAAAATGTTGCAAAAGTAATCGCGATCATAATAAGGGAAATTGACGCGGACGAAGTAGCGGGGAACAGCTAGTAACTAATATCTTAGGTCCGTAATATCCGCTTAAATCAAATTACTACCCCTAAGATAGGTTTCTGAATTCTGACCTATCAAAGTTTACTCGGTACCATCAACATCGCACATTCTAACCCTCGTTACTCCTGAATCTCTAACAATATTTGCACTGCTACCTACATCGTCCGAAACAAGTAATTATCGTGCCATTGTTACTCCACAATCAGTGATATAATTAACTAATTTACAACTAGCCCGGAACGCGACGATGAATCAGTGGCCGTGGTTTGCTGTTATTAAGCGGCGGTTAGGGATCCGTAGTTTGAATCCCAGTTTTAGTCTCTGGAGTTTTCGGAATTTGTGTACGCATTTATTGTTGTTCACACTCAATAATAAAATAAGTAAATGTCAACACTACAAAACAATAAAAAAATACACCACACTCTTAAGAGGAAACACAAGGACCGTTTTTCCATACAAACGTAGTCCCCTGTTTCCTCCCTGGATAATGCCAGTAGAGCAATAATTTTTATAACTGAAATCTATGGCCACTATAAGCATGTTTAAATTAAATAATAAAAGAGATATGAGCCTTCAAAAATCTAAAAAATTTGCCAGATTTTTCGCTGTGCTCAAACATCTAGAAAACAAATTTGGCTAAATTTTTGAAAAAAAGCAAAATATACGAACACGGCCAAAGCCTTTCTTTAATTTTTAATGAAAAAAGTATTTAAATCGGTCTAGTTTTGGAAAAGGAATCAGGGGACTACGAAACGTTGATTTTGTGTGCTTTTAGTAGGTATTTTCGGTCCTAAATGCAGTTGTTTCTATCGTGCTCTGCGGTGGGGGCGTTCGGGACTGCGCGGCAGCAATATATTTTACAAATATCTATTTTTCAATTCTCTCGACCGTAATGTTTCCTCTTAACCTCCGTGGCGGAGCGGCGTACACACCGGTTTCAAGGTGTCTCCTGCTCCGAAATTGTGGGTTCAATTCCCGGACGGGTCAATGTAGAATACAAGTGTCTTTCTACATTTTCTCGGGTCTGGGTGTTTGTGGTATCTTCTTTGTTTCAGACTTCCACAATCCGTGTGCTTTAAATTTCTGGATCAGAACAATGTATGTGATGTTGTCAACATTTATTTATTTATTTAGTTAGATAGATAAATAAAGATCAAACATTTATTTGCGTAGCAATAAGAGTTACATGGAAGAAAAATAAAAGCACATAGTTTAGCCTATTCAAATGTGTATGATGCCAATTCTTTCTACGTATGGGTGTCGTAGAAGGCAACTAAAAGAGCACCAGAAGAAAATGGGTCGCTGCATCCTCTCTTACTGGTGTAACTGCTGCCATCAACCCAAGCGTTGATGGCAAATCTCTCTTCTAGGAGGCCAATGTCAAACCGTGGACTGATAATTTCAATTTTATTTAATTTTATTAAGAACTAGCCGTTCCCCGCGACTTCTTACGCGTCAATTTCTGTTTCTATGACCGCTATTATTTTTGCAAAATTTTTCACTGATGCTTCGCTCCTATTGGTCGCAGCGTGATGTTATATAGACTAAAGTCTTCCTCGATACATGGACTTTCCAACAAACAAAGAATTTTTTAAATCGAACCAGTACTTCCGGAGCTTAGCGCGTTCAAACAAACAAACAAACAAACAAACTCTTCAGCTTTATAATATTAGTATAGATAACAATTTAAACCTTTAAGCATTTAGGTAATTACACAATAAATACCGATATCCATAAAGTACCTAAGTATACTTTAGAAAAAATCCTTTTTAGGGTAGTCTTAGGGTTAATTTAAGTGCTGCCCCAATTGATTAAATTGTATTACTTCTAAACAAAGTCAATTCTCAAAAAACTAGAACAGTATCATTTTAGCAAATTATCTCTAGTATTTATTCAATCACAGTAAACTTGAAAACATATTTAAATTATCTTTACCATACAGGGTGAAATTTTAAACAAGTTCCAAAATTTTTTATTTTGGTATAGCCCAGTACAAAAATGTGAAGATAAAGCACTTTGAAAATATCCGCCAAAAATAAAAAAAATTGATAATGCATCCTAGTAGCAATTTTTTTACGCGATGTGCATCTCATTTATTCATTACAATACTATTCATAAGTTTTTGTGTTTCCCTTTATACCTTAACAGATCTGGGACCGTAAAAATTGAAAACTATATCGCGAAAAATATTTTCGGGTGACAACTTAATTTACATTTTTTACTTCATAATTAGGCTCTAAATACGATACTGAACGCATATGAAAATTTTGGTAAGTGGTTAAATTTTCATCCTGTATTTTTAGTCAAATACCTAGGTAGAGAAGGATATATTATTGGTGGTAGTGGTGCGTTTCCGATGCGCGTCAAAAGCAAAGGAAAATATCAGGCAGTGAGGCCCCGTTACGATTATGCCAATGAACAGATAAAGATTGAGTCAGATACATGGAAACCTGTATTAGGTACCGATCAAAGTTCAGAGCTTGAGTGCTACAACGCAAAAAGCGTGAATTTTTTTGAGTTTTGATTTGGTGACAAAAATCTGAAATATTTGTCACGTCTCAAAAATTGGAGGCTTATTTTACGGTTTTTTTTTTTTAAATGTTTTAATCCCCACATGCATAGCTCCAATATAAACATTTATCACGCTCAGTGGTCGCAAATCATTCTAATAGGGGTTAAAGTATGAAATTGCCGATTATTTTCCCACTTTTTATTTTGTTTATAGCTCTTAAGTATAGTCATATTATTGTGTAATTCTTTTTTTATTGTATCAAAAACTAAATAAAGTAACTTTTGACTAAAAAAAAAGTGCAATACTAGTGCCTATTACTTCAAAGGAAGTCGTTGAAAAGACCCCTTACATTGTGTCAGCTGTCCTTCTTGCTTCAATTAAGTATATTTGTATTATATACTTTGATTTTCAGAAATTTAAATACTATAATGCGTAGCTTTATAACCATCTAACTTTCACCTTTAATTGCATCGAAAACGGTTCAGGCGTTTTTAAAAAAACTAAAAAATTGTCAGTATGGACAAATGACTTTTCTCGATTTCGTCCATACAAAACGGCAATTTCATACTTTAACCCCTAATATTTGTCAAATGTTGTTTTATTATTTATCTGATTTAATGAGGACTGCCAATGAAATAGAGTTTAGTAATGTTGGTTGATGTTTGCATTAACTTGTATTTGTATATTTGAATGGTACGTGTTAAATTTTATGTTTTAAAATGGTTTTTAAAAAGGTTATATAATTGCTTGGACAAAAATTTCGTCTGCCTTAGAAGGGATTTAGTTGCCAGCAATATAATTGCCATAATAACAGTTTAGCAGTTTCAAACATATGAAAAGCTTCATTTTTATCATTCGTAATAGGTATATTTATCTCAGAAGTTGGAGGTATATATATATATATTTTAAGACATGCCTCATTGGGCCACACAAAGCCATCTAGTCCCAAATTAAGCTACTATTAAGTACCCTGTCGTATGGGGTACTAGACAACCGATAAACTACTCATATACTTTTTTTTTTTTTGTAAATACATACTTATAATACATAGAAAACACCCAGACCAGTACAAACAGACATGTTCATGCACACAAATATTTGTACTGTGCGGGGATCGAACCCGCGACCCATGGGTCAGAAGCAGCGTTAACTACCGCTGATCCAAATGGTCGTACATAACCAAAAACATTTATGGAACTCCACTGGCTTACAGCGTAAAGACTTATATAAAAGAAATATAAATTCGTCTCTACAAAAAATGTTTTAGAAGTCTAATTAAGAGCAGTCGAATTGACCAGTAAGCAAATATGGTGGAAACGAGGATCTTCACGTGTCGGTACTACACAAAACAATATTTCTGATTACGTTTAAAAAAAATTACCGGCCAAGTGCGAGTCGGACTCGCGCACGAAGGGTTCCGTACCAAAAAGGTCAAAAAAACTGGTTTGTTGTATGGGATAAATATTTATTTTATATTGTTTTTAGTATTTGTTGTTATTGCGGCAACAGAAATACATAATTTGTGAAAATTTCAACAGTCTAGCTATCGCGGCTCATGAGATACAGCCTGGTTACAGAGCGACGGACAAACGGACAGACGGACAGACAACGAAGTCTTAGTAATAGGGCCCCGTTTTTACCCTTTGGGTACGGAACCCTAAAAATCCTGTAACATTTATACAACAAAAGTTTGATTACCCAACCAATAGAAAATGGAGTACCATAACAAGTGCTTAATTTATTAAATCAGAGTAATTTAACTGAAAACCATAAAATTCACCGATCGTGCTCCGATCGGAAATCGAACCCATTTCTCACCCAACTTCCAGCGCGGAAAGTTTTTGTCATAATTTCCAAAACAATCGCGTAACGATCTAAAACTGAATCGGTAATTGGATTTTCTACGTCTGGAATAAAAAAAAAAACGTATTACAACTTTTAAACAGTCGATTTAGGTAGCGATGGTCCCAATGGTCCGTTTTAATTAAAAGAGGGAAAAACTCGACGGAATCGTCCATTTTGAGGCTACTACTGTTACTAATGGTACCGATGTTATGTTGTTTGAGTTTTAGGTACTCTTGATCGTTACTAAACTTTTTCGCCCATTAGCTTTTGATCGCAAGGAGATTTTTACCGTCCAAACTATTGTAAGAGAATTCACTTAATTCATTCAACACTGAACGTATCTCATCAAAAGATCGTTTCTTTTAATTTGATCCGACCGAGAATCGAACTCATGATCCATGCGTAGTAGGCTGACCTTTACACCACTACACCAATCGGACCGCAGTACTATAAAAATAATTTGTGTACCATAAAAAGGAAACTCTCAATATTCCACATATTAATGTTTTTTCGCGCTACTGAGTCACGCGAGAAATCGGGACAACTGAATCTACTAGAGATATATCCACCTTTTATCCGTACATAGCCCGATACAAATATGCCACACATTAATAATTTTTCAAGCTAATGAGTCACGCGAGAAATCGGGACAACAGAATCTTCTCGAAAGGCGACCGCGTACCGGACGACGTTCCGAGGGCAGGCCTCCTACAAGGTGGACCGACGATCTGGTCAAGGTTGCGGGAAGCCGCTGGAGGCAGACAGCACAGAACCGATCGTTGTGGAGATCCTTGGGGGAGGCCTATGCCCAGCAGTGGGCGTCGTTCGGCTGATATGATTTATTTACTTATTTCATTTTATTATAAAGTTTACCTACAGTTGTTACCTTACAATGTAGCGTAAAATTAGCACTTAACATACACAGTAAACATGATATAATGCACAAACACTTACAGGTAAACATGACATACATAATACAACATTACATAGCAGACAGATAATTTCTTAAAACATAAAACATCAGCAAAACAAGAAAGAAAGCAAAAAGAAAAAAAAAAACGGTTCTGAGAGTTTACTGAGGAGACTCCAAAAGTGCTTGTCGCGTTAACTTTTTTAATCGGGCTAGTGATAAGGTGTGCACATCCACCAATCCGCACACCCGGTTATACACCTCGTAGATCCTGGAGATGGGCGAGTTTGAGCCATGAACAGTTCTACGAAACGGACGGGTCAGTAGTTGTTGCATTGGCTTTCGCGGTACCCTACCAGGCACTTTAAATCAGATTTTGCTCAGAAGTTTGGGACAGTTTAGATGATTTCTCAGGATCTTGTAAAGGAAAGTAATATCAGCTTGTTGCCTATACCATTCCAAACCTCCCCAATAACGTTTGGTAGGAAATGTACTTGTAAGGTATACCAGAATGATGATGAAACTACGCGAGACATATCCACCTTTTATCCGTGGATACAAAGTCCGATACAGATATGCCACCTAAAAGGGTCCTTATTCAAATGATTGACATTGAGTTTATGTCAGTGTCAAATTTATAACCCGGTCGAATTAGGAGGAAACACCACGGCCGTTTTTCCATACAAACGTAGTCCCCTGTTTCCTCCCTGGATAATGCCAGTAGAGCAATAATTTTTATCATAAAAATCTTTGGCCATTATTAGCATGTTTCTGTTTTCTGTTTTTTCATAAATTAAATAATAAAAAAGATATGAGCCCTCAAAAATCGAAAAAATTCGCCAGATTTTGCGCTGTGTTCAAACATTCAGAAAACAAATTTGGCATAATTTTAGAAAAACAGGAAAACATAACGAACCCGGCTAAAGGCTTTCTTTAATGTTTAATGAAAAAAGTATTTAAATCAGTCTAGTTTTGGAAAAGTAATCGGGGGACTACGAAACGTTGATTTGGTGTGTTTTTAGTAAGTAGTTATTTTCGGTCCAAGAAGCAGTTGTCTCTATCACACTCTGCGGTGAATGCGTTTGGCACTGCGCGACAGCAATAGATTTTACAAATACCTATTTTTCAATTCTCTCGCCCGTAGTGTTTCCTCTTAATATAGTATACTAATGTTATGTTGTAACTATTTGATTAAGGCGACAACTAGAGCTAAGTACTGCCTCCAATTGATTAAATTTTAATACTTCGAAACACAAACAATTCTCAAAAAATAAAAGTAGCATTTTAGCAAATAATTATCTCTAGTATGTATTAAATCACAGTAAACTTTTCATTTAGTTGTTTATAGAGTCGAATTTGTCGCTAACGCCAAAAGCGGCCGCTTTCAGCAATAATGTACAATACGAAAGAATGCCAGAATAAAAAGCTGTTAACAGTTATTCCATTATTACTGGAGGTAAGTAAGTAAAGTAAGTAAAGTAACAGCCTATAATCATCCCACTGCAGGGAAAATGCCTCCATCATTGAATTCAAGTTACCACAGCAATGATGGGAACTGGCATAATCACCACGCTTGCCAAATGCGGGTTGGTGATCACAAACTAGAGCAAAGTTCGAAAATTCGAAATTATTTGTTGCCCGACCCGGGGATCGAACCTGTGACCCCGAGATCTTGGCCCGGTATTTAAACCACTAGACCAACGGGGCGTTACTAGAGGTAATTTGCTAAAATGATATTGTTCTGTTTTTTTCAGAATTGGTTTTGTTTAGAAGTAATAAAATGAAATCAATTGCGGGCAGCACTTATCTCTAGTACTGCCGTCGCCTTAATAATAGGGGTTAAAGTATGAATTTGCCGATTATTTTCCCACTTTTTATTTTGTTTATAGCTCTTAAGTATAGTCATATTATTGCGTAATTATTTTTGTATTGTATCAAAAACTTAATAAAGTAACTTTTTACTAAAAAAAATTGCAATACTACTGCTTATTACTTCAAAGGAAGTCCTTAAAAAGACCCCTTATAATGTGTCAGCTGACCTTCTTGCTTCAATTAAGTATATTTGTATTATATAACTTTGATTTTCAGAAATTTAAATACTATAATGCGTAGCTTTTTAACCATCTAACTTTCACTTTTAATTGCATCGAAAACGGTTCAGGCGTTTTTAAAAAACTAAGAAATTTTTAGTATGGAAAAATGACTTATCTCGATTTCGTCCATACAAAACGGCAATTTCATACTTTAACCCCTAATAAAAATGTTCCCGTCAAATGGGGGAAAATTTAATTGGGACATTTACTAACGCTGATTTTGTATCTTGTTTTTTAAATCACATCAACACTTTTATCACAGTTTTAATTACATTCGCTAGCACCGGCGAATCGGACGTCGATTCTGTTATTGATGACCTCTTGAGCGATGAAAAATTAATAAAAATTCAGATGAGTTTCTGCTGTGCTGGAATAATATGTTCCAATTTTCGGGTGGGCCGTGCAGTTGTAAATTTTCAATTTATTTAACTAGTGCTCCGACCGCGTCTTTGTTCGCGTGGGATCCGGTTTTATCGCTCTGGGTTATACGGACAGACACACAGACAGACAGACTTGACGAAACTACAAGGGTTTCGTTTTTTGCCATTCGGCTGCGGAACCCTTAAAACGTGGACAACATCACATACATTGTTCTAATTACAAAGTAAGTAAATATTTTAAGCTCTCGCATAGTGGAAAACAGAAGTAACGAAGGTACAGACCTCAGTAAATGTAGAAAAGCACTTTTTTTTCTTACATCTACCCCTCCGGGAATCGGACTGGAGCAGGCGACATCTTCAAAATAGTGTTGCCGAACTATCGATAGTTTTAATCGAATATCATGTACCCTATCGATAAGCCTATCGATAGTATCGATACCATCGATAGTATCGATACTATCGATAGCACAGGACAAGGCAATACTATCGAATGAGTTCAATACTATCGATACTATCGATAGTATTGTATTTCGCTATTAACAAACTATCGATAATGTCGATAGTATCGATACTATCGGTTTTATTTGCAACGATGCTATCGATAGTATCGTTTGTTTTGGACTATCGATAGTTTACAATTTGCAATAGTATTAGGTATGTTTCAACAGTAATGGTAGTGGTGGACCATTTAAGCCGATAATATTAAGGCAATGTCAAATAATATTACCGCAAGGAAACTATCTATTTGATATTATTTATTCCTATATCTGCATAGTTGATTGTGTTTGACTATTATACCTGAAAATTGTAAACAATACTATTGCAAATTATTAAACTATCGATAGTCCAAAACAATCGATAGTATCGATAGTATCAATCCTATCGATACTATCGATAGTTTGTTAATAACGAAATACAATACTATCGATAGTTTCGATAGTATTGAACTCATTCGATAGTATTGCTTTGTCCTGTGCTATCGATAGTATCGATAGTATCGATAGGCTATCGATACTATTGATAAATGACGTTAACTATCGATACAATATCGATAGACTATCGATAGTCGACTATCGATCGGCATCACTACTTCAAAGCCAGTCTGTACGCCACTCCGCCACGTCACGCAGCATTGATTGTGTTGTGTTCGTTCTAAGTTAAGTTCGTTCTAAGCGAACAAAGCTTTTAGGTACTTGTTATGTGTTAAATAGGATTATTAGCACGCGTTCAAATATGCATGAAATCACAGAAATACCGGCGGTATCTTTTGAATTTAAGCATTTATTTTTGGTATAATTACTAACATTCCTTATGAACAGGTACTACGGTAATAAAAACGTGGATATAAATCATATTAACATTTTATTTTAATGTATGATTCGCAAAAAATCAAGATACTACTTATAATATTTTGTCCCGCCTGAGACAAAAAAAAAAAAAAAAAAAAATATTTTCAAGTTTATATACTGATATTATTAGTGCAATAAAGTTGCTAAAATATCAAATAAAGTATAAGATACTACTTACTTTCAAATCAAATACAAAAAAAAAACTTTTTTGCAGTACCAGAAATACCCGGTAAATGAGTTTCATTTCTCGGTACTGAGGAAATGGAATTTCCCAGGAATCCCTGGAAACAATCTCTATTAGTCAGACATAAGTCATCAGTACCTACATAATAATATCTATCTTAAGTATCATGTTTACTTTTTTATATTTAAATATTAGTTACAATTAGGTAAGTTTGAATAAATACACAACATTGTTATTTGTTTCATGAGATGCAGCTGTTTTTTTCCTAATTTTTTTGTTACCATTGCTGCTATTGTTTGTGCAATTAATTAAACTATAGGTCTAGTTTTGTCAACATAATTCTAACATTTTGAAACCTGTATATGACCGTTTGTTTCTGAATAAATAAAAAAAATTAAGAAACTTTATTAAGTATAAGCCCGGGGTGTAGTTAAAATGTTTTACAATTACGATCTGAAATCAGTCCATCTTAACACAAAAAAGTAACAGCTTAAAATTATCCCACTGATGGGCAAAGGCCTCCCATTGATTTCAAGTTACCATAGCGTTCTCAACGCTCCTTTGGATGGTATTTTAAAAAACGGCTAATATTTTGGGGTCTCGGGTTCGATTCCCGGGTCGAGCAACAAAAAGTTTTGAATTTTCAAACATTGCTTGGGTTTGTGATTACCAACCCGCATTTGCCACGCGTGGCGATTATGCCATCATTGCTGTGGCAACATAAATTCAATGATGAAAGCCTTTCCTTGCAGTGGGATGATTATAGGATGTTACTTTACTATATTACATAAGTAATATATTTATTTTATTTTTATTTTTATGTTTATGTTTATTTTTATTTTATTTATTAGGGATAACAAACAGCTGCTTATACAATTACATTTAAAATCTAGTACAAGTATAAATAAGATACATTTTTCAATATGAAGCCCCCACCGTTATCCTCGACTTAATACAATGTGATACTCGATTTAAAACTAACAAATATTTGCTTAAAAAACAATAAGTACATCATCTCAGTTGTTTTGTGAAGAACCAAAAAATTCCTCCAATAATCTAAGACAAAGAGCAAAATCTGCCCTTAACTAATTCCATCAAAGGTCTCGCATCAAAAGATTCAAGTATTTCCGAAACTTTATTAATTTCGTTCGAAGATCTAATTTTTTGATAAAATCGTCATATAAAGATAGTACTAATCTCTTTTTCTTATTACCTCAACGCCTACTCCCACTTTTAATAATTGATATTAAATGTAAGATCACCTTTACCAGAATTTCAAATACATGTGACATACACAAATGACGTATTTTTTCTTTTGGTATAGCCCAGTACAAAAATGTCAAGATAAGGCACTTAGAAAATGTCCGCAAAAAATCTAAAATTTTTGATACGGCTGCCTAGCAACACTTTTTTACGCGATTCGCATCTTATTCATTAATTACGATACTATTCGTAAGTTTTTGATTTTCCCTTTATACCTTATCAGGCCTAGGACCGTAAAAACTGAAAACTATATTGCGAAAAATATTTTCGTGTGAAAGCTTGATTTACATTTTTAAGCTATTGCATAGCTTCTATCGCGGGCCTTGAGCGTGGAGACCGAATCCAGAAATTCCGTAACGAAAATAACCTAACACCCCCCCACTCCGACCGGCACAGCGGTGATACTTTTTAGTTTTATAATTGCATAAGTTGATAAAAAATGCTATGCAATAGCTTTACCGCGGCAGTCTCTGAGTGCCACACGTCTTTTTTTTTACTTCATAAATGGGCTCTAAATAATATGATACTAAAAGCCTATAAAAATTTACACGGGGTATAACACACAAATTTTTGTACTGTGTGGGGATCAAACCCGCGACTTATGGCTCAAAAGCAGCGTTTACTGCCACTGATCCAAATGGTCGTCAACGTTGGTCCATTTAAATAAGAAAAAGATTAACCGCGCGAGGTACAAAATTGGGTTAAGATTTAATTTTGCTTTGAAAAAGATTAAATAAGAACCGAATCAAATCGGGATACAAACCACCAATTTGCTGGTGTCAAAAAAGAAGCCAGATATTTTTTTTCTGTAAAAAGGCACACACCAACAGTCCAAAGCAATTAAACAATCCATTCCACTTTACATCTAGCAATGAATACTAACACCACACTCAAGAGAGCTCCAAAAAAGACCAAAACGAGCTGGTCTTTGTTTCAACGGCCAGTGAGGTTATAGAAGCCATCTATCATTGTCGATGGGGTGCCAGCGTCCATGTTTTATTTATCGGCACCCATTACGGGCCCCATCGAAATATATGGCCCAGCAATGGACCAGCTCCGCAAAATGAACGATTTAAGTTGATTTCATTGTTTATGTCGCCATCTAGCGGTGGAAAATTGACGTATTGGCATTTCAGCGGTAATATTAATTTAGTGTGAAACATTAAACGCAATAGGTACGAGAGATGATAGAGCTTCAATGAATCACTGTATTGATCGATCAATTTGCTGTGTATGCATTTAATACATTTCACTCGTTGAATTTTGTTTTTGCGTACCTACATAAGCAAGCATTCACACTAATAATAATCGTAATCAATTAAATAAAGTGAATTACAAATTACCATTAATCCGTCGATCGTGAGTTATTCCAGACACAATTGAAATCAATTGTTATCGTGGCACCCGAGTGCCTCCTGGGGGTTGAGGGATTAAACCATTTCATAATTATTCGTAACAAACAATTTCAACGGAGCATATAACATGAGTTTGTATCAGAAAACCCCAACAATTTGTAAGCTTTTAACGCCAAACCAGACCTCCCAAGGTTAACAAATGCCCCATCAAATCCAACAAAAAGACTGATCATTTTCTCATCTATCAGGCCATCAATCTCCGATAAATAGTAAGGTGAAAAACAATAGCAAACGTTATCCGTGGGTTTTAATTAAAGCGACTTCCGTGTGACAGCGGATTGATCGGTGTTGCCTCATGATTGATGATCTAATATTGCCAGAATGTCAATACGCGGGTTAGTAACCCGCAAAAGGGATGGAAAAACGAGTATCTAATTGAAGAATATTCAAACACTCGCACACACTAATTTAAAGCACTCGTATTTTGGAAATCAAAAACAACTAAGGTACCACAAACACCCAGACCGAATAAAATATAGTAAAACCCTTTTTTTCTACATTGAACCGTCCGGAAATCGAACCCGGGACCTCGGAGCAGGCGACACTTTGAAAACCGGTGTGTACGTCACTCCGCCGTCGTCATCAGATTGTAATGTAGTTCTTTATTTTACAATGGCCTTACATAACCAAATGCCTAACCGTGTTAGGGCTACGGCCAGACCGCCCTTGTCTCATTATACCGTATAAATTCGCGACTAATTAGTCCTGTGACGTGGATTAATGCGTCCCCGCTCTGCCGGCGACATTTCTGTTGGTAGCTAGCTGTATAAGCAGCACTTGTATGACTGCTTTACATGGGTCTACTTACTGTTTACAATCTTGGTTAGGGTAATTCTGATATAAGAAATAATTATTACAAAACTCTTATGAGTTGTTCTGCAATTGGTATTGATATCAATAAAAGTAAAGTAAAGTCTTGAAAAGTTTAGGATGATTGCACTTCGAGATCGAAGATACATGATGGACATGTGCTTTCTTTATAAGATAATTAACGGACAGATACAATGTAGCAACTTGGTCTCGCGAGTTTCATTATCGGTACCATATAAATATCCCAGACATCGCATAGCCAAAATATTCGCTACACCATTAGCTAGAACTAACCTCGGTCGCCAGTCACCCTTGACACGGATTTGTAATGGATACAACGCACTGCTTATAATAAAATTCCAGTATTTGGTAACACCTTAGCTAATTGTAAAAAAAACATTACAAGCTTCTTTCTCGGATCTCAGGGAATTTGACTTGTCATACTTATACTGTCAAATTTGCTAAATTTTGATATAATACGCCTACTTTGTAATACGAGTAGTATAGTTTATTGAATAGCATACCTAATCTTTTTTTTTTATGAGCGCTATGTACGCCGTTCTTTGATATGCATCAGAACAAACCCTACGTATCATAGATTTTGAGAATGTGTCAATGTGTATCATGTGGCTGTACTTATTAAATAAATAAAATAAATAAAAGTGTAGCGTGCAATTGTATAGACGCGCGCTGCCGCGCAGATCCGAATACTTTCCCTCTCGCACAATGTTCTGTCTCGCTCTCACACCCCACCACGACTGTTTCGCACACGGCCCTAGGCGCCGGACCCTTTATAAGAAGCTGCGCGTCCTACGAGCTTTCGCACTCTCCATTTCCACTCCGTGCGGTGCAGACGTCCGTCTGCCCGTGCGCCCCTCCCATCCTTCCGGTGATAGGCGAATGCCATACACCAACGCTCGCACTCGCATTATTTTGCATCGTTGTGCAATTATCTGTTATTGACTGTACTCACTGTTTGTATCAAAACAGTGATACTTTAAATAACCGATCGCGTTTGAGTTGGTTGATACCTTACGGTGGCAACGAAGCCAACTGAGCGCACCCGGTTCGCTCTCCGGGGCCTCCAGGCCCTGGCAAAACCGCAGTCCCGGACCCACTGCACTTGGGCCTAGTCCCAAGGGGAAGGGAAGAACGGCTATCCGTTAGGGATACCTGTTCGCTCGCCGCCCCCCCTCCCCCCTGCCTCTGGCGGGGGGTGTCCCTTTGCTCTGTTTTTTTACTAGTCTTGTCTTGTTTAGTATTTTCAAATATGGCCGATCGATTGGCCCAACTCAATGACTACCTAGACGCAAATCCAGGGTTCCTGGATGAAATTCTGGCACTTTTTAAAGACAGATTCCCCTCCTTAACCTGCAAGACCCCAAGTGGTCTCACAACCCCCGAAGATGGCGAGTCCACAGACGAAATGGATGTCTGCTCAGCACCACCCACTCTCAAGCGCACCCTGTCTGACAGGTCCGCTTCCCCGACCCTATCTCAGGAGTCCTCCACGTCTCTCCCTTCTGATGAGGCATTCCAGCCTGTCTCGAGAAAGGGGAAGCGCGGTAAACGCGCCAAGAACCGGGGCTCTCCGGTACTTGAGTCACCAGCGTCCCCTTCCCCCGTCCCATCCCCGGCCACCCCGGCCACCCCCGCTGTCTCAATCCCTCTGCATCGAGCAGGGACTACACCAACGGTGTCCCCTGCTCCCACTGCTCGCCAAGACTCGCGGTCTAAGCCCACTTCTGCCAAACAAAGGCCGCCCCCACCAATTTTCCTAAGATGCAAAGAAAAGTGGACTGAAGTGTCCCGGCTTTGCATCGAAGGCAAAATTAAATACACCCGTGCATCCAACACGGGTGAAGCCATCAAAATAGAGGTGCCGAGCATCTCTGACTTCCGTAGCCTTATCGAGCTACTAACCAAAAACAAACTCCCTTATCACACTTACGCTCTTCCTGAAGAGCGCAAAGTACGCGCGGTCCTCCGCGGAGTCCCGGTAGAGCTCCACATGGATGAGGTCAAAGCCGACCTCACAAAACAAGGTTTCCCTGTTGAAGCTGTACATCCAATGTACGGCCAGGGCAAACGCCGTTTCCCCCTGATGTTGGTCGTCATGACCAACTGTCCCCGCGCCCGTGATTTGTTCAGGCACAAAGAGATTGTAGTCTGCGGCCTGTCCAATATCAGGGTAGAACCCCCGCGCAGCCGTGGGGTCCCAGGCCAATGTCACCGCTGCCAGCTCTATGGGCACGCAGCGGCTAACTGTACAGCCCCACCAAGGTGCGTTAAGTGCCTTGGCTCCCACTCCACCAGGGAGTGCGAACGCACGCGCGACACCCCCGGGGAACCGGCGTGCGTGAACTGCGGCCTTTTTGGCCACCCTGCCAACTGGCGGGGATGTGCACGCGCGCCGCGCCCGAAACCCCAACCTCCCATGAGGTCGCAGGTTGGCCCCCCTACCCATTCATTCACCAACTTCCCTGCTCTCCCGAAATCGGGCGGCAGGGAGGCAGCCCCGGCCACTAAGCCGACAGGGAGCTGGAGGAAACCCCTCAATTCAGCTCCCAAACCTCCCCCCTTCACCCCGCATGAGAGGGTCCTAATTCCGCCACAAAAATCGCGTTCACACAATAGTGACGACGATTTCACCTTGGTGTCCGACTTTATCGATAATATCGATATCGACGAAATAAATATAATCGCAAACAAACTGCGAAATGCCCGTTCCACCCGAGACATTATTATGACACTTAGTCACCACGAAAGGTGTCTGAGAGTCATAAAAAGTCTCAAGCCCCAGATTAATTAATTAATTAATTAAGCCCACCCCATAAGACCCTTCAGGTCGCCCCCAGCCCTCTAAATCGGCTGCCACCCCTTCTGGGAGTCAGTCGATAAGTAAATAATTAATTCAGGCCTACGTTCACTACGAACAACGGCTCCTTAAATTCATTTATTCTAGGCTCACATTCCTCCCGAATGCCAGCCTCCTTCAGTGCGTAAACCGCTTAGGCGAGAAACGCCCTGCGCCACACTCCCCCATGGGGTGTGGTCGCCTCAGATACGCTACGGCACCTTTGGTGGTAGCGAATAAGGGTGGTGTTTAGTGAGTAGAAGTCTCACATAACCTCACAGCCGGCTGTGAGGTATCCATGAGGATTCACCACCTCCTTCCCCCGTGGGAGGGTTGCCGTTCGAGCGATCGTTTCAATAGGAAACGACCGGTCGTCCGTGTGCAAAAAAAAAAAAAAAAAAAAAAAAAAAACTACGAGCTTTACTGCTGTCCGATCCCCCCTCCCAGATGCTGTCCGATCCCCCCTCCCAGATCGGGCCCGCCAGAATGGAGCCCGACCGTGATCCGGCATGCCACGGCATCTCCGGTTCCGGCGGCGCCACCACTGGTGGGTTCGCCATTTGGTAGGGTGCCATTAGCACCCCACACTGGCCCGATCACGCCCGCTAGTATGGGCCCCGGTGCGAGCGAGCCTGAGGCTTCGCTTCGCGAAGCCTCACCCTCGGCCACACCGGAGTACCGCTAGCGTGGCGGACCTAGGCTGAGCGCCTTCAGCGCTCGCCACACTCTGCCCGGTTTAACTGATTAAAGCCTCCCATATGGGGTTTCAGTGATAGGTCCGTCAAAAAAAAAAAAAAAAAAAACGAGCTTTACTTAGCTAGCAACCGTACTGGAGCGATAGTCACCTACACCTACAGTCCTCCAGTATCGGCAGTCCAGGCAATAGAGATGCGATAGCCACCTGCAGTCCACTCTTGAGCCTAAGTAGAAACTTAGCTGATTTATAGGCTAGGAGTGCGATAGCCACCTGCAGTCCACTCCGATGCCTGTGGCGAATGTGTGTAATAACTTAGTATGTAAACGATATACTTAAATAAACGATTATCGACAACATTGGCGTTTCACTTCCAACCCTTCATTGTGGCGCCCAACGAAAATTTTTTTTTTTTGCCATGAGCAACACCGATGACGAATATTGTGATCCGAAGGTAGAAGAAGAAAAAGCCATAATGTCAGAATCAGCGTTACAATTATCAGACGCACAATTCAGCCAGCTATTAAGTAAAATTCAAACAAGCACAATGTCGAATAAGAACTTTACTCAATGCAATTTGCGCTTTAATGGAGAACGGGACCACGAAAAAGTGCAAGAATTTGTGACAGCCGTCGAAATCTACAAAAGCATTGAAAATATCCCCGACGCCGAAGCCTTGACTGGATTGCCATTGTTACTGAAGGATAATGCTAGTACTTGGTGGCAAGGAGTACGAGCCGATATCAAAACTTGGCCATCAGCACTACAAAATTTGCAATCAGCCTTCGCCCCAAAGCGCCAGCCGTACGAAATCTATATGGAACTGTTTGCTTCAACTCAAGGTAGTGACGAATCTATAGATGCGTTTCTTTGCCGCAAGAGGGCTTTGCTTGGTTTATTACCTACTAAACGACATAAAGAGGATGAACAGATTGATTTTATATATGGCTTACTGAAGTTAGAACTGAAGAAAAAAATTGGTCGGTCCTCTTTCAAAACTTTTGCCCAATTGCTAGAGCGTGCTCGTGAGCTGGAAACGTTAGAGAAAAACGAGCAGACGCTAGTTTTCACCGCAGCACACGCGAAATTCAAAGTTAAGCGATGTATATATTGCAGTAGAAAAGGCCACTTAATAGAAGAATGTCGAAAGCGCTTGGCTAAACTGAATACTTCCACTGAGGAGAAAACAATACCATTGCAAAATGAAAAGCCTCCCATTTCGTGTTACGGTTGTGGTGCAGCAGGCGTTTTTCGCAGTAATTGCAGCACTTGTAAAGGAAAAGAGACCCCGCCAGGACCTGTTGCTTTTTACACACTTAATGCAACACTAGAGAACCATGTAAAAATACCGACAATTGAAATAAATGTTCATGGGAAAAAAGGTTACGCTTACTTGGATACTGCTGCGCGTACAAGTGTTGCTAGCGCTCAACTATACAATATCCTACTGCAGACTGAAGCCAGATTTACAGAACAACCAGCCGATATCAGCCTCGCAGATGGAACCGTCTCCCTCGTTCGTTTGAAGACAACAACTGTCAATATCACCATAGGAGACCGAACAGTACCAATATCTTTATCAGTCCTACCAGGTGCCACTGACAACAGAACCCTCCTTGGAATTGACTTTTTAGAATCAGTTGGCATGGTACTCAATTTGCCACAACGCACTTGGCACTTTTTAGATGAACCAGGGAAAAATTATAGCTTCATACAAACAAGAACCTCAAATCCTACACTCGCTAATAAACTGCCTGGAAGCATCATAGATTATGAGAATCCGGTGTCTGAATTCTTACGTTGGGCAAGGGACTTACAAATGCTGTCACCAATACCAAATACACCATCGCCTGAAAACTCTCCAACGAAAAAACGACGTTGGGAACTCATCAAGCTGGACACGCCACCTCGTCCAACTCGTCCACGAGAACCTGCACCTGTGAATTCTTGTAATCAAGACCCTCGAATCGATTATTTGCCAATAAACCCTATTCAATTCTATTCTCTTGATATTTTATTGCATCCAGATGAAGGTACTTTAATGTCTACCACTGAACGAGACCAATTAAACAACCTGTTAACTAAACATTCAGATATTTTTGGCCAAAGTACTGAACCTACGTCATACGCGGAGCTCCGCATTGATACGGGCATGCATAGTCCAATAGCTGTAAAACCGTACAGGCTATCGCCGGCAAGGCAAATGCAGTTACGGACCAAGATAGATGAGATGATAAGTAATGACATCATTGAAGAGTGTGATTCACCGTGGTCAGCACCCGTCATATTAGTACCCAAAGGCGACGATGATGTAAGAGTTTGTATCGACTACCGTCGTTTGAATGAAATCACAAAACCTGACAGATATCCGCTACCACGAATCGACGATTTATTACACCAAGCTAAAGCAATGCCTTACATGACTACGACTGACCTCCAATCTGGCTATTGGCAAATTAAAATACATCCAAACGATCTAGACAAAACAGCGTTCATTTCGCCCTTTGGAACATTTAGATTTAAACGTATGCCTTTTGGTTTACGTAATGCACCAGCGACTTTTCAAAGATTAATGGATAAATTCGTTCAGGGGCTGAATGCAAAATGTGTCTTAACTTATTTGGACGATTTAATTGTACGGTCTGGCACATTTTTAGGGCACCTTAAAGACCTAGCTGAGATATTTGAAAAACTACATAAATTTAACCTAAAAGCTAATAGAAAAAAATGTAAATTTGGATGTACAGAAATTAAATATTTGGGTCACCTGATTGTGCCAGAAGGAATAACCACCGATCCAGAGAAAACTGCTGCTATAACAAATAGACCAGAACCCAAAAACTTAAAACAATTAATATCATTTCTGCAAACAGCGTCATGGTTCAGAAGATTTATAAAAGATTTTGCAGAAATAGCACGACCGTTAACCAACTTAACAAAGAAAACCACAGTATGGAAATGGTCTAACGAACAAAAACAGTCATATGAGAAATTGAAGAAGGCATTAACTACAGCACCCATTCTAAAACAAGCTGATTATGGAGCACCATTCACCATCAAGACTGATGCCAGTAATTACGCTCTAGGGGCAGCTTTACTGCAGGGGGAGGGTCCAAACGAGCACCCTATTGAATATGCCAGCCGTCTTCTTACACCAGCAGAGTATAACTACACAGTCACAGAGAAAGAAGCACTAGCGATTGTATGGGCAATATCTCGCTTTCGAGGTTATATAGAAGGAACTAAATTCCTAACTATTACTGACCATCAACCATTGAAGTGGCTACTTGACTTAAAATCACCTACAGGTCGACTTGCTCGATGGGCATTGCAATTACAGCCCTATAACTTTGAAATCAAGTATTCCCCAGGAAGAACTAACGTCATAGCAGATAGTCTTTCTCGACCACCATGTAACAATCACACTCAACAATGTGAAATCTGCCAAGTAGATATCGATTTGCCTCGAAGAAACGAGAGCAATATTCGTAAAGAACAAATAAAAGATGAAGACCTAAGTATTATAATAAAAGCACTAGAAGGACAGTCAACATCGGAAGATTATATGCAATGGTCAAAAAGAGGCTACCTCATCCACAAGGGTGTACTCTATCGATTTACCCCTGATCAAGAAGATGAAAACGCAAAACTAATCGTACCTAAACACGAAATACCAAATTTACTAAAATCATATCATGACATACCTACTGCTGGACACTTAGGAGTGGACAGAACTGTAAAAAGAATAGAAAAAAAATTCTTTTGGAAGGGTTTACGCAAAGATGTGATAAAATATGTCAAATCTTGTACTGAGTGCCAAAAATATAAGCCGACAAATCAAAAACCAGCTGGCCTATTTCAGTCAACAGCTAAAAACCAACGTTTTGAAGTTTTATCAATAGATTTATTTGGACCATTACCTAAAGGCCCAAATGGCGAAAAATGGATATTCATAGTAGAAGATACAGCCTCACGATGGGTGGAACTATTTGCATTAAAAGAAGCAACAGCCCAGCAATGCGCTCTCAAGTTACTGAATGAAGTGTTTTTGAGATATGGATTACCACGCAGAATAACTAGTGATAACGGCACACAGTTCATATCTGCTGTAATGCAAAAACTAATGTTTTGTCTTAATATACAACAATTCATGACACCCGTGTATCATCCAGAACCAAACATTGTAGAACGAAAAAATAGGGACATGAAGAGTCAGATCGCAATAATGGTAAAGAATGAACACTATAGATGGCCTGAAACTTTACCCGCCATAAGATTTTCAATGAATTCAGCACACAATCAAAGTACGGGTTATTCATCAGCTTACCTGACATTTGGGAGGGAAATGAGAACACCATATGATATTTTCCATAATTTTGAAGACGTTGTACTATCAGAAAACTTTATTCCAGAGATCACGCCACATCTAAAAAACTTAGCTAAAGATTTAGCCTCCGCAAAGGCTAATGTTGAAATGATGCAAGACAACAATCGAATCAGAGCAAACCTAAAACGACGCCCAGATCCTGGTTATGCTATCGGAGACTTAGTCTTAATAGAAACTCATCCTATCAGCAACCAAGACAAACAATTTACAGCAAAATTTGCTCCACGACGAGATGGACCATACATAATTGTTAAAAAGTATGGAAGTTCAATATACGAAGTTGCTCAGATCAATGAACCTGAGAAACCAATCGGTAAATATCATACATCCGCAATAGTCAAGTTTGAGACGCGTAATGATGACACACCTGCTCCTATTGTACCACTTCGGCGACGAGGACGGCCAAGGAAATACCCACCTTCATAAGATCTGGTACTCTTACGGGACGTTATCGAGCACCAGAGGGGGAGATTGTAGCGTGCAATTGTATAGACGCGCGCTGCCGCGCAGATCCGAATACTTTCCCTCTCGCACAATGTTCTGTCTCGCTCTCACACCCCACCACGACTGTTTCGCACACGGCCCTAGGCGCCGGACCCTTTATAAGAAGCTGCGCGTCCTACGAGCTTTACTTAGCTAGCAACCGTACTGGAGCGATAGTCACCTACACCTACAGTCCTCCAGTATCGGCAGTCCAGGCAATAGAGATGCGATAGCCACCTGCAGTCCACTCTTGAGCCTAAGTAGAAACTTAGCTGATTTATAGGCTAGGAGTGCGATAGCCACCTGCAGTCCACTCCGATGCCTGTTAGGGCGAATGTGTGTAATAACTTAGTATGTAAACGATATACTTAAATAAACGATTATCGACAACTTTGGCGTTTCACTTCCAACCCTTCAAAAGTAAATTAACGACCCATAATCATCCCTTTGCAGGGCAAGGGCCTCCATCATTGAATTCAAGTTACCATAGCAATGAACCTACAATAATGATCACCACGCTTGCAAAGTGCGGGTTGGTGATCACAAACGTGAGCGATGATCGAAAATTCCGTTCGAAAATCATGTTGCTGGACCCGGGGATTTAACCTGGGACACAGAGATCTTTGCCCCGTATTTAAATAACTGAACCAACAGGGCGTTTAATAAACGTGTAACTGAAGAAATAGAAGCTTTCTTCTGTAATCCTTCCTAATCCTTACAAATATTTTAGATGCAAAAGTAACACTATCTGTCTGATGCTTTACTAATTTAAGTAAGATTCGGTACACAGATAGATGAGACTTTAATGAAGTACATAGGCTGCTTTGTACCTCACTGGTTTACGAGGTTTACGAGGGCAGAGCCGCGGGTAAGACTAGTTTTAAGGTAAATTCTGTGTTATTCAGAATGCCTTATATTCCAATTGCATTGCAAGGTTACCGTTAAAATATATAATTTGGCAATCATCCAATATTACTCAGGACGTTTAATGTAGCAAAGCCAGTAAATTATTATCTGCATATTTTCAGTGCATTACTCGTAAAACGAGTCATGTGGTGCCGCCACATAAAAATAATAGCACTACATTCTCTCTTCCTATGGGTGTCTTAAGACTGTCCATTCCTTTTGACCGGTTTTCCGGTTCTCTGTATCATCACAAATATAAAACTAACACCCCTGAAATTAATGTTTGTCGTAGTTAAGGATATTCTCTAGGGGATCCAAGAAGCCAAAACATGATTGACGGCACTTCGCTCGATAGAAAAAAAAATCCAAAGATAGGACTAAAAAAACACGAGAATCAGTTTCACACACTAAACTAACTATTAAATGAGACAAAAATTGTACCATTCGATTCAGATTGTCATTTTCTAGGGATTGGGTGAAACACATTTTTATTTATTATTATGCATTTCACGTAATCGGCGAAAAACTGACAAAATGAACGCGCGCGTCACTCTCTAGTATTCCAGTGTCTGCCCGATAAAGTGCTCCTTAATGCTATCTTACAGTTGGAAATTGGTTTGGGAAGTTCAAAAGTGGGAATAACGGCCTTAAAAAGTAACTAAAGAAGTGCAGCTAGAAAAAGACGGGCGGCAGCGTCTCTCCTCCACTGGTCAAACTGGCATCCACAACCCGTCTGCAGTGCTAAGTAAAATTAGTAAAAATCTGTTTTATTTCTGCAAATAGGCCCCAGGTGGCGCTTTTACAAGTCCCAATATTCAAACCCACCACTGCTTCAGGACATGTCTGGGCTAGTGCCGAGAAGAAGCAGCGCAAGAAACGCGGTTACATTGTAAGCGATTGTCACAAAATTCTCTTAGAGAGACGAACAGTAGATTTACGTGGGCTGATGCTACTCGTAAATAAGGCTACGCTCGAGATTTCCCAAGACAAATAAAACGATTAGTAAAAATTAAATTATGCTACCTCCGAACATAAACTGGAAAGACGTTTACACCGATTCCGAGTCATTAAACAACTCGCCGGAGACTTATAGCCGCGCGAATTTGTCGCCAGTCGGCCATTAATCTCCTTCCTGATCTGAGTTGGTACGTCCCCAAGTATTTAAGGTAGTATCTTATCGGGGAACACTCCCGTAGGACTGCAGGTGAATTTGTGATATTTGCAATTCAGCTTTTGGAATTCGTCGAAAAAGCCCCTTGGGTGGAATGCAATTTACTTACGATGGTGGGATGATTCGGATCACGATACTACATAATATGTTGTTCACATTATTGTCCAATTTCCTAATATTTTTACAAGATTATCGGAACATTTATCGTAGTGATAATATGTTATGGGCATAAACCCCCTCAATGGATTTGTATCAGTTGGGCAGCTGAGAGAGTAAGACAGTAAATCTTGTAATTGTTAAAACAATGATGCTATTTGAGGAGGCAATTAATATAAACAGTTTTTCGATTCTTTAGAATCTTTAGTAACTCGGGATTAAGTCGGTAGTGCTTCGGCACCGAATTTATTGCATCTAAGTGCAACTTTCGATTGGAGCGATCGCGTTAGAATTCGCAATGAGCCCCTACAACTTTACAAGGGAGACCTAGATCTAGATAATAAATTTAATTAGTATAAAGAATTAGCTTGATTTATTCACTTAGTCACTCATGATCATAAGTCGACTATGACTTAGACATTATTATAGGTAGACTTTGTCAAACGATACGCGTAAGTAGGCAATTGCAGTCTGGTCAATTACATAGAAAAGAACCTGCTGTCCGTCTTATGCTAGCAGTACTGCTGAAGCCACTTCTTGTGTCACACAGAATAAAGGGAGGAGTACCATGATTAGTTTTGAGTGCTGGTACCACACATCACCAACTAAGTATACAGGGTGTAAAAAAAGGCTTAACGAAGCCGAATACCACATATTCTACTCATTTGTACGATATTTTTTTTCAGGAAACCATACCTGGGAAATGAATAGTTCCTGAGATAATTAGGGTCAAAGTGAAAGTTTTTTTTTCAAGATCTTTGCATGAAAATCTTCTGTTTGTTGTAACAAAACTTTTTTCTTTAGAAACATGTTGAAAATGTTCGCAACTTTTTCATAAAAATCGCTTTAAAGAGAGCAACCCGCAATAAACCGCGCGCACGCACACAACCACGAATGTCCTTCATTGTGTGCGCGCACTCGCTGTGTAACGCTTGCGTTGAGGTCGATGAACGTTCGTTCAATGCCCGCACCTCGCACGATCAGCTGGTAGCTGTGCTGTTGTATCGTTCTTCGAAAAGTTAAATGAACGGCTTGCTGACTTTACCACTTGATCCTGATTTTAATGAACTAACAAAATAACTAATCACCAGTTATTGATAGATTAAGTAGGTAGGTATTTTTCTGACTCTGTTTGCGTTGCCAGCCTAGGTTTCGAACGTCGAACCT
Source organism: Anania crocealis (assembly GCA_949315895.1). Taxonomy (NCBI): domain Eukaryota; kingdom Metazoa; phylum Arthropoda; class Insecta; order Lepidoptera; family Crambidae; genus Anania; species Anania crocealis. The sequence goes on from OX438880.1 coordinate 1,124,015, forward strand.
TAGGATCAAAAGCCTACACTTTAACCATTAGAAAGATTAAGAAATGCCTCGTAGTTTCTTACCACCTACACCTACTCAAGTTTCACAAATTACAGTTTATTGGCTTTATTTTCGGATAATTTGGTCGATTAAATTAACATCAAAATAAGGCTTTAGCCGTTGCGTAGTAGGTACCACATCATGACTTAAGTTTTTTTTTCGTTTCATACGAGTAATGAGTACTTTACAGTTCCAATGGTTGATAAGTTACTGAATGCGTATGATTCAAGTCCTGTTGATGAAAACGCGCAGGCTGCATGCAGATGCATAAAAAGATTTGGCAACATTCCATCCAAATGATTGGTTTGGTTAATTTATAACTAAGCTCGTATCCAAAAACAAAAATAAAGTTTCATATCAATTCAATTGCTATGCTATCTGTGTAACCTACTTTGATCAACAATTTTTCATTCGACCTTCATTAAAACCGTACAATTTGTAAGCTGCTAGTTTAATTTGAATAATTCGGTCGATTACACGAATGAAAACAAGCTATCAAATTATTTTACTCTCACAACGAGCTTACCATAACTCTTATGTTTACCTTTTTTCTCTTACTTACGCAAATGGGATACGGAAATTTTAAGTCCTGTACGCCTAGCTAAAAAGGTTTAGCAACATTTCCGAGCGCAAACCTACGCGCATATCAATGAGGTTTCTCCTTTCGTAAAATTAAGCTCATAACTAAAAACAACATTAAGGTTCTTAGTACTTCTTTTCACCATTCTAATTACTACAGTCAGCAAGAAAATAACTTCTCTGAGATACAAAAATTCACATAATTGTAGCGAATAGTTTGTTCATTTTAAACGTACCAAACAAAAGTAAATCCGTATGTCTGCATTAGTACTGTCATTTGACTGAATTCTTTTTTTTTTTCGGTACTACAATAATACTTACAAATGATAAAATGTACTGAACATGGTATGCCTTAACAATTCATTTATGTCCCTTTGATCGAAATCCTTACCAAAACAGATAGCAATCATTCTAACGCTACTAAACAACCGAACAATTTCGAAAGGGAGTTAAAAGTTGCTCGCTAGTAAATAAGTTGACATCTTAATGAATCTAACTTTAGGTAGATTCATTATTTATTTACTACACAGCATTGTGAGTACATTTCACACAAAAGCTACAACATACTCATACATTTACATAATCATCACTTATTGATACATTAAGTAGGTAGGTGATTTTCTGACTTTGGTTTGCCAGCCTAGGATTCGAACATCGAACCTTAGGATCAAAAGCCTACACTTTAACCATTAGAAGATTAAGACATGCCTCGTACCACCTACACCCACTACAGTTTAACAAAATACACTTTACTGGCTTTATTTTCTGATAATTTGGTCGATTAAACTAACATCAAAATAAGGCGTAGCGTAGTACCACATCATGACTTAAAATTTTTTTTCGTTTCATACGAGTAATGAGTACTTTACAGTTCCATCGGTTAATAAGTTACTGAAAAATGGATAATACGTAAGATTCAAGTCCTGTTGATGAAAACGCCTGCATTAAAGGATTTAGCAACATTCCATCTAAATGATTGGTTTAGTTAATTTATAGCTAGGCATTAAGATCTAATCCGATAATAAAATAAAGTTTCATATCATTTCAATTGCTATGCTATCTGTGTACCTACTTTTATCAAAAATTTTGCATTCGCTCTTCATTTAAACCGTACAATTGCAATAAGGTTTCTTCTTTCGTAAAATTAAACTCAACTAAAAACAACATTAATGTTCTTTGAATTTCTTTTTACCATTCTAATTACTATTTACTACAGCAAGCAGCCAAATGACTTCTTTGAGATACAAAAAATCACGAATTGCAAATTTTTGCGAATACTTTGTTTGATTTAAATGTACCTACCAAAACAAAAATAAAGCTGTAAGGCTGTATTAGTACCGCCATTTGACTGAATTCCTTCTTTTTTCGGTTTAAAATAATACTTACAAATGATAAAATGTACTGAGTATGGTACTCGTATGATTGCCTACTAAACAAACAATTCATTCATGTCCCTTTGATCAAAATACTTAGCAAAGAAAATAGCAATCATTATAAGTCGGTTAAAAATCTTAGAGCAGCTAGCGCGGATTCGCGGGGAGCGGGGGCTTTCCCCGCGTCGCAAGCGATGCGGCGCGCGCGCGAGCCAATAGGAAACCGCGAGCGCAGGCCGCAAGGCCGGCGTTTGTCGTCGTCGGCGAAATCAAAAGCAAAAATCATACTTGAAATTTATTTAGTTCGGTTTCTTACGTCATCGAATGCGCTAGCAAATCGCAATTTTCTGTTTTCGCGTGCTTTTTGTTGTTGTTCAGTTATCTTTTCAGTGACTTCCGTGACAGTGAAGTGTTTTAGAAATGCCTTGACATCAGTTTAGTGCTCGTGAGTTTGTGAACATGGTGTTCTGCTATGGGATGGCTCATGGCAATGCATCCGAAGCATTGCGTCTTTATGGAACGACGGAGGCTCTGGACGACATGCCACTAGCCCAGCTGCGAGAGACGTGGTTCCAGCACGATGGTGCACCACCTCACATCGTTAGGCCAGTACGTGAACGCCTGACGGAGTTGTTTGGTGACCACTGGATCTGAGGTATGGGCCTCACGCATGGCCAGCCAGGTCACCAGATTTAACACCGCTCGACTTTTTTGTGTGGGGCTACGTGAAAGACAGAGTTTTTGACCGGCCATGCACATCGAGTGACGAAATGCGTCAAAAAATCATTGACGTGTTTGAAGACCTTAAACAGCGGTCGGTGCGAGGAGGCATTCTCGAGAGAGTGCATCAGAACACGCGGTATCGGGCGCGTGTTTGTTTGGAGATGGGAGGTCGACAGTTTGAGCCACAGCTGGTTCATTTGGAGAGGCCTGATCTGGACGACACGGATGAAGAGTAGGTAAGTAGGTACTTTTGTTTAGCGATTTGTGTTCTGTGCAATTTTAGTAGGTTGTGCCTGCCTACAAGTTACAACCGAAGACGATGTACACGCGATAGGGGCAAAGCGAGGCGGTCCGCGTTTGCCCCCGCCCCGCCTCGCGTAACCTATACGTACACAACACCTCGTCTAGCACTTCGTGCGCGCTGTACATTGCGGGCAATAAATACTTGATTTTTTTAATGCCTTAAAAAAAAATTCGTTTCCCAGCGATTATTTTTGTTACATGCGTTTTGGTTTGATAAACCTAATGCGAGGCTTAAGGCTTCGTTAAGCCTTTTTTTACACCCTGTATTTCATACTGATGCCATTAATTTATGCGAATATACTTGCGGCTTCCCAGAACCTGTCCATCCCAACGGCGTTATTGTTACTATGATTCCCATTCATACTTCATTCATAAAACGATGTGGGTTATCTTAGTTCTTCTACGGATTTCCTCATGTTTGATTACGCAGGAAAATTTCACGCATTGCTCTCTTCTTTGCCCGGTATGCGATCCTAAGCCTTCCTACGAGCCCTATTTGAAGCGACAACTATTTAGTTTCATAACTTATTAGTAACGCACTTGTAAACGCACTGGTCAAAGACTTTCGTGTTAATGTTATTCAAATGGCTCTTTACAATAGACAGACAGTCTGACGTGACGAAATTATAAGAGTTCCTTGTTTAATCCGGATTCCTTAAAATACCGCAGCATAATTAAATACATCAAATAATTACCAAAACGGTTGGAACAAAATACAAGATCTTATGATAAACTGGAAGCAATATTTTCGGGGTCACAAACCTGATTCGGGCAGCACAATAAAACAGCAATTAAATCCAGTGCCTGTTGTTGTGTAAGCGATGAAAAAATATCCAACGAATAAACAGTACAAAGCGATGGAATGAAACCGTTGGAAATTAATATCAGTTTCCCGCCCTACACAAGCTGCGTCTCCGGGAGGGTTGCCGCTGTTGTTGGGCAGTACTTTTACGTTCTTTTTAAACAGCTGACTGTTCCAATCTTTTATGATCATTGTCACTAGAGTCAATTGGTTCGGGGTTTATACAATTAACCTTGTCTTTTAAACCTTCGCAAGCATCATGATCATGATCATGAGTCTTCCTACCAATTAATAGACTCAGGCGTCACTTTGCGGAAATCCATAACTAAATATGGATTTTGAAAATTATTTTGCTAATGATTTCCGCTCGTTAACACCGGCCTACGTACCACTACCCTAAATAAGCAAGCACTATTTCATGCAGGACACTGATGTAGAATTAAGATAGAATAGATTAAGATTCTATTGAATATAATATTTTTATTGCCAAATCATAACCATAATCATAATATAAGAAAAACCTCGACGCGTTTCGCTACTTCACATAGCTTCTCAGGAGATGTTGTCGCCTTCCCTGCGCTCCGACGACTAAAGTCTAATAATTGGGTAGGTACTCACGGAAGAACTGATGTCTATGCGGGTGGGTAGTTAATAAGATCAGGCAAATCGATCTACCCTCTGTCGTATTCTTTTATTACACACGATACCGGTACCACTGTTTGAAAAAGCCGATGTGTGTGCCGAAATATCGGAAACTCATAAAAACTAATAAGGTACATGGTATAAACTCCGTATCAATTAACTCTAGTATACTAAAGAAAGAAAGAAAGAAAAAAAGAAAGAAACGTTTATTTGTCGAGACCCAGAGTTCTAGGCCGATTAAGGTGTACAAAAATAGGTAGCAAAATAAAAACATTACAAGTACGGTAAAGAAGAAAAGCACACACCCAATAAGGTAACATAAACAAATAGGACGGGCCTACGAGTCTCAAGGTCCCGGCAGAAAGGCATCCACCTCATCATATGTTGTGCGCGGGCACACAACGCTGGTCTTCCGATGTAGCCACCGAGTGAAAACACGGACAAAAACAACCAAAAAATACAAAATCAATAATAATAATAATAAAAAATAATAAAAAAAACTTAATAGCCTTATAAACACATGCTTAAGCCGTACATTAAAAAAAAGTATTTTAGAACAATGCTTCACATTTAAAGTTTTTAAGGTCTTAACCTATTTCAAATACTTACTTTAAAATTAAATACTTTATCTGGTTACTTAAATATAAAATGTTTGATTAAATGTTTGTTTTTCTTTATTATTTACCTTTATCAACAAAATTTAGTAGGAAAATAATTACTATTATATTTATTATTATCCACCCAGAGAAGTTCGTTGTTACCCACCACGACTTTCGATTTCATGACACTGATAAAACGACCGATTGATTCCATGTCTGTTAATATGGAGTACCGTAGATGTAGCGACCCGTTGATGCATTGTTGTCGATATCTAGACAATAGTTACATCGATTTGACGACCATTTGGATCAGCGGTAGTAAACGCTGCTTCTGAGCCATGGGCCGCGGGTTCGATCCCCGCACAGTACAAATATTTGTGTGCATGAACATGTCTGTTTGTACTGGTCTGGGTGTTTTTCTACGTATAATAAGTATATTATATTTACAAAAAAAAGTATATAAGTAAGTTTATCGGTTGTCTAGTACCCCATACGCTAAGCTACTTAATAGAAGATTAATTTGGGACTAGATGGCTCTGTGTGGCCCAGTGAGGCATGTCTTAAATATTTATTTATTGATTTATTTATTATTTATTTATTATCGACGTTCGATATCAAGTATGAAACCCCTATTTAACTTTTGGCTCTGTATCTACTTATCACCGTATAAACTTAAGCAGAACGAGATTTATTACTATCAAAATGGGTTTTTTCCTTCACCAAACTGTTTTAACATTTTGCACAAGCATATTCCTTTCCACTAGCAAATTGAATTCCTCCGTACCATTCCAACTATATTCTCAAAGTTCCACAGCCCTAATGCACCAACAAAAGTTTTTATATTATTCGCAGCGAAGATGAGAAGTAACTTGTTTCGTATTGTGGCCGGGATGCATTTGTACTCGAGAAAAAGGTTAATTGTGAATGAAAAAATATGGAAACATTTTATGATGAAAATAAGTAATGAGATGCGAGTTTGAGTAGTAATAGCAGTATTTTAACGACATTACTGTCAATCTAGATACCCACTTCTTGATTTGTAATGGTAATCCTTGGTTCTTGGGCAAATCCATCAAAAGTCATGTAAGGATGGATTTCAAATGGTTACATTATTTGCAGTGCTTTAATCCAATAACTTTGAACACCTTTAAATAGACATATCAAGAACCCATACGTATGATTCAGGACTACCCACTATTTAAACAGGCTATTTGTAAGTTTTGTTAAACTCATGGTACTTTATAAAACTAGCTGGCCGTTTAGAATTTGCATGAGCTCGTCAATGACTATGCACGATTACAACTTTAATGATTTAGTCTCAGGTGGGAATCGAATCCGCATGCATGGTGCATCCCAGGCACGCTGCTTTATCAATTTAAGCTACCAAGACAATAATTATGTCCCTGTGTGTATTTTTCAAGTATGTTTTTAGCACTGTGAGCGAGATTGATAGTCCTGAGACTAAAATTTGGCAAGTTAAAATACTGATATTATAATTGCTAAAAATATCATATTATTAATTATTATGGCAAATCCTCCTTTTGAAGAAGCATAATATTAATTAGTGTTAAGATAATAATAATGATAACGAAGTACAGGGAATAGCAGTAACCAAACATAAACAACTAATCGCTTCGTTCAAAAACCAATCCTAAAACTAATGACAAACTCAAACATGTTTGAACAAGGCGCCCGGTGCCAAATCGCAAATCACGCGTACACTCGATTCCGCAACTAGTTCCGAACAACCAATCAGAGCGTATCAAATCAAAACTTAGGTTGAAAAGCGCATTCGTTATTGGAACATCATAGTGTTGTCAAACTTATCGGTAGTTTTCCGTTCGGAAACATGTCTTCTTTTATCAAATCTAAGTTTGGAGATATTCTAAAATGTTTTAATGTTGTCACCACAACGAAATATTTGCATGTTCGAATCAATCAACCTAATCAAATTTTTCTAATTTTAACTGTTTTTATGCAACATTTTATGACTATGGAAACGACTATTATTTGATACAGGTTATATTTTTATGTAGAATGTTTTCTACGAGGTACAGATATTATGTATACAACGTGTTAACATAACCTTAGAGTTATGGGATATCCAAAGGATATCCCATAACTCTAAGTTTATGTTCTATATGTAAAAATAATATAAAATGCCCTAGAACATGTGGTTAAAAAATCAATAGTTTCGAATATAACATTTTAGTTAAATTTGTTAAAAAAAATGTACTAACCAGTATGGCGAATCCTTAGTTTTGCGAGCAAACTTACACTAAAGTGTAGTAGTAAAGTAGCGGGAGAGCGTTACTTGTAAACAACATTGACGTGTGTGGGTGTTTCATTGATAAGTAGGTACGAGTAAATCGTTTTCATTCAAAAGTTCATTCATAACAAGGTAAGTGTGTTTTACATAAGCAGTCGTGACATTTTAGTATTATTTCGTATGAAAAAATTCAACAAAAATAATTCATATGCAATTTGATTCTTTACCATGGTCTGTTTAATACCCTGGACTTTCCTTGAGATAAGTAGAAGATCAATTAATAATCTATCGTAACGAATCGGCTGCACTAGACCATTACATTTGTCTGACAAACATGGCGATAACCGCTAAGCATCGCCAGTAAATTGCACATGTTCAATTTATGCCACAAAATGGCTGATTAAGCGCTGATTCGTGGGCGTACTGCAGCTACATCAAATATGGCGTGGTTGGAAAAATATCAAGAAGTGTAAACTTTTGATGTTATATTTCCAACGTTTTTAATATTAGGGGTTAAAGTATGAAATTGCCGTTTTGTATGGACGAAATCGAGAAAAGTCATTTTTCCATACTAACAATTTTTTAGTTTTTTTAAAAACGCCTGAACCGTTTTCGATGCAATTAAAGGTGAAAGTTAGGTGGTTATAAAGCTACGCATTATAGTATTTAAATTTCTGAAAATCAAAGTACATAATACAAATATACTTAATTAAAGCAAGAAGGTCAGCTGACACATTGTAAGGGGTCTTTTCAACGACTTCCTTTGAAGTAATAGGCACTAGTATTGCATTTTTTTTTAGTCAAAAGTTACTGTATTTAGTTTTTGAAACAATACAAAAATAATTACGCAATATTATGACTATACTTAAGAGCTATAAACAAAACAAAAAGTGGGAAAATAATCGGCAATTTCATACTTTAACCCCTATTACTTATTATCCTATTCCTGAAGCAGACAAATCCAAAAACACAAAAATATCATAAAAATGGGTCCAGCTTTTCTCAAGTTATTAGTTGTTTAACTAACACGACTTTCTTTATACATAAAATATAATAAGAATATAGATTTGTTTCAAGTTTCATTAATTATTAAATGCATAACACACTGACGCCTGCATACATAAATGTAGGCGCCATAATGTCCTTTCGGTCCCACCCAAAGCAGTAGAAAAAAACTATTATTTAATCTATATATATAAAATTGAATCCCTATTTCCGTTGGTCATCGCAACACGCGTGAACGGCTGGACCGATTTCGCTAATTCTTTTTTGTTTTGTTTGTTATAATCAGGAGAATGTTCTTATGAAAAAAAAAAAAAGAAAATTGCGCGGAAAATTAGAAAATTTAAGAAAACTCAATCACCATACTAAATTATTTGTAATGTAACCTTCTGACAATTTAAACTTTTTTAATGTAACATTATGGCGTTTCACATAACATTGACACAATGCGTGCTGCAAACGGTTACAATTTCCAGTGCGGTTAGCATTTGCAATGTCGATAAATAAATTTCTATCTCTTTGTAATATCATTGTTTGTATCTGAAATATTTTTTAAATTAATTATACCAATTTGAAATCCAGATTTATAGTTAAGACAGGACAACGTCTGTCGGGTCTGCTAGTTAACTATATTTTTAAGCTACTGTTAGGTTAAACTCTGCTCTAGTCACGCACCCTGATACTTAGCTGGAACCTGGAACTACCACAGCGTGGTTAAATCTAGACTAACTACAGGCAGTTTTGAGTAAACTCATACATCAACAGAGGAACTGTTGCGAAGCTGTGTGCTTAGTTATATACTGACGCCACAACTTGTTGGGACTTGTGGTGGCAAGTAACTGGCTATGTAACCTTTGTTTAGAGTTAATTGTTTGTTTTCCAATGAATTTTCTAAGTAAATGTTTCTTCTTTTGCTAAACTACTTATCTTATTTCGTTTTATGGAGTTGACTAAACTTTCTAATGCAATTGTGTCGTAGGTGTTTAAGGTTAGAATAAAGGTTGTAAATAAGTCTGCTCTTCAAATATTTTTTTTATAATTTTATAATTTTGAAAAGAAAGGATACCTAATAAAACTTCCATTTTGTAACAAAACTGGAAACTTTAACAAAAAGTTCTGGAAGTAAGCCACGATTTTTAAGTCACATCGCCAGTTTACGTAGTAGTTTGGTGTTCCTCGTAATGCTCAGTCGGTTTTTTTTTAATAATCAATGGGCTTGCTCTTGACTACATACTTAACTCTACGGTTAAGGAGGAGCTTAAGATGGAGCGAGTTTACCCAGAAATTCTCCCACACACCAGAGGAACACATTGCAGAAAAATTGTTTGGCGCTGGACTCCGGCATGAGGGTGGTAGCATCCAGGCGCCCTCTTACGAAGCCTACCACCGCCGAGGGGTCTGTTAGCCGTCATCATTGGTTAGAAAACCAAAGATGCCGTTGCCCAGGGTGGACCACTAGGAGGTAGATCTAGATCTTTACTAAATTGACTTGAATCTAAAAAGAATGAAGGCTTAAAATCGTGCTTCGGAAGACATAAAGCCGATGACAAATCACGTTAGAGGATATTATACAATGTGGTACCGGCACATTGAAAATAATTGCATCACCCCTATCTTCCTTTTAGTGTCGTAAGAGGCGACTAAAGGAGTACTGCCAGAAGCAGACGGGTAGCAGCGTTGTCTCTCCGCTATTGGTAAACGAACGCCAATCGGCTGCCAAACGTAAAAATTATGACAAAATCCTTTTTTTTTGGAGAAGCCTCTGACGATCTCCTTTGACCATCCAGTGGATTTAAACAAGGTGTATTTTCAACCTTTTTTTAAAAAATTTATTACGAAACCATACAGCGTTATAATAATGTGTAAACCTTCCGTACATTAAGTCCACTATATATAACTGTCTACGATGACATATGGAGCCAAATAAAACCCTCGAATAATTGTTGATTGCTTATTATTCTCAAAAAATATATTACAAAGAAAGATGTGCGCACCGGGACGAATGGAAGGTAAGTTTCATTAAATTATTATATTAGAGTGGGGAAGAGAAACGCCTGCAAGGATGAATAGCAAATATTATGATTGGAAAGTAAATGCGCATAAATAGTATAAGTAAAACTTAGGCTTAATTTGGTAATTACTAAGCCGTAACATATTCCCGCCTCGTTGAAAGGATCTTTCAACACGATGAATCTTCTTTTGGTAGTGGGCACAGACGGGTAAGGGGTCTTCTTATACATCCTCGTACGGTATTGATGTCTGCTACCCGGGAAATTCCATCATTGCCAGGAAATAGACGAGCGACTCTTCCTAGTCGCCAATTCAAGGGTGGCACATGGGCCTCGTGTATAATGACCATGTCACCAATGTTAAGTTTTTCAGTGTTTTCCCTCCATTTGGTCCTTTGTTGTAATTCTCCAATGTATTCCTTCTGCCATCTATTCCAAAAGTGCTGGCGTAGTTTTTCAATGCGTTCATAGCGTCGAAGACTGGTCTCTTTAGAGTTGGATAGATCTGGAGACGGTATCGAAGTCAGCGGTCTTCCAATCAAAAAGTGTCCTGGGGAGAGAGGAAGGAAGTCATTTGGTGAAGAGGATATGGGATACAAGGGTCGGCTATTTAAGATGGCCTCCACTTGGGCAAACAATGTAGATATTTGCTCGAAAGTTAGATGGCTGTTTCCCATTACACGTTTGAGATGATGTTTAGCAGAACGGATTCCAGATTCATACAGGCCTCCGAAGTGAGGAGCGTAGCTTGGAGCGCACCGGAACTTAATACCTTCTCGATTTGCAAAGTCACAAAGAGAGTGTTCATTTTCTTTCAAAAACTGGCCAATTTCCTTATAGGAGGCCACAAAATTGTAGGAGAAAATTTCTACTGGCTTACCCCTACGGGCAATAAATCTTCGTAAGGTCATCAGAAAAGCGTCTTTTGATAAATCGCTAACCGCTTCTAGATGTAAACACTTATATCGTAGACAAACGAAAAGACATAGATAGCATTTAATGAGGCGACTGCCCCTGCCTTTACGGTTTAATATATAAAATGGTCCAGCGTAGTCCAGACCTACAGATATGAATGGATGATAAGGCGTTATTCTTTGAGCCGGAAGGTTAGCCATTTTTGGGCATAATGTTTGACCTACTACGCGCCTACAACGCACACAGTTATTGACAACACGCCTAGAAAGCCGCCTTCCGTTTACTGGCCATACCGTTTCTCTGATAGTAGCTAATAATAATGAAGGGCCTGCGTGCATATTGCGTACATGCTCATGCTCGAACAACAAGCGTGCAAGACGGTGAGACGCATGTAGCAGTATGGGATGTTTCTTTTCGTAAGTATATGCAGCGGCATTAATCCTTCCGCCCACCAGAATGAGATTCTTATCCTGGTCGAAAAATGGAGATAATGAAAGTATTTTAGATTTAGACTTCATTAGTTTATTTTTAACTAGCTGATCATATTCTATAGGAAAAGATTGACGCTGTGCAATGGAACATAGACAACAAAATGCATTATTTAATTCTTCGGTAGTTAAATAATTAATCTGTTTATTTTTTGGATATTTGACATTATGAATAAATCTTTTTTTGTAAGCAAATGATCTCAATAACTTATTAAAACTTGAGTATTTATCGAAGTCAAAAATGGAAACTGTGTTTGATTTAATTTCTGGTAATTAATATCTCTTGATCATTGATATGTTTTAAGATAGGCCAATCTGTGGGCTCTTAGTGTCTTTATAGACAGCATGATGACAGAGAAAATAAGATGGGTCAGGTTTCACCTGAACTTCAGAAAGATGACCTAAGCTTTCGTATTCGTCTATGAACTTAGAATAATCTGCCTTTAAATTAGGATTTCGTTTAAATCTTTTTTCTAATAAAAGTAGTCGCCTTTTAGCGATTGAATAGGTATCACCTAAGCAATCGGTTGTATCTTTTAAGGGCAGCTTCACACTGAACCTGCCATTGTTTTGCCTGATTGTATTTAATAAAAAATGGTTTTCACAATATTCGTCGTCTTTGCTTAGAATGGACTTTTGGGGAATCTCTTCAAGATTCCAAAATATAGGAAGCATTTTATCTACTTCGTCATTTGGATTTTGCTTATTAATAAATGTATGATTACATTGTATTGAGTCGTTTGTTTTTTTTGTAAATATAGGACCGGAAATTAACCACCCTAATTTAGAGCTATGTAATTTAGGACCCTGGGAACCTATTGAATATTGTTCACTCTCAAGAATATCCCAAAATAGGTCTGCTCCAATTAACACATCAATTTTGGAGGGCTGGTAAAAAGTAGGATCGGCCAAAACAATAGAAGATGGTAAATTAAGAGATTTTAGATCAATAGGAGCCTTAGGCAGCTCAGTAGTTAATTCGTCTAGTACAAGACATGACAATTGTATGCTGAAACATGTATAAAGTGAACTAAGTTGCGCCGTACAAGTTTCAACAGGTTGATTAGGACAGCTGTTGCCTATTCCTATCACCTTAATATTGTTTAAACGATTTGATTTTATATTGAGTTTGTCTTTTAGAGATTTAGTAATAAAAGATGATTGACTTCCACAATCCAACAAGGCACGAACCTTCATTGACTGGTTTGTGATGGGATTGCAGACATTAATTAAAGCAGTTGATAAAATTACCTGTTGGTTTTGTATTGAATGATTTACAGTAGTTATTGATTCAGCAGAATTAATTATAGATTCAGTATTATTTATGGAATTATTAGAATTAATCACAATGTTAGAAGACGATGTTGTAGGAGAATGAAGTAACGTATTGTGTCTCTTATTGCACTGACGACACGGTCCCATACGACAGTCATTTAATGTATGACCTTGTCTTAAACAATTGCAACATAATTTAAACTTCTTGACATCATCTAATTTTTCTTGAATACCTTTTGCTTTAAAAACCGAACAGTCATATATTCTATGATTGTCACCACACACAATGCAAACAAAGGTATTATGGGGCTTTGGCGTATTTATCATAGTAAATGCCTTAGTGTATGCAGTTCCTTTGCTGTAATTATTGCTTGGTTGTTGTCCATAACTGCGTGACGTTGTGGGAGCAATTTTGTTAAAATTATTGTTAGTTTCGATCTTATTTCTATTTATTGACTCCAAAACATCAGCTCGATCGATTAAAAATTTATTAAATTGACCTAATGTAGGCATATCCTCGAGTGTGTTGCGAAATTCTTCCCATTTTGTTAAAGTATGGTTATCTAATTTAGATGAAAGCATAAAAATAAGTATAATATCCCACTTGTCTGTAGGTTGGCCTAGACTGGATAAGGCACGAAGATTTTTTGTCATGTGATCTACCAAAAATCTTAGTGACTTCTCAGATTCACGAGTTATTGACTGAATATTTAATAGGGAATTTAAATGATAATTAATTAAAAGACGTTTATTATTATATCGGTTACAGAGAAGTTGCCAGGCTTCATTATAATTGGCTGATGACATTTCGAAGTTAGATATTATTCTCGCTGCTTCTCCTTCTAAATACGATACAAGGTAGTGAAATTTATGAATATTAGAAATGTTATTATTATTGTGTATTAAACTTTCGAATGTATCGTGAAATTCAAGCCAGCGGAAATAAGTTCCGTCAAACTTTGAAATTTGAATTTGTGGTAATTTGAACCCTTTATTATGGCTATCGTGACAATCGGAATGGCATTGAGCGGCACCAACATCATGAAAAATAGATTCACGCCTTTGTTGAGATTCACAGTTATAGGTATCAATTATTTTCTTAGTTGCTGCAATATTAACAATAAAATCATTCTCAATACTCTCCCGTTCGTCAATTTCCTGAGTTAAATTGTCTGAATTTAAAACCTCAATGTGTGTTTGCAAATCGTCAAACCTCAATGACAGAGCCTCGAACTTGCCAAGTTTGAGCGTAAGCTCGGCTAAACCGACACTAGTCAATTCCTGTTTCTGTTTAACATTGCTTAGATAATTTTTAAATTTTGTGATTTGACCTTTAATCGAACTTCGTTTTGTATTTAATTCTTTATAGTTAGACATGGTTTCCGTAGTAAGAGGCATTAATATCAATTGAAAAAAATAATAATAATTGCAATTCAAATTAAAACGCAGTAGCAATATAAAATGAGGTAAGAAGGTATGTAACAAATAAACAATGCTCACGCTCCTCCCTCGGTGGTAGTCTCAGCAAACACCAAGTAACCGACAGCTACTTGTTCGATGCGTTAGGCTGAGTACCGACAGTCCGATGAAGCTGGAATGATCGGCAAATATAATTAGTCACAACGAAATAATTGACGCGATGAAATGCAATAGTAAGGTAGATAATCGTTTGTATGGGCCACCAACTTGGCGTTAAATCACGTATTTTTTATTCAAAAACAGCGATATACTAATTTAATTACCAAGTAAATTATTGTAGTTAGCTAAAATAGGTTATTTTCAAATTGATACTGTAGAAATTTCTAAATTTTATTTTTATTTTTGAATTGGGGGTAGAAAATTATAATGGGCTGATGCAATGTACAAATCATATATTTTGAATAATTTCGATTAAAATCACTAGGTATAAGAGTTATTAAATAACCACAATTGTATGCACCAAGCTTTGACCTATAAATAGCTTAGGAACAACGGATATAGATATGAAAGATGTAGGTTGTTGGAATGTTAGTAGGAAAGGATTTTTGGACACTTATCTCATGAATCGCCGCTGGTATGAAGCTTTAGTGACTCCTGTGCCAGTTTCAGTCGTATTCAATTGATGTTCCTTGGTCCTCGGCGATGTATTTCGTCTTCCGTATAGTAATCGACACGATGACGCAGCAAACTTTTCGTAGAATTGTTGACGAGATCTTCAATTTTCGTAGTGTTCGTAGTATGTTCCCCTCATGGGCCACCAAATTATGTCTACGATGACATATGGAGCCAAATAAAACCCTCGAATAATTGTTGATTGCTTATTATTCTCAAAAAATATATTACAAAGAAAGATGTGCGCACCGGGACGAATGGAAGGTAAGTGTCATTAAATTATTATATTAGAGTGGGAAAGAGAAACGCCTGCAAGGATGAATAGCAAATATTATGATTGGAAAGTAAATGCGCATAAATAGTATAAGTAAAACTTAGGCTTAATTTGGTAATTATTAAGCCGTAACAATAACCATTATTTATAATATTTATTATTTATAATAGTTTAGCAAAATCATTCCTTTCTTTAAGTCTGGCGAAAAATGTGACCCCTCCAATTTTAAATGTGACCTATATCTATATTGCCAGGGCTAAGTAAAATTTTCGAGAAAATAATGTTTAATCAGCTTTTATCTCACTTTAGTGTAAATAAATTATTAAATAGCAACCAATATGGCTTCAGAAAAGGTAGAAATACTACCGATGCTGGAGTTGCTCTCCTACAACATGTGTTTAAGGCTTGGGAGAGTAAGCTAGATGCCTTAGGTGTATTTTGTGACCTTTCAAAGGCCTTCGATTGTGTAGACCATGAAATATTACTTAAAAAACTTAAACATTATGGTGCATCGAATGATTCCTTGGATCTAATAAGTTCTTACCTTAAAGGCAGGATACAAAAGGTTTGCATAAATGGAGCTGAGTCTTCAGGGTCGGCCTTTGTTATGGGTGTCCCACAGGGATCAGTATTAGGACCCCTGCTATTTTTAGTTTATATAAATGACCTTCCCTGTTACTTACATAATCTTTGTGAGATGGTATTGTTTGCAGATGATATATCAATGATTTTTAAAACCAAGAGGGGCAAATCTTCATTTGACGATGTTAACAATACCCTCTCTAAATTATTGCATTGGTTTACAACAAAATATAATCTCTTACTAAAGGCAAATAAAACAAAATGTGTTAAATTTACGATGCCAAACGTAACGTTAGCTGCCCCTCATATTATTGTTAAAGATGAACCACTAAACTCTGTAGATTTTACTACCTTTTTGGGTATAACTGTAGTAAAGATAAGGCAATTGACTGATGTTGGAACGGCAAGATTAGTACGAGTATATTTTAGCTACTTTCATAGCATAATGTCATACGGAATTCTGTTGTGGGGCTCAGCGGCAGATATTGAGTCAATTTTTATATTGCAAAAACGTGCTGTACGGGCTATTTACGGCTTCCGACCCCGTGACTCGCTGAAAGAGCTCTTCAAAGAGATTAATATACTTACAGTGTCTTCTCAATATATTCTCGAGAATATTATTTACGTTCGTAAGAACATACATTTATTTCTTAAGAAAAGTAACGTACACAATTTTAATACGAGAAATTAAGATAAACTCGCCGTTCCAGGCTTCAGACTGCGAAAAGTAGGAAAATCGTTTATGGGAAATTGTATCCGTATTTTCAACAAATTACCAAAGGATATTGCTGAACTCCCTGTACATAAACTTAAATCGTATGTTAAAGTTATTTTAATGAAAAAAGGCTATTACACTGTTAATGATTATTTAAATGATAGAAATGTATGGCATTAAGTTGTCCCAGCTCGTACTTGCTTAAACCTTGTAAAAATTACCTTACCTTGTAAAAATTTATTTAAAAAGAGGCTGACAATAGTGACCGAGTTTCTTGCGCTGCTTCTTCTCGGCACTAGCCCAGACTTGTCCCGAAGCAGTGGTAGGTTTAAATATTGGGACGTGTAAAAGCGCCTCCTGGGGCCTATTTGCAGAAATAAAACTGATTTTAACTGATTTTAACTGGCAGTGATACTTAAAAATGTTGCCTTTTTTTTTAAATAAACATATTTAATATTGGTTCAGCTATTTATTTTAAAATACGCTGTGACGCGCACAGATGTAGCTGTGTAAGGTCCATTCAACCAAAACGCTTTGCATCAAAATAATACGTCTGTGTGCGTCACAGTGTGTTAGAAACCTAAAAACCTGAACCGAAATTTAATATTTGCTGATGCTATGCATTGCACTGCCATGATGTTATACATAATGGTCCGATAACGCGAGCTTCGCTTTCCAGGTGGTTCAAAAAGCACGGTGTTTAAGAGGAAACACAAGGGCCGTTTTTCCATACAAACGTAGTCCCCTGTTTCCTCCCTGGATAAAGCCAGTAGAGCAATATTTTTTATTACAAAAATCTAAAGCCACTATTAGCATATTTATATGTTTTCTGTTTTTTCAAAAATTAATTAACAAAAAAGATATGAGCCCTCAAAAATCGAAAAAAATCGCCAGATTTTCCGCTGTGTTCAAACATCCAGAAAACGAATTTGGCTAAATTTTAGAAAAAAAGGAAAACATACGAACACGGCCAAAACCTCTCTTTAATTTTTAATGAAAAAAGTATTTTAATCGGTCTAGTTTTGGAAAAGTGATAGGGGGACTACGAAACGTTGATTTTGTGTGCTTTTAGTAGGTATTTTCGGTCCAAGAAGCAGTTGTCTTTATCACACTGCGGTGAAGGCGTTTGGCACTGCGCGACAGCAATAGATTTTACAAATACCAATTTTTCAATTCTCTCGCCCGTAGTGTTTCCTCTCAAGCTGTTAAAGATGATGAAGAAAAAGAAAGATCTGTTTTATGTAGAAGCGATATAAAACATAACAACCGTATACATTGCTTACAAACACGAATAACCTGGCACAGCTCAGTGAGCTAAACTGCAGTTAGTTTAATTAAATTTGAGTTGTAATCGAATAGCAATCCTAACTTTGGTCAAGGGGCGGATGCATTTAAGTTATTTGTCTGAAGTTCCGTTCGTACGTCGCGTTTGGTAATACTCGTGTATTTGGCAGATAATATACAGGATGGGACATACGGAATACATTTTAAGTTATAAATGAAACATAGGGTTTAATTAGCAGCGACATAGATATTTCTATTCTATTTATCTATTTATTTATAATAGGGACAACAATACAGCTTAATCCCTCAACCCCCAGGAGGCCCAGTAAATATTATATGGGTTATGCACATGATGAGCCAGTGATAGTTGACCACGACGTTCTAAAAGTACATTTGATAGGTGGTGGACATATCGTTCAAAAATAAAACATTTAATTTAAACAATTAAAGACGAGTACACACGATAGCAGATTAACACACCGTAGATCGCCAAACCTCTAAATTGAAACTATAATAACATAGCTGCGTTATCCCTATTTTGAACGGATTTCTTACAAATATTTAAAAATTAAATGAACTCAATAATTTGCCTATGAAACTATCTTTTATTAATACCACCGTAAACGTAAAGCGAGAAAAAGATACGAAACTAATCTAAGTTAAAATACTTATTAACGCCCCATTAGTCTAATGATTTAAGTACAGCACCAAGATCTCAGGGTTGGGCAACGAAGGTTTCGAATTTTCGAACATTGCTCGGGTTTGTGATCACCAACCCGCATTTGGCGAGCGTGGTGATTATACCAGCACCCATCATTGCTGTGGTAACTTGAATTCAATGATGGAGGCCTTTTCCCTGCATTGGGATGATTATAGGCTGTGGCTTTTTTTTTACTTAACCTTATTGATCTACGAAAAATAGGTCATGCTTAAATTGAATGCTAACTAACTTTGCATAAGAAACAGCGCAAAGCTGTTTACTGGCAGGCGGTGTTCATGAATGCGAGCTTTCGTAAAGCTTTCTACCGGTAGTTACGCCATAGCCTCGTTAATTGTGCGACAGCTTCTACGCTCAGGTGTTGGCTTAGATGATTTAGAAGTACTTGATGAGTTATTATCGTTTAGTGTATTTTACTCGTATTATTATGACATTGTGCTGACTCTTTTTTTTCCCATAAATGTGTCGTAAGATTAGAAAGGAGAACTGCTAAGAAAATATTGTCAGGATTGTCTTATCTCACCATTGGTAAAACTATGATTGCCAAGAGTGGCGATAATGCCAAAGAACTCTTTTTGGGTATGTTTGTTTATACCCAGCTGTGGTTTGATGTAGGCTGAAAATGATGACTTCTTTAAAAATTTTTTTGATGATGGTTTTTTCTTGTAGTTTTCTTCTGAAGTTGGTAACAACCATTTTTTTGTTATTTTAATCATTTGCTTGATGTTTTAAATATATTTTTTCCACATGTAAACTGTTCTGCTTGTCTAAATTTTTTTCACTAATTTAAATTACGAATTACTCTATCTATTTGATCATTTTTACTCGTAGTAGTACATTTACTTTTCGTTGCGTTTTATCAAAACGACAATCTTCGTAGTCTCGATACTTAGATCCTAGTTTTTACAGGGTCACCAACTCTGAGGTCTCGGGTTTTTCTTACAGATCTATTAAAATAGAAAAACACTTTTATTTATTGTCTTCCATCCAGTTGTTGGTTCCATCTGAGACTTTTATAACGAACAAATACTTTAACGTCAGTTTATATTTAAATGAAACATAAATAGTCTTAGTATTTTTTTTAGTTTCCGCCTATAGTGAATGCTGTGACTTTCCAAATGTATTTTCAACAAAACTAAATTAGAAATACGATTTCCTCTGACCGCCAAACCGTAAACTTGGGAGACCTAAACACAACATCTTCCCAAATTGAAGACAAGCAAAAATCTCGAACTACAAACGGAGCCGGAGCGTTATTAACTTAAATAAACATTAATCGTCCGCAGCTAAAAGCTGAAAACCAACATTGTAAGTCGAAACAAAGTTCCATACAAACACGCCATACAGTCCGCTTAGTCTGAAATATATTTGTGGAGCAAATATGCGACGCCATTTGCTAAGTTTCCGTGTGGTTGCGTTCCATTTAAGGCAAGCCGGGGGCTAACAGCCAGGACATTCCGTCAGAAAAGTACCCGCGTTACGGTTATTAAAGATAAAGAGATAAGCAGTTTTAGCAAACGATGAACCATAGTTTTAAGTAGAAAAGTATTACTTAGTAGTATTTTAAAAATACTATCCTTGCATTTGCGCAATAGTTTATGTCGCAAAAACAGCGCAAACCTTAACCCGTCTTTGGTACCTACATCAAAAGAAAAAAATATTTTCATGGTCCTGAAAATTATCTCAGATTGGGGTTATTGAGGTGCCTGCGTTATTTCTTGTTTTATTTACACAAGCGCTATAAATACTTAGGGATCAGAATAATATGGGTGTCGGCAGTGAATATTTCATAATAATTATGTGAATAACGTTGTTGCTTTTAAAATAAGTAACATACCATTGTGAAGAATAAATAGACAAAAAATTATGTCATGTTGCCTAAATTTTTATCGGGTAAGATAATTATTATAGTCGATATTCTGAACAACAACTGTCGTTGTCAATGTCGTACAATAAACTTTATGAACATATTTTCTTACATTAGTGTCTTTGAAAAGAGTAAGCCGTTATCTTTGGGCTGTGGTTTAAGTTAAAAGTTCGGGGAAGGGCTCTTCAACACTGCGATAGGATTATTATTGCATCAACGTCGGGAGTTACGCTAAACTGCGTTCAGCGTTAGTGGATTTTATATCGGAAAACCAGTTCGGGTACACACATTAAAATTCAATGTTTGTGCTATAAGTATGTGAACGTGTTAAATGATTGAGTTTTTTTTTCTTTGAAGTTTTTTTATATAATAAATCTCTTATTTAAATAAATTCTGGGTTCATTGAGAAGCCATTTAGGAGAGCAAATGTGTTAATCAAAATATACAAAACGTATTAATAAGTATTGTTACCAAAAGTTTGTTGTTCACATAATTATTGAAATAATAAGGGAATTAATACATCCTAAGTAAATCTAATTTATATTCAAATACTCAAATTAATGCACATACCTATCATTAAAATCTATACTAACATTATAAAGTTAAAGAGTTTGTTTGCTTGTTTGAACACGCTAATCTCTGGAACTACTGGTTTGAATTGAAAAACTCTTTTTGTGTTGGATAGTCCATTTATCGAGAATGGCTTTAGGCTACATTATTTCTTCTTCTCACGATCAAAATAACAGAAATTGACGCGGACAAAGTCGCGGGCAACAGCTATTATTTGATTAAGATATTAGATAAATCAAAATTATGTTGACGACACATACCTACATTGCTTTAATCCTGATCAAAGTAGCATTTATTAAAGCACTCGTTTCATAGAAATCAACAACGAAGTTACTTGTAGTACCCAGAGTCGAGACAAGAAAGAAAAGTTTTTTCTACTTTGACCCGTCTGAATTCGGATCCAGGACATCAGAGCTATCGAAACCTTAAGAACTGGCGTAAGTGCCACTTGACTATGAACGTTTTCACGTCCAAATATTTGATCAACAAAGGAGTTAAGTTTACACCAAAAAAATAACAACACTATTCGCAAATGGATACAAATATTTTCCTATACAAAGCTGATACTGGCAACAATTCTGGAATGCTATACAAACAATGAAATATTTTTTTAGAAATATCAATCGTGGAATTTTTCCATCAACTATGCCTGTTCCAAGTCAGGACGACAAAGTACTGGTTATTCATGTATCGTGTGTGTTACTGACTGCCACGTGCTTTCATGTCCCGAACACTGATGTTTTATGGAAAACCTCTATATTTTCGAAACTAGCGGATCTCGGACTTCGTATCGCCTAGGAATAGTATTTGAATTTGACGTCTTAAATGTTATTTGTCATTGAATATGGCGTGTTTGGAAAACATTTCATAGAAATACATTTTATTTGTGACGTTAACTTTTCATATTTTGTATAGTAATTATCCTATTCCTGACGAATACAAATTCAAAAACACAAAAGTCATAAAAATCCGTCGTTCTCTAAATATAAGTGGTGTAGACTTTATTTTACATAATAAGAAGATTTAAATGGAATAGTATCAATAAATAAAGCTCAAGAAAATCAATTTTAAATAAAGTTCCTTTTATTAATATTTTTTTATATACAGGTTGAAATTTTTTAAAATTTTACAGTTTTACGTATGTTTAGGTATAAAGGGACAATCAAAAACTTATGATAAGTATCGTAATGAATGAATGTGATGTGCATTCGTAAAAAAGTGTTGCTAGGCAGCCGTATCAGAAATTTTAGATTTTTGACGGACATTTTCTAAGTCTTGTGCTTTATCTTGACATTTTTGTACTGGGCTATACCAAAAGAAAAAATACGTCATTTGTTTTTTGTTTATAGGGTATGCTTTTGACTCTTATATAATTTTAAAAGGAAAAGTAAAGTCACGACCTAAAAGTACCACACTGCAGGACAAAGGCATCATTGAAATTAAGTTACCAGAGCAATGATGGGTGTACCGGCATAATCACCACGCTTGCCAAATGCGGGTTGGTGATCAGTAAAGTAAAGTGTTTAATGCAAACAAATATGTCTAGTTGCAAAGTCTCTTTAGTATTATTTATTGTAATTAACAAAATGAAACAGTTACTTGCAGTTACCTTTTTCACTTTTTATCCATTAAAATAAGGTACAAAGAACATTCACTATCTTATTTCTTGAAAGGCGGTCGGTTATTTAGCAGAGATACGTTGGTATACCATTCACACTCGAGCGTGGGTGATATCAAGTTATTATATTTAGATCTCACGTTTACAACAAGAGTAGGCATGAATATTAAAACAAATAAGAAAAAGAAAGCTTTTCGCCAAAAGCTTTCAACACCCATTTGCATAATTCGTTTGATCTGTATAAATCATTTCCATAACACACTGTACTAAGTCGAATTAAATTATTTTACGCCGGAAACGGAATATAACCTTTAAGGAGCTTTCATAATCATATTAGACTAGGTAATTATAGCTTGAAATTAAAACAGCACCGCAGATAAAGGACACAGAAAAAAAACGTTAATTTCAAGGCATCTTCATCAAGTAGGCAGAGGCGTAATCTCTGCGCTG
Organism: Anania crocealis; assembly: GCA_949315895.1. NCBI lineage: Eukaryota > Metazoa > Arthropoda > Insecta > Lepidoptera > Crambidae > Anania > Anania crocealis. The sequence continues at coordinate 1,147,202 of OX438880.1, forward strand.
TCTAAAACAATAGGCGGTCTAACTGAGCGGGCGCGCACAAAACGCTCCAATTACGCGCTACCCGACTTTGCCCACTACCTTATGATTGTGCACACTATACAAGATTATCTGCGGATAACTCAATACTCAATACTAAATAATTTTATTACATTTCATAGGTTATCAGAGGGTTTACACTGTTTAGTATCTTTATGGACCCTGTAGGCAAAACAATGATAAGAAAAACAACAAAAGTAATACATCCCAAAGTTCCGTTGAGTTCCAGAAGGAACACGGCTTAAGGCGGTGTACTCGTAGTTCCAAGAGGTTTTGAGTTTTTAAAACCCATCTGAAAAGCGATTTAAAGTCTGAAGAAAATATTATATGTATTAGTTAAGAATCTAGGCTAGTCACAGTCGCTACTGGTAACACGATTTGATTAGCTTGGCTCGATAGAAAAAAAAACACAAATCTACATCTTTTCGAAATGTTTGTTCCATTTGACAACTAAACTACAAACATTTTAAATATTTTTTTATGCTAGTTTAAAGCTACTAAATATTTATAGACATATTCGCAGAGTTTGAATTCATTGAATGATATACTTAATTACTATGTTTAAATAACTACATAGCACGTGAGCGCAGCGGCTCGTCAGGCCCGTACTGTCGCGCGCTGGCGCTTACGGTGCGCATAGGCGCTTCGTAATAGGCGATCGATGGATATCGATCCACAAATCACGAATTACTGGGCCTTTACAGTTGTGTTTTGCGTAAAGTCACATGATACAGACTATAGATGGCGTTGCCGGTTGATTACCATTTTTTTAAGCATACTTTATTTTGTTGTCTAAACCCATTCCGACACCGCACGGAACATATTTTTTCTCTCTAAACCATAAAGTCCACGAACACGAATCGGTAAAGCGATTTTCTTAGTGCAAATGTCATAATAGCTCTGGTTAAAGCTGCTGTAACAGCAATGAACGCACGTTTGGTCTATTGGACACTATTGAGTCTAAAGGTCAAAACTGCGGTCAAAAAGCTGGGAATCTTATATAAGGTTAAGCGATACTTCACGCCGGAACAGCTCTTGATCCTATTTGAAGCGCAAGTTCGGTCGTGCATGAAATGTTGCTCTCACCTCTGGAATGCTTTAGCCAAATACAGCTGGCTGCACTTGACTCGGTAGCCTGACCAGAACGCAGAGCTAGAAAGATTATTGGAGACGGTGAGCTGGTGAAAACTGAGCTTCATAGTCTAGGTCACCGTCGCAGATTTGCATGCCTGTCGGTATTTTACAGATTGTATTTTGGAGAGTCTGCTCTTGAGCTGCGTTAGCTTATTCCGCCTTCCCCTTTATATCTTCGAGAATCTAGGCGTAATGCAGGTTATCATCCCTTCCTGGTTGATGTAAGTACCGCGATTGCATACCAAGCGCTTTTCCTCATCTTGTTATTGTTGACCCCGAAAACTTAATATCGCTCTGAAAAATCAAATTAAAATTTGAATTTGACGTCCTGAATGATAATATTGTCATCAAATATGGTGTGGTTGAAAAAAAAATGAAAAATAAGATATTCTCATAACTTTATTGACTTATTCAGGCAATTTTTGGAGATTTTCTCTGCGTAAGAACCATCCTCGTACTTCAAGGAATATCTAAAAAAAGAATAAGCGAAATTGGTTCATCTGTGCTCGAGATTTGCGCATTAGACAGCTTATAGCAACACATTCAGTGACTTTTATATTATAATAGGGGTTAAAGTATGAAATTGCCGATTAAATTCCTTTAACTTTTTATTTTGTTTATAGCTCTTAAGTATAGTCATATTATTGCGTAATTCTTTTTTTCTTGTATCAAAAACTAAATAAAGTAACTTTTGACTAAAAAAAAATGCAATACTTCCTTTGAAGTAATAGGCACTAGGCCTATTACTTCAAAGAAAGTCGTTGAAAAGACCCCTTACAATGTGTCAGCTGACCTTCTTGCTTCAATTAAGTATATTTGTATTATATACTTTGATTTTCAGAAATTTAAATACTATAATGAGCAGCTTTATAACCATCTAACTTTCACTTTTAATTGCTTCGAAAACGGTTCAAGCGTTTTTAAAAAATGTAAAACATTGTTAGTATGTAAAAATGACTTTTCTCGATTTCGTCCATACAAAACGGCAATTTCATACTTTGACCCCTAATAGATACGAGTATCTCTTATCTCGCCACTGTGACACTGACTTTAAACTATTTCTGTGTGCGATTTTAATTAACGACCATCGTCCAAGTATTAAAGAGTAGGTCTAGCCCCGGCGGATTGAATGCGCGGCCGAAAGGCAATTTGAACAAGCTGAAATTAAAGTGTGTGGAGCTCACGTCTTTAATTTAGTTAGACGGCGAGGTGGAAAAATAACTGACCAATTTTGAACTTAATTACTATGGCGGCTCTAGGGGTTAGGATACAATATCGGATTTGGTTAGTGTTGGTTTTTATATTTGGGTACGGTTTTGGTCTGATTTTATTGTCCTGTCTAATCTAAGGAAAAATTAATAATTTTTCGACAGTTTTGCCTTTTCCTTGTTTTTATCGTATATAATACTATTTATATCGTATATCGTATTTATATCAATTATTCTTGAAGGATTATAACAAATTTGTAACGTGACTTGTTTTATAAAAAAAAACAGTATTACTTAATTTTTTTTCATAGTGTTTTTTAAGCAATTATTTTGCTGGAATAAATTAAAAATTCAATCCTTGTAATAATTTCGATTGCCTTGGGTGGGACGGTAACCCACAACGGCTTGCGACTGCTCAAAACAGGAGCTATCAAGATATTTTTCGTGATGACAATCAAGGAAATATTGTTTCCGGAACTGACTTGATCGGGAATCGAACCAAAAACCCTTTATATTAAACAGCAAATAGCTTGTAAATTTGTAAAAGTGCTTAGTGCCTAATCAAACTAGGTAATCAGAAGGGTTGGCAATAGCAGTTTGACTTTGTCCAATGCAATGGTGAAAAAGACGCTGCTGTCGGTCTTCTTCAAGCAGAACACTTTTAGTCGCCTCTTACGACACCATAGGAAGAAAAGCGATGGTATTTAATATAGGTAAGGCAAACCCCATGCTACTGTTATCCGAATATAATTGACACCATATTTCTCACTAGACAAGAAAGTCGCTTAATAGTAGAAGTAGTAACGGCCTAATCATCCCACAGCAGGGCAAAGGCCTCCAATAATGAATCCAATTTACCACAGCAATGATGGGTACAAAATCATCACGCTTGCCAAATGCGGATTGTGATTGCAAACCCGAGCAATGTTCAACAATTTAACACATGGTGCCCGACCCCGGTATCGAAACTAGGACCCTGAGATCTTGGACCAGTACTTCAACCAACAAGGAATTAAGTCGTCAAGCTAACAATAAAATTGTTTGCTCATACATCGCTGGCTGAACGCTGTTAATACACTAATTAAGCACTTCAGTGCGTGTGATGTGAACGTAACATCCAGAGAATGTTTGCATGTTTAGTTGATGTTTGCCGACGCAGCCGAGTCGATGTGCAGACCAGTCGTGCGTTACGTCACTCTGTATCTGATTATTCGCTTACAATGAGTTATGTTCCCAATGATATGCGAATAGTTTCTTATAACAAATTTAATTGCTTAAATATCTGCCTTATTTACTGATGGTAACTTGTATTTGATGATGGAGGCATTTGCCTTGCGGAATAATTGATTTGCTATGAGAAAATGTCTCAATTGGCTCTTAATCTGTCTTATATTCTGAAGGTCCGTTTCTAGTCTAAAGTAGTTTGCTGTGTTTTGATCACTCGCTCCACAATGCTTCTTCATTTGTTTTTGTCCGTGGCAACATTTAAGGCTACGTGTAGGTATTGATAGGCCGAAGAGTGTCAAAATCACTGTTCTATTTACAATCATTCACTATTCATTCTGTCCGTCTATGGAAATCTTTACCCCTTACTGTCAGAGAATCAGAGTCCCTTCTACATTTAGAACCAGAGTGAAGGCTTTAAGTGGGACCTAAAATGAACATGGAAAAGATGAAAATTATGTTGTACGACGATTTGAGAGTAGGTTTCAACCAGTTGGTCTGACGATCTGGTGAAGACCTGGGAAGCAGTTGGATGCGAGTGGCGCGGGACGGATCGTTGTGGAGATCCTTGGGGAAGGCCTATCTATGTCCAGCAGTGCGCGTCGTTTGGCTGATATGATGGGTAGAAAGTCTTGCTGTTTCTCATAGCTCTTTAAAAATTGACACATTGTTTCGGCGCGAAATCCACGTAATACGCAACGTTTTTGTAGAATAAATAAAACAACAATAAAGTAATTTCACCTTAAAATGAAAACTGCTGGGAAAGCGTTTCTCTTTCCTCTCCAACGAGTGTATTTGTACGTCGTGTCGTATTTCGTTGACGCCTCAACGAAGAGACCTCATAGTAAATATACGTTTGAAATATACGTATTTATTTCAAAGCAAATACATACTAACGACATTTACTTTAAACGCCGGTAACGTAAACAGTGTTAAAATATTGCCAGCTTTAAGGATAGAGTTCACCAACAGACGGTTAAAATTTAAACAGCGTTTAATCGTCAATCTATGTTAACCGGCTGTTTAAATATTGGTAAACTCGGGTCTTAGTGTAGGCTTAGCGAAAATCAGTAAAATTTGTTTTATTTCTGCAAATAGGCCCCAGGAGGCGCTTTTACACGTCCCAATATTTAAACCTACCACTGCTTCGGGACAAGTCAAGACTAGTGCCGAGGAGAAGCAGCGCAAGAAACTCGGTCACTATTGTCAGCCTCTTTTGACAGTGGCATAAGAGAAGTTTGAATAAATCTTACTAATATTAAGTTTATCAATGCGTATGTTCGGCCAAATGTTTGTTTGTTAATAAATCACGCTAAAACAACTTAAAACATCGGAATTTCATTTGTCACAAAAATAAATCATAGATAGGAATAGCACAGAGGTTTTTTATACCAGAAAAATGTACGGTTCCCATGAGATAAGAAAAGTTCAAGTTCATAATTCCGTGTATACGAAGTGGCGGGCATTAGCTAGTAAATAAATAAATAAATAAAATATTTTAGACATGCCTCACTGGGCCACACTGAGCCATCTAGTCCCAAATTAAGGTACTATTAGGTACCCTGTCGTATGGGGTACTAGACAACCGATAAACTTACTTATATACTTTTTTTTTTGTAAATACATACTTATATAACATAGAAAACACCCAGACCAGTACAAACAGACATGTTCATGCACACAAATATTTGTACTGTGCGGGGATCGAACCCGCGACCCATGGCTCAGAAGCAGCGTTAACTACCGCTGATCCAAATGGAAGAAGATCCAGATCCAGATCCAGATGAAATAAATAAATGTGGACAGCATCAGATACACAATTCTGGCCCTAAAGTTAAAGCATTTGTTTTGTGGAAATCAGAATAAACAAAGGTACCAAAAACACTTAGACACTAGGAAATATAGAAAAATATTATCCTACACTCACCTTTCCCGGAGCCAATATTGTCAGAATCAATTACAGGAGACCAAAGCTACTCCATTTATTTCCTGCTAACTACGAAATAACGTTTCACTTGACACAGCTTTTCAGTATAAACCAAGTATCTGATTGCCGTAGCACGTAGCATTCGTAGCATGCCTTGCTACTAACAACGAGAACTCAATTTGCGGTCCATAGTATGCAACCAAGTACTGATAAAGGCATAATGTTACCCTATGACCCAACTAGAGAATATTTTTCATGACTATCTCAGTCAAACATGTAAATTGCGAATCAGTTAAATCAGTTTTATGCCAGGAGGCGTTTTCCCAAAACACGTACATTGTAAAATACTTACCTCGTTAAACCATGTTAAAAGCAAATAAATATTTCTGATTGCTGATCTACGTTTTCTGTTGATAGGCTACAAGAAAAATAAAAGCTAAGGTTATTTAAAGTTGACTAGATTTGTCGACACTAATAATTTCTTAAACTGGTATAGTGGTGTATGTATTTTCTTATTTTTATCCTTGGCTTTCCCGATACTCTAATATTTGTGATGGAGAGAAATCTAACAAATACTAGAACATAAAAATCAGTCTTGCCATTATATATTTATACTGTAAGGTCGTATCACTAACACGACCATGATTTATTTAAGAGACTAGCTGACCCGGCAAACGTTGTTTTGCCATAAAAATGATTAAATTACTAAAATGGCTAACAAAAAATAGGGGTTGGTGGTAAAAGGGTAAAAATTTAGGTTTGTATATATTTTATAAAATTTTAATATTTTACTACCCTACCCTACCCCTACCCTACCCTACCCCTACCCTACCCCTACCCTACCCCTACCCTACCCCTACCCTACCCCTACCCTACCCCTACCCTACCCTACCCTACCCCTACCCTACCCCTACCCCTACCCTACCCCTACCCCTACCCCTAACCTACCCTACCCTACCCTACACATACCCTACCCCTACCCTACCCCCAAAAATTGTGAATCTAAACCATTCCCAGATCCCCTTGAACACACACAAAAAATTTCATCAAAATCGGACCAGTCGTTTGAGAGAAGTTCAGTGACATACACACTCACAGAAGAATTATATATATTCCGGTGTACTTCATATCACCTGATCCTAACATCATTAAAACTGACTTAATGGCTCAAAAATTTGATGTAGAGCATTTTATATGGGAATATGAAATTAACGTTTTTACTATCTTCCTCGCAATTTTTCCATGTTTTCTCACCTTTTAAACCTTCCCTGGACTACGACAAACATTTCAAAACCAAAATCAGCTTAATCGGCCCAGCCGTTCTCGAGTTTTAGCGAGACTAACGAACAGCAATTGATTTTTATATATATAGATATAATTTTTTAGTTGTTTTTACAATCCATATTCACTGTCAACATTAAAAGCAAAATACAACATATGATATCAAACATCCATTTAACTTAACCTTACCCATTTGCATGAAGGGAAATATATTATTTTGATATTTGCCCGTTTATTTGTCGTGTCCCCAACTTCTGCGGGTGACGCGTGCTTAAAATTCAGCCGAGAAATTGTTTGGTCGCGAGCGAAAAACTTTGGAACTACGAGATTGTACAGCCAGATAAACATTCCATAACTCATCGCTTAGGGGTTAACATTTATGCAATTGTGTTGATGAATAACATAGTACAGTCGCCGTCAGATATATTGGAGCAGACAAAGTGACCAAATACTTATGAACAGTTGAAAATTTCAATAAGTTCCATACAATATAAGTCACCATTAATATCTGAACATTCATTACTTCATTAATGTCTGAGCAGACGCTAGTCAATAACTTCTATACACACAACTAACCAATAATATCTGAACACTCATAACGTATATAAGTGTATTTCGTAAAATAGTATTCAAAATAGTATTTATAGTAAAGTTGGAAGCACTTCCTTCTGCAATTTTCCTCAATTTTAAGACCATCTGCGTAGATACACTGATTAATGAAGTAATGGATGTTCAGATATTAATGGTAACTTGTAGTGTATGGAAGTTATTGACATTTTCAACTGTTCAGAAGTATTTGGTCACTTTGTCTGCTCCAATATATCTGACGGTGACTGTACCAGAAGTGCGATTCTCTTAGTGTAAATGTCATAATTTGGTTAAGCTGCTGTAACAGCAATGAACGCCCGATTGGTATTCTCTTTCAACAATGATCGACACCGCCGAATGGCTATCATAAGATAAGCCGTGACAACAGCGGTCCATGTGACGGCTGAGACATTCGTGAACACAGCCACAAGCGCAGCGACGAATCGTATTTAAAAAAATGCAAGGGCTGACCTTTGATTGTTTTTTAATATTCTTCCCGTACCGTCGGAATGGAAGTGTAACGGGCAGAACTCATCTAGTTACCTTTTCCGGCACCAAGAAGATGAAAAGTTGTGGTGTCATTCTATTAAAAACCTTATTAGTACCGCCAAAACAGTCAAAAAGATTTACTATCATCATCATCATCAAAACCGCCTTTATTAGGACATTGCTGGATACTTTTTTAATTATTTATTCAAAAAGAGGCTGACAATAGTGACCGAGTTTCTTGTGCTGCTTCTTCTCGGCACTAGCCCATACTTGTCCCAAGGCAGTGGTAGCTTTAAATACTGGGACGAGTAAAGCGCCTCCTGGGGCCTATTTGCAGAAACAAACTGATTTTACAGGTCTATCAAATAGGAAGATTTTTCCATAATGGCCACGCTTGGATAACGAGTTGGCGATGTTTATGATCTTCATCTGGGTGTTGTCCTTTACCCGCCTCTTACGGTACCCATATAAAGAAAAGAGATGTTCCTTTTCTTTTGACTATACTACACAATAATTTTCACTATCAATATCAAATAAAATATCCACTTAACCAAGCAAAGATGCCCCAAAGGACATGTACAACCGGTCCGGTTCGCGTGACGGAGCCACTCGGTGCCTTCCCGCGGGAAGACTATTAATCTATTTGCGATTGGGCCTGGGTTCCATGTCACGATTTGACGATAAACTAATGTCGAATTACTTGCTTCAACATCTCTTCAATTACCTATAAAGGTATTAATATACCTATACTTATACGTTTCATATTCATAATAATAGTAATAAGAAAAGGAGACTGAGATCAATAAAAAATCATAGTTACTACCAATATTTTTTACGGGTGTAAGAAATACAGTTTTTTTAAGTTTGTCCTGTTGAAATAAAAACCAAAGAAATCCCCTAGAAAGATCAAGATTTTACAGAAAACTGCAGACGAGCAACATAAAACAAACACCAAGTTTGACTCATGATCAATTGAATATCGACATACTATTTGCATTTTTTTAATGTAACACCGATCTTTCCCTAAGTCGGTTAAATTTTCTTGGCATTTATTTTCAATTTTATAATATTCAAAATTATACATGAAGGTATTGCGAAGAAAGAGATCAACACTACACGTGCTCAATTTACAAGTAAATGCTAAATCTATTACAGCGGTAGGCCATTAGAACCATCATTGTAAGTTACTGATGCCTGAAGTTGGCTTTTTAAATAAAACCTATTTTTAGGCCACCAGGGGCTTCCCTATGACAAAACAAGTGAAATCATAAGTGAGAAAACCTAAAGAAACAATAACTTAAGTTGAAGCTGCAATGACATTTTAAAATCAATTGTCATAGAGGGCCTGCCCTGCCATTCTCCTTTGTAAGGAGAATTAACATACTTGAGTAGGATAAGTAGATACTCAAAGCATTGTGCTGTCACAAACACACATAAAAATAAAGCAATGGTCCGATAAATCTGTTTCTAGTTCAGAACATCTTATTCACAATTGAATTCAACCATGCATAAATCTTTTCACAGCAGTAAGAGTTTCAGATAAAACAAAGAAACATGAATTGTTTTCCGATACTCCTCAAACCCTACTTGATAAGCCTCTCGAGCATGTTTTATCGGATGAAAATCAAGTACTATGCAGATGAACCCTTAATCTTATGAAACTTAATTATTTTATAGATGAACAGTTGAATCAGTGGTAGTAAACTCTGCTTCTGAGCCAAGGGACGCGGGCTCGATCCCCGTTCAGTGAAAATATTTGTGTGCATGAAAATATCTGTTTGTACTTTATAATGTTTGTAATAATATTAGGGGTAAAGTATGAAATTGCCGATTATTTTCCCACTTTTTATTTTGTTTATAGCTCTTAAGTATAGTCATAATATTGCGTAATTCTATTTGTATTGTATCAAAAACTACTTTGTACTTTTAATTAGTAATAATAAAGTTTGTAAACCTGTTTTTCGACAAGTTAATGTAATTTTTTGTTTATAATTAAATCTTAGACTCTTAATTTTGAGTGGCATTGTAATGGAAGGACAGAAAGCCGGCTGAAATATAATGTTGTAGTACACAGTGCCTACGCTGTACAAACAGTAAGCCGTTACCTACATGGTCATGGGTAGAAAACGGCACAGTGGTCATTAGCGCTAAGTGTATGGAAGGTCGGGATAAACCAAAATAAGTAATGTAAAGTCGTACATAATAAAAAAAGACGTGTGGCACTCGGAGACTGCCGCGGTAAAGCTATTGCATCGCATTTTTTATCAACTTATGCAATGATAAAACTAAAAAGTATCACCGCTGTGCCGGTCGGAGTGGGGGGGGGTGTTAGGTTATTTTCGTTACGGAATTTCTGGATTCGGTCTCCACACTCAAGGCCCGCAATAGAAGCTATGCAATAGCTTAATTTTATAATTTTATGTATTTTCTAATTTTGACTTTTGTAACTAAATTTTTCTGTTATTCTGGCAGATATGGTTACCATAGGCAACCATACTGTCAAAATCCTTATTTTCTTCTTAATTCTTTTAAATTTCGGAAATTCAAAATTGTTCGATCGTGCCTCGCCCCGAGTGGGGGTTGTTAGGTTATTTTCATTACGGAATTTCTGGATTCGGTCTCCACGTTCAAGGCCCGCGATAGAAGCTATGCAATAGCTTAAAAGAAAAAAATATCTTGCATGTATAGTGTCCGCGTAAATTTAAGAAAACAATAAGTATATAATTTCTGATGGATTTTTGGAGTTCAACACCGTGTAAGATATACAAAACATAAGTAATTAGACTTTTCAAGGCATATTAAGTATTTTTAGTTTATAAAAAGCCACTTTTACGTGTATCAACAATCGGTCAAATAGAAAAGGATTCTTCAATCCTTGATAACAATCTTGATAGAACTTTTTACTACCATTTACTCTTACCTCAAACCGGATCGAAAATAAAAACAACTAAGGTTTGTCATGCCGCAACCTAGGCAGACATAAGGTACCCATATCACTTATTAGGTAAACTTTATACTAACAAAATATATTGAATATGTTAAACCTTAATGTCTACTCATACCAGTAGACACGTATCCACTTTCTATTACAAGTTAACGTTCAGACAACAGCATGTCAATCTACCACAAAACGTCAAATTTTCTCAATTGATATTGATCTCTACATGTTGGACTTAAAGTTGAAAATCAATTCAGTGACCTTTAACTCTTTGAGTAGGTTGACCTGTCGATGTCTGTACTTTGCACTAAAACTATTGCGCAGTTCTATGATTTTGTTATGTCATCGTACGGACACGAGTTACTGACCGCTAACGGACTGTCGCAGACTTGAAAATCAACTAAGCCTGTTTTTTCTCGCAGAGTAATTTCGTTTGATTTTTATGACATTTTTTATGGGTTCCGTATTAGATTTGTGCGCATTCCATAATGGAATCTCGGTGGAGGCATTATTTTATGCTGTACTTACTTTTTATTATCCCCCTTCCTCCCAATTACTGAGACGCTGTAAATGTATTGGACCAATGATTTTATGTAGAAATCAAAATTCTAGGAATGAAGTCAAAAGTTTCATCCTCAAACATGGCCTAGTTATATAAAGGTATATCTTTTGATTCCCGGTCAAACTTTTATGTTATAGAACACAATTCATAAATATGTATTTTTGTTTCAAATTAATTTATCTCCGTAAAGAGATTAAACTTCACAGTACAAAACAGCGGTTATATTATTACTGAAAGAGTAAAAGGATCAAAAGAAAACCGATGAAAATGGTAAAAATATCAACACATTTTTATTTTTCGATTCATTTTGTTATTTTGGTTATATTCTTTAATTTTGTTACCCTAAGTGGTGGAATTAACTTTCAAAGGTCAATGGCAAGCCGGTTACCGCTTCATTAAATCTATTAATTCTGAACGTTATAAGATTAAACCTTATGTAAAATATTTATATTATATTTAATTAATTGACTTTATTAAAAACTATAGACATTTTTCTTACTATCAATATTTTGTAAAAGTTTTTATAGATAAACCTAACATTGGCAAAACAAAATAAACAAGATTGAACTAAGTTTTGATTAAGATTTAGGCATTGTTTGGTAAAATACTTACGTTATTGTATTTTGAGGTTATTATTATAATAAAATTTTAATACCCAACTGCAATTTACGTATAATAGTTCCAAAATTTAATAAGATGTATAAGAGAGTTAACATTAACGAACTTATTAAAAAACTAACGATAAGCTTATACGTGGTACATACTGAAAATAAATGCTTATCTACAAATATTCGTTTTAAGAAGCCAACTTTTAATCAGACCCTAGCAAACCAGTATATTGTCTAAATCAGTTGGAAAAAATACGAGCACTTCCATCTACTTTAATTTTAACCAGAAGATCAAGTAAGTTTCATTTTTAAAATTTCCGACTTTATGCTGTCCATTGGACATAGCTCTTTAAAGATAGATATGTTACCTACAAATATTTCCTGGTGGCTTTGAACTCCTGTATTCACAATTGACGCCGCTTCAATGTAGGTACGAAAAACAAAAACATTGAACGTGAACAGCAATAACACCTTTGCAGGCTCTTACAACAAAAACAAAGGAATGTATTGCAATAAACAACCCTGTGTTTTGCAACGTTTGAGCATAAATCATCGGAATAAAACCCCGGCGAAGGGTGAACCTATGCTGAGAATATTGCTGTGTTACAAGCTAGCGTGATGTTGATCCATTTTAAGTGAAGTTAGGTCATTTTTAAATGTAAAACGTTTTCAATTTAAAGTCAAAATTAATAAATAAAACATTTGCCTCACAGAGAAAAAAACACTCTTAATTATTACAATGTGTAGGTATTAAATTACAACGAATTTAGAACTAGCCTGTATGTTAATTCTGTTTTGGTACTTCAACAAAATAAAAAAAAAGCAATGAGCAGCAACAAAATAAGCAAAACTTATAGTATATACCTACTCACAGAAAAATAACGTAAAGCTGAGAGCAGACCTCTAACTAACTCCTCCTTTTAGATATAGAACGCGCGTCATTGATTGAGTACACACTCTTCCTAATTTAAATACGAGTATAAGAAACATATTAACAAATCCGACTTGTTAGAAAGCTTTCAAAGCTTTGCTAGACTACCACCCCTGTGGGTTTGAGTCCCGGTCAGGTTAGTATAGGAAACTATATTTTTCAAGTTTCAATACTTATATTAAAATTGCAATTTAATTGCTTAAAATATCATATAAAAGTATATTTTTCAGTCATGTTATAGAAGTTAGATACGTCATTGGCCTGTGATAGGCAGCTTGGAAAAGCTTTGACTCCAAATTATTGTTCAAAGATAATCACACAAAAAGAAGTAAAATAATAAAGCACGTAATATTCCTAATAGTTCATTGTTTCATCCTTATCATATATTTTGGATTTTACTTTTTAGAGATTGCTCTTACTCTAACTATGGATGTTATCGTCATGTATTCGACTTTTATACTTATTTAAAATCTTTTCGCATTGATGTATGTATTATTAAACTAAATACACAACAGAGTCAAAAATGACAAGTGGACCCACTTAACAAAATTGCACGAAGAGAAACAATATGACATATATATGCATAATAGTATATTGAATATCGACATAATTATAAAGTTGACACTGACATAAAATCAACGTCAACCATTCAATCAGAAGCAGTTTTAGCTGTCATTTTTGTATAGGACTGATCTAGTTCTTTTTTTACTTCATTTTTTCCCAATGGTCCCAGAGATCCCCAAAAAGGGGGCATACATATAAAATATTCACAATTACGTGCCATCAAAGAAACGTAGGCACCGGTGGGAGCTGCTAGTAAAATTGCATTGTTTTATTTTAAATGATATTTTTTTGACTCGATGTAATTTGAAATTAGTTAAGTATTTATAATAGTAGGTTAATTATAATATCTAAATAAGGATATAAATATTTCCTTCAGGTTTGACTAAAATAATGTATCGATAAAATCATACAACTTAGCTTAATATATGACAAGTAAGTGAGGAATGTTTGGTAGAGATTTCTTAAAGCAATGAGTCATGCTTATTTTATGTATCAAATTGTAAAACATATTCCTTTTTTTGCACTAAAAGTATTATAAATTTATTTATCTAAATAAGGGATAAACGAACATACTTGGCTTCGTCGTTTATTATAAATACATAATTATAGTTGTGCTCTCTTATGAGGCAACGTGAAAGTCTAAAATCCTATTTCTTTTATTATACTATAAGTTTAGTTTATTATTTTTCCTTTGGGTATGCTCAAGAAAACTAACTTATTGTTAATGACATTGATATCTTTTGGTAAGCGAACGCCTATTACCACTGCAATGTGGTATTAAGAATATCTTCGTTGGGCGGTCGCCAAACTGTTGTACATTAAGACACTCTTGAACATGGTATTCGGATGTCTCCTAGTCCTTAGTTCATGTTACGCAATTTAAGTCTTGTTTTATTTAATTGCTAAAATATCAAATAAAGTATAGTTCCTTAGTAGTTACTAATGTTTTAATTAGTTATTATCCAATTCCCGACGAATACAAAACACAAAAATCATAAAAACCTAACCTAACCTATCCAGCCTTTCTGAAGTGCTGGAACTAACACGACTTTCTTTCATATATACTCGTATAGAAGGTATATTTGAAACATTCTTGTTGCATTATTTCTAAGAAATCTTAATACTAAATGGGATTCAAAGCAACTGTATTAATTATTTAAAGTAAGTACTATATCTACCTTCTTAAGTATAAAAGTAAAGTAACAGCCTATTATCATCCCACTCCAGGGTAAAGGCCTCTATCATTCAATCCAAGTTACCAAAGCAGTGATGGGTAAAGAAAGACATAATCCCCACACTTGCAAATGCGGGTTGGTTGCTTGCAAAATCACAAGCCCGACCAATGTTTGGAAATCAGAAAGTCTCGTTGTCTGACCCGGGGATCGAACCCCCAAGACCTTGGACCTTGTCCTCTTACAAAAAAAAAAATATTTAAAAAAATATCTTGTAAAAAAAATATTTTCACGAACTATAAATAGCTATAAAATCAGATTTCCAACCAACAGTTTTTGTATGGAAAGGGTCATGGGATGTTGTAGTTACCTACTATAGTAATTCCTTTGTTCTCAGGTTTTTAAATAAAAGCATTAAAAAACGTTTTGTTTGTATAAAAACCTGCAATCTTTGCATTTATATCGCACGATTGAAACCATTTTGTGTTTGGTATCATCATTAACATTCTCCGTACTAAGCAATTTCAGTGGCATTGTCGGTCGCTTACTGAATCCTAAAATTCGCGACTGTGCAGGCACCCAGTGGCTTGTTAATTTGTACTTTACCCTGATAGTTTTAAGTTTCACAATCGTCATTTGCCTTTTAAATCGAGAATTACACAATTGTACAGGTGCCCACAGAAGTGGCTTGATAATTTGTGCTTTACCGCGATAGTTATAAGGTTCATTCAAACAATAAGTTTGAGTAATTCTGATTGCAGTTTTGGTACGTGTCTCTAACGGTGAGGTTAAGATTCCATGTAGATTGTTAATTGTAGTCTGATTAAGTCTTGTTTAGGCTTATTAGTGTTCAGTCCGTTGAACCGGCTAGCGACAAATACGTAAAAACTGTGTTATGAAACCTAAATAGGTATAAATAGAATTGGTAAGGCTTGTACAGACAAGCATATTATTTTTTGTTCCATCTTTCAGGGGCCCTATTCAGCTATTTCAGTCGCAGTTCGATCGTGATTGAATTGGACGATTTTGACATTTAGCTGAATTAGGGGCCAGTCCCCTAATTTGCGTAACCGAATCGTATCACAATCGTAATGGAATTGCAGCTTTTTGACAGTTCTAGTATGGGCTAAATGTCAAAATCGCAGAATTCAATCACTATCAAACTGCTATTGAAATAGCTGAATAATGCCCCTGGGCCCCAATTCTGCTAATTTATAAATGGCTCAATAGCATCGCAATCGTATATTTCGACATTACTTCCATATTAAATGTGTCAAAATATACAATAGCGATGCTATTGAGCCATTTGTAAATTAGCGGAATTGGGGGCCTAGTGTCTTGTCGATAGGTACTATAACTGTGATTTTTTTTTTTTAAATTTCAATTGCTTTTATTTTGTTTCATTGGATATAATTGAATTTCATTGAATTTCATTAATTTACGTTACTTTCACTTCACTTCATTTCATTTAATACAAATCATTCATTTATATTTCATTTCAATTCAATTCATTTCGTTTCGTTTCCTTTCGTTTTATTTCACTTCACGTAATTTTATTTCTTAATCACCAGTCGGTCAGCCATCATCGAGAGTCATTTAAAATTAACCGATCGATTTTACGTTTGACTCTCTGAAAACTTTCTGCATCTGAATTATCAGTTGTTATGATCGGACCAGGCGGTTTTACATATTATAAATATGAACCACTATAACCTTTTTCCAATTATGTAAATAGACACATAAAAAATCAATCACATTTAAAAAGCGAGTGTTTCTACTTAAGCGTAATCTTAAAGCAGTCACTCTTAGGTTAGGACCTTCCGCATAGCTGCCTCGCTAATGCACATCGTTATTTACAAGAACAAACACCCACATCTAATTCAAAGACACACTATATTAAACTTTACTCCATTGGTATAAGGATCAAAACGTTTAGCAGCTATGCAGTGGTATTATATTTTTAACGTCGATAAGAGCTGAAAAATTCTCGCCTCATTTGTCCTGTTCCTGGCGCTTTGGCAACCTGGTTTAAGCTGGTTTGAGCACTAAATTATACCGTTTTTATATTATTACGATAACAGTATGATTTTTCTTCATTATCACGCCTGTATTAATAATAATAACTCCGCAGGGCAGCTTGTAGCAATCTGTTGGGCAGTATCGACCCCACGGACCTGATTGCTCCCGGGAGTATCCCTGTTCCTCACCTCTGGCTTGCCTTTATTGACCGGCCGGAGTGGACACTGACGAGGAACATATCTCCCACCTCTTGCTTGCCTTTATTGGCTGGCTTGAGTGGAGAGTCGCTAGAGCAGGAATGCTCGGAGGAAGGAATTATTGCAGCAAGATGTTTTTTTTTTTTTAATATTCATTGGGCTTGCTCTTGACTACATACTTAACTCTACGGTTAAGAAGTCTAAGATGGAGTGTGCTTACCCAGAAAGTGGCACTGGTTCTCCCACACATCAGCGGGACACAGAAAAACTGTTTGGCGCTAGTCTCCGGCAGGAGGGTGGTAGCATCCAGGCAGCCTCTTACGAAGCCTACCGCCGCAGAGGGATCTGTTAGCCATCATCATTGGTTAGAGAACCAAAGATGCTGTTGCCCAGAGTGGACCACTAGGAGGTAGATCCCACCACCCCAAAGCAGCGATCTTGAACGGATTACCGGGATTGTCCTGAGAGCCGTGTAATACTTCTTCACTCCACAAGAACCTCAGGCTATATTGTCACTATGTTATTACTGTGCTGGGATCTAACCCGCGACCCATGGCTCAGAAGCAGCGTTTACTACCACTGATCCAAATGGTCATCAATGCAAAAGTTTCTCGACTAGAATAACACATAATATACTTTTTATTTCGTCTTATTAGTGATATTATGTATTATATTAATAGCAAAAGAACCTTTTTTCAAGAGGGTAGTTTTTTGTTAGTAAACGTTAGTTAAGGGGACTACTAGAGCTATGTGCTGTCCCCAATTGATTTAATTTTATTACTTCTAAACAAAATCAACTCCCAAAAAACTAGAAGTCTGTTACCTAAGCAAATTACCTCTGGTATTTATAGAATCACTGTTATCAATTATTAACCTATTGCAGTTCACTGCTGGACGCAGGCCTCCCCAAGGGCACGCCACAGTGCACGATCCCCCGCTTTCCTCATCCAGCCACTACCAGCGACCTTCTTCAGGTCATCGTTCCATCTGGCAGGGCCTACACTACGTTTGCCGAGACGTGGTCTCCATTCGAGAACCCTTCTACTCCAACGCTCATCGGTTCTGCGACAAATATGGCCAGCCCACTGCCACTTCAGCTTGCTACACTTTTGGATTAGGTATGTCCATAACTTTGGTCCTCTGCCGGATAATCTCGTTACGGATTTTATCCCGAAGCGAAATACCGAGCATAGATCTTTCCATAGCTCGCTGAGCGACAT
This sequence comes from Anania crocealis, assembly GCA_949315895.1. Taxonomy (NCBI): domain Eukaryota; kingdom Metazoa; phylum Arthropoda; class Insecta; order Lepidoptera; family Crambidae; genus Anania; species Anania crocealis. The sequence continues at coordinate 1,165,300 of OX438880.1, forward strand.
GCAGTCGGTGGGCCAGCCTGACCGTCATGTTCCACGTTTCGGCTCCGTATGTCATGACGGGAGGACGCACTAATTGAACACCCTACTCTTCAGGCATTGCGGTAGTGACGACGAGAAGATATGACGCAACTTCCCAAACGCTGCCCAACCCAGCTGCACTCTTGTGATTTCGCGTTCAAAGTTGTCTCTACCTAACTGCAATATCTGCCCGAGGTAGACATATTCTTGGACAACTTCGAGCGCTTCACCGTTGATCAAGATCGGCTCCGGAGTGATAAAGTCGTTGAACATGACTTTGGTCTTGTCCAAATTCATCCGGAGACCGACCGACGTTAAAGCAGCATTAAGGCTTTGCAGCACTCACAATCACTGTTAACTGCTTTTCATTCAGTGAAGAATGGATGCCCTGGGCCGTTATTTTACTTTTTTCACTTTTACATAACTATTCTCTCATTGAGATATCTAAGATATTCATGACGATTAGTCCGATGTACGTTTAATTACTTTCTGTTGGTATTACATATATATAGGAGACCGTATTTGCTTGCTGCAAAGAAAGTCTCCACTAAATAAGTTAGCTATGTCTTTCGCTTTAGGACGGTACCTATTAAATGCAATTACAATATTAGCTTTTAAACTTGAAAAATTATATCAGGCTGGACTCGAACCCGCATCTCCATGCATACCGGGCGTACCAATAGCCACCGAGACACGACGCGTCAATTTTTCAAGCATATTCTTAACACCCGAGGGAACTATCTTTACAGATGTTAGGCAGTCAGTAAAGATGAAACAGCTGTTAAAATATTTTATGTGAAATTCTAGCAACTTAACTGCAATTATAATATTATCATTTTAACTTGAAAAATTATATCTCAGGCGGGACCCGAAACCGATGGAGATGCCCATAAATACCGAGCGCGGCGCTGCGATTTCGAATCCCGGCTAAGACATTTAAATGCTGATACTCAACTATTCCCTCATCCAGTCATTACGGTAAAGGCAGAGCATGCTACCAGCCCGTGATTAGATTGTCAACTCTCTGAGAGGAATAAAACTCATCTACGGCGAGTCCCAAACTTCTGGGCTCGTTAATTTGAACGGGGGCGCGTGTTGTTGCTCTCAAACTTTCACAATGTTATTATGCCGTAAATTGTTTTTGTTTGATAGCTTACTGTAAAATGTATAGACGCATTAAATAAGGATGGTACAATCAGTAGCGACGAGGCTATGATTTGCTGTAGTGAGATCTATCTCGCGACATTAGTGAAGTGGTACCAGTATAAGTAGCAGGACAAGATCTCGGGGTTCCGGATTTGATCCCCAGATTTGATTCCGGGATAGGCAATAAGAGTTTGGAATTTTTGAACAATTTCTTGGCAATTACTGTACCCATCACTACTATGGTTACCTTAATTTGATGAATGGATGCCTCTGCCCTGTGTTGGCAATAACAATCAAAAAATGTAAAACTTCAAATTATTATAAATCTTATTTTGAATGTGACAAACTTCATTCTCTTCAATCTGTGGTGCTTGCGAATAAGCTGTATTTCCGTGTCCTCAATAATACTCGTATAACTAACTAAAGTTGACAAAAGCTGCAGTATTTTTCTTAGCGAACCAGCCCTCTACTCTACTCTACGTCCACTAAAACAACTGTTCACCCTGTAGTGATGGCCGACTAATCGGCAATGCCGATCATTCAAATACCTACTTGTCGCAGGTGTCATTCTTCTCATTAGTTCCGGCGGGAAACAGAATACATAAACAAAAAAGTTTACAAAAAAGTTTAACGGTGCAGTGGTCTCTTCGGGACTTCCAATCAAGAGATATAAGAGTTGCAATATGAAAGATGATTGCGTTAGATAACCATAAACCTTTACTTTATTTATCTTTAGTTCAAAAAGCTGTTTTTATCAATTCTCTAAAGAAATTCAAACCAAAATACGTTTAAGCTAGTAGGAAATATTCGACAAAAAATAAAACTCCCATCATCATCAGGAGTGCTCAGTGCTGCTTCGTTTTCTGTAACTACAGACTTGTGAAAAAAAACAAACTACATGTATTTTATACGCCGATTATAGTTGGCATATTTTACCGAATAGTCGCCGACTAGTCAACGACTACAGCACGATGCCGAATAATCGGCTTTCCCGACTAGTCGGTGACTAGTCGAATTGTGGCGAAATTCTACTTTTGGCCTAGGCTGTGTCTAGCAGTGGAATACAAGATCTTGGTGATGATGATGTTGAAGATGTCCAATAGTGTATACTTACAAATATCGTGAGTTGTTTAATCACCCCAGAAAGCTGTAATTTAATTTATTTATTTATTTTATTTATTTATTTATTTAATTCAGGCAACAGATTATGAAATACAGGCCCATAAAATAAATACCTTACAGACTAACATGCATACAAAATAGCACATAAATTATATCACTACACACTATTTTGACGGCGTTGTGTTTCGCAACTTGGTGTCAGGTAACCGTCCACGAAACCGACGATATACAACACCCTTCGGCCAAAATTCTGCCTGCATGAAGGTCGACAGCTGGTCAGTCGGAACCCTCACCACAAACGAATTAAAGTTCGTGTTGTGTCGAGACTCCAACCGTTCGACCCTCAGTGTATATCTGGTCTTCACTCGGATGTACTCTACAACCTCCTCGACTTTTGTAGAGTAATGAAGCCGGGACACGTATAGCAGCGTCACTGGAACTGCGGGCCGAAGCAAGTGGTTCGGTCCAGTCGGTGCGTTGCCGCACTGGTTGCGGGTCGAGGGCTTCCTTTTCTTCTTCTCGACCTTCGTAAAGCCCTCCTCATCACACTTATCTGCCTGTGATACCAGCGTCTTTGGAGCAGCCATGCAACTGCTTTTCCGAGCGGCAGCTGAGCATATGCATGCGTCGGGGTTGACGTCACAACGCGCGATGTGTCCTGCGGTGCTTCGGGGCGCGCGGCGGGGCGCTCAGTAGCGGTGACGATGTCGGTTACCGCGACGAGTGACGCATCAGTTTGCGCCGACCCGAAACTGCTGACCGATGCATTATGCGCCCCGCGACGTGTGTTGACATTGCAGGCCTCAGGTGACCTACTAACCGGAGCAGTGTTGCTTAATAGCAACACTTTGGCACGCAAGTCACCTATAGTGTTCTCTGAGGCCTCCAATTTTGCGTGCACTTCGGCCAAGCTTGCTTTTAGGAACGTGATGTCCTTCAACAGCCTGGTGAAGTCGACATGATCGAACGTGACAGGGGGCAGCTTGTGTAGCTCCTTTGCCACGAACGCAGGCACTTCGTCAGGATCGGTTTCCTTCAGCAAGGTAGTGATGTCCTGCACACTTCTTTCACCCCCGTCCCTTCGGCGAGACGGCATCTGGGCACTCTTCCCGAGCGTCTGGAACAGGAGCGCCTTGCCACTGCAAATCTCTTCTTCCTTGAAATTGGATTTGCAGATCTGCATGATGCTGACCTCGTCCATAGTGTCGATGGCGTGCTGTATAAACGCCAACAATTCGTTAGTAATGAGTTTTTGCGAGTCCATTGCTGATAGACGACGCGCGCAGCGCTAGTCATGAATTAAAATAATTCAGCTATTGCGGACACGTCCGCTTCCGATCGCGCATTACGGAGCACTGCGATAATAATGTGGGCAAACAAGTGCACCTGTCTATAAAAGTGAGTTTTATTATCATCACAACCGATATCACCAAACTGGACTTAGATTAGGTATATACCTCTGGATATCCACGATTAAGAATGTCTTACTCTCATGGCATAATTTTTTTTTGTTACATAAGACACAAATATAGGATGAGATAAATGCCTCTCTATTTGAAGCCAGGCTTTGACTGAACCATGGTCTATATAGATGATGCAAGAACTGCCACTTAAATCACAATTCAGTAAGGACCATCAATTACAACCTGCCTGTAATCAATGATTCAAACGTTAATCATAACTGTCCTAAATGCAAATGATTCAGGATTGACGATGCCCTAATAAAGCGACGCTTGATTAGTGATTATCGGTATTTGGTATAATTTGTCTCATCGGGCACGGTATGGTGGTGGTTGAACGCCGCAACTATCCTTTGAACCTTAAAACGATTGGGTCATCAAGGTCACTTAACTTAATGAAATAATTCGATCAGTACAACATTTTTAATTTGATATGTAAAGGCACTTACTCATAAGTAATTTTGACTGTTTGTCAGCCTGACTGTAATGCTTTCATATCTAACAGATTTTGATAAAATTACAGTATTTCTATAATATTGAAAACAACTAAGGTACTACAGACGTTTCCCAGACCCAAGAGAATATAGCAAATGCTTTTAAAATTTCCCCGTCCGGAGATCTCCTCCGGACCAAAATTGCAACGAGGCCCAAACTTTGGGAAAATTAAAATTATTTACTTTGAGTTATTTAATGTTTATGCAACAAAATGTAATTCTGTTTAGTTGCAATACAACAAGAAAACCTTGCAAAACAAATCAAAATTTAAAATTTGCCATAGTTTGTCCCCATGCAATTTTCTATTCTCATTGCATGTCATGGCAGCCTATAATTAAGGCAACACTATTCAATGTAGTTTAATGTTTGATTGGTGTGAATTGAAAGTCTGTATTTTGTATTAAATTTTTTTTTACTGTTTATTTAGCAATAAAATTTCTAGTGCGTTTCAATATAAAAATTCTGAAAAAGTGCTAAAATGTGTGTGTGTGTTCGGCGCTAGGTTGCATGCTCCATTGAAAGGCTCAAGCAAGAAGAAGATAGCAGGCACCCGTTGTATGGATGGACATATACCTTCACCCCCACGTCTTAAGAGTCGCCGCAGCTTTATGCATAACACCGACCCACTTAGCGTGGACCCACCTAAGGCCAGAGAACAGCTGTGGTCAGATAAATTCGCCCCCAACAACCCATCCATCCCCATGGCTGAGAAGCTGTCGCCTGGTCACAATCTTCCCTGGCCCATTTGGAAGGCGTTAAACAGACTTCGTTCAGGTGTAGGCAGGTGCAATGAATTCAGGAAAAAGTGGGGCTTCACTGAGGACGACACGTGCGAGTGTGGCGCCTTACAGTCTATGCCACACTTAATGTCGTGCCCTACCTCTACTGCCACCTGCACGCAAGAGGACCTTTGCAACGCCAACCAGAGGGCCATTGATGTGGCCACTTTTTGGGCGCAGAGAGTTTAATTGGTTGCCATTGACTCGAGAAGAAGAAGATTGTGCTAAAATTATTTATATTGATATTTTTTTTACACTGATTAGTCCTGGAATTGAACCAGGGTATTTGATGCTGTTGAGAGTGTTTAACCTTTAAAACCGGTGCTATCATCATCAAGGTTACCAAGTCTGATTAGGAAATAATGGCTCTGTGTTGCCCAGTGTCTCATGTAACGATTATTTTATTTTTATTAGCCTACATTTCCCAATCTAAACAGAGGCATCTCACATACATTGCCACAGCGATTCAGGCCGTTAACATTCCCGCATCCGTAACTAGGTCATTGGTAGACACGAGAGGAATACCAACGGCGTCTCACTGAAGTTAGTTACTTATCAAGTTGGTTAACTCCAACTTGAGACATCTTCCCGGTACGAGAAAACTGATCTTAACATACAGATTAAACTAACTGCTACCCAAGAATTTTTTCGCATTAATACTCAAAAAAAAACCCCAGTCAAGTCACCTTAGTCTACCCGTGACCATGAACGCCATAACTCAAAGTGAGTAAGTAAGTAAGTAATTATTTATTTGTATAAAACACGGTGCATTTAGTTTTTATCTTTAGGCATGGCACATACCGACGGTCCCTACGTATAATGACGTATCTGCAAAACCTAAATTTTACAGGAGAGCGCTTTGAAGTTTCAAACATGTGTTGTTCATGTTCTATTATTCCTACAGTTATGAAATTTGGCACAATAATTAAATAAGTGCTTAATTATGCAAAAACACTAAAAATAAGTTACTAGGATTATTATTTATATGCTATTTATCACTTATTTAATTTTACATCGGAATTAGTCAAACTACAAACGACGTAACTGGTATTTCTGAATAATTACGGGGAATTTATAACATCGACATTACCTATAACTGCCATGAAGGTACTTTTACGTCGAATATAATTTACACATACGGGATTTATGGGTTTTTTATTTTTTTATATAATGATAAAGACCATAAATTCAAATAATATATTAGTTCGTTTTTTTTCAAATTTGCATATAATGCGGAACCACTTACAATATTTATTCCGTAAAGACGAAGTTACCTTATAATAAAGTGATATTTTGTGGATAATTAAATCTAAATATCTTTTAGTAGATAACCAAACCACATAGCAATAAAATCTAAAGTAAAAAAAACAGTTCTTCTAATTATTCTTTTTTTCTTAAATTAGGAGTAGGTAATTTGTTATACATATAGGTACTTTAGTACTCAGGAACTTTGGTTTTTTGACGTGACAACGTCTTAAATTAGGTTGCGGCTGGGAGTCACTTATGAAAAAGTGTAACGCTCGGTAACGTTACGATGAGTCACCGAACGAGAGAGAGGCCCGCCGAATGCCTTGCGTCTCTCTCCCACTCAACTATGATCGGTCTGCCGCGCGCGCAGCACTAGAGAATTAGGCGCATTTTAAAATTTGTGCAATTCTTATTTTCATTCAATTCCTTGTTCCTATTGTGCAATTTAATTATATTCATATCAATAAATATTCTACCGAGAAAAAGACGTTGTCACGTAAAATCTTCGCCCGTAAAACCGACTTTACAGGCAACCATTTTTTTTTACATGACTAGATTGACATAGTTATCCTAAATTAATATTTGTAGTTTCAATTCAAATTCAAATTCAAATTCGTTTATTATCAACGTAATTTTTACATAGCTGTAAATGTGATTGGAGCCTCCTTTTAGACATCATGTTAATGTCTGTACCAGGAAACTCCGCTCTTCCATATCATACTTACAATACTACCTTACATTTCGAATATTACGAATCAAATAACAAAGAATAAAATGAAAACAATAAGAGAAAGGAAACTAGTTATTTCTTTTACAATATAATATATAATATAATATTGTAAAAGAAATAACTACAGATATGTCATCTGATTCGATTTTAAACAGTTGCTAATAGGTAAAAACTGGTCAAAAAACGATAAAAACTCAAAAATTATGTGGTCAAAAATCAGAGAAGTTCATGTATCGTCTGCTGAACCCGACATTCTTATGGATATCCATTCTCTTTGGCCCATCTAGCTAATGCAAACCATTGATCTGGAGTATACATTTCTTTATTTTTAGCACAACGTTCTATTAAAGCAGAAATGCTGTCATTTTCGTTTTGGGTATTCTTTTCTAAAAACCGATGTGTTATGGTAACTTTCAACTCTTTGGCAGCAATCAAATACATCATGAACACGATTCTATTACGATTTTGACCACCGCAATTATCTGAATATAAATTTAACGTGTGTACACCTTTTGAACATTCTTCCTTAATAAAATCATAGACGCAACTGGCTACTTCATTCGCACCACGTTTGGCAATACCTTCGTGCCACATGTAACATCTGCCAACTTTTCGCCCCATCTCGAAAATTGTAAAATTGATTGAATTTAATCGGCAATTTTCATCACAAGGAGGTAGCAAGTTTTTTTCAGATCGTACTTTTCCGTTTCTGCTAATATTTTTAAGGCCCTGATTTTTTAAGACTTTCCTCTTCGTATCTATCCATTCAGACTTGTTAGCTTTTCGAATTTTACCAATATTAATTTTCTTTGTAAGTTTCCTCTTCTTCTTTTTTGGTTGTGCATCAAGATGCACTACAGGTTGTAATATTATCAGATGACGGGACATAAGTACTGTCACGGACCGGAGTACTAGGAGCGCACGATGAGTTGGGGGTATTAATATTAAAAGAACTAAGGTTGTCTGTTTTTAATATGGTGCATAATAGTTGATAAAGAGGGTGATCCTAAAGGGGTACTGGTGTCCAAAGGTGAATTAGGTACGGGTAAAATTTCGATATCTTTTATATCCACATTTTTTTCCGGATCATGTGAGGTTCTAATAATGATTTCTTGTATAACTGCTTAAGCTTCTTCAGATTGATCTGCTTCTAGAGACTTCTTAATTGTTTCATGATTTAGGGTACTAGAAGGTAAATAAGGAGCAGGCGAAAAAATGCCTATTCAGTGAGCTTGCGGTTGAAGATTTGTATTTATACTCGTAAGTGTAGGCGACGAGTTTATGTATTCATCCAAATACCATTTGTTTTTAAATCATAAAATTATTTTTTGACAAAAACAGCAATTTATTGAACAAAACATAAACCTAAACCCGTTAATCAAACCCAGTCACAGTATTCGTTTTCAATGTAAAATTGCGTAATTGGTAATTACTAGCAATACTATAATAATAGTTTTCATTGAAAAACATTGCATCTGGTAGTTAGTAACAACATAGCTCTTCACTCTCCGGCGTAAAACTACACAACTACCACATCGTAATAATAACTTGGAAATGTGTAAAATTAGTTTTATTTCATAAAAGCACAAACAATTTGTCATCAAACCCATTGAATATACACTAACTATTATCAAGATAACAATTTAATAAAAAAAATAGTTAAAATAATTTAAAGTAACTTATGTGGTAGGATTTTTGCACTAAACTGTTACGAAATATCATTTAGAAAACAAGTATAAGGCACAAAAATAAAAAATAGGCTTACCTGAAGACATTTCGACACGTTTCTTATATATTGTTATGATGGAAAATCGACACAGCCACTTTAAACAGAGTTTACAACGTCCACCTAGGCCGTCTCGTGCGCAACAACGCTCAACTGGCAGTTGCCGGGGAAGCGGGGAGGGTATACCGGCAACGGTCCGAAGTAGAAGGCCATTAATGCCATTACAGTATTTTTACGTCGGTCGTTGTGTAGTTAAGTAACTTGTCGTACGTGGATTTAGAGTATTTTTAGACATATTTTCGACCTTCTGTTTTAACTTAATGAATGTTTAGGTTAGTCTCTGGGTTTTGCAAAAAAAACATACAAATCCCTCAGGTGCCACATGCGGACTTGTACGTAGGGACCGTCGATACATGTTTTGTCGATCTATCGATAAGCAAATGTTTGCTATCGTCGTGCATCTAACATTAATGTACAGACAAAATTTTTAAATTATAAGCAATTAAATTAAAATTACATTGATTTCAAAAATATTAGTTATTATGTCAAAAGATGTGTTACATTAATCCCTCAACCCCCAAGCGACAACCGGTTGTCACGATAACAATTGATTTTAATTGTGTCTGGAATATCCATTCGTCAAAAAAAGTCAGTATATTGTAAAGAACAAAAAAAAAGTCAAATAAAAATTATACTTAGTCGTCAATGTCAATCGTGCAATAATACAATACAATGTCAGGCGATAGAACCAGGTCAAACAATATTTGAATTATTTGCTATTTTCTTAAAATGTACTTCACGGCAAAACCTTATAAGCTCATTTGTGTCATAAAAACAATTTTCGACCGAAACTTTAAATATGGTCCTCCTGAAAACAGGTAATGGTAGGATTTGGACATTATTCCCGTGTAAAAAATCAAAAATAAATTTTTACACGGGAATCAATAATTGTAAGGGTGAAAAGTAGACCATTATTTTTTTTGACCCTAGTGCCAGATGCCAGCCCAGTGCATAAAAAAACCTTGACCGTCCCCTTAAATATGAAAAGCAAGTCATCTCACGGGAACCGTACCGTAATTTTCCAGGATTTTAAATAATCTATATGCTATTTCTGATCATATACTATCCCGATGCCAAATTTTATTTAACAAACATCCATCCAACCATTTACATTTATTATATTTTTAAAATTAATCTGCGTAATATATTTTGTATTTAATAAAGTAAATAAATAATATATACTCCTTTCAATAACGTAATCCCACTGTTGCTGTCAAACATTTTGTTTTTGAATTTTTTGTTTTAGTATCTATAACCCAGTACCAAAAATGTCAAAATAAAACACTTAAAAAATGTCTGCCAAAAATCTAAATTATTTGATAGGGTCTCCTAGCAACATTTTTTAAACTAGCAAATGCGTTCAGAAACTTACTTAGTAAGCAGAATACCGCACGTTTACACCACCATTTTGATATAGTCATCGATTTATAATAAGTATTGCCCATCAATAAACAAAGAACAGGTTAAGTACTCAGAACCTTAAAAATTTTACCATAAAATTAAAAATCACACTGCACTGTTTAACCATAAACTTAAAAAATCTTCATACATACATACATACATATTATCACGCCTCCTTCCCAACGGGGTAGGCAGAGACCAAGGCCTTCCACTTACTACGATCCTGGCATACATCTTTCGCTTCTTCCACATTCATCAATCTTTTCATGCATGCTCGTCGGTTTAGAGTACTCTTGACCTGACCTTTATTCAGAACATCCCCGATTTGATCGTGATAGGTTCGTCTAGGCCTTCCTCTTCCAACGTTCCCTTTCACACTCGTCTTGTAGATCTGTCTAGTCATTCTTCTCTCATTCATCCTCTCTACATGCCCAAACCATCTAAGCATCCCTTTCTCAATCCTTGTGACAATATCTTCTTTCAAAAATCTTACGGGTATTATATTTAAAAATTTAACGACAGTGGCTCGACATGGTACGTTACCAACTTTTTAGATTTCTCTTCACCAAATTGACAACATACAATATTATTATGAGCTAAAATGGTGGAACAGGATTTTTACGATGCCTCGCTGTAACTGAGCCATAACAAGGACTGAGGCATAAAATTTTCAGATCACTCGAGAAATTGTTTTGAAAGTTTCAGTTATACAACCACCCGTCTGGAGAAGGCGGTGCAAACACGTGGTTTGTTGACAAAAATAAGTATTTCAGGTTTGCTATTTTTACAGATAATAGAACTTAGTTTTTATTGAGAGTCTCGGTTGTAGTCTTGCTCTAGTTTACGTTTTAGCGGTATTATTGGGTTCTAAGATGTGTTGAAATGAAAGATAGTTTACGGATTTAGAACGCGTTTATTTTTGATTTAACCCGACGTTTCGAACCCTTTACAGCGTTCATGATCACGCGTAGACTAAGTATTATATTATCTGTGACTAAGGTGTTATTCGTCTTTAAGATAGTAATATGAAAAAATGTTTAACTACCGCCTCTAATTTTTATCGTCAGTTATTATCGAAGCAATAGAAATTAAAAAACACCCTAATTTCAATAGAGAAGATGGTTGGAAAACTTCGGACACAGTTAGCTCATTATGTGTGAAAAGGAACGGGTGCCCTTCGGTTCGCCTAAAATTTAAAGTCCTAATTTCATTTGGCCGAACCGTATTGGCCTAAACTTATAACGTATAATTATTGTCTAGTCTAACAGTTGTTTTCGCACTATTATAGATTGGTCTAAAAATTGAAAACCCTAATTTCAGTATGTCTAATACCGAAAGCACTAAAATGTATTAGCATCTTTTTTTGACATTACGCTCTATTTTTTTTAAACAGAAAAGTTTAAGAAACGAATCGCTCACAAACCGACCCCAAGCAGTCTTGTCTGCCCAACCCCTAGAGTGTAATTCAAAAGCGCGTAGGCGCGGAGGGGCGAGGCGGCCCGCGGGCTAAGGAGCAGGAGGGTGTAAGCGAGGCGCCGCGGCTGAGGCTGGCCGGCGCAGCCGGCCAGAAAGCCGAAGCTGCGGTGGTGAGCGTAAGCCATCTGCGACGATAAGCACGCGTGGGACCGCCGGAGCCCCGCAGCGCCGAAGCCGTCACGGAAGTCTGATTGTTTGGATGCATGCATGATTGCTTGTTTGCATGCATGTCTGCTTGATTGCATGCATGATTGCTTGTTTGCATGGATTATTGCTTGTTTGCATACATGCTTGCTTGCTTGCTTGCATGCATGCTTACTTCTTTGCATGCATGCATGCTTGTTTGCATGCATGCATGATTGTTTGCATGCATTCATGCTTGCTTGCTTGCATGCATGCTTACTTCTTTGCAAGCATGCATGCATGCTGATAAAGTTTTTAACTTTCTGCGAATAAAAATTTGGAACTGCAAAAGGGTAGGTGTTATGATATATTCGGCGAAATTATAATACGGCGATATAAAGTTAAGCTTAGTAAAAATAGGCTAAACACGTTTAGGAATAGTAAAAAAGTGCGAAAAAATTTTAGGCTAATAGTTTGTGCGCTAATGACAATTAGGAGTACAAATAATTAGGCATCCCGATATATACCCAAAGGAACATTATGTTCCTTTTCACACAAAATGAGCTAACTGCATCCGAAGTCTTCGCAGTGTTGCCATGGTTTGTTGCCTTCAATGATGATAAGACAGGGTCCCAAGCAGCTGGTAAATTCCAACCATCTTCTCTATTGAAATTAGGGTGTTTCATGAACGCAGACGGGGTGGACGCACACGTGATCCACGTTCGAATCTCAGGGTTCTAGGTTGGGTACGACGCTGAAGGATAACAAGCTTGATATTAACAACAGTCTGTATATTAACAACTTAACACACATTACACAAAACAGAGTTCAAAGTTATTTAACAAGTTAGCACAAACTAAAAATGGCGGACGGAACATCACGGTTTAGCGTCTACTCGTGTTCTATTCAACTACATAATCGCGCAGCGTCCTTGGAAGCGCGCGGGTGCGCATACTCCGTGTAACGCACATTTTGGCGGGAGATTCTATCTCGCTCGCGCAAGTAGGATCGGAAATGGTGGGAGACAGAGAGGGTCGCGCTCAGTGTTGCCGCGTTACATCCTCCCCCTCCAAGTTACAAGCACGTCCCGGTTGAAACTTGAAAACATTGTGATGCGGCAACGTATCAACTTTACGAGGACGACCACGATGTCGTCTTAGTTGAATTGGCACAGAAACGTTCCCTGAATCACCTCGATACAGAACAAGGTCCGAGACATGAAATTTACCAAGGTTAACATCATTATCAACTTCGCTTATAATATAAGAAGTGGGGCTAACTATTTTGGAGATTTTGTAAGGTCCGTCCCGTTTAGGGAAAAACTTTTTAGTTATACCTTGAGAGGCTTTACTGAGCAAATGAGTTTTAACTAAGACTAGATCGTTGACTTTAAATTGGGGTATGGGTCGTCGTGACTGATCACCATAGCTCTTGCTTTTATCCTGCGGTGCGACGCCTACTTGCCAGTAACCAGCTTTAAGGTCAATGGTGCTGATGTAACAGTTCTTCTTTGTAGATTGGAGCAGCTCATCAATCACCGGAAGCGGATAGTGGTCAGTTTTTGTTATTTGATTTATTTTTCTGTAGTCTACACAAAATCTTATTTGACCATTTTTCTTTGGGACGAGAACAGCAGGTGACGTCCAGGCGGACTCACACTCTTCGACAATTCCATCTTGCAACATCTTATCGAGTTCAGCTTTCATAATCTCCTTCTTGGCAGGCGTGAGTCGATAAGGCGGGACGGAAATGGGCAAATGATTGCCGGTGTCTATGTGGTGTTCTGCATAAGGTGTGGGGTCTCCCCCTGGATTGAAGATGTCTTCATTACATTTAAGTAAGTTGGCCAAGTTTATGCGTTCATCAGGGCTGAGCATAACACCTTCATCATCACGAAGCAGATCCAGCGAAGCACATGCGGTAAGTTTTGAAGTATCAGGTTCGAATTGGAGTGGGTAAACTTTATTCTCGCCAGGTAGGTGCCATGTTTTTGCATTAAAATTCAAAATAAGGCCACAACGCACAAGGAAATCGATGCCAAGTAATGTGTCGTTATCAACTGCATCAGGCAAAATAATAAAATCTGTGGTAACCACCTTACCAGATAATCCAATTTTCACTTCCAGGGTATGATTGCGTTGTTTGAGCAGCTTGAACAGCGTACTTCCAGCCATACTGCACTTCGCAGCGGTGTCAATCAACGCACGACCTCGATACCCCAATATTTCAATGCCTAAAATTGGACGTAAATTAACATTATGCAATATTTTATTAGGAATATCCGTTGTGGATGAAAAACTCATGGTCACCCTACTTGAATTTGGATTTTCCCGTTTTTTCGGGTTCGAACTCATGGTCGCACTACATTTCCGGTTAAAACGAGGATTTACTTCGGAAATCGTTTCTGTACTTTTATTAAAATTATTACTACTAGACGGACTTTCAAGGTTAACATTGTTGTAACATGAATTCGAATTATTATTAGAATTATTAAAAGCACTTGTACTTAGAGAGGAATGATGCAATGAATAGTTATGAACCGTAGTGTCGCAATCAAAATTATTAATTTTAAAATTAGGGAAATTAAGTTTACTAACCTGTTTACTAGACAAACCAATTGTAAACGATGAGGATTCATATAATTTCTGTTGCTTAGGCGGCGCGTTACAATCTATGGAGTTGAACTCGGACGTACTGCATTTTACGCAATTTGAGCGAATGACTCCTCTCTCTCCACAACCATAACAACTAACACTAGGACGAACAACCGCACTATCACTTCTTTGCATTAATTTACGACCCTCTTCGCGAACATGTCCATGATTTTACAGTAAACACAGTACTTTCTCGCTGACGGAGTCACTGGAGGACGCTGAATGTTCTTTGAAACAGGTAAAACGGACGGCGCAGTCGGGGCCCTTGCAGGATGGCGCGGCGCGGTACTCGATGACGGCGGCGGCGCGGACGACGGCGGCTTCGGATTGTTCGGATTCATAGAACGGGGTTCCGTGATGGCATCCACGTTGTCAAGGGAGTCTTCAACTTCGCGTGCGATTTTCAATAACGTTGAAAAACTATCAAACTCCTCGCGGCGTATCCGCTCTCGTATGTGGTGGTTGAGGAGGCCATATAGCATGTCTAGCTCCACCTTTTCACTTAAATCTCCCGATGGTAGGCGCGCGAGTAAGGCTCGACAACGCGCTACAAAAAGCTCTGTTTTTTCCTCGCCTTGTGCACTTGAAAACAATTCTTTATATATACGATGAGGCGG
Source organism: Anania crocealis (assembly GCA_949315895.1). Classification (NCBI taxonomy): domain Eukaryota; kingdom Metazoa; phylum Arthropoda; class Insecta; order Lepidoptera; family Crambidae; genus Anania; species Anania crocealis. The sequence continues at coordinate 1,180,355 of OX438880.1, forward strand.
CCGGTTGTCGCCAAAAGCGCTGCGCAAAACCTTGAGTGCTGTGCTCCAGCTGGTAATGGTGGGCTTCACGCCCTGCCACCACGTTGCAGCGTCGTGAGTAAGAAGCATAGAGAAGCCTCTAAGAGCATTCTCGTCGCTAACATTGGCGCAATCTTTAAAGGCTTGAACGGCATCTATAAAACCATCGAGACACTCGTCGGACGCTCCGCTAAAGCGCGCTTTGCACGTAGAAAAATTGCCGTGTTGAGTAGACGTATAGTTGGTAGCAGGTGTGGCGGAACGTCGATCTTCGTGTTGCATCACTCGATCGAGAAGACGTTCAAACGATTGTTGCCACGACGACATCATAACATTAATATCTGTTAAGCTGAAGTTTCCCGCTGCCGGTAACGGGGACGCCGGGTGTTGTTCCATCGGCGACTCCGGTGACGTCTGTTGCTCTTCATCACCGGCGACGTGCGAGTCGTAAGCCGTTCCTTGGCGTGTAATTGGCATTGTAGACGAGTTGTTGTCAATCTGTTGATTACTTTGTTTCCTTCAGGCCCGCGCTTGGGCAGCCATTTTTCATGAACGCAGACGGGGTGGACGCACACGTGATCCACGTTCGAATCTCAGGGTTCTAGGTTGGGTACGACGCTGAAGGATAACACGCTTGATATTAACAACAGTCTGTATATTAACAACTTAACACACATTACACAAAACAGAGTTCAAAGTTATTTAACAAGTTAGCACAAACTAAAAATGGCGGACGGAACATCACGGTTTAGCGTCTACTCGTGTTCTATTCAACTACATAATCGCGCAGCGTCCTTGGAAGCGCGCGGGTGCGCATACTCCGTGTAACGCACATTTTGGCGGGAGATTCTATCTCGCTCGCGCAAGTAGGATCGGAAATGGTGGGAGACAGAGAGGGTCGCGCTCAGTGTTGCCGCGTTACAGGTGTTTTTTAATTTCTAATGCTTCGATAATAACTGACGATAAAAATTAGAGGCGGTAGTTAAACATTTTTTCAAATTACCATCTTAATCCCTCAACCCCCAGGAGGCACGCGCGTTCCGCGATAACAATTGATTTCAATTGTGTCTGGAAAAACTCACGATCGAGGGATTAAAGACGAATAACACCTTAGTCTACCCGTGACCATGAACGCTGTAAAGGGTTCGAAACGTCGGGTTAAATCAACATTAAACGCGTTCTAAATCCGTAAACTATCTTTCATTTCAATGTATAGTGTTCGAGTAAACTCAAGAAAACAGTATTCTAAGATGTGTTTATAATATAAAATATTGTGAATTAAAATTTCGACTGTCTTTGAGTTAGTGAGACTTGAACCCACAAACTTCCGCAAACAGGGTGATTTCTCTAACATATTGAGCAACCAATACATTGCTAGTATTGACTAACTTATTTAATGCTAACGCTGTAAGGTAGCGAAGTTTCATCAATGTATGTTTATATTATTTTCAAAATGGCGTTCATCTAAGTGTCAAACCATAATAAAACCGGCCAAGTGCGAGTTGGACTCGCGCACGAAGAGTTCCGTACCGTTGACCCTTAATCAGGGCAAAGTTGTATGGGAAAAATATTTATTTTATTTTGTTTTTAGTATTTGTTGTTATTGCGGCAATAGAAATATGTAATTTGTGCGGCTCTGGAGATACAGCCTGGTGACAGGTAGACGGACAGACGGACAGACAGCGAAGTCTTAGTGATAGGGTCCCTTTTTTTACCTTTGGGTACGGAACCCTAAAAATGAATTATCTTATCAAGATGGTTTTTATTAAACTCTATACACTAAAATAACGGGTGTTGTGTTAATTGAAGATTACTTTTATAGTATTATCACTAACAATTAGGCCTCGTTAACCAGTAAGTATTTTGGAAAATACTTTATTACCTTTCCAACATATTAGTTGGCTCAATTACATTTCTATGGAAGAATGAGAACATTCTGCAGTAATGAAGCCCTGGACTATGTTTGGTTTGGTTTGATTTTATTACGTTAGCCTTTTCTAATAAATAACATGAACTTTTGGTGTATTCGCAAGGCCTTGGGTATCGTACATCAAAAGGAAAATCGAAACAATAACAGTATCACTTTGTTGTCCGTCCGTGCATCTGAAGACTGTTTGAAATTAAAACCATATGCAAAGGTCTACAGTCTCTTGAAGTTGTGTCAGTGTGTTCAGTCTCAGCCAATTATTATGCAGCAAAATTATTCAAAAGCACTCTTGAGAAAATCAGAATCATCATACGATATACTTTATTTGATATTTTAGCAACTTAATTGCACTTATAATATCAGTATATAAACTTGAAAAATTTTGTCTCAGGCGGGACTCGAACCCGCATGCCCGGCATGCGAGAAGATGCGGGTTCGAGTCCCGCCTTAGACAAAAAAATTTTTTTCAAGTTTATATACTGATATTATAAGTGCAATTAAGTTGCTAAAATATCAAATCATCATCATCATATCAGCCGAACGACGCCCACTGCTGGGCATAGGCCTCCCCCAAGGATCTCCACAACGATCGGTCGCGGCCCGCGACCTTGATCAGATCGTCGGTCCACCTTGTAGGGGGCCTGCCCACGGAACGTCGTCCGGTACGCGGTCGCCATTCGATAACCTTTCCGCCCCAACGGCCATCGGTTCTCCGCGCTATGTGTCCCGCCCACTGCCACTTCAACGATGCAATCCTTCGAGCGATGTCGGTTGTTTTAGTTCTCCTGCGGATTTCATCATTTCTGATTCGATCGAGTAGGGAAATACCAAGCATCGCTCTCTCCATTGCTCGCTTATCTTGAGCCTTCTTATGAGACCCATAGTAAACGACCACGTCTCACTCCCATACTGGCAACACACACTGGTCAAAGACTTTCGTCTTGAGACACTGAGGTATTTCGGACGCGAAAATATCAAATAAAGTATATAAATAGCTGTTTCATCTTAACTGACTGTCAAACATCTGCAAAGATGTTTCTTTCGGGTGTTAAGGGTGCAAACTCCTAACATTTGATGAAACAACGCTGGCTTATAGCGTAAGAATATGCTTGAAAAATTCGCGCCGTGTCGCAGTGTCTCGGTGGCCTAATGGTATGGCGCCCGCCCGGCATGCGAGGAGATGCGGGTTCGAGTCCCGCCTGAGACAAAATTTTTCAAGTTTATATACTGTTATTATAATTAAGTGCAATTAAGTTGCTAAAATATCAAATAAAGTATATAAATAGCTTTTTCATCTTAACTGACTGTCAAACATCTGCAAAGATGTTTCTTTCGGGTGTTAAGGGTGCGAACTCCTAACATTTGATGAAACAACGCTGGCTTTAAGAATTTGCTTGAAAAATTCGCGCCGTGTCGCAGTGTCTCGGTGGCCTAATGGTATGGCGCCCGCCCGGCATGCGAAGATATGTGGGTTCGAGTCCCGCCTGAGACAAAATTTTTCAAGTTTATATACTGTCATCATACGATGTCATCTTATTACGATGTTTGCAGAACAAAGCATGCAAAAGTTTAAATAGAAATCACTTTAGGGGTCCGCGCTGCGTATAGGTGAACCATTAGCAATTACGGATAATGTCGATTATTAATAGTTTGTTTTTAATATTGAAGTAAGTAAGATAAAGCTTACTTTAGTTCGTTAAATAAGTAGTTTAACTAAAGTAAAGTACCTATTTATTTTAATTTGTTTTTATTTATTTAATGTTAACATGTAACGAGACGTCACAGTAGGTACCAATAACCTAAAATTTGGCAATTCATTCCGTCTTCGCCTCCCTGAAAACTACAAATTTGTGATTAAATTATTTTAAAAAACTGCAATACTCTACATTGGTACGGAGTCTGACTCGGATTCCGTTTTTTTCATCAATAAATTAACTAAATATAGTTTGTCTTTAACGCAATCAGTGTTCTTTTCTGTCGAATTTATTAAAGAGCTATAGCTTCTTGATTATGTCTCGTTCTGTTTTAATAGGCAATTGGCAGTGAATGATTGCTTTAATTATAAATTAAGAGGAAGCCCTCCCGAATAAAAGGCTTAATTAATCTTCTGCGTTTGTCGCGAAATGTCGTTTAAATTTTAGTGGCTGAATACGGTCTGTTAATATTGAAATTATTTTAGGAGCCGGTTTTATTGATTAACTTGGATTTGAAAAGATGAAATCGGTGTGACAATTTCGTGATTATGAAGTAGTTCAAAGTCGCTCAGCGGGCTATGGAAAGAGCTATGCTCGGAGTTTCTCTTAGGAATAAAATCAGAAATGAGGTGATCCGGTAGAGAACTAAAGTTACCGACATAGCCCACCGGATTAGCAAGCTGAAGTGGCAGTGGGCTGGCCATATTAGCCGCAGAACCGACAACCGCTGGGGTAAACGAGTTCTTGAGTGGAGACCGCGTCTCGGCAAACGTAGTGTATATAGGACGCCCTCAGGCTAGGTGGAGTGATGATTTGCGCAAGGTGGCTGGCAGGAGCTGGATGCGAGAAGCCGAGGATCGACTTAAGTGGCGTGCGATTGGAGAGGCCTATGTCCAGCAGTGAACTGTGATAGGCTGATGATGATGATGATGATGATGATGAAGTAGTTACCTTTTTTAGTAGTCTATATACATACCACTTTGACGACCTCCGTGGCGGAGTGGCGTACACACCGGTTTTCAAGGTGTCGCTTGCTCCGAGGTCCCGGGTTCGATTCCAGGACGGGTCAATGTAGAAAAAATGTGTTTTTCTACATTTTCTCGGGTCTGGGTGTTTGTGGTACTTTCGTTGTTTCTGGTTTCCAAAATACGAATGCTTTAAATAGTTATTCAAATTGGGATCAGAACAATGTATTTTAGTAACATGTATGTTATTGTATCTGTTATACATCGCTTGTCTTGCACAGTGCTACCCCTACTCTACTAAAACTAAATTTCCTCTACCCAAAGGTTGTCTGGTAGAGATCGCTTAAAGCGATAAGGCCGCCTATTTGTACATTTTCACTTCTTTGTAATTTATTTGTTTTCTTTTATTTTGTGCAATAAAGTGTTATCTATCTATCTAACAATGTATGTGATGTTGTCCACATTTATTTATAAAAAAAAAATATATAAAACCACTGCAGGGCAAAGGCTTCCATCGTTGAATTCAAGTGACCACAGCAATGATGGGTACAGTACTGAAGTACCAGATCTAATGGTTTTAACCACTACACCATTGGGTTTTACCACAATTTAAGACGCTGACTGCAGCCGATGACCTTGAGCAATGAACACGCCTACAAATTTATTCGTCTTTGAATTTCTTTGAAACGCGCCACAGCCATCACTGTCGATTCTCGTAGGAGTGACAGAGAAAAAGCGCATGGAATAGAAGGGCCTAAGTGCCAAACAACAAAATTCGTTGTGCAATTTAAAATTGCCATTTTATTAAAAATCTAAATCAGCCATTTGCTTAAGCAACATGTAATATACAATATAGCAAAATTTTATTATCATTGTTATACGGACTGCTGAGAAAAATGGTAATTTATGTATTTTCAGAGGCTACTTTGAGATTTTTTTCTATCGAGAAAAGTTTTTAGAATCGTGTTTTGGAAACAGCCACCTGGTCGAAAATATGATCAATTACAACTACATAGAATTTGGCAACAATACGAGCCATAGGCTTAAAGCAAAACAATCTTCATTGAGCTCAATTTGGCTCATGTCAGCGTCTTAAGTACTCGTACATCTACTACTATTTTAATTACTAAAACTGTAGTTCAGCAACAAATACAGGACATTTCAGGTCCCTCTGAACAGACACTAGGCCTATACACTGTACAGGCTGATAGCATGTACTTTATTAATTTAATATAATATCTCTCGTATGCCAATCTATCAACAGTATAACAGGTGTAAAAAAACAAACGCAGACCTGAAAACCACATATTGTCCCCATCACTAGGATTTTTTTCTACAGAAAAATAACTTGTAAATTGCAGGTTCCGAAGATATTGAGGGTGAAAGTCATTGTTTTCAATTTTATTACAAAAGTATTGCAAAAGGTTATTTAAAAACTTATCTCCTTACAAACTTAGTCAAATTTTCATTTTTTATTTTGTTTAAATGTGGACTACATGACATACATTGTTCTGATCCCAATTTGAATAACTATTTAAAGCATTCGTATTTTGGAAACCAGAAACAACGAAGGTACCACAAACACCCAGACCCGAGAAAATGTAGAAAAATACTCTTTTCCTACATTGACCCGTCCAGGAATCGAACCCGGGACCTCGGAGCAGGTGACACCTTGAAAACCGGTACCCTACTCCGCCACGGAGGTTGTCAAAATTGTTTCATTCACAATAAGGTTTTTTAAATTACAATACGCAATGTATGTCTTTTCTTTTTTTTTTTTTTGAAAGGATCTATGCTGTGGCTGAAGGCCGTCACAGCTTCACCGGGCGGGTATGGCTTTGCGTTAACGTATTTCGAACTTAACTAGCAGCCATCACTAGCGCAGCGGCGAATAATATTCTTTTGAGAAATAAAAATAAAAATAATCTCTCAGTAATAATATTCCGTAACACAACTGGTTCGATGTTCAGATTTTTTTTACACCCTATAAACTAAAAGTAAAAAAACTTCTTGAAACTTCTAAACAAATTAATAGATTAGCAATACACGTATGAACGGGGCAGCGCGCTACGTGATAACACGTTGTCACGTGTCAATATTAGCGCAGCCGAGATCTCGGTCAAGTCTATAGTCACAGAGTGTACTGACTTCAAAACAAGTTGGTTCCCGTTTAGTGCGGCAATAAGCGAGCGGGACTTGAATGTTTTAAATACTTTTGCTTGGAAATCAACCAACAAAGCAGTCTTCGAGTAGTAGTTCTGGTTTTAAATGGATAACTTTAAAAAAGTGTGCTCAAGTTACGACAGTATTTTTTAATTTATATCTGATATTCGCATTAGACCCGTTGGTCTAGTGGTTTAAATACCGGGTCATGATCTCTCTCTCATCGAACCTAGGACAGGTTCGATTCCTGGGTCGGGCAATAAAAAAAAAAAGTTTCGAATTTTCGAACGTTGCTCGGGTTTGTAATCACCAACCCGCATTTGGCAAGCGTGGTGATTAAGCCAGTACCCATCATTGCTAAGGTAACTTGAATTCAATGATGGAGGCCTTTTCCCTGCAGTGGGATGATTATAGGCTGTTACTATTCGCATTAGAAAAAAGTAACAGCCCATAATCATCCAATTAATCAGTCATCCTGCAATGGGATGAACATGGTCTGTTGCTCTTCTTTGCTCTGTCAAAGGCTTCCATCATTAAATTTAAGTTATCGCAGCAATGACGAGTACAGGCATGATCAAAACACTTGCCAAATGCAGATTTGTGATGACTGTGCAGTTAGCTATAGTAGAAATGTTCGAAAATTTAAAACTCTTGTTCATTGTTTATTATTTTGGTAATAGAAATTTTAGAAAATAAATTGAAATAACTCGTGTTTATGTTATACAATTAATTTCTTCTCAGTACACGTATGAACAGGACAAGTCGCTACGTGATAACACGTTGTCACGTGCATTCAAATATTAGCGCAGCCGAGATCTCGGTCAAGTCTATAGTCACGGAGTGTACTGACTTCAAAACAAGTTGGTTCCCGTTTAGTGCGGCAATAAGCGAGCGGGACTTGAATGTTTAAAATAGTTTTGCTTGGAGCTAAACCGACGTAGCGGTTAGAAGAGGGTGCTGCTGTAAAAGGATAACTTTGAAGAAGTATGCTTAGGTTAATACATTGTCCACACACGATTTAAAACATTTCCTGAGATTAAAAAAAAGTAAAATAACAGGCTATAATCATCCAATCAATCAATCATCATGCCGTAGGATGATCATGATCTGTCAAAAGGCTTCCATGATTTGCAAAATTTAAAATTTGGAACTCTTCTTAACTAACCGGGGAATGGAACCCATTACCCCAAGATGTTTAAACCATCACAATACTTGCTGCGCCTCTATTTTTTTCACTACATTTGATGCATGTATTTGAAAATAAGAATTTCATTACTTAAGGAGTAGTATTATATTATCTGTGCTTAAGGCGACTACTAGAGCTAAGGGCTGCCCCCAATTGATTTCATTTTATTACTTACTAGCGGACCCGACAGACGTTGTCCTGTCCTAACTATAAATATTGATTCCGAAATGGTATAGTAAAAAATGTTACTAATTGTTTATTATTATATTATTATGCTTTATGATACACAACATTTATTTGTCTTCTTTTTCTGGCGCGTATATAAATAGTTTCGTTAGTATTTCGACATTACTGGCCATGTGCAAAATTCAGTTTTTTTTACCCTCCACTTGACGATATTCGCAGCACGCATTCTGTCAATGCTATGTCAAACGCCATACATTAAAAAAGTTTAAATTGTCAATATATTGGTCCAAAGCAATAAGGTTACATTACAAATAATTTAGTATGGTGGTTTAGTATTTTTAATTTTTCTACTTTTCCGTACAATTTTCTTAATTTTTTCGTTCATAAGAACTTTCTCCTGATATTAACAAACCAAACAAAAAAAGAATTAGCGAAATCAGTCCACCCGTTCACGCGTGATGCGATGACCACGGGAAATAGGGATTCATTTTTATATATAAAGAATGAAATTTTAACCACCTTCCAAATTTTAATACGAGTATATCAATCTACGAGACAAAAAACAAATGACGTATTTTTTATTTTGGTGTAGCCCAGTACAAAAATATCAAGATAAAGCACTTAGAAAATGTCCGTCAAAAATCTAAAATTTTTGATACGACCGCCTAGCAACAGTTTTTTTACGCAATGCACATCACATTCATTCATTACGATACTAATAATAAGTTTTTGATTTTCCCTTTATACCTAGACAGGCCTAAAACTGTAAAAATTGAAAACTATATTGCGAAAAATATTTTCGGGTGAAAACTTGATTTACATTTTTTACTTCATAAATAGGCTCTTAGTACGATACTGAACGCCTACAAAAATTTTGGAAAGTGGTTAAAATTTCATCCTATTATAGATAAACAAAATCAATTCAATTAAAATCTTTTGGCGTTAGCGACAACTTCGACTTTATAAACAACTAAATGGAAAATTTACTGTGATTCAATAAATATTAGAGGTAATTTGCTAAAATAATGCTTCTATAGTTTTGTGAGCACTTAGCTCTAGTAGTCCCCTAAAGTGACTTTTTCTTTATTTCAAGTTCAGACAGATCTCAAAAGTTCCACACAAAACACAGCAGTAAGATGATTTTGGGGTGGTGGTATCTACCTCCTAGTGGTCCACTCTGGGCAACGGCATGTAGACTCAAGTAGGCTGGTTAAAATATTATGAGTTAACTAGCTGTTCCCTGTGACTTCGTCCTCGTCAATTTCCGTTATTATGATCGCGATTATGTTTGCAACATTTTTCACTCATGCTTCGCTCCTATTGGTCGCAGCGTGATGTTATATAGCCTAAAGCCTTCCTCGATAAATGGACTATCCAACAAAAAAAATTTTTTCAAACCGGACCAGTACTTCCTGAGATTAGTGAGTTCTAACAAACAAACAAACAAACAAACTCTTCAGCTTTAAAATATTAATATAGATTTGTTTACTTTTTTAATTTTATATTTCTTGTTATAATTTCCATTTTGAGCCTTCTGACAAACGATGCCCACATATGTTACTAATATGTATAACGTCTACTCAGTTTTTTTTAATGTTTTTTAAATATATTAGTAAAATATAAAATATTGATTCAGCTATTCAACATGCTGTGACGCACACGGACGTATCTATGTAAGATTCATTCATCCAGGACCCGGCCGAAACAAAATAAATCTGTGCACGTCACAGCATGATTCAAAATGAATATTCTTATTTTTTTAAGACTATTTTAATAATTAATAATAGCACTGCCAAGATTTATTTATTTATTTATTTAAACTTTATTGCACAAACACTATAATAAAGTACAACAGGTGGACTTAATGCCTTAAGGCATTCTCTCCCAGTCGACCATCGGGCCAAGCAGAAATAATTTTGTGGGCGGTGCGACATAAAAAAAGCAAATTAAAAGACATAAAATTTCTAAAAATACATGCATATATATATATATACTCAAAATATACTACATAATAATATACAGCTACAATATATAATAAATAGAAAATTATGTAAATAAATAAGAATAAGATGTAGACTACTGTAATGGAAGCAAAGTAAATGACGACTATTGCATTTGACCTAGGAAATAAGACCTGACACGTTCCTTAAAAGCAAATTTACTCGGTGCTTGCTTAAAGATCTTACACATAATGACTACATAACGTGGGCTTTGTTTGTCAGGTGATCCAAAATACATGGTGTATCTTTCTGGTTTATAAACTCTTTATACTAATTTGATTGCGCCTACGAGAGACAAACTGCGCGCGATGAAGTTCGAACCGCCTGGAGGGGCTTGAAAGCGCGAACAGACCATATTAGTATATTAATCTACAGTACGGATCTTTAAAAGCTATAAGCAGGGCCATTAAAAATGAAGCGCGATGATGTTCGAACCGCCTGGAGGGGCTTGAAAGCGCGAACAGACCATATTAGTATATTAATCTACAGTACGGATCTCTAAAAGCTATAAGCAGGGCCATTAAAAATGAAGCGCGATGATGTTCGAACCGCCTGGAGGGGCTTGAAAGCGCGAACAGACCATATTAGTATATTAATCTACAGTACGGATCTCTAAAAGCTATAAGCAGGGCCATTAAAAATGAAGCGCGATGATGTTCGAACCGCCTGGAGGGGCTTGAAAGCGCGAACAGACCATATTAGTATATTAATCTACAGTACGGATCTCTAAAAGCTATAAGCAGGGCCATTAAAAATGAAGCGCGATGATGTTCGAACCGCCTGGAGGGGCTTGAAAGCGCGAACAGACCATATTAGTATATTAATCTACAGTACGGATCTCTAAAAGCTTTATAAGCAGGGCCATTAAAAATGAAGCCAACACGTCAGTCGTGTATACGGCTTAACTGCCTTAAGTTCCGGTGCTAACTTCAAAAATCTTCAGTAATTCAAAGCATCCTCGAAACGAAGCTTAGTTAAAAATTCTCACTGGAAAATGTCGCGTTTTAAATTTCCATAAGTTTAATACAAGTTGCCGAGTTGACGGAGTTTTAGAAGTCGAAAGTACCAGAAGGAGATAATGTTTATACTCGTTTTGCCTTGTAGAGATTTTTACGGCGGTTGCGGCTAAGGTTATCGCGGGTTAACGAAATTTCACTGGATTTTCTTGGGTAAAGGAGATTGTACAAAATGCGCCCTCTACATAAACTTTGTTTGATTTGAATGTGTTGTGTTTTTCCTTTATTTTTGTTTCATTTATTATTATATTCCGGTAATATAAATTGGAGAGATTTTTTCTATATCTTTGGCTAACGTTATTTTTTTTAATGCCATTTTCACTAGATTATGAAAAACAGAGCCTGACTTAAAAGTCATTTAAAATTATTACATTCCAAGTTTGCATCCACCATACCATTGCTTTTTACCGACATTTTGATAGTAACGCCACTGCCACAGCTTTGCTGTTAGAAACATGTTATTATTTAAATGTGTACCTATATACCAATGTGGTAGTTTTACAAAGATTTTCTTAAAGACACTTTTCGTTGGCACAAGTTCTTTTAGACAATCTACAGTGCTATCCCGGGTTTGATCCCAGTATACAAAAGACGGATGGATTAAAGTAGTACTTCAGATGGCACATCACACCGAGAAACAGCTGAGACCAATGTGGTTTCTGTCACAAAACCAAACGTCTTGGAAAAGTCTGACAGTCTGTTGTGAAAAAAATAACAGACAACATTCTTGAACAAAATTCGTCGATGATAATGCCTCGATTATGCTTTTGTTGCTCGCTTGGAAGATCAATCGTCTGGATATCGACAAGTCGTATTTCAAATCTCAAACGAAGAATGTTTTTAGGAAATGCCTTTTAATTATGCAGTAGGTCATGTACTGTTGAATTTCTAACAATACTTCAAGCGGTACCTGTATCAAAAATGGACACTCATCTTTACACCTCGTTGTGTTAATTACGTCAAACTTAGCGCATAGCATTGGGCAGAATGTTAATTACTCGTAAAACTTTTCTGTTCATCATCAGTGGCCTATATCAGTCCACTACTGGACACAAGTCTCTCTAAATGGAGAATTTTGCCGTAATCGCCACGCTTGGCAGTCAGGCTCAGTGGTGATTGTCTTTTTAATTCCAATAACACACGGCAAGATACCTAACATCTATATATATATGACTATCTGTACATTGTTCATATTCAAGAAAAAAACCCAAATAAACAGTTTTAGAATGGTTGTCTGTCTGTCGGTATACTTATTTGTTAATTAAAATCTTTTCCATTAAATTTAGCCAATATTTTTAGGTAATAATTTTCTGGAACAGAATAAACCTACCGTTATTTAGAAAAAAAATAGAAGGCCAGTTAAATGTAGTTACTTATTAAATTAAATTGCAGATCATCTGAATGGAAATTTAAAACACATTTAGAAGTTGAAAAATAAAAAGCTATAATTATGTCTGTTACATTTTTACGCTTAAACTTGTTAAACGATCAGATATTTTTTTTATTGAAAATTGTTTGAAACCGTAAAAAAGACTGAAAAAACTAAGATCTCTTGAGAGAGTAAAATGTGGGTAAAGAATAAATAATTTCTCTAAGTGAACATAAAATTTTATACAAAGATTGTTGAGACTATGGGAATTTAAATCATAATTAGTATGCATATAATTTGGAACTCTAGGAAAAATGTAGGAAAATTTGTAAAATAAAATGACCCAATTGAGAGATGGAAAGGGGTGGAAGTTCATAATAATATGAATAATTTCATTACCAAAATATTACGCAAATAAAGGTATTTACTCCATCGTCACCTCGATTGTATTTATATTATATAAATAAACATTAATGAAGTCAAAATCGGTATCAAAACTGTGTTGATTCAACAGTCAGCGATAAACCTTTTGTTGCCTCGGGCATAAGCTAGTGCTGACTGTTGACAGCAAAAAATTACAATGGCATATCGATTACCGATACTGAATTAAAGACAAAAACTATTAAATGTTTACTCATAATATCGATAAAATTTAAGTACTTGACAAAAAGTTTCATAAAACATTTGTTTAAATTTAATTAACTTACGTCAGGTGTCATAACTTACCGCTACATGTATGTAAGTCATTTAAGGTGAATGCGACTATAGAAAATGAGCGCTCCAGTGTTCAGCAGATGCTTTTTGGGAAGATTTTTCTGTTACTGATTGTCTATTTAATTTTTAATTTTACATCTATGACTAATAAGTACAATGGGCGTTATTATTGAGTTTAAGCTAATTTTTGGGATTGATTTTGGTCTCATAAAAAGACTTAAGGATATACATTGGGCAATAAAGACAGTACACAGAAAATCGTGATATCTTCTTGTGTTGTGCGATCACCTTAACTGCAAGGATGATATAATAATATGTCAGTTTTTAAACGCGACTGTTTGTTTTTCAAAAATGCTGACTGATAAGAATATAACTGTTCTTCTATATCTAGGGATCATAATAATATATTGAATAAATGTTGGTTGTTGGTATGGAAAGTTTCTGTAAAGGCGACACAACCTGCGGTCATGGTAGGCCAATGTGTGCTGGTGCACTAGTTGATCCAAAGATCTGGTGAAGGTCGCGAAAATTTGCAGAAAACGCGTAACCGATCCTTGTGAAGATCAAAGAGTGGCAGTCACGATAAGCCGTTTGACTTGGCTTCTATCGCAAGACGCAGTTTGTAAATAAAAGTCACGCCGAAGACGTGTCATAGGCCTCTTGGAAAAGTTATGAAACCAAATTATCCTTCAAGGAAAGTCACACGAAAAGAATAGTAGAAGAAATAGTCTTCTATTCACATAATAAAATATGTAATCGATAGTTTTATTAATATTCATATTTTTTATTTGTACAACACTAGCTTTTGTAATTCTGCATATGTCACTCAAACGATCGCGCAGATTGCAGAAGCGAATGCGAATGATTGCAAATTAATGATCAAGTTGTCAGTGCCGTATGTGCGTAATTACCTACTGATGGTACAACAATTAGCTGATCTAAGGCGGTTGACGGAATGTGATGTTAATGTGCAATTACGATATTAAATAAAAATACATTGCCTTGAAAAAAAAATTGTCTTTGAACTTGAATTCTTAACCTCCTCCTTTTTGTTATGTGCCTCTAACATATAAATGAAATACTTATTTTACAATGTCTTAAGATGAAACTTCTGTAATTGTATTTAATAATGACTTAGTCAAAACTATTATTCAAATGATTGCATGGCAAAAATTAGTTTCAAAGACAGGTGAAATATATGGCTTGTAAATAAAAACTGTAATATTGTATCACCTGAGGTGATACATTACAGTTTTTATTAGCCATATATTCCTGCGTATATATTATAATCATACATTACTTATGATTGGTGTGATAAAGCTCTGATTGTCTTCCGCAGCATCTAAATCCTCAACATTTCATTGACGATAATGTTATTATGTTTCAAAAGATCACAAGAGTTACTGTCCTATAAAATGGTCAAATGTCGAAATCAGTCCAGAAGTGCAGAATTCTCTTAGAGCAAGTATCATAACAGCTTTAGTTACAGCTGCTGAACAGCAATGAACGCACGATTGGTATTCTTGTTTAACGCTGATCGACACTAGCGCCGCATGGCTACCGAGCCAAAAGTTGTAAAATACAAGGGCCGTTTTTCCATACAAACGTAGTCCCCTGTTTTCTCCCTGGATATAGCCAGTAGAGCAAAAATTTTTATTACAAAATTGATGGCTACTATTAGCATGTTTCTATTTTTTCTGTTTTTTCATAAATTAATTAATAAAAAAGATATGAGCCCTTAAAAATCGAAAAAAATCGCCAGATTTTCCGCTGTGTTCAAACATCCAGAAAACAAATTTGGCTAAATTTTAGAAAAAAAAGAAAACATACGAACACGGCCAAAGCCTTTCTTTAGTTTTTAATGAAAAAAGTATTTAAATAAGTCTAGTTTTAGAAAAGTAATCGGGGCACTACGAAACGTTGATTTGGTGTGCTTTTAGTAGGTATTTTCTGTCCAAAAAGCAGTTGTCTCTATCACACTCTGCGGTGAAGGCGTTTGGCACTGCGCGAAAGCAATAGATTTTACAAATACTTATTTTTCAATTCTCTCGCCCGTAGTGTTTCCTCTTAAAAAGCGGTATCAATAGCGGTTGATGTGACGGCTGATACATCCGTGATCACAGCCACAAGGGCATCGACGAATTGTATAAGGGGTTAAAGTATGAAATTGCCGTTTTGTATGGACGAAATCGAGAAAAGTCATTTTTACATACTAACAATTTTTTAGATTTTTTAAAAACGCCTGTACCGTTTTCGATGCAATTAAAGGTGAAAGTTAGATGGTTATAAAGCTACGCATTATAGTATTTAAATTTCTGAAAATCAAAGTATATAATACAAATATACTTAATTGAAGCAAGAAAGACAGCTGACACATTGTAAGGGGTCTTTTCAACGACTTCCTTTGAAGTAATAGGCACTAGTATTGCATTTTTTTGTAGTCAAAAGTTACTTTATTTAGTTTTTGATACAATACAAAAAGAATTACGCAATAATACGACTATACTTAATAGCTATAAACAAAATAAAAAGTGGGAAAATAATTGGCAATTTTAAACTTTAACCCCTATTATTAAAGAGAATGCAAGCGCTGTTTGTCATCGCTGACTTTTATAAAGCACTTGTTTTGCTACTATAGTTCAAATTAGGTCAGCTTGGTCAGCAGAAAGTTTATCTGCAATAGTAATAGTCATATAGAAAAGGAACTTTCCAAGAATGACTGTTTCACTAATGCACAAAGTCATAAAATACATACAGTCTTAGGTGGGACTTAAACCCACTTACAACCTTTTTTTAGGGTTCCGTACCCAAAGGGAAAAAACGGGACCCTATTACTTAGACTTCGCTGCCTGTCCGTCTGTCCGTCTGTCCGTCGCTCTGTCACCAGGCTGTATCTCAAGAGCCGCGATAGCAAGACAGGTGAAATTTTCACAAATTATGTATTTCTATACTTTATTTGATATTTTAGCAACTTAATTGCACTTATAATATCAGTATATAAACTTGAAAAATTTTGTCTCAGGCGGGACTCGAACCCGCATCTCCTCGCATGCCGGGCGGGCGCCTAATGGTATGGCGCTATACTGATATGTATTTCTGTTACCGCAATAACAACAAATACTAAAAACATAATAAAATAAATATTTAGGGGGGGGGGGGTTCCTAATACAACAAACCCGTTTTTTTGCCTTTTTGGTACGGAACCCTTCGTGCGCGAGTCCGACTCGCACTTGGCCGGTATTTATTACAATTTGAGCTACTAAGATAGCCAAGGAGTTTCATTGATGTTTTTTGTTATGCATCCCCAACATCTAAGGGATACGTAGCCAAAACCATTGATTGATTTTGTCGGTTCTAGAGATTTAGTATTCTTTAGATTGATGAATATCAATGTTCTTTAAAACTACTTGTCAAGGTCTAGCTCATGACATTTTCAATTTAAATTAAAAGAGAAAACTCTATCCTTCGGGGTTATTTTGTGCAATATTTCTATCTACTTGCGTCAAGCCAATTTCAGTGTAATATGCGCTTTAGCTTGCATCGTTAAACACCCTCTAGCAGTTTCCTTCGTCTCGAAAACGTCTCGCAATCTATATGCTCCAAGTATTTTCTAAAATTAACTTTGATGACTTTAACAGGGTGTATGTATTTAGGGTAATAATAAAGTTAAATACACTTAAAAGACAAATAACAGAAAAAGAAAAATAATTTACAAATTCATCTAACGTTTGATTGTTTTTTTTCCATTATAATCTGGTTTGTCCCGACGTTTCGAATACTTCACAGCGTGATCAACACAGAAGAAATATAAAAATGAACGCTATTAGGTACCTAATAGTTTATGTAGTAAGACTGTGGCTTGATTCTGATATACGAGTATTTTTCGAAATAAACATGAGGTCTTAAAAAAAACAGCCGATAATCATTCCACTGCAGGGAAAAGGCCTCCATCATTGAATTCAAGTTGCCATTATGGGTACTGGCATAATAACCGCGCTTGCCAAATACGGGTGGTGATCACAAACCCGAGCAATGTTCAAAAATGTTTGTTGCCCGGGGATCGAATCCGGGACACCAAGATATTGATCCGGTAATTAAACCACTAGTCAAGTCTGGACTAGAAGTATTTAGTTTGAAAACTTAACTGCTTGGCTGGGTATATATGTCACCGTAAAATTGTAAACTTCGTCAGATCACGTCAGAACGTCGATGGATTACAATCTAACCTAACCTAACCCACCGTTAGTTTATAATCTCACGCGTTGTTTTGTAAACTGACGGATCTCACAATTTTACGGTGACATAAAATATATATATAGCTTAATATTTGTAATTTGACAACTTAGCAGGAACTTAAGCTGATGACATACGTTATTATCATTTTAAAACATTACTATTAACTCTTACGCCAAGTGTATACCTAACGTAACTCATTCTTAAGTTCTAACGAAGAAACGCCCGATAAATTAGGCACGTGTGCATTTAATGCGTGAACTCTGCGGATTTATGCTCGCGCTCACACTAATTGTTATAAGCAAGCCTTAGCAATACAAGCTTTCACACATGGATTTGTCTGGAGTTAGATCTTGATAAGATTTCTTTTCTTGAAAGGCGAAAAAGTAAAAATCCCATTGCAGGACAAATTCAACTTGAATTATACTCGTAAGTTCAACATTATCACCACGCTTGAAAAAATGCTGGTTAGTGATCACAAACCTGAGCAATGTTTGTTAATTTGAAACTCCTCAAACATCAAATTGCTCGTATTTGTTATCACCAACCCGCATGGCAAGCGTGGTGATTATGCCAGTACCCATCATTGCTGTGGTAACTTGAATTCTATGATGGAGGTGGTATGATTAGGCCTTAAATTTTAAGTCTTAATAAGATTTTTTCTATAATTTAAACATTTATGTAATAGTAATTGTTGCCCGCGACTTCGTACAAGTCAATTTCTGTTATTATGATCGCGATTATTTTTGCAACATTTTTCAATGATGCTCCGGTCCTATTGGTTGCATCGTGATGTTATATAGCCTAAAGCCTTCCTCGATAAATGGACTATCCAACACAAAAATATTTTTTTAATTTTTACCAGTACTTCCTGAGATGAGCGCGTTCAAGCAAACAAACAAACTCTGTAGCCTTATAATATTAGTATAGATGAACAAAATTGATACGCACAGCATCATAAGAGTGCCCTAACTACAATTACAACCTATATCAATCGAATAGACACAACATGATATAAATATCAATGTATTGCATGTCAACATAATTTGGCTGTGATATAAAGTTGGCACTGACATAAAGTCAACACAGGTCAGTTTTGGATGCAATTTTTGTATCTGACTGTGTATCGGAATATTTTGATGACAATGATATTACAAAGAAATATCATTGATCGATGATCGATGATAAATAAGAAGAAGAAGAACAATAAGTAATAGATACTCTTTAAAGTTTGCTAACAAGGAAAACAAGCACATTGAAATGCAAACTCGCCGCCATGTAGACGCACTAGAGCACGTAACTAAAGGTTCCTCTCACCGCAAGAAATTACAAACGACGTTCAGATAATCGATTACAATCGACGACACGATTTTATGAATCGTAAAAAAAAAATTCAACCACAAAATTTATAATCGGTTAAATAAAATGCGTCACCAATGATCGATTGTGTTTTAATGGATCAGTGGTACTGAACCTTGCATCTGAGCTAAAGGTCGCTATAATCCCCGCACAGTACAATTAATTATGGGCCTGAACATGTCTCTTTGTACGGGTCGGGGTATTTTTCTATCTATAACACCTAAACATATATTTACAAATAAGTATATAGGTGAGGCAAGTTTGGAGATGCTCGTGATCATAATCATGAATGATCAACGATAAAAAACTTAATATTAATAAGTAGGTAATAGTTATTCGAGTTGCAGGAAATTCGTAAAAAGACATTTTAAAAATCATTAATTTTAAAATCCAACCTGCCATTGGATCATTCATTGGGTATTTCAGACATTTAGGAATCTAAAAAATGTTTTACGGCACTTTTTGGGCTACCATCAATTATTTACCTAGCTTGATGTATAACGTTTTTAAAGCTCAAAATCGCAAGATCATTATCAAAATCGTACAATATAAATGGTTCCTCACATATGCAGACATCCCGCCGTTCATACACGAGCGAGCTCTCGCATTGGCCCTGTTCTCTGCTCTCGATTCTTATAACAAGAACGGATGGTAATAGAATAAATTGAATACCATTCTATATTGTCTGGTTAAATAGCTGCCTGTTAAATAAGTATCATTTTCTAGATAGATTCACTAATCTATATATCCACGGTGTACAGTGGGATGGATGATGACATGATGATGGTGGGATGACAGTTTATACTATACTATATTTTTTGATCCATTTTGATTTTGGTATGAAAATAGTTAGATAGATTGAATTTGAAGATATTACTCGTATGTTAACGGATTTGAATGATCGTTATTTAGGTTTATTCCGACGTTTTGAACACTTAACAGCGTTCGAGCTTACACACTGGAAAGAATGTAGGGTATTTAGGAAAAGCAGCCCCTACAAGGATAAAAAGGGTCTGGAAATTAGAATGGGAATATCAATGATTACTCAATTAAGTTCAAAAAATAGATTGCGGATAAGTGTTAGCGAGCTTTGTTAGTAAGATCTATATCCCGAACATCTGACTAAGAAGAAACAGAATAAAACATTCCTAGTATTATTAACGGGCAACTTGGGCATTCTGCGATGACAGATGGGATGCTACTTATGTTACTACTAGCTGTTGCCCGCGACTTCGTCCGCGTCAATTTCTGTTACTATGATCGCGATAATTTTTGCAATATTTTTCACTGATGCTTCGCTCCTATTGGTCGCAGCGTGATGTTATATAGCTTAAAACCTTCTTCGACAAATGGACTATCCAACACAAAAATAATTTTTCAATTTGAACCACTACTTCCTGAGATTAGCGCGTTCGAACAAACAAACGAACTCTTTAGCTTTATAATATCATTAGTATCAGTATTCGTATAGATATATTGCTGGAAACCATTCATTGATGTAAAAATAACTAAATGCACTGCGTCAAAAAAGTGTCCCAACTAAAACTGCACCACCATGACGCAGGGGTTCACTTTTAATGCAACCTTTATTAATCGAATTGTTACAATATGACTTAAATATCCATACTATTGCATGCTGACATAATTTGGCTGGGTTATAAAATTGACACTGGCGGAAAATAAACGTAAATCATTGATCATTCATTTGATTGCTTGGATTGCATGTTGCCGGTATAGAAGCTCGTCAACTTTAAGACACTACAAAATATCTCTTGTCAAAGATTATTAAAATTAAAGGGGTATACAGGGTGTAAAAAAACTAAACGCAGACCCTGAAGCTACGCAATCTGAAAAGAAAACCAAGTCATATTACAAAATATTATAGCTGGGAAATGATTTTTATTTTTGCGAGTCAAAAAAATAGTATAATTCATAGCGCGCAATGTATAGCAGCCGGAGCGTGGGTCGCTGCGCTGGAGATGGCTGCTAAGTTCAAAATACGTCCGCGCTTAGCCGTACATTGTTGTTGTTGTTGTCATCCTATGGTACCCCAGTGGTACAGAGGGCCTTCGTGAGACGTCTCCATCCGCTCCTATCCTGCGCCTCTCGCTCGGCGTCCCTCCAACTCAGCCCGGCCGCCCGCAGCTCGGCGTCGACGGTGCGCTGCCATGTGTGCACCGGCCGGCCCCTCCGCCTGCTCCCGCGCGGCCTCCATGTAAACGCGGCCCTGGCAATGTTGTCCTCTGGTCTTCGAAGGGTGTGCCCTATCCACTTCCACTTCCGATGAGCAATTTCTTGCCTGATCGGGACTTGGTGGCATCGATTCCATAGATCCTGATTGCTGATAGTGTTCGGCCAAAATCTGCGCAGGATGGATCTAAGGCATTTGTTGACGAACACTTGCAGCTTGCTCGTCAGACCCTTTGTCTCCTTCCAGGTCTCGCAGCCGAAAAGCAAAAATAAAATGGAAAATAAAATTGTGACTTTGACCCTCAATATCTTCGGAAACAGCTGTTTCCCAGGTATGGTTCTAAAGAAAAAAAATATCCTAGTGATGGGGACAGTACGTAGTTTTCAGATCTGCGTTTGGTTTTTTTACACCCGTTATATCAGAATGCCAAATTGTTTGTACTCATGGCATTGTTATTGGCCCACAAATTATTAGCCTAAAATCTTTTCGCACATTTTTACTTTTCCTAAAAGTGTTTAGCCTATTTTACTACGCCTTATTGTATATCGCCGTATTATAATTTCCTAAATGCGACATTTAGCCGAATATATCCTGTCATCTACCATTTACAAAAGTACCATTTTTCGAAGTAAGCATGCATGCAAGCAAGCAAGCAAGCATGCAAGCAAACAAGCAAGCATATATGCATGTATGCAAACATGCAAGCATGCATGCAAACAAACAAGCATGCATGCAATCAAGAAAACATGCATGCAAACAAGCAATCATGCATGCATTCTGATAATCAGACTTCCGTGACGGCTTCGGCGCTGCGGGGCTCCAGCGGTCCCACGCGAGCTAATCGGCACAGATGGCTTACGCTCACCACCGCAGCTTCGGCTTTCTGGCCGGCTGCCACCCTCAGCCGCTTACAGCATCCTGCTCCTCAGCTCGCGGGCCGCCTTGCCCCTCCGCGCCTACGCGCTTTTGAATTACACTCTAGGGGTAGGGCAGACAAGACTACTTGGGGTCGGTTTGTGGGCGATTCGTTTCTTTAATTTTTTTCTTAGATTTTTTTTAGTTTAAAAAAAATCAGAGCTTTCAATACGAAGCGTAATGCCAAAAAAAAGATGGGAATACATTTTAGTGCATTCGATATTAGACATACTGAAATTAGGGTTTTCAATTTTTAGACCAAACTATAATAGTGCGAAAACAACTGTTATACTTGACAGTAATTGTATGTTATAAGTTTAGGCCAATACGGTTCCGCCAAATGAAATTAGGACATTAAATTTTAGGCGAACCGAAATTTAATATTACTTTAACTATATTTTTATATGAATGATTATCCATATGATCAATGCCGCAGTGAGTAGTACTGTTGGGGCTTGCACCATTCATGCAGGTAAATCTTAGTCATACAGATTTGACATGTATGTAATGTTTTTTAATATATACATGTCATCGCTGGGGATGCTGGAGCGGGTAACTGCGGGTCTGCCGGGTCATCAGCCATCTTGGAATAAAACTTTCTTCAACACTTCCCAAATCTTGTTTTATTGTTTTAATTTGTTTTATTACAACATTTCACTTTTAACAGTCATAGGTACTCGTACTTTGGAACATGGAAACCGGCAAGTTACTTGGCAGGAGCTCTCAAACTGAATATCACTTTTGATCTATTTTGTTTTCTTCGGTATACTGTATACTGTATCGTAACTGAAGCTAGACCATCTTTTTGTAGCTAGAATCCCCTGCCAAGGACCTCCTCGGCAGGCTTGGCTATCATCTCGATGCGACTTACATATTATGTTTTTCATAGGAGATATTAAGAATAGGCACACTTCACAAGTATCTCCAAAAAGATGATTTTATCTCGATCATCACGATAATTAGACGAGTGAGTTTAGCGATCGCATTTTGTCGAATGTTAAAGAGAAGCTGCTCGTCTTGTGACTTCAATCGCGTCTTACGACACTAACGAAGAGGTGGCGATATTCTAATTTTAGCGCCACACATCCAATAGACATGACAACATCGCGTAACTAAATAAATATATTTATAAATATATTTTTTTATTATTATTTAAGACATGCCACACTGGGCCACACAGAGCCATCTAGTCCCAAATTAAGCTACTATTGAGTACCCTGTCGTATGGGGTACTAGACAACCGATAAACTTACTTATATACTTTTTTTTTTTGTAATTACAATCTTATAATACATAGAAAATACCCAGACCAGTACAAACAGACATGTTCATGCACACAAATATTTGTACTGTGCGGGGATCGAACCCGCGACCCATGGCTCAGAAGCAGCGTTTACTACCGCTGATCCAAATGGTCGTCACTAACGTAACTAAAAGCCTTCTTGTTCAACAATCGTTCTATTGTCTGACAAATTGTTTGTCTCATTGTTTTGTTTCCTACTATACTCCTAGCCTACCCTCTCATGGCTACCACTTAAACCCATTTCACTTCCTAAACACAATGAGGATTGAAACTCATTACCGATATCACTGGAGCGATCGATGGCAACAGCAAAAAGCTCGACCGTTTTTAAAATACCTCACAATTCATTACTTCTGGGTACAATAGAAAGTGCACCGTATGCGCTTGACGGTTGAACCAAATTGCAGTGCAAAAGTTGAGAAGGCGCGCCGTATTACGCCGTATATTGGGAAACTTACCGCGGTGCGAGCTATATGCGCGGTAGGGTGACTATGATTTTTTTATTGTGAAAATTAAATGGTTGGGATATTCTTAAAAAATCATAAAATTAGTGAATATACACATCTATAACATAAAAAATTAAAATTAATTACCGCGAAACATGAAAAACTGCTTGGTATATAAATGAATATGAAATTCGGCAGGAACATAGTTTATGGTTAGCTGACGTTCGCGGAGAACGAATATTGCAATATGACCTCTGTGGTGACTGCTGTTTGGCGATCTCTAGGGTGGAGTGGCGCATTAGTTTCAAGATGGCGTTTGTTTTGAGGTCCCAGGTTTGATTACCGGACAGGTCATTTAAGAACAAAAAAGTATTTTTCTGCATTGTCTTGAGTTGTGGTACCTTCATTATATTCAATTTCCACAAAACTAGTGCTTTTAATACATAGTTACATACGTTGTAATTAAAATAATGTATTTGATGTTGTCTACATTTTAGACTTCATTTAAATTTTTTTGGACTCCCTAAAGGAGGTCTAACAGCTTTAACATTTCTGTTTGCATAAACTTAATTATTTACTACAAACATGATAATGGGCAGGGAGGTAGCTGATAGTAAACGTTTTCTAAGAATGGATTTTCAGACAGGGTCGTATAAAGAGGCATAATCACGTTTTTAAGTTTAGAGTTTTTAACGAAATTCACTAGCAAATAATTTTGAGACAGGGCTTTCTGCGCATTGAGAGATTCTGCAGTAGGATTATTTTCGAGATTTGCGCATAGGTTAGTTTAACCTCCCTTGCAAGTTTAGAGTTGATGACTAGGTGGACACATTAGTTAAGAAATAATTTTGTGACAGGACTGATCGACCTCGCAAATTTGTAAATATGGCGGTACCTTCATATTTACCTAAATTTGAAAAACGTGTCTCTAAAGAGTGAGATATAAACAGGAATGTGACATTTGAAAACGTGGTATAACCAGGAGCGCAGATTATCCGGGACATTTTAACCAAAATCACATTCGGGGTGCTATAAGTGTGGTTTATTTTTCTTATTTTTCTGCTTAAAACGCCAAACACACAAACAATATTCTTTAAAAAGCTCACACATATGTAATTCAGGCTTAAACCTGGAAACAGACCAAATGCTTTAAGAAGCTTACACTGACGGAAGTGAGGCTTAAACCAGGAAACAGGACTGTCCGGTCCCGTTCCTGCTAAGTGCGGCCCCTACCCGGGTGGTATTTCATGGCGCATTTGCCCGGGCCACGCGCATCACCGACTCCCGCATGCAATTACTAATGGCACACCGCATACGCGACAGTTTTCACACAGAACGCTTTCTTCGCATTGAAAGTGCGGGAATGTCAGTTGTGTGGTCGATGTTTTCGAATATCGAAGCGCGAACGGTTTTTAATTGGTGACGTTTCAGCCTTTTCTGATTCAATGCATCTGTAGGGATTATTTCATTCATTGGAAAAGCATGGAATTGGCCACTGATTTTTAGTCAGTGAATAAAAATTTATGTTTTTTTTTTCCGACTACGACAAATCCAACAGGGAGAGTAATGATTTTGGCATTCTACATATAAATATATGTGGGTATTTATGTGAGTTCCACATTTGCAGCTAAAATGAGACGATTTAGGTGAATGAGGTATCAATCGATTTCATATTATGGTCCGGGTAACATAGACAACATTTTGTGAAGCTTGATGATGACGTAAAAATAAGATATGTTCGACGTAAAATTATTATTATTATATATTTATTGCGGGCAACATAGGTCCATGGGTTAGTACTAATTCAGAAACTTAAAAGTAGCTGTTAGTATATACATATTTTAATTTAATCTTACTTTAATAAGTCATGTACCTGGGAGGCATCTCCCGCGGACACCAACCAGCAAAGCTATCACTAGCTAACTCGGTCATTGTCCGCAAGAAATGCCTCAAAATAGGTGCATGCGGATCCTCTGCCACCGTTTTCAGGATGCTGTTGTTACTCCCCCGCACCCTGCCCAGTGATGCCACTTTCTTCCGAACCACGGCATGGAAGCCGTCAGTTCGGGTCAGTGCAAACATATTGGAAGCACTGCAGAAGCGGGGGAGTCCCAACACCATCCTGAACACGTTATTATACTGGACTCGTAGGGTGTTGAGCGATTTCTTGGCATACCGAACCTATAGACTTCCCGTGTACAGGCCCTGACAGTACACTTTAAACAACGTATAAAAAGTATGACTGAATCCTAGACCTAACTAAAATATTTTTTACCTTGCTTTTCGCCGCGGCTTCTACCGCGCATTCGGAAACTTAAATACCTCTGAGAATATGACGTGTACAAATTTCATCATGATCGGTGAAGTAGTTTACGCGTGAAAGCCTAGCAAACAAAGTTACACTCACATCTATAATATTAGTAAGGTCGGTCAGTTTCTAATTTGGACAAAACTTGAGTTAATTGTCACACAAAACAATTGACCTTAGAACGAACAAACTGCTATCATAAATAAATAAATAAATATTTAGGACATGCCTCACTGGGCCACACAGAGCCATCTAGTCCCAAATTAAGCTACTATTAAGTACCCTGTCGTATGGGGTACTAGACAACCGATAATCTTACTTATATACTTTTTTCTTTTTGTAAATACATACTTATAATACATAGAAAACACCCAGACCAGTACAAACAGACATGTTCATGCACACAAATATTTGTACTGTGCGGGGATCGAACCCGCGACCCATGGCTCAGAAGCAGCGTTTACTACCGCTGATCCAACCTAATAGATTGTCGCTAACATTGCATCTAGCATCTACTAATTAAGTTTCTAAGTACTTTTAGTACGCCGCGAGTGGGCTGTCTAAAAACCGAAGCAATAAAGTTCAGCGTATAAGTTTGAGGGTCCTCAAAGTCATGAACCATCCATCTGAAGGTTTAATCTTGCAGCACTACATCAGACATGTCTTCAAAGCGGGCAACTTCAAAGGTCCAATCGGCCGACCACTCGCCAGAGTTCAATTATCTTGTAACATTCGAACGATCGCTCGGGTTTAATGGACCATGGGATCTTATAGAACAAAAGAGGCAGTTAAATAATTACTGCTAGAAGATGGCAGCAGCATCATCTTTCTACTTATATTATAAAAATAAAACAAAATTTTATTACATAGAAATATATATAATATATATTCTTTATTGCGCACAAAAAAACATAAAGGTTGGTACAGTAAAAAACAGTTTACAAAGGTGAGCTTATCTCTTTAAGAGATCTCTTCCAGCCAACCTTACTGGTGTGGAAGAAATGCATTTAAACGGGCACAGTAATGTGCATTTAGAAGATAAAAAGAAAATTTACAAAATAAAAAAAAATAAAAAAACTAGCATAAGATTATGATAAATATACCTACTTAAACTACACTCTAATATACTTCAAATTAAATTATATATAAAAAAAAGGATAAACCTACTTATAAAATACATACAACACATACATATACCTACATAAACTAAATACATTGTAATGATTGAGATAAATAGTGCTCTTTTAAACGAATCTTGAACGATGTTATAGAAGGGCTGCTTTGTATAGCCTTGGGGAGTTTGTTCCATAGTCGCACGGCTTGGGAAGAGAAGGAGTTGAAAAAGAACTTAGTGTTTGCTCTAGGACACTCTAACATCGTAGTGATGCAATCGCGCCTAGAGCGGGGATCAGGAGGTAAAAGTTGGAAGCGTGAAATTGAGAGATCTGTCAGTTTACAAAAAAACGCGTGAGATTATAAACTAACGGTGGGTTCGGTTAGGTTAGATTGCAATCCATCGACATTGAATATGAACTGACGAAATTTACAATATCACGGTACCATTTGGATCAGCGGTAGTAAACGCTGCTTCTGAGCCATGGGTCGCGGGTTCGATCCCCGCACAGTACAAATATTTGTCTGCATGAACATGTCTATTTGTACTGGTCTGGGTGTTTTCTATAAATTATACGTATGTATTTACAAAAAAAAAAGTATATAAGTAAGTGTATCGGTTGTCTAGTACCCCATACGACAGGGTACTTAATAGTAGCTTAATTTGGGACTAGATGGCTCTGTGTGGCCCAGTGAGGCATGTCCTAAATATTTATTTATTTATATACAAAATTTTTGAATGAGTCCCTAACTTATGTGCTAGATTAAATCTGTGTGACAGAATTCAATTTAAAATTCTAGATAATGAACAACTTACAGAAGAAATTCGATTTGGTGGTAGTCCAATCACATATTGTGGCTAGGCTAAGGTTAACCAGTGACAAATATTGCAAAAACCGCTTAATATATTCATACCTACACTTGATCAACAAAACAGTTTTTGTTCATCTCATACCAGCTTTTGTCCGCTACTTAGTGTATGTTTTGAATAGGGTTCAGAGAGAAACGAATAGTGTGTGCTTCAAAATATAAATGTTAACCAACCGAATGCGCCATCCATCGTCTGCGTCACGTGACTTTATCCAAAAAGTTCATGCTATGTTTGCGCGGGAACTATACAACATTTTGGGGATAAATTATAATAGTTTCATTGAAATTCGTTGAGTAGCTTTTTCGTTAAAAAACAAATGTCTAAACATCTATTCATAAATACGTATAAACTTTTGCATTTGTAATATTAGTCAAATAAATAGTCATTTGTGTAATTAATTATTGATGAAATTCATCGTAGGCGCTTTCTAGAAAAAGGTTTATGTTTGTCAAATCTAAACTAACACTTTATGCTAACAAAGAATCCGATTCGCTTTTATGATAAAATCACAAATCATTAATAAAATTACAAACAATGTTTAACTAAAAATAACTAATATATAAAAAGTCTGATGGTTTAACAAGATTAACGTTTCAAACTAAATGCCGCCTCAATCACAAGTCACCATGGCATGAAATACTTATAGTCTATATTATATTTTACTTAATCCCTCAACCCCCAGGAGGCACTCGAGTGCCACGATAACAATTGATTTCAATTGTGTCTGGAATAACTCACGATCGATGGATTAAAAGTATATTAAAGCTGTTTTTTTAACTGTTTTAACTATAATAAATAAATAATAATAAATAAATTGTTTTTACTGAAAAGTTTTAAAAAAATTAAAAAAAAAAATTGTTAATCAATCATACTCTGGACTGATTTTTTTTAGGCAATCCATTTGCAATATATTTTAATAGAAAATACTTTTCATCCAATAACCAGATCGGCGAAGATCGTCGTATGGTGGGATCTTAGACTATAAGGGAAGGCAAAGGAAGTAACTTACTATTAAATATTTGTAAATATTTTCTTTATAGTTTTAATTGTAGTATAGTCAAAAATACCAATACAGTCAGGATACCTAATAAGACCTAATTTAATACCATTATCATTATTATATATCGCTGCTTTGGAAGAATAGCGTATTATTACTAAATACTACAAAATTGAGTTTTTAACACCATTCAACGTAAAATGGTCTGTTTTATATACTCAGTAAAGATCGTATTTCTATAACAACAATTACGGGCATGGCGCCACCGAAAGACTGTTTCCTATTGGTTAATTTTGGCCGCCATTTTTTATAGATAGCGTTGTATCGCCAGTTGCAACTTGTCTTTAGAAGTGAACATTCTGTTGGTTTTCCGGAATATAGTCATATTACAAAATAATACAGATTTTGAGTGCTTATTTATCTAGGACACTGCATTATTTCGACATGTGACACTATTGTTTAGAATAATCAACAAGAACTTTTAGACACTTCTCATAAACAAAGTATCATTTGGAAGTAAGTAGTTATACTCACTTTTTGTAGAACGATGTTTCTACAAAAAGTGAGTATAACTTGAATGTATTTAGATTAGATATTACTGTTTATAATAAAAAATAGGGTCGATAGTATTTGTACAATTAAAATTGAAACGTTTTTCTAGATAAAATGTATCGTGACTGTAATTGTCTTTTTTCGTATTAAGACTATATCCGATAAACAATCTGTCGTATTTGTTGTACTTGACACAGTATTTTAGAAAAAAAGCAACTCGAAAACGCATTAACTTTTTAAATGTCAGATACCTACCTAACTTATCGTAATGAGATTACAGAACCTAATAATTATTTTAGTGAGTACCTAGTATTAGTTTTAAGTATCGACTTTTTATAAGTAATCTAGGCAGCTTATTATTAGTTAGTTACATTCTAGGTGGCTATATTCTAGGTACTTACCTACTTAACCTTTTAACCTTTACTTGTTTTTATTTTTATTTTAGTGGCAAACCGACGGACATTACAGATGTTCCAGAACATCAATGCCCCGTTGAGTATCAAGGGAATAAAAGCAGTGGTACGTACTTTTACATGAAGTGTGGTTTTATTTTATAATAATACTCAATGTTAAATTAAAAACTATCTTAAAAAATATTGTTTTAAACTTTTTTTATTCATGCTTTAATGGGTATTATTTAATGTTCTGTTTATTTTATAGGAAAATCAAGTCAATCAAGCTGAAGACAGAATGAGTCAAATGGAACGCATAATACTATCTCCTTTACCGTCTGAAAACAACAAGCTTTTAGATGCCGAAGATCCGCTTAACCAGCAAGTACATGACTATTGTTCAGATGACAGCGTTAAGGACCCGAATTACGTAAATAATGATGACTATTATTCCGATTCTGATCATAGTGACTTCAATAACAAGAAACGCGCAAAGCGATTTAAAATAAATAATTATGCTGAAAACATCGATCCCATGATTTCAGCTGCGAATAAATATTCCAGTTCAAGTGAAATTAGTACGCCGAATTCTCACCAAAAAATTGATTATTTAAATAAGCCCAAACCAGGTCCTTCAAAAATATCGTATATACCACCGAGTAGTTCATCTAGTTCAAGCTCTTCCTCGGACTCTTCTGACAATTCATCTACGTCTAGCGATTCTTCAGACACGGAAGAGGATGCAGAACAAATTGAAAAACAAGGTATAGAACAAGAAAAGATAGAAAAAAATACAGAAATGGATATAGAACAAGATGTAGAACTAGTTACAGAAGAAGAAAAGATAGAAAAAAATACAGAAATGGATATAGAACACGATGTAGAACAAGAAAGGATAGAAAATAATACAGGAATGGATATAGAATCAGATAAAGAACAAAATATAGAAAAAAATTCAGAGTCTGCGAAAATAATTGTACGTAAGCGCAAGGCAAACCCTATGAACTAGATATCTGTAAGATCAAAAATTTTAAGAAATCATGGCAAATCGTACGTGAATAAGAAAAATAAAGTTATTCCCAAGAGACAATTGAAAACTCCATGCGGAGATAAATGCAAATTTCAGTGTAAGGAGAAGATTACAGAATTACAGAGACAAATGATATTCAAAACTACTGGGATATGGGGGACTTAGAACGGCAGCGAGAATATATTATGCGACATATTTCCGTAATCAAACCAAGATACTCGTACAAAGTACACAACAGTAATCGGGGAAACAATTTTGCTTTTTATCTTTTAATAGCGGATAATAAAATTAGAGTTTGCAAAACTTATTTCAAAGCCACTCTTGATATTAACGACAGGGTCATTAAGACTGTAATCGATAAAACGTCAGACATGGCTATTTTAGAGCAAGATCGTCGAGGCAAACACAAGAACCACGTTAGTCTAGATCCTTTGGTAAAAGATAGCATAAGAAAACACATAGATTCTATCCCGAAAGTTGATAGTCATTACTGCAGAGCAGACACCAAGCGAACATACATTGAAGGCGGCAAGACTGTAGCTGATTTACATAGAGACTATGTTGCTGGTTGTAAAAGTAAAGATTTGCCATTTGGTAATTATCTAGCATATTACAATATATTTTGTTCCGAATACAATATGGCATTCTTTAAACCTAAAAAAGACCAATGCGAAAACTGTACAATTATACTAATGCGTCTGAAGATGACAAACAAATTATGAAACAGGATTATGAACTTCACCTAAAGGAAAAACAACTAGCAAGGGATCAAAAAAATGAGGACAAAAACTATACTCCGGACAATTGTATAGTATCAGTTTATGATCTACAAGCTGCAATGCCTTGTCCTAAAGGTGATACGTCGACATTTTATTACCTATCCAAGTTAAACTGCTATAATTTTACTATTTATGATATTAAAACCAAAGATGTAAACTGTTACGTATGGCACGAAGGCGAAGCTAAACGTGGAGCTATTGAAATTGGTACCTGTGTACTAAAATACATTGAAAACCTGGCAGAGATCGCCAAAAAACTTGATTCAAAATTGGATTTGATATTTTACTCCGATAATTGTTGCGGGCAGCAGAAAAATCATTATTTGATCGCTGTATACATTTTTGCTGTGCATAATTATGATTTTATAAATTCAATTTGTCATAAATTCCTCATAAAGGGTCATACACAAAATGAGGGTGACAGTGTTCACTCTGTTATAGAGCGTCAAATCCAAAGAAGCCTCAAATCTGGTGCTATCTATACACCTGATCAATACACACAGATAATACGAAGCGCGAAGAAGACTGGCACTCCCTATAAAGTATATGAATTGACCCATGCCGATTTTTATGATGTCAAAGTTTTAGCAACTACTATAGGCAAGAATTTTTCTAAAAATTCAAACAAGCAAACAGTAAAACTTACTGATGTAAAAATGTTGAAAGTTGATCCAGACGACAATCAAAATTACGCCTTCTACTACAAAACATCATACGAAGAGGAACATTTTAATAAAGTTGTTGTTGATAAGATAGGAAAAACAAGAAACACACAAAATAATAAAATAGTTTTGATACAAGCATACAAAAAAAAGATGGAAGTGTGTGAAAAGAAGAAACGAGGATTATTAGGTTTACTACAAAAGAATACAATTCCAAAATGTTACTCATTATTCTATGAGAATCTTTAGGGTTTTTTACAGGGGCGTTATCGTGAACTGGTCGAAAATTATAATAATTTATATTAATATAATACTTACATAGGTCCCCACAGAAGTCGTAATAATAATATGCCACGTTAAAAGTATTTTTATTACGTAATAGTCATGCGAAATGCGAACTGATTATTATGATCTCAAAGTATTATAGTTAGATATTTAAATAACTTTTTTAAATGACTGTAAAAACTAAAGACTGATATAAACTCTGCTTCGTGTTTAGAATTTATAAAAAAAAAACTAATTTTAAGTTGATAAAAGTTATATTTTGTTCTGTTTTGAGATTTTTTTATTTTTTTGTTTCCTGAATTTATAAGATTCTAAGCTACAATCATTACTCAATAAGCGTTAGAAATTTTTGAAGATGTTAAACTTTCTTATATTTCTCATTTTAGTATGTTTATTAGTTACTGTAAAACCAGTTAATACTTTACTTTTCCATAAAACATGTTACATACAGCAGGATTTTTTTTAAAACAACGACCAAATTGGTATTGTAACACTATTGATTTAAATTTAGTAATGCTCAGATGTCACAACTCAAAATGTATCAGTATCACTGAGAAAAACATGGTGAATATTTTTTGTTATTACAAAAAACACCTCTGTTATTAAAAATAACCTTATTTTTTTCTAGTATTTTTTTGTAATGAGCCACTAATCTTCATAAGTTTGTCTGTGCTATTTTGTTATAAGTCAGACCCTAAGTAGTCATTTTAAATTTTTAATACTAAATAAGTATTATTTTCTAAAAAACATTTAATAAATATAAGTTCCAATATATCTTTCGTGTTTTTATTCAAGTCTCATCAAGATTTGCGCAGTAAATAAAAAAATACAGCATTTTAAGATTTGAAAAAATTTTGAAGTACTCTACTGAAAAATTTACTCAATTTGAGTTACGACAGTATTCTTCCAAAGCAGCGATATGTAACATGTTACCAAAATAAAAGCAAGAATATATTTCATTGCAGAAACAAGCAGTGTTTATTTTACCGATACAAAAACATTTATTAAGTCCCGAGACGAATGACCTTAGACGCTTTTGAAGATAAGTTATAAGGTTCAATTCGCCGAGACAAAACACCAATTATCGTTATCTCGGCGTAATAGTCTAAGAGCCCGTGAACCCCAGACCTTCGTTATTTTATAAAAGCTGAAAGTTTGTCAGCGCATGCTCCCAACATAGGTAAGAACGATGGACTATTATGAAGTTTGGGTTACCGTGGCTTTGGCAGGTAAACGGTACTAAAGGTGTGTAAAATACCGATCTAAATTCATCAAATAATAAAGTGTGATTTTTTGGTATTACCTTCAGAATATTATTAAAAATCACGTTATTGATTGCCAGACACTTAACATCGTGGCAACCCCTTGCCAGACACCCCTAATGTTCATGAAATTATAATTTTACTTATGTTATAGTATAAAAGCTGATTTTTATATATAATACTTAGGTAATAATTAGATGATGTTTCCTCATCAGCCAGACATTTTTGATAGTTCCAACCCCTTGCCAGACAATGATGTAGGGTCGCTGTAAGAGCGAGCGTGAGACAGTATATGTATGGTGGGTGCGAGTGAGATGGCGAGATAGGTCTATCGCGATCTCTTAATAACAGATTATTAAAAAAAAAAACAAATAAATAATACTCAAAAATTTAATTAAAAATATATTAATAACATTAGAAGTTATTATAAAGCATAAAAAATAGATTGATGACAAATAACACAAATTAATATATCACCCATGACTTAATTTTTTAAACAAAATCACTTTCATTTAAAAAATCACATAAACAAATTGTAAGCATATAATGTACGTATCATACACTAATAATATATTGAATATACTTTATAGTCTGTATATATTCGGAATATTTTATTTTGTAAATTTATAATAACTATTCAATTAATAATACTTGAAGATAGCATATAAGATTATTTTAGCTGATGTAAACATGTACTAAGTACTAAACAATACATGCGCAGTAGAAATAACAACTGCGCAGTGAGGGACCGCGATAGACCTATCTCGCCATCTCACTCGCACCCACCATACATATACTGTCTCACGCTCGCTCCTACAGCGACCCTACATCATTGTCTGGCAAGGGGTTGGAACTATCAAAAATGTCTGGCTGATGAGGAAACATCATCTAATTATTACCTAAGTATTATATATAAAAATCAGCTTTTATACTATAACATAAGTAGAATTATAATTTCATGAACATTAGGGGTGTCTGGCAAGGGGTTGCCACGATGTTAAGTGTCTGGCAATCAATAACGTGATTTTTAATAATATTCTGAAGGTAATACCAAAAAATCACACTTTATTATTTGATGAATTTAGATCGGTATTTTACACACCTTTAGTACCGTTTACCTGCCAAAGCCACGGTAACCCAAACTTCATAATAGTCCATCGTTCTTACCTGTGTTGGGAGCATGCGCTGACAAACTTTCAGCTTTTATAAAATAACGAAGGTCTGGGGTTCACGGGCTCTTGCTCTATAAGAAGCTAACACCCGTTTTAAGCATAGACTTAAACCAAGTATTGAAAATTGTAGTTTAAACGTTTTAAGAGTTATTGCAGTACCAAACGGTTTCTTTAGTGAAATGAAAACATTTTGTTCTATTGAATAAAAACATTGAATGAAATCTTTTTCCTTTGCTAAAACAGTATAGATAGTAACGATCCATTTTTTTTTAAATAAACGGTAATATTCAGTACCGTATGTCATATCGGTACATCAAATAACAGCACCAATCTCTCAATTCCATTCTATCGGAGTCATAAGAGGCGACTATAGGAGTACTGATAGTAAAGACGTGCGGCAGTGACTTTCTTTTAAAGTTAGTTAGTAACAGCCTATAATCTGTACTGTGGGGCAAAGCTGTTCATCATTGAATTCAAGTTACCACAACAATGCTGGGTGCTGGCATAATTACCGCGCTTGCCAAATGCAGGTGGGTAACCACAGACCCGAGCATGTTCGAAAATTCGAAACTTTTTGTTGCCCGACCCGGGGATCGAACTCGGGACTTTCCTTTACCATTAACCAAACTGCGATCGCAAAAATACACTTTGGGAGAAGCCCGTGTCTAGCTCTAGACTAATACCTATATGCTGGTAATATTGATAACATGAATGCTCAGTACATTTTTCTACCAAATACTTAATAGTTCTTCATTTATAATTTTGTACTATATTTCTAGTAAGTTCAGTGTCTGTTGGACCCACAGTGACCGATAGAACGGTTAAGAAGTAGACGAACGTGAAACACCCGCGCACCGACACTCAAGCTGTTAACTTTTACAATATCTCCGCACCTTTTCATGTGCAGAGAACAGGCGGATTTAAGTTAAGGGAGATGAGCGGTTTCATTTAGTTTCATAAACAGAATCCCGGCTTCTTTGTCATCATCATCACCGACGATTTAAGTAAGGCCACTTGCGAGTTGGACTCCCGCACGCAGGGTTTTGTAGCTTCATTTCATTTTATAAATTTATTTTTGAAGTGTTTTTTTTTTTAAATTAATAACGGGCTTGCTCTTGACTACCTACTTAACTATACGGTTAAGTAGAAGCCTAAGATGGAGGGAGCTTACCCAGAGTCACTGGTTCTCCCACACACCAGCGGAACACAGAAAAACTGTTTGAATATATTGTATCTGTTACCGTTACTACTTTAAGCAAGAAATGTTCAAAAATCACATTTGTTGCATAGGAATATTAGAAACACACTAAAAATACATCATCTGTGAAAATTTCAACTGTCTAGCTAACACTGTTTATAACATACAGCCTGGTGACAGACAGACAGACAAGCAGTTGATTCTACGTAACAGGGTCCCTAAAAACGGACGAAACGGAGCCCTAAATACATAAGAATACTTTTTTACGATTAATCCTGGGAAGCTGCAGTTGAGAGCTGATTTGATAGATCTAACCTTTTACCTATACTAATATTATAAAGCTGAAGAGTTTGTTTGTTTGTTTGTTTGTTTGAACGTGCTAATCTCAGGAGGTACTGATTCGAATATAAAAAATGTTTTTGTGTTGGATAGTCCATTTCTCGAGGAAGGCTTTAGGCTATATAACATCACGCTGCGACCAATAGGAGCGAAGCATCAGTGAAAAATATTGCGATTATAATAACAGAAATTGACGCGTACGAAGTCGCGGGAAACAGCTAGTTTAAAATAAAGTAAGTAAAAAGTAAGTAACAGCCTATAACTATCCCACTGCAGGGAAATGGCCTCTATCATTGTATTCAAGTTACCACAGCAATGATGGGTACTGGCATAATCACCACGCTTGCCAAATGCGGGTTGGTAATCACAAACCCGAGCAATAAGTAAAACTACACCAAAATTATCATAACAAAATGCTTGTACACAATCATACACACATTTGAATTTTAAGGCATTTTACAATAAGATTTGTAATATTACAATCCATAGACTAACTTTGCTCAGACAGGCGTTCTTTCTTAGCGCTGTCACCATTTGAAAGAAAGTGACAAAACAAATAGATTTATTAGACTGTTTGCGTTATTATGAATAAGGGGATTAATATATACTATGTCTATGTTGCAATCTTATGTTTTGGACCATAAACAGATTTCGGTAAGGCCATTTCCTGAATGTTCTTTAAAAATCCTCGAAAACAAAAAGGTTAGGATTAAAAGAGGCTTTGATAGCACGATTCTGTTTGTAGGGTTTTGTCAAGTTTATTATTTGTCAGGAATCATTTGATCACTTAAAAAATGAGGGCTTTCTTATTTTGTTTTGTATTGTCTATTACGGAAATACAATTACTTCATGAAAATTGTTTTTTCTGCCCTTGGTGGTACTCAAATTCACAATCTGTGATTGATGTAATCTTTAAGAGGAAACACAAGGGCCGTTTTTCCATACAAACGTAGTCCCCTGTTTCCTCCGTGGATAAAGCCAGTAGAGCAATAATTTTTATTACAAAATTCTATGGCCACTATTAGCATGTTTCTATGTTTTCTGTTTTTTCATAAATTAATTAATAAAAAAGATATGAGCCCTCAAAAGTAAAAAAGAATCGCCAGATTTTCCGCTGTGTTCAACCATCCAGAAAACAAATTTGGCTAAATTTTAGAAAAAAAGGAAAACATATGAACACGACCAAAGCATTTCTTTAATTTTTAATGTGAAAAGTATTTACATCAGTCTAGTTTTGGAAAAGTAATCGGGGGACTACAAAACGTTGATTTGGTGTGCTTTTAGTAGGTATTTTCGGTACAAAAAGCGGTTGTCTTTATCACACTCTGCGGTGAAGGCGTTTGACACTGCGCCACAGCAATAGATTTTAGAAATACCTATTTTTTCAATTCTCTCGCCCGTAGTGTTTCCTCTTAAGCCAAAAATAAATTATTTGGGTCAACGAATTCATTCCAGACCTGTAATATTGAGATATAGGTTATAGTCACGCATAATAATCTGATAACGGCCTGTTGGTCTAGTGGTTTGAAAACCGGGTCAAAACCTCGGGGTCCTCCGTTCGATTCCCAAGCCGGACATCAAAATTTTATGAATTATCGAACATTGCTTGGGTTTGTAATTATCATACTCATCATTTCTAAGGTAACTTTATTCAATGATGGGGCCTTAGTCCTGCAGTGGGATGATGATTATATGCCGTAACTTTTTCATGTTTTTATTCCTATTTTAAATTAATTTATTGACGGATGTGCGGTGCACAAATTAATGTGTACATATTTAGATTTAATACACTACACTGTATTACACACACATACACAAATGCAGAGCACATAGTACAACGACTGTGGTATATACAACCGTGCGTAGCGCGCTTTTCAAATAACTCTAAGATTGTTAATAAAGTAAATCCGTTATTGGCTGTCAGTATTTCTAAAATGAAAAACAAATGAATTTTTAAAAGCTGTGGATTTTGTTAAATAAAATGAATAAATAAACTCACAAAGTATTAAAGAGAAACTGAAATGTAAATGCAAAATCAGCTTGTTGTTACTTTGTAACAGCGACTGGAGACGGCCATCTAAGAGAATAGCATGGATGTTTAGATCCATTGTTCATTTTCAAGCTTCATAATGCTATTTTGGACTTCCCAGGAACGAAAGCAGACTAGGTGCTCAAGGAAACTTGCAATTTACATTGTATCGCAGGAGTTCGCTTTGCTTGAGCTAGAATAGCAAAACCATGTTTTTGTGAGTGCTTAGGAAAATCCACTTATACCTAAAAACAACTTCACTTTACAAGATAAGTGTTTTGATATTAAAAACTTACAGATATCGATTCTTAAATTGTTCTTTAGATAATCAAATGGAATCCCTTTTGAAAAAAATTTAAAATTCAATTTACACTAGCAAAAACTTGAAAAACTGTTTCATCTTAACATGGTGGGAAATGTTTGTAAAATATTACTTTTGCATGAAGCAGGTACCAACCAAAACATAGATCAAATTCTGTTGGCCTATACCGTAATGCTTAATCAAATCGTTGACACATAAAATGTGTGGGTAGCTCAATAGTTTCAATCAGACGGTAAAGAAAAAATGGTGGGTATAAGTCCCACTTTAGGCACTCATAAACAATGGGCTTACTCTTGACTACATAATATACTTAACTCTACGGTTAAGAAGCCTAAGATGGAGCGAGCTTACCCAGAAGCACTGGTTCTCCTACACATCAGTGGAACACAGAAAAACTGTTTGGCGCTGGACTCCGGCAGGAGGGTGGTAGCATCTAGGCAGCCTTTTACGAAGCCTACCACCGCAGAAGGATCTGTTAGCCGTCATCGTTGGAAAACCTAAGATGTCGTTGCCCAAGGGGGACCACTAGTAGGTAGATCTCACCACATTCGCAGAAATTGTTGAAGATAAAGCGAACTTGGTTGGAACAACGCCCTGCAGATCTAGTTGTCTAGTTGGTATATAATTCATTTCTGCAGACAATATCCTAAATACCCAATAAAATAATGGTGTTCCTACTCCTCAATGAGAATGCTAATGTCAGCAAACAAGGCAAGTCGCGAACTGTGGCCGGAGACAATTGCACTTGGCGACATCCTACACAGATTTGATGGTCTTTTTAGAATTTCTGTACAACAGAAAGTTTTTGATTTTAGGTGTAAACGAAGACTATCCATGTTCTTGCTAAGTGAATGTATAGTAGGTTAGGTATTAAAGTGGATCTGTTAAAGTGGGTAATATCTTGTTAACTAGATTTAAACCTTGCATGTTACCGTAAAATTGTAAACTTCATCAGTTCATAATTTAACGTCAATGGATTACAATCTAACCTAACCTAACCCACCGTTCGTTTATAATCTCACGCGTTATTTTGTAAACTGCCAGATATCACAATTTTACGGCGACATATATAATCTTGGCAGAGTAATTTTCAATTTAAATCAAGATTTTTTTTAATAAAAAAGACGTGTGGCACTCGGAGACTGCCACGGTAAAGCTATTGCATAGCATTTTTTATCAACTTATGCAATTATAAAACTAAAAAGTATCACCGCTGTGCCGGTCGGAGTGGGGGGTGTTAGGTTATTTTCGTTACAGAATTTCTGGATTCGTTCTCCACGCTCAAGGCCCGCGATAGAAGCTTTGCAATAGCTTACTCTGTTATTTTGGCAGATATGGTTATCATAGGCTACCATACTGTCAAAATCCTTATTTTCTTCTAAATTCTTTTAAGTTTCGGAAATTCAAAATTGTTCGATCGTGCCTCGCCCCGAGTGTGTGGGTGTGGGTGTTACATTATTTTCGTTACGGAATTTCTGGATTCTGTCTCCACGCTCAAGGCCGCGATAGAAGCTATGCATTATCTTAAAATAATATATTGGTTCAGCTTTTTATATAGCAAAATACGTCAGTGCGCGTGTCTGTCTGTCAAAGCGTGTTACAAAATTAAAAATCCGAATTAATATTTAATAATTTTCAAAAAATCTTTTTTTTTAATTAACACTGCCATGATGTTATACATAATGGTCTCATAACTTGGGCTTTGTCTTTCAGGCGGTTCAAAAATCAGTGTGTATAAATAAATGTGGACAACATCACATACCTACATTTAGGTCTGATCCCATAGTAAGGTGGGTGGACCATGGAAGGCCACCGTAACGAATAAACAGTGTTTATTAGTTCATTTAATAGATAAATGACAAGAACAATTTTTTAATTATCACTTTATTTTATTGTATATCAAACAATGATATTTAAAAAGTAATAGATATGTTACATGCGCTCTCAATATGCGTCCCTAAAACGTCACAATTGTGACGTCTTTTTAAATCCATGAAAGAGAAAGTAATTGTTCTTTTCACGAGTATGACAAGGACAAAATAAGAATTACGCATGTGTGCAGTTGTTCGCAAGCGGCACAGATATTTCGATAGTTTTGTAAGGGCATAACCTATCTATACTTTTTAAATATCATTGATATCAAATAAATAACTTTTCATCCCACCATCTCGGAAAGAGTATTTTTGCTCTGTATATATATGTATATCCGAGCGCAAAAGCGGTTTTTATTCGCTAGAGGATAAAGTAAATTTGAATTTAGAACATCGCGTGCACTAGGTACGTGATTTCAAAACATCATTAAACCTATTTACTTTCATCTCCATTGTGCCGTATTTATCATACAACTTTTTTTTTATTTGTTAAAAACTCAGACTCTTAACCTCCTTGGTGTACTTTTGTTTTCAATTTGCTTTGCACACGCCATTTTGTTTTGAATTCGTATTGTTATAAATAAGAAACTTGAAAACAAGTAAAAAAACGAAAATGAGTGATTCCAGCGACGAAGAAGTTTATTTCTGTAATACTTACATATCATAATGTTGTAGTAAATATATACCTAAACTGAAATGAAAGTATCTTGTGATTGTATATGTTTTATTTTGCATTTAGTCATTTCCTCGCTAAGGGGGGATGAAAAGTTACGTGTTGCACTCGAGTGCAAAAATTTTTTACCATGTGCTCTTTTAATTCCCTCGCTAACGCTCAGGATTCTAATTTTTGAATCACTTGCTGCGCTCGTGATTCAATTTTAGACTCCTTTGCTTGCTCGGTCATCAAAGTAGAGCACGCGGTTAAAAAGGAACTTTGCACTCTTGTATAACAAATAACTATTTTTTACTGTACATTTAATCACTATTTCTTAAACTTAACTTTAATCATTTATAAAGCTAAAAACATTTTTTAATTAGCCTTCCAAGGAGCATGGCCTTCCATGATCCACCCACCTTACGTAACTATTGTCGGTTGGAGAAAGGTGTAATTCGCCATCTTTCAAGGGTGCTAGTCAAGG
The DNA here is from genome assembly GCA_949315895.1 of Anania crocealis. Lineage (NCBI taxonomy): Eukaryota > Metazoa > Arthropoda > Insecta > Lepidoptera > Crambidae > Anania > Anania crocealis. The sequence continues at coordinate 1,222,361 of OX438880.1, forward strand.
GGATCACAGATTAGCCTGCCGCTGTCATCACGTAGTAATTTATTAAGTGTATTGTTTATTGCTTTTTAGGGTTCCGTACCCAAAGGGTAAAAACGGGACCCTATTACTAAGACTTCGCTGTCTGTCCGTCTGTCCGTTGCTCTGTCACCAGGCTGTATCTCAAGAGCCGCGATAGCCAGACTGTTGAAATTTTCATAATTTATGTATTTCTGTTGCCGCAATAACAACAAATACTAAAATCAAAATAAAATAAATATTCAAGGGGGGCTCCCATACAACAAACCCTTTTTTTGGCCTTTTTGGTACGGTACTCTTCGTGCGCGAGTCCCACTCGCACTTGGCCGGTTATTTGTGACTTATACAGGGTGTTAGGTAAATGGTATAACAAGCTGAAACCTAGCCAAAGCCTATGTTTACATATTCTATGCATATAAATACTATGGTAAATTCAGAAATTTGGCATCGTCTTTTTTTTTATTTTCATAATAGAACTAAAATTTTGAGATTCCGATTTGTTAAAAATATATTTTTTTTAAAAATTATGATATCAAAGGGAAATGTTCATATTTGGCCTAGCGTGAACATGTCGCTATCAAAAAAAGAATTTAACCGATAATGATTTCATAATTAAACAGGCATTCCTCCTTTTTATTTTTGTGTTAATCATCCTCAATGAAAATCAAATAATTATAGTAAATAAGTTGACTATCCTAGCATCCGGTTTGTAATTCAAGATTTAGTGCTGACAAAACATAGTTTACCAACAATTCATTTCATAAAATCGATATGTACTCGTATTTCCCGCTCGAATGAAAAGTATTACTCAATGTTTATTCGTTCTAATGATATAAAAATATGTTTTATTTAGTGTGACCAGCTAACATTACATTAAAGTGTTCATAAAGTAGTATTTTGTTAAAAAATATTGAAAATAAGACGATGCAATCGATTCTTTATCGATAATTCTCTATTTTGTGAATATACGTATGGACAGCACGAAGCAAAAAATAAGTTAAAAGTCAAACTGTCATTCACTTTGTAGTTTTATATCGTGAGTGTTGTTTTTGTAAGTTCTGTAACGAAGTCTTCATTTTCTTAGTACGAGCTCTAATATTTCTACTTCCCACGACTCTAACGCACTTTCAGATATTGAACTCGCATTTTATTAACAAATCTCGCTAAAACGTTTACCAACGCTCACCTTTGTTGTTGTAAGTAACCTTTTTTTTTAGCACATGTTAAAAAAACAGTTTCTATGGATTCTAATACAAAATAAAGTTTATATTTTGTATCTTATTATTATAAAGTAACAATACAACTACAACAAAAACGCTCAATCGCTTGTCCACGCTACGCCAAAGTCACTATGGTAAGTGGGCAATGCCCTTTCTGATTTCACCATAGTATTTATATACATAACATGTATATAAATACTATGCAAATTATGCAAACATAAGCTGTATAGTTTGTTAAATAGTTTTAATTATCAATGTTGATTAGCAAAGTAACGTTTACAATTTTAATACGAGAAATAAATAAACTCGCCGTTCCAGGCTTCAGACTGCGAAAAGTAGGAAAATCGTTAATGAGAAATTCTATTCGTATTTTCAACAAATTACCACAGGGTATTGCTGAACTCCCTGTACATAAACTTAAATCGTGTGTCATAGTAATCATGAAAAAGGGCTATTACACTGTTAATGATTATTTAAATGATAGAAATGTATGGTATTAAATTGTCCCAGCTCGTACTTGCTTAAACTTTGTAAAAATAACCTTACCTTGTAAAAAAATATTTAAAAAGAGGCTGACAATAGTGACCGAGGTTCTTGCGCTGCTTCTTCTCGGCACCAGCCCAGACTTGTCCCGAAGCAGTGGTAGGTTTAAATATTGGGACGTGTAAAAGCGCCTTCTGGGGCCTATTTGCAAAAATAAAACTGATTTTAACTGACTGATCAAAATAAAGCAATAGTTAGTTCCCCGTCTCCAATTCTAAATCTCATCTTAACGTTATGAATAAGATGAATCAGTTAAAATAAAAATACAAACCAATCAAATCTAACAATACCTACAATGTCTATTACAAACAAAACAAAACGTGTACTCGGTGTAACAAACACAATATTTTAAAAAATACAGCGTGTTCTTTCAATTTTCACGTTTAATCCTCAGAGAAATTCCTGTATCTCAAATAATATTTCCGATTTCGTGCGTTTTTATTTTTCGCAACGATCTCAAAGAGTGACTTTGTCTTCCCCTAGCCTCAGGCGGTGTCTCGGGAAAGAATTCTAAAAAAACACCAGTTTGTTTATCTCTGCCGCTTCGTTGGCTTACCGTTAATTGGTACGTAATTAGGATGTGGATTCAAGTGTTTTGTTTTATTTGTGAGATCTTTGTTTGAATAAATACATAGTTCAACATTCAAACATTGGCAATCTGCAACCTTATTTTCGAAAATTACCACGTATTTCATCATTTTTTGATGGAAACGGATCCTGGGATCAGTGGATACAACTCGGCGAGATCCGTAGCCAACTCGATCTGATCTCGAGATCGGTGGAGACAAGCCCGATAATTTTACAAGTTTTAATACTGATATTATAGTTGCAATAAAGTTGCTGAACTATTGATGCAACCCTTAAATGATTAACATCGTATGTTAAATATGTTTTAATTAAACAAGGTAATTATTAAAAAAAAATGAAATAGAATCATAATTTGAGTTTTGAGTCCCATATCAGGCAGTCAATATTTTTATTCATGAAACTGTAACTTCTATTTACAACTACCTGTTCTATAACTTTATATGATATTTTAGCAGCTTAATTGCAATTATAATATTTTAAATATAATAATAAATAGATCCTACCGGGAATCAAACGCAGAACCTTCGCGTAGAAGGCGAACTACCGTCAACCGAACGAGTCGTCATAAAGTCTCTGTTTTAAACTTAACTTTTTTTTGTTGCAACTACCATTACATAAGTATTAAAAGGACTCTATGATTCTATGATTATTTCGATTACGCATACGATATGGGAATTCTAATAAATCAAAAATGCGTCCCCTGATTCGTATTTTTGTAATTCGAGAGTTTTGCATTCGGCCCGCGCAGTACTAATACGGACCACGTTAATCGAATGAATTGAATTATTCAGACGATGTCTCGGGAATTCAAATTTTTTAATAAGACGTTTTCGTCGCTTTGTTTGAATTATCAACTTATTTTTCACTTTACTTTCGGCACTTGTGAAATAACCTTTTCGACGCCAGAATTGATAAATCGTGATTATATTACTCTGTACGTTTACCTCTAAAGCATGTCAAAGTAATATAGTATAATTCTAAGAGGTATATTTAAAGACATTTCGACGGTTTTCAAGCTGCTTATTAGAGGCTTCTGTCTTGCCTTGTTTTTATGACTTTTATTTTTTGACAGAAGCCGGGACTAACAGTCTAACGTAGCTTCCAAAACACAAGTAGAACAGTTAAAATTAAAATCAGTTAAAATCAGTTTTATTTCTGAGGCGCTTTTACACGTCTTAATTTAAACCTACCAATGCTTCGGGACAAGTCTGGGCTAGTGCCGAGAAGAAGCAGCGCAAGAAACTCGGTCACTATTGTCAGCCTCTTTTTAAACAAATTTTTACAAGGTAAGGTGATTTTTACAAGGTTTAAGCAAGTACGAGCTGGGACAATTTAATGCCATACATTTCTATCATTTAAATAATCATTGACAGTGTAATAGCCCTTTTTCATTAAAATTACTTTGGCATACGATTTAAGTTTATGTACAGGGAGTTCAGCAATACCCTGTGGAACAGATTCCTTTTCCGTCTTCATTTCACAATTTTTATAAGAACGTTACCAATCTAACCTGGTACTCTCACGTAGTAGGCGCACCACCACGCCACCAAACCAAGGGGATAGCCAAAAAAACCCGATTACAATCATGTTAAACTCAGAAAGCTTTCTTAAAAACACAGAGTAAGTAATTAAGTTGAAATTAAATTGTTTACAAAAGGCAAAGATTTGTTGTCATGTACCTATGTGAGAAAGATAAACCGACATCATATTCCTTCTTTTATTAGTTAATTATAAATGTTGTTTCGTTCAAACTGACGGCTCTCATCGTTAAATATTTATACCAAAATCACACAGGAGCATAATTTAGAGCTAATTAATATTCCTTTTAGAAACGTAATTACCTAGAGCAAAGGCTGTCTGTGGTATAGTTAAATGACTACAATCTATAATAAACTAACTGATGCTTGCGATTTTGTATGGGTGAAGAAATAAATAATTAGTAAATATTTTCAGACATGTCACACTGGGCTACACAGAGTAATCTAGTCCTAAACTAAGCTACTACTAAGAAGCTTGCCGTATGGCGTAATAGACAACCGATAAACTTACATATATATTTTTTGTAAATATATACTTAAAATACATAGATACACCCAGACCAGTACAAACAGGCATGTTCATGCACACATATATTTGTACTGTGCGGGGATTGAACCCGCGACCCATGGCTCAGAAGCAGCGTTTACTACCACTGATCCAAATGGTCGTAGGCTTACCGTTGCTTAAAAAGTAGTCATAATATTATTTACCTTCAAATTTGTTCGGAGCTCTCTATGGACGTTTAATTCGAACTTTTCCGCTATATTTTATACCTGTGTGATCATGCATTATATCCGCGAGAGCGCGTCATTCGCTTAATTTACCGGCAGGTTTATTTGAGCTGAATTTAAATTAAAAAACCGGCCAAGTGCGACTCGGACTCGGGCACTGAGGGTTCCGTACCAAGTTTAACAAAAATACCACAATATTTTGATGACTGCATAAATAACTTTGTTTTTCATAGAGTTTGTATGGAGGACAAAGTTATGTTTGCTGTTGTTAAAAATGTGCTAGATTTTCAAAACTACCAGTTCGATCTCGTTCGAACCAATTTTCGTTGATACTATTTGTTAAGATCTACATTATGTATTTTTTCCAAAATTTTCACTTGCTTATTTTAAAAGTTAGAGGGGGGGGGGACACTCATTTTACCACTTTGGAAGCGTCTATCTTCCAAATTTTAGACTTTTGGAAAAAATAGTAGGTAATGGTAAGTAAAAAAAAATAATTTTGTTTTAGTTCTATGTATGGGAAGCACCCCTTAAATATCATTAATTTTTATTTTTTGTATGAGAATCGTTAAGCGGTTAACGGGATACACCTCCCTACCAAGTTTTAACTTTGTCATGGTAATACTTTCAGAATAAAGTGGCTGTGACATACGGACGGACAGACAGACAGACAGACAGATAGACAGACTTGACGAATCTATAAGGGTTCCGTTTTTTGCCATTTGGCAACGGAACCCTAAGAAACGAAAGCAGTAGTAGTATAGTTTCGCGCTCAAACAAAAAAGCGACCGCAAAAATATGAAATCCTTGCATTTGTTTTTTTCTCTCTTAATAATGGGCTTGCTCTTAACGGTTTAGAAGAAGCCTATGATGAAGCGAGCTTACCCTGAGGAACTGGTTCTCCCACACACCAGCGGAACACAGAAAAACTGTTTGGCGCTGGACTCCGGCAGGAGGGTGGTAGCAGCCAGGCGGCCTCTTACGAAGCCTACCACCGCAGAGGGATCTGTTAGCCGTCATCATTGGTTAGAAAACCAAAGATGCCGTTGCCCAGAGTGGACCACTAGAAGGTAGATCCCACCACCCTAAATTATAGTGATGTCACATAAAATAACGGCCTAAAGCACCCCACTGCAGGGCAAAGGCCTTCGTCATTGAATTCAAGCTACCAGAGCAATGATAGGTAAGTACAAGCATAGCCAAATACTCTGAAAATCATATGAAAGTAAATTAATCATGTTTCCCTTTACTTAATTCTTTATAATTATAACTGCCAATTAAACGAAAATGAAATGTGATATTTGTTAAATTTGCTATTGTAATTAATAAAGTCATCTGTTATTATCTGACATAATTAACGTAATTATAACAGCATGAAAATTTTCTCTTCATTGGTTGTTACAGTTACAATTGGTTTTAATACTAAAAAATAAAGGAATTATTGTCTTATCAGGCAATAATTTATCGTTTGAGGCCTACTTTAGAAAAAAGTGAACTAGCCTACACATGAAAATTACCGACTATAATATTGCAAATAAGTTTAACTTGAATTATAAATGGAGCAAATATTAACGTTTTGTTCACATTCACCCCAACAAGTGGAGCAGGTACCGCACAGAGTTCCTGCGTCATTATTTTTAACGAGGTTTGTGTCTCCTTACGCATAGGTATGTTAATAGTAATTAACGCATTGGAACAAAATGTTAAACAAGGAACGTTTTAAAAACGTTATTTTGAATAACGTTTCCGTGCCCTGTACGTAATCGTTACATAGCGTTAGCTTAGTTTGTCAGTCGGTAAAAAATACAAGGTGAATTATAAGTCCATGGAATACTAACATTTGGAATGTAAATCTTGTTAGCATCTAACCCGAACAGCTCCGAACTTTGGCTAATGGATGTTGAAATTTCCTGGCTTCCTCGAAATATCACATATCCGTGTAGCTACATCATAAACTAATTTCATAGGTGATTCGCAAACTAATTACAGGTAGTTAGTTTTGTGAAAATTTAAGATATTGCATACTGAAGGAATAATTATAGACTTGTAACCGACATAGAATGAACGTAAATCATTCAATCGATGACAGTTTTAGGTGTAATCTTGTATGTTTTTAGGGTTCCGCATCCAAAGGGTGACAACGGGATCCTATTACTAAGACGTCGCTGTCTGTCCGTCTGCCTGCCACCAAGCTGTATCTCAAGGGCCGCGATATCTAGACAGTTGTAATTTTCACATATTATGTATTTATGTTGCAAAATAAAATAAGTACATGTATTTAAGAGGGGCTCCCATATAACAAATGGTTTTTTTTGTCATTTTTTGCTCTATTTCAATAGTGGTAACAGGTAGGCACTAGAAATATTCACAAAATACTCAGTTGTATTTTTAATTTAATAGTAAAAAATAAATTAAAATAAAATGAATATTTAAAGGGGACTCTGATACAAAAAACACCATATTTTGCCTATTTTTGCTTGATATCAATAAATAGTAACAGCTGTATGCACTGCATTAACTCAATTAATGTAGGTACCTACTGTTGTTCACCTACCTAGTCAATATAGTGCGGAACCCTTCGTGCGCGAGTCCAACTCGCACTTGTTGGTGTATATCGATGTTAATCATCAATGAATAAAACACAAATTAGTAATTTTCAACACGTTCATCTGAGTTTTTGTAAGTAAATAAGAAAAGAAGACTCGGGGTCAGTTAGAATTCATTTGTTTATTTCCCTCACGTTTTGTGTTCTAACAAGTTTCAGGTTTGCGATAGTTTAGATTCGGGTGAGCAGATTAGTTTCGATGTAAGTAAAGTAATTAGTGCTGTATTAAACGCTATTTATTCTTCGTTATACTCTTAGCTAAATGGAAATATTAAAATGTTGAATTGAGCAAAAATATTGAGATCTAACTATTTATCAAAAATTCAAAATTTGAGACGTCGATCATTTTATTTGGACTGCCTTGGAATGTTGTTGGGTAATAATTTACTATAACATTTTTAGTACTCGACTTAAGGTAATAAGGTAGTGAGGTAATAATGTAATAAGGTAGTATTTATTTTAATTTACTGTAGGTACAGTAAAAACAGAAAAAGATATTATCCCACTGCAAGGCTAAGGGGCCTTATTCAGCTATTTCAATCGCAGTTCGATCGTGATTGAATTGGACGATTTTGACGTTTAGCCCATGCCCATACTAGAACTGTCAAAAACCTGCTATTCAATTACGATTGTGATACGATTTGGTTACGCGAATTAGGGGCAAGGCCTTCGTTATTGCATTGATGGTACTCATAATTGCTGGTAATTACTGTATAATAATAAGAAAATACAAGATTTTAATGCAACTAATTAAATTTTCTAAAGAAAGCATCTCATTTCATCCGAATAAGGTTCCTCATTTTAGTACTGTACAAACAGATCTGTATTCAGATTAGTCACACTCGTACATATTCATACCGCATTACAAAGGAAATAAATTACTTACATAAACAGAAATTGTTGTTCATTTCTGACGGTGCGCGTGTGCGAACAGACAACTTGGTTCACCGGACTGAGCAGTGAGTAGTTTTTTTAAGCTATTGCATAGCTTCTATCGCGGGCCTTGAGCGTGGAGACCGAATCTAGAAATTCCGTAACGAAAATAACTTAACCTAACACTCGGGGCGAGGCACGATCGAACAATTTTGAATTTCCGAAATTTAAAATAATTTAGAAGAAAATAAGGATTTTTACAGTATGGTTGCCTATGGTAACCATATCTGCCAAAATAACAGAAAAATTTAATTACAAAAGTCAAAATTAGAAAATACATAAAATTATAAAATTAAGCTATTGCATAGCTTCTATCGCGGGCCTTGAGCGTGGAGACCGAATCCAGAAATTCCGTAACGAAAATAACCTAACACCCCCACTCCGACCGGCACAGCGGTGATACTTTTTAGTTTTATACTTGCATAAGTTGATAAAAACTGCTATGCAATAGCTTTACCGCGGCAGTCTCCGAGTGCCACACGTCTTTTTTTTTAAACATTATCAACACAGGGCAGGCGCGCCACAGAGGTTATGAGCAAATGCTGGCAAGTGATCGCTGTGATTGGTTTCTTTTGACTGAAATTCGCTTGATTGGCGTTCTTTGAACGTAAGCGTAAGCGGCGACATCGCGGCATCGGTCCTCATACAAATGGCGCATGACAGCCTTTCTAACTTTATTCTATGTTCTGTGATTAACACCATACAACCTCCGTGGCGGAGTAGCGTACGCACAGGTTTCCAGATCTGCTTAATTCAAATACCTGGGTTTGATGGCCGGATGGGCGAATGTAGAAAATGGTGTTTCTCAATATTTTCTTTTTTCGGGTGTTCGCTATAATTCACTGTTATTTCTGATTACCTCAAAACAAGTGTTTTAAATAGTTACTTACTTTGGGATCACAACAACAATGTATTATTATGATTTTGTCTACATTTATTTAATTTTAACTTTAAAGTAACAGCCTATAATCATCCCACTGCAGGGAAAAGGCCTCCATCATTGAATTCAAGTTACCACAGCAATGATGGGTGTACTGGCATAATCACCACGCTTGCCAAATGCGGGTTGGTGATCACAAACCCGAGCAACGTTCGAAAATTCGAAACTTTTTTGTTGCCCAACCCGGGATTCGAAACTGGGACCCCGAGATCTTGGCCCAGTATTTAACCCACAAGACCAACGGAGCGGGCAATTTTAACTTTAATCAAAGAATATTAAGATTTATTATTTGCTTTAATACAAGTCTACTGCTACTTAAGAAGCCTTTTATAAAGTAAAATTTTCCATAATCACCACGCTTGCCAGGCAGATTGGTCGTTATAATTTGGCTAATTGGCATCTGACAGCCACGATCTTTCCCTGTCCATCCTGTTTCTAATAAAACAAGATTATGGTTTTCGCTTCGGGCTACTGCTGCAAACATGCTTCGCAATCCAAAATAGGTACAATCAGTTTTATTTCTGCAAGAAGGGCCCAGGAAAGGCCAGGGCCCAATATTTAAACCTACCACTGCTTCGGGTAAGTCTGGGCTACTGCCGAAAAGAAGCAGCGCAAAAAACTCGGCCACTATTGTCAGCCAAAGCGTCTAAACCACTTGTTTGTCTGTACCCAGTGTGTATTTATGTGGAAGAGACAGTGCTGGGGTAATTTTTACGCACCCAAGGAGGCTGTCATCATTTTTGATTAGGAATAATGCGCTGTTTCAACTTGATGTATCGTCTTATGAAGACCTTTGAAAATTGCTATTACTAACAGCATAATTTATTAAAACAATTTTTTATTTCTCTTTTCGATAAAATATGAAATTTTGAATTATATTTAACTTCGATTTATTTCATGTTTCATTGTTCTTTATTAGTATATTATCATTGAAAAATTGACGCCTGTGACGTAGTGTGCCGGTGACTAAATGGTAAAGCGCCGCGCCCGGTACGCGAGGAGAAAGGTTCGAGTCCCGCCTGAGACATAAGTTTTCAAGTTTATATGCTGATATTATAATGCAATTAAATTGCTTAAATATCATTAAGGTTCATAAATAGCGGTATCATCTTAACTGACTATAAAGATGTTTCTTTCGGTTAAGAGTGCATAACTTCTAACATTTGATAAAACAACGCTGGCTTATAGCAATAAGAATATGCTTGAAAAATTGACGCCTTTGACCCCCGATGGGTGATTTAACTAGGTAATTGATTTAAATCACGCTTTTTTCAAGGCATAATATAATAAAAATATAATAATAAAATGTTTATTGTCTTTAACAAGATTTTAATCTTAAACTAATAGTGACCAGTATCTCCCTTAAAACTTAATAATTAAAGCCTGTGCCAGGAAAAGATAGTAGGTAGTAATGTTTGACGACCATTTGGATCAGCGGTAGTTAACGCTGCTTCTGAGCCATGGGTCGCGGGTTCGATCCCCGCACAGTACAAATATTTGTGTGCATGAACATGTCTGTTTGTACTGGTCTGGGTGTTTTCTATGTATTCTATGTATTATAAGTATGTATTTACAAAGAAAAAAAAAAAGTATATAAGTAAGTTTATCGGTTGTCTAGTACCCCATACGACAGGGTACTTAATAGTACCTTAATTTGGGACTAGATGGCTCATTGTGGCCCAGTGTGGCATGTCTGAAATATTTATTATTTATTTAATGTAGGTTGAAATTGTTATTTATATATTTAAAACTAAACCTATATATATATATATATATATATTGTGTGTGTGTGTGTGTGTGTATGTGTGTGTGTGTGTGTGTGTGTGTGTGTTAGTGTGCGTGTGTATGTGGGCGCGTGCGTGCGTGTGAGAAGTTTGTATGGTGTGTGTTATTCCAATAGTGCCTCAATTTCGTCATAGTTATTTGGTTCTAACCATTTTGTCAGTATTTTTTTACACTCATAGTGCTGTTTAGTTTAATATATATATAGATTTCCCTATTTGCTATATTGTAAAGATGAACTGACCGTTTAGGCTAATTTTTCTTGGCAAATATAGTGTTAGTTTTAAAGGTACCTAAAAAGTTTTTTAAACAGCTTCGAAATCATGATTTTCTTCCTCTAACCTAGGATTATCTTTTCTAGCAACGTTTACATATTCCATAAAATCAAGGAAGTGCCTTCCCCCACAAACATCACCATACGTCCTTGCGGTAGCACTCAATAACTCATCAATCTCCGGAGCGAGGTAATCAAGTTTTATGAGGCGCACACAATTCGCGCGTTACATTTGAGTTATGCTGTATGATCTTGTTTACCGACGAAAAATGAGAGAGTCTCAACGCGATTTCAGTATATTTACATATACTATCTGTTGCCAATATCCTTTAACTTCGCTCGTTTCGAATTTTGATTTATAAACAATCCCACTGGAAAAGGAATTTGTCCAGGATAAAAAGTAGTTTATGCGCTATTTTAGTCCTTAATCTATCTCTACGACAACTACAACTACATTTAATTAGTGTTTTCTATGTATTATAAGTAACTCTCTCAAAAGTCGATGAAATTAGTGGATGTTCTAAAAATTCTAGTCGGTCCTCGTTGGGGGGTGGGTACATCCTACACACCTGAGACGGCTATACATTTCTCTTATTCGCAGTAGAATGGATTACGCCAGCTTTGTCTACGATAACAGCTGCAAAACTACTTTAGCAAAACTTGATAAAATTCAAAATACATGTATGATGATTATCGGAGGCTTTATTAAAACGACTCCAATACATGTCATGGAATGTGAACTTTTCCTTCAACCCCTTTTTATAAGGCGTCACTTCTTGGCAGCAAAATACTGGCTTAAATGTAAATCGTTTTTTAATAATAAAATCATAGAGTCTTTAGAAATTCTTGCTCACTACTGCGATAACAAGAAATACTGGCAACGGAAAAAACTACCCCTGTTAGTTCTCGTACACAAATATCTGCAACAGACTTCTATATATAGGAGCAATAAATTAGAAATGTTTTCACTTGATACATGGGTTGGAAAATTGGAACTAAATGATATACTAAAATTTCAAGTTGAAACTTTAAACACGAGCAAAAGTAAATATAATTTGTTAGAAGTCAGACAAAATTTAAAAAAGTTTATCGGTGGTCAGTACTCAGATTTTTATACGATATATACTGACGCTTCTATCAAGGATGGCGAAGTTGGTGCTGCCCTTTTCGACATACAAACAGGAGACAAAGTAAAACTTAAGATAAACGCCAGAATATCCATTATGTACGCAAAGCTGATAGCCATTAGTGAAGCACTTTCTTATATACAGTCTCTAAACAGGCGTAATTTTCTCATTCTTACTGACTCCAGAAGTGCCCTGCAGCACGTGGCTCGATGCACCTCGACTTTTCGAGGAACACCGATAGCCTATATTATAATTAACAGTATACGTGAGCTTCAAAGTCAAAACAAAACCATAATACTACAGTGGGTGCCTGCTCATATCGGCTTAGAGGGCAACGAAACTGCAGACACGTTGGCAAAAGAGGCTCAAACAGATGGAATACCATACAATTGTGTACCCTATTTTTCTGATCTTCTCTATCTGACTAAACACCAATGCACAAAACTATGGCGCGAGTACTTTGATGAACGCTCACATAGCAAGGGAATATGGTTTAAAACTATGCAATCGGAGCCACCAAATATCCCTTGGATAGATAATGTCAATATGAGCAGACATGACACTGTAACAGCGTTGAGGCTGCGTTCTGGACACGTTCCTTTAAACAGCTTTGCCTTTTTGATGAGGAAAATAGAATCTCCTAACTGCTCAGACTGCCATGGATTAGAAGATGCGTATCACGTTATCATGGAATGTGTTCGCAATGCAGCCGAACGACATGATTTTTTCTGTAAATACAATATTCAACGATTCAATGTAGGATTTTGTAACAGCATACTAGCTGAGCCAACCTCAGAGCCTGCCAAGGCATTATATAGGTTAGTAAATAAGTGTATAAATCGTAGAAATATTAGCCAGTAAGATCATTTGTATCTGATTTCTGATATTCCTATGAGGGTGATATATTCTAAAAAGAAAAAACCCTCTAAATAAATTAATTAAAAAAAAGTATGTATTTACAAAAAAAAGTATATTTTATTTAAGTTTATCGGTTGTCTAGTACCCATACGACAGGGTACTTAATAGTAGCTTAATTTGGGACTAGATGGCTCTGTGTGGCCCAGTGAGGCATGTCTTAAATATTATTATTATTATTATTACTACTATTAAGAATACTGATACTGTACTATTTACAGTTTACTTGTATAGAAGATTACGTTATTGACCGATTTACTATGTTTATTTTGTCAAAAAGTGTATACCTACAGCTCATTATGGACTTTTCTTTATCTAAAATAAGTGGTATAAACTTGTCAACTCAAACTGGTTTAAAAAAATAACAATAATTTATAAATACCAAAAAGCAATCCTAGACTCTTAGGGTAGAGTTCACCAACAGACGTTAAAGTTTTAAACAGCGTTTAAAATATTATTTGACATATTTTGTATGGGAATTGTGTCAAATTAATCGTCAATCTATGTTTATCGGCTGTTTAAGAATTGGTGAACTAGGGTCTTAGTAGTATATTGAGTCGGTTATAAATAAGAATTACCGACAACCATAATGCACAAACACAGAAAGACTGGATTAGCGCCGACTTTTTTAAAAAGTATTTTGGTAAAATAATTTGTCTTAGGAATATTGGAGTTACATAACCAAAAAGCTATGTTAGCGAACGGTGCAAACTGCATGAGATAATGAAAATTTTGTGCCCAGCAGTGGACTGGAATGGACAGGTGATGATGATTCAATAATACACTGGAAGCTGCTTTATGCGGGTGGCGCGGGAAAACACTAAGACCCAAGTTCACCAATTCTTAAACAGCCGGTAAACATAGATTGACGATTAATTTGACACAATTCCCATACGAAATATGTCAAATAATATTTTAAACGCTGTTTAAAACTCAAACGTTTGTTGGTAAACTCGGGTCTAGAATGTTATTTGAAAATCATTCAATTTTTTTCAAATCAGAACAACTAACCAAATCCTAAAGAAATTTGTCCTTCCAAATACAAATTTCAATTCAATCGACCAGTAATCATATGAAAATGATAATCCAAAAAGGCAAACTAATCGTCAAACACGGCGTTGTTTACTTACTCAACGGTTTGGACCGGCCCGGATTAGCCAAAATTGAATCCGGGTCGTTAGCTTTGAGTAGTGCAACAGGCTAAGCCAGTTTTTAGTCATTATTCTAGTACGAAACACTGATTTTGTACGAAACATTTGCAGATTATTTGTTGTGGAACAGTACACAGTACGAGAAACACTGTTAGAAAATTGTAAAATCGCGCAAAATTTGCGCTTGAATAATTCACGCAAATGTGCCGAAAGCTACCGCCATTCGAAAAGCTGTATAATAAAATAATCATTAGTCAATTGATCGGAGAACCGATGGCCGTTGGGGCGGAAAGGTTCTCGAATGGCGACCGCGTACCGGACGACGTTCCGTGGGCAGGCCCCCTACAAGGTGGACCGACGATCTGATCAAGGTCGCGGGAAGCCGCTGGATGCGGACAGCACAGGACCGATCGTTGTGGAGATCCTTGGGGGAGGCCTATGCCCAGCAGTGGGCGTCGTTCGGCTGATATGATGATGATGATGAATTGATCGGGGGCGAATAAAAGAAACTGGTCTTTATCATTATCATTGGAGGTTAATAAAAGAAATAATTCACCAGCCAAGCGACCCCCACTGCTGGACATAAGCCTCCTCCATGGATCTCTACAATGCTTGGTCTCGTATCACCAGCATTTGACGGATTCTCGCAACCTCCACCAGGGTCGTCGGTCCACTTGGTGGGGGGCCTACTCCACCCGTCCACTAGTCCGGTGCACGGTCGCCATTCCAGAACCTTTTTGCCCTTATGGCCGATGGTTCTTCTATGTGTCCCGCCCACTGCTACTTCATTTCCGCAATTCTTCGAGCGATGACGCTTCTCTTATTCGTCCTAGGTATTTCCTTATTACCGATTCTATCACTCAGGGTAGAACCAGGCATTTCTTTCTCCATTGCCCGCTGTGCGATCTTGGGCCTTTATATGAGAACCATATTATGCGACCGTTTTAGTAAGTCATCACTGGCGACTAACACTAGTCAAATTATTTGACTACTAGAGACATTGAGGTAATTTGGATGCAACTACAACGAAAAAAAAAAGTAATATTTAAAAATATATTTCTTATATATTATAGATTGTATAAAGATTAATTGCTGTTCATTTGTCTGCTATAACCCGAGAAAGGCTAGACCGATTAGCTGATTTTGGTTTTGGAATGTTTGTCGTACGCCAGGGAAGGTTTAAACGGTGAAAAAATATAGAAAAATTAAGAGGAAAATAGTAAAAACAACAATTTAATTTTTCTATAAAAATGATCCGCATTTTTTTCCGCCATTTTAGAGAAAGTTTTAATGTTGTTAGGATATGTGATACGAAGTCTGAGTCATCTAGCCAGTACTAAAATATGTTATTGATAGAAAAAGGATTATAAATACAATTTTTGATTAAAAACTTAATTTCTTTGATGCATGTATCACGTAGTACTAAAAGCCAAAAGACAACCTAGAACAAGAGTCGTAACCATCAGGAAGATTATAAAACCATGTCGTAAAGTCTATCTCAATCAAAACGAAAAACATTTTGAAAGAGCATTTTTGTGAAATGTTCTATCGTAACGACGTAGAGTTTATTTCAGAATGGCACGTTACGTATAATGATATTGTCTGAATAAACTAGTGTTGCAGAATAATAATTGTCGATATTTTTACAATATATATTTTTGGTAGCATTTTGACTTTTTTCATCTTATGTAAACTTGAGTAGGTACGTTATTCGATGTGATAAATCAAGTAAAGACATTACTTATAGCAAATTGTATCCAGTCAAACCGAAAATCAATATTTTAATTAATCCACTAGTTTAATACCAGACAAAGGTTTTATTTGAAAGCGATTATGATATGATAGTTACATTTGGCATTCATTTGGCATTTCGTGTGACGATGATCGCAGTTTCTATTTATCTGATCTACTACTCATGACAACTACACCTAGAAGAAAAAAGGTAGTTTAAGGTAAAATAAAAATATTAAATAATCGTATATAAGTAATTAACCGCCCCGTTGGTCTAGTGGTTTAAATACCGGACCAAGATCTCGGGGTCCCAGGTTCGAATCCTGGGTCGGGCAACAGAAAGTTTCGAATTTTCGAACGTTCTCGGGTTTGTGATCACCAACCCGCATTTGGCAAGCGTGGTGATTATGCCAGTACACCCATCATTGCTGTGGTAACTTGAATTCAATGATGGAGGCCTTTTCCCTGAAGTGGGATGATTATTGGCTGTTACTTTTTTTTGTATATAAGTAATAAAATTTTTTTTTATATAAATATAATCTTTAGAATATGATGTCTACATTAATTGAAATTGAATATAATTATTATGACTTCAGTATTTAAACTTGAAAAATTATGTCTCAGGCGGAACTCGAACCCGTATCTCTTCGCATACCGGGCGTGGGTTGCGGTTCAATTGCGGTTTAAATACTGATAATATAATTGCAATTAAATTGCTGAAGTATCACATAAAATAATTCTGGCTTTTTTAAAGTATATCAATTTTTATCACAATTGCCGTTCAAAAAAGTTCTATCAATAAGTCGATATCGATAACTTTTTAATAGACTATCAACATTAACTATTTATCATTCCGCCTAATGGTCCGTGCATAAAATTATCACAGATATAACCTTCAAATTTTAACGTCATCCCTTTGATAAGGAAACGTCTATAAAATATTCGATCGAACCGTTCTGAAGTCGTTGGCTTTGGTCATCATTATAATGTAGATGGCGATTCGATGAAGGTTGCATTCGATAGATGGCGCCACTTACTTTTTAGTACCGCAGTTACTACAATCCGTAGAGCTGAAAATATATCTGTTGAAGATTTTACAGTCACGAACTTTATTTAAGATCTATTTCATACGAACGAGTCCGATAGTTTTGAATGCAAAAAGTTTTGAAGTTTATAGAAGCTTCTAAAAAATGGACGAGAAGCAAAAATTAAGCAAGCAGTTTTGTGTTGATTCGTGTTGGCCTAGGCTGTTTTTTATTTTTTTACTGTATTTTTTTTTGCAATGTGACGTATATACAGGATGAAATTTTAACCACCTTCCAAAATTTCATATAGCAATCTACGACACAAAAAACAAATGACGTATTTTTTCTTTTGGTATAGCCCAGTACAAAAATATCTAAAGTCTAAAGCACTAAAATCAGTTAAAATCAGTTAAAATCAGTTTTATTTCTGCAAATAGGCCCCTGGAGGCGCTTTTACACGTCCCAATATTTAACCTACCACTGCTTCGGGACAAATGTGGGCTAGTGCCGAGAAGAAGCAGCGCAAGAAACTCGGACACTATTGTCAACCTCTTTTTAAATAAACATGTTTACATAAGATATATGCCAGTGCGAGCTGATACAATTTATAGCCAAACGTTCCTATCATTTATATAATTATCAATAGTGTAATAGCCCTTTTTCATTAAAACAACTTTGATATATGATTTGAATTTTTGTACAGGGAGGTCAGCAATTGACAGTGGTAATTTGTTGAAAATACGGATACAATTTCCCATGAACGAATTACCTACTTTTCGCAGTCTGAATCCTGGAACGGCAAGTTTATCTTTATTTCGGGTATTGAAATTGTGTACGTCACTATTTTTGACAAAAAATTCGAGGTTTTTACGGACGTACATAATGTTTTCGAAAATGTATTGAGATGCAACTGTTAGTATGTTGATCTCTTTGAATAGCTCTCTTAGAGAGTCACGGGGTCTAAGGCCGTAAATAGCCCGCACAGCACGTTTTTGCAATATAAAAATAGACTCAATATCTGCCGCTGAGCCCCATAACAAAATTCCGTATGACATTATACTGTGAAAGTAGCTAAAATATACTAATCTTGCCGTTCCAACATCAGTCAATTGTCTTATCTTTCGCACAGCATAAGCAGCAGAACTAAGTCTTCCAGACAGAGACCTGATATGAGCACCCCATTGCAGTCGAGAGTCTACAGTTATACCTAAAAAGGTAGAGGAGTCTACTGTGTCTAATGGCTCATCTTTTACAATAACATTTGAGGCGGAAAACCTTACATTAGGCAAAGTAAATTTAACACATTTTGTTTTTCTTGCATTAAGCAAAAGATTAATCACTTACCCCCGTATTTATAAACAAGTAAAAGTAATTACTTGACTGCAAGTAATTACTTGAGATACATTTTGTATGCCTTAATCAAGAAATTACTGGAAGTTATAACTACCAAAAGTTAGCATTTTCAACCAAATAATATGACTATTCATAGTGACCAATTTATTTCACTTAAGCACTAGGTATGAACACTTTAAGATATGACTTTCTTAAGCAATAAGTAATTACTTCTTTATAAATAGAAAGGGTTCGCCAAAAATCTAAAATTTTTGATACGGCCTCTTAGCAAATTTTTTTTACGCGATACGCATCTCATTCATTAATTACGATACTATTAATAAGTTATTGATTTTCCCTTCATACCTTAACAGGCTTAGGACCGTAAAAATTGAAAACTATGTAGAAAAATATTTTTGGGTGAAAACTTGATTTACATTTTTACTTCATAAATGGGCTCTGAATACTATACTGAACGCCTATAAAAAATTTGAAGACGATGATAAAGGCATCCTGTATCGTTTACCCATACTAACAACAAAAACCGGCCAAGTGCGAGTCGGACTCGCGAACTGAGGGTTCCGTACCAAGTTTAACTAAAATACCACAATATTTTGATGACTGCAAAAATAACTTTGTTTTTTATAGTGTTTGTATGAAGGACAAAGTTATGTTTGCTGTTGTTGAAATTGTGCTAGATTTTCAAAACTACCAGTTCGATCTCGTTAGAACCAATTTTCATTGATAATATTTGTTAAGATCTACATTATGAATTTTTTTCAAAATTTTCACTTGCTTATTTTAAAAGTTAGAGGGGGGGGGACACTCATTTTACCACTTTGGAAGCGTCTATCTTCCAAATGTTAGACTTTTGGAAAAAATGGTTTTAGGAACCTCTATGTCATTTTAGAAGACCTATCCATAAATCCCCTATATGTATAGGTTTGAGTAAAAAAAATAAATTTTGTTTTAGTTCTATGTATGGGAAGTCCCCCTTAAATATTATAATTTTTTATTTTTTGTTAGAGAATCGTTAAGCGGTTAACAGGATACATCTACCTACCAAGTTTTAACTGTATCATGCTAATACTTTCAGAATAAAGTGGCTGTGTCATACGGACGGGCAGACAGACAGACAGACAGACAGACTTGACGAATCTATAAGGGTTCCGTTTTTTGCCATTTGGCAACGGAACCCTAAAAATGATTGGTTTTATTCTTGATGGTATATCTCCAGACCGTACAAACCTATAAGAGTACATTGACAAACTGAGCCGATAATTCTCAAGGGCCATAAAAAGGCAGTCCTTTCTTCTCTCACACATAAATCTGGTATATCAGCGAATCTAGATAGTAAACACGGCGAAATGTGAGCCTGTAGTCAGCCCCGATATACGAGTACACTGTTATTGCCCATTAGAAACTCGCTTACATATGGCCAAGATCTGAGGTACGCGGACGAAATCGCTAGATACGGTTTGCCTTGTTTAAATTTAATTAAAATTCATATGCTCTATGTACATTTAGAAATGGTTTGCTTTCTTATTTAACGAAGTGTTAAGATGGTAAAACCATACCATAATTATTATTTCGTATAATAACAAAAAATATATTGATTTGATTTCACTGTTAAATTTCTGCGGATAGCAGCACAGAATCAAGTTATTTCCGCCATCAACGAGTTAGGTAAACTGCGATTATTAATCCAGCTAAAAGTGACAATTATGGTCTGTAATTGCAAGTGCTGCTTTTCGTGGTAAGCTATCAATTAATTCAGTTCAATTAATATAACAGTGCTCATGGCCCAATGCTTCTTGGTTAGTCTCTGTCACTTGTGTTAAGCAACGCTGGGAGCGGTCACTAGTTGGATGGGTGACCGTTTGTGGCATCATACCATGAGCGCTTCACGTGCTTCGGAGGGCACGTTTTTAAACCGTCGGTCCCGGCTGTTGTCACGAGACAACAGTCGTTAAGCCCTGTTGGAGGCCTTCGGGCGGCTTGGGAATCGTCCAACGGCGGGGTGATGTTGCCACAGCGTCGCCCCCGCCATCCACCAACCCGAACTAGGCCAGCGTGATGGAACTAAGGCCTTAACCACTCCCCATATAAAGGAGAGAGACTCGTGCTCAACAGTGGGCGAAATAGGTTGTTACTTTACTTTTTTTTATGTGTTCACGCATGTTGATCTGACTGTCTGTACACGTATTTCTAGGTTACAGTCTAGTTATAAGATTCTCCACTGTATTACCATTAAACAATGTTCATTTTGTTATCTATTGTGCAAGCCAAAATAAACTTAAAATGTGTAACTGATGATAGTCCCTCACCTTGCCCTCTGCCTAATGCTCGTAAGGCTGATAATCCTACGAACGGCTACCTGCGGGTCAAGTGGCCAAACAGCCCGTCAGCAACTTCGCACTCGCAGCGCACTCCGCGACTGACTGCGGAGAAGCTGAGGGTTAACCGTACTGATAATATTAGGGATTAAAGTATGAAATTGCCGTTTTGTATGGACGAAATCGAGAAAGTCATTTTTCCATACTAAAAATTTCTTAGTTTTTTTAAAAACGCCTGAACCGTTTTCGTTGCAATTAAAGGTGAAAGTTAGATGGTTATAAAGCTACGCATTATAGTATTTAAATTTCTGAAAATCAAAGTATATAATACAAATATACTTAATTGAAGCAAGAAGGTCAGCTGACACATTGTAAGAGGTCATTTCAACGACTACGACGACGTAATAGGCACTAGTATTGCATTTTTTTTTTTAGTCAAAAGTTACTTTATTTAGTTTTTGATACAATACAAAAAGAATTACGCAATAATATGACTATACTTAAGAGCTATAAACAAAATAAAAAGTGGGAAAATAATCGGCAATTTCATAATTTAACCCCTATTATTTGTAGCTAGAGTCTTTAGTTGTGCGTATGGCTTTAAAACTTGGTGCTGACCACTGAATGACAAAAGTAAATCAGGACAACATCACATAGAATAGATTGTTCTGATTCCTAAATGAGTAACTAATCAAAAACACATGTTTTATGGAAATCACAAACAACGAAGGGACCACAAACACCCAGACCGGATTAAATATTTTTTTCCCACATTGAACCATCTGGGAATCAAACCCGGGACCGCAGGGCAGGCGCCACCTTGGAAACCGGTGTGTACGCCACTCCGCCGCCTTTGGCTTTGAATGTTAGAGGTACTAAACGAAAATTGATAAAATGCCGCTGACTTACAGTGTAAAGACTTAAATAAAATCGACACCCCAAACGTTTGGGTAGTTCATTGGCTAGAGCAGTCGCCCGATACGCGTGGAGTTTACGGATCCAATAACCTATCTATCTTCAGTTTTGGCATATCTAAGATAAAAAAGAACTTTTGTCTATGTTTCTCTGGACGGCAAAATCAGAGACAGAAGATGTTTTCTATCTCCGATATGCCAAAACTGAAGATAGATAGATTATTGGGACCGGCCGACAGAAAATGTCAAAATTCCCACGGGAATCGTACATTTCTCCGAGATAGAAGTTAGCCTATGTGTTATTCCAGCCCATAATCTATCTCTACGCCAAATTTTATCCATTTAACCTTTCTGGCGTGATTGAGTAACGAACATCTACCCAAACACTCGCATTAATAATTAGAAAGATATTAGGGGTTAAAGTATGAAATTGCCGTTTTGTATGGACGAAATCGAGAAAAGTCATTTTTCCATACTAACAATTTTTTACTTTTTTTAAAAACGCTTGGACCGTTTTCGATGCAATTAAAGGTGAAAGTTAGATGGTTATAAAGCTACGCTTTATAGTATTTAAATTTCTGAAAATCAAAGTATATTATACAAATATACTTAATTGAAGCAAGAAGGTCAGCTGACACATTGTAAGGGGTCTTTTCAACGACTTCCT
The DNA here is from genome assembly GCA_949315895.1 of Anania crocealis. Taxonomy (NCBI): domain Eukaryota; kingdom Metazoa; phylum Arthropoda; class Insecta; order Lepidoptera; family Crambidae; genus Anania; species Anania crocealis. The sequence goes on from OX438880.1 coordinate 1,244,729, forward strand.
TTGAAGTAATAGGCACTAGTATTGCATTTTTTTTTTAGTCAAAAGTTACTTTATTTAGTTTTTGATACAATACAAAAAGAATTACGCAATAATATGACTATACTTAAGAGCTATAAACAAAATAAAAAGTGGGAAAATAATCGGCAATTTCATACTTTAACCCCTATTATACCACAGTTTATAATCATGGGCTATGTTAATGTCAGTGATTGGTCCAGAAAAGCAAATTGTCATATTATTACCAATGAAGGAGACCAAGAAGTAAAATAATAGAGATAAAACAAATGACTAAAGTATATTATTAAAATCACAAATGTTTTTTTCGTTTTTGTGTTTGTTTCGTCCCTTCACAGGCCGCTCCAAAAGAGAGATTTGCCGTAATTGTCATGCTTCATCAATGGGGACTACCGTTTCTTTGCTTACCAGTTGGCGCCACTGTAGACTGAGGTCCGGAGGTATAGCTGTCAAAGGCGATTGGCGCCGAAACAAAGTGTTATATTTTGAATCTAATTAAGGTTATATGTTTATAATAACTATCTTGATATCAACAAACTAACTTCTGAAATAGTTATCTTGAGGCCCCCTATTTTTGCTATTTTTCTTATTTCCACTTTTAAAGCGTTCACATTAATCGCCAAATAATCCATATTTGCGATATTTTACGAAGGAGATCACTTTCCAGCAGGTAAATTAAAGAAATTATAATTTATGCAACAAATTCCGCTAAAACCAGTGAAAAGTGAATGATATTGGACCTCACGCGACACTAGCGCCTCTAGTGGCAAATTCACTAGCGGTAGGCCCCATTATGGAGGAATAAACACTGTAGCTCGTGTTCTTCTGGCAATACTCTTACCCCTTCTTTTTCTGTGGAAAGTGATATTCTTTTAATGCACGTTACGAAACTGTTTTATTTTGTTTGTGTTGCATTTTACATAAAGTCAATTCACTACAAATTAACCTTAAGTTATGTAAAATAATAATAAATAAATAAATAAATTTTATTATTTCACATACCTATTTGATTTAAAATTAGTCGCCGGAGTCACCTTTTCCTGTTTTACATACGACACCACTTTAACGCCCTGTTGGTCTAGTGGTTCAAATACCGGGCCATGATCTCGGGGTCCCAGGTTCGATTCCCGGTTCGGGCAACAAAAAAACAGTTTCAAATTTTCGAACGTTGGTCGGGTTTGTGATCACGTAGTGATTATGCCAGTACCCATCATTGCTGTGGTAACTTGAATTCAATGATAGAGGCTTTTTCCATGCAATGGGATGATTATAGGCTGTTACTTTACTTTTTGTTACCGCTTTTCCATTACTATTAATCTTTATCTTTATCTTTATCTTTATCTTTATCTTTAAAACGAGTTTGATGCTGTGTGTGTTTTTGTATGAGCGCGCGTTCGCGTGTGTCTAACTGTGTATGTGTGTGTAAGTAAACTAAAAAAGAAATTTTTTTTGCATTTCAGTTTGAATTTCGATCGTTTCCAATCATTTAGTACCCAAACATAAAATCCAATCACCTTTTTATTCGTCCATCTTGTTCTCTTGTCAATATTTCAAACACATTCACTCTTCAGTGCTCGATTATGTAAAACTAGTCTACCATATTCCGTTCACGGCGTAGTTCTTAGCGAGTATACGAATAATAAGCCTTTTGGGTTGAATAAGTAGCCTTAAAAATCTCTTTACGGTTTAAACACGATTTCTAAAGGTATAAACTAAATTACATTCAAGTAGTTTATTGTGACGACCTTCTCATTATTACTGATATTTTATATTGTATACGCACTAGTTTGTATGTATTCCAAATTTTAATATATCAATCTACGAGACAAAAAATAAATGACGTATTTTTTCTTTTGGCATAGCCCAGCACAACAATGTCAAGATAAAGCACTTAGAAAATGTCCGCCAAAAATCTAAAATTTTTGACACGGCCGCCTAGCAACACTTTTTTTACGCGATGCGCATTTCATTCATTCATCACGATACTAATCATAAGTTTTTGACTTTCCCTTCATACCTTAACAGGCCTAGGTTCGTAAAAATTGAAAACTATATTGCGAAAAATATTTTCGGGTGGAAACTTGATTTACATTTTTTACTTCATAAATGGGCTCTCAATACGATACTGAACGCCTACAAAAATTTTGAAAAGTGGTTAAAATTTCATCCTGTATTGTAATTTAGACCCCTTTATGGAGACATGACATGAAAACGATAACAAATACAATATTAAAATCAGAATCAAAATCAGTTTCAAAAAGTTTTATGGCAATTTGGCAATTTAAGGTACAACAAAATTATTCAGCTTTTGAAAATACGATGCCTTAAATAAAAATATTGACTAGTTGTGACTTGAACCCACCACTTTTCTATTGCCGGGCGACTGCTATAACCATGGAATAGTATTTTCCATTTAACCCAGTAATTTATTTGTTTATAAAATGGCCCAAAACAAAAATATTCAAATTTTACTGGGCTCCAAACTAAACAACATTAACTCATAACAAAAACAAAGTTAGAAAAACAATACAGTGTGGGTTAATGAGATTCATTAAAGTTAATATGTGTGCGGATGAAATTTGAGAATGGCAAAATGTTTTTGTTGAGTTCTAATTTATTTGTATTGTTGAGAAAATGAGGTCTGTCAGTGCGTTGTCGTAAACAAAAGCATGATTTACAGGCTTACTTATAGTCCAGTTTATTTAATAATTTAGTACATAAACTGATTATATGTAACGAGAATTTTAGCAATGTAAATAACCGGCCAGGTGCGAGTCGGACTCGCGCATGAAGGGTTCCGTACCAAAAAAGCCAAAAAATCGGGTTTGTTGTATGGGAGCCCCCTTTAAATATTTATTTTATTTTGTTTTTAGTATTTTTTGTTATTGCGAAAACAGAAATACATAATTTGTGAAAATTTCAACAGTCTAGCTATCGCGGCTCTTGAGATACAGCCTGGTGACAGAGCGACGGACAGACGGACAGACAGCGAAGTCTCAGTAATAGGGTCCCGTTTTTACCCTTTGGGTACGCAACCCTAAAAAAGTAAAGTAAATCCTGTTATCATAACAATGCAGGGCAGAGGCCTCCATCGTTGAATTCAAGTTACCACAGCCATGTGAATACAGATATAATCTAAAGCTTGCTAAATGCGGGTTGATAATCATAAACCCGAGCAATGTTCGTAAATTTAAACCATTTCATTGCTCTAACCGAGGATCGAACACAGGACCCCGAGATCTTGTCCCGGTATTCAAACCACTAAACCAACGGGGCGTTATAACAATGATTGGCAACTAATTTCATAAATTCTAAAGATACAACTATGCCATACTAGTTCTTGGTTGCATATTATTGAGCAGCGAATTAATGTAGGCTTATGATTCGAATTAATTATTGGAGAGCCTAACATATGCCTAACATATGAACCTAACATTATTGGAGAGACCAAAGCAGCTAGGCTTCGATGGCTCGGACACTTAGAGAGGATGGAAGAGGATCGTGCCGTCAAGGGAGCGTACCTGGGACAACCAAATGGGAGACGCCCGGTTGGACTCCCTAGATACCGCTGGAAAGACGTCGTAGCTTAAGACCTGCTCAACCTGGCGACTGGCAAGAATTATCGCTAGACCGAGATGCATGGCGTGATCTGGTGTCGGAGGCTAAGACTCACTTTGGGATTTCGTTTCGATCGTTTCGACACACATTCGAATAACTAATCACAATTCTGTAAGTTTTGTAGTGTGTTATTATGATTGAATATTTTTTTTTAGGACAATCCTCACTGGGCTATCTAGTCCCAAATTAAGCTACTATTAAGTACCCTGTCGTATGGGGTACTAGACAATCGACAAACTTACTTATATACTTTTTTTTTCGGAAATACATACTTATAATGTATAGAAAAAACCCAGACCAGTACAAACAGACATGTTCATGCACACAAATATTTGTACTGTGCGGGGATCGAACCTGCGAGTCGACCCATGGCACAGAAGCAGCGTTTACTACCGGTGATCCAAATGGTCGTCAAATGAGGCATTGGTTTTATCGAATGATCGAATGATTAGTGTTCCGTTCTTAGTACGGTTCCTGAAGGAAAATACCATAATCATCTGATTCTCCGTCGAGCTTTAGTTAAGTAACTGCAATGGTACTTTTGTTTATGAAGTATAATCATATCGTATCAGTAGATCAGTTGATTTACTTGTTAATGTTAATGCTCGTAATAATAAATAACAATAAATGATAATAATAACTGTGGACAACATCACCTACATTGTTCTGATCCCAATTTGAATAACTATTTAAAGCATTCGTATTTTGGAAACCAGAAGCAACGAAGGTATCACACACACCCAGACCCGAGAAAATGTAGAAAAACACTTTTTTTCTACATTGACCCGTCCGGGAATCGAACCCGGGACCTCGGAGCAGGCGACACCTTGAAAACCGGTGTGTACGCCACTCCGCCACGGAGGTCGTCATAAATAATGACAAAATGTATTTATCACAGTCACTTGAAATTTCGAATTGTGACTTCAATTTTACCTACTCGTATTAGTTAATTTTTATTTATTTGTTTTCTCAAATTGCTGAATAACTACATAAATCAAGTAGATAAAAATTTACTTGAATTATGTTTATTAACCAAATATGGTTCAAACCACGGACAAAAAATTTTTCTATATTATTTATATATGTTTCCATAAAATTATTCACGATATCAGATACAAATAATTCACGAATTTCGTTTCATCAAAAAACATTCCAAGAAGATTTGAATACATTTAAATAAATCTTTTTTAGTATCGCAAATCTAGACTTTCGTTAGCAAATTCAGAATACAAATATTGAAAAATGGAATGCGTCTAAAACGTTAAAGGCTTTAGAAATTTTAATTATTTATTAGCTTGGATTATTCTTATAGAACGCAGTTTCATTTAGTTAATTTTATCGTAAACGTAAATTGAAAATACGTTTTGCTGGGCATTCGTTTTCAAAGAGCTCGAGATTTAGTCGTTAATTAAAAAAATAAATAAAGGCGCAAAAGCAAGCAGGTTTTCATAAACTCGTTATTTTACTTCATTCGAGACACCCAGGGAACTTAAAATCGTTAAAAATGTTTTAGTGCGAAGTATTGGAACACATCAAAATTCTGAAAAACCACGCCGCTCACATCCACTATGCATTCGCAGTTCTCGCGCGCGCTCGCCAGTTGACGATTAAGTCTATATTATGATGATAAGATACTAGTTAATACACGCAGACAAAGCCTCAGGCAGAGTTCATGACGCATTTCACTAAATGCAAGCTAATAATCTCGCAGAGATCCATCATCTATATCAGTCTTAGACGTATTTGCTACTATCATCACACTTGGAAGGCGGGTTAGTAATCGCGGTATGAAGACGCTGCTGCTCGTCTTTTTAGTGCAGAACTTCTTTAGTTTCCTATACAATACTTTTAGGACGAAAATTGGTGGTGTCATTCTATTTCTTTTTCTATTTAAATAATAGGGGTTAAAGTATGAAATAGCCGATTATTTTCCCACTTTTTATTTTGTTTATAGCTCTTAAGTATAGTCATATTATTGCGTAATTCTTTTTGTTTTGTATCAAAAACTAAATAAAGTAACTTTTGACTAAAAAAAAGCAATACTAGTGCCTATTACTTCAAAGGAAGTCGTTGAAAAGACCCCTTACAATGTGTCAGCTGACCTTCTTGCTTCAGTTAAGTAAATTTGTATTATATACTTTGATTTTCAGAAATTTCACCTTTATTTGCATCGAAAACGGTTAAGGCATTTTTAAAAAAACTAAAATTTTGTTTGAATGGAAAAATGACTTTTGACTCGATTTCGTCCATACAAAACGGCAATTTCATACTTTAACCCCTAATAGTTTTATTTAAGTACTGTTTTCTTGAGTTTACGCGAACATTACACATTGAAATGAAAGATATGTTAGGGTTTCGAATCTTCGAACATTGCGGGTTTTTGAACACCAACCCGTCATTGCTGTTGTAACTTGAATTTAATGAGGAGGCTCCGGAGGCTTTAGCCCTGCAGTGGGATGGTTACAGGTCGTTACTTTATTCTATTTCAGGCTACCACAACGCAGTCGACTATTGTTACGTAAATAGGCCAGTTTGCGGCCTTCATCAACCATTCTATCTGCTGATACGTCCGGCCCCCGGAGATTTGCGGGCTAGCGATGACGTTACAACGATGTTGAGACGTTGAGTCCTGGGTGATACTGTTTAGGGTGTATTGGCACTTGCCTGTTTTAACCGAACGGTTTTGACACGTGTTTATAGTTAATTTACTCGTAACTTATTCATGTAAGGGTTCTTTTATTGTCACGCGGGTCCGCATTGCGGGTGGCACGCATTTCATCTACATATTGCAGGCTATATTTGATAGATAATACTGGGCACGAGTGATCTATCAAATATATCTAGCAATGTACTCGAAATGCGCGCCACCCGCATGTGTACTCGCGTAACAGGAGAATCAAAATAACTTTTGTAACCTGTTTTTGTGAATAAATCATTATCTTATCTTATCTTAACTTAACAATAAAAGAGCCCTAGAGGAAAGAAAATCGGACAAGTACAAGTCGGAGTCGCGCACAAAGGGTTCCGTAGGTACAATTATCTATAAAAGCTGCAGAAAAACTCGTGTCTCTTGAAAATATTAATGTTATTTTAATTGATTTATTTTATGTTTAAAGTAAATCATATCTATACTATAATATTATAAAGCTGAAGAGATGGTTTGTTTGTTTGTTTGTTTGAACGCGCTAATCTCAGGAAGTACTGGTTCGAATTGAAAAATTATTTTTGTGTTGGATAGTCCATTTATCGAGGAAGGCTTTAGAGTTTAAGCCTTTAACTGCCGAAGTACTAGACACAATTAAAATTTTATTGTTCAAGGGTCACCGGTGACCCCCATGGCGCTCAATGTGTTAAGCTATATAACGTCATCACGCTGCAACTAATAGGAGCGAAGCATCAGTGAAAAATGTTGCAAAAACGGGTAAATTATTCATATTAATCGCGAAGAAATTGACGCGGACGAAGTCGCGGGTCCGTGGCCGAGTCCCCCAGTGTTCGACGCTCCTGTGATCGACGCCCACGGTCAGTTAAATTTGATTTGAAGCAATTTTTAATCAAATGTACAGTCAGGCGCAAAAATGTTTATAAACGAATAAATATTTTATACTGATCGTACAAATAAATGTTTAATATATTTTACCATAGTGATACCTGCAAAAAATTATTGGTTTTTTTTTGTATGCAGTTTCAATTTATTAAAAGTCTTAGTTATTTATAATTATTTATTAATAAAACAAAAATATTTGTCTTATAAAATGTCTAGATAACAATTATAAAATCTAGTAAAAGATATTGTTAAATCACAGTTTTGATTACCTAAAGGTACCCAGTACCTATAATAACAAGTTAATCGTTTTACCTAATCAAAATAATTATAACAATCAGTCTTTAAAGTTTTATATTATCAATTACAATAATTGAACATAACCTTGGTTATGTTCAATAACCAAGGTTATGTTCAATGAACATGTACTACCGCAACCGATTGCGATGCGCGGCGCTGTCCTCGAAGTTGTTCAGAAATACGTGTACCTCGGGCAGACATTGCAGTTAGGTAGAACTAAACAACTTTGAGGATCAGGTGAACAGAAGAATTCAGTTGGGTTGGGTAGCATTTGGGAAACTACGTCGAGCCTTCTCATCGTCGATCCCACAATGCCTCAAGACAAAAGTCTTAAATCAGTGCGTCCTACCCGTCATGACATACGGAGCCGAAACGTGGACACTGACGGTTGGGCTAGTCCACAAGTTCAAAGTCGCTCAGCGGGCTATGGAAAGAGTTATGCTCGGAGTATCTCTTAGGGATAAAATCAGAAATGAGGTGATCCGGCAGAGAACTAAAGTTACCGACATAGCCCTCCGGATTAGCAAGCTGAAGTGACAGTGGGCTGGCCATATTAGCCGCAGAACCGACAACCGCTGGGGTAAACGAGTTCTTGAGTGGAGACCGCGTCTCGGCAAACGTAATGTAGGACGCCCTCAGGCCAGGTGGAGTGATGATTTGCGCAAGGTGGCTGGCAGGAGCTGGATGCGAGAAGCCGAGGATCGACCTAAGTGGCGTGCAATTAGAGAGGCCTATGTCCAGCAGTGGACTGTGATAGGCCGATGATGATGATGATGATGATGAATAACAATTAAATAATCAGTCTTTAAAATAACTCTACTCTCCCTACATTTAACTAACTACAAATAAAAGTTTAAATTATAAACACACATTACCAGTATTACTACTCCTTTACGTCGCGCAGTCGGGTAATAACAGTTTTTTGTTTCTTACTACTGTTGGTTTCTGGTCAGAATTTTGCTCCCAGAGTGTATAAATAGTGTCAAACATGCATGGTTTAGTATAATAATTAGCTTGTGAAACTTTTTTCGTTGACTGTACTTAGTGCAAACGCCGAAAAAAATTAGATATTAAATTTAATTAAATCGGGGGCGTCGACCTCGGGTTAGTGATGTACAAACCTCGAGGCGTCGAGTTCTGCATTTGAAGCCTCGAGGCGAATTGGCAGGACTCAGTGAGCTTGGTAGGCTCGTAGTCCCGAGCCTAGCCGAGACGCGAGTTCTCTGAGCCATGCTTCGAGGCTTTAAAAGGGTTCGAGCCTTCACAATAAATACTCAAATATAATTATGTTTCCGACTTTAATTGCACGTAAATAAATAGGTAATAAATTAAAAAAGTGGTGTACATGATTCAAGTTACAAGTTATAGAGCTCGAATCTTTTGACGGATTGATCGACGACTGCGAATTACGTGAGCCTGTGAGCATAATATTAGATCTCGAGTCTATTTTTGAAAAAGGCTTGAGTTCTGAAAAAGCTTCGAGATCGATCGAGCTCTCAAAAAAACTCGAGCTTTCAAAAAGGCACGAGCCCTGAAAAGGACTCCCGAGTTGTCGAGCGTTATAAAAATGAGGCGAGCCCTGTAAACGGCACCGAGCTCTATCCAAAAGGACTCGGAGGCCTCGAGCCTTGTACATCACTACCTCGGGTGCGTCGAACACTGGGGGACTCGGCCACGGACCCGTCGCGGACAACAGCTATAGTAATTAAAAATCACATTGAAGTCCCCTTCAATACTAATTTTATTCTGTTTTTTTTTGTGTTTTTTATTTAAGTGACAAAAAAAAACACATCATCTGTGAAACTAACTATAACGGTTCACGAGATAGCGCGGTGACAGACGGACGGAATGAATAGATAAAATATTTTAGTTCGCGAAACTGTATTTTTACCGAACATTGCAATTCATTCATTGAAAATAAAATTCTTCGAAAATTTCGACTGCCTTATGTGGGAGTTCCAACCAAAATGGTTTTATGTTTTAAAATTGATTCATAGAATTTTCTTCTACAGAAACTAATTACTTAAATACTTATTTCATTGCTTGAAAGCAGTTTAGAAACATATATTATAACACACTTTTTTGCATTTCTGATTCCACAAAACTAAATTTAGATTTTAGAATTAGCTTACTGGTGTTCTAAACATTAATTTTATAAACATATTTAAAACTATTTTAAATTATTTGTCATTAACAAACAGAGATTTAGCTATCACTAAATAGCAACTGAACATTGTAGCAAAGCTCGTTCAAAACGTTAATTCGAAATGAACTTTCAAAAAGCGCACCCATTTCAGACTTCTAATTAACTAGATTAAGCAATTTACATATGAAATTGGCAGTGACATCTCTGTAGGTAAGCAAGCGTTGATAAGTGTTAATAGAGAGCTTCATTCCCTTAGATGACTTGTCACGGACCACAGAATTTCCAGTTTAAGAACAGCATAATACTCGTAGAACGTGTTGTTGAAGTCTAATGAAAATTCACTGCAAATCAGCGTCACAGCATGCCTTTGGACGTTGCGACCAATGCTGAGTAGGGCCTAATTGGCACATTAATTATTATCATAATTTATTTTTGTTTATTTTATTAATTTTTGGAGTGCCAAATAAAATTCTATTCTTTTTTAAAGTTTGAGACAAAAGACAGGACATACCTTAAAACAACCTATTGAGGGTTCTGTATTTTGTAGGTATATACTATGACCGCGGACACCGTTACTTACATCGATACTTAAGAACTAGATACAGTCATTGCAATAATATATGTATATCTGCATTTCAACTTTAAAAATTGCATTGCGCACGAAAAGCGTGTTCGGATACCTAAGACACAAATTTTGACGGTCTAGATACTGACACTACAAAATAATTCAAAACGTCCTCGAGTGAATCAGTTAGGTGATTTAATGTTTCGTTTCTCATTTAACCTCATACAAGATTCTAGTGGTGTTTATTTGGCGAAGGAATCTTTTTAAGTCACTGACACACAAATAAGAGCCAAGTTCTGTATACCTCGATTTTAAGCCGTCTTAAAAAGTTAAAAGTGATTCTTTTTACCTTAATAATTGAAGTACTTTATGAAGATGAATTCAACAAAAAAGAAATACAATTTTCTCTTCGCGAGTCCAATTAGTTAAAAACAAATACTTATTTTTTTTTACTAGCTTAAGTGGGACGTGAAACTACAACCTTGCGTCTACTGGAGACTGCTCCGTTTTCTAGTTTTGTTTGCATTAACTCACTCTGATAATTAATCTAAGTTTAAATTACGAGTACTTCTCATAAAATCAAAACCTATCAAAACTTCTAGAATCACTTAATAAATTATAGCACAATAAAATTTAAATTTAAATGTTTCGTAACTCCAACTGCAGACGGTATAAAAAAGTATTTTTTATTACACCTTATTTTGCCATAAGAATACTAGATAACTTATTTATGGGTAATTGAAAATGTAATAGCGATTCTTATGGACGCCGTAAAAACAATAAAGCCGTTATACAGCTATGTTGAAACGTGACAAAAGCAGTAGAAATTATGTAAAGTAAGTATTGGTAATCGATTACCGGAAAGCCTATGAAGGTTTTAGGGCAAGGGAGGGTAGCGGGCAGTTCGTAATATTTATTAAAATATAGTCTTTTCGTTGGTATAAAAGATACATTCACAGATTGAACTAGCGTTCATAATTCAAGACATAATACAGGATGAAATTTTAACCACTTTCCAAATTTTAATATATCAATCTACGAGACAAAATATAAATGACGTATTTTTTCTTTTGGTATAGCCCAGTACAAAAATGTCAAGATAAAGCACTTAGAAAATGTCCGCAGAAAATCAAAAATTTTTGATACGGGCGCCTAGCGTCACTTTTTTTTCGCGATTCACATCTCATTCATTCATTACGATACTTTTCATAAGTTTTTAATTTTCTCTTTACACCTTAACAGGCCTAAGACCGTAAAAAATTAAAACTATATTGCGAAAAATATTTTCGGGTGAAAGTTTGATTTACAGTTTTTACTTCATAAATGGGCTCTAAATATGATACTGAACGCCTATAAAAATTTTGAAAAGTGGTTAAAATTTCACCCTGTATATTAGATTTTTCACCAACAACTCTATTTTTTGTACGTAAAACATATTTATTATAAACTACATTGCACTTATCAATAGGTCAACCTGCTACAAAATTACACATTTCCTGTAACGATTTTCAATATAATCATTATTTCATTATACATATACTAGGGTATGTACACATAACAACAGATTACCCTACCACAAGAATGTATCTTTATTGGCTATAGACCACCACCAGCCTACACACACAAACACACACTACACACACACCATGACACAAACGTGCAAAATATTTTAAACACGCAAAGTTGTAAAATCAACAATTCATGATTTTACTTTAATGATGTTTTGTCAATAAATTCCCCAAAGTGCCTTTAATTAAGCACTTACCTTTATCTTTATGGATACAGCGCGAGGTTTCCACCAGATTCCCGGGGATGGTCCCAATCGATCACCCGCTATCTCTCCCGCTCATCCCGGGATCGAACGGCACTAAATATCCTGGGGACGCCCTCATCTGGGTCAGGGGACGAGGAACAGGGCCGGATAAAGAGATTTTACGTAACAAACACTTACATTGGTAAGCAATTAGCTTGTATGGACGATATCTGCGTAGAAAGTAGATCTGTATGTAAACTTAAATCGGATCAAGTTAATGAAACAAAAAAGGGTTTGAACACTAATAATGATTTATAAAATGTTGTAAATGTTAAAATGTCCTATTAATAACCGTACTTTGTTAAATGTAAGCTTTAACTGAAAAGTTTAACACATTGAGCGCAATGGGGGTCACCGGTGACTTCCAAACAATAAACTTTCTATTGTGTCTAGTATTTCAGCAGTTAAAGGCTTAAATGATAAATAAGTCTGTGATATAAATAAGAGAACAAATTGGTATAAGTACAATAAAAATAGGCTACTCAAAATCAGAAATAGTTATAAACAGATTTGAAGTTAGAGTTATACAAACAATCGGTTTTAATGATGACTTGATATTCTTGAGTGGATTGTTAAAACTCCAAATGCAGAAAATGTTAACACCGAAAAACTTTCTACAAAACAAACAAATAATTTGGAGTTTTCCAAAAGCGAATTAAGCTGACTCACTTCGCTAACATCATAATATGTAAGTTCTGTGTTATTTTTCTCGAAAACTTTCCTTGCGCCGTAGCCCAAACAAGACAGCAAGTAAAGCAATTTGATAGCATTTAACTTGTTATGAAAAGATTGTTTACCTTTCATTTCTAAAACATTATTTGTCTGCCCTGTCATTATGATAAACTAATATAAGTCTACTGCAGGACTTAAGACGTTAAAAGGAAAACAAAAATCCTAGTCAGGCGATCGCAAAAAAAATATATAAATAATGGGTTTGCTCTATTGACTACATACTTAACTATACGGCTAAGATGGAGCGAGCTTACCCAGAGGTACTGGTTCTCCCACACACCAGCGGAACACAGAAAAACTGTTTGGCGCTGGACTCCGGCAGGAGGGCCTCTTTCGAAGCCTACCACCGCAGAGGGATCTGTTAGCCGTCATCATTGGTTAGAAAACAAAAAATGCCGTTGCCCAGGGTGGACCACTAGGAGGTAGATCGCACCATCCCAAACAAATAATTACTTTAAAGTATTTTCAGTATAAATAAGAATGTATCCTCCCATTTTTACTTTATTCTCAAAACTCTCTTTCGAAGTCCAATTCCAAAGTTAGTGTTATTGTCAACCTTTAATAATCACAATATTGATTAATTTAAACTAAACGAGTAAGTAAGTATTTGCTCAGAATTTCAACAGAAAAACAGACTGGCTGTCGTTTACGTGCTATACCAATGTGGAACAATAAGGAAAAATGCGGACACTTAAACTTTGACTTTCCGTAATTAAAAGTTTTACTTTTATCGGCTGTTATTAAATTACGAAGTTGTTGAATTATCGTCAAACTTGCTCTTTGTTTTATGTTATAAAAATAAACGCCCATTGAAATTTTCGGGGCAAATAATTTAATTAATAGCATACAGAAAATCTTTAATAATTCTTTTTGAAGTATAAAAGTTAGTCTTTATTTAAAAAAGGTAATATTAAGTTCGTATATTAATATGATTCGTATTCGTAGAGTTTTAAAGGCTACCATTCCACTATTCTGACCATTGACTAATAAACTGGGTTAAGTAATAAATATGTTTTTTATATCTTACCTTTATGTAGCAAATCTTACTAATTTTTCTTTTTTTACTAAGTATAAAAACGATAATTTTGTTAAAGTAAAAAAAAATCTAGAAACTAAATCAGTGACAGAAAAATGTCCTAACAAAATAAAACCCCACTGAACACTTGGGCTACTTTCCACCTTAATTGCTATAATATTATTGGTTGAATTTGCATTATGGTAGGCATAAAAAGTAAGGTTGTTCTACACGTGTAAAAAGTTAGCTATTTGGCGCAAAAATTGAAATGGCTAATCGTATAGTATGGCAACTTATAGATAGGGGCGAAAATCTCGCGAAATGCCTTCACTGACAAAGATAAAAAGATAAAAGATAAAAATACATATCCTTCTTCCTGTAAGATTACAAGGTATTACTATTGGTTAACGTTTGGCGTTTTTATTGGCGGCTTCGTAATTATATCTTGTTACTTAATTCGACTGATACCAAAAAAGAGAGACAGTTTACTTTGAAGTATATTTTCCACTTAAGTATAAAACACTCAACATTTTAACTTTACGCAAGTAACAAAAAGCTTGAAAATTTTATGAGCCTTTAATTTTGAGTCGTTGCAAAACATAAGCAATGGCCTAAATAAGTACAAGATATCTCATACTAAGCAGTAAAAATGATGATTGGGTAATTGACTTGTAATTTGAAAGACGCATAACCCAAGACAATCACAAAGTGCAAATTTGAATTTGAAAATATTCCAGGAAAAACTATTTTTATCAAAAAAGAAATATTGTATAAAAAAAAAACAATTAGTCTAGCCATTTTGAAGGAGTTTGATCACAAACACCGCGACCCGAGATTTTTTATTTAAGGAAAAATATTAAAATTTTCTTAAAATTAATAAAGTGATATAAGTGACCTACTACAGACCTCTGATGGGACTGTTGCAACATCTTCCATGTTCCAAAAGATGGAAAGACAAAAGCTTTTCCTGCCTTCGAAGCACTATGACCAGTTTCTTCTAGACCTGCGTTCCAAAGCAATATAACCTACTCTTTCTGGACCCAATTTTGTCAGCTAATGCCAAATGCGCTGGATAAATCAAATCAAGCATTAGGATCTTTTTCACAACTCAAAAATACGTAGTACGGGAGACGCAAGATTATCTCCGATCGACACTCACTAATTTCGACCAAGATGGCGGTCGACTTATCACATCTATAGGAAAATAAATGAAAGAAATCGTTTTGTATGACGCAGTTAATACTCGCGTCAATAATGGAAACCGTGATTCATTATGAGAGATAGAAACATGTGAAAAGCCGACTCACAATACACGTCTTGTAAGGTTGCACAATTTTCCTCTTTATAACGTGGAATAATCCACATCTCTTTCTTTAACTTTTAAGGGTTCTGAAGAAAAGACAAGGAACACTTATAATCTCGCCATGTTTGTCTGTGTCTGTCTGTTTTTCCAAGGTCAATATGTTATTTGGCATAAAAGTCTACATAACCTACTTAAGTAAATTACGTTGGAATAGTCGTATTACCATTATATTAATTGAATTCAAGTTACCACAGCAATAACGGGTGCAGGTATAATCACCACTCTTGCCAAATACGGGTTGGTGATCGCAAATTACAAGCGATGTTCCAAATTCGAAACTGTTGTTGTCTGACCCGAGGAATCAAACATGACCCCGAAATATTTGCCCAGTACTTAGCCACTAGACTAACAAGGCCTGTACATTGGGCTATATATTTATTGGAAAATTGAAGAAAAAGAAAAGAATATACATTTATAAAAATTTGGACATCACACACAGATAGTAAAACATAAAAAAACAAGATTTAAACAGGCAAACACAGAACCTCCTCCTTTTTTTGAAGTTGGTAAAAAATCATAATAAAACTAACACAAAAAAAATATAATATTCAAAAACATACAACAACAAGAATATCGAGCAGTGCCACTACGTGTCCGTGACGTCCACTTTAAAAGGACCTCACTCAGCATGTACCATGGCCCAAGTAGGCCATGGCGCTGGTTTCATTGTGCCCTGCTGAGTAAGGTACACGGACGTCTACCTAGCTACCTTCGTTGTAAATTAGAAAAATTGCACCAATAACAACTATGTAAACAAGTAAAATAAAGTACACTTATGTGTTAGCCTGATGGGTGTAAAAAAGTAAAAATGGTAAAGTAACAGCCTATAATCATCCCACTGCAGGGAAAAGGCCTCCATCATTGAATTCAAGTTACCACAGCAATGATGGGTGTATAGGCATAATCACCACGCTTGCCAAATGCGGGTTGGTGATCACAAACCCGAGCAACGTTCGAAAATTCGAAACTTTTTTGCTGCCCGACCCGGGATTCGAACCTGGGACCCCGAGATCTTGGCCCGGTATTTAAACCACTCGACCAACGGGGCGTTATGATGGGTGTATTTTGTAGATACATCCCTTTTGTCCTGTATCATTGCTGTGGTAACTTGATTTCAATGATGGAGGCCTTTGCCCTGCAGTGGGTTGATTATAGGCCACTACTTAACTTTAAGGGCCTGAATTTTCTAATTGTTATACTGTTTTCTTGAGTTTACGCAAACACTATACATTGAAATGAAAGATAGTTTACGGATTTAGAAAGCTTTTCGTCTTTTAAAAGACGAATAACACCTTAGTCTACCCGTGACCATGAACGCTGTAAAGGGTTCGAAACGTCGGGTTAAATCAAAAATATACGCGTTCTAATTCGGTAAACTATCTTTCATTTCAATTTCTAATTGTTGTTTACTAACGGCCGGTCCCAATAACCTATCTATCTTCAGTTTTGGCATATCGGAGATAGAAAACAACTTCTGTATTTGTTTCTCTGGACGGCAAAAACAGAGATAGAAACTGTTTCCTATCTTCGATATGTCAAAACTAAAGATAGACAGGATATTGGAAATGGCCATTAATGTTATTATTATTAATTTAGATATGTTAGACGACCATTTGGATCAGCGGTAGTTAACGCTGCTTCTGACCCATGGGTCGCGGGTTCGATCCCCGCACAGTACAAATATTTGTGTGCATGAACATGTCTGTTTGTACTGGTTTGGGTGTTTTCTATGTATTATAAGTATGTATTTACAAAAAAAAAGTATATGTAAGTTTAGCGGTTGTCTAGTACCCCATACGACCTGTCGTACTTAATATTAAGTACCCTGGTACTTAATAGTAGCTTAATTTGGGACTAGATGGCTCTGTGTGGCCCAGTGAGGCATGTCTTAAAATATTTATTATTATTATTATTTATTATTATTAATTAAAAAAAATTCCTGTGTCCACAGTTTTCGCGTGAACCACGTTGCTTTTAGTATTAACTACAGTTTTAACTAGATCGAGCATGCTTCGGAGAGGAAAAAAGTTCCCGGGTGAAGTCATCTGGTGTTTTTACTTCCCGCGAGCAAGCGCTAAAGAGGTGGAAAATTTTATAATGCAATTATATTTTTTCGCTCTGACTTTGTAAATATTATTTCAGTTGAAAATATCTATTCCACATGAAAATTATATAGAAACTAGCTGACCCGGCAAACGTTGTTTTGCCATAAAAATGATTAAATTACTAAAATGGCTAACAAAAAATAGGGGTTGGTGGTAAAAGGGTAAAAATTTAGGGTTGTATATATTATATAAAATTTTAATATTTTACTACCCTACCCCTACCCTACTCCTACCCTACCCCTACCCTACCCCTAACCTACCCCTAATCTTGTGGTTCTTAAATACTTTGCATGTCATTGTACGAATAGTAAGCTGATGATATTTGAAAAAGCATAATTATTTCAAACAGATTTTTTAACGACATTAACAAACACATTAACAAATATCGCTTGCCAAATTCTAACAGATTAAAAGAATATTACATGCGACGACAAAAAGAAGAAGACAAATCTTACAAATTACGTACTTATATACTTAATAAGCGTGAAAATCGAACCACTATCAACCTTGAACGAAATGAGAAATTTTCACAATTGACAAAATACTTTATGCTTAGAACTTTTAGGTAGAAATGAATTGAAGGAATTGAAATGAATTTTGTTGTTTAATTAACATGCTACATACTTTTAGTACAATTTACGTAAAAATTTTAAGAATACTTTCAAAAGTTTTACTTCACACATATCATTTAAGAATTCCCCACCGTTTTCTATCAGTTTTGGTATCATCCGTCATATTATTTTGAAACAAAAGAACTTACGTCGCAAATAACACATTTGAGCCAGCATAATGGCGTTCCAAAAATGAATGACGTCGCAAGACAATAAAAGTCAAATAACAAGGGTCTAAGCAGGACGCAATTAAGTCCCTTTGTAAGGACATGATTAATCACGCGTCGGGACACAATCGGCAGAAAGATTGCTGATGAATGACTCACGTCTAGGGTAGTTTATGGACTGGGCTTCTTAAGCTTATTATAGGATATAAGGAGTAGAACTCAGATTTTTCAGCTATAATTAATCTTTTGTTTTTTTCTTTACCACCTCAAGTAAATACTTTAAAACGAATCTAGTCGCTCAGGAATACTACATTAGTCTGGTGACAACATGATTCAACAATCGTAGGCAACATGATTTTCGAATTTTCAAACATTGCTCGAGTTTGTGATCTGGCAAGCATGGTGATATGCCTGTACCCATCATTTTTATGGTAACTCTAATTCAATGATGGAGGCTTTTGCCGTGCGATGGTTAAGTCAAGTAAGTAGTAGGTTTTCATTTCTTAGAGTCATTTTGAAAATCAATAATATTGATTATTATTGACGAGGTTTGGATTTGGAATCACAAACTCCTAAAGCTTCAAAGCTAAAAAATAGCATGATCCGATGATCGAAACCAGGTAGTTTAGGCCTGGCACTCAAAGCACTAGACCAACGGGGCGTTGTGAAAGTCTTGCTTTCACCTTAATATTCATTCATTATGTTATATCTAACGTCTTATGTAAGGAAGATAGTCAAGATAAAGTTGATCCAGTTTTTGCTAACTCAAAATTTCATGAGCTCGCCGCTCGCGGACTGCCATTTGACTTTCCGATTGGAGTTTCCAAAGTTATAACCAGTTTTATTAATTTTGCCCAGAACTACTTCGTTAACTTAATGTTAATGTTTTTGAAGGATCTTAAGTTTATTAGATGGAAGAACGGTTACGGTGATTGGTAGTAAAAAAAAAAACTAGATATAAAATATATAATTCATTTCCCTGTTGAGTAAATTTCAGGAATAATGACCGTTTCACTTAAAACTATAGTATGAACTACACATTTAAAGTACCTATTGAAATATTTATTTGTGTCATTGCCAGTGCCGTAAATACGGCGGTGCCACCGGTGCCCAGGCACAGGGCGTAGACTCTAGGGGGCGCAAGATTGGCCAGACCAGGCTGGCAATTTCTTTTTCGGTTTGATCCTGATAAGTTCCAGCTGCGCCCCTAGTGCTCATTTTCGACACATTTGCACCTACGTGCCAGTATCTTCGAAAAAACTGATAAATTAGACAAAACATCGCGCTCATAATTTTTAAGCATCAGAATGGGCGATGCAATAGCACCAGTGAACTTGCGTATCGAGTTTTAGTGAGTGTTATTCTCTGTTTACTATGTTTTTAGTGGGTGGAATAAAGGTGAAGAGTCCACATAAATAATTCGTCTGCTTAAATATTGTTCACATCCGTTCTAGTTCTTTCAAAAAACGTATCCTTCTTCCAAAATATTAAATGATTCCAACAGCACCAAAAGTCCTTGATTTTATCACCCTGAATGAAATAAATTAGGCCTATATATAGCAATCTTCTAGCTAGGATACCTATAATAGATACTTACCTAAAAAAAACAAAGGCACAGTTATAGAAGCTCGCACTGGGCGCAGAAAAGGCTATTGACGGCTCTGGTCATTGCAATTATTATTGAGACTGACCTGCGTTATCTTCGTTCCACAGTGATGCATTCAATTAATGCAACTGGCATTGTTTGTCGAAAGCGTCATTATAACTAAAACCACAGTAAAAATTTTGCGATATTTTGAAGTGGTTTAACTGCTTATATTTGGTGTCGGCATTGTAATAAAATAATTATCTGGTGCTAAGACAGGAACATTATCTCAGCGAAAAGACGTTTACTGCTGGACATATAGGCCTCTAGGATCTATCTATCTATCTCCATCCACTTGATGACCTCCGTGGCGGAGTGGCGTACACACCGGTTTTCAAGGTGTCGCCTGCTCCGAGTTCCCGGGTTCGATTCCCGGACGGCTCAATATAGAAAAAAGTGTTTGTCTACATTTCCTCGAGCCTGGATGTTTGTAGTACCTTCGTTGTTTCTGGTTTCCAAAATACGAGTGCTTTAAATAGGTATTCAAATTGGGATCAGAACAATGTGATGTTGTCCACATTTATTATTATCCATTTCCACACCGATTGTAGACGCCTCAACTGCACCCTGTCCCTTCCCGAAGTAGAAGCGAGGATCATCCCAAGAAGATGACTTGGAATTGCGTTTTCTCTCCGTCATTTGCCAATCTGCAATCGTTATAAGCCTAAAAGTATCGATTGTAGCAAGATTATGTTCCTATCGCCAACATTGGAACTTCTGAGGTAGAACAAGATGATTGGCTGCAGTCCCGGGTTCTTTAGACAGACGGGTTAGTAATAAAAACCACTTTCTATACAGTCTCATGTCTGGGTGTTTGTTTTATCTCCGCTGTTTCTGATGCATGAACCAAACGCTTTCAATTTTTTTTGCATCAACCAAACTGGGTAATGCCATTTTTCTAAATTTATTTATACTTACATTTTTAGTAATTTTTACGGTGTAAGATGTGTATTTTTTTTAAATTCATTCGGATAAATTCTACGTGGTAAATAAAATTAGCATCGAATATCAAACATATCACTCGTCAGATAAAAAAATTATTCATTAAAAAGACCTCTGCACAGTTTTATGATCTTTTTATGTTTTGGTTTCTCTGTTTCCTAGAATACTATTCTTTCTATGTCCATCTGAACATCTTCGTTGAACACATCATTCTGTCTGAAACAATTCAGCCTATGGCCCGTTTCCCACTGAGTAGAGTTAACGTTCAATTTGTGTTCATGATTCTAGTACTGAGTAAGAGAACCTACAAAGGTAGTTTGTCGAGTAACATCTAAACGTTATTACTTAAAACTACTGTAGCCCCAGAATGTTCTAATCCCAAAGGCTTAGAACATAAGAGCTGCGTATGTTACACGAATATGTGAGGCTAAATTTAATTAAATACTATACATATATACAAATCTTTTACACACTCCTAAAAATGTCCTCATTTGAATGATTGATGTTATATGTAATAGTATGGGTATTTCTATTATGTCGTAACTATTCGATTGATATAGATTGTATTAAAAGTGCACCCTTTTGTCAAAGCAGCGCGACCTATCGGGTCCCGGTTAAAAATTAGCCTATGTTCATCAAGGATAATGTCGGCTTCTAATAGTAAAATATTTTTTCTAATCGGTCCAGTAGTTTCGGAGCCTATACAATACGAACAAACAATTCAATCTTTCTTCTTTATGATATTATTGAAGATAATTCCTCTCCCACAATGCTTTGATTCACAGCAAATAACTATCCATCTGGCAAGTTTAACCGTGGACAGCGGAATATCTTCAAAGGGATTCAAGTATACGTTGGTTAGATCGCAAACTGCCCAGTTTTGTACAATTAACAATGATTTCGATTAATTAATTATAGTGATGTTTCTCAGACTTAAGATAGGAAGAGAGACTAACGCCACATCTTCAATGTTATATTAGGCGAGTCGTATTTTTAATTTATGCTTGCAATTTATTTGCTTTAAAAACAGATTTAAAATATAAAAATGCGGTTTCATCTTTTAAATGGCTGATAAATAATTGTAAGAATATTTGTGTACAAACTTGATAAATTTTGTCTCAGGCGGGACTCGAACCCGAATCTCCTCGCATGCCGGGCGGGCGCCATAACATTAGGCCACCGAGACACAGCTACACGGCGCGAATTTTTCAAGCATATTCTTACGCTGTAAGCCAGCGTTGTTTCATCAAATGTTAGGAGTTTGCACCCTTAACACCCGTAACACTTAAAACTTGACGATTCACTGAGTTTACTGCAACCAAATTAAGTATTCCATTTGTAGGATTTTAAATATAACATTCAATCATAAATGATAAAAAAAAATACGTTATCTTTTGTAATTTATTTATTTATTTAATATTCGGAAGACCAACAGCTAATGCAACATAAAAAACAGTAACAGATATGTATCAGAAAGCCAATAACAGGTCCTCGCAATTAACAATAGACTAGGCAAAAAATACATTAAGCGTCGAACACATCGAGATAAACAATGCTTACATATTATCGAGTGCCAACTTCATTTTAAATACTACATTTACAGAATTATAGTTTAAACAACAAATCCAATTAATACTTACTTTTGTGCCAAATCATCACCGAAGAACTGATTGGTTAATTTGCGCTTCACCTGACCACTACTGGAATTGAACAGATCAAAATCAATTGAACTGGAAATTTTATTAAATCTTTTGCCTGCTCGAGTTAAGAAACTATTTTGAAACTATTTTAAAGAGCTTATAAATAACTATGCTAGAATCAGAATATAAACCTTACCGTACCTTTATATATTGTCTCGCCTTTAGCTATAGGTGTTAGTGGTTTGTAGCTTCTAATTTCTACAAAACCTGTGCTCTAAAAACTAGGTACGATAGCTAACTACACTTTAGATTAGAATAATGTATGCAGTGATCACTTTTTTTTATTCTATTGAGTTTCATCCTAATCAAATCAGGAGTTTTAAATGCAAAAATTTACAAACACAATATTCATTTCATTGGAATAGGAAAAAAGACAGCACAATAAACTTTTAGTTAATTTTTCAACATTTAATAACTGCCATGCCTCTACGTTCTCAGATACTACTCGTATTTTAAAAAGTGCAAAATCCACGGATCAGATATGAATAATCTCGAGGGGCAAACATATCTCATAAATATGCGAAGTCCCGGGTCTGTATCATCGCTCGTGAATAAAATCTCAAAGCCTTCACGCTCGATCGCGTATCACTTGCGAGCCGTGCAGTTTACGAGCTAGGTATACTCGTGTAAGACGATGTAGGCCATTGCCTTTTCCTTAATAAATTTGAATTTTCTACAGTGAAGCGTTTTCAGGTTGCGTTGTCAAATCAAAAGAGTTTGAAATACTTTAGTTTTCTTCATCTTATCGTATGACTATACTACGTCCAGTAGTCTGTTGTCAAGTTTTCCAAATTGTATATTGCTGTCTTTAAGGCGCGGTATTTCGGGATTTATGCATTGATATCCATCGATCGCCTACATAAGCGCGCCTATGCGCACCGTAAGCGCCAGCGCGCGACAGCTGTACGGGCCTGCGAACCGGCGCGCTCACGTATTTTGTAGTTATTTAAACATAGTAATTAAGTATATATGGTGCTGAAATGGGTGGTGTGGTGCAAGAGTTTAAGAACGACCTTAATGCTGCTACCGACTTCTTAGCTTCACAGCAAGAAACATTGAAATCCCAGATAGCCAAAAAAGATGCTACTATTAAAATATTGGAGGCGGACTGCGAGCGGATGCATGCAGATCTTCACAGATTGACTGCTCGTATGTCAGCTATGGACAAAACCACTCGTAGTTACAACGTCGAGATTCAAGCGGTACCAGAGACTCGAAATGAGAACGAAACGCTGTTATTTAAAAAAATATGCGACATAGTCAACCTTCCTATCGAAGACAACAGTATTTTAGCCTGTCGCTGAGTTGCAAAAATGGATAATACTTCAAAACGCGCCAGGAATATCTTGGTTACTCTGGCCTCTCCTCGGCTGAAGGATTCATTACTGTCTGCAGTCCAGCGTTACAACAAGGCACACCCCAAGGATACCCTAAACTCTCGGCATCTAGGAGTCTCTGTCCAATCTGAAAAAGCATACGTCGTCGAACACCTATCCCCTGAATGTAAACAGCTGTTTGCTGCTGCCAGGAAGTTTGCTCGCGATAATCAATTTAAATACGTCTGGGCCAAATATGGAAGAGTTTACCTACGCAAAGACGATAAGAGTGGTAGCATTTATATTAAAAACTATGACACTTTAGAAAACTTGTAGCTATATTTTAATTTTTTTTAAGTTTTTCTCTAATTTAAATGTTTTTCTTTTTTTGATGCATGTACTTTGATTCCCCCTGTAGTTTCATTATGTTAGTATTTTATCAGAATGTAAACAGAATTCGATCGAAAATCACTGATATTTATCTTAATGCATTGACTTGTAATTGCGACATAATTTGTCTTACTGAAACGAACCTCAATAATAGTGTGTATGACGCTAAGTTACTGGACTCTCGATATAATATCTACCGTCGCGATCGCTCTACTACCGCTGTAAGGAAAACCGAAGGTGGTGGTATTGTTATTGCTGTTAAAAAAGATATCGAGGTAATTAGACAGATGTCGTGGGATAGCGTTGTGGAGGATTTGTGGATTACTGTTTTGTCTCGTAGTGGTAAGAAAATAAATATATGTCTGTGTTATTTGCCTCCGGATCTACCATTTGATTTACTTGAATCATTTTATAATAATTGTCATGAAATAATTTTAAACTCTACTTTTGACGCAGATTTTGTTTGTATCGGCGACTATAACACTCCCAGTTTACACTGGCAGAAAGAACTTGACTCTATAGCCTTAAACTTTAGCGCACCTTGTGATCTAAAGTCTCGTCTTTTATGTGAGACTATGTCACTATATCAGCTAAAACAATTTAATAGTATATTAAACAAAAATCGTCGTCGTCATAGTCGGCCATCTTGACCTTGTGCTATCCACTATCGATATTCAGGTATACGGTGTAGATCCTCTTAGTCGTTTAGATAATCATCATCCTGCTTTGGCTATGGATATGGAAACTAACACTGTAAATTCGAAATGCATAAAGAACGACTCTCGCAGACGTTTTAACTTCTATAAATGCAAGTTTCTTGATGTAAAGAATTGTCGAATGTTGATTGGCACTCTGTGTTGTCGTCTACCGATATTGACATAGACCTTGCTAAATTTTATGTTGTAATAAATGATATAGTCGGTAAAAATACGCCTTTGTCAGGGAAAAACGATCACAATTATCCGGCTTAGTTTAGCCCCGCCCTTAAGCATAGTATTAAAATGAAAATGAAATATCATAAGCGCTATAAAAAGTTCGGCAATCCGCGTGACTACGACGACTTCGCATATTATAGAACAAAAACTAAGCATTTAATAAAATCTTGCCATAAGAAATTCCTAGCATCTGTAGAGAACTCGCTGAGCACTGACATAAAAGCATTTTGGAGATTTGTCAACAGTAAAAAAAAAAAAAAAACTCGATTCCTTTAGCTATGAAATTTGGGAGCGTTACATCGAGCAACCCCTCCGACGTTTGCGAGCTGTTCTCGAAATATTTTAGCTCTGTTTATGAGGATGCTACTTCTCCGATCGCCAGTGCTCCGGTTGAATGTGGATGTTCTGATGCCTTGTGTAGCATAAACATAAGTGGTGACATGATATTGAGAAAAATAGAGAAGCTTGATACGAACAAGGGTTCTGGCCCAGATGATATACCAGCTCTATTTGTTAGAAACTGCGCTAAGGAACTCTGTTTACCTCTAGAGATACTCTTTAATAAGTCCATTAAGTCAGGGAACTTCCCAACCTTCTGAAAAGTGGCTCATGTGATTCCAATCTTCAAGTCAGGTGATAAGTCGGACTGTAGCAATTACAGACCTATTAGCATTCTATCTTGTCTATCTAAACTATTCGAAAGTGTGGTGTTTGATGTTTTGTATGGTCATGTAAGGCCCTTTCTACATCCACGACAGCACGGATTTGTGAACGGCAAGTCTACCACATCCAACCTTCTTGAGTATAAGAACTACCTATGCAGCGCTTTTGCTAAAAGAATGCAGATGGACTCCGTTTATACTGATTTCGCAAAAGCATTCGATAAGGTCAACCACATAATACTTTCCAGAAAACCGGCTGTTTTTGGTGTGCACGGTTCACTTCTTCGCTGGTTCCAGTCTTATCTGAGTCGTAGGAGTCAGCTCGTCGCGTTAAAGGGTCACATTTTAGAGCCAATCTTCGTCACATCCGGAGTTCCTCAAGGCAGTCACTTGGGACCATTGCTGTTCGTTATCTTCATAAACGACCTTATTGACACCTTGTCTTGTCCATGCCTACTTTACGCGGACGACCTTAAAGTATTTACAACTGTCAGTAGTAGTTCAGACACCGCCAGGTTGCAGTCAGATCTAAACACCCTATCTGACTGGTGTGATCGAAACCATATGCGACTTAACATTGGAAAGTGCTTCGTAATATCTTTCACCACGAAGAAGCAAAAACTTATTTTCGACTATTCCCTTGATGGTAAGGTTCTTGACCGCAATCAGGTGGCCAGAGATCTGGGTATAATCTTCGACGACAAGCATACCTTCAGAGAACACTACAATAATATCGTAGAGCGTAGTTATCGTCTACTGGGATTTATAACTCGGACCACCAAACAATTTCGACAAAGTAAGAGTTTAATTTACTTATATTACTCGCTAATACGTAGTGTTCTTGAATATAATTCGGCTATCTGGTCTCCCTTCTACAAGGTACATAGTTATCGTGTGGAGGGTGTCCAGAGGCGTTGTCTAAAAATCTTCGGTTATAGATTTATGGCATGGGCCGAAAACTCGGGTCCTACAAAGAACGTTTAAGCTATTTCCACATAAGTCCTCTATACATGCGCCGACAGATGATTGACCTTGTCTTGCTCTATAAAATACTGCACAATCAGATGGACTCCTCTAATCTTCTTTCTTTGCTGAATTTCAACACCAGATTTAGAGTCCGCAATCGTAATTAAAATATTTTCTCTCTTGAAGTCTTCTCTAATAACACCTCTTTCTAGAGGTGAGTAATAAATAACGTCACGGTGAAAAAGTCACAGTGATCCGGCGTCCAAAAGTATCACTGTGACTTGTCACGGAGGAACAACGTTACAAAATCACTTAGGTTCCTACTGTTCCTACCGGTATCGCCGAGAACTCCCGTCACTCATGTGATTATGTCACGACAATACGTATTAGACTTTGATACGTATATCCGCTCGCGACATATATCGTGACATTAGTAACAGTATTGACAAAATCCATATACTGTACTCGTACCATGATATTAGTAACCGCAGTTACAAAGTCACTTTAAATAAAAATATCATTTCACCGTTTGGAACCGTGGAACGTCTATTGTGATACGAGTAACGGGAGTGACAAAGTCACGGTGATATTTCACAGTGACATTTTTGGAACTGGAACGACGGTCACGGTGATCGAAAAGTAACGCTTTTCCCCAAGTCTACAGGTACAACCCCATAGTTCGGATGTGCCGCCAATACAATGAAATTCTTGCAATAAACAGAGAAATAGATATATTCTACCTCACGCTGCCTCAGTTTCGGAGACAATTAAACACACATTTAAGTAAGCTTTGTTTATAACTAAGTATCTAATTAATTAGTTCTCTCATTTTATTTATCTGGTTTTCACACTAATTCTTAACAAAATATTAAAAATTTAAATTTGTGTAATTTTTTCTAAGTTTGACATTGGTTCTTAAGTGTAGCGCTCTTTAGCGCATAAATAAACAAATAAAATCAATTTGTAAGCTTCTAGGCACATATATCTTTGGATTATGATCTAGATCTATACTATATGCATGATATAATAAGATATTCACTTTGATTGTAATCTGTTTTGTGTGCTATGAATAAATAAAATAAAATAAAATATAATTTAATGAATTGAAACTCAGCGAAAATTTAGTACCTTTAAGCAAGCAGTAAAATTTTATTTAAAATGTCCGTAGTTTAGTCGTCAAATTAAAAAAACAATTCGAAGAGATGTAGGTTTGTGATATCTTTGATATCTATCTCCGAGCCAAGTTAATCAAATCGTGTAACCGTTAGCGACTGTGACAAAACTAGATTCTCAACGAATACACATATTTTTTTCAGACTTTAAAACGCTGTTTTCTAGTTCTCAGATGAGTTTTAAAAACTCAAACACGCTGCTTCTTAGAACTACGCCGCCTTAACATGGCTAGTTTTAATGACTTAAGTACCGACCACCCAATATAAAAACGATTGTTCCTAAATTGATTTGACTGAGAATCGAGCCCAGCTTAGTAGTAGATCATTGCACCACTAAGCCATGACAGACATAGTTACTCGTATTGTACATTTAATAAATCTTTTTATTGACAAAGAGCAGTCTTCTTGTCCAAAATGCGCCAACCCGCTCGCTAAGCGTGGCGATTTTAGTAAAATTTTCCTTTTAGAGAGGCTTTTTTGATCATCAAGGCCGAAACGAATCCAACAAAATAAGATTGTAAAAATCAGTTCATCTGATCTTGAATTTTTTGAAGCATCAAAGTAAAGTAACTGCCTATAATCATCTCACTGCACTGGAGCCTCCATCTGTTAATTCAAGTTACCACAGCAATGATGGGTAGAGGCATATTCACCACGCTAGTGAATGCGGGTTCGTGATCGCAAACCTGAGCAATGTTCGAAAAATTTTGTTGCGAACCCAGGACCCCGAGATCTTGTTTCGGTACTCAGGCCAATAAACCAACGGGGCGTTATAGTCATCATCATCATCATCATCATCTCAGCCAAACGACGCCCACTGCTGGACATAGGCCTCCCCCAAGGATCTCCACAACGATCAGTCCCGCGCCACCCGCATCCAACGGCTTCCCGCGACCTTCACCAGATCGTCCACCTAGTGGGGGCCTACTCACAGATCGTCGTCTAGAGCGCGTTTATTCCAGAACCTTCATGCCCCAGCGGCCATCGGTTCTTCGTACTATGTGTCCCGCCGATTGCCACTTCAGCTCCGCAATTCTTCGAGGGATGTCGGTTATCTTAGTTTTCCTACGGATTTCCTCATTTCTGATTCTATCACGCAGGGATATACCAAGCATTGCTTTCTCCATTGCCCGCTGTGCTACCTTGAGCCTTTTTATGAGACCCATATTAAGCGACCACGTTTCAGTTCCATAAGTCATCACTGGCAACTCGCATCGGTCAAAGTCTTTTTTGCCTTGAGACAAAAGTGCGTTATAGATCTATAGCACTTAATATAATTCCTCAAACATCAACTGGAGATTAAAACAGGCAAAACTAATTCCAACACGAGGTACGCAGCCGGCCTTCCGTTTTCTATTAAATGGATTTGTTGACCATAATCCAGTCTCCAATCGGCTTAAGATGTCATGAACTCAAAGATTTTTGGATTACGTGGATTCCAACAAGTTATACAAAGGCAAAGGGAAAAAGATAGCCCATAATATATTGTTTAAATTTGTGGCTTTTTTTGTCAATTGTTAATAAACTTTTATTTTGTTGAAAATAGGTTTTAGTTATGTTTTGATATTCATTTATTAATTATAAGAATGATTGTACAACCTTGAGGTCGAGGCCGACAATAAAACACCGAACTGTTTAAAAAGTATCAAATGTATTGAACTTTGATTTATACTAGGCAGAATCAACATAACAATAGCTCTATTTAACATAAGTAATTCCAAAAAAACCAAAACATATCGAGAGCTAAACCACAGGCAACGCCATCGGTTGATAACATTTAAAACTATATTTTGAAAATAGAAAATACAGTGTGAATAAACATTCTGACGTTTGTACATTCCGCCTACCATGGACAGAATGACAAAATGTCCATTAAATATATAAAAACATGAAAGAACCTATCGTTGTACCGTTAAATCTAGTTACTAAATATAAATTTAAAAAACATAGACAGTAAATTATTTAACCAAAAACCTAATTAGTAACTAAATTACAAATAACAAATGTGCATTCAATCTGAGACCGGTAGTATACAAAGTTTAGAGACAGGTCTCTTAATGACGGCACCCTTACATCTTAGGCTCACAACGCGGGTAATTTTGTCCAAACCAGGATGTTTCTGCAGGATGACTCCATACAACCACAGTGCAGGAGGAAGATCATCTTCTTTGACTAACACTACATCACCTACTTTAGGTTCCTGAACACAATGAGACCATTTATAACGATTTAGAAATTGAGTTAAATACTCCTGCGACCACTTGCGCCAGAATTCCTGCACCATCCGCTGTGTAAACTGCCATCGTTTTAAGCTGCTGATGGACGAATTTTCGTAATTTACTTCTGGCACCAGCACTGGAGACTCACCAATTAAAAAATGACCAGGCGTGAATGGAACAGGATCAACAGTATCAGCGCTCAACTGACAAAGTGGCCTAGAATTGAGGCAGGCTTCGATTTGTGAAAGAACTGTGTACAGCTCTTCAAAGGTCAAAGTTGAGGCACCAATCACTCGCTTTAGATGATGTTTCATAAATTTAATTCCCGATTCCCATAACCCCCCAAAATTCGGGGAATGGGGCGGGATAAAGTGCCACGTAGTACCGTTATTAGCCAGCCAATCTGTTATCTCAACTGCAACTTGTGACTTTTCTTCAATCAACAATTGCCTCAGTTCTCGTGCTGCACCGACAAAATTCGTCCCATTATCACTATATAAATCGGAGCAGTGACCTCGTCGTGCAACGAACCGTTTGAAAGCAGCTAGAAAACCATGAGATGTCAAATCACTTACCAATTCGAGGTGGATTGCTCTTGTAGCCATACAAATAAAAAGACAGATGTAACCCTTGTATGAATGATATCCACGTCCCTTGGACGCGCGAACATTAATTGGACCAGCGTAATCCACGCCACTCTGTCGGAATGGGCGACCAGGTGTTACTCTTGAGGCTGGAAGCTGACCCATTAACTGTTCTGTTGTGCGTGAAGAATAACGAACGCAAGTGACACATTTACGACAGAACAGTTTGACTTGATTTTTCACATCTAGAATCCAGTAACGAGACCTCAAATGAGTAACCATGAGTTGCGGGCCACCATGCAATGTCTTGGCATGAGCTTCCTTTATTAAAAGATCAGTCAAGTGAGTTTTGGATGGAATGATGATTGGATGCTTTCTATTTTCATCGATTGCAGCGCAGTTCAAACGACCACCAACTCTTAAGACATCTAACTCGTCTTGGAACGGATTCAGACAGGTAAGTTTACTTTTTTTGTTTAATTGATAACCGTTTTTTAATTTAGCAATTTCATCATTAAAAACCTGTGCTTGCCAATGCTTAATACATGTAATTAACGAGTCTGCTAATTCTTTGCTTGTAAGATAAGACGGTAATTTAGTATCTTTGGATCGCTTGAAAGCTCGTTTTACCCATGCTATCACACGGACTTGATGACTTAATGTTGAATATTTAGTCCAAATAAGATCAATATTTTGAGCATCTGTTGTAATATGACACGCTTTTTTCGGTATCCTTTTTTCCTCTTTAGTTTCAAAACTTTTCCTTTCATAAATAATTGTCTTGTTTTGCAGCCAGCTTGGACCCTTCTTCCACAATTCGAAATCAATCAATTCGGAAGGTTTCATTCCCCTAGACGCACAATCAGCGGGGTTGCTTTTCGTCGAAACATGTGACCATTGACTTCGATCGAGAGTGGTTAATATTTCAGACACTCTGTTGGCTATAAAAGTTTTCCACTTGCTTGGATGATCACTCAACCAAGCTAAAACAACTGAAGAGTCGGTCCAAGCGTGTATACTGTCCTTAGATATTTTCAATATCTCTGCTACCTCTTGCAACAACTTAGCAAGCAGTAAGGCACCACACAACTCCAATTTAGGGATAGATAATTGCTTGATAGGTGCGACTCTAGTTTTTGATGTTACTAAATTTACCTTGATATCACCATTATTGTCTACTATTCGTATATAAACCACTGCGGCGTATGCATCATTTGAAGAATCACAAAATCCATGAATCTCTACTAATTCGTCAGTTTTTCTTGTATCTATCCACCGTGGAATTGTGAACTTGTTAAGATGAAGCAGCTCATTACGATAATCAGTCCAATCCTTTAATAGATGAGGAGGCAATTCATCATCCCAACTAACTCCTGCAATCCACAATGCTTGAATCAATATTTTTGCTTCAATTATAACTGGTGCCAACCAACCCAGAGGATCAAATAATCTCGACACTTCAGAAATTACCTTTCTTTTAGTAACAGGTGTGCTGATAGGATTGATCGTGATGACGTATTCAAAGGTATCGGTACAACGGTTCCAGGTAAGTCCCAGTATTTTCATAACTGTGTCTAATTTTAGTTGCAAGTTTTTTTCTTTAAATCTGTTGTCTTTATTCATTTCATCCAATACTTCTTCTTTGTTACTACACCATTTCTGTAACTCAAAGCCCCCTCTACTTAAAATACTGATTAATTCATTGCGCAGTTTAATCGCATCTTCAATAGTTTCACAACCACTCATGAGATCATCCATGTAAAAATCATTTAGTATTATTCTAGATGCTTCTGGGCATTCAACACCTTCATCGCGAGCCGCCTGTTGCAATGTTCGGACTGCCAAGTAAGGAGCTGAAGCTGTACCAAACGTAACTCTTAATAATCTTAAATGTTTTATTTCAGATTCGGGATCATCTCTCCAGAGCAGCCGTTGCAAGTCTACATCTTCTGAAGCTACCTTGATCTGTCTGTACATTTTGACTATATCCGCTACCAAACACACTGGATGTTGACGCCATCGCATGATAATATGTCGTAAATCGTCTTGTAGTGCAGGGCCTATCATCATGTCATGGTTTAAAGAAACGCCATTACTCCCAGGGCAGGAAGCATCAAACACAACGCGAAGCTTTGTTGTACTTTTGTCTTCTCTTATAACCGCGTGATGAGGTAAATATACAACATCTTTTTTAAGTTGTTCTTCAGGTGATATGTATTCCATATGGCCAAGTTGTATATACTCCTTTATAACTTGGTCATATTTATCTTTCAAATCTTGATTTTTTAGTAATTTCTTTTCTAACATTTTAAATCTTTTAGCTGCAATAAATTGTGTATTACCATCCTTACAGGTTGATTCTTCGCGCAATGGAAGTTTAACTATATAACGACCTGAAGGATCTCGCTTGGTAGTATCTGAAAATATTTTTTCACAGGTCTTCTCTTCCTCGGTTAGAAAAGATTTTTGGAAACAAGGTTCGGCTTCTATTTCCCAGAACTTGCGGAGTAACTCATCTTCCGATACTTGTACGTGCATGCTAATGATGTGATCATCATTTGAGTTAGTTTTCCTTGCTTGAACCTTACCAGATAGAATCCAGCCTAGCCTTGTGTTCTGAGCAACAGGAACTCCGACTGGACCCTTGATAATACCCTCCAATAATATATGTCCGTAGACGTCAGCCCCTAATAAAAGGTCAATTTTATTTGGGATGTTGTATTTTGGATCGGCTAATTTCAAATCTGGTAGGTGCGACAACAGCTGCATTTCAAATTTTTCTTCTGGGAGGAAGGCTGTTAATTTGCTAAGAACATGAGCTTTAACACTTAGGACAAAACTAGGATCATGAAGTGACTGTATTTTTAAATAAACTACATACTTTGATGTCATTGCTTTTTCACTTCCTAATCCTGATATTTCACTCTTGCTTGCATATCTTTTCAGTCCTAGAAGCTGAGCTGCAGACTCCGTTATGAACGAAGCCTGTGAACCTTGGTCTAATAAAGACCTGAGAGTGATATCAAGACCGGATCTTGATTGAGCCTTCACCAGTGCTGTTGCCAAAAGAACTTGTGTTGGAATGTTAGCAAAACAAGTGGTCACAAGTGTGCTTGATGGATTCTGCTTTGATGCTGTTGCTACAACAACATTGTCTTCGGATGTTTGTGAATTGTCGGTTGATTGTGGACTGTATTTTAAATGTAATAACGAGTGATGTCGCTTATGGCAAATTCGACAACTGGATGGATGGCGACATTGTGCTACCGAGTGGTTTGAGCCTAAACAATTGAAACAGAGGTTGCTAGTATGAACAAAACTCCGCCTTGTTTGACAATCTTCTTTTGCAAACTTTTTGCAATTTGCTACCTTATGGTTATCTGAACAGTAAGTACAGGGTATGACGTTGACATGAAAAGTTTTCTTAATAATTGGTTGACTTGAATTGCTATGACGATATACATTATTTTTGGTTGACTTATTATCCAAAAATTCTAGAGCTCTGAAGCGGTGTTCTAAAAAGTCTTTAAATTGATTCAAAGTGGGTAAATCTTTTGTTAAATCACTAATTTTATCTTCCCACTGCTTGCGAGACTCAGAATCTAATTTATGACTCAAAATGTAAATTATCATTAAATCCCAATTTTGTATATTAACACCTATGTTTAGTAATCCATTTAAGGTTTCATTAGTGATATCTAATATTTCCTTCAGGGCGCTAGAAGATTCGTGATTTATTGACCTTAAACTCATAAATCTTTCTAATATACAATTGGCAATATAACGCTTATTACTGTAGCGATTAATGAGTTGTTCCCAACATGCCACATAATTGTCGCTGGTGATTGGAATATGTCGCAAAAGTTGATCAGCTTCACCACTAAGATGACTTTTTAAGTAATGCAATTTTTGTACGTTATCCAAAGATGTATTTTTATGTATAAGAGAATCGAACAAATCATGAAATGTTGTCCACTCCGTGTATTTGCCGGAAAATGTCGGTATAACTATCTTTGGCAACTTGACACAAGAACGATCAACCTTTGATACATCTCGATCCGCACCCGAATTTGTACTAATACTTTCATTTAACAATTCTTCCAAATTTTCCTTAAGCTCTGATTTGTAATCAATATACAGTTCTTCTACTAGTTCAAATATCTCCTCCTTATAATATGATGACTTTTCATAATCATCAGTCGAAACTTCATTTACAATTTTTTGATGAGTTTGAAAAAACATTAACCAAAAACTTTCTAGTGACTCTAAACGTGTTTGCAAGTATGATTTTGTTAACCTTGCTTTCGGAGATTTTTTATAATTTATTTGAGCTTTATTAATTTTATTATAAATATCTCTCTGAACTGCATTTAACTTATCCATTTTATTTGAAAGAATGATTTAGCTACTCGGGTACAGAACTCAACTCATAAACAAGCAACAATCAGACAACAATTAATGTTAACATAAATTTTGACTAGTCAAACTCAACACAATTTGGAAAATATTACAAGTCCAAATTGCCTACAAAAATAACCAAAAATATTCCAAGTCCAGATTGCATACTAAATAACCAAAATTATTCTAAGTCCAGACTGCATACAAATCCGATGAGAAATTTTCTAAGTCTTTGAACAGACACTTAGAAAAATTTGAGCATAGGTTCCCCGTAGGTGCACTTTATCTTGAATTATTCTAATTCCCAAACTATGTACTGAATTTACTAAGTTAATATTCTTCTTGAAATAGAGTTCAATTTTGAATATGATTTGAAAAGTACTCACGTCACAACACTTCACTTATTGCTGCTATTACCACCCTTGGTACTTTACGTCACTTCCTGTTGGTCATCTCCTGGATGTGACGTCATGAACTGCTTCAACCGCTCAGCAGCTGCAGCGCTGAAATTTATCGCCCTAAGCAGCGATCCACCGCTTATAGGTACGACATGAATTCCGCAAAAATCGCCTTTATACAAATTGACATACGGTACGATGGACCATGTACAACCTTGAGGTCGAGGCCGACAATAAAACACCGAACTGTTTAAAAAGTATCAAATGTATTGAACTTTGATTTATACTAGGCAGAATCAACATAACAATAGCTCTATTTAACATAAGTAATTCCAAAAAAACCAAAACATATCGAGAGCTAAACCACAGGCAACGCCATCGGTTGATAACATTTAAAACTATATTTTGAAAATAGAAAAAACAGTGTGAATAAACATTCTGACGTTTGTACAATGATTCAACGCAGGTATATACATTTCGTGGCTGAAATTCTACAAGTTACATTAAATAAAAATATTGATTTTTGTAAATTGTAAAAATTTAAATTATAATGTGATTAATTAATTGTTGGGGTCCGCCTATTTGACAAGGACAGCAACCAAACCATCTGGTTTGGTTTCTGGCAAGGCAAATTAGGAAAGAATATAATATATTAGTTAGGGTCTGAAATATTATCAAATTTTGGAGGCACGTTAAGCCGTTTGGTGCCATCTTCTGTGGCAAGAAGGTCTTTGATAAAATTAATAGACTCAGGCGTTACTTTGCGGAAATCCATAATTAATTATAGATTTAGAAAATTATTTTGCTAATGATTTCCGCTTGTTAACACCGGCCTAGGTACCTTCACCATACTACCCGCACTAACACTGATTTGAGGAAGTACCTGCACCACACTACCCGCACTAACACTGATTGAGCAAGTACTATTTCATGCAGAAAAACCGCCCGCCCTCCGTCAAAAATGCATGCAGTACATTAATGCAATTATTAGTACCCAACACCGATACAACAAAATCCTCGACGCGTTTCGCCACTTCACGTAGCATCCTCAGGAGATGTTGTCGCCTTCGCTGCGCTCCGACGACGGCTTAGTCTTCACGTGAAATAGTGCTTGCTCAATCAGTGTTAGTGCGGGTAGTGTGGTGCAGGTGCTTGCTCAAATCAGTGTTAGTGTGGGTAGTGTGGTGAAGGTACCTAGGCCGGTGTTAACAAGCGAAAATCATTAGCAAAATAATTTTCTAAATTCATAAGAAGGTCTTTGTACAACAAGCCACAGGCCTTTATTAAAAGCTGCTTGGCCTATATTAAAAGCTAACCCTGACTAGATTGCCATGAAAGATAAAACGAAGTAGAATATGTTTGAAATAGGATATCTTCGGTTTTTTAAATATGTCAACTGTTTTGTTTGTTCTGTGACATGCGTACATTTTCGCGATCTCTGTTTCCTGTTATCTATTACTTACTAACATAGAAAAACGAATGTATTATGTACCTTATGATGTTGTAATAAGGGTTGAAATGGCACAAGGGTCACTACAGGAAGAACATGCAAAGATACCGAGAGCATTGCAATATTAACAAAGTGGATTCTAAATTCATTTAGTATAACGAAGTGGGTTGTTTACGTGTCGAGCTTTATATGGGAAAGGAGAAATTGTGAGTTAATTGTACTTAAATTATGCGCATTATGACAACGGCGTTCAAAATAACGTTAAAACGTTACAGCGATGTGAGGAAACAAAGTAATAAAATAACGAGGAAATCGACCGATTTAACAGTGATATGACATTTGTGCAGTGTAAAGGTTTGTTTATTGTCATTTGATAGCCTTAAATAATATAACACTACTTCTTTTGATTCTATGTCTGTCATAAGAGGAACCCAAAGGAAATTTCTACTGTCGAAGGACGTTTTGCAATAATATCTTCGGTGCATTAGTCGCACTATTATTACAACCTTTCTCCTAAGGTTTCAAGACACTATTTTAAAGAAGCATGTTTGCCTGATGGTAATAATGTCCAGAGGTGGACGTATATTGGCTTATAATGACGAAAATGTGTGTAACTTTTGTACTACTCCTTATTTGCAAGGAGACGTCAGCAGATTCTCTCTAAGCCAAATTGACGGTCAGCAGCGTCTTCTATCGATTATTAAAAGCGCCTCCTCTATTTTATTACTGATTTCACTGATTTAATAGTGAAACTTTCACAATGGGGGCTATCGCTAGTGAATTTGCCACTAGAGGCGCTAGTGTCGCGTGAGGTCCAATATCATTCACTTTGTACTGGTTGTAGCGGAATTTGTTGCATAAATTATAATTTCTTTAATTTACCTGCTGGAAAGTGATCTCCTTCGTAAAACATCGCAAATATGGATTATTTGGCGATTAATGTGAACGCTTTAAACCGGAATTAAGAAAAAGCGCAAAAATAGGCGGCCTCAAGAGCAACTATTTCAGAAGTTAGTTTGTTGATATCAAGATCGTTATTTATAAACAATATAACCTTAATTAGATTCAAGATTAATCAAGCTAGGACTTTGTAACTGTTTCTTTCTTTTTTTTATATTATATACGATAATTTAGTTTATTTTTTTTTAAATTAACATTGCTGTTGTCTTCTATGCATGCAGTTGTCACCTATAATTAAGCTTACATTTAGCATATGATCTTAATTTTAGTGTTACTTAAGCTGTTATAGTGTAAACTTGTTGGTGATCTAATAAAAAAAAAAAAAAAAAAAAAAAGATATAACACTTTGTTTCGGCGCCAATCGCCTTTGACAGCTATACTACCGGACCTCAGACTACAGTGGCGCCAACTGGTGAGCAAAGAAACGGTAGTCCCCATTGAATAGGTTTTTTTTAGAGTATTGTTTGAGTGTTGTCCAGCCATTACAGGGTACACAAGAGCACAGCACAACTGCTTTACAGGGTGAGTACCTACATAGAAAAGCTGACCCCAGATGATCTGGGAACTGGGAACAGGGCCAATGAATAACGGAACAAGTCAAACGATCACCTAAACCTTCAGTTTAAGCTCAAATCGTTTAGTAGTGAATCAAAGAAAGTGGTACATACCGGTACTTTTTATTAGGTATTTTAAGAGTGGTGCATAGCGGAACTAACCACAGTATTCTGTCACTGATTTTCTATGTAGGTA
This sequence comes from Anania crocealis, assembly GCA_949315895.1. Taxonomy (NCBI): domain Eukaryota; kingdom Metazoa; phylum Arthropoda; class Insecta; order Lepidoptera; family Crambidae; genus Anania; species Anania crocealis. The sequence goes on from OX438880.1 coordinate 1,283,210, forward strand.
GTCTTTTTTTCACATCAATGTTGAGTAATAATATTTAATTTTTACAAACGAACAAACATTTTATACAGTAAACCAACATTGTGTCATGCAGTTGAATAGTAGAAAACTTAAGAATACACATCTAGTTTTGACAATGTTCCAGACAATGTTGTTTACATAGATAATACTAGATTTTACTGGAACGGAACTCACAGTATAAACTGGAACGTTCCGTAAGAACTAATGTTTTTGAGAATATTAAGATGATATTATAAAGAAGAGAACTAGTAAAAAGAGAATATAAATATAAAGAAGAATAATAATGAAGATACCCCAGAGGTAAGAGTATTAAAGGTCAAATGTGTGTTAATTATGAGAAAGGAGGGTAGGACAAAGTACTGCGCTACAATATACTGTCAGTTAATTCAGTATTCAGACAAAAAGGTCTTTTCTTGTTTTGATAGTGGATATTAAGTATTGGAATTGGAACTCCGTCATTAATTTTTTGTTTGATAGGTAAAAAAAACCAAGAAACACGTCCTAATTTGTTTTGATAATGAACATCTCGACAGTATTAAAATTTGACATTTCTGTCAAGTATTCTTCGCTCAACTAAAAAAAACGCTAAAGCATTAAATTTCTTTTTTCTCTCAATAATACTGAGATCTCATCCAGCAAAAAATAAATACCTCTATGGATTGTAACAATGAAATTAACACTGTCTGAAGTGTGGGACGAATTCAGGGCGCGCTACACCAAGTTTTATCTGGTATACGAGATTAAGTTCGGCCGAGTTCCGAACTAGGCGCTGGATGGCGTCCGATTCTGGTGGTACGCGACATTAACTAACTAGCCTATCTGTCTTATGTGCGATATTGCTGAATTTTATTTCTAAAGCTAAAAAAGTCCTTAAAAAAACATTAAAATCCGGCAACATTCAGTAATTAGCTTAACTGTCTGATGTTGGATATTGCTGACATTTCATGCCTACAAAAATTAGACTTAAAAACACATTAAAATAGGTTTATGTAAAAATACTAGAGTAATGAGGTAATCAGAGCTACTGACTTTGCTGGAAGAATAGCTGAGCTAAAGTGAAAGTGGAACACATAGTAAGAAGAATTGTAAGCTATTGGAGCGGAAAGGCTTTGGAATGGCAACCGCACACTGGACGACGATGTGTGGGTTAGCCTTCCGCAGGTGGTCCTACTGTCAGGTGAAGGTTGCGAAAGCCGTTAGGTGACAATGAACCGATACCGTGAACATTGTAAAGGGAGGCCTATGTCAAACAGTAGGCTTCGTTTGGCTGTGATGATGATGATGATAATGAAATACATTGAAATAAAAGTTTGATCACCGACATAGGCTACGGCGACTGTATTCAATTAAAATATGAAATGGAATAAATTCGTAAGTATATTTCTTATTATAAGGTAAAGTTTTTGTTTTAATCCAAACGAACAAAATGATCAAAAACAATAAAAAGCAAGCAAACAAAAATTGACTGCATACTCTGGCGCCAAACCACTCAAACATTTTCACAAAGTTCTTTCGTTCCGTCTTCTTAAAACTCACACCACCAAATATAAATAAATATTTTAGCATTTCGGAATATTTGAAAGAGGGAATGTACCAAATTTGTAAGAGAAAACAGTGAATCGTCTTATGAACTTTATTTTCATTAGAAAATAAAATTCCTGAAAAGAGTTTGTGTATTGTAAAATGTTATCTTTTCAAGAAAAAGCTTTCATTTCCTTCATAATATAAAGAATAAATGATGAGGATAAATATCCAAATAGATGACTCGTTTCGACCAAAGAAAACTGAATGGAGTTCTCTGAAAAAAAAAGAGATTTACTATGGCTTTTTAATTAAAAAAAATATTAGAAGTTATAATCTATATATATAAAAGAAAGTCGTGTTTGTTACAACACTTATAACTCGAGAACGGCTGGACCGATTGCCATGGTTTTTGATTTGCTGGATTTGTTTCCGTCCCGAATAGCAGAATACATCTTAAAAACTCGATATGTGTAATGAATACTTAATCATTTCAATAGATGCTGATTTGTTTATTACATGTCAAACATTTGTTGTCCAATCCTGTCAAATAGTGTAACAACTATTTTTTTTAAGCTATTGCATAGCTTCTATCGCGGGCCTTGAGCGCGGGAACCGAATCCAGAAATTCCGTAACGCAAAAAACCTCACGCTCCCCACTTCGACCGGCACAGCGGTGATACGGCTGTTCGACGAGGTGCGTGCGGTTTGACGAGGCGTTTGCCATTCGACGAAGTGGGTGCCGCTTAACTAAGTGGGTGCCGTTCGACGAAGTGGGTGCCGTTCGACGAGGCAGGTGCCGTTCGACAAGTTGGGTGCCGTTCGACGAGGTGGATGCCGTTTGACGGGTGGGGTGCTGTTTAAAGAGGTGGGTGCTGTTTGACGGGTGGGGTGCTGTTTAACGAGGTGGGTGCTGTTTGACGAGCGGGTGCTGTTTTACGAGGTAGGTGCTGTTTGACAGATGGGGTGCTGTTCAACGAGGTGGGTGCTGTTCGACGAAGTGGGTGCCGTTCGACGAGGCAGGTGCCGTTCGACAAGTTGGGTGCTGATTGACGAGTGGGGTGCTGTTTGATGAGGTGGGTGCTGTTTGACGAGGTGGGTGCCGTTTGATGAGGTGGGTGCCGTTTGATGAGGTGGGTGCTGTTCGACGAGGTGGATGCCGTTTGACGGGTGGGGTGCTGTTTAACGAGGTGGGGTGCTGTTTAACGAGGTGGGTGCTGTTTGACGGATGAGGTGCTGTTTCACGAGGTGGGTGCTGTTCGACGAGCGAGGTGCTGTTTAACGAGGTGGGTGCTGTTTGACGAGTGGGGTGCTGTTTAACGAGGTGGGTGCTGTTCAACAAGTGGGGTGCTGTTTAACGAGGTGGGTGCCGTTCGACGAACGGGGGGCGTTTGCCATTCGACGAAGTGGGTGCCGTTTAACTAAGTGGGTGCCGTTCGACGAGGTGGATGCCGTTTGACGGGTGGGGTGCTGTTTAACGAGGTGGGTGCTGTTTGACGAGCGGGTGCTGTTTTACGAGGTGGGTGCTGTTTGACAGATGGGGTGCTGTATAACGAGGTGGATGCTGTTCAACGAACAAGGTGCTGTTTAACGAGGTGGGTGCTGTTCGACGAGCGGGGTGCTGTTTAACGAGGTGGGTGCTGTTAGACGAGCGGGGTGCTGTTTGACTAGGTGGGTGCTGTTTGACGGGTGGGTGCTGTTTGACGGGTGGGGTGCTGTTTGACGGGTGGGGTGCTGTTTTACGAGGTAGATGCTGTTCGACGAGCGGGGTGCTGTTTAACGAGGTGGGTGCTGTTTGATGTAATAGCTTTACCGCGGCAGTCTCCGAGTGCCACACGTCTTTTTTTTTTGGAGCTTATGGCCTGGATGCTGAGACCTTTAAGCCACAACTTTATTTTTTTCTGAAGACATCATGTGTGCGTTCAGAAATTTATTTTTTGTAAAATGTCTACAAAGTTCAGGTACTGTTATATTTGTTTGTTTTAGAAATTAATTTTCGAAAATTATTTATTAATTATTTAATTTTTAATTCCCGAAAATAATTCCTAAGATTTATTCTACAGTAAAAACATAAAATCATCGGAAAGGAACGGACTTTAGGGAATAAAAAATCTGTTGGTAAAAGTTATAAGATTTAGGAAAAAAAATCTACAGGTTAACAAAAGTGTAAATGTCTTTTTATATCTATGTAAATATATTATTTTGTATCATTGTTTTACGTTCATCAAAGCCTAAATTAGTTCAGCTAAAAAGTAACACGACATTCATTCACTGTTAGGCGGTACGAAGTTCGCCGGGTCAGCTAGTTAATGATAAATAAAAAAATAAAAAAAATATACCTTTCGCATTTAAAGAAGAAAAGACTAGATGCCGAAATCAAACCCTATATCGTTACTGTATTTCATCTGCGGTTTCTATACACTGTTGATTGTAAACAAATATTCCTCAAAATTGAAAACTTTAGTTGTGTAAATCTCAAGTTTCAAAGCGCTTTTAAATAACGTTATTTAGTTTCGCTTGGTGCGACAGAAATCTTCCGTTAATTTAATTTATTTCTACGTGATAGGGATACCGTTGGAGATAATTTTAAGTAAACTAAAATTTTAAAAGAAACAGCTTTTTCGCGACTGTCTAATTTGTTAAAATTGGTTTAAAAAAATGAGCGGACAGCGCTGAGTGATTGAGCATTCCTTTATTAATTTGATGAACCGCCAGGGTGGTCTGTGGTTTTAAATGCAAATAATGAATTTGATATTCGCATTTCTTCAATCGGTTCAAAATTTGGTAAAAAAACGCATCTCTGGTACATAATTCGTCGTCTTAGCCATACGACGCTCACTTCTGGTAATTATAGGGCTCCTATAGATATCTTCACAACTGTCAGTTCCGCAACCTTCACCAGGACGTTGGTCCACCTGGTCTGGCTTCAGATCGTTGTCTGGTGTGCGGTCGCCATTTCAGAACCTTTTGCCTCGCCGGACATTGGTTATTCTTACTACGATAAAACTCTCCGCCGCCTTCCCCTCTCAACTATATTTCTACTGTCCTCTACCTGAAGGTTGTCTAGAAGAGATCGCTATCTAGTGATAAGACCGCTTAAATTGTACAATTCTAGTTTATATCCTAGTATCTATCTATCTATCTACGAAACCCGGACATCGGTACTTCAGCTCAATTATTCATCTAGCGACATCTATCCATTAAATTCACAATGAAGATAATTTTCAGTGTGGTAGGCGAGATATTGGGTGTTGGATTGCTGGCTTGAGTTCGCCATTAACTTAAGTAACTAATATGTCGCTTCCACGCAAACAAATAATCATGTCGTGGCAGCATCTAATTTAGGCAACACTGTAAACTTTTACTATTACGAATATTTGTATGCTATTAGATGTGTGTGTCTTGTAAGCTGTCCATAAAAAATAGCGATGTTATATTTAGTTCTCTTACGGATTTGTTCATTTCTTTTATCATATGCCAATGTGATATTTTGTGCCTTATATGAGACTCATTCGACATGTTCTCTTTTTCGATATTGCAATACTTGCAACGCGTGGAAGATAGGTTGGCGATTGATGTTTAACCAACGGTTGAAATAAGACGCTGCTGCCAGTCTTCTAGCAGCACTCCTTTAATCACCTTTTTGATCTGGTTAAACATTATCATGAAGATAAAGCTACTATATTACTCAGTGGAGGACATAAGCGCTCTCCTGTGCCTTATTTGTAACAATTACTTTCAACTTGTGTTCTTAAGATAAACTACTTAATTACACGGAGTAGACAATTAAGACCCTAGAAAATTAAGTGCAGGTAGTTCTTTACTTCTTGGAAATAGGCGAGTTAAGTGAAATTTTTAACCAACTTGAAGAATAAGAGGGTTTTCCTTCCTACCGTCACTGAGGTATACACAAGATACGTCACAAGAACACACTGATTTACAACCCTACATCTTGGTTAGGTTACGGTTAGGACTGAAATACTCTGTAAAAGTCCCTAAATTAATAAACAGAAAATAAAACCCTACATCTTTAAACAAAAGACAAAAGCCATTTGCAAAGTTATGACACGAATCCATTGCGTTTTTTGTTTTTGCATTATATGCTATGCCAGTGTTTTTACAAAAAAAAGTTTTGTTACTAGCACCCTCACAGTAAACCATAGAAAATATTTACGTTTGCGTTCAACGTACACAAAGAGAACTATGTTTCACATGAACCTCCAACTTCTGAGGAAAAGCAAAAATGGCATTCACAACAAGCAATTGTCAAAGGACGAATCCACAATGGTCCTCAAAAGGAACTTGCAGTGAATTACGAAAAACCGTAAATAATACACCGGAGTACATCTCCGTCTTTCTGACTTGCGAACGTTTTACAAAAAAACTTTAATAACACACGCAAATTTGCAGATGAAACAGGAAAATCATTCTTATACGTTTCGAAATAAGAAAGCAGAATAGATGTGGCGACTGCACAGTTGTTTGTCGAACTGAAAGAAATGTTTGCAGCTGAAGATTTCAAAGTCAACGCAATTTGAACTCCTACCCTTTCGCAATAAAGTGCATGTGGCTGAGAAGTCTCGGTAGATGCAGTTGTAAAGTAAGGCCCGCTAGAATGTTTCCTTTTTCCTGTAGGTAGCTCAGATTCTTGCAAGCATGTGGGGCGGAGGCCACACAATGAGAAAACTTTGAATGTTTCATTAAGACCTTTTAGTAAAATCCACTTCTTACCACGATCCCACCTTTGTGCACTTAGCTTTAACTGAGTACTCAGTTTCTTTGATTTTTAGTTCCTAGAAAGCTGAGGTTATTTTAATTTTAATTCTAGCTATTGTGCGCGCTTTTATTTTTAAAACACCAAAAATAAGTAATTAATGTTTTCTTTTTTTATTAAACGTAATTTTTATAGTTTACAAGGTTGATTTATATTTGCGATAAAACTAAAAAAAGTAGACTCTTAGACTAACTGGTACCTAACTAATAACTAAGGAAGGTATACAATACCGTCTAATGGACATAAAATAAAAGAATACCTTGATACCTAACATTTATTATCAGTGACAGAATAACATCTTTGTTAAATGAGCACCCACTGAATATTTGGGTGCTATTTCAACATAGTAGTTTATTTATTTAGTTGTATTCAATTGTAACCAATGTACGTAAGAGTGATTGTTCCCTAAGTCAGGTACGGTCGCTAAGAAAGTGGTTTATCACCCTTAGGGCTCTTACACACGAACAGCAGTTTGCTGTCGACGTATGTAACTGCAGCCGACGTTAGAAGTCGGCGGCTAGCTGTCGCGTCGACACGCGTTGGCGGCTGCCGCCGGCTGATGTCGACAGCTAGCCGCGTCCGCCATTTTGACAGTCGAATGCAGTTAGCCCAGGAGCGAGGACGTGCACAAAATGAGCCTAATAGAAGAAATTGATTCTGAATTGCTTATTAGTGCTGTCAAAAAAAATGAAATAATTTGGAACTTGAACCTAGAAGATTACCAAAACAAAATAATGAAAAATAGAGCATGAGCGGTTTGAATTGCATAGAAATGAGTTCTTTCTCTTGCGTCGACGACGATGGCGTAAAAGCAACAACAGTGTTTCTTCAACTTTAAATCCATTTTCAACTGGCTCTAGTACAAAGATAGTCAACAACATCGGCGTTGTCGTGTCAACCGCTTGCCGCAGGCAGGTCGACAGCTAGCTGCCGACAGGTGACGGCGACTGCAGTCACCTCTGCCGTCGTCAACGTGCTGCTCGTGTGTTAGAGCCCTTAGGTTGAAATTCATTGGCGCGTCAGGGAACAACAAGGTTGATTTTCCCATGCAAATATATTCTGACAGCTACTAAGTAATACTAAAACGTCATAGTTCCTGTCGCTATTTTACTGGCACATGAAATTTTCTCAAAACTGGTACACCACTTTCTTGGCCGACCGTACTGTGACATTTAAATTAGCTACTTAGATATATATTAGAGATGCGCCGAATATTGGTTTCACCGAATAACCGAGTACCGAATACTATTCGGTTTTACCCTTACCGAACCGAAAATTCGGCCGAATTATTCGGTTTACCATTCCATTGCTTTGCCACGTTAACATGTTCTAACTACGTCTCTACTGGCAATATGACGAGAGGACCGTAGCTCACCGCCAATCTCCCGCATGTTGATATAATATGATTGAAATATTTTGTTTGGAGGTTTAAAAATATAAATTTTGGTTTAATGCTGATTTGAGGTTTTAAAATTAAAATAAATGTTGACTATACATAGGTTAAGAAATAAATACATTGATTTTTGGTTTAAAATAGTTAATGTTGATTTGGAGCTTAATTGCTTTCATTTTATTAGCTTTATTCAACAAAATTTTCATAGTATTTCTTTGACTTATAACAGAAAAAGTTGTGTCTTTTAATTCTATACCGGGTCATGTAGCTAGGCTTCTCAAAAGGAAGGATAATGATTTGTCACTATCCCAACGCTTGGCAAGCGGGTTGGTGACTCAGTTTGGCCAATGGTGGGGAGAAAACGCTTCTGCCATTCTCCTTCTGACAATTCTCATTTCTTCTCTATGCGCTGCAGGGGTGTTATTATTTTGATAACACAATGAAAAATTAATTTGGGTGTTATACCATCGTTGTTTTGTTGCAAGGGTCGTGATCACGAAACTGAATTCATAATTAACCCTAGTGATAGTGACCATGAAAGTTTAACACAATTAAAACAATATTTTAAGAATAAGTCGGGAATACCTAGAGCTGATTAAAAATAAAAATAAAAATATAGATATCTTTGCGAGCAGTAAATTTAAATTTAAGTCTGATTTTACTAATATTTTAATGAATAGATAACATAACATTGTATTATAACAAATAACACATGTTAATAATTGTATGTAATTTAATAGGGGTTAAAGTATGAAATTGCCGATTATTTTCCCACTTTTTATTTTGTTTATAGCTCTAAAATATAGTCATATTATTGCGTAATTCTTTTTGTATTGCATCAAAAACTAAATACAGTAAATTTTGACTAAAAAAAAAATGCAATACTAGCGCCTATTACTTCAAAGGAAGTCGTTGAAAAGACCCCTTACAATGTGTCAGCTGACCTTCTTGCTTCAATTAAGTATATTTGTATTATATACTTTGATTTTTAGAAATTTAAATACTATAATGCGTAGCTTTATAACCATCTAACATTCACCTTTAATTGCATCGAAAACGGTTCAGGCGTTTTTAAAAAAACTAAAAAATTGTTAGTATGGAAAAATGACTTTTCTCGATTTCGTCCATACAAAACGGCAATTTCATACTTTAACCCCTAATATGAATCATCAATATACTGTAGTACTTATTATTATATTTGTTTAGGGCCTGTTTCACAATCGCTGAGTAAAGTTCTGGGTAAGCTACTTCGACCCTATCTGCTCAGTAAACAATTTTTCACGTTTCACAATCCCTGAGTAGGGTTAATCACCACTTTATCTGCTCGTTAAGTTAACCACCGGATGCACTGCCAAGTAGCCTTTTACTTGACAAGTAAATTTAAAAAGATAACCTCAAATACCTCATTTCCAAATTTTCATCAACAACAAGTTATTTTATTATATAAATGGACAGTTTTGCAGTCATTGTAAAATAACACAATGTTCGTAATGGTAAATTCAATGCAAACAAAATCACCACACAAAAAGTACCAAATTTGACATTTGTCATTTACTGACTAACTGACGTTGACTCGACATAGAGTTTTTGTTGAAACCTCGTTGCGTTCCATTCTTACAGAAACATTGATTTTAGAACAGGTGAAATGACTCATTTACATTACAGTGTAAACATTTTTTTGTACGAATTTATTGTTTTTATTACTTATAATCATCACAAAAAATATTTTTAATAATAATTCTGTGATTACTATACTTTATAGAAACACATAAATTATTCTTACCTTGAAACGAAACGTAACTTGTAAGTATGTATTAATTATATAATCTTCACTTTAATTTACTGATTGGATGATTGTGAAATGCAAAGAAAGTTAACGAAAGGATTTAACCTCTATGTAATTAACTCGTTGAGTAACTACTTAAGCCTTTACTTAATGATTGTGAAACAGACCCAAGTCTATAGATTTTCATTTCTTATATTATTATATTTATAAAATTGTGCTTCCTCATTATAGTTTCGTTAGTTTGCACTCAAGTTTATTTACGGAAAACCTGTTATTGGCCTTACTTTATGTATCTTGTTCTAATTACTTAAATTCTATGTTAAACGCTGTTGGTTTTCGAATAAATAAAAATAAATGAAATAAAATAAATAAATAAACATTTTCAAACAAATTCCTTGTAAATGCGAGCATTAACTTGCAGTTATAGAATGAATCTCCAGCCCGCTCCCAAGGGAACGCAGCAACAATCCGCCGGTTGTCGGAGTCTTAGGGAATTTACTCGTTCTCTGGACAAAAGAATTGGTACAGTTATTCAAAGGATTTCAAGCAAACCTAGTTAAGGTAAATGTGGTTTAAGTTTTTTCGTGTAATACGAACTTGATTTACAATGGGGCTTTGGGTGTGCTATAGAAAACTTTGATGCTGGATTTTTTATTTAATACCTAGTAATAATATAGATAATTACTTTTATCAGAAACAGATATACGAAAAAAACTAAAATAATGAATCTTTCGCAGCTTTATGCCTATTATACTTGTATTTTAATTAAAAATATTACTACAAACTCAATTCAATCTAATATAAAATTACATGAAAAACCAAACACGCACAATCTACGAAACAAACACAAACTTGTACTTGCTAGGAAACGCACTAACTACGGGAGGAAAACCATACTATTCGAGGGAGTGCAGCTATACAATAACTTGCCGAATGATATTAAGGAATGTGATTCTATCTCTTTGTTCAAGAGTAAACTAAAAAAATATGTTTGCACGCTGTAGACTACTATTCGTAAGTTGATTAATAAGGCACCAGAGATATAAGATATAAAATTTTATGTAAAATATTATTTACCTAATCTCATTTTAAGTGAAACTGTAATGTTTTTTATGAGAAATAAATTTCTTTAAACCGATCATTATATAAGGAAATACAACAACTCGCTGCCAATTTGATAATTTATATGGATGGTTTTTAGGTGCGCATATTTAAAAATCGAGTGTAGGTATGTTGTATGTACTTATCAGAATCTGGTGGTGACTATTCAAGTCGAAATTACATTCGATTGGTTTAACCGCATGTTAGATCTAATTTCGTTATGATGATTTATTTACGTAAAATGCACTCATCAGAACCTTGTTTCCATTACAGTCTTCGTCATATGTATTCTTATTTATTTACATTAGCTGATGCCCGCAACTTCGTACAAGTAGAATTTTGAGTTTATAATTATTATTCCATAGAAACCGTATCTTTTACCGGATTAAAAAGTGGCCTATGTGCTATTCCAGCCTGCGATCTGATTTTATGCTAAGACCATTAAGATAAGTTCAGCGAGTCTGGCATGATGATGGCGAGTAAAAATATCTATCTTAGATTAGCTTGTTAGTAATTATTACCTTGTAAACCTGCCTGCTATGCCAATATTCCAGAGGTAGTGACAAGAATCGTCTTTCAAAGTAATGCTGGTTTTAATTCATCTACCCTGTATACAAGGGTATAAATGAACGATCCCCAACGCGCTACATATCAAACTCGGTTCACCCCCGCGGGACCAAACGTTCATCAGTTGACCTATTTCTAACAGCTGTTCTGAGTAAAGCTACAAGATTGTGAGTTTGTAATATTAAATACTTTGAAGTGTATTTTGGAAAGCTTATAAATAACAAAGGACTTTAAAAATGAAATTCCTGCCCACAAAACTTCCGCTTACAAGAGACTGATGTAACCATAGAACATGGAAAAAGGCTGACATGCACCATTTGTTTAAGAAACGACGTCGCCTCTTACGCCCCACTATACATATACGAGTTCGAAGAACGCCAATCAAGCGAATTCTTTTGAGGTCTCGCGACCAATAGGGTCGCGCGATGTCAAAAGAAACCAATTACAGCGCTCACGTTTGGGCAGAAGTATAAGCATTTGCTCAAAACCTCTGTAGCGCCTGCCCCGCCTACATCGCCTTTCTATTCTTTTTCCATGCCTCTAACCATTCAGCTAGCGAGACATTTTTTTGTGTAGGTAGATGAATTTATTCGAGGCTTCACGTTCGCTTTAAGCGCTATATATTTTTCATCATTTGCTCTTATGACGTATTAATAATTTAGTCAATATATTATAATAGGAAACTAAAAAACCCCTTAACTTATAATGCTTTTGAGCTACCAAGATATTTTTTGTGTCAAATTTATTAAAGGCTTTATGCTGAAAGCAAGTGGGGTTCTATATTCATCATTTGCTCTTTCGACGTAATAGTATAGTAATAAAGTCAGAATATTAAAACAAGTCTACAGAACCGTACACTCGTATGGCCCAACATAACTAAAAAGAATCTTCCTTTGAACAAGTCTCAATGTTTAATATTCTTATTACCAGCAGTTACAGACATAATTCCAGAAAATCTGCAAAAAAGTTGTACACGATGGGAATGGCTAATGAGTGCGTCTGCCTTGGCTTTGCCTCTTCCTGGAATGGTTGCTATTTAAGTTTTAAATAGAGTTTTTCCTTTTCAATTATTTATTACGTTAGTCTATACGTATGAGTGTAGAAGTTAGATAGTCATCTCCATTTGTGGTTCCTATCAAAATGTTGGTGTAATATTTTGCTAAGCTTTTGCATAGCTGCTATCGCAGGCCTTGAGCGTGGAGACCGAATCCAGAAATTCCGTAACGAAAATAATCTAACACCTACACCCACATACTCGGGGCGAGGCAAGATCGAACAATTTTGAATTTCCGAAATTTAAAAGAATTTAGAAGTAAATAAGGATTTTGACAGTATGGTTGCCTATGGTAACCATACCTGCCAAAATAACAGAAAAAAATAATTACAAAAGTCAAAATTAGAAAAAACATAAAATATAAAATTAAGCTATTGCATAGCTTCTATCGCGGGCCTTGAGCGTGGAGACCGAATCCAGAAATTTCGTAACGAAAATAACCTAACACCCCCCACTCCGACCGGCACAGCGGTGATACTTTTTAGTTTTATAATTGCATAAGTTGATAAAAAATGCTATGCAATAGCTTTACCGCGGCAGTCTCCGAGTGCCACACGTCTTTTTAATTCAAGAACATTATTGTTATTGTATGTGATGCTGTCCAAATTCATTTTATTTATTTATTGCAAGTTGCTAGTACAAGTAATAACTTACGTAACTGAAGCGTGGTCGCTCATTATGGGTCTCATACGCTCATGGACTGGTCGCAAAGTGGACAGTAATGCTAGGCATTTAACGCCATAGGAACAGAAAAGAGGATATCCATAGGAGATTTAGATAACCAACATCAATCGAACAAACTGCGGAGCTGAAATGACAGTGGGCGGGACATATTTTCAAGAGACTTTACAAACGACCCTGCTCAGCTATTAGGCACAAAGAAAAACATAAGTAGGTACTCGCCCTAGATAACAAAACAGAAACCCTATGTTTTTAGGGACGAAGTTTCTGGAAATTTTCTGGTAATTTGCTATGACAAATTTTTTCGTATATATATTTTTAAATTTTAGTCGTTTTTGAAATAATTCCAACACACAAACATTTAATCAAAGCTAAAAAAATATATTTATAAAGGCATTATAATACCATTTTGGAGCTTTTCATTTAAAGTATTAGACAGGTTTTATTACCTTTGTAGGAAGGAAGAACTTCTGAAGTTATGAAGGCGTTAAATCCTGAGTTCCTTAGAATCGGAAGCAAGTGATATATGATCAGGCATGCACTGTTTATCGTCTTCGTGTTAGTAATAAAATCTAATGTTTTGACTTTAAGCGTTCTGTTAAGGTTTATGAAAGGTATAAGCAGCGAGGAAACGTGTTTCATTGATATATATTTTAAGATGCCTATTAAGAAAAACATATAACTATTAGGGGTTAAAGTATGAAATTGCCGTTTTGTATGGACGAAATCGAGAAAAGTCATTTTTTCATACTAACATTTTTTTAGTTTTTTTTAAAAACGCCGTTTTCGATGCAATTAAAGGTGAAAGTTAGATGGTTATAAAGCTACGCACTATAGTATTTAAATTTCTGAAAATCAAAGTATATAATACAAATATACTTAATTGAAGCAAGAAGGTCAGCTTACACATTTTAAGGGGTCTTTTCAACGACTTCCTTTGAAGTAATAGGCACTAGTATTGCATTGTTTTTTTAGTCAAAAGTTACTTTATTTAGTTTTTGACACAATACAAAAAGAATTACGCAATAATATGACTAAACTTAAGAGCTATAAACAAAATAAAAAGTGGGAAAATAATCGGCAATTTCATACTTTAACCCCTAATATTAAACGCTCCATTGCACCAGCGTTTAGCATTTGCCGGGTCGCGACCCGGTACCAGGCCAACAAAATAAAATACCGGGTCGCAACATCTCGTGTTGTTTATAAAACAATACCTATTACCAATCGCCCGGCATGCGAGGAGATGCGGGTTCGAGTCCCGCCTGAGACATAATTTTTCAAGTTTATATACTGATATTATAATTGCAATTTTAATTCCTAAAATATCAAATAAATTAAATGTTTGGGAAACACTGGTTTAGGTCACGCCAAGATCTTGGGGTCCCGGGTTCGATCTTCGGGTCGGGCAATAAGAGTTTTGAATTTTCTAACATTTCTCGGGCTTGTGATCATCAACCCGCATTTGGCAAGCGTGGTGGTCACCATCATTTGATTGATGTGGTAACTTTATAATAATGATGGAGGCCTTTGCCCTGCAGTGGCATGAGTATAGGCCATACCTAACTATTTTTACATTACTATAATTTTAACACATTGAGTGCCTAATAAACGGCGCCGTGGGGGAGCGGGGGGCCGAGCTCACGGCGCCGAGAGATTATTTTGTTTTGATCTTTTTTATGGGTTATTTATAACTTATTATTAGGTTTATGGATAAAATAAAACAACTAATCAAGGCCGACTACACGGCGCCGTTTTTTACTTAAATTTATTCCAAATTATATATTACTTTTTTTTAATATACCATGCTAGGGTGCTTTCTATCAACTATAGACACATTTAAAAAATTTGGGCCTACGCGAACATCTCTGATAATAAGGTGGGAATCCAACCTAGGTACAGAAAAACGTACTAATCAAATTAACACCCACTGAACATTTAGGTGGTTTTTTTCCTGTATTGCATTCATCTTTAAGTCATGTTGAATATGCGTTACGGAATGTATGATAAATGACAATAAGTTGCTTTTATTAAAACTTTCATCACTGGAACAATGGCGGAGTTAATGATATTTATAAGGAAACACTAATAACTACATTTATGGTTACAAACAATATTGATAATTAACAAAAAAAACCTAATAACAACTAAGAAAAATATCAAATCACAAACAGTGACCAATCCATTCCCAACCACTGCTTGGGTTGCTTAACTGTGGTAATCACTAACAAAGCGCTGTCGGCACTGTGCTAAAATCACATCTCTCAACTACACAATATTACACTGTTTCTACCAAACATATACGTACACTCAGGCGTTAAAATAAATTTTGATTAATATTTTAAGCGTACGTTGTGGTGTGAAAGAAGATATTGTCACAAGGATTAAGAAAGGGATGCTTAGATGGTTTGGACATGTAGAGAGGATGAATGAGAGAAGAATGACTAGACAGATCTACAAGACGAGTGTGAAAGGGAACGTTGGAAGAGGAAGGCCTAGACGAACCTATCACGATCAAATCGGGGATGTTCTGAAGAAAGGTCAGGTCAAGAGTACTCTAAACCGACGAGAATGCATGAAAAGATTGATGAATGTGGAAGAAGCGAAAGATGTATGCCAGGATCGTAGTAAGTGGAAGGCCTTGGTCTCTGCCTACCCCGTTGGGAAGGAGGCGTGATAATATGTACCTATGTATTTTAAGCGTATCCATAACCTCGCCATATATACGTTTTATTATGGATTATAACAAAAAAAAATTAATAAGACAAAGTGGTCAAGTCACTCAGCCCACCACGAATGCTCACCAAAATTTTTTGCCTTTCCATATTTTTTTTTACACAACAACAATAACTGACTACCAGTTAAAAGAAAACAATGGAAAACGCTATGCTCGAAGTTTCTCTCAAATTTGTAAAGAATGTATCAAAACGAAAATTGCTATGCTAAAAATTTCTGCTCGTTGACACCGGCCTAGGTACCTGTAAAATAAAATTTTCCTAATTTGATGTAACCTTGCGTGTTGGATAATCAATTCCTTAAATACCGTTTTCAAGGGGTCGCGCGTCAGGTCTGAGCTCCAGGGTTCGATTTTCGGACGAATGTAGAAAACTACTGTTCTGTATTGTCTCGGTTCTGGTTATTTGCGGTACCTTCGCTGTTTCTGAAAAGTGCTTTTAGTAGCTATTAATTTGTTAAGAAATCGTTTATTTACTTTATTTGATATTTTAGCAACTTAATTGCACTTATAATATCAGTATATAAACTTGAATTTTTTTTTCCCGCCTGAGAAATAAAAATTTTCAAGTTTATATACTGAAATCGTTTATTTTGCCACAGTAAACACAATTAACATAAAGCACAGGTAAGTACACCAAAATATTATAACAACAAACAAAACAGTACAAACACAATAATTAAAACAGACATTAATGTCAACAGTGTTTGCTGCAGCAAACATGGGTCAAGGCTCAGCATAAGTTCCTACCCCAAGGCGGAAACACTGATTTTCAGCCGTCACCCAGAGGTTGCGCAGATACAATAAAAAAAATGAAGAAAAATATTAAATTAAAATTGAAAACACCAAAAACAGAAGTATGTGTAATGTAGGTGTAAGGTATGTGTTAAGGGAGTGTCATATTAAAAATATTAATAATAGTGAACAAGAGTGAAATACATACATAAATTCGATTATTTGTGAGATGTTGTTTTGAAAGTAACAAATATACATACGTGATTTAACGGCAGCGATCAGCACTCAATCGGTAAGGGAGAGCAACCGCCATTCAGAGAACGCATCCGAAATGCATAATTTTTGTATTTCTAGTAGGTAAACTTTTAAATTCTTTTTAAATTTAATTTATGTTTTTATTTTCCTAAAGGTAGGTGGTAAATCATTCCAGCATTTCGTTGCACTGAAGTGGAAGCTGCCCCTGAAGGCCACCGTGCGGTGTCTACCCGCCGTCAACTAAGTGCGAACGCTCCTGGTTCCATAACGTTCATGAAACGGTGAGGTTTTGATCTTTTGAAAAAGATAGTCCGGCTCCTTACATTTTAGGAGGTCAAATAAAAGACAGGCCAAGTGAAGACGCGTTCTCGCCTTGATGTCGAGCATAGATGCTTCGGATAGGAGTAACCAAAATAACGTATATGATGTTGTCCAAATTTATATTACTTTATATTTTAATTATACCCTAACCTGAGCACTATTATCATTTTAATCTAATCCATCCATCGAGGTTACTGATCAATATATATCTGACGCTTACTGTACATCAGAGACAAACAAACAAGTAGGCAGTTTAGAAAGCCTTTGGGCAATAATTGGTTTATAGATATCTTGAAAACTTTTAAGCTTTCACTCCATTCCCGTCGAATGCCTGCCTGGAGGCTATTTCGAAGCATCAATAGGGAGTGTTCAAGTTAGCTTCAAGTTTCGGAAACTACCTACATGTTGAGGATGTTGGTTTTGGGATTAATTTGAATGTCAGCTGTTTATTAGTTCTAAGATTCCTTAGTTCCGGTTTACTGAGTTAATTTAGCAGCAATATTTACTGTTAGTTTAAACTCTATTTATTGGACAATCTATTAAGCATAAAACCTTATAAGAAGGCTTAAGGCGGCACAGCGGACAGAGCAAAATGTGGTGATTCCTCAAAATCAGAAATGAGAGAACCTTTAAGTGAACTGAGATAGCTAACATTGCTCGAAGAATTGCAAAGATAAAATGGCTGTGGGTGGGACACATAGATTCTGGGTAAGCTCGCTCCATCTTAGGCTTCTTCTTAACCTTAGAGTTAAGTATATAGTCAAGAGCAAGCCCATTGATAATTTAAAAAAAAAACAAGAGGAACCGATGGCCGTGGTGGGGGGAAGGTTTTTTGAATGACGACCATGCACTTTTTGATGATCTGGGGAAATAACCTCCAGAATGCGGGTAGCAAGGGACCGATAGCTATCTAGATCTTCTAAGGAGAGGCCTATCTACTGCAGTGGAAATCGTCTGACTAAGATATTGATACATACATACATATATATTATCACGCCTCCTTCCCAACGGGGTAGGCAGAGACCAAGGCCTTCCACTTACTACGATCCTGGCATACATTTTTCGCTTCTTCCACATTCATCAATCTTTTCATGCATGCTCGTCAGTTTAGAGTACTCTTGACCTGACCTTGATGAAGATGGTTATTTGTAAAACATCATTAATTAAGTCTTAGTAGCGTAAAGCTTGTTTTTTGCTTTCAGATTTTTCTCTTTGTAGTTATTTTTTATATTAGTCCAGTTTTTGCGAGTGCTCAGTTTTTTTGCAGTTGTATTTTTTGTTTTCTTTTGTGCATTGTGCCAAGTACTGTGTACATTCTTCCAAATTTCAAATTTAATTACATATCTCCTCACACATAGCAAATTAACCTCTAATGCATGTTTGAATCACTAATAATATTGGTGCACCGTACTACGTTATATGCTACGATCACTGCAACGGGGACTTTGACAAATGCCCTCCCATAACTCGTGCGATCTCTTCCTACACACCATTGTTGGGAGAGCTCTGTCCTGTCGAGTTCGGTATTAAGGTGTCCAGAAACTATCCGATCCAAACATTGTTAGTTATAATTACCAAATAAAATCCTAGGTGGTTTGACGACCTCCTTGGTGAAGTAAATTATACCCTGGTTATCAAGGTGCTACTCATTCCGAGGACCCGAGTTTGATTACTGAATAATATAGAAAGAAGTATTTTATTATGTTTTCTCGGGTCTGGGTGTTTGTATCTTCGTTGTTCCGATTTTCTTCCTTTGGTGTCAGAACAATTATGTTTTTAATTGTCCACATTTATTATTACATATATAAAAACTGCTTAATTTTTAGTCGGTTATAAAAACCTAATTCAAAACTAAATTTTGTAATTATATTATTCTTATTTATTTGTGTTCAAAAGTCGGATACTTTCCGGACAAGCTCAACATTTTATTCAAACACACAGCATTCGCGGGTTAAACGAAAGCTCATTTCACTCTGGCTGATGTGAAACATCGTTTCGGGCATTATCGGCCAGTGAATGTGCTAAGTCAGGGGCTACTTATCTAAGCTATTACTCGTACTAAGTGAAAGGTATTTGCATTCAGCATGTTTGTAGGACAGGTGTGAGGAATGGTTCAGTAGTAACTGACTTAAAAAAAGGAGGGAAGGTCTAATACAAAATTATATACTACCAGGCAACGATAGGGCCAAGTAGCAATGATACAGGCGATGCCAGAATAGTAACTCATATTAATGCTTATTATAAACTTACATAAATAATAACAAGTAAGTTATGATTGTTTACAGAATTAGTTAGGGGTCCTTGAGGATACTTAAAAAAGTTAAACGAAGCAAAGGGTATTATGCGTTTCCATTTTAATTAGGCAAAGAAACCCGAACTACTCGCACCTTTGGAGGTGAGCTATGGTGAATCATAGACTAAATTGAAACGGAAATTGATATTCAAACGTTAACAATGCTGCTGTCTCTCGCTAAATCCCAATCCAGGAAATTAGATCATTCTTTCACTGAGAAATGTTACTTTGAAGTGCGCACGGCCGATTAAGCTATTACTTGACGTTTCTATTTCAAATTAATACGGAGACGATTTTGAATTACGGAGATGTGGGTTGGTTGAACTTTAACGAGAAAGGGATCATATCCATTTGATTGATGTGATATAAAAAACTTGAGAGGTGTCAAGAGACACCCGGATGGAACGAAGTTCATTTTTAGTGAAGGAATTGTAATAAAATTTTATTTTATTTTAAATTAATTTTTATTTCTCTCTCCCACTCCCTCTCCCTCTCTCTCTTTCTCTCTCTCAGACAGAGAAACACACGCACGCCGCACGGCTTACAACTAATAATATAGCAAAAAGTGTCGTTCAAAAAGTGTCGTTACAATTTTTTCGGTCTAGCCCCCTTTCGCAACGCGCGATAAGGAACTTCGTTCCAAAAACTACATAGGTACATAATCTTCGTCAAAATAATGTCCCAACCATGTCCCAACTTAATCCCTCAACCCCCAGGAGGCACTCGGGTGCCACGATAACAATAGATTTCAATTGTGTCTGGAATAACTCACGATCGAGGGACTCATGGACTCGGGAGAGTGCGCTCATTTGACATAGGTGCAAATTTAGTACTACAATTGTCACATACTATTTCATAACGACATAATTTGGCCGGGTTATAAAGTTGACTATTACATAAAGTCAACGTCAATCATTTCAATTCAATTGATGACAGTAATTTTAGGTGTTTGTTTGGTACCGAACTGTGTATCTACTTCTTATTTTATCGCGCCTTATTAAAATTTAGCAATAAACGGGTAAATGCACTGTGTTAATTATTTAAAGGTAAAATTGTATTTATATTCCCGACATGACGATTCGATCCGATTACTGAGCAAGCGGGTTGTTAGTTTCCGACAAGTGCCAATAGATGGCGTTCGGTGTAGTTTGCACCGCAGTTTGTTCTGCTTTATCTGAATCATTATAAGGTAGTGGACAGGAATGTATAGTTCTGCTGCTCACAATGCACAAGTTCGATCCCCAGCCGAGCTAAAAAAAACAATATTTTCATAATTGGTTTAGGTCTGGAGGGCGTTTAACGTTGGTCCCAGCTTCTGTCTGGGCTGTCTCTCGTATCTGTGAGTATTGTGTGGAGCCTCTCACAATTATTTTATGCCGAATTTGTTTGTTTATACCAGTAAACACTTTCCGATGTGATTTTCCCAGACGTATCCGTAGACGTAATAAAATTAGAAAAGTTTTATTGTGTACCTACTTCCCCAGACTTCGACTCGACCCTTTACATTGCGTAATAAGGATATTTCGAGTTGAGAACATGAAAGTTATCGGTTTCAATTACTTTGCCGATTCAATGATATTAGTGTTTTGTACGCCACTGAATTTGGCTTTGGCCATTTTCGGCCAAAGCCGAAGTTGTCTACAAAGTTTTGTAATTGTGTTACTTGTTACCAATACTCGAGAGCATATTTGAGGCATGCGGAGTTTTAGCAAAATTCATCACCGTCATCGCCAGCCCATATTCACTGCTGGACACAAACTAAAGCATTCTGCCAAAATCACGCCTGGCATTCTGTTTGGCAATCGCAGTTAAGCTTCTGATGGAAAAAGAGGCAGCTATCTATCCTTAACTAGCAGTACCTCTTTAGACATCTTCTCTCCCTCTTACATCTGCCCTCTTACGACACCCGTGGCAAGAGTAATTGTGGTGCAATTCATTTGTGTGCCGACATCATACAACGAGTGAAATTAGACAGATGTTTCATAAGTAAGAAAAATAATACTAATTTTTCGGGCATTATCGGCCAGTGAATGTGCCATGTCAGGGGCTACTTCTCTGAGCCATTACACGTAGGTTACTAAGTAAAAGGCATTTGCATTCAGCATATCATACCAATTTTGTTACATTTATATTAGGTGTAAAATCTATAACTCTTTTACAGTTTACTTATGACACAAAAGAAAACCAACAAACGACATAGTTTTGATAATATGTTAAGTGCAAACGTGCTTTAAATAAGTTTAATTATGATTGCTGTGGTAATATGACTTCAATGATGGAGGCCTTGCAGTGGGATGATTCAAGGCTGTTACTTCATTCTTGTTAAGTAAACTTTGTTTTTTCAATCGCAACGCAAGCAAATATCCATCGATACGGTTTTTGTCAGCTTGTCATACATTTACGCAATTGACCTACTGGCGGAATCGACACGTCACTAATTCCACCAAACAAGTTCGATGGCAATATGGGGCAGCCATCATTTTTGCGCGTCACTTCGCATGTTACAGTAAAATGGAACCGTCAGTTCATAATGAATTTAATAAATTTAAAGGTCATTTTGTTGATGGAACTCTGAAGTGACTCTCAATTGAAGTATTTTTTTTGTAATCAATGGGCTTGCTCTTGACTACATACTTAACTCTACGGTTAAGAAGAAGCCTATGATGGAGCGAGCTTATCCTGAAAGTGGCACTGGTTCTCCCACTCACCAGCGGAACACAGAAAAACTGATTGGCGACTCCGGGAGGAGGGTGGTAGAATCAAGAATATTTTCTTTTACTGATTATTTTACCTTTCGTATACAGGGTGGCCTGGGAAAGAAAGTTTTTTTAGTGGCAAAACCGCCCTTGCCCACATTTAGCATCATCATACCAGCCTAACGACGCCCACTGCTGCGCATAGGCCTCCCCTAAGGATCTCCACGACAATCGGTCCCGCAACCTGGCATCCCGACCTTCATCAGATCCACGGCCTACCTGCAGATCGTCGACCGGTGCACGATCGCCAATTCAGATGCCTTACTCTGCAACACAATGTCCGTATATTCAAATTCATCTGTCTCTGTCACTCATACCGACGTCTTAGAATATCTGAAAGAAACAGATATATCCGTAAATACGAGCTTCGTGTTGCAGAGTACGGCATCAGAACCATCACGGCCATCGGTTCTTCTTACATGTGTCTCGTACCCACTACAGCTTCAGCTCGGCAATTCTTCGAGCGATTTCGGTTATCTTAGTTCTCCTACGTATTTCTTCATTTCTGATTCTATCACGCAGGGAAATACTAAGCTTTGTTCTCTCCATTGCCTGCTATATATAAATTTAGTTTAATTTATTATTTGATTACATCAATAATGTGAGCAATTGAGTTGTTTACGTTTGTAATTATGCTAAGAACTGGCGTCCAGTGCGCAGAAAGTTTTTTGTTCTACTCCTTTTCAGGTCAAAATCTTATTCATAGAACTGCATTTTCAATATGCATGGTGTCCCGTAAAAAGCGTGCCAATTTGGCACTGGAGATAGCTTATAGACCTTTCAGATTATCATTCAAGTATTTTTTCTTAATACAAATCATCCAAAAATGTCTTATTATCTCCCGTTCCATATGATTTTTATTAGAAATTACTTTTATTTAAACAAAAAATTATTTTACAAAATGTTTCGAATTTTTGAACATTGCTCGGATATGTGATCACCAATCCGTATTCGGCAAGTGTGGTGGTTATTAAGCCTCATTATCTATGCCTTATTATGTTATCATTGCTATGGTAACTTGAATTTAATGATGAAATTCTTTCCCTTGCAAGAGATGATTAGGGACGTTACTTTATTTTTACTTTTATTTGAAAGGCTTTGCCTACTATCCCAATTATTAATGTCGATTAATCGTGCATTTTTGGCACATTGGAAATTATTTTTATTCAGAAAAATGCCAATAGGTGGAATTATCTCTTAAACCATCAGACTTTCATGAGAGGCATGCTATGTTTGTCTAAACAGTCAGTGGCTAAGCTATCTCCTGTGTCAGTCTGACACGCTGTTTCTAGGACATTCTGTATATTTCAGATTTGTGACCTGGCTGTAAATTTTTAGCTCTGCTACCGAGCTGGAATGAAAATTGTAAATATTAAACCGAATTGAGGGCCGATGCAAACTCAATTCAGTTGCCAAATAAATCGCCGGCCGTTATGAATGATTCGAATGAACTTCAAGCGATAAGAAGGTATTTCCAGTTTGAAATTGTCGGATAAAGTTCGGATTCAAGTCGAAATAATTATTTTAATGCAGACATAATGTTTGTGTTGATAGCCCGATGGGCGCGGTGATCTGACTTTAGCAAGAGATCAGGTTTTAATTCCTCATAATTATTATCATAGCCAAACGATGCCACTGCTGGACATAGATAATGATATACATAGATGCTTTTTGTTGCACACCAAACAATTAAATTATAATTAGATGCATTTAAAGCTGTACAGTTTAGGCAGTCTTATCGCTGGCAGCGATTTCTTCCAGACAACTCCAGGAATCTCCACAACAATCACTCTCACACCACTCGCATCCAGTGGCCTCCAGCCGCTTTCGCCAGATTGTTGGTCCACCTGGTTGTGGACCTACAGATCGTCGTTCGGTGCGTGGTCGCCATTCTTGAATCTTTCCACCCCAAAGGTCATTGTTTTTTTTTTAATATACCTCTCACCCACTGCCACTTTAGCTCTGCCATTCTTCAAGCAAAAACTATTCCTAGTACTGCTCAATTGAAGGCAACTAAGCAAAAATAAAACATTTTGCTTTTATTTTGTATCACTAGACATTAATATTTCACTTT
This sequence comes from Anania crocealis, assembly GCA_949315895.1. Taxonomy (NCBI): domain Eukaryota; kingdom Metazoa; phylum Arthropoda; class Insecta; order Lepidoptera; family Crambidae; genus Anania; species Anania crocealis. The sequence goes on from OX438880.1 coordinate 1,307,273, forward strand.
ATAAAATAGGTTTTTTTAGTTAAAGAAAAAATGAGGCAATTATAATGTGACTATTTTTTGCTCGTATACCTACGAGTGGTTATTCATAGGTATTGAAGATAAGGTGTTTTGTCATAAATTTCTCATTTAAATGTGCTTGTTACTAATATATTTCTCTAAAGCTTTGTGTTAAAAAGCCCTGAGCCATCTTCGTTATACAAAATACAAAACAGGCTATTTTGTGTTTTTTTCAGTAATTTTTTTATTAATAAAGCTTAAAATGCCTGTATTGGCTGTACACACTTGACATCACCCTACCAAAATACTCAAGAAAACATTCGAATTCCAAATTCAAAGTTAAAATCGCAACGGAATCATTTATTTTCTTAATCAAAACCCAATCGTATTAATTACAGGAAGAGCCCGGAGTTCCAAGTTTGAGACTCAAGAAATTATTACCGAAGTTTCCATCGATATAAATGTTATTTAATTCCTTGTATAACTCAGTTTTATAAATTGGTAAAGTTCATTGCTTCGGGCAAGGTCGCGTCATTTGGGTAATCATGGAGGCGAAAAGCATTGTTTGTTATTTATCTTTGTGTTGCGACAGATGATTTATTGGGTTTTGTAACGATAGCAACGTGATTGAGTCAAGACAAATTGATGGTGAATGTTTTAGTAATCCGATGTGTGTTGTCGATGATTGCCTATTTTCTTAGCAGTTTAAGACACACATTGTTCAATTATTCTATCTGTTCCATGTCTCTGAGAAAATTTCGTCTATCACTGTTAGACGCAAAATGTTAAATTGTTTAACTAAAAATACTTTGTTCTTTTTCTTTTCTTTTAGTTTTTATCTTTAATTTTGCTGTGTGCTACTGTCGTCTGTCCATTGTAGTGTGACTTAGTGTAGCTTTCTTGATTAATTAATATTATGCATGCTGTGTTCGCCTATAAGAGGCTTTACATTTAGATATATTTTTGTTGTGTTACATGTTTAATGTTAGTTTTAATGTAACAGCTGTTGGTGAACCTGATAAATAAAAAATAAAAAAAATATTATGCCTATATTACGCAAAATCACCAGTCATTTGAAAAGCCTTTGAATTTTAAGGTTTATTAATAAATATTCTTCGTAAACATTGATAACCGATTTAATTATATTGATACACAAATTGTAACCGAACACTACAAAGTTTGTTGAAGTATTTTTGTTTTCATTCCAAGAATAATCTGCTCTGCCATTTGTAGTCCTTGGAATACCCATCTTAATACTAAGAAATGATTTCATCAATAATATATTTTGTTTTTCGTACCAGCCAATAAGGGATAAGATAATTATTTTACTGGATGTTTTGTTATAAGCAGCTCGTACTTTGTAATCTCAATAACATAAGAGTAAATTGATTTGGGGTTTCACGATGTTCCTTTTTTAAGGGCTTTTGGAATTTAGACGCCATGATCACGACAGTTCTCCTAGAAGGAACGAAGATACGAAAGTTTTTCCACGATTATGTGCCTAATTTCATCAATTATGTAGGAAACTCATTAGAAGAAACATGGTTCGTTACGTGTTATAAACTCAGAATCAATTATTTGCGACAGTGATTGTGAAAGTTTAAAACAGTATACTCAAAACATAACCTAAGTCGTTGATAAGAAAGTCATCGAAACAAAATAAATCTCCATAAGAACCAAGGTCACCACAGCTCTTCGTATTACCAAGCATCTACGCAGTGGACTGGCCTCATCAACTGCAGAACTGATAGCCTTGAATGAAGTTCTTGGACGTATAATAATCATATCAGCCAAATGACGACTGCTAGCGCGTGAGTAGATAGAGAGAGCAGAGTTCAAGCTTCTTAAGAACCTCAACTTGTGACAATGAGATTGTCAACTGGCTTTGCGAGCGTAAACCGGTTTTTTCCAGTCTCGACGCATGCACGAGCGGCCAGTGGTCACGCACACGTGCCCCGCGCGCTTGTAGTAGTGCAACTGATATGAAACTTAAACCCTGTTCCGTTTATCTACTCATCTACTGGTAGGCCTCTCCTAAGTATTTTCGTAGCCTTCTACTAATAAGATCAGTCCAGTTTGGGGATTTTCTTGAATGCTCAGTTATCAGACAAAGATCGGCCTGGCTTCCCTGTGATCTGGCTTTAATTGTGATAGTTATTTTGCAGTGCGTTTTTAGCACATAGCGTTATTTGGTTAACTATTATCCTGCCGGTGATGACGGCACAAAAATAGAATACAAATACTCTTTCTCTCCTTTGGTTGAAGTAAGAAAAACAGCTAGTAGATACTTTTTATCTACCATTATCCAATCTGCGACTAGACATTTTACCATTTACCAATCTCGTACAGAACGACGGTAATATTGATCGGGACATCAGGCATAGAATCAATGCAGGCTGGATAAAATGGAGGCAGGTCACCGCAACAACATGTGATCCACGGATGCCCTTACGGTTAAAGGATAAAATTTACAAATCCGTGATTAGACCTGCCTTAATGTACGGATCGGAATGCTGGGCTGCTAAGAAGACGGATGAGAAGCGACTGCATGTAGCAGAAATGAGAATGTTAAGATGGATGTGTAGGGTTACAAGAATGGATAAGATAAGGAATGAGTATATACGAGGAAGTCTGAAAGTGGCACCGGTTACCGACAAGATGGTGGGGCATCGTCTGTCTTGGTATGGTCATGTAATGAGAAGGGAAGAAAGTCATGTAACTAAAACAGTGATGAGTATGAATGTAAAAGGCTGGAAGGGAAGAGGCCGACCTAGAAAGAGATGGATGGACTGTGTGAAACAAGATATGAGTGTGAAAGGTGTGGATAATTCAGTGAAGAGTGATAGAATGGTTTGGAAGAGAAAAACATACTGCACTGACCAGCAGGCTTACTCTTGAAACTCGATTTCAAGCAGTATTGGAGATTGGAATCGAAATCTTGTCATTTGGCACTCTTGAATGCTATACTAGCGCCAAATCGTACCCGGATTGGGTGAAATTTGATGGAACTAAATGAAATCGACTTCAAGATTTTTCGGCACTCTTGACGTAATTTTGACATTGATGTATCGAGTTTGGATTCGTGTTTAGGATCGAGTTAACACAGTTACAAGAAACTAACTTTTTTGAGATTGAGAGTGATATTTTGACGATTTTATCTAGTTTTATTTATTTAAAATGGCACGTTTAGGTCTAATATATGATATTTTAGACAGTGGACATAGATTCGATGTGAGACAAAGGCGGAATTTGAGAAGAATGGCAAGATATGCAGACAACGCGTTTGATATGAGTGATGATGAGTTTAGGAGGAATTATAGAGTAAATAAATATCTATTTGACGTAATACATAGTGATTTGGAGCCTTTGATGCGAAAACCAACCCGTCGAAGCGATATATCTACCAAATACAAGGTAAGTACAATGTTATTTTTAGTACACTTATAGGTTATCAAACAAGCCTGTGAGTGGTATTTTTAATTTAGGTCATTTTACATTTCCAGCTTTTAGTGGCGCTTTCCTTTTATGCCACAGGCAGCTATCAGCGGTTAGTGGGTGGGACACAAGGAACTATGATGTCCCAACAATCTGTTTCGAGAGCAATAAGTGAAGTCACAGATGCTCTTAATTCAGAATCACTTTTAGATAAGTGGCTGAGATTCCCACACACACGCCAGCAACGAAATCAAATCAAAACAAGGTAATAATTTATTTCAAGAACTAATTTTTATAGATTTTCTAAAACCACACTGATTTAAAGTTGTAATTTTTAATAAGGTTATAGGTACAACTGTGAATTTAATTACATAAATTAATATTTCAGATTTTATGAAAAATTCAAGATCCCTTCTGTGATTGGATGTATTGATGGCACTCATGTGGCAATCATCAGACCATCACTAAACGAAGAGCGTTTTTACAATAGAAAAGGATATCATTCAAGAAATGTTTTAATTGTGAGTATAATTTATTTCAATTTAACATTGATCAATACAATTATTATAACACATATACTTAACAATTGAATACGCGATAACAATTGATTTTAATTGTGTCTGGAATAACTCACGATCGAGGGATTAAGTAATAAAAAGCTATATTTTTTAAATAAGTCTATCAAATTGGTTATTTGTATAAACTATTTCATTTTTTTATGTGATATGCATAAAATAGTAAAACCCATCTGTTTTACAGATATGTGATGCAGATCTCAATATATTGAGTGTTGATTCTACATTTGGAGGAGCCTCACATGACAGTTTTGTATGGAATCAACATCCTATCAAGACACATTTGATGGATTTAATTAGTATGGGAGAAAGATTATTTCTATTGGGTAAATATTATATTACTTGTATATTAAAAATAAAAATAAATTGTCTGTAGTTAAACAATTGTTTGAAACTGCCTGTTTTATTTACAGGTGATTCTGGTTATGCTCAGAGGGAACACTTGATGACTCCAATAGTGGGGGCTTCTCCAGGCTCAGCTGAAGAGTACTACACGAATATTCATTGTGTGGCAAGGAACACAGTCGAGCGCACAATTGGTTTATTAAAGAATAGATGGAGATGTTTGTTAGGGCATAGAGTTCTTCACTACCATCCAGACAAAGCTAGCAAAATCATAAATGCATGCTGTGTTTTACACAACATTTGCAATAGAGCACGTCTGGGTCAGGATGATAGTGAAGATGAGATGCTAGCCATAGAATTTATACAAAGTGAGGAAGTGCAAGCAATCAGCAGTGATCAAGCATCTGCTGCCGACTTAAGGAGGGGTCTTGAAGCTCGTACACAGCTTGTACAAGAACTATGGGCAGCACGACATCTTCATTAAAGTTTTGGTCAACTAGCAATTTTCTAAAAATAATATTGTTAGTTATGTGAAAATAGGCATGATAACAAAAAAAGTTGTTTAAAATATTCATGACTAATTAATGTATATCAAAACCAAAAACTATGTGTATGCATTACATAGGCTACATAGTACTTTGTTGAATTATAATGTATGTATAATATAATACTAAAAATATATGTCATGTACAATAATTTATAATGTAAATAATAACACCAATCAATTAAAATTAATATTTATTCACAACTTTGTAGTTTTCAATTTACTTCTAAATTAACAGACTTATTATCTTATATTTAAATAAAACAAACATGACAATGATAATTGATAATATAAAAGTTAAAACAAATCATTTATCTATCATGCTTAATTAAATCTAGATAATACATAACACTAAATCTAACTTATATTTAATAAATGGATTAATATATTTATTAAAAACTTTTTTGCACAAACTTATAATAAGTCAAGCCAGTCAACCATTAGGTCATTAATTGATACTACTAATTACTTACATACTTAATTTTTTTTAAGACTACTGGCTATATTGTTGAGGGCATTTGCAACAGCTTGAGTCCCTTCCCTAATTGCCACAGACATATTCTCCAATGAGGTATTAAAATTGGAGATATTCTGTGAAATATCAGAAAGGGCTCTAGCTGTTGCAGTTTCTGCTTCAACTCTTTGCCTCTCTATGGCAGCGAATCGTTCTCTGTCTTGGTTTAACATAGACCTAGAACGAACACGATGCCTTAGACTGCGGTCTCTGGTTTGGGTTTGTATTATAGGAAAGTTAGCGTGACCTGAAAAATAGTAAAACTCTTTTTAACTGGTAATCATCAATATTTTAATTGATGTTTTTTAACCCAAAGAAAATAAAATTTATAAATTATTACTGAATGTATAACTTTTAAAATTTTATATTAATATAAACCTCTTTCAGTCTCCACAGTCTGCATAGTAGAAGCAGGAGTATTCACAATGGGCTCACTTGTTTGTTGTTCAAATTCATCATGTGATACCATATTGATAAAAGGTATTTCATCATTCTGGCTGTGACTCTGCAATTTATGAAAAAAATATCACATTTTACTAAAGTATTTAAATGTATCCGATTAACAAAGTTGAAATTTAGTAATTCTATTTATAAATAACACTTAACATACTGTGGATGGAAATGGACTTATAGTCACGTGGCTGTCACCTGCAGCAAATTGTAGTCCTCCCATAACTGCTACCAGCCTTTGATCAAGAGGGGTTAAAGCTGGCAAGTTATCAGCAGTCCCACCGCCCGTCCGCCTCATTGACTGTCCCTGCTGGGCACATGTCTTCTTCAGCGAACACTTTTTATCAGCCCAATACTAAAAAATAAGTAAACAATCATGTGACAAAAAGCTATGTATCTAAGCCTAAATATAAATAATAGCATTGAAAACGAAAAGGTTAATAATATGCAGTGTGTACCTTTGCCCAGCCTTTTCCATCTTTCTGCGCACCGCCTAACGCATTAAGCGTCAGCGAAATTTCATCCCACTTCCTCTTGGTTTCTTGTTTAGCGTGGGCCGTGCGCAGGAGCCCCTTGGCAATTCCTGGATTTTGTTCCAAGAACTCAACAAGGGCTTCCAATTGAGTCAATGTTGGTCTGCTCATTATGATCTACCAATATAACGGTTTTTTGATAAATAAATAGTACATAAAAGTAAATAAACAAATATTGTAGCGTACCTTACCTTTAGTCTTCTCGGGTATATATCGGGATGCCTTATTATTTGTACTCCTAATTGTCATTGGCGCACAAACTATTAGCCTAAAATTTTTTCGCACATTTTTACTAATTCTAAACGTGTTTAGCCTATTTTTACTACGCTTAACTTTACATCGCCGTATTATAATTTCCCAATTGCGACATTTAGCCGAATATATCATAACACCTACCCTTTTGCAGTTCCAAATTTTTATTCGCAGAAAGTTAAAAACTTTATCAGCATGCATGCCTGCTTGCAAAGAAGTAAGCATGGATGCAAGCAAGCAAGCAAGCAAGAATGCATGCAAACAAGCATGCATGCATGCAAAGAAGTAAGCATGCATGCATGCAAGCAAGCAAGCATTTATGCAAAAAAGCAAGCAAGCATTTATGCAAACAAGCAATCATGCATGCAAACAAGCAATCATGCATGCAATCAAGCAGACATGCATGCAAACAAGCAATCATGCATGCAAACAAGCAATCATGCATGCATCCAAACAATCAGACTTCCGTGACGGCTTCGGCGATGCGGGGCTCCGGCGGTCCCACGCGTGCTTATCGTCGCAGATGGCTTACGCTCACCACCGCAGCTTCGGCTTTCTGGCCGGCTGCGCCGGCCAGCCTCAGCCGCGGCGCCTCGCTTACAGCCTCCTGCTCCTCATCCCGCGGGCCGCCTCGCCCCTCCGCGCCTACGCGCTTTTGAATTACACTCTAGGGGTAGGGCAGACAAGACTGCTTGGGGTCGGTTTGTGAGCGATTCGTTTCTTAAACTTTTCGGTTTAAAAAAAATAGATCGTAATGTCACATGAGTAAAGTGGGAATATTTATTCATGTGGTAATGTCAAAAAAAGATGCTAATACATTTTAGTGCTTTCGATATTAGACATACTGAAATTAGGGTTTTCAATTTTTAGACCAATCTATAATAGTGCGAAAACAACTGTTAGACTAGACAATAATTATACGTTATAAGTTTAGGCCAATACTGTTCGGCCAAATGAAATTAGGACTTTAAATTTTAGGCGAACCGAAGGGCACCCAGTCTTCTCTGAATGAACAATAAATTCACACTGAGTCGAAACTTACTTATGCATCGAACCCGTGGATCGAACCACTTCACCTTACAATTTATTAGTAATGTTTTCAAGTGTTTTACACTTTCATAATTGAAGAATGTGTTATAAAACATCGGTAACATTTTTTCAACCACAAAGTTATTTTTGACGTGAGATTTCGGCGGGAAGTTTTTTTTTTCACACAGACATAATTAGCCGCTTTAACTAACAAATTCAGCTGTAAAATATAGTTGTACTAAGCAAAAATGGGCGGAGGTACGTGTTACAGTGAATAACATTAAATTGAACATTAAAATAATAAATTTGCTAATATTTTTCGTTTTGTTACGATATTTCATTCTTGGTAGTTAACATTTTTTTCTGTATGGTCACCCAAAACGATCGACGGTACTCGATCGTGATGTCGAATCCGATTTCATAGTCGATCGTGTTCAAGAGTGCCATATCTTTGGAGATTGGGATTGAAACTGGTTCGGATTGGAATCGGATTGAGATCAAGATTGGTTTCAAGAGTAAGCCTACAGATACACTGGGAAAATGGCCAAGAGAATTATTCCAATCTGCGACTACCAACTCGCCTGCCGAACGATGCCACTAAAGAAAAATCCTCTTTTTAGTTGACTGAAGAAGAAAATGATGATCATAACAATTTGATATCTCTCGTTGAGTTTAAGTCCCTAAAACTTTAAATATTAGAATACAATATCCCTGAAACTAAACGTTTCGAAAACGGTAAACAAATCATTAAAACTTTACCTAAACTAAGTATATTTAGATATCAACTTCTTTGTTAATGAGATGAAATCTAAATTGAACGAAAACTTTAACCAAACTAGATTTATAAGTATCGCGTTTACTAAATCAACGTTCTTAAGACGCAAAAAGACGGACTCAATGCAGGAGTATCAAGTTGCTAAGTGTTGTATTACTTGAGAAGATACAATTTCACAGAATGAATAAAGAAAAGTAACAGCCTATAATCATTTTACTGCAGGACAAGGGCCTCCATCATTGATTTGAAGTTACCACAGCAATAATGGGTACATTTATAATCGCCACGCTTGCTCAATGCGGGTTGGTGATCATAAGCCGAGCAATGTGTGATAATTCGAAACTCTTGTTGCCCGACCCGGGCATTGAAGATCTCACCCAGATCTTGGCCCGGAATAAAACTACTAGACTAACGGGGCGTTATATTTTATAGCGTATGACAATGCCTGCTCTTGCCTAATTCAAATTTGATTTCATTGTAGTTTGATATTGCCAATTTCATTATTTGCTACAAAACAGTTTTGAAACATTTATTAAGCTGTTTTATCTTCACCGACTGTAAAATATTTGTCTCGCATGTTGGAGATATGTATATTATATAGGTCCACCCTCAGCGACGATCAAGACTAACAGATCCCCCCGCGGTGGTAGGCTTTGTAGAAGGCTGCCTGGGTGCTACCACCCTCCTACCGGATTGCAGCGCCAAACAGTATTTTGTTCCGCTGGTGTGTGGGAGAATCAGTGCCACTTTCTGTGTAAGCTCGCTCCATCTTAGGTTTCTTTTTAACCGTATAGTTCAGTATGTAGTCAAGAGCTAGCCCATTGTTTATAACAAAAAAATGCCTTAGTTGCTCAATTGGTTAGAGGAGTGGCTCTTTAAGCAGAAAGTGATGAGTTTAAGTCCTGCTTTAGCATTCAAACTTTTTATTTTATTTTTATTTTACATTATCAAATTTATTATTAAAGTGTTATAAAGTAATCACTCTAATGTTATAAAGTTTGATAGAAAGATATTAAGACCAAAACATTTTGCTGTCTGGTGGTCTGGATGGTCTTAAATCATGGTGAAGGGTATACTAAACTAAGAAACACAAAATGAAGAACGAAGTATATAGGTTGAGTTGGTGGCAAATCGGCTTTCTGTCAAATATTTGCTTCTCGGCTATAATATGTGACTTAACCATTCCAAACAAAGCTATAACTCAAACAGAGTAACCCCGGGTTAAATACTCCAGTAAATAATTAAACGTTTAACGAACGATAAATGGCAGAATCATACAGTAGGGTTACTTTTTGTTTGAGGCTCTTACGGTAAGTTAAGTGTAGTATGAAGAAATTAATTGACTCGGGCGTTACTTTGCGGATATTCAATCCTGAATATATGTTATGAAAATTACTTTTATAATATTTTCCGCTCGTCAACACCGGCCTAGGTACCTACACCACTGCACCGACACAGAGTGAGCAATCTACATCAACTAGTACATGCAAGAATGCCGCCAGCCCTCCTTTAAAAATGCATGCAGTATAACAGACAATGCAATTATTGGTACCCAACACGATGTACGAAAAACCTCGACGCGTTTTGGCACTTCATGTGGCTTCCTCAAGAGATGTTGTCGTCTTCGCTGCGCCGCGGCGCCGACAAAATGTTAATAACAACGTGGTAAGACGTCCGTCACAGATCTAGTGAGAAAGCCTGTTAGTCGTCTGGGACGATAATACATAGGTAATATTATGTATAATGAAAATTATCTTTTAAAGTTTCACATTTTAATAATTTTGCATCAGCTGAACTTTGTGGTAGAGGCGTAGACAAGGTCAAGGTGTCGCTTGCTCCAAAGTCTCAAGTTCGATTCTTCTTTTCCGCTCTTTACTAAGAAAAGTGACGTATACAATTTCAAGACCACTAATAAAGATCAAATTGCTGTGTTACATTTAAGACTGCGCAAGGTGGGAAATGCGTTCATATGAATTCGCATTCGCGTATTTTACAAATTGCCTCAGTGTATTTGCTGGACTCCTTGTATACGAACTAAAATCAATGCCGACTCAAAACTGGTGGAAAATTGTAGAAATTTTATCTCTTCCTTTTTTGTCACGTTTTTTTTTCGCAGTGAAACAACATTGTACCTATATTTCGAGGCAAAGAGAAGCTTTATTTAACTATGGACCAGTTCGGGACGCGGCTGTGTTTGTTGTCTTCAAACCGAACGTAAATACAGTGTTCCATGTTTGAACTGATATTTGGCTGGTACTGTTTTAATCCGATGTACTATGCAATATCTTCCTAGTTAACTAATAACTATGAAAACAGTGGCGGAGTTCGGAATTCATAACAGATTTTACCGATTCTGCATTGAATTTTCTTCACTCCGTCTTAATGCTAATGTCTCCGTCTTAATAAAAATGTTTAATAAAGAGACACACCTTTGGCTACCTTCGTGGCGGAGTGGCGTTCGCTCCTTTGCAAGGTCTCACTTACTCTGAGGTCCCGACATTTTTCTACATTGATTCCCGGACAAATCAATGTAGAAAAAAAAAGTGTTTTTCTACATGTTCTCGAGTCTAGGTGATTGTGGTACCTTTGTTGTTGCTGGTTTCCAAAATACGAGTGCTTTAAATAGTTATTCAAATTGGGATCAGAACAATTCGAGTGATGTTGTCCACATTTATTTATTTTTTATCATTATTTCTTAACAAAAGCATTCAAATAATCAGAACTCATCCACGGTTGTCGATTTCTGCACACTATTCGCCCAAACATTGTTTGGGTCGTGCGTAATCCTCTTCGGAAGGGGATAGCGAATTACCCTATTGTGCGTAAATGCAGCCTTTCGAGAAGGATCTGGGATTATTTCGTTTCTGGTTTACTGATTTAGACTTTCATGGGCACATTTTATGATTTACGTGATTCGAAATTTCAATTCTTTACTTGTTTCGGGATAACAATTCAATACTCGTTATGTGTTAAAACAGGTTACAAAATTTTAGAACCGAAAATCAATACAATAAAGCTCTCTTCCAGAAAACCTTTAAATGGAAAAAAAACTTTGTCTAAGCGGAAAAGAGGTAGGGAATCTATACTAATATTATAAAACTATAGAGTTTGTTTGTTTGTTTGTTTGTTTAAACGCGCCAATCTCAGAAAGTACTGGTTTGAATTGTAAAATTAATTTTGTGTTGGATAGTTCATTTATCGAGGAAGGCTTTAGGCTATAAAACATCACGCTGCGACCAATAGGAGGGAAGCATCGTGTAGTATGTAGATACCTTTTAACATATGTAAATACCTTACCATTTGTTTCTGGTTCATCTCATTAAATACATTCTCTTATTTTTATCATATAACTTATAATTTCTTGTAATTTTATTTGTTTACTAATTTTGACACTAATATTAAAATTTTCTTGTTATTTTGACAGACATCGTTACCACTGGCAACCACCTTGTCAAATGATATATATTTTTTAATTATGTAAATTTCATCTAAATTTCGGTTAGGAGATATTGTATTTTGGCCAATTTTATATTAAACTTACCTTCTTTATGTAATTTTTATAACTGCTTATGTAAATATAGCTATAATTTTGAAATGTTTAAAAATAAATTATGGTTCCATCAATTTTGATATAAATAGACGTTTTTATGTCAAGAAAGGATTACTTCTTCTTATTATATTGTTGTGAACTTAATATTATTATTGAGAAAATTATCTTGGTCACTATTTATTCATTACTCCTGGACCCTGGTACGGTCACGTAGACCGCTGGGCCTTCTCCATCTAGTGCTGTTGGATCCTGGCGGTCACGTAGACCGCCGGGCCATCTCCATCATTTCGGTTGGATCAGGCAGATCGCCGGACTATCTCACCTCCGCTGCGCAATTGGATCCTGGCGTGGTCGACCGCCGGGCCACCTCTATTTATCAAACCACTAATTGGACTTACCTGTGTAAATTTAAGTTACGTATATATATTTTATCATACTTTTAATTTTAATATATTTAATTTATATCTTGTTTTGTATTTTATTTAACTCTTAGGGAATAATTATAGGGAGGTAGGTTCCCATTAACTTCTCTCTTTCCAAATTTTCTTTTGTAGCGTAGCAGAACCTAGGTTTCTGAGGGTATTCCTCTTCAAGGGTACCCCAGATATTCTGTTACGTTATAAAGTGGCGCCCCTCTTTTTCGAACCTCACCCTCCTTTTTCAAAATTCTAAAAGATCATCTGTGATCCTCTTTAATTTGAATACTTATTTTTGGCATAGATTCTTTAAATTTTATTCTTACCCTTCTTTAGACCACAACGACCCTGAGATATTTCCTAAATTTTTCAGCTCACACATACCTCGGCACTACTCTCGTCTTCATCTCCAGTCGACTACTTCCTACGCTTCGACTCCAGACGCTCACACCTACCTCGACGACACTACTCCTGTCTTCGTCTGCGGTTACCATCTCCCTACACTTCGACTTCAGGCGGTAACTTCTCAAAGCAATACAAGGTACAATTTCACTCAATATATTGAAAAGTTAAACTCTTGGTAATGAAACGGAACTTTGTGTTTTACTATTTATTCAATTCTCTTCTCTAACTAGTAATTTGAAACACATTTTTTTTTAAACTCTACTCTGCTATTGCCTTTTAATAAACTAGTTTCGTAACTTAACTTCTCTTCTTTATGATAGGTGATTATCTTAACTCGACTTTTCCTCTTCTCGAAAGGCGAGTTTCTTAACGTATCCTTACTGGATTTTATCTCTCTTTGAAAGGCGGGTTTCCTAACTTGACTTTTCGTTTCGAGTGATTTAGTTAATTAGACTATTCCCCTCTTAGAAGTGGTTTTCTTAACTTGTCATTTTCTTTCTTTGAAACGCATTTTCCTTAAACGCGATTTTTATAACTCTACTCTTCCTATTACTTCAATATGGATAGATTAATAAAATTTAACCTTCTTAATAAGAATGAACTTCAATATGAAGTATTGATTAGATCTGAAACACCTGCTAATACTGTTTCCGCTTTAAAAGAGCAATTAATAACATTAAATATTCCCTCTGAAGAAATTACGTCCTCACCTCTTCCTTTAAAGGATGACTTAGACCAAGCAGAAGATACTCTTTCTTATATCGAAAGTAAAATAATCAATCTAGAATCTCATAAAGATAAAACTCTATTGTCAAAAACAGAAACATTTATCAATCACTTATATTATAGATTAGAACGTCTTAAGGCACTTCCACCTTATGTCGAATTGTGTTCTAATATTAGATCTAAATTCTATCTAATAAATAAACGTTTTGACAAAGTTATTGAAACTGAAGAACAACCTGATTCACTATTAGATCCAAATTCCTTTAGGCAACCCAATGTTCTTATATCAAATGATAATGATTCACCTCCTTTTGAAACAACTACTCAATCCCCAACAGTTCAACCTATTTCTTTATTTAGTGATCAAAACAAATCTCCTCAAGTTCCCTCTATTGATAATGTTCTTGAACCTACTAATTCCTGTTTTAATGCTAGTAATACAAATTTTGCTAGAGAGTTGAAATCCTTAAGCTTTAATGGTAAAACTTGTCCTAGATCTTTTATTCAAAAACTTGAAGAGTTTCGTTTACCTCGTCACATCTCTGATGATCTTTTAATTAAATATGCATTTGAATTCTTCTCTGGCGATGCTCTTCACTGGTTTCGTTTTCAATATCTTAGAGGTTGTGTTTCAAATTGGAAAGATCTTCGTGATAAGTTGATAAAAGATTTTGGTTCCCACGATTATGATTTTCAACTATTACAATCCATTAGGAAACGAACCCAAGGTCCTAACGAATCTATTATTGTTTACGTTTCTATAATGTTTGGTATGTTTAATCGTCTGACTAATAAGCTTTCTGAAACTGAACAATTAAACATTTTACTTAGGAATATTAGACCTTGCTATTCAGTTTTTATCGCTTTGAATGATATTTCTTCTATAGATAATTTAATTGATATTTGTCAGAGATTTGAAAAGACTGCTGATAGAGATAAAAAATTTGTTGAACCTAAATTTGATGATAATCCATTCGTTTCTGAATTCACTTACCGTCCTCCTACTGCTTCTACTTCAAAAGTTAGTTCTAATAAAGCTGTTCCAAATAATAATTTTCAATATTCTAATAACCCTAAATTTAATTATAATTCGAAACCCATCAATGCAGTTTCTAATTCTAATACTCCTCAATATAATAATAATTTATTTTGCCTTCGTTGTCGTACTAATGACCACTCTTTAAGAAATTGTTCTCAATCTAGATTTTTAATTTGTTTTAATTGTGGTTTAAAAGGTTTTAAGATTATAAATTGCCCTAATTGTTCAACTTCTAGTCAAACAAAAAACTAACTTCTGACTTGAATAACTACTTTGATCCTCTTGATTGGGAAAATTGGCTTATAACTATTAAAAACTTTTCTTCTTGTTATAAAACAACTTCCGTACTTTTCGATAAAGAAGTTGATTATGAAAGACCCTTTGTTAACATCTTGATTAATGACATAGCTTTTTCAGGCTTGTTAGATAGTGGTAGTTGTATCACTATCTTGGGCAATAATTCCCACTTAAGCATCTTAAAGTTAGGATTTAAGTTATTCAAGTCATCAATTCAAGTTGCTGTCGCTAATAGACAAAAATCCAAATCTCTTGGATATTTCAATTTACCAATTACTTTTAACAATCAAACTCATATTATTAAGGCTTTTGTTTTTCCTGACATTTTTCCTTCGCTTATCTTAGGATGGGATTTTTGGAAAGTCTTTAACGTTTCTTCTAAACTATCTTCTCTTAATTTAATATATAATAATCAAACTCAATTGAATACTGTCGATGCTAAGGTCCTTGATATTGACCATTTATCTGAAAATCAGAAAAATATTGCCTTAGACATTATAAATCGTTTTAAAAGTATTTCTTTTGAAGATAGAGGTAAACTTGGTCGTACTTCTCTCATTATGCATCGTATCGATACCGGTGATGCTCTTCCTATTAAACAGCGTTGCTATCGCCTATCTTTATGTAAACAGAAAGGCCTGATTTCTGAAGTCGATAAAATGCTAAAACTTGGCGTTATTGAAAGTTGTGGAAGCCCCTGGTTATCTCCGGTTTTAATTACTCCTAAAAAGAATGGAGAGTGGCGTTTTTGCATTGATAGTAGGAAATTAAACTCCATAACACGAAAGGACTCTTATAGTCTTCCTTACATTTCTGAAATACTTGACAGTCTTAGGAACGCTAAATTCTTATCCAGTATCGATATTGCAAAAGCATTTTGGGAAATTCCTTTAAATCCCCTTGATAAAGACAAAACTGCGTTCTACGTTCCCACTAAAGGAATGTATAGATTCAATGTCATGCCATTTGGTCTTACTAATGCTCCAGCTACTCAGCAAAGACTTATGGATACTCTATTTACTCCTGAATTCGATAATAAAGTTTTTTGTTATTTAGATGACATTGTAGTTGTCAGTTCTACTTTTGAGGAACATATTTCTTTATTACTTAAAGTTCTTGCAAAATTAACTTATGCTAATTTAACTATTAACTATGAAAAGAGTCAATTTTTCCGTAAGGAGCTTAAATATCTAGGTTATGTTGTGGATGAACATGGTTTACGCGCTGATCCATCTAAAATTCAACCAATTCTTGATTACCCAATCCCTACTTCACCTAAAGAGGTCAGAAGATTCCTTGGAACATGTAGTTGGTTCAGACGGTTTATCCCTAACTTCAGTTCTATTGCTGCTCCTCTAAATAAATTAACCTCTACTAGTAAGAAAAAGGTCACTAAATTTATATGGTCTGATGATGCAAATTCTGCTTTTATTCAGCTTAAAAACTGTTTAGTTTCAACTCCTGTTCTTGCTTGTCCTGATTTTGAACTTCCTTTTTCTGTTCATTGTGATGCTTCAAATTTTGGTGTAGGTGCAATGTTGACTCAATTTCGTGATGGCAATGAAGTTGTAATTGCCTATATGAGCAAATCTCTTAATAAACACGAACAGAATTATTCTACTACTGAACGTGAGACTCTAGCTGTTATTACAGCTCTCGAACATTGGCGTTGTTACCTTGATAACGGCTTACAATTTACGGTGTACACCGATCATTCAGCCTTAAAATGGTTCTTGAATCTCAATAACCCAACTGGTAGATTAGCTCGCTGGTCTGTTCGTCTGTCTTGTTTTAATATGATTTTAAAACATAAAAAAGGAAATCATAATGTTGTTCCAGATTTCTTATCTCGAAATTCAGACAATTTGAAAATGGTTCAACCTATTTCTAGAAACCCATTATCTTCTTCTGAACAGTTTAATCAACTTTATGATAGCTGTCGCAATAATCCTGATGCTTTTCCTAATTATCAAATTATTGATGATAAACTCTATAAGCATCTTCCTGCTTCTTATCCTCTCTTTGATGATTTTGCTTGGAAACAAGTTCCTCCTCCGTCTGAAAGGTTAAATCTCATTAAAATAGCTCATGGAGAAAGTGACACTCCACATGTAGGTATTTTTAAAACTTATAAGAAATTGTCACTCCTCTATTATTGGAAAGGTATGTTTAAAGATGTGTCGATTTTTATTTCTAAGTGTGAGACTTGTCTAACCTACAGACATTCCAATCATTCTCCTTTTGGCCCAATGGGTAAACCAAAAATTTGCTCAAGACCATTTCAATCTATTTCTCTAGACCTAATGGGTACTTTACCAATGACTAGACGTCGTAATCAATTTATTTTAGTAATTACTTGTACATTTACTAAATATTGTTTAATTTTTCCTATCAAACGAGCTACTACATCTAATATTATTCTACATCTTGAAAATTCAGTTTTTCTTGTTCACGGGGTACCTCAAACTATAATTATGGACAATGGATCACAATTTCAATCCAATGAATTTAAAAGACTATTAGAAAAATACAATGTTCCATTTCCTTTCTATTCACCAAATTACTGTCCACAGATTAACCCAACCGAAAGGTATAACAGAACCATCGTTACTGCATTAGCTTCATTAGTCAATGATGACCATAGATCTTGGGATCTTTACTTACCAAAAATTCAATTAGTCATCAATAATTCTGTTAATCTTTCGACTGGCTTCACTCCATCATTTCTTGTTTTTGGTAGAGAACTTGTACCTTGTGGATCTCACTACTCTCAATGTTCAAATCTTGATGAGCTTATCTTCCTGCCTCGCGACATTTACGCTGCAAATTTAGGATTATTATCTTCTATTTTTGATAAAGTCCAAGTTGCATTACATATCGCTCACTTAAAGTACGCTAAATATTACGATCAGAAACGATCATTTAAAGAATTTAATGTTGGTGATACTGTATGGCGTAAAAATTATGTACAAAGTAATGCTGGAACCTATTTTTCAGCTAAATTGGCTCCTCGTTATATCAAAGCAAAAGTTATTCAAAAATTATCACCTTTGGTTTACTTGCTCGAAGATTGTAATAATAATCATAGAGGGAGATGGCATATCAAAGACTTGAAGATCTAAACAATTCTTCCAAATTATTACACACACTCTTTCGGATTTTCATTCATACACTCTTTATATTTTGGCAGTCTCAGTCGTTATACCAAATTTTTTTCTGGTTCCTATACTTTCTGTAATGATTCCCTAACTATTTTTTATATTAATTTGTATATACTGTATAATTTTATTTTACTTTCTTGTTCTTTTTTTTAACTTGTTACTAATGTTTAATTCTTTTTATCTCATGTCATTCATCTTCCATTCATAAACCTTTTCGGCCTTGTAAATATCCCTTTCCCAATCATTTTTTTTTCTCTCCCTTTCCCTTCTTTGTAAATATTTTTTCGTGAGCGGTGCATAACTCACCCTATATTTAAAAAAGCCTTTATGCCGGATGGATCTGTCACTTTCTGACACCATTCGTAACTTTTCTCTTGTTTGGGAACCCTAGGTGTTCCCAAGCACTACTGAGTCCTTTAGCTCCACTTCTACTTCTTTGAGCCCTTTTTTAAGCTCTCCTTTTCTACCTTCTCTACCTTGTTTCAATACAGAGGTGCGGATCGCAACTCCTCTTTAAACTAAACAAGCCTATCGTGTCCCATGCCCTTAGAGCGAATGTGTATCCAATTGAGTTTGGGTCATGGATTTTCTGTAATCGTGAACCCTTACCCTAATGTATGAAAGGTCGTATGAAAGATTTTGAAAGATTGTATGAAAGATTTTGGAACACATTCTCAACCTCTAAATTTCTGTGTACTCATAAAAAAAATTCCCTTAAGTAGTCGAAAATTTTTTTTTACTATTTTTGGGGAATATGTAGTATGTAGATACCTTTTAACATATGTAAATACCTTACCATTTGTTTCTGGTTCATCTCATTAAATACATTCTCTTATTTTTATCATATAACTTATAATTTCTTGTAATTTTATTTGTTTACTAATTTTGACACTAATATTAAAATTTTCTTGTTATTTTGACAGACATCGTTACCACTGGCAACCACCTTGTCAAATGATATATATTTTTTAATTATGTAAATTTCATCTAAATTTCGGTTAGGAGATATTGTATTTTGGCCAATTTTATATTAAACTTACCTTCTTTATGTAATTTTTATAACTGCTTATGTAAATATAGCTATAATTTTGAAATGTTTAAAAATAAATTATGGTTCCATCAATTTTGATATAAATAGACGTTTTTATGTCAAGAAAGGATTACTTCTTCTTATTATATTGTTGTGAACTTAATATTATTATTGAGAAAATTATCTTGGTCACTATTTATTCATTACTCCTGGACCCTGGTACGGTCACGTAGACCGCTGGGCCTTCTCCATCTAGTGCTGTTGGATCCTGGCGGTCACGTAGACCGCCGGGCCATCTCCATCATTTCGGTTGGATCAGGCAGATCGCCGGACTATCTCACCTCCGCTGCGCAATTGGATCCTGGCGTGGTCGACCGCCGGGCCACCTCTATTTATCAAACCACTAATTGGACTTACCTGTGTAAATTTAAGTTACGTATATATATTTTATCATACTTTTAATTTTAATATATTTAATTTATATCTTGTTTTGTATTTTATTTAACTCTTAGGGAATAATTATAGGGAGGTAGGTTCCCATTAACTTCTCTCTTTCCAAATTTTCTTTTGTAGCGTAGCAGAACCTAGGTTTCTGAGGGTATTCCTCTTCAAGGGTACCCCAGATATTCTGTTACGTTATAATCGTGAAAAATGTTTCAAAAATAGTCGCGATCATAATAACAGAAATTGACGCGTATGAAGTCGCGGGCAACAGCTAGTGCTAAATAAAAAGACAAAAATGAGACCCTACAGTTAACTATACTTACTATTATTAAAGCACACGGAGAAAAAAAAAATTTACAATACTACCAGAACGACTTGTAAAAACAAATCTATTAAAAGTTAACAAAAAACTGCGAGTGCTATCAGAATTAGTTTTAAGGATAAATAGTCGCTTAATTGCAAATGCTAAAAAAAAACTGGTAAATAAGTTAAGTGTACGAAACATGTCAAATAGTATCAGTTACTACTTTCTTTGTAAAGATCAAAATAATGAGTTAGTACAACTACTCAATGTATCACATATAACTATCGTCACGTATATATATATGCGTTCTAGTTAACTTCCTCAAAATTCTGATTAGTGAAACTAGACCTTTTTCTCCGTGCATGCTTGCAAGAATATGGCCCAAGGTAGAAGAAACAAATGAAAATAAAGAACACGAAATTTCAAAAAGCACTTACACCCGTATTTATAAAGAAGTAATTACTTATTGTTTTAGAATATAATGTAAGTGAAGGAAATGGGTCACCATTCAGAATCATATTATTTGACTTAGAATGCTATCTTTTGATAGTTCTCACTTCTAGTAATAACATGATTAAGGAATACTTATTGTACCTTAAGTAATTACTTTTAGTCAAGTAATTAGTTTTACCTGTTTATAAATACGGGTGTTAAAGATCGATACTTACTTAAAAAGATAGAAAGAAACATTACAACAATTTTGTATTTAGTTTTCAATAATATACATCAATATTCTCAGTATTGAAATAGATATTTCAAATTAACTCAGAACGAACGGTCAGCTTCGCCGATAAGGAAACTTTTGCAGTGCAAACTCCATTCAAGTGCACTCTCAAACTCAAAAGTTAAACTTGTTAAAAACGTGTTTTACATTTTAACTCTAGCCTACCATGCTAACAGCTAAAAGAAAATATAAGAAACTGCAAGATGAACGTGTTTCGAGAGCGCCTTACCGACTGCTTACGGCATTAACAATTCCTCGATAGAACTGGGTAGAACCAGTAATATCCGCTTCCATACACAAATCACAAACGTGGTTATATCCACGCCGTTCGAAATTAACACTTAACCCATTGTGTTAGGAGTAGCAATGGTGTTCCGAAGAAAGTTGTAAGTGGAAACCAGTTATGCTGAACGTCCTTCCTAGCAAATCCGAGACTGTGACAGTTCAAGATATACTGGGGTTGTATCTATACAATTCATATGAGCCAGGAAATTGTTTGCACTATATCCGGGATTTGGCTGGAGATTTCCGAGTCTCATAGCTTTATCTGCGTTACTAGGGGTCAGCGAACCATGGTAAGGTATACTTTGAATTATGATAAGTGGAGGTAAATGAGAAGGTTGGGTTATTGGTTTTTGTTTATTGTTGGCAATCTTACATTTATTTTACTTATATTAAACTTTATTGCACAAGACAAACGAGGAAAATGTATTAAGTGGAGATACTGCAATGTGGCATTCTTTACCAGGTTAATCAGAAATTGTGGGTGGTACATCTTATTCTCCATAGAAAATAATAAAATATTGACTACCTATAATGATTCAAATTATGAACAGAATAGTCTACTGTATTTATCGCCTAGATGAAGACGCTTCCTCTCTCCTAGCCCTAAGTTGCGTGCCCGACAGGGTCCATAACACTGGTCTTTTATTAATTGTTACATCTTTCTGTACATTATGGTTTTGCAATAAATGATTGAGTATTGAGTATTGAGTATGCACTTTCATCTTTTCTAAGGCATCTTTTCTAAAACAAAACCTAACCCACGTATTTTTCAGGGTCTTAAACTATTTCCATGCAAAATTTAATCTAAACTGGTTCAGCAGTTTAAGCCTAAAAAGACAGACAGGCAGACATTTACTTTTGCCTATATAATATTTAGTATAGGTATATTTATTTATTGAGATTATTTTTTCTTTCTTTTGGATTGTAGTTGCCTCAATCGGACCTTATCTTGTTATCTGTCTACTCATATGTGGAGATTTATTATTAGTATCGATGATAAGTATTATGTTATTTGGATATAGTAATTTAAAAACTGTAAATCTTCCAAAAAATAAATAAATAAATACAAATAACGACGAAAGAAGTTGAAACAATATTCATGATGTTGATTGCAATTCATTTACTTAGAAAATGTTCGATCAAACGTGTTTCTTAAAAGCGTTCTAGTAAACAAACCTCTCTGGGAGCTTTTGTAATGCTTACTGGCAGTGAATTCACAGGCCGTATGGATTGGCTATGGAAGGATTTGGAAACAATATAATCATCCGACTACAGGACAAAGGCCTCTCTATCATTTAATTCAAGTTACCAGCAATGATGGTATAGGCATAATCACCACGCTTGCCAAATGGGGGTTGGTGATCACAATTCCGAGCAATGTTCGAAAATTCGAAATTTTTGTAGCCCGACCCGGATATCGAACCCGGGACCCCGAGATCTTCAATCCTGGACCAACGGGGCGTTATAGTCGAGTACCGGCTAATTTTTTTGTAAGATTATTATTACAAATTTT
This sequence comes from Anania crocealis, assembly GCA_949315895.1. Classification (NCBI taxonomy): domain Eukaryota; kingdom Metazoa; phylum Arthropoda; class Insecta; order Lepidoptera; family Crambidae; genus Anania; species Anania crocealis. The sequence continues at coordinate 1,329,616 of OX438880.1, forward strand.
CACTATTAGACAACCATTTGGATCAGCGGTAGTAAACCCTGCTTCTGAGCCATGGGTCGCGGGTTCGATCCCTGCACAGTACAAATATTTGTGTGCATGAACATGTCTGTTTGTACTAGTCTGGGTGTTTTCTATATAAGTATGTATTTACGAAAAAAAAGTAAGTATATAAGTAAGTTTTTTGGTTGTCTAGTACCCATACGACAGGGTACTTAATAGTAGCTTAATTTGGGACTAGATGGCTCTGTGTGGCCCAGTGAGGCATGTCCTAAATATTTATTTATTTTACTATTTTATTTTAAATGTAATGTAATTTCTTATGAGAATTAAAAGATTGTGACCATGATTTTTAAGTCAGTTTTTTATTGAGATAAGACTTTTGCATATACATTGTTTCGCAATTAACAGCTTTATTGTAACTGTCATAGGAAAATCAATAGATTAAATTGAAGAACGTTAATTGGTTGTGATAACACAACGAAATTGAGTCTATTATTAAAATTAATTACCTTAATGTTAAATCTGAACGTTATCAAGCGATGGAACTGATTTTTATTACTTTTTACTGAAAAAAAAAACCCGATAATTTTAATTAAACGTACTACGTATACTCTTAAAGCTTGTTTAACGCTATTAACGTATTAACGTTAAGAGTTATTATAAGTGTAACTTTATAGATTGTTTTTTTGTTATATTTAGCGTCACACTGATATAAGTTCATGGCCACTATCACTACAGTTATTTGAATCGGGGTTTAAATAAATAAATATATAAATGTGGACCACATTACATACATTGTCTTGATACCAAAGTGAGTACCTATTTAAAGCACTCGTATTGAAGAAATCAGAAACAACGAAGGTACCACAAACATCCAGGCCCGAGAAAATGTAGAAAAACACTTTTTTTTCTTCATTGAATCCGTGAATCGAACCGGGGACCTTGGAGCAGGCGACAGCTTAAAAACCGGTGTGTGTGTGCGCTACTTCAACACGGTTGTTATTTATTTATATTAAATTGTTGCAAGCGCCATGATCAAGGAAGAACTGAGTAACAGAACTAAAAATTTCGGAAACTCAAACAAGGCTCAGACAACGGCAGGCCAAAGAGTTACCAAAAAGTTTAAAGTCATGGAATTGATTTTCAACTTTAAGTCCAACAAGTAGAGTTCAATATCAATTGAGAAAATTTTACGATTTGTGGTAGGTTGACGTGCTGTTGTCTGCACTAATATAAATCAAGTACTTAGGTACAAATCCCGAATCAATCCACTCGATTTACCTTCAAAGTACAAGTAGTTACAACAAATATTTACTTGTCTTTAATCAACGCGATTAGTTCACAATAATTATATTTCGCAAACTTTCCCTAACCGCGAGCGTACTTCGTTTGTTTTGTTCCCATCGAACTATTTTAAACAAACAGCGTTCAAAATTGTTTTTCAATTTCACGCGGATCTCAAGATTGTTGCTAGAAATCGTTCTGGTTATAGATACGGATTGTAGATATAAAAGCCGGATGGGTATTATTGATACGTGCCCGTCAATATGAGTTGTCTCGCGGGGAAATAGCACGAGTACACAGAGTACAGAGAAACAGTATTATATACCTGAAAAATTTATTATGATGACAAACAATCTGATTTTAATTACCTACCACACTTAGATAATTCGTGAAGCCTTTGAAATAAGAGGGATATAGGTATGTCAATTGAAAAGATGGACTTTCATTCGTCACCGTCCTATCCCTAATTGGCGTAACCAAATCGTATCACAATCGTAATTGAATAGCAGGTTTTTGACAGTTCTAGTATGGGCTAAATGTCAAAATCATCCAATACAATCACGATCGAACTGCGATTGAATTAGCTGAATAAGACCCCTGGACTGGAACCCAGTGAAAACTTAGTATAAATTCTATTATGCCATTCGCGAAAACGCCCCGCTGGTCTAGTGGTTTAAATACCGGGCCAAGATCTCGGGGTCCCAGGTTCGAATCTCGGGTCGGGCAACAAAAAAGTTTCGAATTTTCGAACGTTGCTCGGGTTTGTGATCACCAACCCGCATTTGGCAAGCGTGGTGATTATACCAGTACACCCATCTTTGCTGTGGTAACTTGAGTTCAATGATGGAGGCCTTTTCCCTGCAGTGGGATGATTATAGGCTGTTACTTACTTACTTACTTATTCGCGAAAAACCTGGTCACAGTCAGTTTATTGAACTAGCTCTATGAGCGATGAAATTGTTATGCATGTACAGGTAGAAGAAATTTATTCCCACATGGCTGAGTGACATTAAGCGATTCCAGTCTGCCTGCGACCATATTAATGCAATCGTATTAAAACGACGGAAAGGTAAAAAAAATACCGATTATTTTTGATAAATATTAAAATATATGCCACAGGAAAGACAAAAATTCATACAACTGTGCTTTTAAAATATTAAGACTATAAAACGATGGCTGCCATACGAGGCAAAACTCTCTTTCTGTTGGTATAGTTTCAGTGGTCTCTTGTAAGGTGATAATAAATATAACCCTCCAAAGAGATCAGTATTTTTGAACATAATTGGTTTCATTTGTTCAAAAGGCGCAAAGGTAACGATACTTTAATCATAATTAATTATATTCAAACACTACAGCTCTCGGACAAATCAATTCATCTTTTTTAATTTGCACTTAACTAACAAATTTTTGTAACAAGCCCCATAATTAAAACATCACTGCATGCAAGTTGTAGTGAACGCATCGCCGGCCACCCGCCCCCTGGCGCGGGACGAGGACCAGCGATATACAACGGCGCGGGCGCTGGCCGCCCGACACTTCTCAATTTCTTACTAGCCACGGTCGCGTTCGCACATATTGTCTGGCTCATTGTTGTAGTATTATCTCTCGTAATTTATCAGCTAAATACAGTCTGCCTTTCATTTATTCTTTCCTGTAGGATCCTGACTACATAGTTTAGGCCTTCAGGGCACTGAGTTGTAAAAATTTAATTTTCAGCTGCGTGAAATTGCATTCTGGCTATGAAACCTACACATTTGTAGTCTAGACGACAAATATTACAATGTAAGCGATGTTATGTAGTCCTAGGTGTAGCTCGAAACAACGCAACCCATAAAACTTGTAGGAACAAGTTCATTGTTTGTTACACTGTTAAAGATATTATTTTATGCTCAAGAAATATTATATTTTTAATAAGACAAAAGTAGGCTCATGTATCGTCTTATATTATTGTTTTTATTGTAAATACGAGTATTGTAGACCTAGAAAATTATTCCTATTCTTTTAAATATTAGGTGTTAAAATATGAAATTGCCGTTTTGTATGGACGAAATCGAGAAAAGTCATTTTTCCATACTGACAATTTTTTAGTTTTTTTAAAAACGCCTGAAGCGTTTTCGATGCAATTAAAGATGAAAGTTAGATGGTTATAAGGCTACGCATCATAGTATTTAAATTTCTGAAAATCAAAGTATATAATACAAATATACTTAATTGAAGCAAGAAGGACAGCTGACACATTGTAAGGGGTCTTTTCAACGACTTCCTTTGAAGTAATAGGCACTAGTATTGCATTTTTTTTAGTCAAAAGTTACTTTATTTAATTTTTGATACAATACAAAAAGAATTACGCAATAACATGACCATACTTAAGAGCTATAAACAAAATAAAAAGTGGGAAAATAATCGGCAATTTCATACTTTAACCCCGATTATTTCTTGATATATTATATTTTTAATAAGACAAAAGTAGACTCATGTTTCGTCTTATATAATTGTTTTTATTGTAAATACGAGTATTGTAGACCTAGAAAATTATTCTTATTCTTTTTAATACAAGGTCCATCAGAATATAAACTTGAAAAATTATCTTTTACACGATTAATTACATTGAATTAAAAACATAATAGTAGTTATATCAGATTATCTTGAAATTACATTCAATACATTGTTGTCCTTTTTAAATATCACATACAAAAATAATAATGTAAGCCTTACTCTATTTGACTGGTCTGCAGAAGGTTTAGGTACCAACTAAGGTAGTCGAAATGTTTATTTAAGGAATCGTTTTTGCAATTTACACAGAATCAAAAAACAAAAACAGAATCCTTGCCATATTTTTAAAGTGAAAACTTCTTTAGCGGCGCTGAGCACTTTTTTGTTGGATGGGTAAAAACTTCCAAACTCGCGTCAGGGTCACGTGATGCTGATCGAAAAAGCGTAAGATCGAGGGGAAGGGAGAGGAACTAGTATCTCCCACTCTTTCTACCGTGCCTGAGTGTGCTGTTTTCTATTATTTTTGAAGTGAAACTTCTTTATCGGCGTTGGAAAAAATTTACCGTCACGTTTTGCGTCAAATTTTCGTCACATTTTTCGGTTACGCGCCATCTTTTTCTTGCCCCTACCACGGTTGGTTCAGACGATAGCAAAAAGGTAAAGTGAAATAATATTTAACCAATTTAACCAATTTAACCAATTTAACCAATTTAACCAATTTAACCAATTTAACCAACTTAACCAACTTAACCAACTTAACCAACTTAACCAACTTAACCAACTTAACCAACTTAACCAACTTAACCAACTTAACCAACTTAACCAACTTAACCAACTTAACCAACTTAACCAACTTTACCAACTTTACCAACTTAACCAATTTAATCAATTTAACCAATTTAACCAGTTTAACCAACTTAACCAACTTAACCAACTTAACCAACTTAACCAACTTAACTAACTTAACCAACTTAACCAACTTAACCAACTTAACCAATTTAACCAATTTAACTAATTTAACCAATTTAACCAATTTAACCAATTTAACCAATTTAACCAATTTAACCAATTAAACCAATTTAACCAATTTAACCAATTTAACCAATTTAACTAATTTAACCAATTTCTGGAAAGTTGCATGTACTCGTAGATCATTTTTCGAAAAATAAGGCCATAAAGAAGTTTCACTTCTTACGTGTGTACACTAGTACACGCACAACTTTTTTTAATTCTTTTCCTTCTCTATGTATGGAAATGTGTTTAAATTTCACTTAATAAGCTACTGAATTTGTTATATCAAACGTTTTAATAACAAATACCAAAACATTTCCTTCTAGAAAGATGAAAACAATGTCTCTTCTATATCAAGTTATTGGTTTTTAACTGCTTCTGAAAAACATAAGTAAATACGAACAAATATCTTCGGCCAAAGAACAAATAACTTCATTTCTTTCAACTATTTACTCTGTGGTACGGCTACCTAAAGTTTGGCGTTCCAGAAAAATGGCCGCTACGTCAAATTGATATGTTCGAGCGAGTGTTATACGGAGACTGTATCCTCGGCGATTGTTTTCGAATTTGATAAAAACGTTTGCACAATCTGTTAGAAGAACCTTCCGAAGATTTCTCTTTCGACAAAATGTTGATTGGATTATGTGGAGGTAGGGTGGAGGATATGTTGTTAAAATAAATATATTTGCTGACAAATTTGTCTATGTCACCGTAAAATTGTGAGATCTGTCAAAAAAATGCAATACTAGTGCCTATTACTTCAAAGAAAGTCGTTGAAAAGACCCCTTACAATGTGTCAGCTGACCTTGCTTCAATTAAGTATATTTGTATTATATACTTTGATTTTCAGAAATTTAAATACTATAATGCGTAGCTTTATAACCATCTAACTTTCACCTTTAATTACATCGAAAACGGTTCAGGCGTTTTTAAAATAACTAAAAAAATATTAGTATGGAAAATTGACTATTCTCGATTTCGTCCGTACAAAACGGCAATTTCATATTTTAACACCTAATAATACGTATTATATCTAAGGCGGGACTCGAACCCGAAATCTTGGTCCGGTACTTAAACCACTAAACCAACGGGGTTATGAAAACACCACACATCATCATCACCTAACTCAATTTCACATCTTGCTTGACTGAATCCAGTGACCGTATTGGGGTGGTAGGATCTACCTCCTAGTGGTTTACCCTGGGCAACGGGATCTTTGGATTTCTAATTAACGATGATGGCTAACAGATCCCTCTGCGGTGGTAGGCTTCGTAAGAGGCCACCTTGGCGCTGCGCCAACCAGTTTTTCTGTGTTCGGCTGGTGTGTGGGAGAACCAGTGCCACTTTCTGGGTAAGCTCGCTCTATCTTAGGCTTCTTCTTAACCGTAGAGTCAAGTATGTAGTCAAGAGCAAGCCCATCGTATATATATATATATATATATATATATAAAACATAACTTAATGTCAAATTTCGATTGACTGAATCCAGTAACTGTTGACCAATTCTCCTTTCCACATAATAGCAATTATTAGAATTGAATGTTCCGTTCGGCCTTCGACCCTCAACAGCATTGTAGTCCAAATCCAGGGCATCGGAACCTTGGGCGTTTAAAAAAAGTTTCCCATCCGGAAATGGAAGAAACAAAAGGCGCCCGGTGATTGTTGGAGAAGCGATCGGCCGCTGTTGATATAGCTTAGAGAGATGCAGAAGAACCGGTTTGTATATGCAATAGTTAACATGAATGTTATTTTCAATAACCGGATAAGAGTGTGCCTAGCTGAAAGTGTTTTATATTCCAAAAATTACATGATGCTAATACAGATTTCTAAAGTCACAGTCCAGAACATCAACCTACTCATAAATGTTTGTTATGTTACTCATATATGTTAAATTTCTCCAATCGAGTTTCAACGTTAAAGACAACAAATAAATAACAGTTTCGATTGAGAAAATGTTTCATATAGTGGTAGCTTAATCTGCTGTCGTATGTACTTTTGCGGTCCAAGATTTCTGTTTACCTTTCCGGTCCAGTTTACTTATTTTACTTAGCCGAAGATAAAAACAAACGTCCAAAAAGCTGACCTAGATTTTTTATTTCTTAAAAAAACTTAAATAACGCAGAACACAACAAAAGTAACAACATAATTATTATGAAAAACGAATAAACCGCTGTTCAAAGCAATTTGACAGTTTTTCTTCACTTTTAAAAAAAACTGCATTTTTTCTCGACACTAGAACACTGTTGCCCGAAAACAGTTTTAGGTAATATATTGAGACGAATAGATTCTATTCGCATCTCAAGTTGCATATTTGCAGATATAAAATTGATTTTACTGATTTAAAAGCGCACCAAGGCATTGCTGCGGATACTTTGGGAAGCCCTGATCTTTTTTTTAATACCTGAATGAGTCATACTGCACCATTTCAAGCTGTAGGTGGCGATCGAGTGGTATCGGCGTTTAGACGCAGAATGGATAGATACGGATAAATTGTGAAAAGTTTCGACAGCGTTGGTTCAAATTCATTGAGTATTTTTCACGTTTAAAAACGTTCGCTTTGAAAGTGGAATTTATCGGAGGAATATTCGCTGACACTTAAAATGTGAGTAACAATTTTGCAGCCATTTTGAATTTTTACGACTCCCTTGAATTTTTTCTATTGATTGTGCATTATTTCTTGATCGTATTAGTGCTAGAAATATTTGCGTAGAAGTGATACTGTGAAGCAGAATATTTCGATGTTTTATTGACTCCACGATGTACTTTATTGATATTTTAGCAATTAAATTGCAATTATAATATCAGTATATAAACTTGAAAAATTATGTCTCAGGCGGAACTCAAACCCGCATCTCCTCGCATGCCGGGCGGGCGCTATATCATTAAGCGACCGAGACACTGCGACTCAGCACGAATTTCTCAAGCATATTCTTAACGCTCGACAGGCGGGTTGGCGTTCGCAGTTTGTGTGGTGAAGGAGAGTCGCTGCTGCCCGTCTCCTTCTGAAGTTCTTCTTAAGGCGGCGTAGTTCTGAGAGGCAGCGTTTTTGAGTTTTTAAAACCCATCTGCAAACTAGAAAACAGTGTTTTAAAGTCTGAAAAATATATATGTTTTAGTTGAAAATCTAGTCTAGTCACGGTCGTTATCGGCTACACGATTTGATTAACTTGGCTTTATAGAAAAAAAATCACAAACCTACATCTCTTCAAAATATTTTTTTCAACTTTATTTGATAAATAAATAAATAAATAAATAAATATTTTAACACATGCCTCACTGGGCCACACAGAGCCATCTAGTCCCAAATTAAGGTAGTATTAAGTACCCTGTCGTATGGGGTACTAGACAACCGATAATCATACTTATATACTTTTTTTTTTTTGTAAATACATACTTATAATACATAGAAAACACCCAGACCAGTACAAACAGATTTTAGCAACTTAATTGCACTTATAATATCAGTATATAATCTTGAAAAATTTTGTCTCAGGCGGGACTCGAACCTGCATCTCCTTGCATGCCGGGCGGGCGCCATACCATTAGGCCACCGAGACACTGCGACACGGCGCGAATTTTTCAAGCATATTCTTACGCTATAAGTCAGCGTTGTTTCATCAAATGTTAGGAGTTTGCACCCTTAACACCCGAAAAAAACATCTTTGCAGATGTTTGACAGTCAGTTAAGATGAAACAGCTATTTATATACTTTATTTGATATTTTAGCAACTTAATTGCACTTATAATATCAATATATAAACTTGAAAAATTTTGTCTCAGGCGGGACTCGAACCCGCATCTCCTCGCATGCCGGGCGGGCGCCATAACAACGCTGGCTTATAGCGTAAGAATATGCTTGAAAAATTCGCGCCGTGTCGCAGTGTCTCGGTGGCCTATAATGGTATGGCGCCCGCCCGGCATGCGAGGAGATGCGGGTTCGAGTCCCGCCTGAGACAAAATTTTTCAAGTTTATATACTGATATTTTTTTCAATTTGACGACTAAACTACGGACATTTTAAATATTTTTTTTTGCTTGAATATAGCTACTAAATATTTATAAACATATTTGCTGAGTCTGAATTCATTAAATGATATACTTAATTTTTATGTGTAAATAACTACATAATACGTGAGCGCGGCGGCTCGTCAGGCCCGTTCTGTCGCGCGCTGGCGCTTACGGTGCGCATAGGCGCTCCGTAATAGGCGATCGATGGATATCGATCCATTTATCCCGAACTAGCGAGCCTTAAGTCGCCTCTTACGACAAACATAAAAAGAGATAGAAGGTTGATATTCTTACTTATAGAAAGAGATAGAGCGGTGGCAATCTTTCAACATGCCAGCACCACACGACACGGTATAGTGCTTGCGTAATAAAGTTTATTGCTATGTAAAACAAATGTCAAGCACTAGAAATTTGCTTAACACAAACTTTTATTCTTATAGCTATAGTCCATAAAATTTAGCTTGATTAGAATGACACCTGTCAAACTGAGGTGACTAGTGATGGGACTGACTCGACTGATCAAACGAAAAAATACAGATAAGGTATATAAAATAAAATGAAAATCAGATATATCAAGATTTAACAGTAAGTCAGTGTCGTGATCATTATAAGAATAGTTGTAACAATCATGAAAATCAATTAGAAACTTTTTATCGCATAAAGAATCTAATAAATTTGAAATTTTTTCGTCAACTATTAATAATTGCAATTTGATGTTCTAAGCATCAACCAATGCTCATTAAATCATTTGTAACATTTATGTTACATTACTTCAATTTTGAAATACTATTAGTCTGACGATTTCGATTTGTCGATTTTACCTTATCACTAGCGATTATGAAAAATGACGTAACCTTGTAAAGACGTCTTCTCAAGTCAGGTGTAGTTTTTGTGACTGGATTATTTTAATGATTTTAATTTTAAATATCTATTTTATAAAATTAAATTGATTACTATGTACAGCTATGTATAAAAAAAATTCCTAACATGCCAGTGCCATGTGTTTCACTTGTGTGACGCTGGTACAAAGTTTCGTCGTCTCTTTCAGTGAGAACTGTCATTCTAATCAAGCTATATTTTAAGATCTATAGTCGTATGGTTTATTAATTTTACGCTTACGTAACGCTCCATTGGTTCTTTGATTTAAATACCTGCAAAATCTTGGGATTCTGGGTTTCATTCTGGGTCTTTAAACAAAAAGTTTCGATTTTTCGAGCATTGCTCGGAGTTATAATCGCCAACTGAATTTGGCAAGCGTTGCGATTATGTCTGTATATCACCATTGCTGTATTAACTTGAGTTCAATTATATAGGCCTTTGTCCTGCAGACGAATGTGGCCGTTACTTACTTACTTTGTTTTGTTAGTTATTAATTTCGACTGTTACACCTGTAAAACAAGTAAAAGTAATTACTTGACTTTAAGTAATTACTTAGATGAAATTTTGTATTCCTTAATCTAGTAATTACTAGAAGTTAGAACTATGAAAGATTAGCATTCTCAGCCAAATGATATAATTATGTCTATTAATTGTAACACATTTGCTTCACTTAAGCACTAGGCAGTAACATCTAAAAGTATGACTTTCTTAAGCAATAAGTAATTACTCCTTTATAAATACGAGTGTGAGTTTGTCATGAGAACAAAAACAAATTATTTGTAATCTGATCATTTTGACAAAGTATAAAAAGTAGACAATTGCAGTACCTCAGTGCTTTATTCTTTCATTACCTCAGCACACTATTATCTCTTCATTGTTTTCCAATCTTGAATCTCGCGTTATCAAGATACTAAGTTTGATTTACATTTATAGTGGTTTGAAATGCGACAGGGAGGACATTTTTTACTCGCACTCATTTCGCTTATTTGCAAGGGAAATAAATTCAGCTCTCATATAAGATACTATTTCTTTCTGAAAGTTTTTACGTTATTCAAACTTTATTACGGATAAATTTGTTTTATGAACAAGATAACGATAGGTACTAAATATTTCGATATATTGATCTAACTGCCTGAGAGGGATAAGGAATTATGACAGAGGAGTTTGATAAAAACACAGCCACAATCAATGTACACACGGCGGCACATCAGATATACGGCGATACATGTTGACCTTGAGGCCGCCTTTATGCCTTACGTAATAAAAGCTGTTATCGCAGTTCAACTGTTTAACTTGATGTGCTGTCGAGTGTACTTAAACATTTTTAAATAAGTATTTAAAAAATGTTTAAGTACATTGATGGTAACTGTGTTTATAAAATAATCAAAATTATTAACCATGGCAACCATTTTTAAAAACCCTACATATAAAAACTCTAGAAATAATCTTACCATCATCATCATCATTGCCATCCTACATCAGTTCACTGTCAAACAAAACCTAAAATCGATAACAGATTCGTGAATGATCCTATAAAAACTTAATGTGGGAATCGATACGTTTGACAATACAATATTCAAACTTGTGCGGAATGGAAAACACGATATTTTTAAGATATTATGCAATCTTAAAAATATCGATTCCTATACAAGTTTTCATAGGATCATTCACGAATTTCTTATCGATTTGATATTATGGAGTGGCTTATTTATATCCGCAGATAATAATGAATGAGAATAAGCCTCGTGGCAATGACACCTCAATTTAATAGCACCACCCATCCCCTAAAATCGGTAAAATCTGTTTATTTCTGCAAATAAGCCCAAGGAGGCGTTTCTACAATTGGTAAATTTTTTTTATGCTCTTGACTACATACTTAACTTTACGGTTAAGAAGAAGCCTAAGATAGAGCGAGCTTACCCAGTAAGTGGCACTGGTTCTCCCACACACCAGTGGAACACAGAAAAACTGTTTGGCGCTGGACTCCGGCAGGAGGGTGGTAGCGTCCAGGCAGCCTCTTACGAAGCCCACCACCGCAGAAAAATCTGTTAGCCGTCATCATTGGTAAGAAAACCAAAGATGCCGTTGCCCAGAGAGGACCATTAGGAGGTAGATCCCACCATCCCATCTCAAAGATAAGATAAGGTCAATCATAAGATCTTTACTAAAGGAGTGCCACCCAAAGAAGTGTCTTCTTTTTACTTCTGCAAGCGCCTACCCGCCTACAAAGCGTAGCAATTTTTTTCAAATTCTCCTTTCGAAAGAAAGATACAAAGAAAGAAAGAATTATCTATTTGACACAGATAATACAAGAACGGAACACAGAACATTGTTTAAAAAAAATTAGCTTAAATAAAAGTGTCAAAAAGGTCTCTACTCAGCATTAATCGTGACAGGCGTAGCCATCACGACGCTGATTTTCAGCGGGACCCTGACGTCGGGTGCGTGCGACGCGAAAAAGGCTCAGAACCCACCAGGCAGGCCGATTCCCCCCATATGCTTTGCCCAAAACCCACCTGGGGAAATCTGACAGCCTCAGTGAGCTCAAACGCCACTGCCAGCGTTAATATTTATTGTACCTTCATGAAGAGATACAAATTAACACAAGGGGCATTTCATATCAAGCGGACAGCGAAAATAATGTCACCTCTTAGACTCTGCTTATATTTAGATAAAAAGCAACACTACACGACTTGAATGGATGCACATCATTACTTTTCCAATGCGAAGCCCAAATACTTTTCCATAGTTTTACAAAATTTTTGAGAAGCCCTTGTCCAGCAGTGGACTTAAATAGGCTGGTAATGATGATTATACTACATATCTAAAGATTTCAAACACTTGCTTTTGTTTACAAAAGGTTTTCTTGAATACCTACGTACGGTTGGCCAAAGTGGTTTATCACCATAAGGTTGAAAGTCATTCGCGCGACAGAGAACAACAGGGTTGATTTTCCCATACAAATATATTCTGACAGCTTCTAATATTAATCCCTCAACCCCCAGGAGGCACGCGCGTGCCGCGATAACAATTGATTTCAATTGTGTCTGGAATAACTCACGATCGAGGGATTAAAACATCATAGTCCCTATAGCTATTCTACTGACACATGAAATTTTGATTAAACTGGTTGGTATTTTAACATCCAAAGCAGATATTTTTGAAATTGAATATTTTCATTAAAAATTCCAACATAGAATATAAACTCTGCTCATTCGATTCTCTGAAGGACAACATCGCAATCAGGAATTACTTATTTTAATTGAAATAACGTCATCACTTCCATTTCGTTTTGCCATCAACTTATTAATCATACGCCGAGCGAATTACATTTTGATTTCCGTCGACCTTTATCGAAACTAGCGCCTACTCGTAAAATTACGTAAATGGGTTACCAGCTATATTACGTTTTAACTGTACAGTCAAGGAGATGGATAACATTAAGCGGTCTTATTAGAATACTTAAGTGTGTTTATTTGTTACTCTGTAAAAAAATAAATTACACGGGTAGCTGAAAATATTATGCATATTTTTTTTTGTAAACTGCTGCTTCTTTACTCAAAAGGATTAGTGACAGCCTAGATGAGAAACTCTATGACTATGTTATGTGTTTTTGAAAACAATACTAAATACAATCTGAAAACAAAAATGTATATTCAATATGGCCGCCACCAAAAAGTCAATATGCATTTTTGTCACCAGTTTCGTATTAGAGAACTGAAAAAAGCCTGACTGGTAATAATACTATTACAAATTTTAAATCTAAGATGGCAGTCGGCACATATTTCATAATAATTATGTAGAAAGTAGGAGGAGTTCAGGGCTTTTTACGAATAGGACCCAAATAGGATGCATATTCATGCATCAGAAACATCCGAGCAACGTGGTTTATAGGACAACGTCTGACACAAAGAGAGCTGGTAGCATCAGAAACACATGAGCAACAAGGAAGCTTATTAGGGCAACAAGAGCGTACTCAGCAAAAAAGAACTGAAAATTATCCACAAGTCTAGGAAAAGGCTTTTACTTAAGTACATTTTTATTACTTTTACTCAAGTAGGTAATTACTTTTACTTGTTAATAAATACGACTGTTATTCTTATAGTTAACTACATCTATGTACTAAAGCAGTAAGTATGAATCAATAGGCAAATACAAATGTGACAGAGATACATTTTTCGCCAATAAAAATAAATGCATATTTGGATCTCTATCGCGAATGTTTAAGTCACCTTGAGAACGCGTCCGATCACATGCGTTTTAGGAACTTCATGATATCATGGAACAAGACTAAACAGACGAATTTTGATATTCAAATGTGTATACTTACAGTAACTAAAACAGTTGTAACACCTAATAATGCTTGCGAACTGTACCATCTATTCTAATAAAAGGGAAAACCACGCGTGTACGGCTGATCCTTAATTGCTTTACGAGCTAAAACATAATGTCTATCCGATTTTGATTAATATCACTTCCGATTACACGGCTCCATGAGCCAGGTACGCTAATTCAACTTTCAGTTAGTTTGCAGTTCGGGATGATGTTTTTGTATGATCGATAATTGCTTTATCGAAAACAATCTTTTGATAACCGAATTTGTTTCCATGTTCTGCAATAAATACTGATTGTGCACTCTATTGTCTTATGGTACCATAGTAAAAAAGGTTTCACAAACCTCGTAATTATTAGTGTCATAAGAAATAAATCAAGAAATTGTTTAAGAAGAAGATAAGTCTACAACATTATCATCAAAACCAGCAAATTAGTCCACTACAGGTCATGTACATATCTCTTTAGAAATAGGTCTTTACCTTTATCTCCACGCCGGCTAACGGCTCGCAGGTTTGCTGATGGTAGAGATCTTTTCTCAAAGATTCTGATACCCGTATTGTCCTGGTGGTACTCCTTTAGTCACCTCTAATGAAACCCATAGGACGAGAAGGAGTGGTGCTATCCTTTTAATGCACCATCATACGTCAAAGATTGGTAGCAGCGTCTTTTTTCCACAGTGCATACTGTGATTGCCAAACCGCCTTCTAGGGTTTGCAATGATGACAAATATAAAATATTTGCGGAAAAAACAAATGGAATATTAAAAAAAGAATATTATTATCCTTATGGAGAGACTTGTGTTCAACAGTAAACAGTAGGTTTATGATGATGATGACCACAGAACATACTCGTAGAAAGAGGTTTTCCATGTTCTGTGATGATGACGATCACTAAATCAATTTTGCGAACACAATTGGATAACATCAAAAAAGGTCAGCTAGCTGTTGACATGAATCGAAAAAACATATATCACGTTAGAATATCATGTTACCTTTGAAATTTGTCGTAAAACGAGTTTTACGAGGGAAACCTTGCGTTATGTTTCACGTGCATTTTTTGTGAAAAGTTTCATGATTCCTTTCGATAGCTATTCGATTTGTTGGATTGAAATTCACACGTTCAAAATGTTACTAACTAGGTGGAGTACTTTAAAAAAAAATCCGTGATTCAATTTCAATTACGTACCTACTTTGCTTTTAGATTTTGATGATATTCAAATTTAAAATTTAAAATTATTTTTTTGACACAAAACTAGATCATACGGTAATAAAATGTCCCAAAAAAGCACTCATATTAATAATTGTACTATGTAAAGTAAAGTAAAGGAAAGCCTATAATCATCCCACTGTAGGGAAAAGGCCTCCATCATTGAATTCAAGTTACCACTGCAATGATGGGAATAATTGTACTATGCGTAAGCCTCAACAGCCCAAGAGACGCTTGAAATGTATAAATCTTCACATTATAGACATTGAATAAAAACTAGTCTAGTCCTGAGTTTTTAGTATCAACGGAAGCCAAAACATTAGTTTTTAGAATTATTTTCTGTATCTGGTTGTACTAAAATGCTTGGTAGGTGGTCGATTGCAGTTTTACCTAAACGTTGAGGATAAGATGCTTACTGTCTTCTTGTGACTGTATTAACTTCTTTAGAAGCCTACTAAAACCAAAGGTTTCAACACGAGAAAGGGCTTTTTAAAATTTTACCGGTTAGCAGGGCGCTTCACGACTCGATTTCGAATTTAAATATATGGATTTATGATTTTGGTCGTTGTTTTTTCACGTTGACATGTTTTTTATTATAATATATCTTTCCTCAAAAAATAATAAAATCAATTTACTAATTTAGAGCAGCTTCAAATTATGTTGCTTGCAAATATTACCGGTGGGGTACACTTTATCCCGACGGGCGTGGCATACCTTGCATTTCTTGAAAATTGATTTTACCATTCTGAAGCCGTCAGCTTTACTGTGTAGATCCCCAAAGTCAAGTATAAATAAAAATGTCTCAATAAAAAAAACCTTTTCTCGACATTTCAATATCGGTATTCTAAAAAAAAATTCAATACCTACCATCAACAATAGACAAAATCGTTTTCATCGCGATCCTAAGAAATATTCACCTCCACCCGTCTCATCGATATAAGGCTTGATTCATATGTTTCCATTTTAAAAAATATCAGTCATAAAAATACATATTTTTTTAGGCTTTTCAAATGAGACGGAATGTTAAGTCTTTCTTTATTATGAATTACTTAAAATCTGAAATCAAAAGTTTCCTGCGAGTGCATTCTGCATCTGTACATCTACGATAGTTTACGTTTTATGGTGCATAAAATATGGTTATAGAGAGGGTCTTATTGCACAACTCATTCTCGTCCTATAGTTGTAGTTGGAGGTGATTTAAAGGGCACTGAAAAAAACGAACAGTTTCTACAAAAAATTGCCAAACTGCTATTGCTAATCTGCCTGCAACAACGAAAATGCAAAAAAAAAACATATGGCTATGAAATCCATATTATGTTTATCAATTATGAAACGAGTTGAGGAAGGAGATCAGATGTCTCTCAGTAGTAATCAAAATACAGCTAATAACCGACGAATTAGTTAGACAAAGCGGTTGCATATAATAATAATATATGTGTCTTGCGATGCCATTGCAGATTGTCTAGATCAAGATTGTCAAGTTTTTTCAGTGAAAAAATCTTACTTTTATTAAACTCTTTTAGATTCTTAAATGAAATAGTATTTTTAGTGACACTAAATTAAAAATCACCAATATTTTTTCATTTTATATAAATTTTTTCAAGACAATATTTTTACTGTTACTAAAAAATATGGCATCATGTAAATCGTTCCCAATTTGTCGCTCGCGTCGGCTTCTAATAAATCGGCTTATCTCATTCGCGCGGATCTACAATATTGGAATGATGAGTCGGCGCCGAGCGCGAGCTGATGTGGCGGAACTTTAATAAACGGATGACAAAGAATGAGGATGCAAATACCTTGAGTAGACACATTGGAGGAATGCAGATGTGATTTGCGAAATGGTTTCTCGAGTAAGCTTAAATTTGAATGATCATGATACAAAATAGCGCTTGTAATATGGACTGTAAAGTTTGAACGACGAATACACTGATTCATTTATACAGTACTATCTCACCACCAGGACATCAGTCCATTGCCAGGTTTGAGGGTTATTTAAGAAAAGTCTTTCCTCTGTGACCGTCAAGGTCATGGAGGAAGGAATTAGAAGCCAAGGCCTAAATCCCTTCTAGCGTTAAAAAGTTTGGTCAGTTCATGCGCCAAACAACTTGAGAGTTTTGAAAATTTTCACTAGTCAAATTTTGACTAGTAATGAGATTTGACTGTAACTTATACAACCATATACCTTTCCCATCTGCATTAGTAGAAATCCATTCACCGATTTGTTAAGATATCAAATCTTAAAACGCATTAGGTGTGATTGATACAGACGAATCACTCGTAATTTGTAAAAGCTTAGACTAACAGAATTTACTTGGTGTCTTTCGAAACATCGGTTTGGGAAACGATAGGATTATGCTGGTTTTCTGGAACACTTACATAAATTGAATTTCAAAGAATTTGATTTATGAGTTTGTGCAATAAAGACGCAAAATCTGCGGGCGGCCGTTATAAATGTATTTTCGTTTGTCCATCAATCAGAATCAGTGGATGCGGTGTGACAAAAGTTAGAACCGTTTTTTGATAAATCATTTCTGTTATCATATTACTTGCTGTCAATATTCAAATCGGCACTGATACTAATATACTTATGTTTTTATTTATGTACTGTATCAATAATTGTGATCGGTTTTGCGAAAGAATTTTCAGTTTTGCTATAGTTGTGTAGGTAGGTCAGGTGTAAGAATAATTAGTATATTTGCAAAATAATAGCAAAATTGACAATTTTGATTTTACAATGTGATTCTAATGGCTAAACAACATTAGTGCACACTACTTAAAGAATAAAACATAGAGAGACCACTCCACTGAAATATAAAATACTTACCATTGTGTGATACCTACAGGTACCTAACTAAAATTTAATAATGAACTCTTTTTATCGGCGACTGTAAAGTTTACATGGCAAAAGTACCTACATCTTGAACGTTGTGCTAAGTGGTTAGCCGAATTACAAAAGTATATTAATTACTGAGAGTATCAGAAATATTCAGAAATTTACAGAAACTGACATGGAGTTTAGAAATTTTGGGTAGAAGGTGTAGAGGCCGTAAACTATCATATAAGATAAGATGAAAATGAACACCAATAGCTACAATCAGATAATTCTCTGCAAGACAGACTGTTAAGTGATAGAAAACATGGTATTCGGAATATTGCTACGGCCATTAGTATTAATGAAACAAAAAAAGATTCAGCAGTCAAAGCTAATTTCGATCTGAGCATCTAATGTCTAGCTGTAACTATTCAGTCTGCATAAGTGAGGTTTTGGCAAACATGACATGAGAAACTGATGAAATAGTGAAAACCCTTCCCACTATAATGTTACCCGTGAACCGTTACCACAAATCGTTGATGCTGCGTGTTTGCGTGACCATCAATCAACATTACATAGGTAAGTAAACACCGGTGTTGACGTGAAACCACCATTTTAGAAATATGGCCGCAATATTTGAAAATGGAATTCGAGTTCTAAAATGGATATTATTTGTTTTGATGACATTAGAAATGGCATAAACAAGAAAACCACAATACAAAATTGCCGATAAAAGTCTTTACCAAATAAACCACAGAACATGAAAAATGGTTGAAAACACGCCATGTGTATGAGAACCGATGTCTACTACTTGTGCACATAATAAGCACAAGCTTTCGCACACATATACGAGTTCAAAGAACACCAATCACAGCGCTCATTTACAATAAAGTTTAGGCAGAAGTATGAGCGTTTGCTCATAACCTCTGTGGCTTTCTAACCTTTTTGTCGTGTCTGTGAAATAAGCTATACAATATTTCGGTGCTATTTTAACTTAGTAGTATTGAAGCCTAATGTTCGTAAGTTTGAATGTCTCAGCAGACGTAGTGTAGGACGCCCTCAGGCCAGGTGGAGTGATGATTTGCGCAAGGTGGCTGGCAGGAGCTGGATGCGAGAAGCCGAGGATCGAGCTAAGTGGCGTGCAACTGGAGAGGCCTATGTCCAGCAGTGGACTGTGATAGGCTGATAATTATAAGGTTGAATATAGCATGACAATAACAACGCTGATTTAGTTACTGCTATTTTGAAGTTACTTTTTCGCACGAGACTGTGTATCAAGTTTTATTAAAAGTCAAGCTTTTTTAATTTAAAGCGTATTATTCTAGAGATAAGATCAAAAATAACTACTTGCAGGGATGAACCATTTCAAAAAACACTATTAATAAATAATAAATATTTTCAGACATGCCAACACTGGGCCACACAGAGCCATCTAGTCCCAAACTAACCTACTAATAAGCTACAATGGGTACGGACAACCGATAAACTTAATTAAATACTTTTTTCTAAATACATACTTATAAGAAAACACCCATGTTCAAACAGACATGTTCATGCACGCAAATGTTTGTACCGTGCGGAGATCGAACCCGTGACCTATAGCTCAGAAGCATCGTTAATTACTGATCCAACTGTTAGTCAACTATAAATGGTAAAAAATGGGTTGCCAACATATAATTTTGAAAAATAACTTTAAAAACAGCTTTAAAATTTTGATGTTTTGGCAGAAACTAAACCTATTAGCACGTAGCATACCACCTATTTTGTGTTGCAACATGGAATCACTGACGTTCATCATGCAGACTCGATTGGTTACTTCGAGCTATTCGATATATTTAAAAAAAATCTATACTAAACTTTGCTAACTAACCCCTTACTTATCTCCGCTAATGGCTTACGACAATGACAAATGAACCAATTTAAATAAACAAACTTCGACGTAAGACCGCGATGCGGCGCCTTAATGGATATGTCGAGTGTTTTGCATAATGAGGTCCCCCTGTACACGATTAGGTTTTAACGAGGATGACTCCTTCCTGTACATACACATCTATAACCAACCTAATCTCAACTCTAAATCTTCGTGTCAAAGGTGGTATTGTAACGGCAAGATTGGGCAACTCATCAGTATTCTTCGAGCGTCTATAGGCGTCATGCTCTGTAGACAAAATAATGTTTTCCACGTTCCATGTTCTATAGATTAAAAACCAAGATTGGGTGGATGCATTGTTGGTACAAGAAAATCGAGACAAGGCAAAAAAAATATTCAAATTCAAAATTCAAATTTAAAATATTTATTAGATAGATAGATAGATAGATAACACTTTATTGCTCACATTAAAAATTGGTACAAACAGTTGACTTAAAACTAAATTTATAACTAATGTGAGCAAGGGCGGCCTTATCGCTGCAAGTGATCTCTTCCAGGCAACCCTGTAGGAGAGGAGAGGTAACATAAATAAATAGCAGGTAACAAGAAAAGTCAAGAATAAATACATAAGAGCAAGAACAGTTTATAGTAAAGATATAATTAGTGGACATAAGCCAAGACTTTCATTTGATTTTACTTAGATTAGATTAATAATAGAAGCAAATAAAAGCAATACATACAAAGAAATACTTAAATGCAAAGGTGTAGTTGACATAGACTTACAAAAATAAGGAGGTAAATATCCAATAATATTAAGGAAAATACCCGATTTAACATGCGACCTTGTTCAGAAGGTGGCTATGCAGCTTAGATTTAAAAATTTCTAGTGACTTTGACTCTCGAATGTCACGCGGCAGATCATTCCACAAGTGCGTAGCCTTCACAGCGAAAGAACCTCTAAGATAACCAGACTTAGTGTGTGGCACATGAAGTATATTGCCATACCCAGAGCGTAGTACACGACCTAGATCGGCACTCCGAAAATGAAAACACTCCTTCAGATAGGGTGGAGAGTGAGGGTCAAATAACACATTATAAAGTAGAATAAGAGCATGCTCATCCCGACGGAGCCTAATGGGCAGCCACCCAAGCCTCTGCCGATACACAGAGACATGGTCAAACTTGCGCAGCCCATACACGAATCTGATGCAAACATTTTGTAATCTTTCTAATTTATTAAGATAGCCCTCATTAAGATCGATCAAACAAACATCTGCATAGTCAAGTATAGGTAGAAGTAAGGTCTGCGCAAGCACGACTTTAGTCTTCACGGGAAGCAGGTTCTTCCAACGGTAAAGTGATCCCACCGCAGCAAAGAGTTTACGACTTACTTCTGAAATGTGGTTTGACCAGGGCTGAGTCGAAATAAACACCTAAATTCTTAACTACATTATTGCACGATAATATTACATTGTCAAATGTTATGCAGGAAATAGCATCATAATCAGGTCGATTAATCTGCTTGGAACCACCAATGACAATAATTTGCGACTTGTTGGGATTCACCATTAAGCCATGACATTGACTCCATTGAAGGACAGTCGCAAGGTCTTTGTTAATTGCCGAAAAAGCAGAATTAAGGTCATCAGCAGAAGCGTGGGTGTAAATTTGAAGATCATCTGCGTAGAGATGGAAGGAACACGAAAGAAGAGGAGTAAGGAATTTATTCATCGAGATAAGGTTAAAACAAAGTGATGTTACAGCTATATGAAGTACAAGCTTATCTCACCAGCGCAGCTGGTATATGAATATCAGGAAATGTCCGTACAAATATAAATTATCAATTAAGTAAATAATAATTTCCTAAACAAGCAAGTCATGATACTTAATTTTTTTAAAAATCGAATTGTCATAGTAGTTAATGAAAATTCATAATAATTAAAATAGAAACATATTAAGTAATAATAAGATACTAAATAATGGTCCGACAGCAATAAATAAATTATAAGCTTTTCATTATAATTATCTCAGCCAAGCAACGCCTAAAATTTTAGCTTAGGACTTTTTTTTTGTGCCACAACTACATTTTTGAATCTACGAACACTGTTCTTTTGAATGGGCACATTTGCTTTGCCCATTAGTTTATGATGAGATGGGAAAATTGAGCTACAGCAACGGAATAACTCTACAGTCACATTTACAGGAAATATTTATATATGGATAAACAATAAAAGAGTCAAAGCCTCCGCTTTTATAATATTTGGCCTCTGTTCCAAAATGCAAGCCATAGGAAGTAATTTAACGAAAAACAAAGCAATCCACCAAAGATGTAAGACAAAAATCGTGACACAGATACGATAGGCGTTTAAACTTTTTTCTGCATCAATACGAAAGCAGACTTGACTTCCGATTCGTTTGAAGATTGCTGGTGACCGTAAAAGTGGTTGACATCAAAAACTTTCCGGTGAAAGATTAAATACTGCAACGCGGGAAACGGCCATTTTGACTTTTGCGAATCCTTATTCAAATTCGATCAAAAAAAAAGGTAACGTTGAAAGAGAAAGGCCTAGACGAACCTATCACGATCAAATCGGGGATGTTCTGAAGAAAGGTCAGGTCAAGAGTACTCTAAACCGACGAGCATGCATGAAAAGATTGATGAATGTGGAAGAAGCGAAAGATGTATGCCAGGATCGTAGTAAGTGGAAGGCCTTGGTCTCTGCCTACCCCGTTGGGAAGGAGGCGTGATAATATGTGTGTATGTATGTATGTTATTCAAATTCAAATACTTTATTTGCCATTAAACAGGGTATAGTACAAAAATATGTCGATGTTAATTAAAAGATACAGTAGCACCTAATTAGGTATATACAATAGCATGCAAATATAAAATTAACAAATAAATAGATTGGTAGTGCAAATAATTCTAATTGATAATAATAGTTATAAGCTTCGATCACATCAACATTGAATAAACAATATAACATTCATGTCATATCTTTCAAAAAATCGTCAACGGAATAATATGTCTTTTCTAAAAGCCACCTGCGCAAAGAATTGTTAAACATTGTGACCGCGAGCTTTTTTATATTTTCGGGTATTTTATTATAATTTTTTATAGAATAGAATAGAATAGAATAGAATAACATTTATTTGCAAGAATACATTTGAGATTGATGGTGTTGGGTGTATTTAACTAGACATCGTATTCAGTCTGTGAACAGACGTGCAAATTACCTTAAAAGCTAGCTACTTATTTATAAACTAAGCACTATGCTAAAGCTAATAGTTAACAGAGGTCATCAAGGTACTCATTAACATTGTAAAAACATTTTTCAGCTAACCTTTTCGACAAAGTAACCTCAAATTTACGCCCCTCTAATAGTTTAATAGAGTCAGGCAGTTTATTATATATTAAGATGCACATATTATACACATTTTGTTTATAAATAAAAGCATGGGATGGTGGTTTATGCAGCATTAATCTATACTGACCTCTAAGTGGTCTAGTAGAAACGTCTGCATACTTTAAAAAATATTGCGGGTGCTGTTTCACAAAACAGCATATATCCTTTATATACATACATGGCAAGGGGAGGACGCGTAAATTATGAAATAAGGGTTTACAGCTGTCAGTTTGCCATGCATTGGTGATGGCGCGGATACATTTTTTTTTGTAATTTAAAGACCCTATTTACATCAACTGAGTTTCCCCAGATGATTAGGCCATACTTAAGGATGGATGTGACGTATCCATGATAGGCAGTCAACGCTGCTTCTTGTGATATAGTTTGCCTTAGCCGCTTCAAAGCATATATGTATCGCTCCAGCCTGCTACAGACTTTATCTATATGAGCTTTCCAATTTAGATATTGATCCACCGTTATACCTAAAAATATATATTTGTCTACTTTATCTATATTACAATTTAGGTATTTGATATTTAGTTGTAGTTCATTGCTATTGTAAGAACGATATTCCATTATTTTTGTTTTGGTTAAGTTAACATGTAAATTATTATTTTTCAACCACTCTGTGACATCTGTAAGCGCTTTTGTTACTATTGTATTATAAGGTTCATTTTTGTGGCATTTGATCAGTAAGGTAGTATCATCTGCGAATAATATTGGCTTATGAATTGATGCATTGGGCAAGTCGTTTATATATGTCAAGAAAAGTAGTAGTATGCACATTGAGCAACAATTTTTTTGAAAGCGCTTTATTTTAGGGACTACGTCAAGTACTAGTCTGTTAGGGTTTCTTAAATTCTATTGGTTACATTTTTTAATTGAGTGAACAGGTGAAAATTTTGTCTAACAAAGGAGATGTCCCATAATAGGCCCAGACATTGTACACCATTTTCAAAATTCAAGAAAAATTTACTGTTTCTGGGAAAAATACATATAAATTTATTTAACGTATAATTTAGTGGTTCAAAAATAAATAAGATAGAATAATTTATCAAACTCAATTAGGCATTCCAAGATGGCGGCAATCTAAAAAAACTTTGAATGTCAATAGCTGTCAGATACCCCTTGTCACTTTGGCATAATCATTCACTTCAAGTTTTTGTTCTGCTTGTCGCGTTTATGTATTTTGAGTTCTTTATAACGACCTGTTTTTCGTTTTCTGGATTTAGTATTGATCGACACATTACTTTCATAATATTTGTTGTTACTACAAGCAAGCGATGGCACTCGACTCCTACATGCGCGATTTTGAAACTGCCAAAACTGACAGACGTATCAAATTGGCATCTTCCACCATGATGGTTTTGTTGTTTTGTATTGCTATTTTCTTACTTATCTCTTTATTTGAACGACTTAACGAAGCCATTTTTAAAAGAATTGGATAATAACAGAATTTTGTAGGTGTATTATCTTCTTTTGTCTATCTTTTGGTAGGGTGTACAGGTTCTGGGCCTGGCCTCCATACAATTTGGGACATCTCCTTTACCTATCTCAAGAATATACAAACAGGTACCTTAAGGTAAAAAAAGTTCGCGCTGAGTCGCAGTGTCTCGGTGGCTTAATGGTATAGCGCCCGACCGGCATGCGAGGAGATGCGGGTTTGAGTCCCGTCTGAGACATAATTTTTCAAGTTTATATACTGATATTATAATTACAATTTAATTGCTAAAATATCAAATAATATTATTTAGACTAAATAAACAATTTCGATTCAAACGATTATCACGAAAAAATCTACAAAGATTACACGGTTACCTATATGTTTTAACAAGATAAAAGAATCCAGAAAGTCTTGTTACCCTACTTGGTAACGGAGGGCTAAACTAATGGCGATCTCAACTGTAACAATTCTACCACTTTTAGGAAAACGAATATCAAATGTAGGTGCTCTAAAAAAAGTAATTTAAAGAAGAAAGAAGAAGAAATAATAACTTTCTTGACTTATAGGTCAGTATCCTGTTAGAATGAAATACCTTTCTGACCTTACTGAATAAAAAGTAGTATATTATTATCCTTAATAAAACGAACAATGTAACTTTCCTCACAATTCATACGCTGAATTATACACATTAACCTTTCGCATGCTCCCCACGCACACCGTATATAACAAAAATATAAATAAATAAACATTACCGAATAGGCAATATTCGATAAAAGCAATCTAGGTATCTCGGTCCGTCCGACCCGCCGCAGTTTATGGGCTACAAGTTAGGAGGGTTAGATTTATAGTGAGCCTGACCCTACCTGAATAAAGGCATTTTTGGGGTTAAAAAATAGGGTAACAACGTTGCCTTTTTACTACGTGGTCAGGCGTGGAATTGGACGGTTTTTGTTCGGTTCCCATTCGAGAACTGTGGTCGGGTTAGGTTTTATTGGGGCATCGGTGTCACCGTGTGAAATGTGTTAACAAGTACGCCGAAGCAACTGTACCATGAACAGAATAACATAGGCTACCATAGTATCGTATGGCTTTCCTTAAAAGATAAACTGGTTTGAGGTTTTTAACGTGACTTGTTTCTGCGACTTTGGTCTTGCAACACAAAAACCAACGGTTTAAGGCTCGGTATTTCGGAATTTATCCATCGATCGCCTATTAAAAAGCGCCTATGCGCACCATAAGCGCCAGCGTGCGGCAGTACGGGCCTAACGAGTATATCATTTAATGAATTCAAACTCAGCGAATATGTCTATAAACATTTAATAGCTTTAAACAAGCATAAAATTTTATTTAAAATGTCCGTAGTTTAGTCGTCAATTCAAAAAACATTTCAAAGAGATTTAGGTTTGTGTTTTTTTTTTTCTATCGAGACAAGTTAATCAAATCGGGCAACCGAATGCGACTGTGACTACACTAGATTCTAAACTAATACTTAATTTTTTTCAGACTTTGAAACGCTGTTTTCCAGTTCTCAGATGGGTTTTAAAAACTCAATAACGCTGCCTCTTAGAACTACGCCGCCATAACGCACACTCTAAAGCACGATTAAACTCCAAACCTCCTTCGAAGCTAATTTGAGGGAAATTGTTTCCTAAATTGTCACGACCAGTAATATTACTTCATGGGAATACCACCGAACCACTAAGCCAAGCGGGTCTTTGAAAGTGAAGTACAGAATGTGCCTTTTAGGGATAACCCCGATATTCCTTTCAGTTTATACTCGTATGGTAGTTGTGAAAGCTGTTTGTGTAACAGATCGTCATTCACCTATCTCACTCCACAGCTGGAAGAGGAATTCCTCCATAATTGCAACGATTGGCTGACGTTATATCTATTTCTATTGATGAAGGAAAAAAGATAATGCTGCGTGCCCCCTCTTCTGGCAGAACTTCTTTAGTCGCCTCTTACGACATCCATATGAACAGAAGGATAGAGGAATTTATTTACGATCCGTCACTACACGACACTAGCTATTTTTTTTTATTAATTAAAGGCAGATATTTGCTGCCTTTTATTAAACATGGTCAGATCCAGGCGAATATTTAGTCCTTATATTTTATTGAAAGTTCTTAAGATATACGAGATCTTTCAGACAAGGGTTCCTCCGAGTTTTTCCCTGTAAAAACCAATTTTTACCGCGACCATCGCATATATTGGTCCCCCGCTGTGAGGGAAATACCATGGTTAAGACAAGTATAGTTTCTGAGCTCCTTTTATAAACTGTTATGGGAAAAAATACGAGTAACATTAGGACATGAGTTTGACAGGGTTCTTACTAGGGTTTGTTTTGTATAAATATTGAGATTCGAACGTAGTAGCATCAGATTGTAAGATGTTAACAAAGAAAATTAATGGCTTACGAATAAGTATACTTGCTCTTTTCTATTGGCTCTTTCAAAATAACAGATAAGTGTTGTAAGTGATCATTACAAGCGATGTTCAGATTCTCTCGATGAACGATGAACAGTGATTTCTATGTACAAATATCGTTCAAGGGTAATTCTGTAAATCATTTGGAATTTTGGAGCCCTATCAACCAGTTCTTCGAAATGTAAACGATTAAATATTTTGCAAACGATATGATACGTATTTATACATTTTTATGGTAACATTGTTAATATTTTACAGTTACAGTTGTTTGAATCTACATTTTTTGGTAGCGTTCAGACAGCCTCTAACGAAGCTTACCACCGCAGAGGTATCTGTTAGCCGTCATCATTGGTTAGAAAACCAAAGATGCCGTTGCCCAGGGTGGACCACTAGGAGGTAGATCCTTCCACCCCAAGATTGTCACATAACTAATGATATCGAAGTCAACTACCAATAATCTCAGGCAAGTTGACGATTGCGGTATGGAAAATGGTAATCTTTTGCTAGCAAAACTCTTTTAGTCTCCTCTTAAAACAGCCATACCAAAACCTAGCTGTAGGTTTTGCTATGGGTGTCGCAGTGTGAAATGTGTTAACAAATACGCCCAAGCAACTATGTCATGAACAGAATAACAAAGCCTACTATTAATTTCAATTCACTTGCAAAACCTTTTCTTAAAAATAAATCCGTAAAAGTCAAAGGATTTCGCTTCAAACATGGAGGAGCCTTAATAATATATTTTTTTCACAATACCCGAAAGCGTGATTAAAATTCAACACTCTGAAACTTGGTAAAGATAAAATTTCAACAGAAAAAATCCTCTTCGAGCCACTTAAGAAATTGTCTACAGAAAATAAACTTGGCAACAAAGAGTTGTGTCAGACGCCTTACTATGCAACACAATGTCTGCATATTCGAATCCATCTGTCTCTATCACTCATACCGATGTCTAAAGTGTCTGAAAGAGAGATATATATCTGTAAATACGAGCTTCGTGTTGCAAAGTAAGGCATCAGATGTCTGAGTCGCGACAATGTAGACCCAACACGTTTCAGCAGACGAATCCTGAAACTGTCGACTTTGCAGTTTTACAGACTTTTTCGGCTATTTTCATTCGCTTTTATTGTCTACTTGCGAAACTAAAACTAGTTTTGGTTGAAAACAATTTGATTCATTCTATTTCACTTTGGTTTATCCTTTCTTTGTTGCTCGAAAAGCTGTTACGAATGTTATTAACATCAAGATTTTATAGCGTACCTCGTTTTAAATTTTTGATGAGCTATAGTTTATATCCTGTAACCAATATAAACTATTAATAGGAACATTATGTTTAATAGGAACAAGATAGGTAGTCAATTACATACACATCAATATAGGTAGTCAATTAAAAAAGACGTGTGGCACTCGGAGACTGCCGCGGTAAAGCTATTGAATATAAAACTAAAAAGCTTACTAAAAAGTATCACCGCTGTGCCGGTCGGAGTGGGGGGTGTGAGGTTATTTTCGTTACGGAATTTCTGGATTCGGTCTCCACGCTCAAGGCCCGCGATAGAAGCTATAGCTTAATTTTATAATTTTATGTATTTTCTAATTTTGACTTTTGTAATTAAATTTTTCTGTTATTTTGGCAGATATGGTTACCATAGGCAACCTTACTGTCAAAACCCTTATTTTCTTCTAAATTCTTTTAAATTTCGGAAATTCAAAATTGTTCGATCGTGCCTCGCCCCGAGTGTTAGGTTAGGTTATTTTCGTTACGGAATTTCTGGATTCGGTCTCCACGCTCAAGGGCCGCGATAGAAGCTATGCAATAGCTTAAAAAACATTTTCATTTGTTATGAGTGAGTTATGTGATAAAATGATTCAATAATACTGACGTTTCATAAAGATATAATTTTCATGTATTACTTCTAATGCAATTGAATTGTTACTGTTTTCATAAATTTTGCGGTTGCCGTTGCCGTAAACTGGGACCAATCCTAGTCTCATATTATGATAAGACACCACCCTTTCCCGTCCTGTTAGTGTCGTAAGAGAAGACCTAGGACTCCTAGAAGAAGATTGGTAATAGCCTTATTTCTAGGGTCAAATTGCTTTTACCTCCTGCCAGGCGTGCCGTTTAGGGCAAAATTTTGTCGGAGATGCGTATCATGTCCAGCATTGGACTTGATAATAATGCTGATATGAAATAGTAACAGCAATTAGTAAAATCAGTCAAACGTGTATTTCAGGATTTACCTAATCTTGTATCAAAATCAGGTTTCGGAGACAAAAAAAATACAGATTATACTTTGTAGTATTACTTTTCTCCCTGCACATAAATACTTAGGCTATTTAAATAAGAAATTAATTAATTTTCAATTTATTCAGCCAATCATTCAAAAGGGCAGTTTAGGGTTAGTTTAGGTTCATTTTTGTATTGATCTGTGCATCCAATTTTTTTAGTATTATCGAGGTATGATTCATCTATAATGAAAAGTAGACAACTCATTTATTACTACACTATTAAAATAACAATTAACACTAATAAAATATTGTCTACGAATCTATACTTAATATTATAAAGCTGAAGAGTTTGTTTGCTTGTTTGTTTGAACGCGCTAATCTCAGGAAGTACTGGTTCGATTTAAAAATTCATTTTGTGTTGGATAGTCCATTTATCGAGGAAGGCTTACGCTATATAACATCACACTGCGACCAATAGGAGCGAAGCATCAGTGAAAAATGTTGCAAAAATAGTCGCGATCGTAATAATAGAAATTGACGCGGACGATGTCGCGGATAGTACAAAATAAGAACTAATCATGACTATTTTTATTTGTGCTGACTTCGAAGCTCGTATATTTTCTAGAAATTCTGTGAGTTATTGAATCTGCCCGCATTAGAAGTCTTTGAAAAACTCTACGCGACGCGACACAAACGACTCTAATAGTGCAGTGCAGCTAGTGATGTGGCCTGTGACGAATAACTAATTTATTAAAATATGAAAGATTTATTTATATAACAAAAACACATATTTTCCATTCAGCCAGCGCATTTATATGTGAGAGAAAAAGTTTGTTTTACTATCTCAATTTTCAATTAATTTTGTACACGGGGTGCACGAAAGAAGCCTCCCCGAGTGGCGTACCTATCACTTCTTACGTCCGGCGCATCCTGGTAACGGTCTGCTAAATTCCCAAAGCGTATCGGCCAATTCTTTCAACACGATGATGAACTCTCTCACCCAACCTGGCAGCCCCCTTAAAAATCCTGCTCTGCGTGTCATCTCGATCAATATTGAGGGGTTTTCGCAGGATAAGGCTGAAATCCTAGCAGACCTATTCCGTTCAACACACTGCGACATAATTTGTGTGCAAGAGACCCATCGGGATACATCCCAGAGTAGGCCTAACATCCCCGGGCTGTCGCTTATCGCCGACATCGCTCATCCAAAGTACGGTAACGCAGTGTTTGCTGCTCCCGGCGTAAGCATCAAATCGGCCGATTGTACGACCACTGATGGTATAGAAATCATCACAGTTGAGATCGGTGCTTGCACTATTACTTCTGTCTACAAACCTCCCAGCTCCCCATTCAAATTCCAAACTCCAAGCAATTTCGATAACCATCCGACAAAATTAGTAGTCGGTGACTTCAATAGCCATAGTTCCACTTGGGGTTACAAAGACACCAACGCCGACGGACATGCTCTCAAGGAATGGGCAGAAGCTAGTGAGTTGGTACTAATCCACAGTCCTAAAGATCCTCCGTCCTTTAACAACGGTCGATGGAAACGAGGATACAATCCAGACCTTATTTTTTCCAGCATCAACATCAGCTCACAATGCAAAAAAACTGTTGCCCAGCTCACAATGCAAAAAAACTGTTGACCATCCAGCCCTTAGTTTGTCCTGTATCGGTGCCCCACCAGCGCCGCTTCAACTACGGGAAAGCAAACTGGGACCATTATTCAAAATCCATTGATGAGGCACTACTAAATATTCCACCTATCCCACAAAACTATGATCAGTTTGTCGGTTTGGTTGGAGCCTCATCTCTAAAACATATTCCCAGAGGCTGCCGCACCGCCTACGTTGCCGGGCTCACCCACGCCACGGCTGATCTCTTAAAGCAGTACGAAGAACTGTACAACAACGATCCCTTTTCAGCAGATACAGCGGAGGCGGGAGAGAGACTTCTGGCGGAGGTTGCTGACTGCCGGCGCACACGATGGTTGGAAGCTGTAACTAGTATTGACATGACTCACAGCAGTAGAAAAGCCTGGTCCACCATAGGGCGGCTTACTAGTGAAGCACCTGCTGCTGCTCCACCAAGTCATGTTACAGCTAACCAAATCGCGCATCAAGTCCTCCTCAATGGTAAGCCTCCTTGCCGGATAAAGAAATCTCCAAGAAGATACGGTTCAGATACCACATGCAACAGTGTAAGTAAACCATTCCTCTTGGTCGACATAGTAACCGCAATAAAAGAGCTCAAAAGCGGGAAAGCCTCTGGAATTGACAATATATCCGTGGAGCAATTAGAAAACTTAGGGCCCGTTGCTGTGTCGTGGCTGCTGGAGATGTTTAACTTCTGCGTCTTATCTGCAAGGATTTATCGCCTCTGGAGGAAGGCTAAAGTAATAGCGATTCCTAAACCGGGCAAGCCTGCAGATGACCCAAAACACTTCCGGCTGGTTTCACTTCTCTGTCACTCTTACAAACTCTTGGAAAGAATGCTTTTAGCCGCCTCACCTGTCTCGTTGACCCAAAACTGATTGCAGAACAGGCAGGATTTAGACCTGGAAAGTCTTGTTGCAGTCAGACCCTTAAACTCACTCAGCACATTGAGGATGGTTTCGAGGCAGGCAAAGTGACAGGCATCGTATTTGTGGACCTTTCTGCAGCTTACGACACGGTCAACATAAACAAGCTTTTAATTAAAGTGGAAGACCTTACGGGAGACCAGGCCTTTGTTCGGTTCTTGAGTGAGATGCTCCGTAATCGACGCTTTCAGGTCCACCTCCGCTCGGAAGCGAGTCGCTGGCGTAACCAAAAGAACGGATTAGCACAGGGTAGTTTTCTAGCACCAACCTTGTTCAATGTGTACACCAACGACCAACCAACGAGCCCAGGAACCTCTCGCTTTCTGTACGCTGACGATTTGGCCCTCACTTCCCAAACTAGATCCTTTGAGGAAGCTAAAGCAAACTTGGCCGCTGCGCTTGACACTCTAGCCACCTATTATAGGAATAATGCCCTAAAGCCAAATCCCTCTAAAACACAGTCATGCGTATTCCACCTTCGTAATAGGGAAGCGAGCCGCAAACTCAACATTATGTGGCAAAGTGTTCCGATTACTCACAGTAATTACCCCAAATATCTGGGTATCACTTTAGACAGATCACTTAACTAAAAAAAGAACTGTGAGATCGTCAAGCAGAAGGTATGTGCTCGCAACAACTGCGAAATTTACCGTCGACCAATTGGGGCGCCTCACCCACGGTTCTGCGAACGACTGGCCTCGCCCTGTGCTATTCAGCCGGTGAATATGCGTGTCCAGTATGGGCACGCTCCGCTCATACCAAACAGGTGGATGCAGCGTTAAATGAAACGTGCCGGATAATTACTGGCTGTCTCAAGCCGACCCCGGTACAAATGCTGTATCCACTGACCGGAATCGCACCTCCAAATGTTCGCAGAACCGTGTCCAGTTCTATCGAGAGGGCTTAGCTCGAGACTGACGCTCGACACACAATGCACGAGTACCACTCCGTGCCACAGCGACTTAAAAGTCGTAAAAGTTTTATGAAGTGTGTCGAGCCAGTCTCTGGTGACGCCTCTCGAGAAAGACGAAGACTGTGGAAAAACTCCTGCTCACTGCCGACACCCTTTGTTCCGATATCAGAAAGTCTTCCGCCTGGACACAAGCTGCCGAGGCCGACATGGAAGTCCCTTAACAGGCTCCGAACTCAGGTCGGCCGGAGCAAAGAAAATCGCTTCAGGTGGGGATTTTCGCAGGGCTGGGACCTGCGGAGCCAGTGCGGTTATAATCCGCAGACCATGGCCTATTTACCATCTTGCTCCGCGTGCCCGACTACCTGCACTCAGGAGGAGCTAATGGAGGCCACGGATAATGCCATCAAAGTGGCAGAGTACTGGGCCTGTAAAATATGATAGAGTTCGTCATCGACACGAAGAAGAAGAAGAATTAATTTTGTTAGTGTAGGTATCTATACTTAACAAGATCACCTGTTATTTTTTAGTAGGTCCTTTCGTAAAATGGATCTTTATATTAAGGGCTATTAATGGTTAAACTACTGAAATAGGTTCTTATTATTTTCAGAATTATACGCTGTTAAAAACATACCTACATACAGCCAGCAGGTGGCATTTTTCTACGAGAGTGATCATGCTGAAATAATAAAGTTATATAATTAGGTCTGTGCTGTCTTTATAATATAATTATTATTAGTTAAGCATCAAAATAGACAGGTTGCATTCATAAACTGTTACTTGCCCTCGGCCCTTATGAGAACTGTAGTTGCCCCGATAGTTAAAAATAAAACTGGTGACATCTCGGACAAAAATAACTATAGACCGATCTCATTGGCCACTACTTTAGCAA
The DNA here is from genome assembly GCA_949315895.1 of Anania crocealis. Lineage (NCBI taxonomy): Eukaryota > Metazoa > Arthropoda > Insecta > Lepidoptera > Crambidae > Anania > Anania crocealis. The sequence continues at coordinate 1,363,403 of OX438880.1, forward strand.
AAGTGCTTGACAGTGTGCTTGATTCTCATTTAGAGAAATATATAAAGTCTCATGATGCTCAATTTGGGTTTAAGCCCGGACTATCAACGGAAAGCGCAATCCTAAGTCTCAAGCACACTGTACGATACTATACGGATCGGTTGACTCCTATTTATGCTTGCTTCCTCAACCTCGTACGATATCTTATGGGGAAAGTTGGGGGAGCAAGGTGTCCCGCCCGAGCTGTCACATATATTGCAGTATTGGTATGCTAACCAAGTAAATAGTGTTAAATGGGCAGACACTTTTTCTGAGGAGTATAGATTGCAGTGCAGGGTGAGGCAGGGTGGGTTGACGTCTCCCAGGCTCTTCAATCTATACATAAATGAGCTCATCGTCGTCCTTAGCAGTATGCGTGTCGAATATTGGGTGGATGATGTTTGTATCAACAACATAAGCTACGCTGATGACATGGTGCTGCTGGCGCCAACGGTGGGTGCACTCAGAAAAATGGTAGGTGTGTGTGAAGCGTACGCTGAATGCCATGGACTGGTTTACAATGTGAAAAAGAGCGAATACCTGGTGTTTAAGGCTGCCAAGAAATGTCCAACTGAAGTACCAGAACTCAGGTTAAATGGAGTAATTTTAAATAGGGTCCACCAATTTAAATATCTCGGACATTACATTACGGATGACCTTAAAGATCAGGTAGATATCGAGAGGGAACGCAGGGCGTTGGCGGTGAGGTGCAATATGTTGGTCCGCAGGTTTGCCCGCTGTACCGATCAAGTAAAAATCACGCTGTTTAAAGCGTATTGTCAGAGCTTGTAGCCTTTGGACCACCTACGAGACGTAGTGCAATCAGCTGCTGTAGTTTTATTTAATTTAAATTAGAATAAAGTGTATTAAAGTGTTAATAATTGAATAGATAACAAAAGCAGGGCATAACCATTAAATGCAAATTGTTTTTGTAAAAGTTTAAACCCTGTATCGTGACTAAAGTTTTGGAAAAGTTGCCGGCCGGCTTTGACACTTAACTTGACAAAATTTGAAAGGACCTAACGGATCACCTAAAACCAGGAGAGTACTGTTTTCATAATACATGTAAATCTGTAAATGCTTTGTTAAATCTCACTATATGTAAATTTAAATTGTATGGTACCTACGTATAAATAATTGAGGTTATTTTTTTAAGAAAGTTAAACAGACTAATAGATAAGTACTTGTTACGCGGTAATTGTCGGTTGTTTGGCTACTGAAATACCTACTATCTCAACAACAGACACTGATCAAACCTCACGAAAGTGAGATACGCCACAATTCAATACGATTCGGTTCTGTTGTGCCTCTCTTTACTTGACGTAATAGTGGAAGTAAAGTTGACGATAACAACCCCTTAACCGCAGACAATTTACTCCTTATACTATACAGTAACACATTTACAGGTACATTGCAGTAGTCAAATAATAATACTGGACAATATTAGTTATTAGTACTTAGTTAATTTTAAGATTGCACATATTCTACAATTTTTTTTTTTGCTTACCTCCATAAATAAACATAATTAACTGCTCCAATTTCAATTATCAGCTCCTATTTTAATCAATTTATAAACATTCAACCAAATATCTTGTACAATAAATTAACAATAGCAGTTCAGTTTTCTTGCCATATAAATCATAAATTATCTACCTACATAAACTTAATTTCTTTCCAAACCGTCTGTTGCACACATTTCTTTGCATTATTTCAGACCATACTAAAACACACACAATGGATACCCAGACTGGAATCATGACTCGCAAGATGACCTCTCATAACACTGAGATGAAACTTAAAAAGGCACTCGATGAATTGCAGCAAAGTAGAGAAAGTTGTAGCCAGCTTCTTAGGGAAAGAGACGATTGTGAAGAGGAATTCAAAACGATCATCTTGCGGAATTCTCAACTTAAGAAAGAATTAGCTGATGTCCATGCCCAACTCGAAGAGGTCTCCATACACCGTAATGAATTATTGAACACGGTCAGCACATTCGATCAATGCAGCAATATCTTTGAGCAGACTCTCAGACGGAACAACGAGCTTGAACATGAACTTAGAGATGCTAACAAGACCATAATTGATTTGGAAGATGAAAAACAAGAAAAGGACTGTGCACTGACATTAAACCTCTATGAGGAATTAGTAGGCACCCCCGGTGAATTAGCTTTCTCTCCAAAATTAAATTATTCAAACAAAACTAATGTCAAAGTTAATAGTAAAATTAGATTAAACAGTAGAAATAATATTAAAAAATATATCAAATTAAATAAATACATTAAAACAAATAAACTTGTTAAAAAGCAGAAATGCTTTTATAAAAATGTACAGTTGAGAAAGCAACGTATTGATTTAGTTGATAGCCTGGAAATATATAGTCAAAAATTACAAGAAAGTAGGTTGAAACATGACTCTGACATATTACAATTGCAGGATGACATCTCGAAGTTGCATAAGTCACTGGAATCCATGACACTGTTATACAACTCTGCTCAGGACCAAATTAATGAACACATCCTGGCTGCAAACCAATTACTTGATCTTGGCAATGCTAATGCTAGTTGTAAATCATTACCTAATATTATGATAAATTCAACTCAGTGCACTTACCAACAGAGAGTCGAAAATCCACAGTTGTCTTGTCTAAATTTAAGTAATGAGATTCAGGCAACATATAAAGAGGAGTCGAATGATGTCATTTTATATTCAGATAGGCTAGGAATTGGTTATGGCTCTATACTAAACAATAAATTAAATTGCAATGTAATAAATAATTGCATGCCGGATGCATCGTTTGATGAAATAATTAAAACAATAGAAAATACTCAAACATGTTCAACCTCAAGTACCATTATTTTAATGCTAGGTAATAGTCAAAAAATTACCAAAAATAATATTATAAAATCATTTTCTATTTTAGATAAATTATGTGTTAAAAAAATATTCCTTTGTGCCTTTCCATTTTGTAAAAATAATTTAAATAATATTAATGCAAGTATTCACTTAATGAATACTTTATTATATAACCTATGTCAAAGACATAGTGACAAGTTTGTGTTTTTTGACACAAATAAATTTATTAACAATAGTTTTATTTTGACAGGCGGCTCTGTACACCTGCCTCATAAAATAAAAAAACAAATTGCTACTTTGTTAGCATATAATATTAATATTAACTGTCTTGCTAAAAATAGCAAAAGTATAATTTATGAACATGTTAGTACTTGTACTAATTTAAATATTGTGCCATTGACAACCTCTGAGGCTTTAAACTGAGAGGAAAGACAAAAGCTAGGCCTGATATGTATTTCAATATTGTTCATCAAAACATACAAGGCCTGGCCGGCAAAGAGTTAGGTTTAGGGTTATTTCTTCAAGATTATAACGTTCATGTCATATGCCTTACAGAACATTGGATTAAAAAACACCAACTAATGTTAAACATTGAAAATTATAAAGTCGCTAGTTCGCTCATAAGGGAGTCTGCACCAAGAGGGGGGTCACTTATTCTTGTTAAAAATGAATTAAAATGTAAAGAACGCAAAGACATTGTGTCGCTCACGGTTGAACGAACTATTGAACTAGCGTGTGCTGAGCTGGAACAATATATCATAATTAGCGTGTATAGCCCCCCCAAAGCTAATTACCACGTTTTTGAATCTGTTATGGATGAGGCTCTGAAAAAGCTTTCAAAATCGAATAAGAAAGTAGTGGTATGTGGGGATTTCAACGTTAATATATTAGAAGAAACGCAGTTGTCCACCCGATTTCTTAATCTCTTTAAGTCTTATAATCTAATTAATCTTTTTAATGAACCCACCAGGGTGACGCCCACGTCAGCTACTTGCTTAGATAATATTTTTTGTGATGGTAAAGTGTTAAAAAAAACGATTTTAAATTGTCTTATTTCGGACCACAGCGGACAAGAAGCATCGTTCGAGCACCATTATGTCTCTAACAAAGTAGATTCTGTGTATAGGCAATTCACTTTTAATAAAATAGAAAAGTTTAAGGAAAAAATTAAAGAGGGTGTGAATTTGCTAAAGCCTAATGATCAGAATGTTGATGAATTATATGAGAATCTTTTTGGTTTAGTAAAAAAGGAATTTGATAAACATTTTAAACAGAAAAAAGTAAAAATAAACAAACAGAAGTGTAAGTTTAATGAATGGGCTACACCTGGTATTTATAAAAGCAGAAAAACATTATATGATTTATATAGTTTAAAGGCAGATTCTCAAAACCCACATATTATAGAACATGTTAAAAAATACTCTAAATTATTTAAATTAGTATGTGCCAAAGCGAAGTCAATATATCTTTATAATTTAATTTCGGCTTCTAAAAATAAGGCAAAAACCACTTGGAATATTATTAATAAAGAGACATGTAGAGTAAAACCAAATAATCCTACTTACTCTCTCAAGTTAGGGGATAAGCTAATAAACACGAACACGGAGGTTGCAAACACATTTGAGACATTTTTTTCGAATATAGCTCCCTCTACTACTGAAGGGCTAGCTTCTTCTGCTGATCTAGCTGAATCCCTTCTCAAGTCTGTTGTCGAAGAGTGCAATTCTTCATTTAATTTTAGACATATAAACCCTGATATAATTACAAAAACTTTTAGAGAATTTAATATGAAAAAAACAGAGGATCTTTGGGGAATTTCTGTCAATATTATCAATACAATCATAAGTTCATTAGCCCCTCAACTCGCTATTATTTTTAACAAATGTATTGATGATAGACAGTTTCCAACTTTAATGAAGTTTAGCAAAATCATTCCTTTGTTTAAGTCTGGCGAAAAATGTGACCCCTCTAATTTTCGACCTATATCTATATTGCCAGGGCTAAGTAAAATTTTCGAGAAAATAATGTTTAATCAGCTTTTATCTCACTTTAGTGTAAATAAATTATTAAATAGCAACCAATATGGCTTCAGAAAAGGTAGAAATACTACCGATGCTGGAGTTGCTCTTCTACAACATGTGTTTAAGGCTTGGGAGAGTAAGCTAGATGCCTTAGGTGTATTTTGTGACCTTTCAAAGGCCTTCGATTGTGTAGACCATGAAATATTACTTAAAAAACTTAAACATTATGGTGCATCGAATGATTCCTTGGATCTAATAAGTTCTTACCTTAAAGGCAGAATACAAAAAGTTTGCATAAATGGAGCTGAGTCTTCAGGGTCGGCCCTTGTTATGGGTGTCCCACAGGGATCAGTATTAGGACCCCTGCTATTTTTAGTTTATATAAATGACCTTCCCTGTTACTTACATAATCTTTGTGAGATGGTATTGTTTGCAGATGATACATCCATGATTTTTAAAACCAAGAGGGGCAAATCTTCATTTGACGATGTTAACAATACCCTCTCTAAATTATTGCATTGGTTTACAACAAATAATCTCTTACTGAATGCAAATAAAACAAAATGTGTTAAATTTACGATGCCAAACGTAAGGTTAGCTGCCCCTAATATAATTGTTAAAGATGAACCACTAAACTCTGTAGATTTTACTACCTTTTTGGGTATAACTGTAGACTCTCATTTGCAATGGGGTGCTCATATTAGGGGGCTGTCTGGAAGACTTAGTTCTGCTGCTTATGCTGTGAGAAAGATAAGGCAGTTGACTGATGTTGGAACGGCAAGATTAGTATATTTTAGCTACTTTCATAGCATAATGTCATACGGAATTCTGTTGTGGGGCTCAGCGGCAGATATTGAGTCAATTTTTATATTACAAAAACGTGCTGTACGGGCTATTTACGGCCTTCGACCCCGTGACTCGCTGAAAGAGCTCTTCAAAGAGATTAATATACTTACAGTGTCTTCTCAATACATTCTCGAGAATATTGTTTACGTTCGTAAGAACATACATTTATTTCTTAAGAAAAGTAACGTACACAATTTCAATACTAGAAATAAAGATAAACTTGCCGTTCCAGGCTTCAGACTGCGAAAAGTAGGAAAATCGTTTATGGGAAATTGTATCCGTATTTTCAACAAATTACCAAAGGATATTGCTGAACTCCCTGTACATAAACTTAAATCGTATGTTAAAGTTATTTTAATGAAAAAGGGCTATTACACTGTTAATGATTATTTAAATGATAGAAATGTATGGCATTAAGTTGTCCCAGCTCGTACTTGCTTAAACCTTGTAAAAATTACCTTACCTTGTAAAAATTTATTTAAAAAGAGGCTGACAATAGTGACCGAGTTTCTTGCGCTGCTTCTTCTCGGCACTAGCCCAGACTTGTCCCGAAGCAGTGGTAGGTTTAAATATTGGGACGTGTAAAAGCGCCTCCTGGGGCCTATTTGCAGAAATAAAACTGATTTTAACTGATTTTAACTGATTTTAACCTACACTCAGAAATCGCTGAACGTCCTGCGTGTCCAATATAACAACGGTTTCAGGGCGCTGTTGGGCTTGCCTCGCTTCTGCAGTGCGTCGGTAATGTTTGCTCAGTCGCATACTGACGGCTTTTTTGCCGTCTTACGCAAGAAAACAGCATCGTTACTGGACAGAGTATGGGCGAGCTCCAACAGCATCTTGAAGACTGTTGCGGACTCTCCTATAATTAAGCATTTCGTTCGGTTTCTGACCAAACAGGTAAAATAAAGCCCTTTTTTTAACCGAAAATGAAACGATTTTTCGTGTAAAATTTAACTTAATATTATTGTTAATTAATTCATTCAATTTATTTTTATTTTACTAATATAGTTGTTTAAAAAAAATACTAACCAAATGGATCTCTGTAATCTTTCTGAATAAATAAATTATTATTATAAACCTAAATACGAGTATCAAGTTTTGAAAAAAAAGCTAGAGTCAGCGGGAACTTAATAAATACGCAATAAAAGTCATTGCAAAGTATGTCATCAATAATTAGTGCTTTATGCTTTTTTCATCTGGATAAGCTCGATTTATGGGTGCCGCTTTTGTAAAATTAAAGATATATTTTTTATATCAAATAATAAATCTCCTCCCCATCACTAGAGCTTTAAGTTTTTGTTGGTAAGCAAAACGTTTCGGTCGACACAAATTTGGTTACAACCTACAACGAAGCAAGTTCGACGCAAAAGTTAAACACGGTTAGTTCACCCGAAGTATGCAGCGAAAGTTATTGGGCTCCTTTCGAATATTGGACATTGTGTGTATGCAGTTTTGAGAAGTTTACGGAGAAATTTCAGTGTTGCTTTGAAGAGAATATGGTGAAATGATTTCAAAAGCAAGAATATTATGAATTTGGTCCCATATGGTAGTGTGAGTTTTGCTTATAGCGCAGTAGTAGCAACTTTTTAGACAACTTCATAAATTCATAGACTATATCAATTTATGTAAACTTGAAAAATTATGTCACAGGCGGGACTCAAACCCGCATCTCCTCGCATGCCGGGCGGGCGCTATACCATTAAACCACCGAGACCCTGCGACTCAGCGCTAATTTTTCAAGTTTATATACTGATATTATAATTGCAATTTAATTGCTAAAATATAAAATAAAGTATATTTCAATTTAGTTTTGAATTAGAAAGCAGGAAAAATTCAATTGAGTATTATGTTATTTACATAAGTAAGAATTATTGTTATATTATTGTCTTAAGATCAGGTACATCTAGAACGTTTTCATATGAAAATTAAAGTGGACATACAAAATTGAACTGCACGTAGTGTATGTAAATAATAAAAAAATCGTGACTTAGTGTTTGTAAACAAGAAGTAACTGACTGTGACTTTTTGAACCTAATAAGGTCCCTTTGAGGCACGTACCAAAAGGGAAAGTTACAAAAGTAGATTCAATCTAGCCGAGAACTTTCCAAAGACATTTTCACTGTAGACTTGCTTTGCTACTGAAAGAGATGAAGAAATTCGCCGTGGAGTCGCAAACGAAATTAACCCGTAGACGGAGGGGTGGGTGTCTAAACAGCCCTTATCTGTAGGGTATCGTGAGTATTTAAATTACCCTGGTTGAGATAACATCACAGCGTTTACCGTTGTTGTTACTTGTGTGAGTGCAGTGATATTTTAGTTTGATAATACACAGGTGCATTCGATTTGGTATCAATTGTTCATTTTGGGATGAAATCAATATCAAGCACTTGACAGGTTTGGGTTGATGAAGAGCAATTTGACGCTTTTCACCACAATCATCAACCACGAATCACCAAACACTTTTTAAACAGTCTAGCTCTCACTGTCATATATCTTTTTGTAAACATAACTATTGAAAAACCGGCCAAGTGCGAGTCGGACTCGCGCACGAAGGGTTCCGCACCAAAAAGGCCAATAAAATGGGTTTGTTGTTTGGGAGCGACCAAAAACAACCGTCAACCTGCCTCCCAAGCATGGTAAATATGGCATAATCTTTCTTTCAATATAGGCAATCTATATCTATACTAATATTATAAAGCTGAAGAGTTTGTTTGTTTGTTTGAACGCGCTAATCTCAGGAAGTACTGGTTCGAATTGAATTTTTTTTGTGTTGGATAGACCATTCATCGAAGAAGGCTTTAGGCTATAAAACATCACGCTGCGACCAATAGGAGCGAAGCATCAGTGAAAAAACATAAATTGACGCGGACGAAGTCGCGGGCAACAGCTAGTAATATTATAAAGCTGAAGAGCTTGTTTGTTTGTTTGTTTGAACGCGCTAATCTCAGGAAGTACTGGTCCGATTTAAAAAAATATTTTTGTGTTGGATAGTCCATTCATCCAAGAAGGCTTTAGGCTATAAAACATCACGCTGCGACCAATAGGAGCGAAGCATCAGTGAAAAATGTTGCAAAAACAATCGCAATCATAATAACAGAAATTGACGCGGACGAAGTCGCGGGCCACAGCTAGTAATATATATTTTATGAAGATGATTTGATGGAGTGGTTAGATAGGTACTTGACAAAATAGTCTCATAAAGCCACATAATAGAGAGCTTCGAAACGAATGAGTAGCGGAGGGTTAACAGGATAAAATTGGGTAAAGTTTCCGAGATAACGACAAGAGTTTTGAGTTTCGACGATTAACTTATCGCACGTTAATAGATAAGTGGGAACGAATCACGTGTTTTTTTATTTAAGGTATTTTCCAATGTTCGAATTAGTAAAGTAACCATAATATATTATAAATCATTCTAATGCAGGGCAAAGGCCTTCATCATTGTATTAAATTTACCATAACTGTAATTCTATAAATTTTGCCTAACTATGGACCACTGTTTGTCTGAAATAAACGCATTGAATTTGAATTTGAATAACAATGATGACAGGCATAACCACCACGCTTGCCAAATGCAGGTTGGTGATCACATACCGAGAAAATATCGAAACTTTACGCCCGACCCAGGAATTGAACCCAGAACCCAGAGATTTTGGTCTGGTATTTGAACCACAAGACTAACGGAGTGTTGTTCATTAGATATTTTTTTCTAATCTGTCTTTTCAATGTTGCTATTGGTGGACTTCATTGATGGAGTGACTAAACAGCTGGTAATATCAAACTTCTGAATTTTCTCTATTAAAATTTGGGTGTATTGAATTTCTACAGGTTCACGTATTCGCCCTATACTACACTACATATTACACTATTTTGATTCACGCACTATGCTGATCTCAAAATAACAAACAGATACAACATTAAAATAGCACAAACTATTGTTTGAATTCACCAAAACTGAACAACAAGTGACAACAGTTGTATATATCGTAAAACCTTCCAAAAGCATTCACTCGAATAGTTTTTGATGCGAAATCACGAAGTTTCCAAACAACCTGAATGTGTGTTATACAGGATGAAATTTTAACCACCTTCCAAATTTTAATATATCAATTTACGAGACAAAAAACAAATGACGTATTTTTTCTTTTGGTATAGCCCAGTACAAAAATGTCAAGATAAAGCACTTAGAAAATGTCTGCAAAAAATCTAAAATTTTTGATACTGCCACCTAGCAACACTTTTTTTACTCGATTCACATCCTATTAATTCATTACGATACTATTCATACGTTTTTGATTTTCCCTTTATACCTTATCAGGCCTAGGACCGTAAAAAATGAAAACTATATTGCCAAAAATATTTTCAGGTGAAAGCTTGATTTTCTTCATAAATGGGCTCTAAATACGATACCAAACGCCTATAAAAATTTTGGAAAGTGGTTAAAATTTCACCTTCAAACGAAAACATTTTACCTATAAAACAATGCGGGTTTGATATAACTTCTCGGTCGATTTAAATACTGACAAGTATTGGAAAATATATTTAATTTTATCTTTATTAAAATAACAAGCAGATTTTTATGTTTTCAAGGTTTCATAAGCATAATAGTTTTCAAGGCTAGCTAGTGAATAATTGCTAAGGAAAAGACAAAAGCGTCATTGAAAAGGAGACAACAAACAACGCCTTACCACAAAATTTATGAAATAAGAGAAATTAACTAAACATAACACACATAATTAAAACATAATTATACAATATTTGGAAACAATCAAGAAGTCAAAAGACGGCGACACAACACCATTCCCTCGCGGAAGATGTCTATTTCATTGTATGTCAAAATGTATTAGTCATAATAAATCTATTAATAGTATAAGATCCCACCATACAACGACCTTCATCGAGCTGGTTATTGGATGAAAAGTATTTTAATGCAATTAAATATGCCAGTAAATATATTGCAAATGGGTTGACTAAAAATTTCAGTCCAGAGTAGAATTTTTGAAATTTGACAACCGAATTTCAGGTCTGGTTTTTCGCATTTAACCCTATACCACCGTGTTCATAATTATATAATATTTATTTGCATTTAACTTTATTTAATTAACCAGACCAGTGCAAGTTACTAGTATCGATTTACCTGTTTCTACCTGCCTACTCAAGGGTTGTGACGGGAAAAAAATAGTCAACCTAACGTTCGCATGTTCTATGGGCTTCATACTTTTGATTGGTATGGAATTTGTCTATTAACCAAACCAGTAAAAAGTTAAAAAAAAATGTTAATTAATCATATTCTGGACTGTTTTTTTAGGCAACCCATTTGTAATATATTTATTGGCATATTTAATTGAATAGAAAATACTTTTCATCCAATAACCAGCTCGGTGAAGGTCGTTGTATGGTGGGATCTTAGACTTTAATGTATAAAGAAGGTATTGAAGTGGGAAATGTTGCAGTTTTGGTGCTGAAAAAAAATAGCACAACCTTTACTTGTGCTATGAGAGTCGTAAGATGAGACTTCTTGACCAAACTGCGTTCTAAGCGTAGATATAGTGGTACAATTTTCCTTTGGGCTAGGTTTTGTCCAGCAATGGACTTAAGGTGACGATCAGTTTTACATGCCAATCCATGATAGCCGTCGGTGTTTAGGACCGACTCGAAATTTATTATAAATCATTAAAATAACTGGTACATATTTTTACATGTCTAATGCGGAGTATATTAGTTTCTTTTTGCGTTGGCCGCAATTAAAAATTAATAACACTGATTATAATCTTGTAGTACTTTTTTTTTGTCGGTAGGTAAAATAATATGAACAGTTTCTATAAAAAAAAATATTACGTTTTCTGTCATATGAAAGAAAACATACTGTATATTAATTAAATATTTGGATTTCCCTTCGCAGTTTCGCACACCCTAATTGTCTTTATCTACAACTAAAGTGTTATTACATCCTGAAACAACACGGCAAACGATACTTGCGTTTAAGAATAACATTACATTATATTATCTTAAATGTTACTTCAAACAAATCTACGTGAAACATAATTACTACGTAAAAACAGAGTAATATCGCGAAGAATATGAAACCCTTTTGAGAGGGTCATAAAAAATTTACGCATACCGTAAAGTTCCGTACAATCACAGCGGGGGTTTGAAAGCTTATAAATATTAAGTCGTCATTACTGAGGATTCCTCTGGTCACTTGCCAAAAGCTTGGAGTAAGCCCAGATGTTTTGGAGTGATAGCAAAACGCCTTTATATTTGAGCTTGACCATTTTTGTTTGTGAAGCTTTGAACTGACGTTAAAAGAAAAGGATTTTAATCGACTTGCATGTTTCGCTATTGACATGACATATGTTCTTATAAATGTTTAAATATAACTTTAACTTACCTAAACGCCCCATTCTTCGTTGAGTCGGCCTGGATCTAGGAATCCTAGGTTCAAACCCTGGTTCGGGGCAACAACAGTTACGAATTTCCGTACTAGGGTTTATAATCACCATCCCACATTTGGAAAGAATGATGATTATGCCTGTAGCCTTCATTTCTGTAGTAACTTCAATTGAAAGCACACGTTTGCCCTGCAGTACAGTAGTGGGATGATTGTAAGCGGTTACTTATAATTTTTTTTAGCAATAACATCAAATCAAAAAGGTTTATTTCACAACAAAGTGTGTTACATTTAGAGGAATTTCAATGGACCCATTCCTTTGACTAAAACAATTGCGAGTAAAATGTTACAAGTTAGGTTGCTTTTAAATATAATTTAATGGGTAATTGTCGTATGGTTCTATCATGTTAAAAAGTGAGAGGTGTCGTAAGAGGTGACTTAAGATTAACTGCCATGAGCGGGTAGCAGCATTTTTTTTACCATTGCTTATTTGTGATTGCCAACCAGCCATTCAGTCTGCCAAGCGTAGCAATTATGATGGACTAAAATGCTGATGATGATGATGAAATAATTTGTTTTCGCGTAATTCAGATTGAAATTTTACACCTATAATTGTATTTTAATATGTTTTAGTAGATAAGAGCGGAAGATCGAGTTGTTTACAAGACAAACTAACACTTATTATGTTAATAGGAGAGCCTAGTTTCAATTACGAATAAAGATGCGTTAACTATACACCTATCATCAACTAATACCCCCAATTAGGCACGCTTGCGTAACAATTCATGAAATGCAATTATTGGCAAACACATGCACAAATGTAACTATACGTGTAGGTGGCAAAATGTTAGTTTAGTTGGAACTGTTGCATGGAGGCTTAAAATTATTATCCGGAACCATTTAGACGGATTGTTTTATAATACTGTTGTTATTTATTAAACAATTACTTGACGTAAGGATGCTTAGAACGCACGTATTGCATCTCTAGATTGTTCAAAGGAGGAACACAAAACGCCGCTTTGAAAAAAAAAACTCGCTACGGAGCAGAAGTTATAAATATTTGCTCAACTTTGGCTGAGTGTCAGTTTATCCAGATACTCAGAATTTTCATGGTTTTAATAATAATAATTCATTTGAATTTTGTCAAGAGTAACAAATAAATTAATACTCTTAATATTAATTCAGACCAAAAATAAGGTCGAACCAACAATATAACGAGTACTTTCACAAATTGATTAAACGCTGAATTTCCACTTTATTATAAGTGGTAAGTGCTTGTTCTAAAAACAACAGTAATATTAGGGGTTAAAGTATGAAATTGCCGTTTTGTATGGACGAAATTGAAAAAAGTCATTTTCCCATACTAACATTTTTTTAGTTTTTTTAAAAACGCCTGGACCGTTTTCAATGCAATTAAAGGTGAAAGTTAGATGTTTATAAAGCTACGTATTATTAGTATTTAAATTTCTGAAAATCAAAGTATATAATACAAATATACTTAATTGAAGCAAGAAGGTCAGCTGACACATTGTAAGGGGTCTTTTCAACGACTTCCTTTGAAGTAATAGGCACTAGTAATGCATTTTTTTTTTAGTTAAAAGTTCCTGTATTTAGTTTTTGATACAATACAAAAAGAATTACGCAATAATATGACTATACTTAAGAGCTATAAACAAAATAAAAAGTGGGAAAATAATCGGCAATTTTATACTTTAACCCCTATTATTACACAAGAAAAATATTAAAAAATCGTTTATTTTCTAAGGATGTTGATTTCCTAAGAACTTCACCGAAACATTTGCCCACATTGTTTTTATAAGCCATTTGGATCAGCGGTAGTCGCTGCTACATTACGCACATTACGAATATTTGTGTGCATGAACATATCTGTTTGTACTGGTCTGGGTGTTTTCTATGTATTATAAGTATGTATTTACAAAAAAAAAAGTATATAAGTAAGTTTATCGGTTGTCTAGTACCCCATACGATAGGGTACTTAATAGTAGCTTAATTTGGGACTAGATGGCTCTGTGTGGCCCAGTGAGGCATGTCTTAAAATATTTATTTATATGCCCATGGAGTTTTATCAATGTCTTACTACCAGAAATCGAAAATTTTAGACAAGGAATTGTATTCCAATTTAAACGAGCATTTTATTTACACAACCAACAGTTTTATTAAGCATCTGTATTTAAATAATCACAACTCGTATTCACACCTGAAGCAGCCATGTTACATCCCTCCGTGTATAATTTGAACAATTTATAAACATTTTACATTGTACCGAGAGTCGCAACCGTTAAACACCTGAAACAAATCCCTTAGGATCTGTTTTATACAGGGTGATTAAGGAAAGACGCGCAGGATAAGTTGTGACGTCTGGGTGGAATAGACTTTGGAACAAGCTAGTCGAATAAACATCGACATTTTATGTCAAATATAAGAATGATTCTTATAATAGTAATATGAGAAATGTTTTATTTATTTCTTGGTACTTTTGAATCTACGTAAATTTTTAAGTATTTTGAACCTGTGTAAATTTCAGGAACTGGTGACATGCTATGGAAAATCGTCTACGGAATCGTTAACTTAAAAGTACTGTACAGTTAAGGTAACAAAAGCTTTTATAAACATATAGTATTGATACTCAGTCAGATATACGATGCAAGAATAAGTAATGAATGAATCTGATTATTGTTATCAAATTCAGCCTGAACAGCCTTCTAAAAACTTGGCTTCATTTAAGTAAACCTTCTTTTATAAAATAAATACTTAAAACTACGTTAGCTATCAGCAAACAAGTTAAATTAATCATTGACATAAGTACATTACCTACTGTCTTTCTAGAGATACTTCTACTTCAAACACACAACTTCTACACAAGTATAGCCTTCCTAGAGATATAGACTTCTATCCTTGAACCACCAGAACTTGTTGGTTGTAGGAACAAGCCGACCATAGACTTCCTGAGTGGACTGTATGCGGACGAAAACTCTTGTTGATTTCTCCAGATTTTATTTTCTTTTTCTTGAAGGTGACCGTGAGAGCAGGGACAATTTTCGCCTGATCACGTCCTATTCTTATTTACATTTCTTTAACTTGCCTAGTGACTATACAAAATTCGACATTTTTCTTAGATAGACAAAGATAGAACACACATAGTCTCTTTTACTCTTCGGACACTTTCCCGATCCACCCACATAGTAACTTTGGAGAAAAAAGAGGTCCGATATGTGTATTGCTATTTCTTTCTTACTTATTCTAAACCTACCTACAGGCTTCTTAACATTTTTCCACTTACAAATCCTACCTACATGGGTTTTTGCTACCGACTTTTAGAATCTGTTAGGGTTTAGAAGATAACGAAAAGTCAAGGATTGAAGTTCCGACTGACACATTGTTTCTAGTTAATCAAATCCTTACTAATATTGTAAATACGAAAATTTTTATGTATATATGTTAATTTTTTACGCAAGAACTGCCAGACGGTTTTTTATATAAGTTTCCTGTAATTTATTCCCAAAAGTCCGTATAATTACCGCGGAAACACGACATAATAGTTATTATTTTCTATATTTTGTAAAAGATAGATGGCACAGGTTCCACAGAAGATAGATGGCGCTGCCGGTGGCTTAACTCATCATTTTGTTAAGCAAGCATTTCTGTCTTTATGTAAACATGAAAAATTATACCTCAGACGGGACTCGAACCCGCATCTCCTTGCATACCGGGCGCGATAAGAGCGATAAGAATATGCTTGAAAAAATGACGCATGTGACATAAATGTCTCAGTCGCTAAATTGGTAAAGCGCCGCGTCCGGTATGAATGAATATGCGGGTTCGAATCCCGCCTGACACATAATTTACAAGTTTAAATAGTAATATTATAAAATTAATAGACTCAGGCGTTACTTTGCGGGTATTATGGATCATTAGCAAAATAATTTTCAAAATCCATATTTACTGATATTATAATTGCAATTAAGTTGATAAACTATCATATAAAGTATTCCTTTCCCTCTGCACCTTATACCGAAGTCCAACTAAAAAAGTCGCAAGCAAAACCAAATTGAATATTTAAAAAAAACTGTGTCATAATATGACACGTTCCTCACCCTGTATTCAACAGACAAAATGTCCCCAGAATACGTGTCACCTCATCTATTTCATTTCAGTGAAATATGTCTTTGGGACGCTGAGAATACTTTGAAATAGTCATAAAAATAATATATTGTTATTACGTCGCATAAATTCGATAACAGTAGCAGTTGTATGGCCTTTCGTCACCTTTTTTAGTTTCGTGGTCTAATGGGTATTGAGAGTGACTTAAAGCCAAGATTTTTTTTTGTCAGAATCGATTTATTTCATTCTCCTTTTGCATGTCAACATTCCGATCAAAAGTAGAGTTGATGACACATAGTAAAAAGAACTGATGACCGTTTGCCGGTTCAGAGGCCTTAGGGCCTTATCATACTAGACTAGCGGTTTGGGCGGTGTTTTTTTTTGCATTTTTGGTGTTGGTCTCATAGCAAAAGAGGTTGTATTTGAGCAATTAGCCCTTAAAGATGTGCGTTTATTTTGTTACACCTTGTATACATATAGTTATATTATAAATCGATACGTAAATATACCTGTATTGAGGAATTCTTACAATTCAAATGACATTTAATCCAAATCTCTGGCATCCGTTTGGCTGCCTGATATTATACTATATGATGATTCTTAATTATTGATGTTGACATGTTACGTTTTTATTATTAATCTGATTTGACATGTTTCTCTTGCCTTTGTTTAAACTTTTTATCACGAATGTTATTCTTGTCATGTAAATTTTATATTAATTATGAATTATTATTTTATATTTGTATGCCAAATTGGCCGATCACAGCCTGCACTTTAAATATAATTATATATGTCACTTTATTTGATATTTTAGCAACTTAATTGCACTTATAATATCAGTATATAAACTTGAAAAATTTTGTCTCAGGCGGGACTCGAACCCGCATCTCCTCGCATGCCGGGCGGGCGCCATACCATTAGGCCACCGAGACACTGCGACACGGCGCGATTTTTTTTTTTTTTTCCGCGAGGAGATGCGGGTTCGAGTCCCGCCTGAGACAAAATTTTTCAAGTTTATATACTTATATATATGTCATCTTAATTAACCTGTGTATCACAAATAAATTATTTGCTTTGATTTGATTTGATTTTATACTAGGTATCTATAGAAAGTAATAAGTTGTAGGTGAATATCTAACAGATGGCGCTAAGCTCACATTAGAAGTTCGGGTGAACTTCTTAAAAACTGTGTAGAGGGCTCTCTATTTCCAGGGTATTACTTTACTCTATGGGACTGACGTTTGAACGAGACTGTACAAAATGGCGTCCACGCTGCTATTCGCAGCGGTTACGTTACGCGTCCGCAACACATTCGCTGCGTGCCCGCTCCGCTCCGCAGCCGCTTTCGAACCGCTAGTATGATAAGGCCCACTCGGCAACACAATGTTCGTATATTCGAATCCATCTGACACAATCACTTATACCGATGTTTTAAAGTATCTGAAAGAGACAGATATATCCGTAAATACGAGCTTCGTGTTGCAGAGTAAGGCATCTGGAATAGCAGGCACGGCGACGACGATTTGTGGGTAGCTCCCCACCCGGTAGAGCAACGATCTGGTGAAGGTCGCGGGAAGCTATTGGATATCAGTAGCGCGGGGTCGATCGTTGTGGATATCCTTTGGGGAGGTCTAAGACGGTACGAGTCGTTTGGTTACGATGATGATGATTATGATGAGTTTCAAAACAAAACTGTAATTGAATTACATTTTTAATTGAATTTTCCCTGGGAGCTGGTAGGTAACTGTCGGTCATTTGTAATTAACATTCATTAATTTAGTACAGCCTATAATCATCCCACTACAGGGAAAAGGCCTCCATCATTGAATTCAAGTCTTACCACAGCAATGATGGGTACAGGCATAATCACCACGCTTGCCAAATGCGGATTGATGACTACAAACCCGAACAATGTTCGAAAATTCAAAACATTTTGTTGTCTGACCCGGGGATCAAACCCGGGACCCTGATAATTTGCCCGTTATTTAAATCACTCGACTAACGGGGCGTTACTAGACCAATATGGCGTTACTAGACCAACGGGGCGTAAGTAGACCAACGGGGCGTTATTAGAACAACGGAGCGATACTAGAACAACCGGGCGTTAGTAGACCAACAAAGCGTTACTAGACCAACGGGGCGTTAGTAGACCAACGGGGCGTTATTAGAACAACGGGGCGTTACTAGAAACAATGACGCGTTAGTAGACCAACGGGGCGTTACTAGACCAACGGGTCGTTACAAGGTAAACGGGGCGTTACTAGACTAACAGAGCGTTACTAGACCAACGAGGCGTTACTATACCAACGGAGCGTTACTAGACCCACGGGACGTTGGCCCAACTAACTTGTCGAAAGCTAATTGGCTGCTCTACTAACTTTATAGGTTGTCTTCGTCTCACCTACACTGTAATCGCGATCGTCAGAATTCAGAGACACGACTACGGGGAATAAGCATTATGCAAGTAAGCGAGTTCATAAAGTGACGATAATTAGAATCTGTGACACAGTGTGTAAAGAACAGCCAGTTTATTTATGTGGGATTACCCAGTGTTCGCGACTTTGTATAGGTACGTGGGATTCTGGAATATCATTGAAGAAAAACCGTGTACGTTATTTGGAGATGAAAAGTCCATCTGCTTGCCAAATTTCTTCTGCTTCATTTGGTCACCTGGGTTGCGGGTTCGACCCCGCACAGTACAAATATTTGTGTGCATGAACATGTCTGTTTGTACTGGTCTGGGTGTTTTTTATGTGTTATAAGTATGTATTTACAAAAAAAAAGTATTTATGTAAGTTTATCGGTTGTCTAGTACCCTATACGACAGGGTACTTAATAGTAGCTTAATTTGGGACTAGATGGCTTTGTGTGGCCCAGTGAGTGAGGCATTTACCCGTCCTAGTATGATTTAGTAAGAAACATTCAAACATTATAAGTAATATGTTAGTAGGATTAAAATTATCGTAAAAAAAAGTCGTATAGCTATAATAACGAGACCGATAACAACCACAACAATTATGTCATAAGCCTCATTTTTCTTTCCTTTTGAAAGATCTATGTCCAAATTTGGACTGATGGGGCTTTGATGATGACGAGGAGCTTTTTTATACAATTTCTTACACGAAAACTCCTTTTGTGTCTTTTTAAAACCTAAATGTTTAACTTTGTTTTTATTTAAGGCAAAAAAAATTATCAGGAATAAAAATTCAAATTTTTACAATAAGAAATGTTAGTGGTGCGTCAATTAATACTCAGTTGAACGAATTCAAAAATACAGATATTTCAATATAATACATTACTTGTGCAACAGAAAGCAGCTGTTATAACTGGGCTTTTTCCCAAAGTACACTTTCAATGGATACGGCGTTCACAAAATAACCCTATTGTAGCAGATCCAGAGTTATTTTAACCGTGTCGTTTCTTTCAAAGGCGTCTCTGTAATTTTAACTTGCAAAAGAAAAGTTTTGAAGATTTTTTTTTTTTGACAAATTGAACTGATTCCTTTTGTGGTAATTTGCCTTTTTGTGTTTGCACTTTTTAGGGTTTCCTCTGTTAATTTTTTTACATTTAGTTGCAAAAGAAATTTGTCATAAATTTTATTCTTGGTGAAATTTTACGATGTTAATTGATACTTTTTAAAACTTTTGTTAGAAGTAATTTTAAGGTTCAAAATTAGTTTAATCACTTAGATTTTAACCAAAAATAATACAGAGAAGATTTATGTTTTTGTTTACAATTATTATTATAATGTTTATTTATTTCAAACAATAAGGATCATTACTATGACAATATTATTTAATTTATTATCTAAGTGAGAAAATAATGTATTAATTACATACTGGTACTTACTTAGTTTTTTTATATATAATTTTTTTTTCTAGCACTTTTCTTGATTTTGCTTAACACGTTATGTGACTCAAATAGAAATTATGGAATACTAGCTATTGCCCGCGACTTCGTCCGCGACAATTTCTGTTATTATGATCGCGATTATTTTTGTAGCATTCTTCACTGATGCTTCGCTTTTATTGGACGCAGCGTGATGTTATAGCCTAAAGCCTTCCTCGATAAATGGACTATCCAACACAAAAAGAATTTTTCAAATCGAACCAGTACTTCCTGAGATTAGTGCGTTCAAACAAACAAACAAACAAACTCTTCAGCTTTATAATATTAGTATAGATTTACTTTATTTGATATTTTAGCAACTTAATTGCACTTATAATATCAGTATATAAACTTGAAAATTTTTTTTTTTTTTTTTTTTGTCTCAGTCCCCCCTGAGACAAAATTTTTCAAGTTTATATACTGATAGTATAGATTTATTAACTAAGTGACAAAATAATGTATTAATTACTTGTACCTACTTAGTATTTTTTTACATATAAATTATTATTTTTTCTAGCACTTTTCTTGATCTTGCTTAACACGTTATGTGACTCAACTAGAAATTATGGAATATTTATTGTTATCACGTCGACAGGCGTCTTGTGTAAAGAAAATAATATTTTCTTATCTTTAAAGCAAAAAAATATATTTTGTCAAATTAACACTGAATAATTGAAACAAATTACAAATTAATTATTTTTGTACCACTGAACAGTAGCTTTGTCACGGTTCAGACTTAATAGAAGAATACTTAGTAGGCTTACTTATTCTAAATTTATTTCTTTTTCTTCCCACTATTGCACTAAAAGAAGCCGGGCAGCTGAGTCTTCTCTACTTTACTAGTACAACTGGAACTACATAATAATATCCTCTATGTGTGGCACTTCTCTCAAATGTACCTTTTGGAAGGGCCTGTAAGCTTATAAAAATTTAAAAAAGGTAAACTGTTCATACTAAAACAAGTTTACCCCTATGAAATCTCTTGTACTTATTTATAAATAATGAGTCTACTGGTAACTATTTACATTATGTACTAGACCTGTTAAGTTAATTTATGAACCGCAAAAAATTATTAATACGCACAATAAAAGATATTTGAGCTGGGTATTTTAAATTAATAATTATTGGAATTTATTTAAAATTCATATTTCGTTAGTGGTTTGGAATGGAATGGACTATTTGCATACTGCATGCGAATCTAAAATAGGTAAAAATTCTTTTTTTTTTTACAAAATAATATGAATTAACACGTATGATATAAGTCACATAGTTCACTACACTTTGAGTGAGTGTGTAACAACTAGATATTGGTGATTATGAACAACAAGATATTAAAATGCAAAAATTCTAATAAATAAGATTCAAATTAAGTATACTTGGCATAATTTAAAATGTCAAACATTTTCCATGTTCCTTTCTGTATGAATGCAAAGTTTTCATAGCGCTATTTCGTTTTTAGTAATGGTAGGAAACGTTACGCAGCATCAAGCAATTATATAAGTAGTTTACCGCCACTCACGGCCGGCAGTTTGGTGGAAACAGGAATTTCGTTCGTTACTGACGCAACAAATGGAGATTCAGTGGGATTAGTGCACAGATAGTAATTTGTGGTCCTAGCTTCATTTGGAACTCTACCTTGTGGTTCTTGTTTCATAACCCATAAAGTTTTATACCTTATTTGATGTTTTAGCAACTTAATTGCAATTATAATATCAGTATGTAAACTTGAAAAATAATGTCTCAGGCGGGACTCGAACCCGCATCTCCTCGCATCCTCGCAAGGTCAAGTTTACATTCAAGCTTATATACCTACTGACCTTAAAGTTTTTCTATGTCGATTTGCCTGTTAATAAATAAAAACAAAATAAATGTTTATTGCTTTCATTAGTTTAGTAACAGTTTGAGACTGGAACTTACCTAGTAAGTATTGGTATACCAGTACACCTACCATGAGTTAACAACGATCGGAAACGCTATCGTCGGCGTAAAAAATATGTATGAAAAATGTAAGTTTCTCAAGTGACCACTAGAGGCGCTGTACATTTTTCCATATATATTTTTTACGCCGACGATAGCGTTTTCGATCGTTGTTAACTCATGGTAGGTGTACTGTAGTAGGACGCCTCGCTCTTCTTGACAATAGTTACATTTACTCTAGACATCATAAGTATTAGTAATAATAGTTTTGGTTTTATTTTATTTTATTTTATTTATTCGGGATAAAATACAGTCACAATATGTGTTTAAATATTACTGTTAGCAACTTATTTCTAGTTAATATTGCAGCCCACAACTTTATCCACAGATTACTATATAAAGATGTAAACTATGTACTAGGGGCGTTACTGTACCATTCAATAAAACTCACTCAAAGTGTAGAATATAACAGATTGAGTAACATTGAGTAGTACACTATATAAATAAAATAAATACTAATATCTACTATGTACCTAAAAACTATACGTATGCCCATGGAACAGTAATAAATCAAACTGATTAATACATTCTGAATATCCTAAACTTAAACTAAGCTAATTTATGCAGATAAGATTGAGAAAACAGTTCTTCTAAATATTGATAGAGAGCTTGCAAAAATATCTAAAACAAAGTTATTGTTATAGGATTTAATTATGCTACTCATGGGGCAGCGTTTATTATTCAATTGCAAATAATTCGTAGGACCGAGCAAGGCGCATATTTGTTGTTCGTGGCACTTTAAAGTAAAATTTTTCTACTAAATCAGGACAATCAAAATTATGTATGTATAACTTTATATAAGATTGTAACCTCTAAGAGCTTACGTCTAGAACTTAGACTGAGTATGTTGTATCGGCTAAGTAATTGGCTAGTTTTACGCATTTTATATCTCTTTTTTTTGGAAGTCGCGCGCGTTTTTGTGTGTTAATGTCAAAGACCGTTAGTATTTGTTTATTTATTGAAACTATATTTTACCAATGAGTAGAAAATGCATAAAAGGTGAACTTATTATCATTCCTTTCGAGTATCAAGTAATAAGCAAACGACCCCTAATGTGCATGCCGTTAAAAATATACCGAGGTTACTGTATCACTGTCTATTATATCTGAGTCGCTATGAAATTTCGGGTTAAATAAATGATTGCATATTAAAATGTTTTCACGCTAATGGAGATTTTAAAGCCAATGGCTGGGTACAGGTTATTGAACTCAACTTTAACTACAAATTATTGGAAGTTAATGAAAGTTTTTTGAAACACAATATTCCTTTGAGCACTTACGAAAATGACTCGTCAATTCATTTTCAACATTTTTATTTGCGCCTTTTTTCCATTTCAAAAATGGTATTCTGTATTTTAAAATATGAAAATAATTGTGTTTTATTAACTGTGAAAATATCAAAACATACGTTATTTTGCGACATCGAGAACTGTCCGTATTGCTTACAGGAAATAAAGCTGTAAATTGTTTGACTAAGGTATGATTTTTATTCAACAATTTTATAAAGGTATTTGTAAAGATACAAAAGGTTAAATAGTATAAATTTTAGTTTTTTTTATGATAGCGGTTTAGAAAAGTACAAATATTCTTTAAGTGGGCTACAATCCTTACTTTCTAACGAAAATATATAAATGCAAAAGTAACTCTGTCTGTCCGTCTGTTGCGCTTTAACGCCTGAACAACTGAACTAATTTTGATGACTTTTTACACAAAAATAGAAAGAAAAGAAACAGAGAAAAATAATGACTTGTCTTATTTATCATGTTGACGCCTTTTTATAGTGGAAAACATGGTTTCCGTGGAGTAAATATGTTTGTTAATCTCATTGAAAGGATTTGACTAAATTGTATAGTAATATTCAGGGTATAGGCTAAATATTAAATCTCTGGAAGCGCTTAGAACCTATCTAATGAAGAGGAATCGCTACTTTTATGGATTTTATTTTACTTATTACTATAATTTTATCATTTCATAATCAATTCTCAAAAAACTAGAACAGTATTATTTTAGCAAATTACCTCTGGTATTTATTGAATCACTGTTAACTGCTTGTCATTCTGGCATTCTTTCTTCTTTTGGCTGTAGCGATAAATTTGACTTTATGAGCAACTAAATGAAAAGTTTACTGTGATTCAAAAATTTCTAGAAGTAATTTGCTAACATACTGTTCTAGTTTTTTTGAGAATTGATTTTGTTTAGAAGTAATAAAATAAAATTAATTGGGGTCAGCACATAACTTTAGAAGTCCCCTTAAAGAGTAGTGTCATTTGCATTAACTAATCGCACCGAGCAAATATAATTACTTATACCAGATTAATGATTTAAAGCTTGCCCAAGCGTGCATTTCGACAACCCAGGACAGACTGTCCTGGCGCCGCAGAACGAGGAGAGCCGACCCCAAATAATGGGAAATGGCTAGGACAAAGAAGAGACCAGATTAATGATTTATTGAGTTTTTGTAGTCGTTGAAATAATGTAAAAGCTTCTTGCAAAATCATCTAAAATTCTTTTAGCCGCCATCTTGAAAAACACTTTCACTCAATACAACAGTAAAGTCAACTTCAAACGATTTGGAAGAGGATATTGTATAATATGTACCTTAATTTTTCTTTTAGATCACTGCCCCTTTTAATTAGGAAATGCTTTCTGTTTTAAATATTTAATAATATAGAATAAATAAAAAATTCTATTGCCTTGAAAAATTCCCTGTGTCCCTATCTTGCTGAAGGCCAAAGCATTTTGATTAGCCAAATGATCTGATTTTGGTCCTTACCATTGTGATATGACAACGACTGTGACTAAAAAATAATATTTATTGATCATGCTAGTCATTTTCTACTTATTATCTGTTAACTATATAAATGGTGTAGACGGCTTTATACTTTTAATGTCTGGACTTCTCTTTCAATTTCAATTCGATCATTTGAATTTTCAAATTCGTCGAGGAAAAAAAAACAAGTAAAAAAATGCATTTCTTCAGAGGTTAAAAAGCGTTATTCTAAAAACAATCATCTTAAAAATGAGACTTGGAAAACATTCTACAAGTTGCTTTCACACTAACATTAATAAAATTGGGATTAACTGATAGATCGGAGAAAGGCGAGATTCCACTTTTGAACATTTCGGGCTCCAATCCCTTCTTACTATTATATTATGAATGGCTACAATTTTCTAAGTACACCATGGTCTAAGACAGAGGAGGTACCTAACGTCAAATAATTACATACTCGAAACAGATTAACTTCCAAAGCTTACTTCGGCAAAAGATCACAATATAAATATTGACATTTATGTGATACTAGCGGACCTCGCGAACTTCGTATCGCTTCAGAATAGTTTTATATTTTGACGTTTCCAATGTCATTGTCATCAATTATGACGCAGTTTGAAAAAATATCAATAAATACAATTTTCTTAATATTAGGGGTTAAAGTATGAAATTGCCGTTTTGTATGGACGAAATCGAGAAAAGTCATTTTTCCATACTAACAATTTTTTAGTTTTTTTAAAAACGCCTGAACCGTTTTCGATGCAATTAAAGGTGAAAGTTAGATGGTTATAAAGCTACGCATTATAGTATTTAAATTTCTGAAAATCAAAGTATATAATACAAATATACTTAATTGAAGCAAGAAGGTCAGCTGACACATTGTAAGGGGTCTTTTCAACGACTTCCTTTGAAGTAATAGGCACTAGTTTTGCATTTTTTTTTTTAGTCAAAAGTTACTTTATTTAGTTTTTGATACAATACAAAAAGAATTACGCAATAATATGACTATACTTAAGAGCTATGAATAAAAAGTGGGAAAGTAATCGACAATTTCATACTTTAACCCCTATTATTTTTAACACAAAAAACATAATAATCAACCTAGCCGTTCTCGAGTTATAAGTGTTGTAAGTTAAAGTGGTGTTAGTCACTTTCTTTAAATAATAAGATTACATATTTTTAAATACAATACACGTTGGTTGTGTCTAATATTATTTTGCAATCGCCATGAATCACTAAAAACAGCAATATACAAAGGTAATTTTACAACATAAAAGAAATAACAAGCGAAGTGTGAGTCGGACTCGCGCACGAAGGTTTCCGTACCAAAAAAGCCAAAAAAACGGGTTTGTTGTGTGAGAGCCCTCCTTATATATTTATTTTATTTTGTTTTTAGTATTTGTTGTTATTGCGGTTACAGAAATACACACTTTGTGAAAATTTTAACTGTCTAGCTATTGCGGCTCTTAAGATACAGCCTGGTGACAGAGCGACGGACAGACGGACAGAGAGCGAAGTCTTAGTAATAGGGTCCCGTTTTTACCCTTTGGGTACGGAACCCTAAAAAACAAAGGCCATTAAAAATCTTATGAGAGGTTAAAATTATCATAACAACTGAAGCCGGAAATTTTTAGATTTGTATTTTTATTCGAAGTTTAACATCGCTTATAACCCCTACCTTGCTCCACCTCTCGCCACACACTCACCTTTACATTGAGAAATTCAATCAATCGGCGTAAAAGCAAGGCTTTATCTTGAGAGGGATATTTTCTACCTAATGGTTCGGAATTGCGCGGTCGCTTGGATGATGGGTGCATCTTAGCATCTTAGGACGTAGGCTGTGTTGCTTAACTATATTACGGTTAGTGTTGTTGTCGTACTATCGATATCGTGAAACTATCGATAGTGGCCTTTCTATCAATAGTATTGCTATATCAATCAAATGTTTCAATACATTCAGAAATTTCCCCAAATCGTACATTACACATTTTTATGTTTATAAGGGTTAATATGCTCTATGTTACAAAATGAAATAAAACCGATATCATGATAGTTCATTTTCATAGAAATATTTGATTGTTATAGAAATACTCGTACCATTTCTGGAAGGGCCTCTATCGATAAGTCTAAATTATCTAATAGTATCGATACAAATGGATATATCGATTGTTGTTACGGTAGACTGACGACTACTATCGATTGTCGACTATCAATCGGCAACACTGACGGTTAGATGATAGATATACCTTTAATCATGTTTGATTGAGCGGATATGAGTTCAATCCATTTTGTTATTAATCATTTAAGATTTGATTTTGGGGATAATTTTGTTAAAAAGTACTCCATAGAATCTTAATGAGAGATATATTTACGGACACTTAATATGTTCTAGCTCTTGCCCGCAACTTCTTCCGCGTCAATTTCTGTTATTATGATCGCGATTAAGAAAAATATAGCCTTAAGCCTTCCTCGATAAATGGAATATTTAATACAAAAATAATCTTTCAATTCGAACCAGTAGTTCTAGAGCTTAGCACGTTCAAACAAACAAACTCTTCAGCTTTATAACATAAGTATAGATTTTAGAAACTTAATTGCAATTATAATATAGTATTGAAACATGAAAACATTTTTTTTGCATGTCTGTGCCGTCCACTTTAGAAGGACCTAACTCAAAATGTGTCATGACTCAAGTAGACCACGACGGTAGTTTTTAGTGTGCCCTGCTTTTTACTGTATAAAATATCGACTATATTTGAGATAAATAGATTATATACACTGAATAAATATTATACACTTTCTTCATATTGACATTAACATATAGTAATAATTTTCCGACTTAAAGTGAGCTTTTACATTCTCTCAGAGGCAACAAATCACTCAGAGATGTGCGCGCATTTGCTACGAGCGACGCGACTATATTTCGTAGCGAAGCTACGAGTACTACGAGTATGTAGTAAAGTGACTACGACAAACTTACTGTAGCGTTAGAATGCCGGCGTAGCACATGAATAGAAGATGAAACTCTATTGATATAGTTAAGTGAATGTTCCTTGCATAATTATTTACTAATTGATTACAGCGATAATAATATAAATATATATTTAGGACTTAAAAAACCATATAAAAAATATTTTAGGTAACAGAATTATAAAAAAAAAGAAGATATCTTTTCTAATCGCATGACTATCTGTTAAGATAGTGTGATGTCAAAGTTTTTCAAACCACTTATAACGGGCCTCTGACGTTACTTGTTTTATGACTTCCATTTACTGAAAAAATTAAAATATTTCAGTTGTTTGTTTTTTACGTATGAAGGGTTTTTTCAAGGAGTTGTGTTGTCATTATTATCAATATATATATAATGGGCTTGCTCTTGACTACATACTTAACTATACGGTTAAGAATAAGCCTAAGATGGAGCGAGCTTACCCAGAGGTACTGGTTCTCTCACACACCAGCGGAACACAGAAAAACTGTTTGGCGCTGGACTCCGGCTGGAGGGTGGTAGCATCCAGGCAGTCTCTTACGAAGCCTACCACCGCAAAGATATCTATTAGCCGTCATCATTGGTTAAAAAACCAAAGATGCCGTTGCCCAGAGTGGACCACTAGGAGGTAGATCCCACCACCCTAAAGTAAGTAAGTGTTCTTCAACGTACACTAACATAAAACAATTTCAATTTTTTAACCATTTAGCAATCTACAAAGATGTATAATAAAAATAAAGCAATGTTTACATTGTTCCCTACAATAGTAATACACTTCTGGAGACAATACAACCTATAAATTTGGGTCAGCAAACAAGTCAAATAATGACCAACAGAAACTAAGAACAAAGCGAGAGAAATAAATAAGAAAGTCATTGCAGCCCGATTCCTTATTACGAAGCAACATTTCAAATATAACAAAGAATAACAAAGTATCTTTCAGACAAGTTTTTCATAGTAGATGATATTTCTTTACAACTGCTAATTAAAAGTAAATAGAAAAGCAGATTTTTTATTAAACATGAAAGTCCTTTTCGTTGGCTTCCTTCCAAAGTTATAGTTGTGTTATCTTAAAATTAAATTTATTTTTTAACATCTATCTTATTGAATATATGCATTGGACGTTTATATTTTTTATACTAGTTTCAAAATTATGAGGGAACAGATGAACACCCATACCCACATATACTTACATACAGGTCAAAATCATAACCCTCCTTTTTGCTTCGCCGGAGTTGGGTAAAAATTCAAAGTAAAAACGTTAATTTTTACGTTGTATTTTAACATTAGAGCCCACCATAATGATTACAAAATTTAAGCATCTAAACTGAATATTCATAAGTAATTATTGAACAAGTTTTAATAAATAAACTTTATCGTTTGGTATAAAATTATTATTACGACTTCATTTGTTTTTGGATTTAGTTAACAGTAAATAATGGACTCTCATTTCTTAATAACCCTTAACGAAAAATCCTTAGCCTTATAGCCTAAGTAATAAAAAAGCCTTATTTTATTACAGTGCCCTGAACACTAACTTATACATTTTTACTGCCAAACCGCACCTATTTCCACTGCATAGATGCTCTAATATATATTCTTAAGGGTTATCTTCTGTACTGTACAGTGGGTCTAGCACAAAGAACTATCGACTTGGAATCGAGTCGTATCGAAAGCAAACGACACAAAGTTCGTGCTTTGTTTTGTAGTTCTCGTTTTGACCGCGCGAGCGCTGTTTAAGTTTTCATACTAAATATTTCGATGGCCATACGAACACGCAAACGATTCGAATTCGATAGTTTTTCGTGCTAGACCCACTGGTCCCTAAAAATAACAAAACCCAATAAAACGTGTTTCGGATTTCAACTATCTTCAGGAAACGAATCAAAGGACATCTCAAATGAATGCTGTTGTTACAAACGGAAAAACAATCCGATACCACAATGAGTAAGCAAACACCGGGAAAGTTCGGCTTATTTTTACGCCGTCTCTATTGTTAGCGCAAATTACGGGCAAATGCAGCGAGAGCAGCCAGTACAAAACCTATAATTTGAGACGATCTCCGTATTTTGAGTGGCATAGACCCTAGTTTTCAAGGACAAGACAGATCAAGGTGTAAGTACTCGTAGTACCTAGGTTGTTTTGGATTTAATAAAATACTGCTTTGCTGATCTACTTAGATTAAAACGAAAGCAACATGTTAAATTCTGTCATATTGAAAATAAAAGAACATAAATGTAAAAGAGCGTCCAACCAACCAAAATACAATTAATTAAAGAAAAAAAAATGTAATGTAATAAAAACTTTGCCTTATGGTTGACTGGTAGAGAATGCCTTTAGCATTAAGTCCGCCATTTGTACAGCTTAATATGTGCATTCAAGTGTAAATAAATAAATAAATAAAAACAACACATTGCCGATGAAAAATTTTTAAGACAAAGCACAAGACGCCACCTATCGGGATTGACTGGAACACATACATTTCACACGTGTACAGAAACAGCACGTCAACCTGCCACAAAACGTCAAATTTTCATAATTAATATTGATCTCTACTTGTTGGACTTAAAGTTGAAAATCAATTCAATGACCTTTAACTTTTTGGGTAGGCTGACCTGCCGTTGTCTGTACACAATTAATAGGAATATGACAAACACTTGTGGTTTATCATCTGTTTGGTGCCAGTATTTATTTTAATCATTTTAGCCGACTTCATCACGTTTTTATCGGTCCATTACAAGACATGACATTTGGGCTGGTGGGATCTACGTCCTAGTGGTCCACCTGGGCAACGGCATCTTTGGTTTTCTAACCAATGATGACGGCTAACAGATCCCTCTGCGGTGGTGGGCTTCGTAAGAGGCCGCCTAGATGTTACCACCCTCCTGCCGGAGTCCAGCGACAAACAGTTTTTCCGTGTTCCGCTGGTGTGTGGGAGAACCAGTACCTCTGGGTAAGCTCGTTCCATCTTAGGCTTCTTCTTAACCGTATAGTTAAGTATTTCTGGCAGTACTCCTTTAGTCGCCTCTTACGACAAACATAGAAAGTGAAGGGTAGCTATTTTTTATGTGTTAGCACTACACGACACACTTGACGCCTATTGTGTAGTGCCGGCATATCAACATTAGTCTACTGTCTTGCGACACATGATAAGTAACAAACTATAATCATCCCACTCCATCATTGAATTCAAATTACCACAGCAATGATGGGTACTGGCATAAGTCCCACGCTTATCAAATGCGGGTTGGTGATCACAAACTCGAGTAATGTTCGAAAGTTTAAAACTTTTTGTTGCTTGACCCGGGGATTGAATCCGGGACTCCGAGATCTTGATCGGGTATACCACTAGAACAACAAGGCGACACAACATACTGTCAGTCAATCAACAGCCATTGTCCGTCCGTTGCTGAACTTAAGCCTTCTTCATGACATGAAGACAAAAGATTGATTGTCCAACAAAACGGACTGGCTGTACTATCCTAATCTATATCACAGGCCTTTGTCGAAGGAAATTAGTTTCATTCGATTCCGCTGGAAGGGATTGCTCTCCCGATTATTCTAAGGAAGGATTGTTTCGTTCGGATTCTTAAATGGGATGCGTTGAATTATTTGTTCCTGTAATTTTCCTGCGGGAATGCCTTTACAGACGTAATCCTGTGATTATATTAGAGAAATGGAGTTAACAGGTGACATTATTCATTTTGTTAAAGGCCCTATAAGCAACGAACCAATTGCTATATGGGATTTTAAACTTTCTGCCCGCGACTATGATTCGTGCCATCGGATCGAAACGTCGAGAAGGTAAATTATAGTTTACCTTTAAATAAATAATTCCGTTTGTGTATTCTGTTAAGTTTTAAGAATAAGAATAAGAACAGGGTGCACAAAAAGTTTTTATGGTAAATAATAAATGATCACCTATCCAGCCACTAACAAATAGCATGCAAATTATATACAATTTTAAATATTATTAGAATATACATTGTATGTCTAAAATTCGAAATACTTATACATAGAAAAAACAGAGAAATTAATGATTAAAATAATAAAATGTTATATATCAATAATTTACGATTTGCTGATCGTCCCTGTTATAAAAATTCTTGAATTGAGTAACATGTGTGTGTGACTAGCCATTTGTACAGAGATGTTTTAAATTTATTAAAGGGCAGATCTTTAATATTTTGACTAATCTTACTATAAACCGCCACACAAGAGCAGAAACAGTTCTTGTGGACACGAGCACTTTTTGGTTTGAAATCAAGGACTAATCAATAGCTGTTCCTTGTATTCCGAGGATCTAAATCTTTCGCTAGTTTAAAGTAGACGGGGTTTTGCTTGACAAATTCTGCGACTTCAAAAATATATAAACTTGGTAATGGCAGAACGTTCAGAGATCTGAATAGTAGCTTACATGATGTACCAGATGTTACGCCACATATGGCCCTTACACACTTTTTTTGAGCTATTAATACTCTTTGCGTCTCAGAACCATTTCCCCAAATGATCAGGCCGTAGCGAAGCATGGGTTATATGTTTAAAGAACCAATTATTGAATTTGTTCAAATTCAACAAGACATTTATGATTTTTTATTCAACGAATGCAAAAGAATCCAATTCGACAGTAGTGTTTTTTGCCATCATTATCTCAATCACTCTCCTAACACCACTTTGATCAAGTGGTTTAACTAGCTAGATTTTGGGGTCTTGAGTTTGATCCCCGAGTTGGGCAACAAGAGATTCGAATTTTTGAAAATTGCTAGGATTTTGAAAGAAAGAAAGATAGAAACAATATTTGCACCAACATTACAGTTATGTTTTAATTTGTATTCACCAACCCGCGTTTGGCAAGCGTGATAACTATGCTTTTACCCATCATTGGTATGGTATCTTGAATTCAATAATGCCTTTGCCCTGCTGTAAGTTGATTAAAGGCCGTTACTTTTGTATGTACTTTAAAAATAAACTATTAAATTTATTAAGGTATGTGCGCGAGTCTGGCTCGCACTTGGCCGGTTTATATTTTGCACAAAACCAATTATAACGTCGAATCAGATATTTTACATCGATCAGGCGATGACACGTGCCAGCTCCGATTTCCAAAGTCGTGAATTTATTGTTTGCAAAACGAAGACATTTTATTCCCCCTCTGGCTCGTTCAAAGGTAAATTTAATTGGTTTGTCCTTACATTTGAGGATAAAAAGCAGTTAATAAAAGCAGTATTCAGTTACAAGTGTATTGGAAATGATAAACGATAGAAAATCTGTTTTGTTTTCTTTTCTCCATGATTTCAATGGTTAATCCTGTAGGTACTAGTTTGAAATCATGTATATCTATTTCTTATCGTGTGATCATTCTTCGTTGATGTGGCTCGTGGCTTTTTTTACGTCTTTCATCTCGTGACTGAATAATATTTTATGATAAAATCCACAAAAAATCCTTCCTTCCTTCCTAATATTATAAATGCAAAAATAACGATAAATGACGTGGCTACGTAACAGCTGACAGACATACCAATGTACTTATACACTTATGTAATTACCAAACTACTTATGTAATTTGATGATATTCGGTGCAATTATAAATTTAACCTTGCCAAAGAATATACATACAACAAGGGTAACATATTTTTAAGCTATTGCATAGCTTCTATCGCGGGCCTTGAGCGCGGGGACCGAATCCAGAAATTCCGTAACGAAAAAACCTCACGCTCCCCACTTCAACCGGCACAGCGGTGATACGGCTGTTCGACGAGGTGCGTGCGGTTTGACGAGGCGTTTGCCATTCGACGAAGTGGGTGCCGTTTAAGTAAGTGGGTGCCGTTCGACGAAGTGGGTGCCGTTCGACGAGGCAGGTGCCGTTCGACAAGTTGGGTGCTGTTTAACGAGTGGGGTGCTGTTTGATGAGGTGGGTGCTGTTTGACGAGTGGGTTGCTGTTTGATGAGGTGGGTGCTGTTCGACGAGGTGGGTGCCGTTTGATGAGGTGGGTGCCGTTCGACGAGGTGGATGCCGTTTCACGGGTGGGGTGCTGTTTAACGAGGTGGGTGATGTTTGACGAGAGGGGTGCTGTTTTTCAAGGTGGGTGCTGTTTGACGAGAGGGGTGCTGTTTGGCGGGTACGCTGTTTAACGAGGTAAGTGCTGTTCAACGAGCGAGGTGCTGTTTAACGAGGTGGGTGCTGTTTGACAAGCGGGTGCTGTTTTACGAGGTAGGTGCTGTTTGACGGATAGGGTGCAGTTTAACGAGGTGGGTGCTGTTTAACGAGCAAGGTGATGTTTAACGAGGTGGGTGCTGTTCGACGAGCGGGGTGCTGTTTAACGAGGTGGGTGCTGTTTGACGAGCGGGGTGCTGTTTAACTAGGGGTGTGCTGTTTGACGGGTGGGGTGCTGTTTGACGGGTGGGGTGCTGTTTAACGAGGTGGGTGCTGTTTAACGAGCAAGGTGATGTTTAACGAGGTGGGTGCTGTTCGACGAGCGGGGTGCTGTTTAACGAGGTGGGTGCTGTTTGACGAGTGGGGTGCTGTTTAACGAGGTGGGTGCTGTTCGACGAGCGAGTTGCTGATTAACAAGGTGGGTGCTGTTCGAAAAGCGGGGGGCGTTTGCCATTCGACGAAGTGGGTGCCGTTTAACTAAGTGGGTGCCGTTCGACGAAGTGGGTGCCGTTCGACGAGGCAAGTGCCGTTCGAGAAGTTGGGTGTTGTTTGACGAGTGGGGTGCTGTTTGATGAGGTGGGGTGCTGTTTAACGAGGTGGTCGCTGTTTGACGAGCGGGTGCTGTTTGACGAGGTGGGTGCTGTTTGACGGATGAGGTGCTGTTTCACGAGGTGGGTGCTGTTCGACGAACGAGGTGCTGTTTAACGAGGTGGGTGCTGTTTGACGAGTGGGGTGCTGTTTAACAAGGTGGGTGCTGTTCAACCAGCGGGGTGCTGTTTAACGAGGTGGGTGCCGTTCGACGAGCGGGGGGCGTTTGCCATTCGACGAAGTGGGTGCCGTTTAATTAAGTGGGTGCCGTTCGACGAGGCAGGTGCCGTTCGAAAAGTTGGGTGCCGTTCGACGAGGTGGATGCCGTTTGACGGGTGGGGTGCTGTTTAACGAGGTGGGTGCTGTTTAACGAGCAAGGTGATGTTTAACGAGGTGGGTGCTGTTCGACGAGCGGGGCGCTGTTCAACGAGGTGGGTGCTGTTTGACGAGCGGGGTGCTGTTTAACTAGGTGTGTGCTGTTTGACGGGTGGGGTGCTGTTTGACGGGTGGGGTGCTGTTTAACGAGGTGGGTGCTGTTTAACGAGCAAGGTGATGTTTAACGAGGTGGGTGCTGTTCGACGAGCGGGGTGCTGTTTAACGAGGTGGGTGCTGTTTGACGAGCGGGGTGCTGTTTAACTAGGTGTGTGCTGTTTGACGGGTGGGGTGCTGTTTAACGAGGTAGGTGCTGTTCGACGAGCGGGGTGCTGTTTAACGAGGTGGGTGCTGTTTGACGCACGCAAGCTATGCAATAGCTTAACCGCGGCAGTCTCAGAGTGCCACACGTCTTTTTTTTAATTCTACTATTGAGCACAGGTTTTCGCCTACACGATATACCGTTAGTTACGTGGGCAAAGCTTCGGGCAAAAAACTGGTATGCACATGATACATAATACTCGTATAATACTATTACAAGAACCATTATTTAAAAATGTTTTCGCTAATATTTTCCAAGCGGTGTAACATGATATAGAACTTACGTCTAAATGTTTCGTCGCTAGTGAATTTGCCACTAGAGGCGCTTCTGTCGCGTGAGGTCCGATAACATTCAATTTTCACTGGTTTTAGCGGGCTTCGTGACATAAATATATATATTTTTTAATTTACCTGCTGGAAAGTGATATCGTTCGTAAAATTATTGCAAATATGGATTATTTGGCGATGAATGTAAACGCTTTGAAAGCGTAATTAAGGAAAATCGCAAAAAATAGGCGTCCTCAAAGAGCAACTATTTCAGAAGTTAGTTTGTTGATATGAATATAGTTATTTATAAACAATAGACTTAGATTCAAGATTTAAAACTTTGTTTCGGCGCGATCCTATAAAGGCGCCTTTGACAGCTATACCTCTGGACCTCAGTCAACAGTGGCGCCTACAGGTGAGCAAAGAAACGGTAGTCCCCATTAAAGTGAGATGACATCAAAATACAAACTAAAATGGCGTCGTTCTCCAGGATTGCCGTTACAATCGGCAACTATACTAATAAATAAACCTTGTCACACCTCAGTATTGGAAATCGCCGTACATTTAACGTCTAGGGATGGGCAGCGACTAATTGAAACCACGACGAGTACCTTTCCGCTTCGATGAACGTGTTCTAGAATTACACCGGCCAAGTCTTAGGAGGAAGCGGGTAATATTAATTTTAAAACTATAAAAATATAAGATCTTAAATTTTCGCAAAAAAATTGGATATCATAATATTTACTTTAGTTTTTATGTTAACAAGCTATACAATATAAAAAAAAATATTGTGGGCAACATCTTATACATTTGCTCTGATTCCAATTTGAAAAACTATTTAAAGCACTCGTATTTTGGAAACCAGAAACCACGAAGGTACCACAAACACATAGACCTGAGAAAATGTAGAAAAACACTTTTTTCTACATTCACCCGTTCGGGAATCGAAACCCGGGACCTCAGATCAGGCGACACCTTGAAAACCGGTGTGTACGCCACTCCGACACAGAGGTCGTGAAATATTTTTTATCATAAGAGGCGGCTAAAGGATAACCGTGTATTGGTCAAACTGCGAAAGCAAATCCGAATCACAAGCGTAGCGATAGTAAAATTAAATCATCTTATGGATAAAGTTACGTTACTGAAGACTAAGGTCTGGGACCTAAAAGATCTGCCGATGGTGATAATGGCGACAATGATGACGATGACGATCAATTAATTAGATAATGGCGGTAGGTCGTTGATTCATCAATTTCCACTCCCGCTACCACTGTTCTTGAAGCGGCGACTTACGTGACTACTACTTACTATGAAATGTATACAAACGTCATCTCTTTTTGGTTTACAGCTGCGATAGACAAACTTACTAAAGATAAGAAAAGGAAAAACGCTATAGATCGGTGTTAGTACCGTTCCACTTCGATGAATGGGTTCTAGAATTTCAGTGCTTAAGTCATAAGAGAGAGCGGGTTCTTGATTAACTGTATTCGTATGTACGTCTTTACACACAAAAATTTTAATGTAAATTCATAAGCAAAATCTTTATTGACTTCTAAGTGTTGGTGTCATTTTTTTCTTAGTCACATGTGTGCTATTGCAATAATTTGTTTTATACCGACGAAATTTAGTTTGTTATTGACTGTCTATGTCAGTGTCAAGAATGGATGGGTTTTGGTCGTTATTGGAAAGCACATTGAGTCAATGGCTTAATGTGCTTTCCATTTTTTGTCGCAAGAAAATAAACATTTACCACGTAAGAGGCGTAAAGAAAAAAAAATTAATTTTACTATTTTTATCAGGGTTTTACATTAAATATTAGTTTATTGCGACGTTTCAAATACTTGACAGCATTTGTGGTAACAAATAGACTAAGATATCATTCATAGAAGGTAATATTATGGGAAAAATTCAGTACCGCCTCCAATTTTTATCGTCAGTTATGTTCCTATACACAATAAGAATTATGTCTTTGCCCTGCAGCTTGATGATTAAAGGTTATCAATGTACTT
Source organism: Anania crocealis (assembly GCA_949315895.1). Classification (NCBI taxonomy): domain Eukaryota; kingdom Metazoa; phylum Arthropoda; class Insecta; order Lepidoptera; family Crambidae; genus Anania; species Anania crocealis. Next base: position 1,400,991 of record OX438880.1, read on the forward strand.
TTCTTAGATACATTTATTCCCAGATACAAAGCACCTCCTTAGACCAAACGTCGGCACTCCGACGTCGCACGAGCTTTATTGCTAATTCCCGAAACCCAATAAGCGGTGCATTCAACACTTTCGCTGAAATATCTGCTCTTAGCGAGATAACACAATGTAAGTGCTAACAGTAGTATATGGCGCCATTCACAAAAGTGCAGCAAAATTTTATTTATTTATTTATTTAATATTAGAAGGACCAAAAGCGAATGCAACAAAGCTAATGGTAAAAACGATCAGAAGTTAATTTCGTGACCAACTAGAGCAAGAATTATGAACAGATTGTACCATCCTCCTTGTCATAAACAAACATACAAGAAAAATATTTTTAGTATGTGTATTTGTGTTGTCCATGACTCAAATATTCAAATCTAAATTGTCAAAATGTAATGTCAAAGAATTTCTTGAAAATAAAGATAAAATGTGAAAATTTGATTAATATTTACCGTATTTATTTTGAGTTATTCGTTTTTAAAATTATGAAATTGTTATCTTAGTTGTTATTGTGAGTTGTCAAATTTATTACAAAATATTTTCACGCTATTATTTGGCTGGATACACAGGACTTACAATAATTGGGGTTAAAGTATGAAATTGCTCATTGTTTTCCCACTTTTTATTTTGTTTAAAGCTCTTAAGTATAGTCATATTATTGCGTAATTCTTTTTGTATTGTATCAAAAACTAAATAAAGTAACTTCTGACTAAAAAAAACGCAACACTAGTGCCAATTACTTCAAAGGAAGTCGTTGAAAAGACCCCTTACAATGTGTCAGCTGACCTTCTTGCTTCAATTAAGTATATTTGTATTATATACTTTGATTTTCAGAAAATACTATAATGCGTAGCTTTATAACCATCTAACTTTCACCTTTAATTGCATCGAACACGGTTCAGGCGTTTTTAAAAAAACTAAAAAATTGTTAGTATGGAAAAATTACTTTTCTCGATTTCGTCCATACAAAACGGCAATTTCATACTTTAACCCCTAATATTAAACACTAAGATCTGATTTATTTAATTGTATTCTTGCAAATAAATAATTTTACTTTACTTTTACTTCAACATAACATACTTTATTTGATATTTTAGCAACTTAGTTGCACTTATAACATCAGTATATAAACTTGAAAGATTTAAGCGTAAGAATATGCTTGAAAAATTCGCGCAGTGTCGCAGTGTCTCGGTGGCCTAATGTTATGGCGCCCGCCCGGCATGCAAGGAGATGCGGGTTTGAGTCCCGCCTGAGACAAAATTTTTCAAGTTTATATACTGATATTATAAGTGCAATTAAGTTGCTAAAATATCAAATAAAGTATATAAATAGCTGTTTCATCTTAACTGACTGTCAAACATCTGCAAAGATGTTTCTTTCGGGTGTTAAGGGTGCAAACTCCTAACATTTGATGAAACAACGCTGGCTTACAGCGTAAGAATATGCTTGAAAAATTCGCGCCGTGTCGCAGTGTCTCGGTGGCCTAATGGTATGGCGCCCGCCAGGCATGCAAGGAGATGCGGGCTCGAGTCCCGCCTGAGACAAAATTTTTCAAGTTTATATTCAACATAACAATTTACACAGATAAGTACCTAGGTATCATAAAGCTAACAGACTATTGAGTGCCAACATCACTATCTAGTTTGAATTGGTGATAGCTTTATACATAATAGTTTTAGTACGATCTACGTAGTGGAACGGCGAAGTCACTGGTTTTCAAGATGTCGCCTGCTCCAAGGTCCCAGGCCGATTCCTGGACGGAGTTTTAATAGAATGGCTAATACTTGTAGCTGCGATTGAATCAGTAATTTGTGGACTAAGAATGTTTGATGTATGGAAAAGCCGCATAGATGTCGCTAGTGTAATTACAGTGTGGAGTGAGGTTGCCGAATATTGTTTTATTGGTCGAAACAGTAATAAATAACACTGGCTGCAGTTAGTTTGTGTTACATTCACGACATTGTTAGAGTATTTGATATGTTTAATTATATGTACATATTGCTACATGTATACATATCATTGCAGAAGTAACTCTTTCATTATTTATCTTATTATATATCTGTTACCCTTTTTAATTTCAACTACGACATTCATATGTCGAAAGAAAGGTGGTGCGTTTAGCAAAATCAGTAAAATAAGTTTTATTTCTACAAATAAGCCTCTGGAGGAGCTTTTACATGTCCCCATATTTTAACCTTTTACTGCTTTGGGACAAGTTTGGGCTAGTGCCGAAAAAATTAAACTTGAAATTCGATCACTATTTTTCATAAGGTCTCTCAGCCTCTTTTAAAATTATGTTTACAAAAATATGTATGCTAGTGCGAACAAGGACAATTTAATGCCATACATTTCTATCATTTATTTAATCAATACCTAGATCTTCTTTAAATTCATAAAAAAGCAGTTCAGTAATGAACTTTGGTAATTTGTTTAAATTGCGACCGCAGTGTCCTATGAAATAATTTCAGCCTTTCTCAGTCTAAAATCTTAAGGTTGGCATTATAAAAAGATATCTTTTGTTACAACCCAATTGCTTCAAATGTGTGACATCAAATTGACCCACACTATACCTTATCTGAAGTGTCAATCTTGACGTCATCACCGCATTGAGACCGCCCGTCAACATCATTACACCGAGATTACGGACAGACAGCCTGCTCTGACATGATACTGTGCGCAAACAACGGCTCAATCATCCGTGTTACCAATACCGATTGGAATGTATAGTATGCTATACGACAAACAAAATGCTATAATGTAGGATTGTAGGGAAATGAATAAAAGACAAGTCTTCAGTCTTTAGTTCATCCGCCTTAATACGTCTGTATTATCATCTTAAATCTTTTACACAAAAATAAAATATAAAATCGTCTTTACTCTTCCACCGCGATCCTTCAAGTCCTTCAAATATTCCATCATTTCATTCTCTTCAATCATTCTTAACATCTTTCTACTCTTGTTCGTACGTTCACTCTTATCATTCTAACCATCTTCGTATCTCATCGTTCATACAGATCAATCACTCTCTTAGTCTCTTTTAACCATTCATTCACACTCACAATCCCACATAAATCTTAACATATTTCTACTGATCGTACGTTCACTCTTTTCATTCTAAACATCTTCGCATCTCATCGTTCATACCGATCAATCACTCTCTTAAATGCTAATAGACTCTGCCTGTTAAGCTTTCATACCTAAAGAAACGGCCTATAATGCCACTGCAATACAACGGCCTTCACTATTTAAGTTATCATAGCAATGATGGGTACAGGCATAATCACCACGCTTGCCAAATGCGGGTTGATCATAAACCCGAGCAATGTTCGAAAAAATGAAACTATTGTTGCCTGCCTCGGGGTTGATCATGGATTCCAAGATCTTGATCCGGTATAAGCCACTAATCGACGGGGTTCAATTGACGGTCACAATGAATTCACGCCTACTGAAACCATTGTAATAAAATTTGATACAGCAGTAAATTAGACATTGAAAACGGACAAAAGTAAGTATGTGAAGAACACTGGAAGTTTCTGGATCTGGCCACTTACAAAAAAATAATGAAAAAAATAAAGAATTCATAAATGGAACTCTTTGGGAATTCCTTTCGAAAATTGTGTGCGCATAGGCGCTCCGTCGATTAATGGATATCGATTCATATATGCCGAACTACCTGGCCTTAAGATACAGTGGCGTGCATAATATAAAGCGATACATTTTAATTGCAAACTCGTACCAATGTCTCCAACGTTAAGACGCCCTAGTATCAAAAGGGTACAATCTAATCAAAATCAATCGATTGATGTCTGGTGCTAACATAATAAAATATACAGATGTGGCGAGTCTGAAATGATCGACATTCAACAGACTGGAACTCTAATCGGGTGTGACGACGGTAAAAATACGCCGGTAGCGGTGTGACCCTAATTTCTGACCCAATGGTTTTTTAAAACACGTTCAGATCATGTGTGTCAATTTGTATTTATTTCAGCAGAAAAACGGTCAACAATTTTCCGTAGCGTTTAGAAACATGTGTTTTTATACGGGTGCTTGGATATGGTGAATTATAATACAGTGATTTAGATGACAAAAATAAAGTAAATTAGACCATCGTTGGATATTCACGCAAGAACATGCATTACGATCGCGCGCGCACGCACACTCGCACTCACACACCCACACACACACACAATTTCTCACATGTGTCTCTTTTTTTCTGGGGGCACGGTAGTGCCCCCGCCAAGTCGAACAAAGAAAGCGGCACGGCGGTACCATCTTTTCTCGAAGCATTTCAGGCCATTTTCGACCTCCTATAACTTCGTTGGGAATGAAACTAGAAGCCTGAATTTTCAGTGGCCAAGCAGGCATTGCATCAGTATGCTATATTCTAAATTTCATTCAATTTGAGCAAGTAGCTTGAGAATACTAACTAGTCAAAGTTCTCAAAACACTTACTGACTCACTAAATGGTAATCAAAATGTTAAGGCACTTCTAGCCGACATAGAAGCTTCAAATTTTATTTTATTTATTGCATAAATATACTTAGAACTATGTACATACACAGAGCTAAAGTACAAACCCTATTAGAGTACAGCAATGTAAGAGTATCATAGAAATACAAAGTTATTTTAAATTGTCTGTCAAAAGTTCTTCTGCCTTATAGTAACTCTTTCTAATTAATAAGTTTTTTAGTTTGCCTTGAAAGGTTTTGTCTGAGTCTAGTAGTTTTAGGGAATCTGGAAGATTATTATAAATCAGAACGCTTCTATAAAGTGGGCTATCTCTGAACATTTCTATTCTAGGTGTTGGCAAAATTAACTTAGTGTTACGATTAATGAAACTAAAGAGATGTATATGTTTCGTTACGAACATTGCGGTTTCTAATATGTAGATACATGGCAGAGTCAAGATTTTCTCATTTATGAAGAACGGTTTACAAGAGTCTCTGGGCTGTAGGTAGATTAAAAAGGATGCGTATACATTTTTTTTGCAAAATGAACAGATCATTAGCACCTGTACTGTGGCCCCACATGAGCACTCCATATCGCAGCCACGCATACGCGTAAGCATAGTATGTGGATAGCGCGCATTGTAGGTTAGTGTTCGCTTTTAATAGCGAAAGGGCGTAAAGGAATTTGGATAATTTGGGTCTTATCTTATCGATGTGATAGTTCCAGCGCAAATGTGTATCTAAAGTGATACCTAAAAGCGTGACGTTATTAGTTTCTTCTATATTTAAAATGTTACATAATGATTTTAGATCTGTTTGTTGTTTTTGATAAGGTTTGAATTGTTTTATTTTTGTTTTTTTAGTGTTAATTTCTAAATTGTGTTCTTTTAACCACTCTTTTACCATTTGAAATGTGTCAGTAATTAATTTAATGTTGTTTTGGTTTATTTCTTTACATTTAAATAATAGTGAAACATCGTCTGCAAACATGATGCATAACTGATCTGTGATATTCGGCAGATTATTGATGTATATTAAAAATAGTATACAGCCAATCACGCTACCTTGAGGTATGGAACAATTAGTTGTTATAACATCTGATAATACGCCACTTAATTCTCCTGATTCATAGTCAAGGTGGTCAATTTGAACTCATTGCCTACGATTATTAAGATAAGACTTGCAGTTTTACCGGTTTGTTTTTAATTTAGAACACCAGTAGTATTTAACGTACAAACCAAGGAAAAACTATAATATATTACAATTTCAGTCTAGTTTTTTAGATTCAATGACTGCATAAATAACTTTGTAATCCCATATAAACATTATGAGGTTACAAAGTTACATTTGCAGTTATTTAGTACGTGTACCTGTTTTTATATGTATAAAATGTATCAATGGAATAATAGATATTTTGATATAATTATGCTAAAGGTAACTCGTTACATCGTAAAATAATGAAAAAAAAACCTCTTACCAGAATACTGACTACGCTGTCGCGATCATGAGACGAGCAAGCTTGCACTATCTTAATTAATAGACTCGCACCAGCTGTGCGAGATCTTTCAACGAAACTACGTGTGTACAGGATAGTAGAACCTACAATTGTTTAAGCTATAGCTTATATGCTATTTATGGACTAGCTCGATCCATCATAGGCTTCCTCTTAACACTAGGGTTCAGATTGAAACCAAGAGCATGCCCATCAACAATAAAAAATGTGTTTATAAATCTGATTCTAAAGAACAATAATAAGTTCAGTAAAAACATTATTTAAAAATACTTTGTACCAGCCTACAAATTATAAATAATCATGCCACTGCAGGGAAAAGGCCTTCATCATTGAATTCAACTCACCAGAGCAATGATGGGTACAGCTGGAATAATCAGCACGCTTGCCAAATGCGGGTTAGTGATCACAAACCCAAGCAATCTTCAAAAATTCGAAACTTTATGGTTGCGGACTTTGGTTGATTTTGGACCAGGGAATCGAACCTGGGACCCCAAGATCTTGGCCTGGTATTTAAGCCACTAGACCAACGGGGCGTTTAAAAAACATTTAAAACTTTGAGTTGGGCAGTAAGTGCTATACATTAGAAAGAATGACATAAACGCATGTTTTGGGAATGTCACAAGACGAATTAATTTCATCTCTCCCAAAAGACAAAAGTGCCAAAGAACTTGAATCTAGACTTCAATACCACAAGCAATTTATAGCAAGTGCACAAGAAAATAGGGCTAGGTTATGTACAAGAAAGAAGAAGGAAGACCGAGGCATAGTAAAATACTTTCTACGACGGGATGAAAATGACATTAACGAAGTGCACGCTATGACTAGAGTTATTTAATTCGGGGTTTATACCATGTACCTTATTTATTATGAGTTTCCGATATTTCGGCACTGTTGCAAGCGCCATGATCACGGGAGAACTGTTGTATCTGCGGGTGGGTAGCTGTTAAGAGCAGACAAATCGATCTACCCTCCGTCGTAGTCTTTTATTACACACGACACTGGTACCACTGTTTGACAACTCACTATTTTTACACTTTTGTTCTCGACACACAACACTTACAGTATCCGATCGTGACACAGTATTTTTTGGTTTTCTTCGGTTACCGCAAATTCGAACCACTGGATTCCATACACTAGATAATTTAAAGCCATCTTCGCGATTGAAATTTTTGTATTTGGTAATTTCAATCGCTTCTCTGACCATTCTTGGTATATAGTGCTGTTCTGAAGAAATTATCTGTGCGTTGTGAAACTCAATCCAGTGGTTAGGCCCCGAGTGTATAAGGTGTTCAGCGATGGCTGACTTTTGTGTGTCGTTTTTCTTGACCGCTTTAATATGTTCCTTCATCCGGCAAGCCACTGTGCGTGCGATGCGATACTGTGTCACGATCGGATACTGTAAGTGTTGTGTGTCGAGAACAAAAGTGTAAAAATAGTGAGTTGTCAAACAGTGGTACCAGTGTCGTGTGTAATAAAAGACTACGACGGAGGGTAGATCGATTTGTCTGCTCTTAACAGCTACCCACCCGCAGATACAACAGTTCTCCCGTGATCATGGCGCTTGCAACAGTGCCGAAATATCGGAAACTCATAATAAATAAGGTACATGGTATAAACCCCGAATTAAATAACTCTAGTGATAGTGACCATGAAAGTTTAAATCAGTATAGGCACGCTATGAATTCAGAAATGCAAAACGAGTGGTTATCTATTGGTGAGTTTTGTATCCCATTAGCTATGAAGTGGCGCACCTTGCTGCATGATCGGTCTCCTGTCTTATTTAAACTTTATCTAAATGCCTTCTCAAATGACTCTCCCTGACCAGAGTAACTTTTTTAAGGTGGGGAAAAGCTTCTGAAAAATGTTTTTATACTTGTGGAGAGGAGATATGTACAGCAAGACATCTAATGGTAGGTTGCAAGGTGCTCTTGAATAGGGGTCACTACTCACATCGTTATGACAGAATACTTCAAATTACTCGTATACTATAAGCCTTTCCGTAGATATGGCCCAAAAAGGATTGAACACAAACAAAAGACTTTATTTTATTAAAGAAGGATCCACTGCAAGTTCTAGGAATAAGCCATACTCAATCCTGGGTAAATCCTGGCTGGACTTTTTAAATGGACACGTATGAAAAGCACTAAAAAATCTCAGAGGGCGTTCATCCGGAAATTTTTAATTTTTTAGAGCTACAAAACTTATACTTGTAAAGTAAAAACCTAATTTATTTGAAGACCATACGATGAAACAAAACAAATATCATGATCTGGTAAATTAATTAAGAATAAACGGTTATCTTCTAAGTCTTTATATTGTAAAAGTACCTGTCGCTCCGGCAGGTATACCAGCAAAATGACTCTATCACTCTTTAAGCTGCATTAGCATGTCCATACCAGATTTTGCTGGGCAGGAGGAAAACACAATAGTGAGGGCGAGTGTTAGTTTATGTTTCTGCCTCAAGATCGACCCGGCACCCGCACGGTGAATCCTTGGATCAGTAAGTTGTTTGTCTCTCTTAAGTGAAACCTGTGTTAGGCTTGATATTCTTATTTTCTGTTACGTACATTGATGTAAATACTGATAAAATTTGGAAAAAAAAGTAGTACCTATTTTCCAGTAGTGGATAGCTACAAAAAGGAATGAGATGCCATCAAAAACATAACTTGTAAAAGACCTAAGTCGAGCAACTAAGATATTCTAACCTAAAAAGTTGTGCAATTTATGTAATACCAAGTCGGTTCATTAGCCAGTGTCTACTTATGGGACATGAAAACACAAAGTACCTCCCAAGTAATACAAAATCATACTAAATTTGATTGTTTAGTGCGATTGCCAAGTCAATGTATTTATTTAAAACGTAAGATTTTTTAAATATTGATAAGGTTTCTAAAAGATGTTGACAGGTTAGCTAATTACTTACATTATAACTTAAGACAAAGGTCCCATAAGTAGGCACTGGCTAATGAACCGACTTGGTATTAGGGGTTAAAGTATGAAATTGCCGTTTTGTATGGACAAAATCGAGAAAAGTCATTTTTCCATACAAACAATTTTTTGGTTTTTTTAAAAACGCCTGAACCGTTTTCGATGCAATTAAAGGTGAAAGTTAGATGGTTATAAAGCTACGCATTATAGTATTTAAATTTCTGAAAATCAAAGTACATATAATACAAATATACTCGTACTTAATTGAAGCAAGAAGGTCAGCTGACACATTGTAAGGGGTCTTTTCAACGACTTCCTTTGAAGTAATAGGCACTAGTATTGCATTTTTTTTGGTCAAAAGTTACTTTATTTAGTTTTTGATACAATACAAAAAAGAATTACGCAATAATACGACTATACCTAAGAGCTATAATAAAAATAAAAAGTGGGAAAATAATCGGCAATTTCATACTTTAACCCCTATTATTACATAGATTGCACAACTTTTTAGGGTAGAAAATCTTAGTTGCTCGACTTGGGTTTTTTATGGTTATTTATTACAAATTATGTTTTTGATGGCTTTTTCTTCTATGTATTACATTGGAATGTTGCTAAATTACTGTGCTGTGGAGGTGGGCGTTAGTGACTGCGACTCAGTTTAAAACAATATGCGGTCACTATTGGACACAATAATTATTGTAATGTGTTTTAGTTCCAAATAAATAAATATTAAATATAAAAGAAATATTAAAATATTAAATAATATATATTTTATTTGGCAAAAAATACCGGGGAAAGAGAACAAAAAGTATGAATCAAACAAATAAATCCACCACAAACTAAATATGTAAATTTAATATCAGTTGTAAAACTTGAAAAGTTCTGTATCAGGTGGAACTCGAACCCGCATCACCGGGCGCAGCGCTATATTATTAAGCCACCGAGACACTGCCTCACAGGGCGAAATTTTCAAGCATATTGCGTAGATGCGGGTTCAAGTCCCGTCTGAGACTTCATTGTTCAAGTTCAAATACTGATATTATAATTGCAAAGCTAAAACATCATAAAAATTATGTCAATTTAAGTTAAAATATAACTGACCTGTACTATATAGTATGACCAGGTTTCGAACACTCTGTAAAGTGTTAGAAACCTGGGTGAAATACAATTAATAAATGGGAATTGAATCTGTGAACATATCTGACATTTCAATTTGTTTCAGAAATTGTTGTTGACTCAGTTTTTACCACGCTTTTATTAGCTTGGGTTGTATCTATCTATGTATGTGATGGAATCTTTGAGCGTATTTTTTACCAAGTTCTAGAAGTTTGATTAATTTGAAACTTTGCACACGTATCAAGGACCGATGACAATGCAATAATTTAATAACAGTTTCCTGTTTCCCTCTGTAAGAGGTAGTAAAAGAGATAGAGCTAGCGCGCGATCTGTATCAATTACGATTCCTGCATAGCTTTGGACTTACAGTCGATAAAGAAGGAATCAAATCTTATAAACTAAACTAAAAAGTAAAAAATAAATTATAGTTTAAAAAACTAAAAAACTATTAGTTTTGATCCAAAATACATTATTTATTACATATAAAGTTTTTGTTTTGTTTGATTTTGACAGATCTCTTATTTAAGTTAAAACGACACCCATAAGGTAAGATGTGGTGCTGACTGGTGCAATTCTATTTTCCTCAATTCAAACTTCTATCTTGATTTCGAATTACCAGGTCTCAAGTCTTCCATAGAACGACAAATTTACTTCGAATGCTATGGTCGTTGTGGAATAGTAAACGGGGTATTAGACAATTGTCACTATTAAATGGATTCAGAGGATTCGAGAGGGTAAAACTAGATTACAATTGTCTTGCGGAGTTAGAATATGACCAAATATCATAAAATATGATGTATTTATATACCTATAACGAATATCGGCTCCTGACGTCACACACCTCCGTCCCCGTGGTCACCGCAGGTATATACTCCTTCTGCCACCTCGCTCGGCTTCCCGCGTGTGCGTTGGAGACGACAGAATACTTCCTTCTCTTTCCCACATACACTACATCATCTATTGCTATACACAGGAAGAATTTCGCAATAATCGCCTGCATGGCTCCCTTTTCTGCATTTAGGCTCCACTTGGCTCATTATGCGTGAGAATTGGGATGGTTAGTCCAACCATCCCAACTCCTTTCAGAAGCACAGAAGCCTCTTGGGACGTTCGCAGGCTTCTTGAAAGGAGGGAGGGAACTTGGTGTGCCGAGGATATATGCCCGATAAGTAGCTACCTCTGAGCATTTCAAGATCACGTGGGCAGGCGATTCTGCCCGTTTCAGGCAGCCTCTACAAAGAGGGTTGCCTGTAGCATTAATAGTGAAGAGCTGTACCTATATTTAGGAGGATGTGTCCAGTCAGTGATTCTAGTACTCTTCGAAGGTCGATCCTGTTTAAATGATTAAATTGCGAGTCAGACGTGGTAAAAGAGCCGGCATGGCCTCTCTGGATTGTCTTCAGTTGCTGATACGAGTATTAGCCCAGCGGTCGTTGTGTTTGACTAGGGTCTGAAGTCGCAGCCATGACCTATATTGATCAAAAGCCTTTCTGGGGATTAATGCATTCGGTTGGCGATCGCAGTTTGGCCAATAGAGGAGGGAAGACGCTGCTGCCGTTTATTTAGTGCTACTTCTCCAGTCGCCTCTTACGATACCCATTGAAGAAAAAAGTGGAGCTATTTTAATTTAACGGTACTATACGACTTAGGCATGATTTGCTTAAATTAGTAAGAAAAGTGAATTTTGTTTTATTACAGTGTAATTTATTAAAGGTTAACCCAGCAGGTACCAAGTTCCTATTTAAATGTAACGAATGCTTTTTATTAACATTTCTTTTTGGTAATTGGTAATCAAAAAAATATTATCCGCCTATTTTGAAAAAAACAAATATTCATATCAACAAAAAACTGCATTTGTTGTGTTAATTAGTAAAATGATAGAAATGTAGTCTTTATTGCATACACAAATAGCAAATAATTGTCTGTTAAACTGCCGTCATCATCTGGCACTCCTTTAGTCGCCTCTTATACATAGTAACACAGTATAATAGTGCAATACTCCTACCTAAAAGCCTACAATCGGAGGTATCATCTGCAATACAAAACGATAGTCGCTTAATATTCACGGGGCGAAGTCAAATTCCTGTCGATTCACTATGATTGGAGACGGGTAGTGCAGGAGCCAGTGTTTTTTTTTTATTTATTTAACTTCAAATGTAATTTAATTTGTTTTGCATTCTGATCTCTACACAAAGCAAATTTACGTCATTGACTGTCTATTTGTCTGCCTTACGAAGAAACCAAACCTTTTGTTTATATTAAGGGACATAAACAACAAAATTTTGAGTCAGTCCATGGAGATTTTAGAATTTTATCACTCAAAAGTTAAAATCAGTTAAAATCAAAATCAGTTTTATTTTTGCAAATAGGCCCCAGGAGGCGCTTTTACACGTCCCAATATTTAAACCTACCACTGTTTCGGGACAAATCTGGGCTAGTGCCGAGAATAAGCAGCGCCAGAAACTCGGTCGCTATAGTCAGCCTCTTTTTAAATAACTTTTTACAAAAGGTTTAACAAGTACAAGCTGGGACAATTTAATGTCATAAATTTATATCATTTAAATAATCATTAACAGTGTAATAGCCCTTTCTCGTAAAAAATACTTTGACATACGATTTAAGTTTATGTACAGAAGCCTGGAAGTAGTATCTTAACGCTTCGCGTTCGCGTTTTTATATTTTTACACATCGTATTTTTTTTTGTCAAGTTTCATTAAATTCAACTTTGAGCTAAGACATTTGAATCTGAAACCTGGTCAAAAATATATGAAGTCATATAAAAAAGCGACGAACAAATTTATTGCCATCCAAAAATTGAAAAGTGGCTGTCAAATTACGCAGCTCTAAATTTTGCGGTCTGTAAATAATACATAACATTTAAAATAATAATGTTAAAATGTTATCAAATCTTCCTTAGGTTGCCAATAAAAAAATGAATAACATGAAAAACCTCACTGGCCAGTACGAATGGAATCTAACATCGGCAGCTAAATGAAGTTTGTCTCCAAGTCAAAGCCTCTATGAAGGGTTATCGCGCCGCAGCCGGCCGCACATTGTCCGTCTAGAAATAATTTATTCAGTAAACTCGTGATTGGCTCGACGGAAACTCGGCAGAATCTGATTCTGTATCTTGGCATGTCCGATCGAGAGTCAAGACGATACTGGTGAGAAGCAATTATACGTAAAAATGAAAACTTAAGCTATGACACTTACAGTTTACAATAAAAGTACTAAATGTTGTCAGTTTTTTGCTATGATGACCATACATCACTTTTTAAGCCTTTTAAAAAAACCTTTAAAACGGAATTCAATTCAGTCACTGAATTGAATTCCGTTATCCTCAAAAATCGAACTCCGAAGGCATGGTATTTGTTTATCAAAAAATCTTACTATGTATCTATAAATATAAAACTGAATTGCAGTTCGTTAGTCTCTCTAAAACTCGAAAACTACTAGACCGATTTAGAAAATTTTGGTCTTAAAATATTTGTGATAGTCCAAGGAGTGTTTAAACGATGAGAAAATATGGAAAAATTGCGAAGAAGTTAGTAAATACGTTAATTTCATATTCCCATATAAAATGTTCTACATCAAATTTTTCGAAGGGTCAGTGTTAGGTTACTACTGAATATTGAAGATTACCAGGCTATCTAGTAATATTATTGTTTGTAATATTATTGTACAAAGTTTGGATCGATGTTTGTTTCTCAATCATGCAATAATGTCTTAATGAATCGGAACAAAATTTGACACGAAGATAATTGAAGACTGGAATAACACATCTTTTATCCCGGTTAAAAGTACGATTCCCGTGAGATATTATCAAGTTCACGAGTACGAGTACAAAGTCGCGGGCAGCAGCAAGTAATACGTAAACAAGAAGAATCAAAACATTTTAATTTAGTAAGACATTATCAAAACTCCTTTTGATGCTGGCAATGAAAAAAAGTAAGTCTCTAGAGCAAAAATTACTTCACTGGCCAGTACGAATGAATTACAAATTACAACTCATCGATGGAGTTTCACCCGTTCAGTGCCATTAAAAAGAACACCAAAAAAAAAGTAATTTCTCGGTTTTTCCATAAATACCGCATAATACTTATACAGTTTTTTTTTTTAAATAAAATACTTATAGGGTAGAGTTTACTTTGTTTGTATTGTAAGGTTAAATGGAATATAAAAAGATAGCTAAAAAAGAATGGAAATCGAAATTTGTATTTTTCGTTCAAAACGACTTGTAAAAGTTATTTAGATCTGTTTGATCTTAATCAATATTTAGTTAATTGATTGTAAACGTTGCACAATGCGACTCAGCATTATTGAACAGTATAGAAATCAACATAAATTTTGGGTTAAGAGAATTATAATTTCAGTACGAACACTTTATAATCTGTCGTGAAGCCGTAAACCTCAAATTTTGCCGTTAAACATCTCAACTCACTTGACAAGATCTGCTTAACAAGAATCTCTAGTACTGCCGAGTTGGAGGAGCAAAAGTTCTATCTAGACTAAGTTTTAATAGGGCAGGCATATTAGACGGAACTTTGTTATTTTAAGACAAGGACTTATTATTTCAGTTTGGATTTGATAACTTTCTTGAAGTACTAAGTACGTTTTGAGCTTATTATGTTTTAGAGAAAATGTAATTTATTATAGAAATTTAATAAAACGTCTTTCATTTTAAAAGGCGCTGAAGCCCAATTCTCTAGAAAGTATTTGTTTTTAAAGTTCTTTGATCAAACATCTTTCGCATAAGTAGGTTAAAGGAATGAAAGTCGAATAAAACGAATTTGGATTTTGTAACTTTTTTATAATTGACAAAAAAAAATTGCATCAGAAAAACTTAAGTTACTTAATACAGCGTAGGTAGAATTAAATTTTTTTGTGCCAGTAATTTTTTTTGGCCCGTAAGAAACTAATCATCCTAACTTTCACATTTACAATAGGTTTAATTTATCTTACCTAAAATTGGTAACATACTTAGTTTCTTAGATTAAAACTTACAAAGTCTGTATACCTTCTACCTATATGTATATACTATATGTGTTTTTTCATTTTTTTATTCATCGTTTATCGATGAATAAAGTCTGAAATAAATAATTTGGACTGAATTAAAGTAAAATATAAGAATTGAGCCAAAAACTTTTAGCATTAAGCGGAATAATATTAAATTCAGATATTGGAGTATGTAAATAACTAAACCACGGTGTTGTTACTGGTGTTAATTGCACGCATTATTAAGATCGTATATAACGAGACGTCACAAGTTGAAACGAGGCCACGCTAAAGTAATTTATGTTCGGAGACGTAAGTTAGGGCCTATCTTTAAGTAGCGTCAGAAGCAAAAATAAAAAAAAACTTTTTATTTTAAAATGTAAAAATTGGAATTTAAGATAAGAAGAAGTACCTAACGAATTTATTTTCATAATTGATTGAAGTAAAAATTTAAGTAAAGGCAATCATCCCACTCAAAGCCTGTTTCTAGCAGTGATTGTGATTATAAAAGATAACAAAATTTCCCGACTAACTTTTTGCACTTTCTAGTTTGATAAAAAAAAAGCTTATAAACAGATTTTTTTAACAAAACAAGTACTTCATATATTTTTTTTATTTTTTTTTTTTTAATATTTCAGACATGCCACACTGGGCCACACTGAGCCATCTAGTCCCAAATTAAGGTACTATTAAGTACCCTGTCGTATGGGGTACTAGACAACCGATAAACTTACTTATATACTTTTTTTTTTTGTAAATACATACTTATAATACATAGAAAACACCCAGACCAGTACAAACAGACATATTCATGCACACAAATATTTGTACTGTGCGGGGATCGAACCCGCGACCCATGGCTCAGAAGCAGCGTTAACTACCGCTGATCCAAATGGTCGTCTAATTAATTATCAGTCACTTTTGGTGAATTTAATAAAATAACAGTAATGAAGTAGGATTCTTCTTGAAATGGAGTAGATTAAATTATTGGTAAGTATTCTATGCTGACAGTACACAGTAACGGTGTGCTGTGTAAATAACAATGATTTATTATAGGAGTGAAGTGATTAGACTTGAAACATTAGCGTCAAATGAGGAAGACGCAGGAAACTATGGATATTGCTCTGGTATATAAGTTTTGGCACATGAAAAGCATTGCACCGACCCTTACCTTTCTATACGTGATGTTAGTGGCGACTGAAAGCGTAATGCCAGAAGGTTACATGTAGGAGCAATGATATTATATAATAAAACCAGCCAAGTACGAGTCGGACTCGCGCACGAAGGGTTCCGTACCAAAACGGCAAAAAAAAAACGGAATTTTTTGTATGGGAAGCCCCCTTAAATATTTATTTTATTTTGTTCTAAGTATTTGTTGGTATTGCAATAACAGAAGTACATAATTTGTGAAAATTTCAACTGTCTAGCTATCGCGGCTCTTGAGATACAGCCTGGTGACAGAGCGACGGACAGACGGACAGACGGTCAGACGGACAGACAGCGAAGTCTTAGTAATAGGGTCCCGTTTTTACCCTTTGGGTACGGAACCCTAAAAACGAAGCAGAATTATTTTATTAGCACGTGCGTTGTAAAGACTCAATTACGTCATAATTAGGGCGTTTTTACAACGTCTTCGTCGAGTGCAGTCACGACTCACGAGCGGTTATCATTAAAAATTATAGCCATCTCTTTCATTTGCGTGCAATTACGCATCTTTTGTTCTGCTTATCAGCTAAACTGTGCAGTTTTGGATTGCTCGGAACAGATTTAATACGCGAATTGCTATAAAGGTAAGATATATAAACTTTATTTGATATTTTAGCAACTTAAGACGCTGACTGCAGCCGATGACCTTGAGCAATGAACACGCCCACAAATTTATTCGTCTTTGAATTTCTTTGGAACGCGCCACAGCTATCACTGTCGATTCTCGTAGGAGTGACAGAGAAAAAGCGCATGGAATAGAAGGGCCTAAGTGCCAAACAACAAAATTCGTTGTGCAATTTAAAATTGCCATTTTATTAAAAATCTAAATCAGCCATTTGCTTAAGCAACATGTAATATACAATATAGCAAAATTTTATTATCATTGTTATACGGACTGCTGAGAAAAATGGTAATTTATGTATTTTCAGAGGCTACTTTGAGATTTTTTTCTATCGAGAAAAGTTTTTAGAATCGTGTTTTGGAAACAGCCACCTAGTCGAAAATATGATCAATTACAACTACATAGAATTTGGCAACAATACAAGCCATAGGCTTAAAGCAAAACAATCTTCATTGAGCTTAATTTGGCTCATGTCAGCGTCTTAATTGCACTTATAATATCAGTATATAAACTTGAAAAATTTTGTCTCAGGCGGGACTTGAACCCGCATCTCCTCGCATGCCGGGCGGGCGCCATACCATTAGGCCACCGAGACACTGCTATATATAATATATATACGAGTATCTATCTCTGAGAACAACTGGGCGTTATAGTGGTTTAAATACCGGGCCAAGATCTCGGGTCCCAGGTTCGAATCCCGGGTCGGGCAACAAAAAGTTTCGAATTTTCGAACGTTGCTCGGGTTTGTGATCACCAACCCGCATTTGGCAAGCGTGGTGATTACGCCAGTACACCCATCATTGCTGTGGTAACTTAAATTCAATGATGGAGGCCTTTTCCCTGCAGTGGGATGATTATAGGCCGTTACTTTCCTTTTTTTTATATATCTGAAACGTTCTTATGTATATATACATATATATTTATTTATTTGACAACAAAATTAACGGCAACATGTAGACTCTTCAAATATTGCAAAATTTTTAGTTGTGTATTCACTTCAATAATAAATATTGACTTTATTTGATATTTTAGCAACTTAATTGCACTTATAATATCAGTATATAAAATTGAAAAATTTTTGTCCCGCCTGAGACAAAAAAAAAAAAAAAAAAAATTTTTCAATTTTATATACTGATAATAAATATTGAGTTTAAATTAATGTACGAACCCTTCGTGAGCGAATCCGACTCACACTTGACTGGATTTTTAGTTGTATAATACCTATTATACCTAATTAAGAAACTTAAAAATAAATTACCTATCTAATATGTTTGTCCATTTTAGTTTGGAAATATATCACTAAGAAACTAAATTGTATGTTTCATTTTGACTTAAAACTACTCGTAACTTTTTAAAAGTCAGCTAGTTTTGCGGTGGCCCCCTAATTGTTAACCTTTTCGTCGACTTACGTAAAGTGCAATTGCTTAGGTATGCGAACTATCGGCGAAAGATAGTTGCTTCAATAACTGAAGCAGATTTTCCAACCCGAACGCCAAAAGGTCGACGAGCCTTGATTTATGTGTATTGTTCGGAGAGGGTGCATGTTTTTAATAACTCGTATAGTGATTTATTAGACTAACGGGTTTAGGTACTTGAATATTTTAGCCTTCGTGAGTAAGGTTGGACAACGAACTTACATTTAAGATATTGTGAGTTTGCTTGGAGTATTGGATAAAATTGAAAATTTAATAACTTTAGCTAGATATTAAATATATTTTAATAAGTTGAATATGTTTTCTCTAGTTTATTACAGTAAATTGAACCTTATTGAAATGTAAAATTTATTGATATGTTTTGTTTTTTAATGAATTCAATGACTGTGTTCTAGTAGCACCGACCATGGTCACTGGCTGACTGGAGACGGCGATGCACTCACTCCGTGGGGTACGTATAGTCTAAGATCCCACCATACAACGACCTTCACCGAGATGTTTATTGGATGAAAAGTTTTTTATATACAAATAAATATGCCAAAAAATATATTGCAAATGGGTTGTCTAAAAAAATTCAGTCCAGAGTATGATTAATTTTTTTTTTATATATATATTTTTTTCTGGGAAAAAAATAGTCAACCTAACGTTTGCGTATTAGTATGAAACCAATTGCCGTATTGATTTCATACCAATCGAAAAAATGAAGCCCAAAAAATATGCAAACGTTAGGTTGACTATTTTTTTCCCGTCACAACTCTTGAGTAGGCAGATATAAACAGGTAAATCGAACTAGTAACTTGCACTGGTCTGGTTAATTAAATAAAGTTAAATACGAATAAATATTATTCATTTATGAAGACGGTGGTATACATATATATGCAAAAAAAAAGTCATGAAATTCGGTTGTCAAATTTTAAAAATTCTACTCTTGACTGAAATTTTTTAGGCAACCCATTTGCAAAATATTTTTTGGCATATTTAATTTTTTATAAAAAACTTTTCATCCAATAAACAGCTCGGTGAAGGTCGTTGTATGGTGGGATCTTATACTAGTAGATTCATATAAATCTACCTTGTAAATGTTTATTTCTCCAAGCACCATCACACACTACACTAACCATGTCCTTATTTTGCGAGACAGCTGCCACGTCCGTATTACGATGCTTACTTGACTGCGTACTAAAAGGAGGCTTTTTATTTTCAAGTTTTGTATTGTAAGGCAAAATAATAAAGTATGATCGCGTTTACTATCCCGTTATCGTTCAAATTTATGCAACGCGAAAGTTTAAATGTAGTTTTATTCTAGTAATAAATTAGAAATTTGTATTCTGTACACAGTTCTTATCTTTGACATTTTTATATTACGGGTTAAAGTATGAAATTGCCGTTTTGTATGGACGAAATCGAGAAAAGTATTTTTTCCATACTTACAATTTTTTAGTTTTTTTAAAAACGCCTGAACCGTGTTCGATGCAATTAAAGGTGAAAGTTAGATGGTTATAAAGCTACGCATTATAGTATTTAAATTTCTGAAAATCAAAGTATATAATACAAATATACTTAATTGAAGCAAGAAGGACAGCTGACACATTGTAAGGGGTCTTTTCAACGACTTCCTTTGAAGTAATAGGCACTAGTATTGCATTTTTTTTAAGTCAAAAGTTACTTTATTTAGTTTTTGATACAATACAAAAAGAATTACGCAATAATATGACTATACTTAAGAGCTATGAACAAAATAAAAAGTGGGAAAATAATCGGCAATTTCATACTTTAACCCCTATTATTTGACATTATCAAATATGACCTCCATGGTGGAGTGACGTACACACCGGTTTTCGAGGTGGCAACTGCTCCAAAGTCCTTAGTACGAGTCCCGTGCGGTTCAATGCAGATAAATAGCACGTAGGTTTCTATATTATTATCACCGGTCTAGGTGGTTGGATTTTACGTCAAAAGCTTGTGCCTACTAAAACTTTGAAACCTCCTTGAAGTTATACCGTAAATTAAAAGTAAAAATCCTTGATTAAAACACTTTATGAAATTGTATTTATTATTATTATTTATAAAGAGGTATTCCGTGTTCCCACACCCAACAACAAAGTTTATTTTTTATGTTAATTTTTTACGTTTTTGTTAATTTTAATCTTTGTATAATGGCAACATTTAAGAAAGAGTCAGTCTGATGTAAACAGTGTAAGAGGCTTATTAGATTTATTAAAGTTTTTAAGTGAAAATTCGACCATTCTTTTCTTCAACGATCCCACAACTAAGAGTATTACAAATAAACACAAAAGCTAATATTCCTAAAAAAACATTTTTGTAAAATATTTGTAAGTCTAACCAAAAACTCAATATAAGCACTAAATATTTCAAACTGCCAGTTACTAAACTAGTGAACACAGTTTAAACAATTAAATTCTAACCACAAATTAACGTCCAGAACATCGTTAAACTAGGCACGTTTGAACATAACAGTCGACAATTAGTCCACAAACCGCAGATTGTTTGGCGATTTCATGTAAAAAGTTGTTACTATACTTTTAATAGGTTATATTAGCCCTGGATTTATTACAATATTCTAGAGACTAAAGGTCATGGCACGCTATACCGGCACCGCACCGGCACGCCTCATCCCAGCAATGAACTTGCCATTCAAATTAGAGCATTAAGTTGTGAGTCGTACAATATATTTTGTAATATTAATTCGCAACAGCACGGCGTGGCCTCGAATTAATATTGATATTACAAAATATATTTTATGACTCACAACTTAATGCTCTAATTTGAATGGCAAGTTAATTGCTGGGTTGAGGCGTGCCAGTGCGGTGCCGGTATAGTGTGCCATGACCTTTAATTAACAGCAAAAAAGTATCCCAACTAAATATGCGCCCATTTGACTTAAGGGTGCACTATAAACTGAATTGACGACCTCCGTAGCGTACTGGCGTACACACCGGTTTTCAAGGTGTCGCCTGCTCCGAGGTCCCGGGTTCGATTCTCGGACGGGTCAGTATAGAAAAATAGTGTTTTTTTTTTTGTTTATTAGGAAAAAAAACAATTGTACAATATTTTATTCTAAAGATCTTAGAGTATACTAAATTAAGTTATTATACAACCAACATTATTATCCACATGTATAGTAAATGTTTAAATAAATTATGTGCAACTCTGCTACGCGCCTTCAGAATGCTCTTTAGTTTGGTTAAGCCATTATTGTATCAAATAACTTAGAAGTAAAGTTAACTACGCAACATGAAGCGCTGCAGGCAATGAACATATTATGGTAACAATAACACAGACACAAGAAAAGGAAGAGAGCATAGGCAATGTATGATCACATTCCTTGAGCTTGAAACAGAAATTACCATGATCCACGAGTATCACTGCTTGCGCAAAAGAGCCCGAGTGACGCGCTTTTTATACAAAGATGGTGAGAGATCGAATATATCGATGTTTTGAAGGTCAGTGTTATATTGTTCTAACAGTCTGCGCATGGGCGCTCGCTTTCCAGCATTTGTTTTACATCGAGGTAGCATAAATAACTGATGATGGTACTTTTGTTGTATTCGTTTAGATTTACTGGGTACTTGATAGCTAATACTGTTTATTAAATTTATACAATCAAATTTATTGTTACATAGATTATATAAGAATACAGAACTTAGGAGCGACCTCCTTAATCGCAATGTATTTAGTGAGAATTTATCTAATAGGCTTTCATAAGAAGCTTTAGAGCGAGAGCACTTGAAATTGACATATCTTAGAAATTTACGTTGTACGGATTCAAGTTGTTTATGATACTTTTCATAAAATGGGTGCCATATAACAACACCATATTCCAATTGTGACCTAACTAGAGATTTAAAAAGATGTATGTAAGTACTAGGGTGCTTAAAAGCAGAACAAGACCGAGTTATAAAACCATATAGTTTATAGGCTTTGTTAGTGACATAATCAATGTGTGCATTTAGGTGTAATTTGGAGTCTAGAAGGATTCCAAGATCACGAATCAATAAAACATTTTCTAAGGGAGTATTATTTAAATAATATATGTTGTTTATATAATTTAGTTTTTTGGTAAAAGTTATTGATTTACACTTAGTAAGACCATGTAAGACTGACTGTGTTTTCTACATTTTCTCGGGTTTTGTTTGTGGTTTGTGATTGTTTCTGATTTCCAAAATACGAGTGCTTTAAATAGTTACTCAAATTGGGATCAGAACAATGTATGTGATGTTGTCCACATTTATTTATTTATAAATACAACCTGTATCAATCGAATAGCTAGAACATGGCATAATAGTAGCCTAAGCGGGGATTTCGGGATTTACTAAAGCGCGGCAGATTAATATACAGGGGGATACCTTGTACCCGGTTAAGTACCTCCACCAAATATGAGCCCCATATATAAAGCCGAATTTTTTTTGCACATTATAATAATGGCCGTGATTTTGTGTCAGATCGAAATCGTCAGATTATTGAATGGGAGCTTTTTTTTTTTGGTGCACTTATCACCCCCTTAGAAAATCTGACGCGCTCGATCAAATTTTTTTTTCATTTTGAACCCTTACAACACCGCATGTACAACCACCCGCATCATGCAAATGATCAGATTAACATACGTACATTATTAAAAATACGTAGGAGATTGATGCTATCAATATCTGAGGCGCTCGAATATGTCCATGCAATAGTTTAAAAAAAAATCTATAGCTGCTTCCCCCACCGATGAAATTATATAACAGCTTTGCAACCTAATACGAGTAGGTCTCTACGACGCTCGAGTAAATCCCCATTTAGCATCGTGGGCTCCCCTACTATAAATATATATACTATTGCATGTTGACATAATTTTGTCGAGGCGGCGATTTTTATAAAGTTGACATACATCCATCAATATGTGTATATTATTATGTCAATGGATGTAGCATAGATCAAAGTCAGTAATGACTGTCAATATGAAAAACATTCAGTTCTTCTGAGTTCATGATGCTTGCAACAGTGGCGAAATATGAGAAACTTATAAAAAACAAGGTAGTATATACCCCGAATCAATATTCTCTAGAGTTAAAATTTTAACGACAACGCATAAAGATCAGTATCAATTGAGTAAATTTTATATTTCTAATGTAGGTTGTTGCTATCACGAGTATTATATTTGCAATATTAAGAAATCAAAATTTTTCTCGGCAACGGTTTTTGGTTTGATTGTTGGATTAATTAATTGAAGATAAAGGAAAAAAAGGTATACGTACACTACTACTCGTTTTCTGAGAAATATTTAAATATGAGGAAAATATGATAAACAAAATGTTTTGAGCTATTCTTTGTCAACCTTTTGATAAACGAAATTGAAATAAAAACTTTAAAGTTGAAGAACTCATATAACATCGGGAACAAAATTATTAGGTAACAAATTGTTCCAGAAACCGCTACAACCATTTGATTAAAAAAAAAAAGTAATTAAAATTTAACTAACAATTAAAAAAAAACAAATACACAAAATAAGTGATAATCGAAAAAAAAAAGTTAATTGGCTTTAAATAATTATTTACCTAAACACCGCGACATTTTTATGTTCAAATTCAAAACCCAAGTTATTCATGGATTCATAGAAGAAAATCGACCGAACTCGTTAAAAAACCTTTCTTCGCTAGCTAACCGTCTTTAGTCACGGCATGCACGTGTCGAATCGTTATTTTTATTGCTTAATACCGATGCTTCACGTTCATGTCTTGATAGACTGTTAAAATGCGACCTTTTTTGTCTGGGTTACACCTAACTTTAGGAAAAAAAAAAAAAAGTTTTAAAATTGTTGACTACGACGCTCGCGCACTCCTGGCGTAAGGTGACAACGTAATACTCGTATCTCGATGCTCTATATTAACACAAGTATAAAAAGTTTAAAACTGTAACCCGACTACAAAAATACATAATTTCAAAGTCACCTTGTACATTTGCTGTATGGTTTAAACATTAATGTACTCAGAATTTTGTCTTCCTTCATTTGATGCCCCACTCGTTATGACTGACAATATATTGTTGTACCATTCGCCATGTACCTTTTTTTAATAATGGTTAGCTTATGTTACCCGGTTTATAGAAAGGAATCAATGGATACCTCATTCAACAAAATTGGCTCAGTAGTTTAGCCGCAAATGTTTAGACCATTTGGATCAGCGGTAGTAAACGCTGCTTCTGAGCCACGGGTCGCGGGTTCGATCCCCGCACAGTACAAATATTTGTGTGCGTGAACATGTCTGTTTGTACTGGTCTGGGTGTTTTCTATGTATTATAAGTATGTATTTACAAAAAAAGTATATAAGTAAGATTATCGGTTGTCTAGTACCCCATACGACAGGGTAATTAATAGTACCTTAATTTGGGACTAGATGGCTCTGTATGGCCCAGCGAGGCATGTCTTAAATATTTATTTATTTATTTATTTAAATGTGGAACCCATATGCATAGGCTGCTGAAATCAAAATCCTTCCTGTTCGCTTTGCCATAGTCGGGTAAGTGAATTCACATTCGCAAATGTGCCAGCCATATGTGGCAATTTTCCAGTTACGCTCAGTTACATAAATCATTAGGTAAGTCTATGTAAATAAACATGAATCACCGAGAAGTTCCGATCAACTGCACTAAATTGCATAATTTATTTATTAATCCTTAGATCTTTAGGCCTATTACTAGCAGTGGACTTCGTTTCACTAACGGCCGGTCCCAATAATCTATCTATCTTCAGTTTTGGCATATCGGAGATAGAAAACATCTTCTGTCTCTGATTTTGCCGTCCAGAAAAACAAAGACTGAAGTTGTTTTCTATCTCCGATATGCCAGAACTGAAGATAGATAGGTTATTGGGACCGGCCGTAAGACGATGATGATAAGTGCTATTAATTGACCATGAAGATTTGAATCTGGATATTTAGATTTTTATTTGGTTCTAGTGTCATTATCACCAAACCATTGAACAACATGTTCGTTCATCTCAAAGAATGTCTGCGTAAACATAAAAAAATCTCAGCCATTCCACTTTTATCTAAGGTAAATTATTCTGCTGAGCGGGTATTGAATAGAATTAATTCTTTTGTTGTTTAGTTATCTCGTTTTAGCTTTGCGTATCTTTCAAACAAGGGAGTGTTTCGAGATTTTTCTCGAGCGTCCTCTCAAGATTCGCACCAATTAGATGTCCTGATATTCAAATGCACAAAGTTTTCCATTAGCGAAGCAACTTTAAGGCTTATTTAAACCGAAGGTTTTTATAAAAGAGGTTTTATTTCAACAGGTTAGGAAGTCAATGGAAAAGCTGTCGATGTTTGCTAAGCCATTAAAGGGTAACGAAAGCTTTCACCTTCAATATTTGCATGTTTTTGTAAGCGTTGAAACGCAGAATCATCTGGAGCTTTTGAAATACATTTAACGGCGTTGAAAGCTCACTTGCAAAATATTCTTTGACGTTGGTTCTGCGAAGCCTGGCTTTATGAAGCTCGTGTAGGCCTTATTTAGATATCAATGTAATATGAAAGCTGTGAGATAACGGCACAAAAACAGAATAACTCTAACTTTAATTTTCCTATGCAATAAATGGCAACTCAAGGAGTACAGACAGAAGAGAACGGTAAGCAGCGTATTTTCTCGACAAATATGGATTTTGAAAATTGTTTTGCTAATGTTTTCTACTTGTTAACACACAGATACCTTCACCACACTACCCGTACTAACACTGAATGAGCAAGCACTATGTCATACAGGAAAACCGCTCGGCCACCTCCCTCAAAAATGCATTACACCAATATAAGAAATACCTCTTTTTTAGTTGTGTCAGTGCGGTTAGTGTGGTGATGGTACTTAGGATGTTAACAAGGGGAAATCATTAGCAAAATAATTTTCAAAATCCATATTTAATTATGGATTTCCGCAAAGTAACGCCTGAGTCTATTAATTTTATCTTTTTTCGACCACTAGCTGGTCAAAATGCGATCAAAATGCGATCGCCAACCTTCCTTTGAAGAGGTTTTTGTCCAGTAGTGGACTGATATGGATAACGTAAAAGCAAAGCCGTGTAATATCTGCAAAAAAATAATAGGCCTTGTCGTATGGGTGATGTATGAAAGACGTACAATAGGAATACTGCAAGAAAAACAGAAGCATCGGAGACACTCTAGTATTGGCCAAAACGCCTGCCACGCTTGGCAATTATACCTAAATTCTTCCATTAAGCTCATTAAGAGGAAATACAACGGCCGTTTTTCCATACAAATGTAGTCCCCTGTTTCCTCCCTGGATAATGCCAGTAGAGCATAATTTTTATTATAAAAATCTATGGCCACTATTAGCATGTTTCTTTGTTTTCTGTTTTTTCAAAAATAATTAATAAAAATCGCCCTAAAAATTAAAGCCCTCAAAAATCTAAAAATTCGCCATATTTTCCGCTGTGTTCAAATATCCAGAAAACAAATTTAGCGAAAGGAAATGAAAAAATACGAACACGGCCAAAGCCTTTCTTTAATTTTTATTAAAAAAAGTATTTAAATCGGTCTAGTTTTGGAAAAGTAATCGGGGGACTACGAAACGTTGATTTAGTGTGCTTTTTAGTAGATATTTTCGGTCCAAGAAGCAGTTGTCTCTACCACACTCAGCGGTGAAGGCGTTTGGCACTGCGCGACTGCAATAGATTTTACAAATACCTATTTTTAAAAGTGAGTGAGCGACGCATCATACATAGTACACTTAAAGAAAAGATTGAACTTCAATTTCATCATGAGTACACCCGTAAGATGCAGCAGGTCGGTTGTTATATTTAAATGTTTGTAATATTAAATCAAGGTAATCAAGAGAAAATTAAGCTTATTTTAAATTTAGATAAACCCTTAAATCTAAACACAGCATCAGGCTAAGCCTGCGACATCTTAGTTAGTAGATTAAGGTGCAATTTTGCAACAAAAAAATATGTGCAGGCCATTAACCGTAGTCTCCTAAATTATTATTAATTATTATAACACTAAACTTCTTTCAGACTTTGAAATTTATGACTCAAATAACGAAGAAATCTTATCGCTTTGTCTCTTAAAAATTTAGACTAATTTCGTAGCGAGATGTGGGTCCTTTGTTCTTTATAAATGATTGCATGTAGCCTCAAATATGATACAGAGAAGGCGGCCAACCCAAGCTGGAAATAGAAAGAAAGAAAAATTTTTTTTGGCATCAAACAAAACAATTTACACGTATCAATAAAAAAAAATACATAAAAGCACAAAATTTAAGAATAAAAAAATAATAAGATGCCAAAAGGGTACCCCACTCAGCATTTGTCGTGGCAGCTTAAGGCATGCCACGAAGCTGATATGAAATGTCAAGGAGAAGTAAGAAGAAAATTAAATCACCTGTGTATTCATAGAATATTTTTTTACTTGTATTAAGAGAGTCCCACTTCTTTGACTGATCATAATTTTACCATTTTATGTTATTTATTTAACTGACTTTACTTAAACTTACGTGATATTTTGTTTAAGTATGTGCATGCGTATATGTTTAAGAGTTGCCGCCCGATAGTCGATAGGTAGATACTATCGAAACCAGTATGGCAAATCCTTAGTTTTGCGAGACGTTGGCAAACTTACACTAAAGTGTAGTAGTAAAGTAGCGGGAGAGCGTAACTTGTAAAAAACATTGACGTGTGTGGGTGTTTCATTGATAAGTATTTACGAGTAAATCGTTTTCATTCAAAAGTTCATCAAAAACAAGGTAAGGGTGTTTTACATAAACAGTCGTGACTTTTAAGAATTATTTTGTATGAAAAAATTAAACAAAAAAAATTAATAGTTGAAAAATAATTCATATGCAATTTGAATCTTTACCATGGTCTGTTTAATACCCTAGAGTTATGGGATATCAAAAGGAACACG
Organism: Anania crocealis; assembly: GCA_949315895.1. Classification (NCBI taxonomy): domain Eukaryota; kingdom Metazoa; phylum Arthropoda; class Insecta; order Lepidoptera; family Crambidae; genus Anania; species Anania crocealis. Next base: position 1,429,202 of record OX438880.1, read on the forward strand.
TTGTATAACAAGAAAATATACAATTTGGTGCAGTTGATAGGCATTTTATTTATAGAGATTCACATTAAAGCAGAATCGCGTTTCGACAAAGCAATGAAATAATCTCAATTGACTAAAGTTTCAAGTATTAAAAATAATTATTTGAATGTAAAGGGAAAATTAAACGTAATTATACTTTATTATTTTGCCTGACGTTTGGATCGGGTTGCACCGACCATGGTCACAGGCTGACTGGAGGCAGCGATGCACTCACTCCGCGTGGAAGGTAGATTCATGTAATCTACCTACTAATCTATGTTTATTTCTCTAAGCACCGGCAAATACTACACTAGTAACAGGTAGAATGCGCCCGGCATGGGAGGAGATGCGGGTTCGAGTCCCGTAATTTTTCAAATACTGATTATTACTGATATTATCATAATTGCATACATACATACATACATACACTCACGCCTTTTTCCCGGAGGGGTAGGCAGAGACCACAACCTTCCACTTACTACGATCCTTACAGACTACTTTTGCTTCATCCACATTCATAAATTTTTTCATACACGCTCGCCGGTTTAGGGTACTCTTGACCTGACCTTTCTTTAGAACTTCCCCGATTTGATCAAGATAAGTTCGTCGAGGCCTTCCCCTTCCAACATTTCCATTCATACTCGCCATATATATCTTTTTAGTCAACCTGCTTTCATTCATCCTCTCAACATGTCCAAACCATTTAAGCATTCCTTTTTCAATACTGGTCACTACATCCTCTTTTATTTTAATACTACATTAAATAAAACCGGGAGCCTTGCGTAATAGGTTCCTTGAAGCTAAAAGGCATGTTATTGAAACATTGGTAAATCATTCAGCATCGGTAAGTTAATATTAGTGTTTGAGCAACTTAGTTTTTTTTTTTTTTTTTTAATAAATGTGGACAACATCACAGGCAGAGACCACAACCTTCCACTTACTACGATCCTTACAGACTACTTTTGCTTCATCCACATTCATAAATTTTTTCATACACGCTCGCCGGTTTAGGGTACTCTTGACCTGACCTTTCTTTAGAACTTCCCCGATTTGATCAAGATAAGTTCGTTGAGGCCTTCCCCTTCCAACATTTCCATTCATACTCATCCATCAATCATAATTGCAATTACTTAAATATCAAACAAAGTAGGTGTGATATAGTATAATTTCCTGTTATTATTTAAATAATTATGCAACGCGGAGGTTTAAAAGTAAATGCTACAAAGCTACCCAATAGAAATTATTTCTAAATTTTAACACTAAGGCGTCAGTGACGAAATGGTATAGGCCTATTTTAAAGGCCGTTACATTTCGACTGTGTGCTAAGATAAGATCCTTGTGTTTGAGTACGTTAGGAATGTTCTCGAAACAAATTGTGTGGAATTCATCACGCTATTGTTTTATCTCGCGGCTTCAAATGTTTGATGTCACTTCTGTTGTCATTTCGGAGATGACGTGCGTCATTTGTGTGTTTAGGAGGCTTTTGATGTTTGAAATAATTGGAGTTAAAATACAGCGAAAAAATATTTTAAGCGACTTCGTCGAGAGCCTATTCTGATACGGACGTATCTATATGTTTCTTTCACTTGTGCCGATATTCTGAATAAGGAAGGAGCATAGTTTCGTATTATTTTATTTATTATTTATTTAAACAAATATCATTACAACATTACATTATAAGGGTCTCTGGAAGGTCTCTCAAGGAAACTCTGAAATTAAAAAAGGTACGGCATTTAGCGTTTGTTGCGTCATCCGCTCTAATTATGTGCCTTTACCTAATTCTAATTTATCTCAACAGTTAGTTCAGTCTCAGGATAATCCTGCTTAATAGATGTGCTCTAAGCTGCACAAGCATACGCTCATACAGTACAGTTGTTACACCACAGATAAAGTGGTTCAATAGCTAAAAGGATGCCATTTTGTGACTTCAACAATTAATGAAAACGTCGTTCGATCACTTTTAAATACGAATGACAAGTAAACGAAATCGTTTTGAATTTTTTGACACTTAATATTTATCATCATCATCAGCCTACCGCAGTGGACTGCTGCACATAGGCCTCCACAGTTGCACGCCACTTAGGTCGATCCTCAGCTTCTTGCATCCAGCTCCTGCCAGCCATCTTGCGCAAATCATGACTCCACCTGGCCGTGGGTGACTCCATTTAATATTCGCCATGATATTATTATAATGCCAATAAAGTTACTATGCAACGTCATGGAAGATGACTTGTCAAGTCTTCCAGAATAAATCAGTCAAAGAAGACCAGATTGGCGCTTGCCATGGGGTAAATCGTTGTGGCAGAGATTGTCCTATGGGATCAAGAGTTTGGGGAAGGAAATAGATAGACAATCATATTATGAATATGATGATAATGTACTTTGAATGATAATATTGTAATTATTTTACTGTGTTCGACGAGCATCGAGAAGAGGCAGCGGAAAACTCGGTCACTGTTATCAGCCCCTATTTAAATAACTAGCTGTTTCCCTCAACTTCGTCGGCGTCAATTTCTGTTATTATGATCGCGATTATTTTTATAACATTTTTCACTGATGCTTCGCTCCTATTGGTCGCAGCGTGATGTTATATAGCCTAAAGCAGTGTTTCCCAAACATTGTTCTGCCATGACCCGGTAATTTTCACACTGCTCCTTTGTGACCCACATAATAGTTTTAAAATCAAACTGGATTCATTAAGTAAAATAATACAAATTTAATCACTAGATTTTTGTCGAATACTTCGCACGCTGCCTGTGTTTTACTAAAGAGTTCAAGTTCCCTGAAAAAGACGAAAGTTTAAGAAGGATATTTACCATACGTCGAGCGATAGAAGGTATTATTTTATAAACAAGGCGGGAATGTTGCGACCCGGTATTTTATTTTGATGGCCCGGTACCGGGTTGCGACCCGGCAAATGGGAAACGCTGGTAGGCCCTTCCTTGCTAAATTTGTGTGATGAGGAGGGCTTTACGAAGGTCGAGAAGAAGAAAAGGAAGCCCTCGACCCGCAACCAGTGCGGCAACGCACCGACTGGACCGAACCACCTGCTTCGGCCCGCAGTTCCAGTAACGCTGCTATACGTGTCCCGGCTTCATTACTCTACAAAAGTCGAGGAGATTGTAGAGTACATCCGAGTGAAGACCAGATATACACTGAGGGTCGAACGGTTGGAGTCTCGACACAACACGAACTTTAATTCGTTTGTGGTGAGGGTTCCGACTGAACAGCTGTCGACCTTCATGCAGGCAGAATTTTGGCCGAAGGGTGTTGTATATCGTCGGTTTCGTGGACGGTTACCTGACACCAAGTTGCGAAACACAACGCCGTCAAAATAGTGTGTAGTGATATAATTTATGTGTTATTTTGTATTTATGTTAGTCTGTAAGGTATTTATTGTATGGGCCTGTATTTCATAATCTGTTGCCTAAATTAAATAAATAAATAAATAAAATAAAATAAATTTACTTTCCAACACAAAAATATTTTTTCAATTCGAACCAGTTATTCCTGAGATAGTATTATTAATGGTATTAGTAGCACTTTTTATTTAAATTATTTAACATACGATTTAAGTTCATATACATGAAGTGTGGTTATTTGTTTAAAATTCCGTTTGTAATTGTTTGCTTAATTAGTGAAGTGAGCACCAGTATCCATTTTTCTTTTAAACTACTATCGATGAACTATCCAGTCGTTATCAAAATTAATGTAAGTCGACAAGTTCGCGTGCTGTAAACAAATGTCGAGCCATTAAGTCTAACGATGTAATTTTCTGTTAGCGAGCCTCCTTGTGTCGTGGTACAAGTCTTAAGCAAACAGACAAACTGACAAACTCATCACTGGGCCAAATCGAATGCACTATTCTGCTGGAGTATTAAAAAGATAGCTGTCTCCTACACAGAGTAAAACTATTTGACAAAAATTTTTATTATAACAATTAGAAAAGAAGTATCAAAATCATGTGTTCTCATTGTCTCGGGAAAAAATCGGTGCCACAACAATTAAAAATGGATTACAACAATTTATATGACTGGCATCAATTTTGTTCTGACTTACAATAAGATAAAAAAAGTAAGTCGTCTTTAACCGAGTACAGACAACAGCACGTCAACCTACACCAAAAGGTCAAATTTTCTCAATAAAAATTGATCTCTACTTGTTGGACTTAAAGTTGAAAATCAATTCAATGACCTTTAACTTTTTGGGTAGGTTGACCTGCCGTTGTCTTTACAATATTATAGGTTTATCAAATTTTTATTAAAAAGGCAAAGCATGGACACATCTTTATTTTTTTTGCTATAATTTTAAATTCATAAATCTAATAATTAAAATCTACGTTTGAAGTTATAAAATAACTTTTATATTTCTAGTTATCTTTGTTAACTTAGCCAGTGGAACACACTAAGAGGAAACACAAGGGCCGTTTTTCCATACAAACGTAGTCCCCTGTTTCTTTCCTGGATAAAGCCAGTAGAGCAATATTTTTTATTTAAGATTAAGATATGAGCCCTCAAAAATCGTCAAAAATCACCAGATTTTCCACTGTGTTCAAACATGCAGAAAATAAATTTGGCTAAATTTTAAAAAAAAGAAAGGAAACCATACGAACACGGTCAAAACCTTTCTTTAATTTTTAATGAAAAAAGTATTTAAATAGGTCTAGGTTTGGAAAAGAAATCGGGGGACTACGAAACGTTGATTTGGTGTGCTTTTAGTAGGTATTTTCGGTCCAAGAAGCAGTTGTCTTTATCACACTTTGCGTTTGACACTGCGCGAAAACAATGGATTTTACAAATACCTATTTTTCAATTCTCTCGCCTGTAGTGTTTCCTCTTAACGATCTATAAAATGTACGTACTTAATCCGACCAACTAGAATATTAAACGCAAAGATTTAAAAGAATCCATAAAAACCGTGACGTCTGTTTTTATACTACCACTAACTGAAAGTAATAAACTACGACAGCAAAAATAACAGATCTAATAACGTTTTATACGGCATTGTCTGATGTTTAAGACCCTAATATTATTATAAAAAAACGAAGTTCATATTAAAAAATCACTAGCGTGATTTAGTCCGTTAACAAATACACATAGAAATTAATTATTTTTAAATAAATTGTGTGTGATATAAAAACAGACAAGTTGATCACCAGATGCAATGAATAAAAAAAACACAATTCATTAATAAAATTAAATTAAAACAAATCAAGAATAAAAACAAAACATAATTTCATTTTTTTTTTTTTTTTTAATATTTAAGACATGCCACACTGGGCCACACATAGCCATCTAGTCCCAAATTAAGGTACTATTTATTTAATATTAAATAACAATTAGCATAGTCTTTAACACTCTACACGAAATAAATGAATGGACATCATTTTTATAGGTACCAACTACTTGCAAAATAAATGCTTTAAATAAGCAATCATAATAACAACGCCCGCCCGGCCCAATGCTATGCAATCGCTAGTGAATTTGCCACTAGAGGCGCTTGTGTCGCGTGAGGACCAATAACATTCACTTGCCACTGGTGTTAGCGGGCTTCGTTACACAAATTATAATTTCTTTAATTTACCTGCTGGAAAGTGATCTCCTTCGTAAAATTATCGCAAATATGGATTATCTGGCCATTAATGTAAACGTTTTGAAAGCAGAATTAAGAAAAAGCGATAAAATAGGCGGCCTCAAAGAGTAACTATTTCAGAAGTTTGTTGATATGAAGTTAGTTATTTATAAATAATAAACTTTAATTAGATTCAAGATTTAAAACTTTGTTTCGGCGCCGATCTTATAAAGTCGCCTTTTACAGCTATACATCCGGACCTTAGTCTACAGTGGCGCCAACTGGTGAGCAAAGAAACGGTAGTCCCCATTAGCCGACTTCAATGTCCATAAAAATGAAATCGCGGGTAATAATTCCGTCATACGCTTTTCAATTAGACCATTGGCCAGGACGGGAAATTAATGTGACGATTGTTGTCCGGCCAAGTCAAGTAAGTACGGATATTGTAAACGTTCAGATGTTAGCTACTAAATAGTCACTGGAGAAACTTGATGCTAATATGACTAAGGTTTATTTAGTAATATTTTCGATCAAAACTTATACGGTATCTTCCTACAATGTTATAAATACGAATTTAACTGCGGCTGTTTTTCTGTCTGTCTTTGACGCTTGCACGCCTAAGTTAGTAAACCGATTTTAATTAAATTTAGTATTCTACAGCTAGGCAGATTTTCGCCCAAGTATAATGTGTAGTTCACGCGATCAGAGCCGCGAGCGAATAAGTATCCTTCATAGAGTGTGATTCCATTGAAGTTTCATCATCCAGCAAATACCAAGACCCGAAAAAATACAGTAAAATTACTTTTTTTCTACAATGATCCATTTCGGAATCAAACCCGGGACCTCAAATCAAGCGACTCCTAAAACGGCATACCATTTCCAGCGCAGGGGTCGCAACCCTTTTAAAATTAGCATATAGGTGATGATGTATTGCTCAGAAATGACGGCATAGTGCTCAGAGTTATTTTCTGATATAGTAACAGCCTTTTTAGCGTTATTCACGTTGTTCATTTCACAGGTAATTTTTTTCCAAGGGCTTGTGGTCTATTTATTCTGAGGCGATACGAAGTTATAAATATTTGGTACGATCATACGTCACTTTTAACATTCGTTTTACTTGATAACTTACAATTCATCCACATACATTAACTAATTAAAAGTAATGAAAAGTAGCGGCCTATACTTATTAATGCCTCTTTCATTGAATTCATGTTACCAGAGCAATCATGGGTATACTAATAATCATCACTATTACTAAACATGATTTGGTTTGTACCTGGGTAAAGTTTAAAAAATTTAAAACCGAACTGAACTCAGGGCCCACAGGCCTCACTCCAAAACACAATGTCCGTATATTCGAATCCATCTGTCCTTATCACTCATACCGATGTCTTAAAGTATCTGAGAGAGACAGGTATATCCGTAAATACGAGTTTCGTGTTGCAGAGTAAGGCATCTGAGAAAAAAAAACTTGTACCGATACTAAAACCACTCAATAGCTACTACTGTACCGGCGACTTCCCATGTAGTAAACTTCCTACTTGGTAAAACTCAAACTATACCTACAAAAAAATTGCGTTTGGTAAACATTTCGTTTCTTCATACATTTAATCCCATTTTGAAAACTGTAAGTATTGTCATTTTTGCACGGTACAGTCAGAGTCAAATTAATATTAAAATTAGATATAGGTGTTTTAAAAGCTTCAAAGTTTTGAGATAGAATTTTGATCATCAAAAAGAACGGCTAATCAAGGAGCAGTAAAAAAAGAAAAACGTAATAAATCAAAATATCACGTGCCACAAAAGAAGCGCCAAGCGGGTTATCAGCAGGGAATTAATGTCCATTCCATCGTTTTAGACAAAATGTGTGAAAGATTGTATAATCGGGTTTCACCTTATGAGTTTACTCGTTTTATACATAGTGCAAGGTCGTTGCCATGTCAGATGCGGGATCTTCTAGTGGTATAGGGAAATTAGAGGCGGTGAAATTTTATTACGAGCTGGGAATCAATATCATAAACAGAAAAATAATAAGGGCTTAAGTTTTTTTAAAGTTAATTTTGCTTTATTTTATTGTAAAGTTGTAATAATGTCTTATATTTTAAAAGAATTAAAAGAACTAAATATTTAATAAAAAGTTATTTGTACGCGCCACTTTTTATTTCTGGTTTTAAGTATAATACATACACAAAATCCGACTATTGTACCTGTGATTGAAAATATTTAAAAAAATATACATATATTAGACAATGTTATCATCAGTTTCGTGTTATTTTTTTACTTGTATGTACCCGAAGTAACGAAAAGTTTACCAAACGCAACTTTTTAGTAGTTATAGTTTGAGGTTTACCAAGTGGAAACTTTACCATATGGGAAATCGCCACTTTACCGAAGTTAATCAATGCAATCATTCATACGTTAGTCACATACAGGGTGTAACAAAAGTTTTAACGATGCCGAATACTAACGTATTTTATTTTCCAAGACACCATACCTGGGAAATTGATCGTTACTGAGATATTGAGGGTCAAAGTGATTTCTTTTTCAAAATCTGTACATGAAAATCTTCTGTTTGTTGTTACTTAACTTTTTTCTTTTGAAACATGTTGAAAATTAGAACTTTTTAACCGCACGCACGCACACCTAATTATATGAAGTTAGGTCACAATTCTCGTTTGTAGCGCTTCGTGCGCGCCATACATTACGGGCAATAAATGCTTGATTTATTTTAATGCCCAAATAAAAAGTAGTTTGCCAGCGATTATTTTTGTTACATACGAATTGGTTTGATGAACCGTATGCAAGATTTAAGGCTTCGTTATGCTTTTTGTTACATCCTGTTTATTAAAACCGTTATTATTACACATAAATTACGTATGAGTGGCCAGAAATGTGAGCTTAACCATTTCTGGTTTATTTATTTGTTAGTTTTTAGTATTTACTCGTTTTAAACGCGTGGTCTTTGGGGACGTTTGTTTCCCACAGCACAATTTATAATAGAAGTATTATTATGATGACGTTTTCGCTGTGTATTTGCTTTGTATATTATTAATATTCATTGTTGACCTATAAATGTCAAATCTGTTGTAGGGTTCGGTACCCAAAGGTATAAACGTGACTCTACTACTAAGACTCCACTGTCAGTTTGTCTGTAACCATCCTGTATTTAGAGGAAACACTACGGGCGAGAGAATTGAAAAATAGGTATTTGTAAAATCTATTGCTGTCGCGCAGTGCCAAACGCATTCACCGCAGAGACAACTGCTTCTTGGACCAAAAATACCTACTAAAAACACACCAAATCAACGTTTCGTAGTCCCCCGATTTCTTTTCCAAAACTAGACCTATTTAAATACTTTTTTCATTAAAAATTAAAAGAAGGCTTTGGCCGTGTTCGTATGAGTTCCTTTTTTTCTAAAATTTAGCCAAATTTGTTTTCTGAATGTTTGAACACAGCGGAAAATCTGGCGAATTTTTTCGATTTTGGAGGGCTCGTATCTTTTTGATTAATTAATTTATGAAAAAACAGAAAACATAGAAACATACTAATAGTGGCCATAGATTTTTATGATAAAAAATATTGCTCTACTGGCATTATCCAGGGAGGAAACAGGGGACTACGTTTGTATGGAAAAACGGCCGTGGTGTTTCCTCTTAAGATACTACTAATACTGTACTACTTCTAATACTGTACTGTGATGAGCTATCACAGCTCACTTATGCTCACTCACAGCTAACGAGTATAAATTTACAGATAATGTTTTTCTGTTGCCGCAATAACAACAAATATTAAAAAAATTCTTTTAAATATAAAATCCGATCTTTTTGGCCGTTTTTACTTGACGTTAATAATGGTAACCGCCTCACCAAACCTTAACTAAGCAAAAACATGTAGTCTTTTGAACTGTTCACGGAATATTATTCCCTTAATAACTTCTAAAATAAAATAAAAAATATATAAATTAATATCCAGATTCCTCCGTACGAGATATAGTTGCCGCTCGATAGTCCACTTTCGATAGTCTATCGATAATGTATCGATCGAGTTGACGTCATTTTGATAGTATCGATAGTCCATCGATATTAGCGATAGTATCGATAGTGATGAAGACCAATATATTGCTTCGGAATTATCGATAATTCGATACTATTACATCATAATACTATCGAGAGTGTCGATGATATTGATTGATTTGATAATATATGTACTACCGATAGCATTATCGATATTGCAACTAGTTTTCGAGGTAAACTATCGATAGCCAAACTATTCAGTCCCAGACACACTTGACTGGTTTTTTCATTTTAAATGATTAATATCATTTAAGAATCCATTTAATTTTAAAACCATATAGTTAGTTTACTCAAAAAAACTTTGACGTTAATTGCCACAAAAAGGACGGGTTCCTCTCTGAAACAGATCAAGGCGTCTAACCCTATAGGTTACAGCACAGAAGATTGATTGGTTAATCGGAGCGCGGTCGCTGTGCGGCTTCGGGTGAATGACTCACGATGTCTGATAATCGGTTCATCTCTAGCCTTACTCTTGACACTCGATTCGGAATTAGGATCGGAATCGAAATCATTCGTTACTGGCACTTTTAAACACTACATTAGCACCATTTTGACGACCTCCGTGGCGGAGTGGCGTATACACCGGTTTGCAAGGTGTCGTCAGCTCTGAGGTACGGTTCGATTACCGGACGGGTCAATGTAGAAAAAATGGGTTTTCCTACATTTCTCGGGTCTGTCTGTCTGTTGTACCTTCGTTGTTTTTGGTTTCCAAAATACGAGTGCTTTTAAATAGTTATACAAATTGGGACGAGAACAATGTATGTGATGTTGTCCACATTATTTTACTTACTTTTTTACTTTTTTACTTTTGTCTTAAACGATGGAAAGGACAATAATTTCCTACCTGAGAACCCGCTCGGTGCTTCTTTTGTGGCACGTGTTAGCAGAGAATGGTTAGAAAACCAAAGATGCCGTTGCCCAGGGTGGACCACTAGGAGGTAGATCCCACCACCCCAAACCTTAGCCAAAGGAGGCCCTCTGCTGGATATAGGCTTACCCCAAGGGTCTCCAGAACAGTAGGTCCCATGCTTCCTATATCGAACGGCTTCCCACAAATATAGCTTGATCAAGGGTACATCTGGTGGTAGTTACTCACATATCGTCGCCCAATCCAGAATCTTTCCACCCCAATGTCCATTGGTTCTTCTTACTATCTATGTGTCCAAGTCACTGCAACTTCAGCTCTGCAATTCTTCGTCACATGTTGGTTGGATTTCCTCATATACGCTTCTATGACGCAGGCAAACATCAAGCATTTCTCTGCCCATTGCTTTTGCGGCTTTGAGCTATCTTATAAGACCCATATCAAGCGATCACCTTTTAGATCCGAAGTCATAATCACTGGTAATATACACTGGTTGAAAAATTTCGGCTTGAGAATTTGTAGTCATATTTGATTTTGACAAATAGTGTTTATGTCACCGTGGAGTTAAATGGAACTAAATGATTTCAATTTTGAAAATGGATTGAAATCGAATCGAGAGTCAATAGTAAGGTTACAGGTCTCGTTTATGTCCTGAATTGAAGAGCTATCCATTGGTTGAGGTTACGAATCCATCCATGTTGATATCTCTGATAGCATGGCGGTTCTCAAAGCCCTGGAGAGCAACATCATCACATCCAGCCTTATTTACGAGTGTCACCTGGCCCTTGAAGACATTGCCACAAGGAACAGTGTCACCTTACAATGGATCAAAGGACACAGCGGCTCCCTGGGCAATGATGCCGCAGACCAACTCGCTAAAAGGGGATCCATGTTGAAACGGACTAAATAGCGTCCGATATTGTACTTCTCTCCTATGAGAACTATTTAGTTTTTTTGCAATCGCTTTTTGTTATTTTCTGTAACAATCTTATAAAAATTGATAGATTGTTCCTAGGACCCTCCTTTTAATTATTCTGAAGGAGAATTTCAAAGACATAACTTAGGTATGCTATACCTAGTAGTGGTTGCAGGACTTGATGATCTCAAATTGTATTCAAGTTGGTTATAAAATTATTGGTTTCCCATGAGAATTCACACATTCTTTATCACGCTTTTAAAGATTGATTTTTGAGATAAAAACTATCCTTTATCAGTTCTCTATTTGCAATCAATCTCTAGAACAAATTCTATTGATATCATCTTCTAAGTTTTTGAGTTAAGTTATTAAAAACATACAAAAATACAAGTCTTTCCAAAAAGTTAGTTACATCAGTCAATCAAACAAAATGGCTGACTTTTGATATAACATTTCGATGTAAATGTCCTTATAAAAAGTAATTGTAATTTTTATTTCTGTGAAAAGGCGCTTTTACATATCCCAATATTATTCATAGAACAGATATTATTTTCCTAGGAAACTTGCGAATTAAATAATGTTAAAATAATTTTCCTACCCGATGGTAAACAAGCTTGAAATTTTATATACATATTTCCTAATTGTATTTAATTCCAGATTTTCACATATGTCCAGGAAAAATGCATTGTCAGTGACAAAATATTAAAACAATGTTCAAATGGTAAGCCGTTGCAATTCATTTGCGTTATGCTTTTACGCTGATTCGTACGAAACCATATTATACAAAATAATAATAATAAATAATAATATTTAAGACACGCCTCACTGGGCCACACAGAGCCATCTAGTCCCAAATTAAGCTACTATTAAGTACCCTGTCGTATGGGGTACTAGAAAACCGATAAACTTACTTATATACTTTTTTTTTTGTAAATACATACTTATAATAAATAGAAAACACCCAGACCAGTACAAACAGACATGTTCATGCACACAAATATTTGTACTGTGCGGGGATCGAACCCGCGACCCATGGCTCAGAAGCAGCGTTTACTACCGCTGACCCAAATGGTCGCCTGAAATAATAAGAAAATAAATGTAACGCCTCATCGGTCTAGTAGTTTTAGTACCGAGCCAAGATCTCGGGGTCCTGGTTTCGATCCCGGGGTCGGGCATGAAGATTTACGAACTTTTGAATACTTTATTTGATATTTTAGCAATTAAATTGCAATTATAATATCAGTATATTATTATAAACTTGAAAAATTATGTCTCAGGCAAGACTCGAACCCGCATCTCCTCGCATGCCGGGCGGGCGCTATACCATTAAGCCACCGAGACACTGCGACTCAGCGCGAATTATTCAAGCAACTGCTTTTCATTCTGGCATTCTTTCGTATTGTACATTATTGCTAAAAGCGGCCGCTTTTGGCGTTAGCGACAAATTCGACCTTATAAACAACTAAATGAAAAGTTTACTGTGATTCAATAAATACTAGAGGTAATTTGCTAAAACGATACTGTTCTAGTTTTTTGAGAGTTGATTTTTTTTAGAAGTAATAAAATAAAATCAATAGGAGCAGCACTTAGCTCTAGTACCCCTTTAAATAAGTCCGTATTAAATTTACGCGGCGTTTGGTTTTCACATAAATTGCCTTAGGTATATAAAAAATAGCCGTACCTACTTCTAAAAGTAGGAACCAAAATACCTTTTGCTTTTTAATATGATAATCCTCACTCAACATGAGTTTTACCGTATTTACTTGACAATGAAGACCCTTATAAAAAAGCGGCTCAAAGCAAAAATGTCCCATATCCCGCGGGTGGCCGGAAATTAACTTACTGAGGCAACCCGGATACGGTATGGGTGCCGAAAATTTTAATTTTAAGAAGGGACGCGCTTAGTTTATTGTAAGGGTATCGATAAAGAATTGTTGATCATAATTATAACTTAATCGTTAAATTTACTTTGTCAAACGTTTAAATTATTAAAATTTATTCTACATGTAGTATGAATGAATGAAAGAAACATTTTTAAGGCGGTGTAGTTCTAAGAAGCAGCGTTTTTGAGTTTTTAAAACCCATTACAAAAATAGAAAACAGCGTTTTAAAGTTTGAAAAAAATATAATAATAAATGTATTATTTGAAAATCTATTCTAGTCACAGTCGCTAACGGTTACACAATTTGACTAACTTGGCCTGATAGAAAAAAAATCACAAACCTCTTTGTTTGTTTATCCCAATAAGAATATAATAAAACTTTGAAAACTCATTAAAACTTAATGTAAATAGATAAATTGTACTTTTTAATTAAGAGTTCCTTGACAGTTTCACTGATCAACTGACCGATAACCCAGATTTTAAGAACTTTTCGTATATATATTTTTTTTTATGTCACTACAGGCCAAACTCAACACGGATAAAAGCTCCACTATCCACCACGCAACCACCCATACCGTATCTACTTCAGTTTTCAACGTTCGTCGATAAATTTATAGTAAACAGCACATCCCGTTTCACTAACATAAAAAGCTGGCCTAACCTCTCAACAAGCTGGCGCGAAAACAACTTAGCTTTTTGCGCTCTTTCCGAATCCTCCCTTTTTAGCAACATAGTTTTTCGTATATTATAAGAGTTTTATAAGTTAGAAGAACTTTAGTTTTGAGTATCAAATTATTAAACTTGATATTATTTTGATTTTAGTAGATTAAAACAACAGAACAGTGTCAGAACAAAGCTTCAGGCAGCGAAAAGTAGAAAAATCGTTTATGGGAAATTGTATTCGTATTTTCAACAAATTACTACAGGGTATTGCTGAACTCCCAGTACATAAGCTTAAATCGTAAGTCAAAGTAATTCTAATGAAAAAGGGCTATTACACTGTTATTGCTTATTATAGAAATGTATGGCATTAAATTGTCTCAGCTCATACTTGCTTAAACCTTTTGTATTAATTTATTTAAAAAGAGGCTGACAATAGTGACCGAGTTTCTTGCGCTGCTTCTTCTCGGCACTAGCCTATACTTGTGCCAAAGCAGTGGTAGGTTTAAATATTGGGACGTGTAAAAGCGCCACAAGGGGCCAGTTTGCAGAAATAAAACTGATTTTAACTTATTTTTAACTTGCGTGCTTACATTTTCTTTATTTCCATTGTCAAAAGACGAAAAAAACAAAGGTTCTTGAAGCGGTAACTGTAAAGAAACTGCAATTTTTACGCGTGACTTGACTTTTGACTAGGTAGACCGATTACGATATTTTTTTTTGGTCGTAGGTGCCTCTGAATTGGTCCATTTTAACTGGAATTATAGATCTTTAAATAATAAAGAACAAACTGCTTTGGTGGGAGTGCAAATGAGCACACCAACTTAACTCAGCTCCGTATATTTTTATTGTTTAAAGTGGTTAAAGGTGGATTATTCTATTCAAAAAATATACCAATCGATTCATTATAAAAACAGTCACATTTGTGCAAAATTTCTGAATCAAATAAAGTGAACTTAGTGTTTTAGAATCAGTTCGAAGATATACAAAACAAACCTACCCAGTGCCGTTTTTTGTGTGACTCATCGAGTGACCGCGTTCAAAAATCGAACATTACCTTAAATGGTAATAAAGCGACTCATGCAATCGCCAACAGAACAATTGGTACAAAATTTTCATCACACAGGTTAACAGTCACCGTGGCTTAGGAGTTACAACGACGAACTCTCGACGCTCTATGCCACGCGATCCAACTTCAAATCACTTCAAGAAAAAATTTTTTTTTTTTGGTTGACATCTTCAATTTATCTTTTTGCTTTTTTTTATAATAATAATTTGATCTATTAATAAAATGGAGAATGTGACAATTCGTAACAAAATGCCTAGATCAAGATCGGACTTGGACTTATCAGCACTATCCCATCATGTTTTGAATTCCACTATATTAGACACGACTATGTTAAGCATACAAAGTGAGACCCAATTTATTGATACATCGAACTCTGAAGAGTACATAAAAGAAATTGCTACATTAAAATATGCATTGGAGAGATCAGACCAAGAAATAAACAATCTCAGTTTAGAAAATACCGACCTAAAAAGAATAATTAAAAATCAAGAACAACAAATTAAATTATTGAAAGTAATCAGTAGTGACTTCGGATATAAGAACACAAAAATGACTCCAGTACGACAAAAAATTATGCATATAAGCACTAATGTATCGAGAACATCCCCATTACATATACATAAGTCTGTTATATTTAACAATACATCCCAATATAAACCATGTAGCGATAATAAAGTTGAGGAGAGTCTTTCGTCGTCAATTATTAATAATGACATATCAACAAATGGCACCGAGAACACCAGAGACGTGAATACACAGTCACGGATCTTTATTCTTGGCGACGATCAAATCAAAGGATTATCAAAAAAGATTCATAATAGTCGAAATGGTGTTAGAAACGATCCTTACACAATTACTACCACGATGAAGACAGGAGCGACATGTTCACAAGTCTTAAACTCCTGCGAAAATATAATAGCAACTCACAGAAAAGGTGACGTAGTGGTGTTGGCTATTGGATCTAATGACAAAAATCCTTACTGTTTGTTATCAGAATTAGGAACAGCCCTCTATAAACTGAGAAATTGTAATGTATTCGTTGTAAATGTTCTTAATAATCCATACCTGAACACAAAATTGTTAAATTATAATATTGAAATGCTTATTAAAAATTATAACAATTGTAAATTTATACAGATAGGGAATGGTAAAATGTATTTAAAAGAATTATGCTTTAAAATTAATATAGAAATAGATTATTTACATTATGAAAATGAGTATCTCGCACCGCTAAAGGTAAAAAGTTTGATAAACCAAAACATACGAGTAGATCATAAATACAAAAATACATTATCCGGGATCCAAATATATAAAAAAAACATGAATGAAAGGCAAACATTAATACCATCTTATTTTCCTAAACTGACACGCAAGTCGAGCAATCCGACTGATTCACAGCTTTTTCGTTCCGAAAACGAAAACTAGATTAACATTGTTCCACCAGAATATTGCTAGCATACTAAGCAAACTGGATCTATTCGAGGTAACATTAAGTGAGCTAACCAAAGAGCTAGATGGTATTGATTTTGTTTGTTTTTCTGAAACTTTTATAAAAAAAGACTCTGAAAAAAATCTTAAAATTAATAACTTTAAATTAGTTGCTTCCTTCTGTAGGGAAGAACGTAGAGGTGGCACCTGTATTTTAATAAAAAATGATTTGGACTATAGAAAAATTGAAATTGCCCAAGCTATGCCTTTTTCATTTGAGTGTTGTGCAGTAGAGGTTATCCAATACAGCGTCATAATTGTATGCATTTACAGAACCCCGAATTCAAAGCTGGATATGTTTTTGCAACAATTTCAGTCTCTATTGAATATTTTATCAAAAAAACATAACAAGAAAATTATATTATGCGGAGACTGGAATATAGACATGATGCAAAATAATAAAAACACTCAAAGTCTGAACAGTATACTAAAAAATTACAATTTAATAAATCATATAACAAAACCCACCCGCAAAGGCGCTTGTCTGGACTTGATCACAAGTAATCTAAATCTAAGTACTGAACCTAAAATTCATTTATTGTGCTTGTCTGATCACGAAACAGGCCAAAGTATTACTTTTAATGTTGAGAGAGACCCTAAATACCAGAAAAAAGTAAATTCGTGGTTTGAATATAGACGTGATATGTGTGAAGACAATATAAAAAAAAATTCTGTAATTGTATTTCAGCCTTATCATTTAACGAAGTATATCAAAGGAATGATTTAAATGAAGCTTTTAAATGCTTTCACGATCTCATCATTCTTTTTTTTAATCTGTGCTTCCCAAAAATCAAAGTGAAAATAGTTAAAAAACCTCTAAAAAATTTCTGGCTTACTAAAGGTATCAAACGTTGCTGCATTCGGAAAAGACAACTATACCTTAAGTATCGATTATCTGCTACTAACAAAAATATAATAAAAAAGCGCTACCAATGCTACACTAGCATATTAAAAAAGTGTATACATCAAGCGCAAAAAAATACAAATACACAATACATTGCGAAATCTAAAAATATTTGCAAGACTTCGTGGGATATAGTAAAGAAACACACGCAAAACATTGACTTTAAAAAAGAAATCCTAAAATTAAAACTGACAAATAACAAATGTATTGAAAATCCCCAAGAAATTTGTGACGAATTTAATAATTATTTTCAAAACTTGACTAATAAAACTAAAAATGACAAGGAAACGCAACTTAACGATGTGTTACATAATATACCATTCCACTATAAAAGTATATATCTATCACCTATTAATGAAAATGACATATTAAAAATAATTAAAGAACTTAAAAATACTTATTCTACAGGCTACGACGGCATCAACACAAATATTATTAAAAAATGTGCTACTTTTATGTCTTCTCCCCTAGCCCACCTAATAAATCTTTCATTCGAACAGGGTTTGTTTCCGACGGAACTAAAACGATCCGTAGTGAAACCTCTGCACAAAAATGGCTCCCATGCCGAAATAACCAACTACCGGCCCATAACCCTAGTACCTATACTGTCAAAAGTATTTGAAAAAGTTATGTATAATAAACTGTCATCATTCATTTCAATGGAAAAATTGCTGAAAGACGAACAGTTTGGTTTTCGTAAAAACAGCTCAACAACCCTAGCGTGTTTTCATCTTATTAAAGAAGTAACACAAAATCTTAATAACGCAATGCATACACTGGCAATATTTTTAGACATGAGCAAGGCGTTTGATTTCGTTTCTCATAAACTGCTTCTTAACAAACTGGAAAGGTATGGGATAAGAGGAACTGCTTTGTCATGGATAGAAAGCTATTTGTCGGACCGTCAACAGCGTATAGAAATCACCCGGCTATCTGGTAATGTAAAGAAAATATATTCCTCTTCTTACTGCTATAATCGTTGTGGTGTTCCCCAGGGCAGTGTTCTGGGTCCTCTATTATTCTTGCTATATATTAACGACCTACCAAATGTCACAAATCAAAAATGTATACTTTTTGCGGATGATACAACACTCATTGTCAAATGTAAAAATAAAGAAGAGCTAGCCAACATTGCCAATATGAATTTAAAGAAAATAGTTACATGGCTAGAACTTAATAATTTAAATCTTAATCTTGACAAAACAAAATATATTAAATTTAAAGCAAAACTTATCAATGACGTAACATTTGACATTCATAATAATAATTTAAAAGTTAAAAATATCAATGCGACGAAATTTTTAGGTGTAACTATTGACGAACTCTGTAATTGGAAAAACCATATTGACACATTAATCAATAAAATTAACAGATTTGTTTATGCACTAAACAGAGTGAGGCAAGTGGCTTCTAAAGAAGCAGCGCTCATGGCATATCATGGATATGTTTCGTCCGCGTTACGATATGGTCTCATATTGTGGGGAAACTCGGTCGACATGCCTAGAGCTTTTAAGGTTCAAAAAAAGTGTATTCGATCGATTTGTGGGGCTCATTATTTGGACAGCTGCAAACCCTTGTTCAAAGATTTAAACATTTTACCACTTCCCTGCTTGTATATTTTCGAAGTAGGGATTTTTGTAAAAAGGTATATACATTTATTTGAAAAAAACAAAGACTTTAGTGGATACAGAGGCAGGAAAGGAGAAAATTTAAAGATTCCACCCCAAAAGTTGGTACTGTACTCACGAAACGTTTACTGTATGACTATAAAAGTATTTAATAAATTTCCTGATGATTTAAAAATAATGACATTTATGAAATTTAAATATAATTTGCTTATTTTTTTAAAAGAAAAGATGTATTATTCAATTAATGAATTCTTGAATGATAAAATTTAAAATTTGACATTTGTATACCTCATATTTTCACATAATTTTGATTTAATTGTATGTTTGAAATGTTGCTGTCCTAATAAATGTTGCGTAATATTTTTTGACATTTAATGTAGTAATTGTAATACTTATTTGACATTTGTATAATTTGACATAATTTTAATTTGATTGTATGTGTGATAATAGATTGACTTAATATTTGCACGTCGCATTGCGATAGAATATGCTGGAAAACCTATAACTACTACGAACTTTTTATATCCATATTCTGGCAAATAAATGATTATTATTATTATTATTATTAACTATTTTTAACAAATAAAAAAGAAACCAATGAAAACCATCAGTTTCGAATCGGTGCCAAACCGGTGAAATTACACCGACTATCACCATGGAACGACTTAAAAATGGCTAACTGTTTCCTGCTGTTTGTCGGTTCACTTTTTGCAAAACGTTCATTGATTCGAACTTTTAAAACATTTACTGTAATTATCTCATTTCTTTAGATAAGGTCTAGAAAATGAGCTAATTTAATAAATATGTATAATAACCCCGAAACAAATGCGTTATATCGGACGGAGGTATTCAACGTCTTTTTATTACGACTGGGGGGAGGGGTCTAGAAAACTTCGTCGAACGGTTAATGAAATTAATTACACAAACATTTTATGAAACATTTATACGTATGAAACGTACGTTTACGTCTTCTGTCGCTGTCGACCAGTTTCCTTGTTCGGTCATTTAATTTACTTTTTAAAGTGTTATGGCCAGTCTGTCAACGTTACTACGAAGTCCGTAATAACGACCAAAAAATCTGGGTCAATAGCTATCTCTCACTTTCCTAACTTAATAACGAATACTAACTAACTAAAGAAATTAAAACGTTAATTCAGGTGTTACTCAAATAAACCTTATCGTGAAATAACCAACGAATTCGACAAATTATTTATTACTGATACTTAAATTTTAGTAGCCTAATAAAATGTGTCTGCGATAACAGTAACTCAACCAGTTATTAGTGTTGTGATTCGTATCAGAAGGTATTTACGACTTAGAGTTGCATGTCACCTAGTATTTATGTCAAGTTGTTGAAAATTTTAATAGGTGTTGATCAGCGTTTCATTTTACTTAACAAAAGCAGACTAAACACTCTAGAAGCAAGCTTGTTTGAATACTTTATATTTAAAGGTACGAAATTATACTAAATAAATAACAATTAGTTAGACAGTTCCATATAACAATATCACTTCCTAATACATAGGCCTCTCCAGTTGCATGCCACTTAGGTTGATCCGCGGCTTCTGCATCCAGCTCCTGCCAGCCATCTTGCGCAAATCATCACTCAACCTGGCCTGAGGGCATGCTACACTAAGTTTGCCGAGACGCGGTCTCCGGGAGTAACTGTAGCAGTGGTCGTGTGTTATACCTGCTTTAATAGAAATTGAACTTTAATTACATCGCTGACTGTTCAGAGTGCCGGCGAGAACTCGCTCCACTAGTCCATCATACGTAACGTGACCATTTATTATCTGATTCAAAACGGGACTGGTTATTAAACCTAAACGGGAAAAAACTAAACGGTATTGGTTTATTGAGGTCAAATAAAACACTTTTTTAAAATTATTTATTCAGAAAAAGTTAGTTCGCTTAAAAGTTACGAATCACAAAATATAGGTTCAAATATTTAGCTAAATTTATATTTATCAGAAGAACAAATTTGTCTTAATATAGCTGGTGATGATTTTTTTGTATTCACCTTAATTATGAACCTCGCCTTAAGAACTGAAATTTGTAACTAAGCTTTCTCAGATGTCCACAATTTGTTCAAAAAAGCCAATACTCTTTCTACTGAAGCATTTGTAGCAGGCAAACATAACCGTATGCTACTCATATTTTCATGCGATTTCTGAAAACGGGTCAATTTTGCGTCCTAGTGTCATTTAGGGGACACCGGGACTCGTAATTATAAAAAGGGATAGTCCCGTTCACGTTAATCATACGACCACTCGCTTTCCGCTGCTCGACAATTCTTTTATACATAGTTTCTGGCACAACTCGCTTCTCGTTCATCATCGGTGGTGGGACAAGTCGTTGAGGATCTCCAAGCGAAGCGTCTTTCCAACCACTTTCCGCGCCAACAGCCGTCAGTTCTTCTTCCTGTGTCCCACACATTGCCACTCGTCAGTTCAGCAATTATCCATTAAGAGATCTCGGTTACCCTATTGATATATTATAGTTTTGTATGCTAGCTTTTGAATTTCAACTAGCTTCTGCCTAGGCTTTTGTTTGTGTAGATCGAATAATCATGGATCTTCTTTTCCAAATTTCATCAATATCTACGATATGCACTGCTGGTCATTGGCCCTGGCCTCATTCGCAAGATAGAAATTAAAACGCATTACCTACGTTATTTATATATTTTTCGCCCGTGGCGCTGCTCGCACGAGTAACATTTATTAGGTACCAATATGCATACGAGGGATACAAATTTATCTGGGTCTAATCTTTCTTTATACCAAACTAGCGGCCAGTCCCGGCTTCGCATGGGTGGACATAAGTTTTTCCAATTGCAATTGCAATTGCACGCCACTTAGGTCGATCCTCGGCTTCTCGCATCCAGCTCCTGCCAGCCACCTTGCGCAAATCATCACTCCACCTGGCCTGAGGGCGTCCTACACTACGTTTGCCGAGACGCAATCTCCACTCAAGAACTCGTTTACCCCAGCGGTTGTCGGTTCTGCGGCTAATATGGCCTGCTCACTGCCACTTCAGCTTGCTAATCTGGTGGGCAATTTTTTTTTTATTATTTAAGCCTTTTTATCCTGAATCTTGCTTTGTTTATTTCTGCATGTATTATAATAATATCTCTCAGTTCAGTGTTCCTTCTGGCAAAGGCCTCCTCTAGCTGCTTCCATTGAATTCTGTCGCGTGCAACTCTTCTCCAATTGGGCCCCGCTGTTAGTTTTAATTCATCCTCCCATCTTCTTTGTTGTTTACCCCTACTTCGTTTGCTATCTCTGGGGTACCAGTCTGTTATGATCTTACTCCGTTATTATCTACTGGTGGGCTATGTCGGTAACTTTAGTTCTCTGCCGGATCACCTCATTTCTGATTTTATCCCTAAGAGAAACTCCGAGCATAGCTCTTTCCATAGCCCGCTGTGCGACTTTAAACTTGTGTACTAGCCGTACCGTCAGTGTCCACGTTTGGACTCCGTATGTCATGACGGGTAGGACGCACTGACTGAAGACTTTCGTCTTGAGGCATTGTAGGATTGAAGATGAGAAGACGCATTTATAATTTTTATAAAGGCTGCGAAATTTTATAAGTATACATTTTTAAGGCGTATTAAGACATTATGTAGGTTAGGCTGCCGAAAATAAAGTAAGTCAGATCAAATCAATGCATAGCTTGACTCAAAAATGCTGGCTTTTCGTCGGTTCAACAATTTGTAATTATTTATAAAGCCAGTTTTCTCAGATTTCCCTTTCTTATAAAACTATGGTAATTTTTAGGCTTCCTTTATTTTCCAAAAAAAAAAAATTGATTTACAGATTTATAATACGTATAGTACAAACCTACCTTTTCCATAACAAAAATTATTGTTATAATCCCATCATTGACGTAAACAACGTAATACTCGTATGTGGTTTATGTATGACCCAAAAAAAAAATTATTAGTTTTTAAAAAAGGAGGTTCGACATTCCTTTTTTTGTTGGTTGTAAATATTATGCTGATTCGGTTAACCACCGTATTTAGGAATATATTTTTTTGTATACTGAATTTAATGTAATATACAAATGGCGCCCCGTTGGTCTAGTGGTTTAAATACCGGACCAAGATCTCGGGGTCCCTGGTTCGATCCCCGGGTCGAGCAACAAAAAGTTTCGAATTTTCGAACATTGCTCGGGCTTGTTATCACCAACCCGCATTTGGCAAGCGTGGTGATTATGCCAGCACCCATCATTGCTGTGGTAACTTGAATACAAAGATGGAGGCCTTTTCGCTGCAGTGGGATAGATAGGTTGTTACTTTACTTTTTTATACAAATGTGTGTGCATTCATTACCTGTTAACTACCATGTCCTGGAGGAAGTCAATTATAAATGTCTCGTGCACATTTCCACACAAAGAACTAATTTGATATGCAAAGTTGAAAAAGTGGAACAATGAAATTATACGCATAAGAGATCTTTGCACGACTCTTTTAAAGCGAATGTTGCAGCGAAAATTTCCCAAAATTTATTGCAGACAGACAATAGTTGACCTTTTTTGCTATATGATAAAGTTTTCAATTCAATAAACAGACCAGCTAGCTATTTGTCCGGTAATAATTTATTTAAGGCGCTAATTCGGATCACTTGAAATACAACAAATATTTTAATTTTCGCTCGTGATATTATGTCGGCAACAGAGATTTGTAGGACAGTTCTAAAAAATAAAACAGCTGGTTAATTTTCCATTTGTTTTATTAAAATTTTTAGTCTGTATTTTGGTAAGTACGTTATTTGAAGTCGGAACTTCATTTCTATACACTAGTTTAAAAAATTGTGCACGGATTCAAAAACAAACATGATTCATATTCAATATTACATAAATCATTGTTGGGAATACAGTATACTTTGAGAGATTATCTAAGATAGATTTAAAAAACCATAATGAATGAAATTTTGCTACCTACTAAATAACATCACAAAAAAAACATATTTTCTTATCGACAGATCTCTTTCCATTTTTTTTAAAACAAAAGTCAAAATCATTTAATTAAAATATTATAGTATACCCAATACTCAGTATCTGTCAGAAACTTATAAACTCAGTATAACAACTCTTTCTATGACATGAATATATCATACAATTTTTGAATGTGTCAATGTCAATTTCCTATATCAAACTAAATTGGTATCTTCATAATGAAAAAAGCAAACATTTAAAATATATAAGATCACAGTACACAAATCACAATTAATGGGAAATAACGATACCATATCGGGTTCAGTCGTGGTATGAATGAAATCGAGAATCATACAACCTGTTATACCGTTTTCTAACACTATATACATATTTACAAACACTATTGGTCCGTCTATTATAAGAACAAAATAAGAAATATTTACTGAAGAATCAGTATCAGTGAAATATGTCATTGAAATATAGTTAACATCTGATTACTCGATTAGAGATAAATTTTTGGATAGTAATCAAACAACAACTAACTATTAATCAAAGATCATAATTATTAGAATTGCTAAGAATATTGTTGACGATGATCTGCTGACATGCGTAAAAGACAAATAGTTTCTTTAATTTGGTATAAGACTCAGAAATTAATAAATATAAAATGGTACAGTCGTATTATTTCAAAATTTTGAAAACAGGTGATGATGATAGTCTTTTGCAGAATCTTCTTTCTTAATTATTTTGTAATATGGATGATCATAGAAGGAACGCAACTAAATTATAAAAAATTTGATTCAATTGGGACTCATCACACAATGAATAGTAAAGCTAAGCTTTAGCAGATCACAGTGACTGATTTATCAGTAAAAAACCCGGAGACACAAGACAATAAATTGTGTTCGATGGTTTATTTATTGCTTCTAACTTGTAAAATAACAGGCGACGATAATTTTGGTGTCTCATTACATTACATAATTTCTAATATTTACTTTCGATAATTTATTTTACTCAATCACAACATATGGTTGAACGCCACGCGAAACAACACTGTTGAGACTAAAAACCTTCATCACATTTCTTACAATTTCACTATATTCAAGATTACAATTGTAATTAGGATGGATATGCGGCTGAGCTGCTAAATTATTTACAAATTTCACGAAAAACTAATATTTACATTCATTTACATCGTTACATAATTCCATATCGTCCACTACACTATAAACACTTTAAACTCACCGTCCACAGGTGTCTTTATTATACGGATATGATTAAATTTTAGTTCAAGTCACTTCACTTGTATATCGCCTTCTAAAAGCAAGTAGCACAGACAGTCTTAAATATAGTCTGTGACACACTTAAGAAGGTCCGGCCCAAGTCACACGATCTCATCGTGGTGGACCACGTCGCTGCAACTGCCAGCCCGTTGCAGTCAGGCCCTCTGACGTCACACACGCAACTCCTCCATTGTGATGTTGGATTTAGCGTTCAACTGAGTATTCTTCTTCGTAAGTGTATTCGTATTGATCATCTGCATTTGATGTGTCGACAAAAGCGGTTGGTTCTCTTGCAACTGTCCACTTGCTAGAGTATTTATATTACTTTTTCCGAGCTTAGGAGGTGGCGGTGCTCTTGGTAGAGTTACCATTCCAGAAACGTTGTTGCTTGGAAGATCAGCAAACTCCGGAGGAGGGAGTTGATGATGAGAATGAGTGTGATGATGACTCAAAATCGTAGCTGGATCGTTTTTTAAACTAGTCTGGTATGACAATGCTCCTTCTAGATCACCGCAGATATTGTTAGGCATTTGTCCATTTTCTGCACGTTTTTTTAAATGCGAGCCGTTCGCATGACCGTCTTGGCCGTTCATTCTTGTCTTATCTCTCTGGTAGTATACTCCAGCAAATATGAGAACATTAAGTATGAGTAGCGAGCATCCAATAGCAATGGTTACACTCAAAGCAGTGGAGTACGCTGCGAACCCATCTTCAGGTGGTGTTGTTGTAGATGTGTCAGTTCTGTGTACATCTACGCTAGAAGTGCTTTGTGTTGGCGGATTCAGACCGATAATGTTGAAATTCAAAGGAGAAGTTATGTTCAAAACACTCAAAACAGGAACTTTGGTTGCAAGACCTGTATCGGTTATGAGATCAGTAGTCTTCTTGAATGGAGGACTAAATGTTTTAAGAGTGGGCTGAAGTGAAGACTCTTCATGTTCAAGTTGGTGATGAGATGATGGCACATCATCTCCACCCGGGCGATGGAGGTCTGGGACTAAGTTTAACCAAAACGAGAGTCTGTGAACAATAAAGACAATTTTTGTATATACAGTTAGCGTAGATGCTGCATGACATTATTCTTATCATCTAGTGTCAGTACTGTCCAAGTCCAAGATATCTTGCAAAGTGCAAAATCAAGTCACGTCGTCTTTTTTTATATAAAAAGACGTGACTTAATTTAACGATCAATAGCTAAACGTTTCTCACGAAGCAGTGCTATGAAATAACTGCGCCTCATAAACGCAAACGGATTCAGAAATATTCGAGTCCTAAATAAATCCATCCTGAAAGTACAAAGTATATATAAAACTATTATTTACTAACCTGTGGGCTCGGTAATGATTCTTCAGTTTAGATTTAGTGTCGATGTTCAAGTACTTCTTGTGGACAGCCTCATACGCTGTCCATTCGATGTTCTTCATCCGCACTCTTTCTTGTCTTCCAGCTCTTATTGGATCGCTCTCTTGTGCTTCATTTGGGTTTCTAGGCAAACAAAAAGACGTTTAGATCTTAGACTTGTAATACTACAATAGGAGATTTTTAATGGGTAGCCTCAAACTATGTTATTTATTTATCTATAAATGTTGTACACCGATCAGTCAAGTAAAGCAAAACTGTTTACAAAGTTTGTCTGCAGGATATAATAAGTCTTATATTTAACGAGAAAATGCGATGAGCCATATTGTCATAACTTAAAAGATACAATAATAAGTACGAAAATGATATCTTAAAAAACATCAAGTAAAACAGTGCCCTATCAACAAAAAATAAAATAAAAAAAGATCTTACCCAGTCTTAGCGAAATTTCCCCAGTACAACATAACAGACTCTGACAGAGATACTTCTGCTTTTGTGTAGTTTCTGGAAAAGTGAGCAAGGCCTCCCACCAGAGGGGCTCCGAATATGTACGGCAGTTCTTCCCCATGGATGCATCCTTGTCGCTGTTAAAAAACGAAACTTTGTAAATAATGTTGTTTGAGCCTTATTGAAAAAGCTTGAAGTATGTTTGTGTCAACCTAATGGCAATCTGCATTATGTTTAGAGAGGCCTGCCCTCCGCAGTGAAACATCAAGGCCTATAAAGATAATGATAAGCCTTCAGCTAAGCGCTTGTTACAGCTTTAAACTGTTAAATAGTTCTAAGTAGAGCGTCGATAGTGATCACCAGAGGCCTGTACATTAGAGCTTATTGAATTGTAGTAATTACAATCTTCATTATGTTTAGAGAGGCCTGGCCTCCGCAGTAAACCATCAAGGCTTATAATGAACTGTTAAATAGTTCTAAGTGGAGCGGCGATAGAGATCATCAGAATAGTTATATTAATAATGTTTTGTTTATTGTATAAACATACATTTTTACTAAGGACTAGCTGTTGCCGGCGACTTCTTCCGCGTCAATTTCTGTTATTATGATCGCGACTATTTTAGCGACATTTTTCACTGATGATTCGCTCCTATTTGTCGCAGCGTGATGTTATATAGCCTAAAACCTTCCTCGATTAATGGACTATCCAAAACAAAATATTTTTTCAATTCAAACTAGTACTTCCTGAGATTAGCGGGTTCAGACAAACAAACTCTTTGGCTTTATAGTATTACTAGCTGTTGCCCGCGACTTCGTACACGTCAATTTCTATTATTAGGATCGCCATTATTTCTGCAACATGTTTCACTGATGCTTTGCTTCTATTGGTTGCAACGTGATGTTATATAGCCTAAAGCCTTCCTCGATAAATGGACTATCTAACACAAAAATATTTTTTCAATTCGAACCAGTTCTTCCTGAGATCAGCGCGTTCAAACAAACAAACAAACAAACAGCGATTTTTAGTCCGATACATTTTTATACATAACAATGGTTTATTAATTGTCCTCCTAGACCAACTAAAACTCAATCGGGAATGTACGAATGCTATTTAATTGTTAAGTCTCAAATTTACTTTCAATTACTGCAATAATTATAAGGCATCTAATTACTTACGATTTTCCATAATCCACAGTCTAAACAAGCCAAACAGATCATCCAGTTGGCAAAGGTACTAATATTCAAACAGAATGAATCCTAAACTTTAAACTGCTATCGTGGCTTATTTAATAAATAAATAATATGACAGTCAGCAATATTGTCCTTTTTGATAAGAAAAATCTTTTAAGTCGATTCAATTTATAATATATAATTGCTCATTTGTTATTCTAAATGAACTTAAAACACACAATAAAATTAATCGAGGTATTCTTAAGAAATTCGGTTTCTGGATTTCTAATCAATTTATGTTCAGGTAATCTTCCGTTGACAGGAAGAATTAAAAGAGCGCCTTCATGATCAGCAAAATAATGAGCGAGCACTTGTACTTGATTTGCACGGATAATAAAAAGGTACAATTTAATTTGATACTTTGTCAGTCCTGTACACAGCTATCAATCCACTGATTGATATAGGCCATTCCAAAAGAGCATTTGGCCTTTATTGCTATGCTTAGTAGCCGGGTTGGCTATTTCTTGTAATTTGACCAATGGTGGAAGATGTTTTTTTGCAACCCTAAAAGAAACAAAAATATTTCCTCTGTAGCAATGAGGACATGGGTTGTCTGTTCTTCTTGTCATATCACTACCAGCTCCGATTTTCGACGATCGACTAACTTCATCCTGAACGGAGTAATTACAGCCAATTATCTCTGGCACCTCTACTGTTGGAGTCACCTTTACTGAAGAGGTCAGTGCTAACCGGGCAGGTGGCATGCACCCTGTTATTAATACAGAGTGAAGTTACCTTACTAACGAGACAGACTGTGCGGAACAACGTTAACGAATTTCTGTAGAAGTTTTCCTGGGACATTTAGTCAATTTTAGCGACGATAAACGATGAGGATTTTTTATTTAAAAAAAGTAGAATACCATCATGTTATAAAGGAATACACAGTCCAATAATTAACGCCTCTTTGGTCGAGTTGTTTAAGTACCGAATTAAGATCTTGGGGTTTCAGCAACAAGAGCTTTGATTTTCGAACATTGCACGGATTAATGATTACCAAACCACATTTGGCAAGCGTGGTGATTATGGCTTAAGCCATAGTTGCTGTGGTATTTTGAATTCAATGATGGAGTCATATGAATACAAGTCACAATCCTGTTATGAAAAAAACACAGTACAATCTACACTTTTTATTAATAACCTTTTGATTTATTCATCGATATTTCCAACTAAAACCCCTTTTTTCAGCCAGTACAACATCTTATAACTGATCTTAGAATTAATTCACTGTCAACTCACACCATCTTAAGTCAAAGAAAGCATACACCCAGAATAATCCTTACCTGAGGGTAGTCCCCATACTTCGTCTGATAGTCGAAGACGTATAAATATGAATTTCTTCGTAACGCCGAGTGTGTGTCAGCTGTGAGCACAATCGGTGCGACCACTTGCGCATCGCTTAGCGCTTCCAACGTCTCGTCTCTGGGAACAAAAGATTTATTATGAATTTTACTTGAACCGAAAAATCCTGGGTAAAGTTCTCAACATTCATACATCATACGAAATTTGTAAATTTTATGTAGGTAAGTATTTAATTCACTTGAGTGAAAAAATGTAATTCTTTGTGAAAGAAAGAAAGATTTTTAACCTTACATTCTATGTTTGAAATCGAAACGACGGATCATACTAATCTTAATTTATTAATATTGACCTTCGTGGTGGGGTGGCGTAGATACTAAATAACCGGCCAAGTGCAAGTCGGACTCGCGCACGAAGGGTTCCGTACCAAAAAGGTAAAAAAACGGATTTGTTGTATGGGAGCCCCCCTTAAATATATATTTTATATTGTTTTTAGTATTTGTTGTTATTGCTGCAACAGAAATACAATGACATGATTTGTTAAAAATTTCAACTGTCTAGCTATCGCGGCTCTTGAGATACAGCCTGTTGACAGAGCGACGGACAGACGGACAGACGGACAGACAGCGAAGTCTTAGTTATAGGGTCCCGTTTTTACCCTTTGGGTACGAAACCCTAAAAAGGTATTGTTTCTGTTGAATAGTTCCTAATTCAAAGTTCCAAGCAGTACTAAGTAGTACGGCTTGGAACTTTGAATTAGGAAGTTTCCTGTGATTTCACAGGAAACATTATTTAGCAATTTGTAGTGAACGTCACACTTCTCCCTATTAAGATGTATGACATATTTATAAAACACAGTGTCATTGGTTGTAAAAACTAGTAATAAATCAGACTTCCATCAGTTAACACCTCACTTTCATTGTTCGTCCCGGTTCCCACATTGCATGGATCCTGGCAGGCCAAATATATATTTATTAAAAAAGCCAATATGCCAGTCATAAAGCCTTCCATATATTTTAGAAGCAATAAAAGCTAATGTTACAGATTCAGATATTTCTATAAAAATATTTGTACACATACTAAAATAAAACTACTGTATTACTGGTATTTTTTATCTGTCTAACCCATCGTGCCCGGTATGGTGTAATAGGGTAAAATATTGCTGATTTACTTGTTCTAAGTATTAATTGTTCCTTTTTTTTAATTCAAATATTAGAAGTACTTAGCAGCGATAGCAAAGAGATGAGTTAATATGATGTTAACATGGTTCACAGAAAATTTTCTATATTACTGAGGGTTTTCAAACCTCTCTTAATATAATAGTAACTGCTTAAATCATCTCACTGCAGGGCAAATTCCTCCTTTTCCTCCTTCCTTTATTGAATTCAAGTTACCGAAGCTTTTAAAGGCTAACAAAACTTCTCTTCACAAAATAATATCACGAAACAATTACAAATAGTTCCTATTTCGGACTCAAAAATCTTAAATATCAGTACTAACTAGGTTTTTGTATGCTATGAACAACGAAGCAAAAATTTTACGTGTATATTTTTAATAGTGATGTGGTTTTTATCTAATAGTGATGTGATTTGCACGCCAGTACTATTTTAAATATCTGGAATGAAGGCACTAGGAAAATATGAATTTACTGTTACTGGTTTAAAAGGATTGTAATCTTGGCTAACAGTCTTAAATGAATTTATAAAAAAAAAAGTTTTCAAATGTAGTGTTCCAATGCAGTCCTATTTTGGACACCTCTAAAGCTTAATATCGACATCGACAATATTGACATTTGGAGGACAAACAATATCACTTTTCGAAATGAAATTATCAGCCCGGCACCATGCAGCATTTAATTACTAGCATAAATAATGAATAAGTTTTTCCGCAGCAACAATTTGAGAGAATTTTTGTAAAACGTAACCTCTTGCAACAAGATAAATTTGTTTTATAGCCATAAATATCTAAATGTTACACTGACTGTACCAACGATGGACCTAATGCTTATATGATCTAGCAGTCTGAAAGTGCAGCCGTGTCTGAAACGTAAGGTACGTAAAGTATAGAAAAGACATGTGCACAAAGAAATATCGATACTGTCGATAACGAGGCTACAATATCTCTCACTAACGGTGTAGTGAATACAGTAGGTATTACACCGAACAAAAGAAATATTGGTGAACGCGACGATTCTTGGCCTCACGCCACTGCAGCAGAACATAAACATGTCAACATTAACTATAGCCGAAATAGTAAAATCCTTCACCTGATTTTCATGGAAAAATGCAGTATTTTGATTTTTGAATGTGCCAATACAAACAGACTGGACAACGCGTTTCGGAGAATAAATGTTGACGGTCACTTTGAATCGTAAACTGTCGTATTAACAATGCATGTGAAGTGTCAAAAACAAATTTTTTGAAATTAAAATCACTTTGTCAATCCTTATAGGGTTGTCATGAAATTTGTGAAACTTTTGAACGCCCCGTTGGGCTAGTGGTCCCTTTGACTGGTATAATACATTTTAAAATTCATTGGTTTTGGGCTGTATCGTAACGGCATAGGGTTTAAAATATGGGGGCAATATACTTGCCACTACCTTATAAAGGGTAGCACGGAACCTAGATCTCGGGGTCTTAGGTTAGATCCCTAGGTCGGGCAACAAGAGCTTCGAATTTTTGAACATTGTTCGGGTTTGTGATCACCAACTCGCATTTCGGAAGCGTAGTGGTTATGCTTGTACCCATCATTGCTGTGGTAACTTGAATACAATGATGAAGGCTTTTGCTCTGCAATGGAATCATTATAGTCTTTACTAATTATTATAACTGCGAAACTATATAAAGATGTTTGGATGTTTGTTTCTCTTTCACGGTGATGATGTTTCTCTTTCACGCAAAAAAATGCTGTTTGATTTTGATTCGTTCCCAGTAATGTAGATTAGATATCAAAATAAGACGGAATATAATTTATTTCCAATTTCTGTAAAATTCCCATTGGAACAACGTCAATATCTTTTTTTATCACACGCTTTGCTGGTTGGTTAGCATGATGGCTAATGGTCGATAGATAGACGCTACTGACCGTCTTCTCCTGACAATACTCCATATGTCAACTTATAGAATGAAAAGAGGATATTACAATATTCTATTATTACCTTATATTTATTGGATGCTGGACTGGTCGCTCCCAATCCGTGTATTCGTTTATAATCGTCGCTAGTATCTCCGAGAGGTGGTAGCTGTATGTATTCCTGACGAAGGACTTCAAGATCTTCGATCTCCTGTCTGCTTCTATGCCGTACTGTACGTCGTCACCGCTGAACGCGAAGTATGCTTCTGCTTTCGTTACTCCAAGCAGCAAATCGTATCTAAGGAAAGAGGTAATGGATTAGAAACAAGTTTGAAACATTTAACAATTTGTTTCGCCTAAAAACTTACTATGGTTCTGGCTTCTTATCAATCACAGATTTTTCTAGGTCAAACAAAATACGAGTATACCTTGCACTGTAAATTTAATATACTTATGTCTTTGCCTGGGTACCTCAATTGGTCGATCAGTAGCCCGGTAAGCGAAAGGACCTGGGTTCGAGTTCCAACTCAGGTATTGATTACCTGATTTGTAACTCGAACCCAGGTCCTTTGTATTCTTAAAAGTATTATAGAATTATAGAAAATAATATTAGAAAATTTCATATTCCTTTTAAATGTTTATTCCTGATGTAAGAGGTATATTTGCCAAAGCAATGTAATGTATATCACTATGCTGGATTTTAGCGAAAAGCACTTGATCAAATACGTCAATACAACTTTTGTCATTGAAGCTTAGTATCGCATTATCCATAACTACCACGTAAGTCGGTAAGTAAAATAAAACTGTATTTATTAAAAACTCAAGTGACAATTTGATTTAAGAGTTTCCGGTGTCATTATCTGGTAAAATAAGGAAAAAACAACTATAATCTTGGTGATCAGGTGACATTCTGTGGTCAAGCTAGGTAACAAAAGCACTACTTATGTATCTGGCTGGTGATATCTTTGTTGCTTAAGTCATAATCTTACTTGGTAAGCTGAGCCACGGCGCTCTTCCTCATGAGCACAGCGTTAATAATGTTAATAGCGTTCATCGCCTGCTTGCCGGTCGGTGCACGCGCAATGGGCTGTCCTCCCCACTCGTACCCGTTCTCTGGGCTGACGAGGAGGTCTCCTGTGTCTGTTAAATAAAAGCAGATTGTGAAAAAAATATCTACTTATAAAACAAAAACCAGCTTCGACCCTTCTTTTTGTATGGGTGTCGTAAGAGGCAACTAAAGGAGAACTACCAGAAAGAGACGAGTAATAACATCTTCTCTCAACCATTGGTCAAACTGCAATCGTAGTCCGCCAGCCAATTTTTAGAGACCCATGTCCAGTCGTGAACTGATAATGTAAGTTGGCGATGATAACAATAATGATGATGAATTAGTGCTGTGTTAATTTAAAATAGTCCCTCTCCTTCTTTTCGAATAAACGTAAGTAAGTAATAGAATGAAACAGACAACAGCTTCCTGATCATTATCCAAACCTAATCTTTTCATCGCGGATAAACATACTGTATGAATATATGTGTAGAATAGATGCTCCGAACACAAATTTACCATTGAGAACTGTTGCTAAGAAAGCAGCCATAGGAAAAGGCCAAGGATTTATGCGATAGCTTCTTGATGCAAAAATTTTTCTTGGACGGAACAGTTTTAACGGGCTCGCTTTGAAAAACGCGTTTTATCTCGTAAGAACTAGTTTTACCTGATTTCAAATTTTGAGCATTAGTTAATTCTAGTTTAAAACAAAGGCATTAAGCAAAAACTAGTTCTAACTAGGGAAAACGAAAGTCAATTTCTTTATTTAAAACGTGAGATTTTTTAATATTGATATGGTTTCTAAAAGATGTTGATAAGTTAGCTAATTACATTATAACTTAAGACAAAGATCCCTTAAGTAGGCACTGGCTAATGAACCGACTTGGTATTACATAGATCGCACAACTTTTTGGGGTAGAAAATGTGAGTTGCGCGACTTGGGTTTTTTACAAGTTATGTTTTTGATGGCATCTAATATTCCATTGTATTATACACATAAAAAGGTACACGTACTAAATAACTGAAAATTTAACTTTGTAACCTCATATGTTTATATGGGATTACAAAGTTATTTATGCAGTTATTGAATCTAAAAAACTAGACTGAAATTGGAAAATATTTTAGTTTTTCCTTGGTTTGTACGTTAAACACTACTTGTGTTCTTTTGAAGCTTCTATGTCTGCTAGAAGTGCCTTAACATTTTGATTACCATTTAGTCCGTCAGTCAGTGAGTGATAAAATTGAGAAATTTGACTAGTTATTATTAGAATAGTAGTATGGCAAGTTTAAAAACATTGAGAATTTATTAGGGAAAAATACTTGTCCTATGGATTGGTTGTTAAATAAAACAAATAAATTCAGCGACCAGCCTGTAGTATATAATTATAGTGAGAGTAGTAAAATATTGTAAATTAATAACCCAAAAAGTTTAAGTGTTTTCTTGTTAATTTAATTTGTGTTTTACAAAGACAGTGTTATATTTCGATTATTTTGGGAGAATGGAGTTAGTGTACTGAGCAATCAGAAGTTCATTCAGTGGCAATGATTTGCAATTTCGAGGTTTCGAAGATTTCATTGGATTCGGTTATTCGGCTTTGGGTTTCAAAGATGACGAGGAGACGAGGAGGAGGACACCTTCGTTCTGGCTGACGGCCAGGAAGCCTAAGGAGAAAGGTGGAGGCCGACACCTCAATTTTGATTCCGGCTTATAGTCGTCGTATAGTTTATTTTTGATATTTGTTCCGGTTTTAAGAGCCATCTTTTGATGGGCGCCTGGTTTACCTACCACGCTTAGCTTTAGCTTGTTAACTTCCATTTTCCGCTGACATTCCGCTGATAGCTAATATACGACCTATGAAGCTTCGACGAGATTCGGTTTCGTAACTACGTACCACGCCACGTGGAAGGATCATTTACTAAGGTTACTCGATCTTGCTTTAAGTAAGTGGAACCTTCTTAATCCAGTAAGCAGTCTACGATTCCGGTTACCGTTTATTTATTAGAGTACACAATTAAATTCCGATTATTCCGTTTATTTTTATTCCGTTCAGTATAATTTACATGTTATGTTTGGTGGTACAACTCGCTCAGAAATAGGCGTAATTCAGAGCCTTACAAAGGACTCACAGACCTGAGATATCCGTTTGTATTTTTAATAGGTGGCGAGCTTAGCCGGACAATACATATTTTGCTAACTTATGCTCGTCTACCAAATCACTTACGGGATTAGTATTTAAGGAAAATCATTTTAGTTATGAATAATATTTTGCTAAAGTGTGAATTGAATTTCAGCTAAGAACAAATTATGAGATTTGACAAAATATGTTATGTTATTATTCCAGTGAAAGATAGTAATAATGATAATAGAAAGCCTTTTGGCAGCTTTTGCAGACCGTGTCGTAAAGTGTTGAGAGGAATGGTCCTGTGTAATCCAAAGGAAAATAGTAGTATCATTTAGTTACCTATTAGAACTGAACTGAACAGTAGTTAGAAACACCTTAAAGTATTGCATCAAAAAATTTGCAAGACCAGCAAAAAATTAAGGACTCTAAAATTTTCATTTCAATATAATGAGTGTCGTTTCCATCCAAAGTTTACAAGCATCTAAATTTTCATTTTGGGTAAAAGCTAAACGCATCCGAAGTAGCCTCGTACTATAATAACGTGTTTAACTTCCAAAATAGAGAGGAAACTCGAATAAAAAATGGCGGACAACAAAGCGAAGACCCGAGTGGAGCGATGAGAAAAGTTGCAGAGACAATTTAATAACGACGCTCGAAGGATAGACAGCGAGGAAATCGAAACATTTTCGAAATTCCTAACCCAGAAAATGTTACACACAAGCTTAGGTTTTGTGGGAACCCATTTTCTTAGCAGTTTCATGATTGCGATCATTGATGTAAAATAAAAAACTTAGATGCATAAACAGTAGTAGGAAAACGTTTGAATCAAAAAAGCACCTCTACAAAATATTTGGGTCTGTCACCAATTAAAATTAAAATTGGAATTAAATTAAGAAAATTTTTAATTTAATTTTCTGGCGAATATCAACCAAATACTTTCCTAAATCATATTTTTTTTGATATTTCATTGTTTAAGTACCTACATAAAATTATAAAATTATTCTCAAATGCATTTTGACGATCATTTCGATCAGTAGTAAACGCTGCTTCTGAGCCATGGGTCGCGGGTTCCATCCCCGCACAGTACAAATATTTGTGTGCATGAACATGTCTGTTTGTACTGGTTTGGGTGTTTTCTATGTACCTATTATAAGTATGTATTTACAAAAAAAAAGTTTATAGGTAAGTTTATCGGTTGTCTAGTACCCCATTCTAGGTACAGGGTACTTAATAGAGCTAGATGACTAGATGACTCTGTGTGGCCCAGTGTAGCATGTCTGAAAATATTTATTTATTTACATTTATTTTTATTCGATATCTCGAAACTGCAACAGATCTAACCCAATTCAAGTAATTTAATTATTTGTGACAAAAAAGCTCATATATATTTCTAAATTGCGATCCACTTAAGGCTGAGATGTTTCGTTTATTTTAATGAAAAATCTACCCAAGACAAATGGATTGTCTTATTGAAATTCCTGCTTTCACCAGCGGGTGGAGATGGATCCCCCTCGAGGACAATTACATGATTAGTAATCGAATTATAAACGTAGCAGCATTGGAATTGAAACCAATACCAATCTTTAGATTAATCATTTAATTATTCAGCAATACATTTTCAATATCAAAATCATATTAAATAGATATATCATATAAACTGTACAAAGAGGTTTTTTTATTATAGGTCTTTGCAAATGTAGGTACTGCATTTATTTTGCTTGGCATACAAAAACATGCAATTTTGGAATATTTACTAACCCACGAACAAAAAAGAGGTTTCAAAGCCAACACAAATATGTATTTTCAAATGATTTATTTACAATATTGTTTCATATAATAAATTTACAATTGCAATGTTTTTTGGTAAAGGTTTTTAAATTTCATTTATATTTTCATGAAAAATAAATGTAAATATATTTAAATTCGCAGCTGAAGTTTTAAATATAGAATCATTTCGACGAAACTAGATCAAAAAAGGTACAAATTTTGAGTAATAACAAATGACGATTGAGAAAGCGCCTTTTTAAAATTTGTTGCCTATTCATTATAATTGTAGCATGTCTTTTTTAACCCTTACATCAATATTACAATAAGCTTTCAAGCTTAGGTATTCGTGTTTGAATTAATCTAAGCATGGTCATGTCGCTACTGAACTACGGGCGACTTCCTAAAACTCAGTTAGCCAGAGTTTTTTCGACGGAATGAGAAGTTTATCTCACAATTGATGAGTCTGATTATTGTGTTGGTGTTCCCGAAAGTTCCAAGCGTTATCAGCGAGGACGGAACACCTACAGATAACGGCAAAAGTTGTTCAATTGATGGCTCTTATCTGAACAGAAAAATATTGGCGGCCACTTATCGAGATAGATTATTGACGGTCTAACAGTTGGTGTACGACTAAGGAACATTTACTCATAAATACTTTGGAACTGTCCCGTCGAATAATTATTCATCATCATCATCATCATCATAAGCCTATCGCAGTCCACGGTTGGACATAGGCCTCTCCAAATGCACGCCACTTACGTCGATCCTCGGCTTCTCGCATCCAGCGCAAATAATTATTGTCGCTTATTAACTGTTGTCGCTTTTCCAGTCAGCCTATGACTACGGTCAGTGTAACCCAATCGAAAGGTTTAGGCGAAATAATTAAGTATCATCGCTTTCTTCTGCTATTGTCGTGCCAAAAAAATTCACAAAATAACTACACAACATTTCGGCCTTAATGAACATGTTTATCTAATCTTATTCGGTGACAGTTCTTTATTTCGCACACCTTACCAAAAAATGTGGTCCCAAAATTTAAGAAAATAATCGAAAAAAAGGTAGTAGGGCTGACTTAAAATTTGTGAAAATACATTCCATTGAATATGAATAAATGAATACAAATTTCCACTACCTTAACTGAGTGTTTTAATTTACTCCAGCAATGTTTTTGCTTAAAATTGTTTACTTACTTTTTTTCTTTTAAAAGTAATAGCTTGATCATGTTTACAAGTCATTTAATAATCTACCTCTGATCGTAGGTTTTATTAAAAACAACTCGTATGTATTTCACGCTGAGCAGAAGCGTTTATAAGAAACCAGCACAAAAGTCCGCGTCAATTTCTGTTTATAAGTTCGCGATTAATATCAATATTTTTTCCCGTTTTTGCAACATTTTCCACTGATGCTTTGCTTCTATTGGTCGCAGCGTGATGTTATATAGCTTGAAGCCTTTCTCGATTAATGGACTATGCAACAAAATAATTTTTCAATTCAAACCAGTACTTCCTGAGATTAGCGCGTTCAAACAAACAAACAAACAAGCAAACTCTTTAGCTTTGTAATATTAGTATAGATGTGTCAAGATATCCCCTATATCTTGACACATCTATAGTAATATTCTATTTATAGGCCACATAAATGAAAAATTACCACCCCATCTCTTCTAACGAGTGTAGTAAGAATCGACTTAAGTAGAAGAACTCGAAGAAGACGGGAAGACGTCTCCTCGCTACCAAGCATGAAGATTATGGCCAAATTCTCCCTTGAGACTTGTTCCTGATGACTATAATGAACAAACACGAAACCATGTACAAATTCGGAATATAAAACATCCTATTTCAAAACTATTTGAATATTAGTAGATATTTTATCGCAATTGTATCATAATTAAAACCCCATAGTCAAGTAGCTTAAGTGGCAGAATAAGATTTTGTGAGAGTTAGTTATTTCGAGATTTCTACCATGTACCTTGTTTTTTATGAGTTTCCGATATTTCGGCACTGTTGCAAGCGCCATGATCGCGGAAGAACTGATGTCACTGCGGGTGGGTGGTTGTTACGAGTAGATATATCGATCTACCCTCCGTCGTAGTTTTTTATTGCACTCGACACTGGTACCATGGTTTTCAAACTCACTAATATCGGAAACTCATAAAAAACAAGGTACATGGTAGAAATCTCGAAATAACTAACTCTTACGATAGTGACCATGAAAGTTTAAAACAGTATAAGATTTTGTGGTCCTGGGTTTGTAATAGCCAACCCACATCTGTCAAGCGTTGTAATGCCTGTACCCATCAATGCTGTGATAATTTGAATTTAATTATAGAGGCCTATGCCATGCAGTAGGATAATTATAGGTTATTTTACTTTATATACCTTATCCACTTCAATATTGTTATACATGTTTCTTGTTAGCGCTCTGCTGTGTTTGCTGAATGCAAACCCGTGATGCATTTTCTTCTCAGCATCTCACAACCAGTTGCTTTCCGTGACCATAAACTGATCGCCGTGCGGTGTGCAGTCATCATTCTAGATTCTTTCAGCCTCAACTGTCATCAATCTTGCTTGCTTTGTGTCACGCGTACTGCAACTTCAGCTGATCAATTATTATAGGGATTAAACTTTTTATTGCCAAGGGATATTTGTAAAAGAATACTAAAGGCATGGCTTCAGCCATTGCCTGCAACCTTGAAGAGCTATAGTAAGAAATGTTTCAGTGCTACTGGTTATCACTGGTAAAACATACTATATCCAAAGAATTTTCATCTCCAAACACTAAGGTTTGAAGATTAAAATCTTGTACGAAACAATTTTGTGTTGTTTCCTAAGCGACTAGACTATAGATTTCTATAAAGTAAGATTAACTCTGTCGCAGGTATAACTATTTATTAACAAACGCGTTAATTGTAGTATCCTCAACAATAACTCGGGTGGGTATAACATGGGCATTTAAAATGATTTTCATCTTCTTCATATTTATCCTAAGCCTTTTACCACAATTGGGAAATCATTACGCAGATCTTCAACTGGTTCAGTTAAGAGTATACTGTTCCAAACTACTGTATGGAATCAGGGTAGATTATGCTTAAGTATTCCGGTCACGCACTGCGTTCGTGTATTTTTTGTTACATGGTGTTATTTGTTTATCAGCGTCTTGAGTTCACGCGGAAATAATTGAGTCGGACGGGTTGCTCCCGACTTTTTATATACCCCATTTATTCGTGGCGTGTCGTAATGAACTGTCATAGGTTTTGATGGAGTTGTGTTGGTTAGAAATCGTTGTGACGCAGTAGTTTTTTATTACGGTGATAATCAAGATATGATATTCTACATTTAGGTATATACTGATTTAAACTTTCATGGTCACTATCACTAGAGTTATTTAATTCGGGGTTTATACCATGTACCCTATTTATTATGAGTTTCCGATATTTCATGCCGATTCACACCACCACCCTAGACACCATAACTCCGTAGTAGCATCATTGACTAACCGTGCTTAAGATCTATGCGACGAAGATCACTTGCAGGAAGAGCTAGATCATGTACGATATGTACTACGGAGAAATGGATACACTGGTAGACTTCCTAGTAGGAAACAGTCAAAACATCAGAGATATAAGGTTGACAGACAACCTGTATATTTGCCGTATATAAAAGGAGTGACAGACAAGATCTCAAATATCCTTAAGAAGTTCTCTTTAAATACTGTCTTCACTCCCTTAAGAAAGGTATCACAGTGTTTACGATCGCCTAAAGACCATCTCCCACTAGAAAAACCAGGTGTCTATAAGATTGACTGCAGTTGCGGAAGTTCATACATCGGCCAAACTAAACGCACAGTGGCTTGCCGGATGATGGAACATATTAAAGCGGTCAAGAAAAACGACACACAAAAGTCAGCCATCGCTGAAAACCTTATACACTCGGGTCCTAACCACTGGATTGAGTTTCACAACGCACGGATAATTTCTTCAGAACAGCACTATATACCAAGAATGGTCAGAGAAGCGATTGAAATTACCAAATACAAAAATTTCAATCGCGAAAGTTTTAAATTATCTAGTGTATGGAATCCAGTGGTTCGAATTTGCGGTAACCGAAGAAAACCATAAAATACTGTGTCACGATCGGATACTGTGAGTGTTGTGTGTCGAGAACAAAAGTGTAAAAATAGTGAGTTGTCAAACAGTGGTACCAGTGTCGTGTGTAATAAAAGACTACGACGGAGGGTAGATCGTTTTGTCTGCTCTTAACAGCTACCCACCCGCAGATACAACTGCAGTTCTCCCGTGATCATGGCGCTTGCAACAGTGCCGAAATATCGGAAACTCATAATAAATAGGGTACATGGTATAAACCCCGAATTAAATAACTCTACATTTAGGTAGTTTAAATTTATTGAAACTTTTTTTTAAAGTTTGAATGTTGTATTTTTAATGTTTCTTAAAATGTTTACATAATACCTAACTATTTTGTATACTATTTTGTATTTTATTGCGCATATAGACAGAAGTTTTAAATTTCTGGAATAGGGATTTAAAAGTTCAACCAATAAGGATCAACATTGATTAAATAAAGACTGTTTGTAGTGTGTAGGTGATCTGTTGGTTGTGCACACTTACCAATAACAACACCATCAACGCTTGGACCGAAAGCGTAAGCGAAGTCAGGCGCCTGAACAGGCGCAGACAACAGCGCCTCTAGCGGCCGCTCGCGTAAACACCGCAGTAGAGCTGGTGGTGTCAATTCTGTTTCAAATTAAAAAATATCTTAATTGTCTTACAGCCAATTAGCAAAAGAAAGTACTCATCAAAACAGGCACTTTGTAAGTATGG
Organism: Anania crocealis; assembly: GCA_949315895.1. Taxonomy (NCBI): domain Eukaryota; kingdom Metazoa; phylum Arthropoda; class Insecta; order Lepidoptera; family Crambidae; genus Anania; species Anania crocealis. Next base: position 1,471,677 of record OX438880.1, read on the forward strand.
GGACAGCCATACTATTGCAGCAAAAAAGACGGTCATAATATTGTATGAAAGAATTTAGTTAATTTTGCATGAAACTGCTTAATTTTTTAAAGAATATTAGAGTTGTTTCCAGCGTTCCGGAAAGGGGTGTCAAACGGCAAAAGTAGAACTGTGTTTATCAAACTGAATAAGCAATAAAAAAACAACATGTTAATTACCTGGTGAACAGTTCGCGTGTGTCGCAACTATCGCTGCATATTTATTAGGGTCAGCGACCAAGGACCAAGGGCTTAATCCTGACCCCGACATTAGGATGGCTCTGTGAAAGAGCAAACCTGCAACAAACAGACAAACTTAGATAAGTTATTATTTAAAAAAATTTGGCCAGTTAACTACACCTTTTATCGCGCGAGCGGAATATTTAATTTAGTCTGTAGGATACATAAAACAATATGTCATTTCTTAAGATCTAATCTTTCTTTCAACAAAACGTCATCAAAATTAGTTATGTAGTTAAAACGCCTCTTCTCTCAATAATCTAACAAACTGAGATCGCCAGCCTGAAGGGATGTTATTATGGAAATATCATCCTGCTATGTCCAGCAATGGACATCAAGTCTGATGTTGATGACGAAATTTTATTATTTTTATAAATTATAAAATCAGATGGATATAAAGAAAGAGGCACAAAAGTAAGCATTTTTAAAAAGAGAAATTATTCAAGATTTTTTTTTAGTTTCATTACGGAAAACAAATACTACTTTCTTGCTTTCAATGTTTGCATATAGACGATCACAATTCAGGATAAACACTAACCCTTATCTATCATTATTGAAATAAGTGCTAGTTAGGAACAAAATTATATAACCTGGTCTGCACTGTATATGGAAAGTGCTAATATCATAGTAACTACCTCTGGTACACTAAAAAAGCCACTATTTATGCGAGGTACTAATATGATAGAAAATATTTTCAGAACAGTGAAAAATATTGAAAGTATAAAACACTTTCAATGTTTCATAACGTGATAAACTGCCCGACTTTAAATTCCCTTTTCAATTTTCCGAGACCTATCTGAAGAGAATCTCGTGGATGAAATAGAATAAAAAGTCCGTAGAAATATTCAAGCAACGAGACAGTACGTAAGAGCTTTCTCCGGACTTCCGGTGACATTATTTTAATAACCGACATGAATATAAGATGGCTTCTTTATACTTGACAGAACTGATTCTTTATTCTTTATCCGATTATTATTTTTAATAGCTTGAGGTAACTTCACTTCATCACAGAAACAGAAAAAATAAAAAAAAATATCTAATCGTTTTCAAAACGTTTTTTTCAAATTAATACATATTTCTCACATTAATATCCCGTATTATTTTAGTGTGTTGACTGAAGATGGGCTATTACTTAATTTAAACTAACATCTGAGATAAATAATAATATACCTCTCAATCTATCCGTGGAAATAAACACTATAAAGCATTCCCAGCGTCGGAATAAATCAAAATAAAATATGAAATATTCCTTATAAATAATCCTTATAAAATTTTAGATTTAGTTTATTTGTTCACGCGTGCGATGCTTAAACAGCAGCTGCAAACCATAACAAACAACATTTATCTGGCTCCGGATATCTTCTCAGCAGATCTCCAGAGGACCCTGGATATTTTCCGAGTGTAACGTTTGCTTATGTTCGACACCAGTGACAATACAGTTATACGAAACCCTTGAAGGAGAGGCGTAAAATATGGACTTCATAGTGCCCAGTGATCCTGGCGCAACCAATCAAATGTTAGCTTTGTCTATAATAACAAGAGTATTTCGTTCTAAGTCCTGTTAGTTTGTGAGCGTAAGTGGAGCCGTAATCGAAACTGGTGGTTTTTTTATTTTATTTAAACACTTTATTGCATATACAAAGATAGAACAAATGGCGGAGTTAATGCTAGAATCATTCTCTACCAGTCAACAACTAGGCCAAGCAGAGATTGTACAGGCGGTGCAAAGAAGTGAGGAGTAAAACTAATACAAAAATACATACACATAATATGTACATAGAAACAATGTCAGAGTGATTCAAGAGACGATAGATAAATAGATAAAGTTAGTCGGTGAAGTGGCTCCGCAAAGCCTTTTTTAAAGGAGAATTTAGTGGTGGATTTTCTAATTTTGAAGGGCAGCCCATTCCAGAGTCGTACAGCTGTTACAGAGAAAGAGTTGGACATATAGCTAGAAGAATGTCGTGAAGTGAGCAACTGAAGAGAATCGATGGAACGGAGATCTCTATCGTGAGAAGTGTAAAGAAAAGAGAATTTATCTTTAAGGTAGGATGGACATTTGGGGTCGAAGAGAGTAGAAAGAGCACGCAGAGAGTACGTAAATCCCTGCGGCGTCTAATTGGAAGCCAGTGAAGCTGGGAGCGGAACTCGGAGATGTGATCAAATTTGCGAAGGCCAAAAATAAAACGTATACAGCTATTAAAAAGGCGATCCAACTTATTGAGAACGTCTTGCGAGAGATTAGTGCAACAAACATCACCATAGTCGATGATAGGCAAGACAAAAGACTGTACAAGCAAGGTTTTCGTACTGGAAGGGAGAAAATGTTTAAACCGATAGAGTGCCCTTAAAGTACTAATAACCTTTCCGCTAACTTCCTTCACATGCTGGCACCAGCTCAAATTGTTGTCAATGACAAGTCCAAGGCTTTTGACATATGGAGAATAGCTGACGACAACTCCGTCAAAAACAATAGGCGGAATAGGTTTTCTGGAGAATCATTATAAGCACTGAAGCAATACGTGTAGCAGTGCGGCAGTCTGAAAACTATGCAAGAAAAAAACATTATTTTCTAAACTGGCTGTGGCCTGAAAGGTGTGACAGATTTACTGTGCTTTAAAAGGCACGTTTAAACTGGTGGTCCTATCTTCTATTTCAAAATGGAAGGTGGAATAACAAGTCACGTCAGGGGCCTGAAGAATGCGGTATAGAAAGCTGACTCCAGTATATCTTTACAGTGTATTCATACTCATTGTTGTAATGAAGGACCACTTTATAGGTTTTATTCCTTTTTACGTGGATTTTACATTATATTTTGATCTCCCGACGTTTCGACTACTTAACAGCGTTCGTGGTAACAAGTATACTAAGATCTTATTCGGATGTTTGAAAGCCCTAATTTTTATCGTCAGTTCTCTTCCTTATTCGTTTATATAGAAATTGCTCTACAACACTCTCAATACCAAACAACACACAAAACCCGATCTATAAGAAACAGGACGCGTCTGCGTATTGTCGTGTCAATTTCTCAAATTGGAGACTCGCAAGATAACTGCATCGATTCCTTATGCATCGCAATCCCGACTGGTCTCAGATGGAGTCCCCCTGAGATCTGCTGAGACGGTATTCGTTCGCATACATCAGTCAAGAGCCCGAGTTGCTCCCAATAGTAAGATTTGATATTGTTAACGTTTACATTTTCTGTTTTGAATTGTCCACTTTGTTCAAATTTAGATACAACCTTTATTTGTTTAAAAATTACAAGAACGATAATTTTTGTAAAGATACAACTTTATTCAAGACCCACAGTAAATAGCCGAAAAGGTTCATTCAAACTTTTTCCTTTCAACCTTTATAAAACAGGATAACGTTAAGTACCTTATCTTATTAAATGTCAATTAATATAGCTAAACCCAAAAATAAGAGCAATGAATTGAACTAAAACAAATAATATGTATTTGAACTTTTACTTTGGGATGTCACTATGAGACTGTGTCAATTTAAAGTATCTTCTTAAGTGCAGTTCAAAGATAGTTACTTTTAATCTTTATCTATTAAGTTGTAATAATCTTTATCTGTTCATTTAATAACCTATTCATCATCATCATCGTTATTATCATCATCATACTATTTCAGTTTACTGCCGGATATAGCTCTCTAAAAGAATAATTACCTTAATGGCCACAGAACCATTAGGCAAATCGCAGTTTAGTCAGAGTAGGAGATATATCTTTTATGTTTTCCGTTCTTTTTGGCAGTAAATTTAAGAGAGAGATAGATATTTTTACAAAGGAAAACTTTTACTGTCTTTATAATGCACAAAAAGACGAACTAACACATGCAAACTACTAAAAACTCATTTGGATCCTTTATTGTCCCAATATATTCTTTTCTGTTCCTGCAGAAATCCAATACTAATTCGTCGAGTATTTTAATGATGTCCCCACAACATAAATAGCCAAGTTTGTTTGTAAAGTGCCGGTAACCTGTTTATTTATTTAATGCTCGTCCGCACTAGTGATGTTCGAGCGGTAGCTTCTATTTTAGCATGATTATCACCTGAGGTTTCTGTTGGTATTATGTTCTAATATAAGGTTTAAAACATTTTAACCTTGTTTGCTTAGCTAGCAAAATAAATTTTAATAACAATGATCTTCGTTAGTTCATAGTTGGTGGTGCTAATCGCTGGTGATAACCTACATTTAGCTACACTAACATCGATTAACACAGGATTGTTTAGCCGTGAAAATTCTCAAGGTAAAGAAGGTAGACAAAAATTAGACTGCAACGTTAAACATCGCAGGACACTGTAGACACACACTTTTTCTATCTTAATCGGGACTGGGTGTTTGTGGTACCTTTGTTATTTAAGATTTCAACAAACATGCTTTAACAGGTACTTACTTACTTTATAATTAAATCTTTGTTTTGATTCATCAGCCATCTTTCAAGAGTCATGAGTTGGGTACTCATTTCATAAGCAAACATAGACATTGAGTAGACTTTTTTGAAATTCCATCGATTCATAAATGTATTTTAAAAGTGAAGAAAATCCCACAGGCCACCCCCATTTAATTCCATAACTTCCCATAATCTTAGTATATAATCATATAAGGGCTGCCCGAGTTACGCCTAACAGTTTTCAGCACATAAAAAAATATTTTGCATAAAACACACGGTCCATTTTGAGTGACATAGGCACCATGTGATTTCTGAAAGGCTGTTTATTTATCCATAATATTAGAAGCACGCCACTTGAACCTGAATTGGTCAATATTGATATTGTAAATGCAAATTTATGCTGATTAATGCATTCTATCAATAAGCTATAGCGTGAATGTTACCCGATATGTAAATGTTTGAGGTTTATTATTTTAAAGAAGATATAATCATTTTATAACTTTTTGGTGTCAGCACAAAAAATGTCGGTGTTTTTTTCTATAAGACCATTCTATCAAAAAATCATTTCAGAATTAGAGCCTTTATATATTTCTATAATGCTAGTACCAGAGGACTCCGTTCTTTGATATCTATGTACAGACATGTACAAAAAATACACTATTTTCAAAATTATTTTATGCATTGCTTACAGAATTATACTCTTTTCGGCTAAAACTTATGTGTACAAAATTTATGAATTATATTTTATTGCTTAATTTTTTTCTGTAACTTTCATTTGATCAAGTGGTAATTCTTTCTTCAAAAAATATTTTCATCGACAAAATTGCCATCAAAAATTGCTTCACTGGTAAAGAAAAACTATAGTTCCTCGTATAATAATGGGTCTATTTTAACTTTTTTGTCCACTCTACTGATAACATGAATAATCACTTAGTTTTGTACGAGTATGTATTTTGTAATAAGTAACTAACTATTTTCATTTTTCATGGACTTGAATGCACAACGCAAAAAGTATAATAATACTTTTATATTATACTAGCTGTTGCCCGCGACTTCGTACGCGTCAATTTCTGTTATTATGATCGCGATGATTTTTGCAACATTTTTCACTGATGCTTCGCTCCTATTAGTCGCAGCATAATGTTATTAAGCCTTAAGCCTTGCTCGATGAATGGACTATCCAACACAAACATATTTTTTCAATTCGAACCAGTACTTCCTGAGATTAGCGCGTTCAAACAAATAAACAAACTCTTCAGCTTTATAATATTAGTATAGATAAGTATATTAGTATATAGATTAAAAAACGATAAAGAGATTTAGAAAATAACAAGAATAGGCTGAATAGACTGCATTGCCTCTACTATTTATTCAAAGTTCAAAGAAATCAAAAGTAAATTATATGTATCGCGCGTAATGTTAATTATGGGTCAGGATTGAACAAGTTAATAATGCAAATACATTCATGCAATTATGAGTGTACGAGTATTCCATAGAAACGATTCTATTTGGTTTTCATAAAGTTGAAATGAGAATCCGTATAGTGTCATTGTTATCGGATTCATTTATTCATCGGGCAAAACAGAGCGGCATATGAATTGCGATGAAAAATAAATTTGTTTGCGTAATAAATCGATTTCTGTATGCAAGTTGAAATTACATTATCTTTGGGTTGCAGACATTTAAATTTATTTTTACATTTTACTCTATTAGGTCCAGTGTAAAGAATGAATTTGATACAATCAGTTACTGCAACTTTAATTCCACAGTTTTATTTATTCTGAGTAACGAATTCCATCTACGTATACAATATTTTTTTCATTTTAAAACCAAGCTCTGTTATTATACCGTATGATATTAACAAATTAAAAAAAAGAATAGCAAAGCCTATTCTCATTTTGAGGTTGTAGCAAGACGTATATACTAAGTGTGGCATATATGGCAGAATTTTTTGAAGATGCATGTCTATGTCATCTAGTGATGGCCTGAAGAGAAATAAAAACACCGTTCATTGCTATATAATACCATAATACAAATATTTTTTTACTCGTAAGTTACATATTTTATACCGAACGGTTTTTATTCATATATAAGTTTAATGCTTTTAATTGCAGTATACGATGAAAATGCAAAACATCAACGAAAATGTAATCTGATGATATCCACTCGTTGTATCTAAACGTTTTACGTGTACGTACTAACGCCGGAGATTCATCCGCGGGTGTATTATCTGTTCGACGACTGGCACTGAATAAGTAAGAAGGGTAGTCGGCGCATTAAGGCCGCTGAGACGCATCTGGTGCACGTTTACAGAGCGTAATTACATTTTGAAAATAATAATGCTGCATGTATAGTTATTTGTAAAAAAAATATATATTTATTAATATTAAAGAAATCTTATATTATTATGTTAGGTGGTATAATTTTACTTTAGGTATACAGTCAGTAAATGTACCGTATGGTGCCAGCACTTTTAAAGAATAGCAACACCCCTTCACATCTTATGGGTGTCGTACAAGTCGACTTAAGGAAAACTGCCAGAAGAAGCAGGGCAGCAGTGTTTAGTCTCCTTTTGGCCAATCTGCGAGTCAAACATAGTAGTTATGGCAAAATCGTCCTTTAATAGAAGCTCATTTCTGATAAAGACGGTGATGGTGATACTAGTAAGTCAACAATTTATTTAATGTGTGGTTAACTAAGCACAAAACAATCGGTCCTTTGGTAGAAGCTCGTATCCAGCTAAACTGAAATAGACGGTGATGGTGATACTAGTAAGTCAACAATTTATTTTATGTGTGGTTAACTAAGCACAAAACAATTGGTCCTTTGGTAGAAGCTCGTATCCAGCTAAACTGATATAGACGGTGATGGTGATACTAATAAGTCAACAATTTATTTAATGTGTGGTTAACTAAGCACAAAACAATTGGTCCTTTGGTAGAAGCTCGTATCCAGCTAAACTGAAATAGACGGTGATGGTGATACTAGTAAGTCAACATTTTATTTAATGTGTGGTTAACTAAGCACAAAACAATTGGTCCTTTGGTAGAAGCTCGTATCCAGCTAAAATGATATTGACGGTGATGGTGATACTAAGTAAGTAGATTTTAATGTGTGGATAACTAAGCACAAAATAATTGTGATTCGGGAATATTTAATCCATAATTGTAATACACCACTTTAACACAGTATTTTCTTCAAAACCCCTTTACGATTGAAGCTTATAATATAATAAATAGATTATAAACAGTCAAAAATATTGCAAAAATTAATAACTTAAAAAATATATTCATTGCAAAACTAAGTACATCTCATGTGTCGCCTACTCGTGTTACTTATTCAGGACATGTTAGCGTGCGATGTAATGCAATTCACTATTTGAAGATGCACTTCGTCGCTGTTAATAGTACATAAGCCATTTCGTTTCTTATTCAGTAAATAGTTTAACTGCAATAAATAAGAAATAAGGAACAACTCTATTTGAAATGAGTGCACCCGGTTTAAAATACATTTTAAAACTATTATCAGATCAAGCTTCTGCAAATATTTTCTGCTGTTAAATTGAGTCGACTGTTTTTAGTTAAGCGAACAATTGTTTGACAAAGATAGTGTAAATTGTAGTGTTAAATAATCGTGGCCTTGTGTATTGTGTATATTTGAACGTAACAAATAAAATACCTTTAACATATCAATCATGAAAATATAATTTATCATTCCGAATTCAGCTGATAAATCGGATGAATGAAATTGAACTTTTCAATTTATAAGGTGAAGAGTCAGCGCCCGTCAGCTGTTTAAAAGCGATCGTTTGAAATAATAACTTGAAAAGCTATTATGCTTTTTCAAAAGCAAAAGCGAGAAAGTTAATCGATTTAAAATTATAGCCTCATGTCTTTAGAAAAATAAGAATTTAAAACGATAATATAAATTATATTAATCTGAAAGAAAGGCGTAAGATACGTTTATAGCTTCAGATTTATTATGCTTAAATTAGGAGTAATTTTGAAATGATGTATAAAAAATTAAAAAATTCTTAGTGTACCACTCAAAGTAAAAACCAAAAAGAAAAATAAGCTTTGACAAAAAAAAAAACCCAGTTTTTTTTCCCTCTACTAATACAAAACTAAGTTTTTGTAATTTTGACACCAGTGTTAGTATCACATCAATTTTGCGAGAATAGTCTTTGCATGCATGCATTAAAAAATAAACGATCTTAATACCTAAAACAAGAGAATCGTCTTTGGTTAGTTATAAGTAATTTAATTAGTTAGTTAAAACTTATCAACATCAAAACTTAATTGGTGAAAAATAACAGTTTAGACTCTCTTATAGTTACGCTAATTATACAAACTAGTCATGGTAACAATCCTAGGCAGAAAATGAAACGCCAATTGATAGTACAAATGTCAATAAAACACCACTTAGAAGTGGCGTTTTGCATTTAATATTCTTTGGCAGAAATGATGAAAAATCTCTATCTTTGTTGCTCGAGCTGGAAAGCTGGAGCAACGTCATTCTCACCTTTGCAAACAGGACTTTACGCGAGAGAATAAACACGTTTGCATATTCATACTTCGGAACGGCACTGAAGAGATTGGTTCTAGGAACATTTATGCGTTTTTTCACAGGCAACAGTATTTTAGAAGGTATATTTTCTTTTTATGATCGTTGTAAAAAGAGTAACAAGTAACGGCCTGTAATCCACAATTGATTTTATTGAATTCAAGTTGCTACAGCAATGATGGGTACAGGTATGCATAACCTATAGGTATAGACTATAATGCTATCATGAAATTATCAAACAATGATTTTGTAAATACATTGAAATATTAAGATTTGTAACAATAACAATCATCAAGTTTAAACGGCCTATATCTGTAGTATCCATGAAGACTCATACGCCATGTCAATAGATGGCGCTGCGTGCACGTTGCCTCGCGGCAAGAAAGCGATTTTCCCTGAGTACTAGTAATGCCTTCACCCTTTGACTTTTATGTCTTATCGATATAAGCGAAACGCACCACAAAGGCTTTTACGTTAGTAAGACCGAGTTGAGTAGTCATGTGTAACTCTTACTTTTTTTGTTGAGGATGAGGGAGGGCCTCATTTTTCCTCGTGAGGGGCTCGCGTTGAGCTTTCACTAGAATCTGACTAGACGGTCACTGACCCTTTTTGTGTTTTGGCACTAGGCTTCACGCTTTTACGAAAGTAAGACGTGTTGCTCGGTCCATTAAACTGTACCAAGACGAAATAGATATACCTATATTCTTCATCATCGTGTTTTCTTCGTGGTGACGTCATACCTAAACTTCTTCCCGTCCGCACTTCACCAACCCTTATTACAGATTTAATTTATAATGTTTCAAAATGATAACTTACATAAAATACTTAACTAAATATGTTGGCCCATTCAAATAAAGGTATATACCAGGTATTGCAGTAATATTTGATGTAGTATTTAGTTAGATGTTTAGTTTAGATAGATGAGTTATATAAATAAGTATCTGAACCCGCATTATTCGTCAAAATAGAAAGTCTGAGATAACATCTTAACCAGTCTAATTTGTTGCAGGAAATACAGTTGCAAGATGACAAGGAAATAAATGAGAGCTATAAAAGTTGTGAAATCTGCGTCTTTGTCATGTACTATAGTAATGCCATATCTTTTTTCGTGTTTTCTTTGTCAAATTCACTCTTAAAAAGAGTTCCAAACTATTCCAACTTTCTAAAGTTATTAATTATACATAATTTGTGTTCTACAAACTTTAAATTTGGCAGGTAAGTAATTAAACGTTAGTTTAGTACGGATTGCAACAAAGCCGACACAAAGAGGTCTAAACTTGCAAGTTTAAAGTTTAAGTGTAGAAGACATAAGTTAAGAATAAAAAGCAATGAAAAAGTTCATATAAAGTCGCGGGCAAAGCGAGTTGTTCAAAAATTGTATAATAAATCATATCATTTCGCAATAACCGGCCCATAATATACAGCTACGTACGACCAATTTTAAAATTTGGACGGTTTGAAGTAGACCTAAAGCTGAGCGTAGGATTAATGATTTTATGAATATTAAAAAGTTACCTAATCCTCGTGTGAAAATATTATCAAGTCAACGTATGTGTGTTACGAATTAATAACAGATCGATGTAGATATTTATAAATATATTCGAGTTTACAATTTTTTATTGTTCTTGCGTCAGAATCTGACAATCCTATCATCCACTAGGTAGCCAGTGCATTCAGTCAACCGAATAAAAGCGGTCAAACCATTCTGATAATATAGCAGAAGTAAATGTGTACTCCAAGACTGAGCAGCAGCATCTATGATTTAAGATTGTGGCTCTTTGTGGTCGATGTGATAATTACATACCATCGACGAGAAAGGTAACCCACCGCAGATAAGTTTGACGTACTCGACCACTTGGTAAGGCAAGATGGATGGTTTAGGGCAATGGAAGAGAGCGTCAAGTTTCGATTGGCCAGCCATATCAAGGTTTTTTATCCAATACAGATCTATGCGTTTTCAACTGATTGACAAACATCATCCTCATTACTAGCTTATACCGGTTCACTATTAAACACGGACCTCACCAAAAGAAGGACTTTGCCATTATTGCCATGCTTGACAAGCGGATCGCAATTTGACCAATAGTAAAGAGTAAATGCTACTGTCCGTCTTTTAATGGCGCTATTCCTTTAGTCTCTCGGTATCCTGCTCGGTATGTCGTTAAGAGATAGGATACGAAACGATTCGTCAGAGGACGAAAGTTATCGACATAGCCCGAAGGATAAGCACGCTGAAGTGGCAGTGGGCTGGTCACGTCTGCCGTAGAACCGACAACCGTTGGAGCAGACGAATTCTTAAGTGGAGACCGCGTTTAGGCAAGCGTAGTGTAGGACGCCCTGCAACTCGATGGTCTGATGACCTTAGGAGAACTGTTGGCAGCGGCTGGATAGGGAAAGCCCAGGATAGACAATTGTGGAATGACTTAAAGGAGGCCTACGTCCAGCAGTGGCTGGACAATGGCTGTTGATTGATTCCTTTAGTCGCCTCTAAAGCTAACCATAGGACAGACCTGGTCATAATTTAATTACAAAATAACCCTTACCTTCAGGCACAGCCAGTGACGTCAGCAGGAAGTGGACACAAGCGGCCCCCGTCCCGTGGCCCATCAACGTCACATTTGTTGGGTCCCCACCAAACACAGCTACGTTCTCCTTGATCCAGTGCAGTGCTGCTATCTGGTCCATAAGTCCGTAGTTTGCAGGGGAGCGCGGAAACTCATCGGACCGAGGGTTCAAGAAACCTGTTGAAGAGAAACAAACTTTACTACTCTGATTAAAATTCAATGGTCCTGTGAAATGAAAGATGTTGAACACTTTACAGTGTCAATGGTCAGGGACATGAACGCTGTTAAGTGTTTGAAACGTTAACAAAAATAAAAGCGGACTTAAAGCTGTAAATTTATATTTCATTTCAATGTTTTGACGACCGTTTGGATCAGCGGTAGTAAACGCTGCTTCTGAGCCATGGGTCGTAGGTTCGATCCCCGCACAGTACAAATATTTGTGTGCATAAACATGTCTGTTTGTACTGGTCTGGGTGTTTTCTATGTATTAAAAGTATGTATTTACAAAAAAAAAGTATATAAGTAATAATCGTATTATCGGTTTTCTAGTACCCCGTACGACAGGGTACTTAAAAGTACCTTAATTTTGGACTAGATGGCTCTGTGTGGCCCAGTGAGACATATCGTAAAAAAAATCTTTCATTTTAATGTATTGCTTGCGTATACTCAAGAAAACAGTATTCAAACAGGTCCTAGTTTCCTAGTTTTAATTAGGTTAGCGCGGTCACTTTACAAAGTAAGGTCATAAATATTTTGTTGTTCAGTTTCAAGTCAATTGTTATTTGGGAAACTGCCCTTCCTGTTTCTAACAAAATTAAACAAGTCAAAGTAGATTTTTTTTAAATTTTATTTTGGCCCAAACAGTCTTTACAAAACATAGTCAATTTATATAAGTTTTACATCAATGAATAGGCAATCTATTTTAGGTGCATTGAGATAGAAAAGACAGGAGTCGACAATGTTCTGCCTTAGTTTTGAATATACAAATTAAACAAACAAAGGAAATTAATTTTGTCTAGTCCAATATAGCCATCAAATTCTAATAAATTATAACTGTAAAGGTGATGTTTTCAAAGGCCCTTCCAAAGAGATTATCCACTCGCTTCGATTGTAAATAACTTGAATAATTGTTTCTTCCTCGTTCAAGTTAAGTTAAATTTTATTGTGTCTCAAGTCTGTCCAAAATTTTGCAAAGTGTAAAGTGAATCAAAATAAAATTCACTTTTAATAATCAATTTCAATGGCGAAGACTTTCAAAACTCCTTGTTATCGCCAGAAAGAGGAAATGTACTTTAGTTATTGTAATAATAAGTAAATTATTGTTGTTTGGATCATTGTCATCAATATCAGTATAAAAGAAGGATTATTCTGTATAATCGAGACTAATAACTTGGAAAGCGGGAAATTCTTCTGGCAGTCTGTAGTACTCCTATAGTAGCCTCTTAGGACATAAAAAAACGAATGGGTAGTAATTCATTATGTAGAATATAATACATTACAAGTTTATATTTTTCCGAATTAGATAGTATTTCGAAGGTTTATAACCTTATTTCTTCGTCTTTGAGTGTTTTTTTTGTTTTCAAGTGTTAACGGGACCTCTATCAAAATGTGTCTACCTGTTAAAAAGTTATGAGTCATACCCAACAAATATAAATGCGTCGAATACAGAACCTCATCTTTTTTTCTTTGGTTTGAAATACGATACGACATGATATTCTAAAACAATATTTGAAGTAACGAAAATTTTAAATAATAAAACAATGGTAGATGATCACCTAACGAGCGATCCCAATAATCTATCTATCGCCAGTTTTGACATTTCGGAGATAGGAAACAGTTTCTATCTCTGATTTTGCCGTCCAGAGAAACAAAGACAGAAGTTGTTTTCTATCTCCGATATGCCAAAACTAAAGATAGATAGGTTATTAGGACCGGCCGTAAGACAGTAGAATATTTTGTTTTTTTATAAAACTTGGCAAACAAGAACTCTGACACATATTGTTTATGTCCTGACTTGCTGTTGTTACGTATGATTGGGATTGCCCAAATACCAATACATATTCAATACATTTCACATATTGGCACCTAAATTTCATTCAGCTTTTGATTTCACGGATTTAGCACACAGAATTTCATTACTGACTTGCCCTAGGCACATATATCACTGAAACGATATTGCTTTTTGTCTCTTGTTCCCTTTGTGTTTTATTAAAATTCCAATTACTCAGACGAAAATTTTTAGAACTTGAGTAATACAGAGTAGGGTCACTTGTTACATCGAAAATAAGGTAATCACAAACAAATACCTAGAAAGAAAGAAAGAAAATTAATTTATTTGGCATCCATGAACAATAATATAGCATACATAGCATTAATAAAAAATAAAATAAAATAAAAAGAACAAACAAAATCACAATTTAAAACCAAAGACGCCAAAAAGGTCTCCCGCTCAGCATTTGTCGCGGCATGTTACATGCATGCATGCCACGACGCTGACTGATATTCTGCGAGAGCCCGTGCATAAATAAATAAAAATAAACAAGTAAACAAAACAAAAAAAAAGAAAAAGAAAACAAAAACACAAGAATGAAATTGATACTATACAAAGAAATAGATATTAAAATACACAAAATAGTTTAAAAAGTAATAATACAAAACATAACAAAATAATAATAAAAAACAAAATGACAGAAAGAACAGATAAAGAGGGAAAAAGGGAAATCTACAGCGTGTTAGAAAAATGGTATAGCAAGCCGAAACCAGCCTATATTAACTTATGCGTATATATAGTATAGTATATATATATAGCTTGTAAGTGACAGCCTATAATCATCCCATAATTACCACAGCAATTATGTGTACTGGCATAATCAACACGCTTACCAAATGCGGGTTGGTGATCACAAACCCGAGCATTGTTCGAAAATTCGAAACTTTTTGTTGCCCGCCCCGGGGATCGAACCCGGGACCCTGAGATCTTGGTCCGGTATATAAACCACTAGACCAACGGGGCGTAAAAAGCTTGGTGAAGTCAGAAATTCAATATAATCATTTTTGAAAAAAAATATTTTCATAATATCGGAATCCCAAAATTTTAGTTTGTATAAAAATTAAATAGAATAAAATTATGACATCACATATCTGACTTCACCATATTATTTAAATATGTTATTATAGGATGATTTGAACAATTTCACAGCGTCGAAAATCGTGGTGTTTGATGTGAACGAAACTTAAGTATAGCAAACCTACTCATTATGCTTACATTATTCCAAGCTATTCAACAATTCCAATTTGGCCTCGAATATTCTCATTGTCCGTCCCAAAGCTATCATTAATTTACATAAATGGCTAATCATTCAAAACATTTAACTTAGATTGTTCCAAACTAAGAGCCTTGGGGTGAAACAGGAAAACAACAACACCTATATTTATGTTTTTAATTAGAATCCAAAAGCGAAGGGGATAATGAAAACGGTTATGTTCAGAATTTCTAATGCATCACCAACAGGAGTAAAGTTTGGACGACTTCAGTGATTTGATATAAAAACACTAGCTCTTCCTTGCGGCTCTGTCCGCGTGAACTCCACGTCATATCGAGCTGTCGAAAACCTGTGCCTAGCGGTGGCATATAGAAAGATAGAACGGAGAAAGAAGAAAATTTAGGTCCCGCGGTAAAAAGTAGCCTATGCTCATCAGGATTAATGTCGGCTTCTAATAGCAAAACAATTTTTCAAATTAGTCCAGTAGTTTCGGAGCATAATCAATACAAACAAACAATCAAATCTTTCCTTTTTATAATATCAGTGTAGAAAACATTAACTCGTCTCGCAGACGTTGAGCCTTATGAAACTCATATTAGCGACCGATTTAAATGCCATATGTCATTACTACAAAGACAACCTTGTTACCAAGTTTTTAGAATAAAAATTATGTATTAACGTTTATTAAAGGTAAAGGAAACTCTTTAAGATTAATTACAGATATCAAGTTCAATTGATCATTGCATTTCATCATATGAAAGAGCGAGTTGTTTAGATGAAGAAATCCAATATTTCTCTTTATAATATACTAGCTGTTTCCCTGCACGCTTCGCTGTGGCACATTGTGATTGAATGGTTTTTGTTTTTTATTGTTTATTATGTTTTTCTTTCGCGGTCGCGGATAAATAGATAAAAACAATCGTTGATGCGGATAATATATCATGCTAAAATTTCAGCTCGATCGGTGCAGAACTTTTTGAGTTTTATTTATTTATTTATTTATTTATTTATTTATTAACAGGATTACCAACATAAAGAACAGCATTGAACATATAGATATTACCATTTTTTGGCTTATAGCTAACTGTTTTTACAATTATAGGTAACCACAGCATGCATTTTTTGCTTAAAATTTAATGAAGTTTTTTCTTCTTTATTATTTCAATAAGTACGTTATGTATTGCTTTTTAAAGTTAATTTGAATTATGCTACACCATCAAAAATTGAAAAAGAATATATAAAAATCAAAAATGAAACAAAAATAACAACTACATGCAATCAAAGGTACTGAGGTACTAATTTGTTGATATAGTATTATTTTTATAATAGTTTTTGAAGCGTACACAAACCAACATAAAAATTTTATATATATAGACAGATGAAATGTATTTCATTCAAATGGATTTTAAAAGTCGATAGTGGACGCATCGCAATTGATCTGTAAGCCTACGAACAATATGAGAATAATGCGATTGGAATAGAGTATTCAGAATAGCCATCTGCTTAATCCCTGCTTTTGTTACTGAAATACGAGATTTAATTACTTTTTCACTTAGGTCTGGATGCATTGAGATGATTTAAATGTTTAATGCTAAGAAGGTTTGTTTTTGATTATTTAGGACATTCTATCAACCGTCAAAAGGAAGGAGAGGTACTTATTTTAAGGTATACAAAGTAACCTATTGCTGTACCATACTAGAATTAAATAGTATAAAAGCTACTTTTTAACCCGAAAAAAAGTACGATTACCTAGGGATAGTTTCAAATTCATTTTTTGTGCATAAGAAGTTGCATGCATCAAGTATTATATACAAAAGTTTGTATAGATGGCTGTTACTTAACCACGCCAGAAAGGCTTAACAGTTTCGGTTGAACGATTGAAAGGGATAAAACATTTTTTCCTTCCTGATCTATTCATCCGATGATCAAGAATCCATCCATCAAGTATCAAATAATGAAAATGCTATTATTTACTCGTACTTATTATTATTTTTTAAATTTAAACTTTATTGCACACATTTACGAAACAAATGTACAAAAGGTGGACTTAATGTCATGCGGCATTCTCTGCCAGTCGAAAATTGGGCTAAAAAGAAATGTTTTGTGGGCGGTGCAACAGATAAGAATAAAACAAATATTTAAAAACAATATATACATAAATACAATATATAAATAAATGCAACATATAAATAGAAAAAATATATTCCTATGCCATAGTAAAAAGCTTGGTCTGAATTTGAAACATCGTATTGCCTGATCAAGCCATCCATCACATTTATAACTAAATTTTTCAGTGTTACATATAAAAATAAACTTCGATCTTTCTGACATGCGTAAAATGTTCACCCTTTTCTAAATTAAGTAATACAGTGAAATTTTCACATCGCTGTGAAATTGAAAGGAACTACACTACAACCATAAAACCTTGGACGCTCGTAAAATCCCGAAAATAGGTAAACAAGTCGAGACAAGATGGGTTTTGGCAATCAAATTGTATGCAGTAAGAGTCAAATACCTTTTGACCACAAAAATACAGGATGAAATTTTAACCACTTTCCAAAATTTTTATAGGCGTTCAGTATCGTATTTAGAGCCCATTTATGAAGTAAAAAATGTAAATCAAGCTTTCACCCGAAAATATTTTTCGCAATATAGTTTTCAATTTTTACGGTCCTAGGCCTGATAAGGTATAAAGGGAAAATCAAAAACATATGAATAGTATCGCAGTGAATGAATGAGATGCGAATCGCGTAAAAAAAGTGTTGCTAAGCAGACTTATCAAATTTTTTTTAAATTTTTTGCGGACATTTTCTAAGTGCTTTATCTTGACATTTTTGTACTGGGCTATACCAAAAGAAAAAATACGTCATTTGTTTTTTGTCTCGTAGATTGATATATTAAAATTTGGAAAATGGTTAAAATTTCACCCTGTATATAAGATTGTTAGGGTGCTGTTTTCTAAGCCTTGATGGGTTTTAAAAACTCAAAAACGCTGCCTCTAAGGACTACCAAGCCTTAAAGTGTGTGATTCTTAACAGCTATTGTAGGTACAAATATTTCTTTACAAATCTTTACTTTTGATGTAAATAATGAATGATAATGGCAAAAAAGCTGAATAGATTATTATCATTATAAGTGCTGAACCGTTTTGGAATAAGCATTTAACAATGGATGGGGCTGAGTTAAGTGCTTCTTGTAAATGCAGTGTTGTAATCTGATGTATCGATAGATCATATATTTTTTTGTTTTTTATAAAATCTCAGGCAAATTCGATAATCAGTTGTAAAGGAGAAAAAAATTTTGTTAGAGTGGAATGAAATCATGATTTGTTCATGTCAGAAAATTTCAAATCAAGAAATTGGAAAAAAATATCAATTGTATGTATAAGAAAATTAAAATTTCAAGCTATCTAATTCGTGGCACATAAATTTTAATAATATTGTGATATGTGTGATACAGCTGTTTTTTTTAAGTTTATTTGAGTCTTAATCGAAAAATCACAATTTAGTAAAACGCAAGACTTGATCACATTAATAGCCCAGCATTAATAGGTCGATTTTGGTAGCATCCACATAATTTTGTTGCGCCCTTATCTGAAAGCAATTAATTATTCTCGAATCCTCTGAGTCCCTATGGACAGGCTGGAGCTGGATCAATATTACATATAATAATATAACTGATATTGTAATAAAGCGTTATTTAAAATGTTTGTTAATTTTGGGCTGTTAAAGTTATCGTCTTGTCTGGTCCCTCCTAGTAATGTCCTTGCAGTGATTGAATGTAAGCTGATGTTTTCTATTTAAAAAAATCAATAGGAAAGAACTTTTCTTATAATTTTTCAGCGTACTACCGACTATGATGCTAACTGGCTATGGTATAAATAAAAAATACTCGTACATTGATATGGTTAAAAAAAATCTTTGTGTCGTAACACATATTTACCAAAGGCATTAAAATGATTGTTGTACTAGTGCATCTACTACGCAAGCGTCTCGTTTTCAATTTAGAAAACTATTGTTCTTCTGTCTTTGTTTCTCTGGACGGCAAAAACAGAGATAGAAACTGTTTCCTACCTCCGATATGCCAAAACTGACGATAGATAGGTTATTGGAACTAAAATAAATTCTATCGTAAAATTTAAATTATACAAACAAGGCACGTCAGAACTCTGATGTTTGAGCTGTAAGATATTTCAAAAACGGATTTCTTCTAGAATAATCATAGAGCGTGAAGAAGAAAGAAGAACGTCTTGTCACACATTTAAGTGTACTTACAAAAAATCTGGTCATCAAAAAATTTTCACGTTTACCCATTTTATCGATAGCTACTCGTACTATCGATAACGATGAACGCACTAACACAGCTTTGCGACCTTTCTCGGGTCGTCGTTCCTCCGAGTGGCCGCCTTACCGCATCTCCAGTATCAAAAGCTTTTTCCTATTAGTTATCGACTAAGAACTTATGTCATTCCACTTGAGCTTTGTCTTGCTATTTTTGATGAAATTTATTAAAAATTTATAAATCAATTTAGGTATTTTAATACCAAAATTTCGAAAAATGTTTGTAGTGATGATAGAATGATACCTCAGAATCCTATCCTAATCCTCGGGTTTAATTTAGCACCAATATTTTGATTGAATTAAGCACCTAGTCGTTATTTTTTTAACCTTTTGACTGACCACCGAACGTGTCACCCAAAGGGGTATACGAGATAAGTAAGCATCATTTTCACCAGCCATTTTTCTGAGGATTTGCCATTAAAGCCACAATTGGCAGTCTATTTGGCGACTAAAGTTAGGTCAATAGTGGAGAAAAGACACTGCTGCCCGTCCTCTTCTGGCAGTACTCCTTTAGTTAGCTCTTGGGAAATCCAAAGGACCATAAAGGCTAATTTAGTGCGATGCTACTTAGTACAGCAAATGAATAGTACTAAATATTATTAACTCATTCGATTTGATAGCAAAAAATTCACAGAATTACGTAATAAAACTTTTCCTACTATCTTTTCCCAATTTTTTTCTGAATACGTATTTATCAACAACATCGGGCAAGTAATTTAAGTTCCAACCGAACATTCTGGTAATATTCGTAATCACTCTCTTGCATGTTCACCGATAATAAACTATCGGAATTATCCTCGAACTTGGAGATGGTATGGCCACAGCAAAAAATGATAAAGTAACATTACTACGCGCAGTTAATGTACGTCTGAATAAATTTCGTCAGATGACGCATCGACACGCACGAGGCAAAGTGTTTGGTGGCTTTTCAGTAGTCACCATGTCAGTTTGTCTGTCTGTCTGCTGTTAAGCTGATGACTCTTAATGGGTAGCTAAAAAGCATAAAATAGGTACAAAATGTAACATTTATGAACAATAGCTGTTCCCCGCGACTTCGTCCGCGTCAATTTCCGTTATTATGATCGCGATTATTTTTGCAACATTTTTCACTCATGCTTCGCTCCTATTGGTCGCAGCGTGATGTTATATAGCCTAAAGCCTTCCTCGATAAACGGACTATCCAACACAAAAAGAATTTTTCAAATCGGACCAGTACTTCCTGAGATTAGTGCGTTCAAACAAACAAACAAACAAACAAACAAACTCTTCAGATTTATAATATTAGTATAGATATGAATTTATGGAACAACTAAATAAAATATGACGGCATGCTGCACATGCAACTGGCGGCTTTGTGGGAGCTGCTAAACTTTTTTGTAATTGTGTAAATTAATTTATTATTTTATTTATTTTGCATGTTAAATATTATTAACTGAATAGAGATCTACTCGTAAATATTGTATCTGACATCTTATGTACAGTCGAACAAATTGAATCATGACCCACTTTGCCGATCATTCCTTTAAACTCATAAAATTAGTAAGGTTTTCTTAGCTGTCATGCATGCTGCACTTAGTACGTTTTAAATATGAATAAAAATGCTTCATTACGGGTCGGAGATCTATGCAAGATTAACCTTTATTATCACAGCACTAGACATGTTTTAGATAAACCCGTCTTAATTAGAATTTAAAATAAGTCCATAATCTAGCATTAAACTTTTTCTGCGTACTTATCATATAAACTCATGAGGCGATTCATATTTTTATGATAAGCTTGCTTTAAAGCTAAAATATTACGTCAACTAACCTAAGTCATCTCATTCTCTTTTAGGTTTCAAGTCTAACTAATAAAGATGGGGAGGTAGTATTGGTTGCTACTTGTTAATAGCCGATAAATCAATCTCTGTTGATGTGTTTTATTACACTGGTATCAGGTAGGTATGTTTAAAAACAGTCACCATGAATGTCTCAATATATTATTTAATATTTTATTATACTTTTTAACAACTATTAATTTTAAAGTACATGAAATAGTTTGATAGTTGTCCATATTTTTACAGATTTAAAAATGTATTATTTTTATTTATTTATCATATTTTGTGAACATATCTTTACTGGGGAGTAAACCTTCTGTATCTGCGTATACTGTAGTTAAATGTTATTGCTATAATAACGGTTTTGCTACGAAACACACTTAACTATGAATGTTAACGCTTACGACATTAATTGTAAAAGTCGTCGAGTATAGGAGAGTTGGAAAGTGGTCGCTTAAGTTCCATATAAATATGTTTTAACTTACAGACGTAGTAGCTTATTGGTGCTTAAAAAGGGACCCAGATTCTAAGATCAGGTTCAATAATTTTCTCCTGATTGGCTGATATGATTATTCTACACTCACATGAGAATGTCTCCAACATTGGGCGGTGGCAAACGAACAATAAATAACTATATATTTCTTTCTGTCGTTTCATTATCGTTCAAAAGTCTGACACTAGACCAGAGTCATGGTGTCGGAGCATGTCCAAGCCTATTGCAGGTATGACTCGTTTTATCAGCTAGCGTCAGAAAACGGGTATAACGAAAGTGCCTTCTGAAGCAGGATCCAAGGCAAAGCCAATTTCTAAAAATCGTTTCCTTACTTGAACCGACCGGAAATAAAACTCGGAATCCTCGCGTAGTACTATCTACTGCGCAAGGATCCCGAGTATAGTTTGTTTATAGATCTACCGCACTACTAAATACACCAGATCAAGAAAAACCATTGTCATAATTATACCAAGACCAACAGCCATTATTGGCCATGTTTTTATTTTCTTTGGCCATGTTACTGTGGCCATGTTTCTTTTTTTTTATTTATTTCTTTCAGAAAAATTACAATATTACACAAACTTAATCTTTGCCAAACTGCTATGCAGTTTGCTGGCAAATTACAGTCTCAACCTTATTCTATATGTTATGTTTATTATCTTTATTCTATATATCTACTATTTCTCCTTAGCCAATATATGAAAGCCCTAATTAACCATTAATTTTAATTATCATCTAGTCGGAGTGACGTGATACTTCTATTAAAAGTGTTATTGTTAGCACAAAAAATAGGGATCCGAATCGACGGAATGCATAGAATCAATAACAATAAAATCGTTTAGTCTTTTCTGTTCTACTCTATAACTCACATACTCTACTCATTGCCATGTGAGCTCGAAGAGCTTTTGACTAAAAAAACAGCAAACATGACCTAGATTCTAAAACAGATAATGCTGTTTGCAAAGTCAATGGCGTCACAAGTATACTGTGCCAAATATTTGCCTCGGCGCGCAATCTTAGGAATAAATAGTGAAGGTTGAAAGAGTTTGTCGATATATCGATAGTACAGAAAACGGCAGGTACTACCCAAAAAGTTACAGGTCATTGAATTGATTTTCAACTTTAAGTCAAACAAATAGAGATCAATATCAATTGAGAAAATTTGACGTTTTGTGAAAGGTTGACGTGCTGTTGTCTGAACAAGGTGTGGTTTTGTAAAACAACGCTCATCTCAGGGGTGGTAGTATACACGACGATGAAAATAACAGTTGCATACTATTAACAACCTTCACAAAGATATACAATAAATATTTTTTATGAATGATATACAATATAAACAATATAGAAACAATATAAACATTTTCTAGACGTATTTTAAACTAATAGTTGAGACGGCAGATAGGCGTTAAAATCTTTGTGACAAATTCACGGTAGCAAGATTTGGTACAGTAAAGGTTAAAATCAAATTATGATGATGGCCGAACAAATGGACCGCCATTAGATTTTTCATCCGATTTACCGAATGATCAATCGGATCCACATATCTCTATCCACGGCCCGTTTGAAGCTTCAACGATTTTATCAGACTAGGGTTGTGTAACGATCGATACATGAAGAAGAAGTAAAAAGTTTGGGCAGCAAAGTTACTAAATATAACAAGCGTGTTTTTTTAAATAATTGAATACTTGGAAAAGTTACGAAACTTGGAAAGTTGTAATTGTGCAATCATCAAAAATTAAGGAGCTAACATACCTGTCCTTCAAAATAACATGAAATGTGATTGTTAAACCATATTTAAGTTAGATTGTTGAAATTCTGGTTATTGTAAAAATTACACAATTTTGTTCATTGAATTATGTAAGAACTCTAATAATCAAACCATCTGAAAATCTTTCTCAACTTACTAATCAGTGGATTGTAAAATTAATACTTACCCTAATAAAAATTTACCATCCTTCCCGTGATTGTTATAAAAGGCAAGTAAATAAGTACTGTCAGAAGAAGTCTGGTAGTTGCGTCTGCTGGTGTCAAATAGTGGCAATGGCTAATCCGCCTTTCATTTAATGCAAAAGCCTCCGACTGTAGATGTCTTTATTCAGCATTTATGAGCTGAAGATAATAATGATAACAAAAGCAAAAAACTCCGCTTTCTAAAAAGTCACTTAGACCCGAGTTCACCAATTCTGAAACAGCCGGTAAACATAGATTGACGATTAATTTGACAAAATTATTCCCATACAAAACATGTCAAATAATATTTTAAACGCTGTTTAAAACTTAAACGTCTGTTGGTGAACTGTAAATGTATTTTCGACCGTTTAATGTTTGTCTTTATATTTAATTAGTATATAAAAGACACACACACACACACATACTTACACACTTTAATTTAAATACGTTGTCTTAATAATACATTTATTGTAACTGTTTCTACTCAATATAAATGTATTACCACGGGAGAGCGAGACCACCCCAACTCAAGTATTTTTATATTACTCACTGGGGTGTCTCTATATTTCATTTTGTAAATAAATTTATTTTATTATATATTTTATTTATAAAATAATATATTATATTTTGTTTGGTACTAATCATGGCAGCTTAAGGCATAAACAGACACTGGTGTTCTGCGTACTGGTGGCCTTTAAGATAAAAAAAAACAAAACATCATCATCATCAGCCTATCGCAGTCCACTGCTGGACATAGGCCTCTCCAATTAAACGCCACTTAGGTCGAACCTCGGCTTGTCGCATCCAGCTCCTGCCAGCCATCTTGCGCAAATCATAACTCCACCTGGTCTGAGGGCGTTTTAGACTACGTTTTCTGTTACGCGGCCTCCACTCAAGAACTCGTTTACCCCATCGGTTGTCGGTTCTGCGGTTACTATGGCCAGCCCACTGCCACTTCAGCTTGCTAATCCGGTGGGCTATGTCGGTAACTTTAGTTCTCTGCCGGATCACCTCATTTCTAATTTTATTCCTAAGAGTAACTCCGAGCATAGCTCTAAATATATAACTATAAATATATAAAACAAGACAAAATAAATATATGACCATGTCTCGGGCGTTTTACACATACGTAGCCGTGTATCATTTTATACTGCCAATGTTCAATTACATCGATGTTTTAAATTATATCGATA
Organism: Anania crocealis; assembly: GCA_949315895.1. Taxonomy (NCBI): domain Eukaryota; kingdom Metazoa; phylum Arthropoda; class Insecta; order Lepidoptera; family Crambidae; genus Anania; species Anania crocealis. The sequence continues at coordinate 1,496,517 of OX438880.1, forward strand.
CTTCATTCTAACTTCACACCCAACACTAGCTAAACTAAACTAATTGGGTCGCTATCTAGGTGTAGTATGTGGCCGACATATGAAGGGAATCAATTTTCGGTGTGCGCGAAACTTGTAACTTGGTAATAGTTTTGCAAATGTTGCATTTCAAAATTTGGAATTTCTGTAAAACATCCTAACTTTCTAAAATATGGCTTTGAAAGCTTGTAAGTACGAGTACTTACACGGCCTCTTTACTGTGTCTGTCATACACACTCATACACAGTTTGTTTCACAATACGCAACTCCTTCTCTGCTAAAATCTCATTTCTTCCACCCAAAAGTTTCTTTGTTGTAAGATAATAAATAATCAATAAATATTTAAGACACGCCTCAAGATAGAGTTTTAGTTTGTCTTAAAGAAAGAGCTTTAAGTGAAAAAGCCGCCTAGTTAGTATTTCTTTCTCCATTTTGTATTTTTGTGGTTGGTGCAAAAAATTCCAAGCTAGCCTTTGTCCTAGATACGAGTAGATCCTAGATAGCTTGGTGTCAGAGTTTACCATACGGGACTCTGAGGTTGCTCGATTTTATAACTTCGATCTTACCTGTCCCATTCGTCTAATTTTTGGCAGGACTCCTATAATTAATTGTTGCCTCTTGCAACACCCACATAACGAAAAGAAGTGGCGTTATTCTATTTCGATTTTTTTCCAGAGATACTAAAACATGCTTTTCTGATACGTACCTTTCTTAACTATTACTCTTAATTTATTACTGCTACTTGTTTAAGGGCATTTAAAAAGAAAATATCACCACCCGGTAATATTGGTTTTATGAAACGTAAATACTTATATAAAAAACTGGCTTACTAAATGTCGGTGAATTTGATTCAGTTATAAATTAAAATGCAAATCTAAACACAATATTTTAAACTATTATGAACTAGGGCATATATTATTAACATCCAACACATACCTTCAAACCACTCGACTAATATAACTCACTATTTATATTATTCCTTTAATAAAAACAAAGTTGACATTCCAGCCGAGGCTCGCTTTGTCCCTAAAAGATGCCTGAACAAAGTTGACAAATTGTTACAAAATTACGACAGGGCTGAATAACTTCGTATGAACAGGAAGAGAATGGAGTATGGTATGGCGGTGTGTAAAGTATTCCTGGTGTGGGAATTTTCTTGTACCTCAACTTGGTTGTAAGATGTGGTTTGGTTGTGCTTAGCTTAGACCGGAAAACTTGTAGGGTTAAAAGAAAGGGCTGTGCCCGCGGCTGGATTTCCTGCAGTCAAATATTTTTTCATCTATCATATGTTTTTTCTGCGTCATCCACTCTCTCCTAGCTATATGACGATAGTGAAACGGAAATGACTGCCGGGTACATTGCGTTACCAAAAAATACTTAGAGTACATGGGATATACTCCTGGACTTAGGAAGGCACTTAGTAAATTCTGCTAATGCCATTTTTCAAAAGATTCAGAAAAAGACCAAATAACAAATTTGATCACTATCTACAAAAAGTTTAATAAGTTCAAAGATAAGTTTACGGATTTAGAACGCGTTTATTTTTGATTTAACCCGACGTTTCAAACCCTTCGCAGCGTTCATGGTCACGGGTAGATTGTAAAGGGTTCGAAACTAGAGAGGTTGAAAAAAACTATGTAGGTTGGTTTGAGGGTGTGTGTTGGATGTTAATAATATATGCTCTAGTTTAGTGACGTATTTCCCTTAATCGTTGCTACAGCAACATGATAACTTTTAATTGTCACTGTGAAAAAACTGTAAAGTATCACTGGTTCAGTAAATGATCTCTTGAATATTAAATCTTGTTTAAATCTGAGTACATTAGAATACCACAGTCGGGTTAAATCAAAAATAAACGCGTTCTAAATCCGTAAACTTATCTTTCATTTCCATGTATAGTGTTCGCGTAAACTCAAGAAAACAGAAAGTGAAATAAGTTATTTACGATTTGAGAACATCTATAAGTTCTGTTTAATATAAAACACAAAAAACAAGGTATGTACCAGCCTAAAGTATCATATTACCACCTCTTTATATTTTTTTCTACGATTTCCATAAGTGCCAACTAAATGGTTAATGGCTAAAGAGTTATCTCCACTATATTTCAACTGCGATCACTAACCCACCTGCCAAGATGGTGGTTATAGTAAAACCTTTCTTCTAGTAAGTTCTATCCATCTATGGACTGTAAAATGAATACTTCAAAATCATTCTTCTACAGGGCAAAGGTCTCCATCACCAAATTCAAGTTACCAGCTCAATGATGGGTACAGGCATAATCACAACGCTTGCAAAATGCAAATTAGTGATTACAAATCACAGAGCAATGTTCAAAAAACCGAAATTCTTGTTGCCCCTGTTCGAACAACAAGAATCAGAACTCCAAGATCTTGGCCTGGTTTTTAAACCACCATACTAATAAGGCGTGGATTGTTATGGACTGAATGAACCAAGCAATTTACACTACAAGACATCGACGTGACGCAGCAAAATAAGGTAACATAAAAATTCTAAATTTTCTCAGAAACAACCCGGCCTTAAAATGTTTCCGAACGGCTTCTGTTATAATTAATGTCATCTCAGGGGAAGAAATCCAAAAGCCCAAAACAAAGGCCGCAACCAAAGCCGTGTCGAGTCTCCGTCGGACGCTTAAAGTTTATTACAAGTTGTGGTTAATTTTAATTAAAAATTTTAGTAAGCGCCATAAGCCGGGAGAAGGCTGCTGTTTGAATATTTGAGAAAAAATTTTGGAAGAACTTGGAGAGATTAAATTAACTGTCGTTTAGTTGAAATTGAATTAGTTTTAAAATATTCTTACATTGAGAAAGTCTGATTTTAAATTTTTATAAAAAAAAGTGCCTAAAGAAGTGACCAGGTCAAACATCAATAAAATATAGGAACAAGATACACCTTTAATGCGGTTGATCATGATATTCTCTTGGCCATTCTTTCAAGTCTTCGAGTGTCATCAACGGCTGTAGACTGGTTTTCTTCATATCTTCGTGGCCGTCACCAGGCTGTTCGTCTTGGACCAACCATCTCGGATTGGGAAAGTCTATCGTCCGGTGTGCCGCAGGGAGGAATATTATCACCCCTTTTATTTTCTGTCTTTATAAACAATCTCACTTCCCGCCTTTCCTCGTCTTACCATCTGTATGCTGATGACCTACAACTGTACTCTCAAGGAAGCTTCTCGGAAATCGATGGTGTCATTCAACGACTTAACGATGATCTGCGCAGTATAAGCGATTGGTCTGATAAGTTTGGAATCAAGGTGAACCCCAGCAAGTGCCAAGCAATGATCATTGGTAGCCCTAGGCAACTGTGCAAATTGGATGCGATCTCAATTCCTCCAATTGTATTTGATGGAGTTGTGGTTAGCTATTCTCCTTACGTTAAAAGCCTAGGACTTATCATTGATCATAATTTGAGCTGGTGCCATCATGTTAAGCAAGTAAGCAGAAAGGTAACTGATACCCTAAGAGCATTGTATCGATTCAAACACTTTCTTCCTTCCTGTACGAAGTTGTTGCTGGTGCAGTCTTTGGTCTTGCCTATCATTGACTATGGTGATGTATGCTGTTCTAATATTTCTCAAGAACTTCTTAGCAAGTTAGATCGCCTTCTCAATAGCTGTATACGATTCATTTTTGGTCTCAGCAAATTTGACCACATCTCTAAGTTTCGCTCACAGCTTCGTTGGCTACCCATTAAACAACGCAGGGACGTTCGTTCTCTCTGCGTCTTGTATTCCATACTCTTTGACCCCAAATCTCCATCTTACCTTTAAGATAAGTTCTCATTCCTTCACACTTCTCACGATAGAAGTCTTCGTTCTGTCGACACCCTTCAGTTACTCACTCCACGACACACCTCGGGCTTTATGTCCAACTCTTTTTCTGTGACAGCTGTACGACTCTGGAACGGACTGCCCTCCAAAATCAGGAATTCCACATCTAAATTTTCTTTTAAAAAGGCGTTGCGAAACCACTTCGCAAATTAACTTTCTCTTCTTCCTCTCTTGAATCTTGCTGACATAATTTATATGTGCAATCATTTTATGTGTAGTTATGTAGTTTTTTGTGTATTTTATGTATTCATTATTAGTTATTTGTATATATATATATATGTATATATATATATATATATTTAATATATATATTTATATATATTATTTAATGTTTTTTGGTCTGCAACCTGTTCTTGTTTTGCAAACAGTCTTTATGTAAGTATAGTTTATTGGTATTATTTGTATATTTTAAAGTTCTACTCATTTGCACCGCCTGTAATATTTCTAATTGGCCTAGTGGTTGACTGGTAGAGAATGCTTTTAGCATTAAGTCCGCCATTTGTACCACTATTGTATGTGCAATAAAGTGTTAATAAATAAATAAATAAATAATATGTCTTGTATATTATACAAAAATATCACTTTGAACAGTCCATTGTCCAAATTTTAATAACATTTAAACCATAGATTTAATTTATGAACTGTTGATTTAAACTTACATTAAAAGCAACTAATGTCATGTCATGTGTCACGTACTATTAAGAAAATTTCGAACTTACGTAAATTATTTAATAATGGCGCTAATCGTCTTTTCCCGAAGCAGTTGAAAAGTAACAACCCATTTTCGCTCACTGTTGAGCACGGGTCTCTCTCCTTTTTTAAGGAGAGGGATAAGGGCCTTAGTACCACCACGCTGGCCTAGTGCGGGTTGGTGGACGGCGGGGGCGATGCTGTGGCAACATCACCCCGCCGTTGGACGTTTCTCAAGCCGCCCGAAGGCCTCCAACAGAGCTTAACGACTGTTATCTTGTGACAACAGCCCAGGTTTTCTTGTGCCCTCCGAAGCACGGAAGGCACAAGAAAGCCATGATGCTACAAACGGTCACCCATCCAATAAGTTACCGCTCCCATCGTTGCTTAACATTCGTGACAGAAACTGATCACGAAGAAGCTCAATAGCTATGAGCGCTTTCTGTCATCTGTCGTCTTATGGGGTCTAATTGCAGAAAGAAAACAGTTTTTTTGTGACGATTTTTATAAGGTCATTGCTTTAGCCTGCTCAGCTGCCTGGAGATACTTTAAAACTAACATAGGCTAATGATAGGTTTCCTTTCGTTCACAATAATACCTTATCGCGAGTTAATTTAACTAAAGTACGTTGACAAAGTTATAAAAAAATTCGAATTATACAATCAAAGATAAATATTACAAATATGGTTAGAATTCTGATTAACTTATTAAATCAATTTAATTTAAAGAAACAAAAGCAAACGTAAGAGATTAATTAATTTTAAGTTTTAGAATTAAGATAAAAAAAAGAGATGACGTATTAAGCTAATGCATCACGCTATATCAAATGCGTATAAAATTACTGCGTTAAATATAACAGGCCGTTGTCGCAAACGGTTAGGACCACAAATACCGGACTTCGCAACTCCAATGAAATAAAGTTGAATCGTCCAACTAAATGGCGTATTATCCTTTGAGACAAACCGCTGCGGTAAAAATGGGGATGATAAGACTGAAGAGATAAGGGTTCTACAAAAAGAGGATTCTTAAAATATGTTGCCTGGTAAGAATGTAAGTGCTAGATAAAATGATAAATAGTTACTTCCAATTTTGATGCTGACGCGATAACTGCATCATGTGTGTGCTTCTACACTAATAATAAAGAGGAAAGATTCGATTGTTTGTTTGTGTTGAATAGGCTCCGAAACTACTAGACCGATTTGATAAAATCTTTTACCAATAAAAGCCGACATTAGCCCTGATGAACATAGGCTACCTTGGGGCCTGGTAGGTGGTGCTGCTGTCATGTCATCTACTAAACGGTTTGACCGATTAAGTCGAAATTTTGTATGTGTATTTCCATGGTTTCACAGACACGAATCGTAATCTATCTTTCTATATGCTAAAAAACTACCGATCCCTTGGCAGCAGTAAAAAAAGTCAGAAATAAATTCAAAGAAAAGATAAGTACTAGTATATATCTGTAAAACCACCTCTTTGATTAGGTTCTAAATAAAGTACCATCGTCAAGCAACAATTTCAATTTGATTACTCACTTTTCATCAGATTTGTTAAAAGTTTTTACGTCCGCGCAATTTATTGGAAATATGTACATCACGAAACAAATTGTCAATTTCGACAATTTTTTCATCCTACCAATTTCAAACCTTGAAAACACGTAAGCTTATTAGATTTTTCCGTCCCATTTCCGGACGGATCTCCAAACCCGTCCTATTCTCGGCAAGAAGTGAGGGTGTAATGTGGGCCCAAGTTGCGGACCGTTGACCGTTGGGATTGTAATTTGGACCCCAACGGCCGTTCCGAACTGAAAGGTAGCCAATGTAAGGATATTGATTGTACGGTAATAGAATAGCGTTATAACGGTAACAGCGAACATCGGGGACCATTGTGGCATCTTCCTTATGAGCGTATTTTGCAACGTTGTTAACCTAATAATGTTTGTGTTATTTCTTTCATTATCGTAGTTTTTTATGCGATGTTTTCGCTATTTTGAACAGAAACTATTAAAAGAAAATACGTGTGACACTCGGAGACTGCCGCGGTAAAGCTATTGCATAGCATTTTTTATCAACTTATGCAATTATAAAACTAAAAAGTATCACCGCTGTGCCGGTCGGAGTGGGGTGTGTTAGGTTATTTTCGTTACGGAATTTCTGGATTCGGTCACCACGCTCAAGGCCCGCGATAGAAGCTATGCAATAGCTTAATTTTATAATTTTATGTATTTAAGGTATTTTCTAGTTTTGACTTTTGTAATTAAATTTTTCTGTCATTTTCGCAGATATGGATACCATAGGCAACCATACTGTCAAAATCCTTATTTTCTTCTAAATTCTTTTAAATTTCGGTAATTCAAAATCGATCGTGCCTCGCCCCGAGTGCCCTGTTAGGTTTTTTTTCGTTACGGAATATCTGGATTCGGTCTCCACGCTCAAGGCCCGCGATAGAAGTTATGCAATAGCTTAATATTTGTGATTAGATTTTAAAATAACTTAAATAACACTAAACCTTATCTCCCTAAGCTTTTTTCTGTGATTATACGCGGCTTTGAATAAATATACGCTTGGACGCCAGTATTGGGTTCAGAGAGAAACAAATGTTTATTGAAAAAAAAAAATATTATTATGGTAACCAACCAACCAGCAGCGTCATATTGTATCGTCTATATCACGTAATTATGCACAAAATACAACAGTGTTATACCGTGTACCCGCAGTAACAACACGAAATTTTGAAATAACATATTAGTGTCATTCTAATGTCCAGGCAAAATTACTGGAAAGTTAACACCAAATCCGTGCCGTAGATTTTACGACAAAAGTATGTTCAAAATGTCGCCCTCATTATTTCAGTAAGGATAGATATCGTAAGGCGACTAAACTAGTGCTAGCAAAAGAAGATGGGCGTCTTCTTTTCACTTTTATACAAAAATTTGCTAGTTCCACTTGCCAGCGTAATGTTTACAGCAAAATCCAGGGAAAAGGTTATATCCATAACGTCGTTTCAATTCTATTACCACGTAAGGCACTTTAAAGAAATTTTCAGGACAGACAAAAAACCTTCTTGAATAATTTACAGTCGCAAGTGACGAGACCGCATTACGTAATGTGGAACTAAACTGACTTACGTACTGTTTCCGTAGGATTGGTGGCTTCCATGCTGTTACTTTTTCGTCATTTGAAAGGTTTCTATTGGTCGTATCTTGATCATCATTGGGCAAAATTACGCATCTTTTGATACTCTAGCGAATGGCATCAAAACTGCCAGTAAATTATAATAATGTTTTATAATTATAATATTATACCTACGTGATTTTGGGCTTACGAGTATTACGTAAAACTAACTGCACAAAACTACACTTACCTAATATCCCGAGGCGGTAGTTAATGGTGACCACGACAAGCCCAGCGTGAGACGCCAGCACAGTGCCGTCGTATGGGTTGCCCGAGCTCCACTCGTAGCTTTCGCCGTGAACGAACACCAGCACTGGGTATCTCGCCACAGCGTCTCTTACGCCTGCTGCAAAGAAGGCAATGGTTAGTGAAGAAGCAAAAAAACCACTTGGTACCTAGTATGATTTGTGAAGCTATAGAAATTATGAAATCTCCTTATTTCGATAGAGAAGATGGTTAATATTACCAGCTTCTTGGGACTCCGTCATACCATCAATGAAGTCCACAAACCATGACAACATTGTAAAGACTCCTTACATAGTTAGCTCATTATTGCGTGGCCTATCCACGTATCATAACTGACGAAAAAATTGGCGGCGGTAGTCTTAAACATTTCTTAATTCTCATTTAAAAGTCGAATAACACCTTAGTCTACCCGTTTTCGAAACGTCAGGATAAGCCAGCGTTCAGTATTCGAAACCTAAAAAGTCAATACCAGGCTAAGATTTTTTTTTAAATAAATAAATGTGGACAACATCACATACATTGTTCTGATCCCAATTTGAATAACTATTTGAAGCACTCGTATTTTAGAAACCAGAAACAACGAAGGTACCACAAACACCCAGACCTCAGAAAATTTAGGAAAACACTTTTTTTCTACATTAGATCTTGGGGTCCTGGGTTCATTCCTTGGGTTAGGCAACATGAATGTGATTATCAACCCACATTTGCCATGGTGATTATGCCAGTTCTAATAATTAAACATAGTAAGTAGTTTATGTAAAGCACAATTATTTCTTTATTTATGTATGGTTTATGCTCGTCATTTGTCCGTGATTCACACTCAATGAGGCCCTACTGAAAACCAGCGTCGTTTCCTCTGTAGTGGGTAGCAACTTGCGCTGAGTGGGGTCTTTTTGTAATGGGCTTCGCGACACACATAACGACACTGAAGAACTGTTTTACTGAAGAAGATAAACGCCAATTTAAACCGATTGGTGGTGTCTTGTGCTCCATCTTATTATAATTACCTATTTTGTTAATGATAATTTGTGTGTCGTTCAATGTTTTTTTTTATTACTTTATTTTCGTGTTATGTGTAGTGATGCCCTTAAACAATATATTTTCTTTCTTTCTTTCTTTCTTTTTTTCTTTCTTATCATTGCTATGTATTATTAGACCCATGCCCTGCAGTGGGATGATTATAAGGACGTTACTTTTTTATTTATGTGACGTTATTTATTTTTATGATTTAGTTTTCTTTGAACTATAACCATGTTCATCGAAATATTCAGCAAACGACGTTGTATCTTCAAAAAAAAAAAAATCAAACTGCAAAAAGAACTGATATTTTCAACAATTCTACAATAAGTCAAAGGATATTTCTTTCCGCGTTTCCTCTGATTTTACAAAGCAAATAAGTTAGGTTTTTATTTACCTCAAAACATCAACAAACTCAAAGGGTAGCGCAATTAATTCTTTCTAGAATATCTTCAGAGATGTTTGTTGGTATCATTTAATTGTGTACCGAGCAACTCGTATTGTAAGAAAAAGTTTCATGAATTCTTGATTATACTTTTTACCCTTTGACTTGTCTTCTTGTTACTTTCTTTGTTTATTTCATTCTTCATGAAGAAAAAGAGTATTGTCATGATGTATCCCTTATATTTTAAACCAAAAAATAGCAATGGTATAATATATGGGATCCTGATTGGTCGACGTAGAAAATTGCTGTTTTGGATTGTCAACTACCACACTATTTAGGTGCCTATGCTTAGAAATACAAAACGTTATTTATAAAGTTGGTAATGAAAAAACATTTTCGTCTGTTTTAAGGTAAGTATCATAAATTATGTATAAGTACTTAGAAAGTTTTCAAATAAGGATAGAGATAATTCAAGTCGAGATAAAAAAGTTCAAGGAAGTAGGTATATGTAACTAGCTATTGTCCGCAACTACAAACGCGTGGAATTCTGAAAATTGAAACTACCACTAGGCATAAAAATTAGCCTATAAGATATTAGTCTTAAACCTAAATTTGTGACAAATTTCATTCGGAATATTCCCTCGATCGTGAGTTATTCCAGACACAATTGAAATCGATTGTTATCGTGGCACCCGAGTGCCTCCTGGGGGTTGAGGGATTAATACTGCTGTTCTGATGTTATTAAGACGCTGACATGAGCCAAATTGAGCTCAACGAAGATTGTTTTGCTTTAAGCCTATGGCTCGTCTTGTTGCCAAATTCTATGTAGTTGTAATTGATCATATTTTCTATTGGCTGTTTCCAAAACACGATTCTAAAAACTTTTCTCGATAGAAAAAAATCTCAAAGTAGCCTCTGAAAATACATAAATTACCATTTTTCTCAGCAGTCTGTATAACAATGATTATAAAATTTTGCTATATTGTATATTACATGTTGCTTAAGCAAATGGCTGATTTAGATTTTTAATAAAATGGCAATTTTAAATTGCTCAACGAATTTTGTTGTTTGGCACTTAGGCTCTTATATGCCATGCGCTTTTTCTCTGTCACTCATACGAGAATCGACAGTGATAGCTGTGGCGCGTTCCAAAGAAATTCAAAGACGAATAAATTTGTGGGCGTGTTCATTGCTCAAGGTCATCGGCTGCAGTCAGCGTCTTAAGTAACAAACATTTACATTTATTATAAAATATTAGTAAACTGAATTATTTATGAAAGTAAATATCAATGTTTTCAAAACACAATACAAATTAAGCAAGACTGACATTCACTAAAAATACAAAATTTGTTTTGGAAGTAACATTTAATGTTACTTCCAAATTTCTCACTGTTAGTTGACTGTAACAAAGCCAGCCATCAATTCGGCTTTTTTCTCTCAAACTAATTAAACCAAACAACCTATCATTCATCATTCGTCGCCTTCTTCTGTCTGAACAAAAACTTTGATTTATCCGTCTTGTCCCCTATCTATCTTGTCAGTGATAGATCAGGCTAAGGCCGAGCGATAGAGTCCTATCTTTTGTCTCCGTGAATCTGAATTGAACAATGACATTCTTTGAACAATTTTTCGCTTTGTGGAATCAGGATAAAAAAGTTTAATGAGAATATTTTATTGTTTTGTGTCTTAGGATACATTTTACGAGCTTCAGGACTGATTACAGATAACATCATTTGCTTCTAATGAAGTGACCCTTTGTTAGAAACAACATGAGGCGAAAAAGAATATACGTTATAAAAACCTGCATAGATGGATTGTTTATTTTTAATTTTAATTTACAGCAAATCGATTACGTTTATGACAATCATAGTTTTCCTTCTCTTTAACTGTTGGAAATCTATACCCCCAGTTTTTTGTCCACATCCCTTCCTGATGACTACAGTATATTCCTCGTTTTGGAGAGGCCTATATAGGCGGTAGTGATGATGATGATTAAGCTTTAGATAAGAAACATTAAAAACTGCCATTTTAGAAAATCGATGATTAAGATCCTATTTACATCCGTCGTTTGAAGGCAATAAGGTCACCATTTCTAAAGCTATTAAGTCCAAACTTCCTGAACACAGGCCATGGGCACAACATAGTTATAGAAGCAGTAGGGCTATTTCCTATTCATTGTTCAGTTGTGTTATTTTCAAACTGCCATGCGAGCGCAATTACACATTAAATTTCCAAAATCAGTATTATATAGTCCATTAGACAATTAATTCATTTCAGTAACTTCAGTAAATTTAGTGAGTTCAGGAATTGTAGTTAGATTACTCAAAAAGTCTGCTCTAGTCTATTCAAGTGATTGATTGAAACTCAGAGAAGAAGATGAACAGGAAAGAACGTTTTTCACTTTAATGGATACCTCACGCTTCCAGCAAGACTAAGTTTCCAGCTAGAAATATAAGGCCATTGTCTTCCACCTACATAATACTATAAGCTCTTTCAAACAACGGAATATCGGTAGTAAAAGCTAACCGGAAATTGCGTTCTTTTGGCTGGGCATCATTTTCCCGAGTCGTTGTTTAGGTCACGCCACCTTACGTACGGAAGCAACAACTTCCGTACAACGTCTAGAGTTTTTCTAAAACACATTTAAGGGGAGCATACACTTTGCTGGATTATGTCGCAGCGAGCCGCGTTTGGCGGGTTAAGTCAAAATGCTGTATAACGTTTACACATTGTGCTTTGTCGCATCGCTTTCTTTATTTTTCATCAGGATGAGTGTGGAGTTTTGTAATACTGAATTTCTTTATTTAGACGCTAGTCACTGAAAAGATATTTCTATAGCAAATACTTGTGATGTATTCTAACTTGGCAAAGAAAGAAAGAAGCAATATCTATTGAGAAGATGTTCTGAATTTTCTAGGGGCTGCAGAACCTGTAATGACAATAATGCAACAAAATTGGTATTAAAAATAATTGCTTATTTAAAACCAATGTAGTTGCCCGGTGGTCGAAATTAATCGACCATTTTAACCACCTTCCAAATTTTTATATATACTTATATCAATCTATTACACAAAAAAATGGTGTATTTTTTCTTTTGGTATATAGCCCAGTTCAAAAATGTCAAGATAAAGCATTTAGAAAATGTCCGCCAAAAATCTAAAATTTTTTAAACGGCTACCCAGCAACACTTTATTTACGTGATGCGCATTTCATTCATTCATTACGATACTATTCATAAGTTTTTGATTTTCCCTTCATACCTTAACAGGCTTAGGACCGTAAAAATTGAAAACTATGTTGCGATAAATATTTTCGGGTGAGAACTTGACTTACATTTTTTCCTTCAGAAATGGGCTCTACATACGATACTGAAAGCCTATAAAAAATTTTGAAGATGATGAATAAGTCATGATTTTTTTGTAATAATTGCAAAATTTCATATTCCTCCGTCCGTGCCAATTTTCGTAAAAAGGGGTACAAAGTTTTTGCTTCACTTAATATTACAAAGATTGAAAACAGATTTACAAAATATATTGATTGAACCCCGTAAGTGTTAAGTGTTTAGTGTAAAAATGCAACAAGAAAGTTTAAAATCCTATATTGATTGATTATTACGTCATGGAACACATTAGTTTAAGTGATGATGAAATAGTTCAAACAATGGGAATAATTAAAATGTAATTGATTTCTTTAAATTCGTTAAAAAAATCACAATTTATATTCATACTCTTAGATTGTAGATTAAACAAGGTTTTCATATTTTTGTATCATTTTTATCAAAGATAATGTAAAAACTGAACAGTATCAATAAATATTACCAATGTAAAGTCAAAGAAAGTGAATGTATAGCAATCGAACCTCTATCAATATAGTGGACATAAGTTAAAAGAAATAATAACAGTCTCTATTATCATAAGAAATATGCTACTGTTTACAAAACCGTGTCATTTTTCTAGTATTTTATGATCTTTGCACTTAGCCGCATAACAAAACGATGATACAAATATTAACTGAACGTGCATTGCTTTCAGGGGAGATCGTCACGCGTCGCTAGTAAAGCGATATTTTTACGACGCATCGCATAGTAATGCCGCGGTGTGTAAACGCGCCGTAATGTATCTTTGGCGTTTTAGGGTCTGTATTCACACGAACTGTGAATTGCATGACGAGAAGACAGAGTAAAGATATTAAAAGGAAAATTAAACAAATCTGAGCAAAAATATTCCTGAAGCTGAGCTGAAGTGATAACGGTTTCTTTGAATAATTATTGATTTTGTAACGTAATAATATTTCAATGCTATAAGTCACAATATCCTTTGCATTCTTTGCCAGAAGGAGACAGCCATCTCTCCATCACTGGCCAAAAGGTAAATCTACAAGCGTGACAATTATGGCAAAACACTTCTTTCAGTGAGATACTTCAGATGGTACTATTCAGAAATGTAGTCGTACCAATGGCTGTATCATGTGCACAACATAAATGTGTATGTACTACTTTCCAATAAAAATATTACTTAATATTACTTTATTCAGAGCTTCAGTGGAAGTCATCCCTACGTCGCGGCTAAGTGTAAGCGGGCCTTAATGTATTCCTGGCGCTTTATACGCCCGTAAAACGCAAGCAACAGAACCATTAGGGCTTATCGTCTATAGCCATCTGTATTGTACGTTGAGTGAAGCAGCGGGCATTTCAATATTTGTTTATGATGTCGTAGGTACGTAGGAAAAACTGTAGTATAAAAACTTTGTCGCAAATGAGTACTAGCTGATGTAATAATATTTAGCGACCATTTTGGATCAGGGGCAGTAAACGCTGCTTCTGAGCCATGGGTTGCGGGTTCGATCCCCGCACAGTACAAATATTTGTGTGCATAAGCATGTCTGTTTGTAACGGTTGCGGTCTGGGCGTTTTACTATGTATACATAATAAATATATTTACAAAAAATAATAATTATTTGTACTTGATTTACGCCCTTGGCTCAGTCCAGGTAAACTACACGTTATGTCGTGCAGATGGAGGACTATGCCCAGCAGTGGGGTTGTTTCTTAAAGTCAAAAGACATGGCCAAGAATTGTATGAACATGTGCCCCAGATTGTACAGCTATGAAATATGTATTTTTGTATAGTATTAACTTTCTACAATATAAATCTCAAATGTTATTTTCCTTAGCAGTGGAGGTAAAAAGTTAGAAAGATTAAAAGAGTTCATTTTGTCACTACGGCGAAGCTATTTACAAGAATATTATTATTTAATGTGTTGATTTGCGTTATTGTTTTCCTTAGCTATGTTTTACACACTTTAGGTATGATTATTGGAGCACTCTACGACACGACACTACAAAGTATAAACGTATAAATACTAATTAAACAAACGAAAACCGAGAGAAAACCGGCGCACACGATTCACGATTGTTTGTTTTGTTGTCGAGGCTAAACGTCAAACGTCAGAGTGGTACGATTGTTTGACATGACTCTGGGACCTAAATGTTGCCAGTATAATTAATGGGTTTCCTCATAAAACGTAATTATAATATTAATAAAATAAATTAATGCGAAAAGCATTAGTAAAAATACATTCTTGAATGTGAATTATTTATTATTTTGATATAAATGTATTTTTCCAAATTGATAACATTGTATTATTATTATTACAAAATGTTAAATTCGTTACGCTTTGCGTCTAGTGGGTAATTATTCCACCATTGAATGTATAATGATATAATATGGCAACATTAAACATTGATTGTGACGAAATCAAACAAATAATATACTTTTTAAGAGATTTTTTTTCTACTGCTGCTACAGGAAAAATAAATAACTTGATAATTCTTTGCTATATTTATTAGAACTAATCATATTACTTTTGTTTGTGGACAATCTGGGGCACATATTGGCCATCTCTTTTATTGTTGTATCATATTTCATAAGAATTAGTTCTATAGTTAAGACGTGAATGCGTAACAAACAGACAAACAGAATAACTGTTCGCGACGGAACAAAGGTAACTAGGATTTTATTCTAAATATGATTTATATTGATCTTAACCAAAACTGTTACAACAAATTGAAAAGTAATAGGTCGAGTTCGAGATTAGAAGTGGAGTGACACAACTGCCATAGTCCTAGTTGGTCCCACATAATTGGGCCCCGTGTAATGACGTGATGGACGGCGCAAGTGATTGGTGGGCGAGTGGTTGCAGTGTGGTCCACTAATCGAGGCGGTGGTTGTAAAGTAGGTCTGTCGTAGATGGGGGTTCCCTACGTGTGTTCGAAACACCTTTATTCGAAAATTGATAGATCGACAACCTTACACCGAAGCTTTCATAGTGCGATGGCTTGTTGCTGCGAAGGTTTTTTTGTTCGACGTATCTCAACACCGAACATCTTACTTCGGCACATTGTTTCTCCGACGTTTATTTGTCCGATGTAACGTTACTTCGAAAATTTTGTCGATACATTTTACGGCAACGTGGTAGGTACAACATACATTTAAGATTATAGATAGATAGATAGATAGATATCTACTCTTTATTGCACAAACCTAAATTAAAGACAACATGATCATATTTATATAGTAATAATAGTTGATTTGAAACTGATTTTCATCATTCTTTTTTTTAGCCTATGATGGGACTCGAGCCCACATCCTTCAGCTTTGCGAACGACTGCTCTAACCAATTTAGCTACGACGACATTGTGTCGATGAATAAGTATTTTCAAACCTTAACTCTGTTGTCCAGCGATATTTCATCAATGATTCTGGCTATGTACACACGGCGGCACATCAGACTATACATGTTGACCTTGAGACCGCCTTTATGCCCTACGTAATAAAAGCTGTTATCGCAGTTCAACTGTTTAACTTGATGTGCTGTCGTGTGTACCTCGAACATCAAAAGAGAAATGCAGCATGAAATTTTAATCACCATCCAAATTTTAATACAACAATCAACGAGATAAAAAACAAATGACATATTTTTATAAAGCCCTCTTGGTATAGCCCAGGACAAAAATGTCAAGATAAGGCACCTAGTGTCACAAAATGTCAGCCAAAAATCTAAAATGTTTGATACGGGCTCCACGCAACACATTTTTTACGCGATTTGCATCTCATTCATTCATTACGATACTATTCATAAGTTGTTGATTTTCCCTTCATACCTTCTCAGGCTTACGACTGTAAGAATTGTAAACTATTTTTCGAAAAATATTTTCAGGTGTAAAACTTGACCTAAAATTTTTACTTCATAAATGGGCTCTAAATACGGTACTTAACACCTATAAAACTTTTAGACAGTGATAAAAAGTCACCTGTGTAGCCAAAAACATTATGTATTTTGGGGTGGTGGGATCTACCTCCTAGTGGTCCACCCTGGGCGACGGCATCTTTGGTTTCCTAAACAATGATGACGGCTAACAGATCCCTCTGCGGTGGTAGGCTTCGTAAGAGGCCGCCCTCCTGCCGGAGTCCAGCGTCAAACAGTTTTTCTGTGTTCCGCTGGTGTGTGGGAGAACCAGGACCTCTGGGTAAGCTCGCTCCATCTTAGGCTTCTTCTTAACCGTATAGTTAAGAGGAAACACTACGGGCGAGAGAATTGAAACATAGATATTTGTTAAATCTATTGCTGTCGCGCAGTGCCAAACGCATTCACCGTAGAGTGTGATAGAGACAACTGCTTCTTGGACCGAAAATACCTACTAAAAGCACACCAAAACAACGTTTCATATTCCCCCGATTACTTTTCCAAAACTAGACCGATTTAAATACTTTATTCATGAAAAATTCAAGAAAGGCTTTGGCCGTGTTTGTATGTTTTCCTTTTTTTCAAAAACTTTGCCAGATTTGTTTTCTGGATGTTTGAACACAACGGAAAATCTGACGAATTTTTTCGATTTTTGAGTGCTCATATCTTTTTTTAAAATTTATTTATGAAAAAACAGAAAACATAGAAACATGCTAATAATAAAAATTATTGCTCTACTGGCATCATCCAGGTAGGAAACAGGGGACTACGTTTGTATGGAAAAACGGCCGTTGTATTTCCTTTTAAGTATGCAGTCAAGAGCAAGCCCATTATTTATAAAAAAAAAAAACAACAATAGTGCAATAAGCAAAATCTCTAAACTGGATCTAATTCACTAAAATACACGATTGTCGCTAACAATTAAGCTTGTACTTTCACGTAACATAAGCACGTATGTGCCAGATGTTTCCAGTTAGTTAGACACTAACAAATTTACCCTGAAACTGTAATACACATTATTATTAATCAAAAATAACCGTTCTGTGACTAATCAACGCAGAGCTCTGTTCCGACATGGAATATAATTACACGTATTCATTTATTTGAATTGGTGGCCTATTTTAAATCTATACATATATTATAAAGCTGAAGAGTTTGATTGTTTGTTTGTTTCAAATTGAAAAAATAGTTTTGTGTTGGATAGTCCATTTATCGAGGAAAGCTTTAGGCTATATATCATCACGCTGCGACCAATAGGAGCGAAGCATCAGTGAAAAATGTTGCAAAAATAATCGCGATCATAATTACAGAAATTGGCGCGGACGAAGTCGCGGGAAACAGCTAGTACTTAAAGCATACTGACAACACAAATGGTGTAATGGTGCGTTTTTTCGTCTTCCATTCGGTCCGTCTATTCTTGGGTTCGATTCCCAGTTGGGTCAGTTTAGGAAATTATATTTTCTAAATGTACTTCGGATAGCACGTTAATAATTGTATTAAAAAAAAAGGAGACTGAAAATAAGGTACCATTTCAAGTGATGCATGAATGAACTCTTTAACAAAAAAATATAATGGGACCATCAGATTTAGCCGAAAATTTTTAGTTTTGTACCAATTTATAAAGCTTTTCATCGGTTAAGATTTTATAATTATGTTTTTGTTTACTTTACGAGTATGTAGTAAGTAGTTTTTCTTGTCAATGTTTCAT
This sequence comes from Anania crocealis, assembly GCA_949315895.1. Classification (NCBI taxonomy): domain Eukaryota; kingdom Metazoa; phylum Arthropoda; class Insecta; order Lepidoptera; family Crambidae; genus Anania; species Anania crocealis. The sequence continues at coordinate 1,514,849 of OX438880.1, forward strand.
TAAGACTTTTTTAGTTTTTACATATTTTTTTATTAAAATTAAAACAAGAGCGTGAGATTTAGGGTAATTTTATGTATCCCAATTTAAGTACTTAAATTTTGTAAAATATTTTTCATCGTTTTTTTTTAGATTTTGAAGTGGTATGTATTGTTTCAATAAAACATTCACACTTAATACAAGGTAATATGGTCAGAAATGACGTTTGCAGAATCGGTCCCGACTTTTCCTATCCTTCCTCCTTTATGATCTAAAGTCATGTAAACATGACAGGGCCAAACAGTTTAACCCCAAATCTAATTTCGACCGTGCATTACCGTTGTAATAATTGTAATTGAGACGGGTCAGAACCCAAGACATTTTGCATCTAACCTACGTAATCACTTTGACTGACACGTCCTTAACTTACGTAGGCCTTCATAAACACTGGCCGGCGTCACTATCGATGTAGTGTTGTCAGCAGTAGGAATATAAACGGGAGTGTAATATCGATGATGTGACTTTAAGAAGTGGTACTGCCATTTTCGAGCATCGAAAAATAATAGTGTAGCGACACACAGAATCATATATTTCTGCACATTAAGTAAATTGTTTACAAAATTAGTGTCTAGGACAGTGCTACGGTAATCGTGCCTCTGTTAATACATGTAATATTATTGGTGTCAATAAATTTCAGGCGAGCTCAGTCGCGGGTAACAGCTAGTGTATTTTTAATAGTTACATATCTATAAAATATGATATACTATGTTTATTGTAGATCAGGGTACCCAGATCAACAGAACAAAGTCAGTCCATTCTGCAAATTCAATGTGTTACGTATACTGCTGTCTTATACCAAATTAACGGAAATATATCGAGGCTACCGATACTGTAACATCACTATTGACCAGAACGTAGCGGACTAAAGTGCTCGACCCTTGCAAATCTTCTCGGTAATAACATGACAGAAGGGAGATGGACAAACCTTGATGACTGGTTTGAATGAATTGCGGATTTGCAAAAAGTTTTGTCACTATTTTTATAACAGCAGTATTTTTCAATGCAGATTAATTAAATAGTGGTATAATGTGTATAAGTGAACATTTCTTAGTACTGTAAGTTGGTCATCTTATTATTGATTCTTGAAAAACAAAGATGTAGTAATACTGTAAATATTCAAGTGTTTTTGTTGATATGGAATTGCATGAAAACGATTTCAGGATAATGTAATTTTTCTTCTGAATTTTAAATACTAGCTATTTCGTTTCATTCGTTGACGTTTAATACGTCTAGAATCATTATTTTTGCTATTTATTTTTAATCTTCTTCTTCTTCTTTCGTGTCGGCAAGAACACGGGCTAGATCTTACTTGCCCAGAAGGTGGCTACCGTGGTAGCCCTCTGGTTACTGACAAGTAAGTCCTCACGCGAGCAGGTGGTCGGGCATGCGGGACAGTTAGTGAGGTGAGCCATGGTTTGCAGGGGTTCTCCACATTCACAGCTGGCGTCTGCGCTGCTTGAGTACCCCCACCGACACAGGCTATCTTTACTTCGACCAACCTGGGTCCTCAGCCTATTTAGACTTCTCCAGGTTGGCCAAGGTTCCTTATAGCCTGGAGGCAGATTTTCATCGGGGGGGTACAGTGAATGTGGATACTCGCTTGCCCAAAGCCTGCACCTCATGTCAGTAGGGGTTTCGTCGGTAGGCTGCGTAGATCGCAGGAAGCTTTTGCGGCTTCGCAACCGAAGGGTTAATGGTTTCTGTACTATTTATTTTGCGGGCAAATCGTGTAGTTTTTATAATGTTTTTAAACCTTGATGTTAGACTAGCATCCATTTTTATATGTACCTATTCTAATATTAATAAATAAATAAAATAAATAAATAAATATTTAAGACATGCCTCACCGGGCCACACTGAGCCATCTAGTCCCAAATTAAGGTACTATTAAGTACCCTGTCGTATGGGGTACTAGACAACCGATAAACTTAATTATATACTTTTTTTTTTTGTAAATACATACTTATAATACATAGAAAACACCCAGACCAGTACAAACAAACATGTTCATGCACACAAATATTTGTACTGTGCGGGGTTCGAACCCGCGACCCATGGCTCAGAAGCAGCGTTAACTACCGCTGATCCAAATGGTCGTCAAATATTAGTGCAATGAATCCGCTATTTATTATACTAATACAAATTCGAGCTAACCTGTTATTTTGAATTAAATATTATAATTTTCAGTTTTCAAAACGTTGCATTAAAGCCCAAAAGAATTGTAAAATTCATAGTATCTCTGATACTATCGCGGAAAGGAACAGAACAATTTGTCACTGAATTTCTCTCATGAGTGAATCTAAATACAGCCCCTTAGAATGATATATTATGAGTAAGACTATTTTGTATATGTATCATGTCTCTCGGAAACATGTAAAAATTATCTTTGAACATTCTAGTGATGATCCCTGATTTTTTATAACATAGTTATTAGTTATCTTTAATGGTTATTTTTACATTCATATTTCTTGTACGCTTAATTCGAAAAAAAAGTTTTGTATTTAAGGGGAAACACAAGACAGTTCTTGTTACTTTGTAATCATTCAGTGTAATCTAGTTTTAAAAAAACACACCCGAATACCAACAGATACACGAAAATACGTATTAGGGGTTAAAGTATGAAATTGCCGTTTTGTATGGACGAAATCGAGAAAAGTCATTTTTCCATACTAACAATTTTTTGTTTTTTTAAAAACGCCTGAACCGTTTTCGATGCAATTAAAGGTGAAAGTTAGATGGTTATAAAGCTACGCATTATAGTATTAAAATTTCTGAAAATCAAAGTATATAATACAAATATTGATGCAAAAAGGTCAGCTGACACATTGTAAGGGGTCTTTTCAACGACTACCTTTGAAGTAATAGGCACTAGTATTGAATTTTTTTTTTGTCAAAAGTTACTTTATTTAGTTTTTAACACAATACAAAAATAATTACGCAATAATACGACTATACTTAAGAGCTATAAACAAAATAAAAAGTGGGAAAATAATCGGCAATTTCATACTTTAACCCCTATTATTTACCACTAACCCGGGCAATGTTCGAAAAATCGAAACTGCTGTTGCCCCTGGTCGAGCAATAAGAGTCAAGCCCCCAAGATCTTGGCCTGGATTTAACAGCTAGACCAACAAGGCGTGGATTGTTTGGAAATTGCAAACATTTTCAACGTGGCTGACCCGGGGGTCGAGCCTGGGACCCCGATATCTTGACCCAATATTCAAACCGATTATAGACTAACTGGACGTTATAATTAACGCCCTGTTGGTCTAGTGGTTTAAATACCGGGCCAAGATTTCTGGGTCCCAGGCTCGAATCCCGGGTCGGGCAACAAAAAAGTTTGTAATTTTCTAACGCTGCTTGGGTTTGTGATCACCAACCCGCATTTGGCAAGCGTGGTGATTATGCCAGTACACCCATCATTGCTGTGGTAACTTGAATTCAATGATGGAGGCCTTTTCCCTGCAGTGGGATGATTATAGGCTGTTACTTTTAGGGCGTTATAATGCAGTATTTCGTTTCAACTAAAACAAAACACCACTACGACTATATTGGCACAATCGATAAATTTTCAGCACTACAACTTGGCATTAAATAAATCGTGTCGCTACGTATCACGAATGCAAATCCAGAATTTTACGCATACAGTTCGTACGGACGATTACATACGCGTAGCGCTTCAGTGCATAAATCTGCGATCGAACGAGCGTTATAGTGAACTACTAATTCACTCGAGGGACGTATAGTGTTATAGTAGCTGCATTGTCGCTAAATACAGGGTGAAATTTTAAAAACTTTCCAAATTTTAATATATCAATCTACGAGACAAAAAACAAATGATGTGTTTTTTCTTTTGGTATAGCCCAGTACAAAAATGTCAAGATAAAGCACTTAGAAAATGACCGCCAAAAATCAAAAAATTTTTGTACAGCTGCCTAGCAACACTTTTTGTACGCGTTGCGCATCTAATTCATTGATTACTATACCATTCATAAGTTTTTGATTTTCCCTTTATACCTTAACAAACCTAACAATAAGAATTGAAAACTATCGCGAAAAATATTTTCGGGTGACAACTTGATTTACATTTTTTACTTCATAAATAGGCTCTAAATACGGTACTGAACGCCTAAAAAAATTATGGAAAATGGTTAAAATTTCACCCTATATATTGTTGCGCATCACTAGTAAAATTTGAAAGATGATACTATTATGATATAAAATAATCAATACTATCATATGTGTTATTTTCACATTGAACCGTTTAGGAAACATGTCCAACGGACAAAGTCATATTTTCAAGCAACGAATAAACTTTGGCGTGTATACAAAATTAAATTTTAACAATCTTCCAAATTTTAATTAACAATCTACGAGACAAAAAACAAATGACGTATTTTTTATTTTGGTACAGCCCAGTGCAAAAATGTCAAGTTACAGCATTTAGAAAATGTCCGCCAAAAATCTAAACTTATTCATTACGATACTACTCGTATTTAGAAGTTTTTTTTTCCCTTCATACCTTCACAGGCTTAGGACCGTAACTATGTTTCGAAAAATATTTTCGGGTAAAAACTTGAGCTACATTTTTTACTTCATAAATGGGCTCCAAATACGATACTTAATACCTGTGGGTATACAACAGATGTTTAACTTTTAACGTATTTTATTAATATCAGTAAGAAAGATTGATTGATTGATATTTAAGACATGCCTCACTGGGCCACACAGAGCCATCTAGTCCCAAATTAAGGTACTATTAAGTACCCTGTCGTATGGGGTACTAGACAACCAATAATCTTACTTATATACTTTTTTTTTTGTAAATATGTACATACTTATAATGCATAGAAAACTACCAGACCAGTACAAACAGACATGCTCATGCACACAAATATTAGTACTGTGCGGGGATCGAACCCGCGACCCATGGCTCAGAAGCAGCGTTTACTACCGCTGATCCAAATGGTCGTCGAAGTGAGTGATACGTTTTGGAAATTAGTTATAGCTATTAAGTACTTAACGCCTTATTGGATTAGGTTTAAGTAGAGAGCCAAGATCTTGGAGTCCCGAGTTCGATTCCCGGGTCGGGCAACAAGTGTTTCCAATTTCCAAACATATTTTCTCAGGTTTGTGATCACCAACTCGCATTTGGCAAACGTGGTGATTATGCAAAGGCACAATCCCACGTTTACCAAATCAATCATTGCTGTAGTTACTGATATAGTATTTAATGATAGAGGCATTTTACCTGCATTGGGATAATTATAGGTTTTTAGTTAGTTATCAGTTGCAATGCACTAATCACTCCGTTTAACTAAGAAAGTTCAAAAATTGTGGAACGGGCCCCGATTAAGTTTATTTTCCCCAATGACTACAACCCCAACACTTTTTATAGCTAGAGTGAATAGGTTGCTTTTGGATAAGCTCGCTCTTTTTTAGGCTTCCTTTCAACTAGATTTCAGTGTCAAGTTAAGAGCAAGATCATCAACAATAAAGAATAAATATCTCAGACAGTGCCATAAATTTGACGAACACTGGCATCTCCATCTTATTACCAATGCTGGAGAAAAGCGAATAATAAACTAAAATGGAATGAGCAGCTCTTTATTCTAGCCTCAAAAGAATTTAATTTATAACGTCAAGAGAAAAAAATCGGAATTCCAAGGCGCAGGAAATAATGTGGTGCGCAAACTAAGAAGAATGCCATGTTAAACGGAGAGAAATCTTGGCAGTAACTTCATTCTGCATCTTAATGGTTTACGACGTTTTATGGAGAGAAAATATTTTCGTATTATGGAAAAAATCGCCATCCAAGCGTGTCTTCTAATTTTGATTTTATTTCGTTATGATTTTACTTGTTTTTGTTAGAAAATTATTTTTGATAATTTATATTATACCAGCTTACCCCCGCGAACTTTGTATAGCCTCAGTAATTTGATTTTGACGTCTTAAATAACATAATCATCGAACATGGCGTTTGCTTTACCAAATAGCCTTACACCGCCATCTGTTAGAATCGTTTGGAACTTACAGTTTGTTAAATAATAGACAAATAATTAGGTAGAAAAATAATAAGACTGTAAATTGTGTTAGAAACTATCTTTTAAGTTGGATCAAACTGCACATAGTGTGCACAATTTTGATCAAATCCTTTCTGTAGTTTAGGATTCCATCGCGGACGAATAACGTGACACGGAATTTTTATATATGTAAGTATTATGATTTATTATACTAGGGATTGGTAAGATTATCAATCTTACTATAAAAATTATCATGAATGCGAAAGTTTTAGTTCATGTTTGTTACCAACTCAATCACGCCAGAACTGGGTTCGGTTTATATTTTACACTGAGATGATAGTCTACTTTAGTCACATAGGCTACTCACTTATCAACCCGAAAAATATACAGCTCCTAGCTAAAATCATCAGTTAAAATCAGTTTTATTTCTGCAAATAGGCCCCAGGAGGCGCTTTTACACGTCCCAATATTTAAACCTACCACCGCTTCGGGACAAGTCTGGGCTAGTGCCGAAAAGAAGCAGCGCAAGAAACTCGGTCACTATTTTGTCAGCCTCTTTTTAAATAAATTTTTACAAGGTAAGGTAATTTTTACGAGGTTTAAGCAAGTACGAGCTGGGACAACTTAATGTCATACATTTCTATCATTTAAATAATCATTAACAGTGTAATAGCCCTTTTTCATTGAAATAATATTGACATACGATTTAAGTTTATGTACAGGTAGTTCAGTAATATCCTTTGGTAATTCGTTGAAAATATGAATACAATTTCCCATAAACGCGGATATAGCGGATAAACATGTTTGACTTACATATTGAAAGGGATATACTGATTACTTCCATAGTCACTATCACTAGAGTTAATTGAGAAATCACGTGAGAACTGTTCCTTCGTGATCATGATATGGTATCAATCAATTAAGTCTATTGAAAGCCCCGTTGGTCTAGTGGTTTAAATACCGGGCCAGATCTCGGGGTCCCAGGTTCGAATCCCGGGTCGGGCAACAAAAAAAAAAGTTTCGAATTTTCGAACGTTGCTCGGGTTTGTGATCACCAACCCGCATTTGGCAAGCGTGGTGATTATGCCAGTACACCCATCATTGCTGTGGTAACTTGAATTCAATGATGGAGGCCTTTTCCCTGCAGTGGGATGATTATAGGCTGTTACTTTTTTTTTACTTTTTACTTAAGTCTATTGAAAGGGACGTACATATACTTTTAGGGTTCCGTACCCAAAGGGTAAAAACGGGACCCCATTACTGAGACTTCGCTGTCTGTCCGTCGCTCTGTCACCAGGCTCTATCTCAAGAGCCGCGATAGCTAGACTGTTGAAATTCTCACAAATTATGTATTTCTGTTGCCGCAATAACAACAAATACTAAAAACAAAATAAAATAAATATTTAAGGGGGGCTTCTATACAACAATCCCTTTTTTGGCCTTTTAGGTACGGAACAATTCGACCGCGAGTTTTCAGTGATACAGGGGTTTTACCATGTACCTTAGTTTTTAGAGTTTCCGACATTTCAGCACCGATCACGGAAGAACTGATCACTGTGTTGGAAAATCATAGAAAACCACGTACATGGTTTAAACCCCGAATCAATTAAGTAAGTAAATCATTTTAAATTGACTTCGTAAGCCAAAGAATCTTCTTTGACTGGCAACACGAAATGATCCGTGACAATGATGGTCAGCGTTTTTGCGTTGCGACGATGCCTGCGATGGCCTTAATGAGGTCGGCGAGCGAGACAGATATAAGTCTCAGTGCTGCCATTATGTGAACTGGTGCCACAGTGCATGGAAAAGGAACAGTGAATCGTAAACGTCTTGGTACCGTTTGGCTAGGAAATAAATAAATAATCTTTATTCATTATAATGCCTCGTAGATCTAATGATTTAAACATCGGGCCAAGATCTCAGGGTCCCTGGTTTAAACCCCGGGTAGGGTTATAAAAAGTTTTATATCTTCGAACATTGCTCGAGTTTGTGATCACCAACCCGCAAATGGCAAGCGTAGTGATTATGCCAGCACACATCGTTGCTGCGGTAACATGATTTCAATAATGGATGCGTTTTCCCTGCAGTGAGATGATTAAAGGCTGTTCCTATTTGCAATAATAGTATATTATATAGTATAGTCAAAGACTGTTTAGCAGTTATTAGCGCCCAACTCAAACATTCATCATTATTACAATCTAGACATAAAGATTATCTGAATGACAGTGTAAGAGTAAACAATATAATAATTTAATTTATCGTATTGTTACGAGGTTCCTCTTTCTGCAGCCCTAACCACCGGTAGCTTAGGCTATGCCCCGCTACCGACGGCGCACTAGGTTAGGTTTTTTAATGTTTTTGTTTTTTTATAATACCTAATGTCGTTAAAACCTAGGTTAAGTTATATTAATAAAGAAGTGGATAATAGTTGTAAGACATATCGCACAGGGCCACACAGAGCCATCTAGTGTCAAATTAATCAACTATTAAGCTCACACTATGAGTACTAGACAACCGAAAAACCTACTTAGATACTTTTTTTTTGTAAATATACACTTATTACTCATAGAAAACATCCAAGCCGGTACAAACAGACATGTTTATGCACACAAAAGTTTGTACTGTGCCATACCGAACCCGCGACCCATGGTTCCATGGAATATCCAACCGGTCTCCATAATGGACGATACGGCCGTCTGTTGACTGTCGCTTTTGAATTAAAGTCACATGAAATTGAATAATATGCTATTTTTATTAACTGTTAAACATTAAATGTGTTATCAGTATTGAAACTTAAATAAATATGTCTCAGGCGGGACTCGTATCAAATTATAAGACGATCAATTACAGATGTTTAACATATTACTGAACTGATATCATGGACGTATATTTTCAAATTTGTCGTCCTTAAAATTGTTGTTTGTTGTAAAACTATAAAGGGTTTTAATCACTTACTTTACTTCGGCACAGGGCTTTTTTTTGTAACGTTATTTTCATAAAAAAATGATTGAAAAACGTGGCTGCTGTTTAAATAATGATAAAATAAATAAACGTGGACAACATCACATACATTGTTCTGATCCCAATTTGAATAACTATTTAAAGCATTCGTATTTTGGAAACCAGAAACAACGAAGGTACCACAAACACCCAGACCCGAGAAAATGTAGAAAAACACTTTTTTTCTACATTGACCCGTCCGGGAATCGAACCCGAGAACTCCGCAGGCGACACCTTGAAAACCGGTGTGTACGCCACTCCGCCACGGAGGTCGTCCGTCCGTCGTGCTGTTATGTTGCATAACTGCCATAACCTAAATTCATTTCACGTTAAAAAGCCAATTAATTTTATTATTCTTATTTAACATTATATTTCAACTGATAGGCATGAAAACGTTTAGTTTTCAACGAAAAGATCAATAAAGAATATATTACCGATTCTTAAATTAAACTATTAAGAGTTTCAAATATATTATGGTATGATATTGCTATATTTTGTGTAACTATATCTGCATCAAGCAGGTACACACGGCGGCACATCAGACTATACATGTTGACTTTGAGACCGCCTTTATGCCCTAAGTAATAAAAGCTGTTATCGCAGTTTAACTGTTTAACTTGATGTGCTGTCGAGTGTACATCAATATGTTGTGCAGGCCACTCAACTTTATTTTTGCAAACTGACACTATCAGGAAATTAAGATGTCCCAGTGTATAGCCTAATGTGCTGTCATTTGTACAGACAACAGACGTCAACCTACCACAAAACGTCAAATTTTCTCAATTGATATAGATCTCTACTTGTTGGACCTAAAGTTGAAAATCAATTCTGACCTTTAACTTTTTGGGTAGGTTGACCTGCTTTTGTCTGTACAATAAAACCATTTTATTTTCGTTGTACCAATCCCGATTTCGGCACGTTGAAATAACGAGTATCTTTGGGTATTTGTAAGAAGTTGTGATACTGTTCCTTAGTATTCTGTGTCTGAGTTTGCTAACGACCTCAAAAAGAATACGAAAAGGGATTTATGGGTCACAGAGACTGCCATCGATATTGTACGTTTTAGTGTTCGGTAATGTTCTTTTCGACTCCAGGATTCGGGATTCGGCTTTCGGGATGTTAAGAGCTATTTTTATGGAAATAGCATTGGGGATTGTGTGTCTTTTCTTTACTGTCATTACTTTGCAATTTTTTACGCATTCGATACAACGGGAAAAACTGAAATTGCATTGAATAATTTTATCTTCTATGTTTTCTAAATTATTTTGTTGAGTTGACACAAGCAAAGAAAAACACCTTCTTATTTAGCACTTGGAGTTCGAAAATGACCAGTGCTAGATAGAAGATACTGGTTCCTGTTTTTTCTTCTGAAGAATGACATATTTCTTCTCTTCCAATGAAGAAAAATTCCCAGAAAGTACTAAACCTCCTTTATCTTCCAATAAAGGTTCTTTTTTAATAAAACCGTCATTCTTCTGAGAACTATTTAGAAAAAACATTATTTTAGAAAAATACTCTTATTAGAATAGCTAGGCTTTTTGAAAGATATTTCAATAAAGTATACATTTCTTAAAAAATTCAAAATCTTCTTTTCAGCACTGGCTACTAGCGATCGCCAAGTGCCTGTCCATCAATTTATAGAGCCCCGATGCCTTACTTTGCAACACGAAGCTTGTATTTACGGATATATCTGTCTCTTTTAGACAATTTAAGACATCTGTATGAGTGATAAAGGCAGATAGATTCGAATATACATTGTGTTGCGGAGTAAGGCCCTGTGTGTGTGCACTTGTTTGCGTGGATCTGATAATGACGACACTACTTTGTTATTGCTTATTCCTATAATTAAAAGCATTGCAAATGTTTTATGCTTTGCTAGTCTTTATCGATAATTTAATGTGTATTGCAAAGTTATGTTTTGTAGAAATGTGTATTTTATATTTAAGTGTTTTATTGGAAAACTACTGGGGTGGATGAGTGATTAAATAGAAATATTCTACCGACTTAAATATATTCTATAATAATATTGTTAATAAGTCTACTAACGGATCGTTGTCGCGTATAATATTAGTTAGGTATATAACCTTTATAACAATTATACGGACGACCCGTTAGTAGATTTAGCAACAATATTATGTGTCCAAATCGCGACAGTTTAAAATCATTTATATTCTATAATGATACTAGCGGCCCGCATGAGTAGACACTGGTATTTACCAGAACATTTTAATTAATAAATGCGGACAACATCACATACATTGTTCTGATCCCAAAGTACGTAACTATTTAAAGCATTTGTACTGTTGGTATCAGGAACAACGGTGGTACCATACCCAGACCCAAGAAATGTAGAAAAAACACTTTTTCTACATTGAACCCGCCTTGGAGTAGGCGACACCTTGACAACCGGTGTGTAAGCCACTCCGCATGGAGGTCGTGAAAACATTTTATGGTTATAAATTTTAACATACTCTTGGTAGAAGTCTTCTTTAGTCCTAAGCTATGAGAAGTTTTATAAATGATTCCGTGCGAGTGGATTTTGCAATTTAAAACTAATCCACCGACTATCTTTCATATACAGGGTTACCGGTAATTCGATACATTTCTTTGGAAGGGTAAAAGTAGAGCTCATATTTTGCAATAGATTTTGCCGTGTAAAAAAAAAGAATAAATAAATCTACCTAATCTAGCAAGTTCACGTGGATGACATAAAGTTTTAGAGTATTTCAAATTATGTTCAATCAAAATTTGTATATTATAATAGCTACTTAGTCTTAATTCAAACTTTTTTATTAATATAACTTTAGAGTATTTCTACATTTTATTTTTATTCAGATGAAGTGTTGAGATGTTAGATATCATACATAAAAATAGCATCAAAAGGAGACATTCATATAGGAGCAGTTCAAAAATAAAAGCACAAAGCCTTGAATATCTTAAAAATTAATCACCACCGGCTAGGGTATAATCATGAAAAAATCAATTGCAAATAAGCTCTACTTTTACTCCTCCAAGGCAATGTATTGAATTAACGGTAACCCTGTATAAAAATCAGCCCATGTGCTGTACCAGCCTATTATCTACTATATTGTCATATTTCATTCAGATACGTTCTGCTGTTTTGGCTGATCAAGTTACAAAAATCCATTCAAATATTCGCATTTATGACATTAGTAAGATAAGAAATAATATTAATATAATATTTTTTAAGACATACCTCACCGGGCCACACTGAGCCATCTAGTCTCAAATTAAGGTACTATTAAGTACCCTGTCGTATGGGGTACTAGACAACCGATAAACTTACTTATATACTTTTTTTTGTAAATACATACTTATAATACATAGAAAACACCTAGACCAGTACAAACAAACATGTTCATGAACACAAATATTTGTACTGTGCGGGGATCGAACCCGCGACCCATGGCTCAGAAGCAGCGTTAACTACCGCTGATCCAAATGGTCGTCATATATTGCATATATTCCAATTTCATATTAACTATGCTTCATATGCACGTATTGGTACGAGGCATAGTTAATATGAAATTGGAAGTGTGTAATAATCCTGTCAATATTGAGTCAAAGACAATCAAAATGCAATTAAGGTCACATACGCCTATTAAAACGTTTTACTGGAATCAAACGTGATCGTTATTGCTGGCAGGCAAGCGCATGACTACTGACCTTACACAAATTCAATACAGTTAATGCAATTTTATGTTGCGAATAAAAAAAAGCATAACTTATGTTAAGACAGCGTGTGGAAACGAGTTAAGGCAACATAGTTACTAAGTTAGTTGCACTTAGGTTTTTTTTCGCACTTATAAAGAGTCTTAATTGGGCCTTTGTTCAGTCCAGATGCCAGGGCCATTTCAGGTCAGTCCAGAAACCCAATAAGCCTCGTATATCTCTTGAGTGCCTCTTGAATGGACTAAGATTCCTTAAGGAATTCTGTCCGTTGTGTACTTACGCTGTTGCACTGCGCTATCACATACTCTGGTGTTTCCTTTTCAATCAGACATTGCCTTCATAGAGGACTCTCTGTTATACCTATATTGAAGAGATGCTTATTTAGAGCACAATGACCGGTTTTAATATCTGTAATTTATACTCGGACTTTTCTGTCCTGGTGACAATTTTGCTAGACAGGTTTTTGTTTATGTCGTTTAGAGCTAGTTTGATAGACTTCGGTACCAGTCATTGCCTACATAGAGAACTCTCTGTTACACCTATATTGAAAAGGTGCTTATTTAGAGCACAATGACCGGTTTTAATATCTGTAATTTGTACTCGGACATTTCTGTCCTGGTGACAATTTTGCTAGACAGGTTTTTGTTTATGTCGTTTAAGCTAGTTTGATAGACTACCAGACCAAAGCGCAAAAGCCATCTTTACCATATCTATCTAATAGGTATCTCATCTCTACCATTACCTACAAGTGTGGCTAAGCAATTTTTTCTAATGGTCAGGCCAATTTTTAGTATTTGTAGGATTGTGATAATGACGATATTATTAAATCAGTTATGTTTGTGAAAACATCTGCAAATATATTTTGAATACGAGTATTAGGGGTTAAAGTATGAAATTGCCGTTTTGTATGGACAAAATCGAGAAAAGTCATTTTTCATACTAACAATTTTTTAGTTTTTTTTAAAACGCCTGAACCGTTTTCGATGCAATTAAAGGTGAAAGTTAGATGGTTATAAAGCTACGCAATATAGTATTTAAATTTCTGAAAATCAAAGTATATAATACAAATATACTTAATAGAAGCAAGAAGGTCAGCTGACACATTTTAAGGGGTCTTTTCAACGACTTCCTTTGAAGTAATAGGAACTAGTATTGCATTTTTTTTTAGTCAAAATTTACTTTATTTAGTTTTTGATACAATACAAAAAGAATTACGCAATAATATGACTATACTTAAGAGCTATAAACAAAATAAAAAGTGGGAAAATAATCGGCAATTTCATACTTTAACCCCTATTATTAACACATTGGCTAACAATTTATTTGATATATCCGATAGATATCTGCAGCAAAACATTTAACACCTTCACATCCGCACTCTCACTTGCAGTTCCCAGGGCTCCCCTCCTACGGTGATAAGTGCAAATACAAAGGGTGAGGGCTCATAGATTCCGCTTGATTTATACCCTCCCACCCCTATCCATAGCAATCCATCACAGAGAATCCGATAGTGTTTGCTTGCGGTAGATTTATTGGAAGCCGATCGATACTTCGCGATGCCGTTAATGAAAAACTGGCAAGCTGATAAAGATGAAAGATTTATGGTCTACATTAAAAATGACACAATATAGGTCAGCCTATAAACACTTTGGCAGTCGATGCTGTCTTAAATAGGATATCACAATCACTTTAAGTATAAATATGAAAAGCAGAATGAAAAGGAGTTTTTTTTTTTAATTTGGGCAGTTTTAGGAATGATGATAGTCTGATATAATACCATTGCTATTAAAGCTATCATGTTTTCTGACAAACGCTGGGTAAGGCAGTTTGATTGTACATTAATTAGTTATGCAATGTTGTTGAAAATCAAATGCTGTCGTGTTAAAAGTCCGTGTAAAAGTATGTAATATAAACGATTTTAAGATATCCCTGTTTTAGCTCTCACCTAAGTTTATTTATTATGATGATAATGTCTGAAAAGCAATATTCCTGCAGTGATGATAAAAACCAACTTAAATTTTTTATCGAATTTTTCAATTTCATATCAAAAAATTAGAGTAGATGCACAATGAACATAGTGTTACGGCTTATTAATGTATGTATATAATGTTTTGCAATATCATGAAACACAGTGATAGCTACCAAAAAAAGAACAAAAAAACCAAGATATTCATAATAAAACCCTGTTACTAGGCAAAAGTCACAGGCAAATCTAAAGAGTTAAAATGACTGCAAAGGCTTAAAAATAAGGTTGCAGATCTGTTGCTTACAATAAATGGGGTGGGTTTCTAGTTTTGTTTAAGTAACAACACCACATGGAACGAAAAACTTATTGATTTTGTATAAAGTTCAGAAAAAGTAGTTTTATTACTGCAATTTGGGGTGGTGGGATCTACCTCCTAGTGGTCCACCCTGGGCAACGGCGCATCTTTGGTTTTCTAACCAATGATGACGGCTAACAGATCTGTCTGCGGTGGAAGGCTTCGTAAGAGGTCGCTTGGATGCTACCACCCTCCTACCGGAGTCCAGCGCCAAACAGTTTTTCAGTGTTCCGTTGGTGTGTGGGAGAACCAGTACCTCTGGGTAAGCTCACTCCATCTTAGGCTTCTTTTTAACCGTATAGTTAAGTATGTTGTCAAGAGCAAGCCGATTATTTATAAAAAAAATAGGCCCTAGGAAGAGCTAATACACGTCCCGATATTTTAACCTAACACTGCTTCGAGACTTACAGTGCTTTTATGAAGCAGCGCATAATAATTCGTCCTAATGTCAGCATATTTTTATGTATGAGTGTTTACAACAAGATAAATATGCTAGTGCGAGCTAAGACAATTTATTGCCATACATTTCTATCATTAATAAAACCTATCTTACCAAGCGTCACACATCCACACATGAAGCTATCAAAAAACTGACAAGGCTTCAATATGCGCAGACGTAGATCCAACTTTTGATTTATGGTTTGAATTTGATCCGAATCCAAACAATAGAACGTTTTAGATTCTGGTTTTTGCCATTTTATGGAAACTGCGGTATTTGTGGAATACTCCTTAAATAAAATTGGAATAAAAAGTAAAAATAGGTTTTCATCCAATCTATAAACGTGAGTGTTTTTTCAAAACAATTTCATTATTACATATAAAAACAAATGCAAATTCAAGTCATTTTTACAAATTAAAATTCAAACTTGTATAAACAGTAAGTCTCTTTTAATTGTCAGAAACTACTTTCCATAAAGGAAATACCTAACAAGTTTTTATGAAAAAGATTTCATAAAATGAATAGCCAACTGAGAGTCGGTGCTAAACAAGCAACGAATATTATCAAGCTTCGTCTTAAATTTATCGATAGAAATTTAGTTAAAAAGTTTAAAAATGAAATTCATTATTTCCTTTTGACCCCAAAATTGACGACCAAAGCAATTATAAAAGTTATTTGATACGAATATGGTTTAAAAATTCAGGATCACTTAACACGTTCACATCAGAATGTTTGCTTTTATGGAGAGATTAAAATTATTTTGTGTTTGTGTTTGCTTAATTTCCTCGTTTATGGTTTAATTGATTAAAAGAGGAATTTCATACAGACAAACATCTTATCGATATGTCGACTCATCGGAGGCTACCGGGTTCCTTCGGTCAGGCTTCGGATCTTTACTTACTGGTACAGGTCTCGGGGTCAGCTGGGGGAGTGGGTAGAGGCCTGGTGGGTCTATCTGCTTCTGTCGGACCCACGATAATTTTCGCAGTAGGTATAAGCCTCCATTGCCTGCATCGCACACTCAGCTTCGTTTCTCTCAATTTATCTATTCCCCTTTCAAATATCTTTCGATCCTTCATACGCATCTCAAGATTATTAAAAGGACAACAATAGGTCTTAGATGATTCAGATTTATTCAAACTAACAGATATGTATTTTTAGCAGAAAGTATGAATTAAACGCCCCGTTGGTCTAGTGGTTTAAATACCGGGCCAAGATCTCGGGGTCCCAGGTTCGAATCCCGGGT
The DNA here is from genome assembly GCA_949315895.1 of Anania crocealis. Taxonomy (NCBI): domain Eukaryota; kingdom Metazoa; phylum Arthropoda; class Insecta; order Lepidoptera; family Crambidae; genus Anania; species Anania crocealis. The sequence continues at coordinate 1,531,607 of OX438880.1, forward strand.
CAGGCAAAAAAAAAGTTTCGAATATTCGAACGTTGCTCGGGTTTGTGATCACCAACCCGCATTTCGCAAGCGTGGTGATTATGCCAGAACACCCATCATTGCTGTGGTAACTTGAATTCAATGATGGAGGCCTTTTCCCTGCAGTGGGATGATTATAGGCTGTGACTTTTATGAATTAAGAGTATGAAATTATGTTTAAAACTTTTTAAGCAACTAAAATGCTAATGTAAACTAAGAATAATAACTTGAATAAAAACTTCGACTGCCTAAAGTGGGCCAGTGCCTCGAACCCAAAACTTTCCGCTTGCCGTGTTTTTGTTTTAACCATAGAGCTTTGACGACCGTTTGGATCAGCGGTAGTAAAACGCTGCTTCTGAGCCATGGGTTGCGGGTTCGATCCCCGCACAGTACAAATATTTGTGTGCATGAACATGTCTGTTTGTACTGGTCTGGGTGTTTTCTATATATTATAAGTATACATTTACAAAAAAAAGTATATATGTAAGTTTATCGGTTGTCTAGTACCCCATACGACAGGGTACTTAATAGAAGCTTAATTTGGGACTAGATGGCTCTGTGTGGCCCAGTGAGGCATGTCTTAAGGATATTGCTGAACTCCCTGTACATAAACTTAAATCGTATGTTAAAGTTATTTTAATGAAAAAAGGCTATTACACTGTTAATGATTATTTAAATGATAGAAATGTATGGCATTAAGTTGTCCCAGCTCGTACTTGCTTAAACCTTGTAAAAATTACCTTACCTTGTAAAAATTTATTTAAAAAGAGGCTGACAATAGTGACCGAGTTTCTTGCGCTGCTTCTTCTCGGCACTAGCCCAGACTTGTCCCGAAGCAGTGGTAGGTTTAAATATTGGGACGTGTAAAAGCGCCTCCTGGGGCCTATTTGCAGAAATAAAACTGATTTTAACTGATTTGATTTTAACTTAAAATATTTATATTTATTTATTTATAGAGCTACACTAAGATACTAAGACATTGTTTGTTTATTGATTCAAGGCTTAACGATGTAACTTATCAGAGTTTTACTAATGTTTTAGTTTATATCCGCAACATTCAAAGTGTTTTCACAAATTTATTAATCGTTTCTTTATTATGTTCTTAAGCAACACAATTGCTATTGTTTATTGGAAATACAGTAAACAGACGATTAAAATAGTTAGTAATAGATACAACTCGTAATTTAACTGTCCTCTGCCCGAATACCAAAGATATTGCTTGCAGCGGCGACCTAAATAGTTTTCAAGGCGGCCATAACTTAAATATCTATAAATTCCAGTATCAGAGACAGTGCCAAGCGGTTATCTTTTCAATCAATAGTTGGGTTAAGTCCGTTCCGAATTGCATTGTCATGAAAATTGGCTTGGATTAGAATAATTGCTTTTAAGATAAACGGCATGATAGATATGGTAATTGATTAGTTAGTATTCCGATGACGTTGTTTCGGAGCAAGGATCAAAAATGTTTGGGTACCCTCACTAAACTACGCAACTTCGAAATGATAAGGATGTTCGAATCATCAGTTTGAATCGAATCATTCTTAAATGGTTTTCATGCAAACGACTGGCACACATATACAAAACAGAGTAGCTTAGAACTTATTAGTATTAGGATGCATCTTAAAGACACATATTTTACAAATAGTTCGAAGACATACAAATTATTTTCAAGGCTTTTTTAAATTGTGCTACAAGATATTGATTTTGCCATATTATATTATTCCAGATGAAAGTACTCTATAGGTTTTAATTCTCTTTGGATGTATAAAAAATGGCCTGACGTGGAGGTATATCACCGTATCTTAAAATCTAACTTTTAAATATTTGTAAAAATACTTTTGTATATTTATAAATGTCTTGAAACAGTTCTTTTTTTTCTTGAAATAAATTGCTGGTTAAAATTGAAAATACAATGACTTAATTATTTTCTACTGCTTTAGATGGGACTTAAACCTAAAAATCACAATTTATAATCTTTAATCAGACGGATTTTCATCAGACATTATTTTAAATATGACCAGGCGTATAACAAGTTTTATATGCTTGGTCATATTTTAAACATCTAAGGTTACATGTAAAGTATCCGGATTTTTGCGGGCTCAGCTTGTGGATCAATTTGAATGTTATTTGATCACCTCCTAAATTGATGCTTAAGAGGAAACGCCACTTCCGTTTTTCCATACAAACGTAGTCCCCTTTTTCCTCCCTGGATAATGCCAGTAGAGCAATAATTTTTATTAGAAAAAATTATAGCCACTATTAACATGTTTCTGTGTTTTCTGTTTTTTAAATTAATGAATAAAAAAGATATGAGCCCTCAAAAATCGAAAAAATTCGCCAGATTTTCCGCTGTGTTTAAACATACAGAAAACAAATTTGGCTATATTAAAAAAAAGGAAACAAACGAACACGGCCAAAACATTTCTTTAATTTTTAATGAAAAAAGTCTAGTTTTGGAAAAGTGATCAGGGGACTACGAAACGTTGATTTGGTGTGTTTTTAGTAGGTATTTTCGGTCCAAGAAGCAGTTGTCTCTATCACACTCTGCGGTGAATGCGTTTGGCACTGCGCGACAGCAATAGATTTTACAAATACCTATTTTTCTATTCTCTCGCCCGTAGTGTTTCCCTTTAAGCTACAAATTCCTTAAAAAAAAAAAACAGTATTCGATTTTCAAATAACCAAACATCCTTCCATTATTCCACCGGCACGCTCTCTGATTCGTCAAGTAAATACGCCCAGCTTTCAATTCTGACCGGTACATAGTTATTAACGTTTGAACCGGACACAGCACCGTCGATTCCCGAATTCGAAATTCGAACGCAATGCCGAATCGACGAATCGACGTGTGCTCAAAGATATGTAAATGCCTAATTGAGCGATAGATTGGGAGAGAATAAATTAGGCGGCATTACTGTCCGGATGTGCGGCCATGTTTGTTTAGGGTCGGCCGTATTTTTGGTGTGTCTGCCGATAGTTCGCCGCAACTGTTAATTGTTCTTGAATGAGTGTTGTTGATGAACAGTAAGTACTTCTTGTGTTGAATTTATGCCTGTAATTATTAGTTTAAATAAGACTTTGTATTCGCTACTCGAGTTGGAACACAGAGTGACAGATTGTTAGTATTTATTTATTAATTTATTAACAATTTATTGCACATACAAAAAAACGGTACTAATGGCGGACTTAATGCTAAAAGCATTATCTACCAGTCAAACACTAGGCCAAGCAGAAAATGAGTGAAAATTTTAAATATACAAATAAAACTTATATGCTATACTTTTAGACTGTTGGAATGTTTCCAACCACGCCATATTATATTTGATGACAATGACATTTAAGACGTCAGAATAAAGTAGGTACTATTCTGAGGCGATACGGAGTTCCCGGGGTCCGCTATTAATATTGTAAAATAATCAATGTCTAAATCATCATCATATTTCTGTCCACAGTTGAACACAGGGATTTCAAAAGATAGGATTTTGCGATTATCGCCACACCTGGCAGGCGGACTGGCGATTGCAGTTTGGCCAATGATGGAGGGAACACGCTGCTGCCGGGCTTCTACATTACTCCTTTTGTCGCCTCTTACGGCACCCACAAGAACAAAAGTAATGGTGCTATTCTTTGAAAGTGCGGCGCACCACACGACACGGCGGCACCACACGACTCAACTTATTAAATGATTTAAATTGTACAAAACAACTATTTTTAGTACTCAATTTGAGGGCCTGGTAGGATTTATGGATCGATATCCATCGATCGCCTATTACGGAGCGACTATGCCCTTAAAACATATCCCTATTTTACTACCGATCATGGAATGTAGTACACTTTTATGCAATCAACTAGCTGTTGCCCGCGACTTCGTCCGCGTCAATTTCTGTTATTACGATCACGATTATTTTTGCAACATTTTTCACTGGACGCTTCGCTCCTATTGGTCGCAGCGTGATTTTATATAGCCTAAGGCCTCAGCCTCGAATTTCGCGGGCAGCGGCTCGGGAGCGGCGCGGCACTGCAAATGTATGGACAAGTCGCGCCGACGAGCGAGGGCGCATACATTTGCAGTGCCCACGCCGCTGCCGTGCCGCTGCCCGCGAAACTCGAGGCTGAGGCCTAAAGCCTTCCTCGATAAATGGACTATCCAACACATAAATATTTTTTCAATTTGAATCAGTACTTCTAGAGATCAGCGCGTTCAAACAAACAAACTCTTCAGCTTTATAATATTAGTATAGATATTTACCTTAAATTGTTTCTTATTTTATTGTTTCGTTAGGTGAGTTAGGTATACGGTAGAACAAAGTTACCTTTATAAGTAAATTTTTGAAGTGAAAACTTCTTTAGCGGCGGTGATGCTGATCGAAAAAGCGTAAGATCGAGGGGAAGGGAGAGGAACTAGTATCTCCCACTCTTTCTACCGTGCCTGAGTGTGCTGTTTTCTATTATTTTTGAAGTGAAACTTCTTTATCGGCGTTGGAAAAAATTTACCGTCACGTTTTGCGTCAAATTTTCGTCACATTTTTCGGTTACGCGCCATCTTTTTCTTGCCCCTACCACGGTTGGTTCAGACGATAGCAAAAAGGTAAAGTGAAATAATATTTAACCAATTTAACCAATTTAACCAATTTAACCAATTTAACCAATTTAACCAATTTAACCAATTTAACCAATTTAACCAATTTAACTAATTTAACCAATTTCTGGAAAGTTGCGTTAAATTTTCGTCACATTTTTCGGTTACGCGCCATCTTTTTCTTGCCCCTACCACGGTTGGTTCAGACGATAGCAAAAAGGTAAAGTGAAATAATATTTAACCAATTTAACCAAATTAACCAATTTAACCAATTTAACCAATTTAACCAACTTAACCAATTTAACCAACTTAATCAACTTAACCAACTTAACCAACTTAACCAACTTAACCAACTTAACCAACTTAACCAACTTAACCAACTTAACCAACTTAACCAACTTAACCAACTTAACCAACTTAACCAACTTAACTAATTTAACCAATTTAACCAATTTAACCAATTTAACCAATTTAACCAATGTAACCAATTTAACCAATTTAACCAAATTAAACCAATTTAACCAATTTAACTAATTTAACCAATTTCTGGAAAGTTGCATGTAGATCATTTTTCGAAAAATAAGGCCATAAAGAAGTTTCACTTCTTACGTGTGTACACTAGTACACGCACAACTTTTTTGTTATTATTATAAAAACACAGTATTTGTATAAATAAAAGTCTTGTTTATGTATATGAATAGTTCCTTTACTAATTACTTACACTAAAAGAAGACTAAATGGTTCAGAATGTACAGAAATACTCTCACAGAAGCATTAATTAAATACTCGTTAAGTAAATATCAAACATTTCAAAGGAATAACATGTCTGGTAGTAAAAAAAATCTAGATATTTTCTTTATCTTTCTGATTATTACGTGACTAAAACAAAATGTTTGAATGTAAATGAATTAGGTTATGGTATCAGGCTTTAGAATGCAAATATTACTTGTTTACTTCTTTAGAACACGCTAAGCAAAGGAGAGATAATTAAAAGCAAAGCAATTTGTTTATTTGTTCCTTTTTTGAAACAAATTAATAGACATTTCGAAACATGTTGAGGTTCGTTTTTCAAAGATAAATCAAGGTAGTTGTCTTGTGACGACAAGTCAACTCAAATGTTATGTTTGATGTTTAAGAAAAGGTAAACTAAGAATGATAGACAATTGTTGCGTTATTTGAAGGAGGCCTACGTACATCAGTGACCGGACAATGGCTGTTGATTTTGAGTCAGTTCTTAGTAACAGTTCTTTTCGCAGAAAGCGTTTAATGTTACGGCACTATCTCATAGTTTAAAATATTGGAGCTTTACTTCAAAATTTGACTGGTTTTATATTGTAAAGGAGACAGCCGGACCCTTTGTTCCTCGGCTGGAATTATTCTCAAAAGTCATGCGTCACACATTAAAAACTCGATTAAGTCTTTGAACCCTGAGTCATGAGCCTTTTAGGAGTCTTCGACTATGACTCGAGTTTTATTTTTAGACTGAGTCAATTTAAAAAGAACTCGGTCAAGTCTTTGAACCCAGATTCATGAGCCTTTTAAGAGTCTTCGACTATGACTCGAGTTTTATTTTTAGACTGAGTCAATTTAAAAAGACTCGATATGTTTAAACGAATCAGTCGTGACGAACGGACACCAACATTTTAAAAAGACTTTACACGCATCGAAATTGAGATCCTTTTTTTTTCGTCGGTTAAAAACAAATAAACGAATGTCCACAAAAATGTCGGTAATGTAACTAACTTCATAATAAATGCTGTCTCAACATTTCCCGGCCTTTGGGCGGGACGTATGACATATTTTGCTCCTTACCTCCACCACAACGTCAACTGACGTTACTTGTGGGTCGCTCGAAAATCGATCTTATCACATCGGAATATGACGTCGTGACGTGCATAGAGACGCTTCAACTTACGTTGATTAAAGCTAGCGGCGTCTGTTTTTCATTTTACGGTTATTAAAAAGGCAAGGACTATTTTGGGAGAAAAACGTTCTGAAGCCACCATCAGCGAAGTGGCTTAAAGTGTAAGACTAAAAAAAGATAAAAATAAGTTTTCAAACTTTCTTGATGCATTGTTACACATAAAACTTGTCACTGAACCGGGATTTACAATGCAATGTTATAATTTATAGGTAAAATCGTATTTACCTTCCTGACATTTCGATCCGATTGCACGAATCAGTCTGCCCGCGACCATGATTCGTGTAATCGGATCGAAATGTCGGATCAGTGAAAAAGATAAAAATTTTTACCTCACATTCACTTTTTTCAAATTTGAGTAGCCAGACTAGGCCAGCTTATCTACATATAGGGTATTTTATCAAAACGTAAATATCAAATAAAAAATCGTATACTTGGTAAAAAGTTATAGTTATTTACTAAAATGCTTATAATTGAGAACTCAAAATTGAGAATCCCTTCATTTTTTGTCGGTTAAAAATAAGTGACCTTTGAAAAAGAACCGTGGTTAACCGGCAAAATGCGTGTGCGAATAAATAACTCAACCCTATTTCACATGTATGGACAGTGCCTTTTATCCAACAATGTAATAACTTAATTTTTTATATAAATATTATAATCTATACTAATCTATACTAATATTATAAAGCTGAAGAGTTTGTTTGTTTGTTTGAACGCGCTAATCTCAGAAAGTACTGGTCTGAATTGAAAAATTATTTTTGTGTTAGATAGTCCATTTATCGAAGAAGGCTTTAGGCTATATAACATCACGCTGCGACCAATAGGAGCAAAGCATCAGTGAAAAACGTTGCAAAAATAGTCGCGATAATAATAAAAGAAATCGACGTGGACGAAGTCGCGGAAAACAGTAAGTAATATTATAACCATGCCAATCCATAGCTCACTGGTAATTTAGTGTTATGTCAAAGAAACATTTTCTTTTGTGAGAGGAGTTTTTTAAAGGAAACGGAAGATTTGTAGTCATTTATCATGTTAAACAAATATTTAGCGATTCCCAATGCTAACCGTAACAATAGTCTCTTAGAGTAAACGTGAAGGTACAGACATGGCAAAACTTTAAGGGTTCCTTGTCCAGATGCTGTAGGTACACTGAAAAGAGTCCGGAATGAACTTAACAGACTCACATCTTAATAAGTAACAGTCCTAATAACCTTCTCATTCGCTTCTTCCTTGCACCAACCCCCGTAGGTAAGAGCACACATGTCTACGTGCTCACAAAAGCCAGGCAGACGTTGAAAAACGTGAGCCAGGGATTTCGCGTAATATTCGAGCCTTAAACAACCCCCGAGACTTTTTTGGAGTTTCCCAACCTTTTGTTTTATCCATTTTTTTGCGAAAGGTTTCAACGCAACCGCTGAATGTTAAAAGGATGGGTCTTACCAACCTAGGATCCATGAACCGGGAGGAGACGGCTGTGGAATTTGTAAATTACTCATGTTACAATGGCAAGTGTAAACGACCTTATTATCATATAAGTAGAGCACGCTTTGCTCTGTATAATTTTTTTATGGTCATGTGAAAAATAAAGCTCTTTTTAGGGGTAGACATGTCGCGCTCTAAGACACAATCTGAAGTGAATGACATAAATGAAAGAAGTCATTACCTTGTAGTGTGATTCCAATGATGTTATCTTGTGACAATAACCGGGACCGACGGCTTGACGTGCCCTCCGAAGTACGGAAGTGTTTAAGATATGATGCCACAAACGGTCACCCATCCAACTAGTGACCGCTCCCAGAGTAGCTTAACATTCGTGACAGAAACTGATCATTAAGAAGCATTATGCTATGAGCGCTTGCATTGGGCTAAGAGCGCTTTAAGATATAAATATTAGCATAACTTTTTTAATTGCTGCAACAACTGTCGGTAACCTTTGAAATAAATATAATATCAATTTGAATACTTTTAAATATTATAAAATTTAATGTGAATGTCTGGATAGATATTTGTGACTCAATCACGACAGAATGGCTGAACGGTGCACAATCCGTGACCCATAATGATAATGATGAAATTTAATACGGGGATAGACTATATGAAGGAATAGCACTTAAGCTAAATACTGTTTCGGTGGGAAGTTTCTTAACCCGCACGAAGCACCCGGACAACAGCTAGTACTTAACTAAAAGTAAACAAGACAATATGCATCGTTCTGATTCCAAATAAGAAGAACAGACAACGGCAGGTCAACCTACTCAAAAAACTAAAGCTTATTGAATAGATTTTCAACTTTAAGTCCAACAAGTAGAGATCAAGATCAATTGAAAAAACTTTACGTTTTGTGGTAGGTTGACGTACTGTTTTCTGTACGTGCATTTGTTTTTTTGGAAATCAGAAACAACAAACATAGAAACAACACCCAGACCCAAACTAAACTACGTGTCCAAGCTTCATAATATCTTCATTATCTAACACCATACTATAGCAGTGTGCATACTTACATCTGTATTAGAACCAGTAATGCAAGCTAAAGGTAGACTTCGGAGCAATGCGGCTTGCGGCTTGCGTCGTGCGTCATGCGTCACTTGCGGCCCACGCGACCATGCGGCTGTACTTTGAACTAAAGGAGTGTATGAAACCCTTTCTGAGCGACGCATGCGGCCGCGAGGCTCCGCTCGGAAAGGGTTTCATACACTCCTTTAAATCAAAGTACAGCCGCATGGCCGTGTGGGCTGCAAGTGACGCATGACGCACGACGCAAGCCGCAAGCCGCATTGCTCCGAAGTCTGCCTTTAGACAGCTGACATGCAATATCGCATGCTTAGCAATACAAAGGCTACTAAGACACTGAATTGATCCACATAGTGTACGTTTGACAGCGAAATGGTATGTAACAATCACTTGATATTAAATTCAATCCATCTCATCAAAAACACACTCAACGTATTATCAATTTTCGACTCAAACACATTAAGGTAAAGGTTGATATTTGTTGATAAGTTGATGCGCTGTGAACTGCAGAGTTTTCTAATGTAATTAATATTTATCCGGCTAATAAAAATGAAATGTTTGTGACCAGACACAGACAAACTACGTAGCTTTTTAATATTAGCTTTGGCAATGTTTTGACAAGGAATTTTTAATACAGTTGCTCAAAAAGTGGCGTATTGCAGGGACGTATAGCGTTCGGGATGTAGGCTATTACATACTCGAGCTTTTTCTTTACCTTTTCCGAACTCGTGCGTTCTCTTTCCCAACTGTCAAAATAATGTCTATTAAAAAGAAAAAAAAAACAACCACGAAGTTTTTACTAAAAAATCATAGAAGACTTGGCTGTATGGGCATAGTTCCCTTTGCCTACCCGGAATTGGTGAAGAAAACAAAAAAAATCTCTGCTTATATTTTATTAAATTGCTTCATTTTTTCGCAACTGTATTAAAAATAGTTGTTCAGTACACGTGCGTCTGTCAACCCTCACCTTCGGCTGCGCCTCGGCTCGGGTAGACATTTGTCGGAACACTTTGCAATGACAGGCTTTCCGCACTAGTAATGAAATATACTATTAATGTTTTAATTATTTCATAAGCCTAATCTGACTCTTATGACCTAATCCTAATATAATATTAAGAAAAATTTAGCTTAATCCTTCTTTAAGTCTTAGGATATACAAAATCTGCGGTCTGCGTTTTTTTTTACACCCTGTATAACATAGTGTATACATTTGCACAATGCATAATTAGCTGAATGACGTCATTATAAATCTAACATGGCATAAACTACTATCATACGACTTTTATGTTACGTGCTGTAAAAACACTGGCATACATAAATGCACTGATTAATTAAATCTCACATTAATGTGATGTCGCAACACTCACATACTACAGAACAAAGTGAAAACATTATGTTGCTTCGCTTCAATACTTCAGGTCAAAAAATGGAATAACTCGTAACAAACAATTGTACGGGTACAATCCGTCAGCTGCAAGAGATAACGGTACCTAAAAATTCATCAAAGCTTCCAAATTTCCCGGTGATTTTCATAACAATGTCGAAATTTTCCCGATTTTTCCTCTCTACCTTTTTTATCTCTCGTTCGCAACTCGAATAAAGTTTATTTCCGTCGGTAACAACCTTAATTGCTTCCGCTCCGTATCCAATTAGACACATCCGTAAATTTTGTAATAGGACGCGTTTAGGGTCCAGTTTGGGAGTGATAGCTTGGATTTGTGAGGCAAATGGCCGATAGGAGAGGTCAAGCGGGAATACGGAGGCAATTTTTTTTACATGTAACGAATTTAAAATTGTAAGCCGTTAGGATTATTAACGTTGTATGAACAACATTAATTGGGTACATTCTGTGATAATACGTCCGTTCCGTAACCGCATGTTTTTTGACGGACAGAAAAGAAGTTTAAATCTAAAACATTGTCATGTCACCGTAATATTGTAAACTTCGACAGTTCATATTTGAACGACGATGAATTACAATCTTACCTAATAAAAACCGCGGGTTCGATCCCCGCACAGTACAAATATTTGTGTGCATGAACATGTCTGTTTGTACTGGTCTGGGTGTTTTCTATGTATTATAAGTATGTATTTACAAAAAAAAAATATAAGTAAGTTCATCGGTTGTCTAGTACCCCATGCGACAGGGTACTTAATAGTGGCTTAATTTGGGACTAGATGGCTCTGTGTGGCCCAGTGAGGCATGTCCTAAATATTCTATTCTTCTATTCTAACCTAACCTAACCCACCGTTAGTTAATAATCTCACGCGTTGTTTTTTTAAACTGGTAAATCACACAATTTAAGGTGACATAAAGTATCCACAGCGACCTAGACATCAGGCTACACATTTTTGTTGAAACCTCGTACTTATGTCAAATAAGATAAGATTCGTCAATGATGTGCTGTCGGCTGTTCCTCTGTACGTACTACTTTTGATAAAGGCAACCGATTCCGTTGTGTTTAGAGTTCTGTACTTCAATAGAAAATAAAGTTACTCTTATGGGATCATTTTTTGTCCGTCCGTCAGTCCGTCCGTTTGTCTATCACGACCGTTAATTGTTAGTTCAAATTTAAACCATAATGTACTTAAATACAGTCTTTTGAAGCTGTTAAAAAATAACACTATTAAGTTAAGTTTAAAAAAGATACGGTCGCTTATGCCAAGGGAGTCAAAATTTTTAGCGTTTAGGACTAGAACTATGAAATTTGGAAAGTCTTTTTTATTTTTTTATTATAAACATGGACCACAAAACAAGTTTACAGTACAAGAATGTTTTAGGAAAATTATAAATAGATAGACACTACTGTAAACTCAACATAGTTGGTCACATCATAATTATAGGGATAATATACTTTGCGGAGTCAAATCCGTTAAAAAGTTATACCGTCTTAGATTACAAGTTTAGGGATTATAACAATGTAGTATTTGTGGGGGGAGCGTGCACATTACTACACCTCCCCACTTTTGAAAAGACAAACTATTGTTACATTGATTTATTTAAAAGGGGGAGGAGTAGTATGTTTACGCTCAACCCACACATTTATATAGCTTTTGCATACTATATGCTTATGACGGTATAGTCTCACCTAAAAGTACGATTTTATTTTCAGTCTTACTTAAAAGTAAGACAATATTAGTTTTAAACTTTCGCGTTGCATAATTACTCGTATTTAAATGTTACTAAAAATTAAACTTTATTATTTTGACTGAAGTTTTGGTCTGGTTGCACCGACCATGGTCACAGGCTGACTGGAGACGGCGATAAGTCTGTCATGACCGTAAAAACTAGCGAAAACGTTAAAGTGTTTTGTGCCGTGGACTAATTCTCTAGGTCACAGATAACATCCATACTAATATTATAAATGGGAAAGTGTGTGTGTCTGTTTGTTTGTCCGTCTTTCACAGCAAAACGCAGCGACAAATTGACGTGATTTTTTAAGTGTAGATAGTTAAGGGAATAGAGAGTGACATAGGCTTTTTGTCCCTTTCTAACCCCCCACTTCCCTGAAAAAGGGGGGTGGATATTTGTACCTCCCTTTTTGCGTGTCGCAATTTTCAAGGTAGAAAGCTAAAAATTGGTATTAACTAAAAAAAAATTTTTTTTTGGAAATCTGCTCCCAACTTCCCCCCTTAAAAGAGGGGGAAAAATTTATTGTTACCCCGAATTTAACGAGAGCAAAGCCGTGGGCAAAAGCTAGTGTTAAATAAATAAAACCATTATGACGCAAATATACGAAAAAAAAAACAAACACTAAGCAATTTGTTATTTCTCCGGATCTTCATTAATTAAGACATTCATAACACGTTACAATACCGAACCGTGTCCGAGTCAAACTCACGCTTATTCCGTTTTTAATTTTCGTTCTCTCACAAATTCAGGGTTTTTTTTTTCATCCGGTCCTTTTCTGCGAAATGAATGCGATTTCCCAAGGACGATACTCTTTTGAAAATTAGCCCCACGTCCCTTTTAACTGAAATATAAATCAAGTTTTTGTTCAACCACGCCTGTTATAACCTTTCGTATTTTTGATAGAGAAATGTAATTTTTCGACTGTAAAGATATAGCGTGTAAATTTTCGTATTCTTATAAAATAATCAAGTTGAAAAATTGCAATTGCTATGTAGTATTAACGTTGCTCGGGTTTGTAATCACCAACCCGCATTTGGCAAGCGTGGTGTAATCACCATTTAATATTGTTTTATGCCAGCACCAATAATTGCTGTGGTAACTTGAATTCGATGATGGAGGCCTTTTCCCTGCAGTGGGATGAGATGTATAGGCCGTTACTTTATAAAATAATCAAGATTGGTAACGTTCAAATTTAATATTATTTTATTATCTACATAAATATTAAATAAATCGCATTATTTAGGTACCTACACTTCTAATATAACTCAAGAACGGACAGACAAATTTTGATGCTCTATGATTTGTTGGTTTCGTCTCCGCCCTGATATCCGCCGGGATACTAAAATTGGATTTGGAAAACACAAAATATAATGTTGCACGTAACAAATGCAGACCCACTGTTAAAATAAATTTTCTTACAAGATAATTCCATACTTCAAATGTTTTTTGTTAGTTAAAGGTTTAGGGTTAACCCTACATAGATCTGATAGTTTTCTCGTTAATTCGTTACATATTGGTATGCATTTTTTTATGTATACATAAATATCAGTTTGAATGGCAGAAGCTTATAAGTAAATAGGGAATAAAATAAACACTAACTTGATACTTCACGCATGTTTCCTGACCCGAAAAATGATGTTACCGACCTCCACAGAAAATATAGTATAGGTAAAAAATGACACCCTACTTCGAATGTACCAGTTTTTACCATTGTCTTTTTTATATTTTGTTTTCTAATTTTTGGGCATATACTAAATGTGGTACACCATACCTATGTCATTAACAGTTTTATAGCACTTATAGTGCGTAGCATTTACCGCGTGCGGACAGACATCAGTCCTTTTGTGAATACAACAGATTTTAAAAGAAAATTCAACAGATCCCTCAGAAATTATCTAATAAAAAGACTATCTCAGATTTACTGATTCCTTTCATTTTTATTTTTATTTTATTATTCATCACCATTGCCAAATATAGCTATAGGTATAACTAAAACATACAAAATATCGTTTTTTATCTAGAACAGATGAAAACAATAAAATCTCTTACATGTCTTACAACTACGAAATAAATACGACTACGCCTTAGTTCAGAGCTTCTCAGAATTTTGTACAGTACATAAGCAAACTAAACTATGCCGATAACCTAACCAAACAAGCCCTAGGCAAAGCCATTTATTCCCTCTGTATACCTTACCCTGTCAAATCAGCAGAATTTAATATAAAAGATTGTTCAGCGCTTGTTAACTTAGCTACTAAATAAAAACCGGCCAAGTGCGAGTTGGGCTCGCGCACGAAGGGTTCCGTACCATTGACTAGGTAAAGAACAGAAGGTACACAAATTTCGAGCAAAATAGGGCAAAAAATCGCGTTTGTTGTTGTATGATAGCCCCCTCAAATATTTATTTTCTTATGTTTTTAGTATGTGTTGTTATAGCGGTAACAGAACTACATAATTTGTGAAAAATTCAACTGTCCAGCTATTGCGGCTCTTGAGATACAGCCTGGTGACAGAGCGACGGACAGACGAACAGACAGCGAAGTCTTAGTGTAATAGGGTCCCGTTTTTACCCTTTGGGTACGGAACCCTAAAAATGAACAAGAAAATTGATTTATCTGGTCTATTAAAATACTTGCTCTAATAAAGTAATAAATCTTCCTGATGGATGAGTTAATTAAAAATATTTTTTCTTTGTTAACAATTTTCTTAAGGATACTAAAGTAGAAAGTAATAATTTTCATAATACCACAACGGCTTTATTCCTTGTTAAGGCTTTGAACTGCCAAAAATTTTTAATTCTCAGAACTCAAAAGCTCCACGAAAGATATTTTGGTAGATTTAATCTTAAATAGGAAACTCGTGGAAGACATTTTACGGCATATCGTTTATTAGCTGTTGCCCGCGACTTCGTCCGCGTCAATTTGTGTTATTATGATCGCGATTAAGAAATTTGAAAAAGATATCTAGCTTAAAGCCTTCCTCAATAAATGGACGAAACAATATAAAGAAAATGCAATTCGAACCAGTAGTTCCAGAGATTAGCGCGTTCCAACAAACAAACTTTTTAACCGCCTAATTTGTACTTTCTCAAGGATTTGTTACATAGTGTTTTTTTTTGTAATTAGTGCAATAAAAGTGTTTATCTATCTATCCGTCTATCTATCTATCAAACTCTTCAGCTTTATTAGTAAAGATTATAAACGTGGACTAGTATCAAAATTCGATTAGGGAAATCGATAAATCGTATGAATATTGTCTTAATATAATAGTCTTATTATCACCTTGGGGGCATTTAGCATATTTTTCTATTCTAGCTAGTATAACGTTGAAATGTTTAATATCAAGAATGGTATTTTCAAAAAATAGGTCCCAATAAAAAGATAAAAAGATCACTTACCTTGAGCAGGCGCGTAGATGTTCAAATACAAACAATCTTCCGACTGGTTTGTCAAAAATGGCAGTATCCTCTTCAAATACTCTAATCTCCCTTTTGATATTCTCTTTAGGACAGCTGTCTCATTTCTTATATCAGGGAGAACCTGTGGACATACCGGACTGAATTCTTCAGCAATCTTCACCCCTGACCATTGCGCACCTGATACAGGTGGCATGAAGCGTAGCGATCCTATTGGGGGCGAGGCGTACGGAATCCCTCGAAAGACTTCGACTGGCTCCAAGAATCTAGACTCTGGTGTGACAATGAAACCTCTTATGTCCCCGTACTTAGTTCTGACAACTCTCGAGCTTATCATTGGTTGTTGTTGTTTCTCATCCAGTGTCGACTCTCCGCTGACCATCTTGGAAGTGAGCGCGGGAAGCGTGATGAAGTGGACTATAATCAGTATTAACATCTTTTCGCTTCCACCGCCAACGTTCGAGATGCTGTCCGTTGTTGCTAGATGCTATAAGTCGACCATTTTGTGAGGGAGGTCTCTTCTGGCGGACCATTTACTGGACTATCTGAAACAAATGGTTTAAAAAGTTAATAACGCTATTATGAGTATTATCCATTTTGTGGTTAACCAACTGCTTAAAAATTCGTGCCTGATACTTTGTTAATACCGAATCAATTGCCTTTTTTTGTTTTGACCAAAAAAGTAACAACCCATTTTCGCTCACTGCTGAGCACGGGTCTCTCTTCTTTTTAAGGAGAGGGCTTAAGGCCTTAGTACCACCACGCTGGCCTAGTGCGGGTTGGTGGACGGCGGGGCGACGCTGTGGCAACATCACCCCGCCGTTGGACGTTTCTCAAGCCGCCCGAAGGCCTCCAACAGGGCTTAACGACTGTTATCTCATGATAACAGCCGGGACCGACAGATTAACGTGCCCTCCGAAGCACGGAAGCGCTTAAGGTATGATGCCACAAAAGGTCACCCATCCAATTAGTGACCGCTCCCATCGTTGCTTAACATTCGTTACAGAGACTGATCACGAAGAAGCATTATGAGCGCTTCACAAGCTTTGACAAAGTACGAGTACGATAAGAATATAAAAACTCATACAAGATCCATAGTAACTATGTATTATTTTCTGATACAATTCAATCATGTGACAGTAACCATGAGAATTGAAATCAAAATATGAGCATAATATCATATTATTACAGCAATACTGCAACTGGGTGAATTCTGTGCGAGATAAACAGAAAAGAAATTACTAGCACTGTATCTGTTTTGCTAAAATTTATTAAAGGTTAGCTAAAAGACGTAACAAAATAAGTTTTGCGTCTCATAAAAGGCAAACTGAACATTGTTTAAATAAAAATATACCATTGGCAATAAATATGGCCTTGCCAAAGTTTATGACAAAGAGAGCCCAAAGAAATTCAGCGTCAATTTTTAAGAAAACAATAAGTAAAGTTACTTAGTAACTTCTCGTTCAAAGTCATAAGACTTCTGAAACTAAAATCATTTTGCAGTTAAATATTCTTGTCAGTTCCAAGTATTATGTGACTAGTGACACAACATCTTACATATTGTAATATTCATAATGTTCGTATTCATATCACGAAGCTTCCTCATTACATGAGCAACTTCAATCAAAAGTGGAGCAGCTGTAATTATTCCCCTTAATGTCGCCTTTTGTTGGCTCACTAGAGATTACACTGTAGGGTACTTCCCAATGTAAGGATATTCGGGTTCCAGGTCAATTATGTTTTGGCACAAGTAGATGAAGCTACTTCAGGTAAGACATTTGATAAGTTACTAATGATACAGATCGTTAAGTTGCTTTGAAGAGCAGATCATGGTTTGTCTTGAGCTTAAACTTGATTTTCAGTGAAGTCACTTTGATAAACAAACAAAGCAGCAAAGCATTTTTTATTATGAACTCAGTACTTAGTAGTTAAAAGACGTTTGACCGATTAAAAAAAATGTTGTGTGTTGGAAGATGTATAATTCTTTAATATGAGGTTACCTCGTTTCAAGTGAAAAAAAATTAAGGACCGGTTCAGTTCTTTGGGATAGTTCTTTTGGGATCATTATTGTGGCATAGTGCCTAAAAGAGACAAAGAATTCGGTCAGTACTTAGCAGTCTTTTTTTATAAGAATAATATAAAAAAATATACACCTGTTCGAGCAAGGACAATGGAAACCCTTACGCGTAAGCTTGAAAAGAACTCAAATATTATGTATATTTACGACCATTTGGATCAGCGGTAGTAAACGCTGCTTCTGAACCGTGGGTCGCGGGTTCGATCCCCGCACAGAACAAATATTTTTGTGCATGAACATGTCTGTTTGTACTTGTCTGGGTGTTTTCTATATATTATAAGTATGTATTTACAAAAAAAAAAGTGCATAAGTAAGTTTATCGGTTGTCTAGTACCCCATACGACAGGGTACTTAACAGTAGCTTAATTTGGGACTAGATGGCTCTGCCTGGCCCAGTGAGGTATGTCTTAAATATTTATATTTATTTATTTATATATATAAAGGAAAGTCGTGTTAGTTGCACCACTTACAACTCGAGAGAGGCTGAACCGAATTTTATGATCATGGTGTTTTTGGATTTGTCTTCGTCAGGAATAGGATAATAAGTACTAAAAGCGTTGGAAAGTTAATGTTAAAAAAAATGTTTCTCGATATTTTTTTCCAACCACGACATATTTTATGAAAATGACATATAAGACGCCGAAAAAAACTATTCGGAGGCGATACGAAGTTTGCAGGGTCAGCTAGAATTTTTCTAAAAGTCACTTGAGTCTTTTCCAAACAAATAACTTGTGAATTCTAACTTCAAAAATAACTTCCTGAGCATCACGTATAAGTGAAGTTAAGCATCGCGTTGACTTAAAGAAACAGTTTCCAAAAAAAGCGTTCCAAGTTTTTTTTTTTTAAAGCCAGTTTCAACCTTGATGTAATCGCTTATAGCGGTAAGGCAGCCCGTGCCCATACCTACGTCAAGTTTAGTTTAAGACAAATGAATGTGAACAAAAAATGATCTATATAACTATGCAAAATAAAATTTCTGGTTTAATAAAAAAACATTCTCAGCACCCATACGTGTAGTTGCCGAAAAAGGTACTCGACTCTTCAATGTATCTCCAACTAAAGGTTTTGCATACGAATTGAATGAACGACTACCTATTTCTTTGAAGAAACAAATTTCAATTTACATCTAGCAGATACTTTGACTATAAGTATGCCATTCTAAAGCTCTTGGAAGGACATTAAGTCGTTTCACACCCATAAAATCTTTGGACAATTGCAAGAAGAGATATCCCTGACCATAGCCGAGTTATTGGTGCAATAAATCCAATGCAGATAAACTTACAAGTAAACATACAGTTTTCCTCGTAAATGTCCTATACAAAGGCATGGCTTCCTTCTTCGCCTCGGGGTAGGACATAAAATGTACAGATAGGGATTTTGTGAATATTTATTGGTATGGACGGGCGACAAACAAGTGTATTGCCAACCGTTTGTTATGTTACAAGGATTGCAGGTTTTGCGGTTGAAACAATGTCTTACAGAAAGTACAACAATTGCTTAGTAAAAAGGTAGCAGATCTTGAAAAGATTAACAATGTTGAATCTTGACAAATTTTTTCTTCAAAGAACTAACTCAAGTTGAAAATATACAAAACGGATTTAAACGGCTTTTATATAAATAGTCTAACACCACCATATTATTATTCAATCTTCCTATGGGTTTCATAAGAGGTGACTAAATGAGTACCTATTGCCCGATAAAGTCGGGAAGTAACGTCCATTCAAATCATACATCAAAGTAATTTAAATGAAAAAGGGCTGCTATACTATTAATGATTATATAAATGATAGGAACTTGTGGCTTTAAATTTTCCCAGCTCGCACTGGCATAATAATATATTTTATGTAAACATATTTATTTAAAAAGAGCCTGACAATAGTGACCGGGTTTCTTGCGCTGCTTCTTCTCGGCACTAGCCCACATTTGTCTCGAAGCAGTGGTAGGTTTAAATATTGGGACGTGTAGAAGCGCCTCCAGGGACCTATTTGCAGAAATAAAACTGATTTTAACTGATTTTAATTCTCCACCATTGTCCAAACTATGATCGACAAACCTGCCAAGCGTGGGGAGTACGTCAAGCTCTTATTCGAAGGCTCCTGTGTCTAATACTGGAGTGATATGAGGTCGGTCATGATGATATAATAAAAAAGTGCCTGTAGCATAAGTACAAAATAGATTAACATCACCTTTTTAGAGAAAAGTTGGTATGGGTCTCTATAGGAGTACCGCCAGCATAAGGCAAGCAGCACAGTCTTCTCTCCAGTATTGGCTTAACTGAGATCGCCGCCAACCTAAGATTGAAAGCGTAGCAAATACGCTAAACGCCTCATTGTGAAGACCGTTTCTTAATTGACTCGCCCGGGAATCAAACCGAAGAGTAAAAAATGATCGTGGCGTCAATATTTTAATATGAATAATGGAATAATCACTGAAAGAAACTACAAACTACATAAAACAAAAAAAAACAGTCAATAAATATATGTTTTATGCGATTTTTTTATGATTCGACTTAACACAAGTTATGTTTTTAAACTTAAACTAACGTTGAATTTACTGTTTCTGTACTAAATAGGTACTTTTAATTCCGAACACGTTCTAAACTAAAATAATATTCTCAGGACGCTAAAATACTCTACATTCCGAACTGTGAAAATATCACATTACACGCGCGTACGGTGATATCGTCACTCATCTAAAACCGGGTGAGTAAGGCTGGGTCACACTTGACGCATTTCTAGGGTTCCTTACCTTAAAAAATAATAACTTCTCGGGAAACCTGTTTTTGCATAAACAATGGGCTTGCTCTTGACTCTACGGTTAAGAAGAAGCCTAAGATGAAGCGAGCTTACCCAGAGGCACTGGTTCTCCCACACACCAGCGGAACACAGAAAAACTGTTGCGCTGGACTCCGGCAGGAGGGTGGTAGCATCCAGGCAGCATCTTAAGAAGCCTACCACCGCAGAGGGATCTGTTAGCCGTCATCATTAGTTAGAAAACCAAAGATGCCGTTGCCCAGGGTGAAGCGCTAGGAGGTAGATCCTACCACCCAATAGTGAATATATTACAAAACAAAATATTATCAACATTCTTCATTGCTTAGTGTAACCTCGGCCTTACTATTTAAGCAACTCCTATTTACATTAGCTATGTGGTAATTACACACGTATTTTGCTTCATTTGAATACTAATCTTCTGTATGTGTTTGTTTTCATTTATTTTACGTACAAATACAATTAGCTTCATGTGAATAACTCAGAGCGCGAGTAAGTTAATATAATCTCTATGTAGAATATCGGGTAGTGTCGGCACGAAAAGGATCACTTGTTTTTTACCCGACTACAGCACAATCAACAGGAAAGGTACATTTTTCAAGCATATTCTTATCGCTGTAAGCCAGCGTAGCTTCATCAAATGTTAGGAGTTTGCACCCTTAACACCCGAAGAAACATCTTTGCAGATGTTTGACAGTCAGTTGAGATGAAACAGCTATTTAAATACTTTATATGATATTTTAAGCAATTAAATAGCAATTTTAATATCAGTATTTAAGCTTGAAAAATTATGTCTCAGGCGGGACTCGAACCCGCATCTCCTCGCATGCCGGGCGCGGCGGCTTAATACTGATACTAAAAAATTGCAATTGAATCGCTTAAAATATCATATAAAGTAGGAAGGGTAAATCTAATATTATTAATAATGATGTTAGCTGTCTATTATGTATGTGAGTTCCACATTTGCGGCTTAATTACTGAGTCGATTTTGGTAAATAACGTATCAATCAATTTCTTATTTCAGGTGACATAGCCTACCTTTTGTTAAAAAAAGCTACATGGTGAATGCTGCAACAATATATTGGGCTAATACGAAAATAAAAAGTTTGCGGTCATAATAACTAGTGGGGTATCAAATGAAAGATGACAAAATTCTGAGTACAAAGATGTTTACACATAATACAGGTTGGCATTGAAATCAATGCATTTTAGTAGCCGGGTTACATTTTTTAAACTATTTGGACTTGTCTCTAGATTCCTTTAGGCTGGCTGGCAAAATGGCCTTTGCTGTTTGGCCAGAGGTAGGTAGAGAAAAGACGCTGCTACCTGTCTTTTTCTGATGACTTATTTACTAAGGCTTAGGTTGAAAGATTTATTTAAAAAAAAATAGAAAATTCACCAATGCCATTTTAAAACTTAATCTAGGTAGCTATTGCCGTTCAAGACGTTTACAAATCAAAACTCGCAAGTAATACTTGTGTATTTGAAACTTAAAGCCCTAAATGGAGTCTTTATTTTTATAAAATTTCGGCTTATAATCCCACTGCAGGGCAATGTACCCAGGCATAGAACATCGAACCCTGAAAGGCTGATTTTAAGTCCAAGAGGTCTGGTATTTAATCTACTACAAACGTGCGTTATATATTTTTATTAACTTTACTTCTTGCAACATCCATAAGAAGAAAAGAAGAAGTGCTATTCCCCTTTGGTGATGACATTACACTTTACCAATATTATTTATTGTATTTTGAGTAAAAGTCACCTGAGCTTGCATGAACATTTCCAATTACCTTTATTTTGTATGTTCCAAAACACTGTGATGGGATACCCTAATATTTCACAGCCTAAAAACTAAAACATTACTATATCCTGATAACCCTCCGCCAAAGGGTCCTAACAAAATCAGCCCAAGAGATGTGAAGCTGTTTGATTTTTACCCATCGATAATCTGTCGATAAAATGAATTTCTTAACAGTGGAACATTTTCAAATTTAACATGGTACGGGAATCACCGCAGATATATATTCTCCTCTTTCCTTTATTTTTACATTTCCTTACTTTAAAAGTTTAGTTTTAAGTGTAAAAGTGCAACAAAGATGTTTTTTTTTAAAGTTTTAAGAATACACTTATCAATCGCCTTTAACAGTTAACGTGTTTGATAGCGGCTCGTTATAAGGTAAAAATTGTATTCTAACTCAGGCAGTTATTTTTAACAAATATTAAAAAAAAATTGTTGGCATGGGATAATTGTTAGGAAACAAAAAGTAGAGTTTAGATCATACAAAACTAAAAAGAAAAAACAACGATATGAAAAACATGCTTGTCATTTTTCACAAAGATAAAAAAAGGGAATAAAAGAAACCTCTATTATTAAAAAAAATAACGGTGGGCGCTAAAGTGATTATTGTAATAACTTTAGCCCATAATGTAATAAATTTATAATAATTAATTTCAACAATAACTTGAACGCAAGTATTTATAATCATGTTACTAACTTTGAGTAGGTCCCAAATATATTCCACCTCAATAAGGTTCTGCTCCAACTCCAATATACTTTCGACATGTAAAATAGTTTGTCACTGACATTGAAACTCTGTCGATAGAACTATCGTTTGTTTGGCAGCACTAGCCAAACCCAAGCCCTCATGCCGCCTTTTATGTCGGGACACAACGTTCCAGTTTTACTGTAGATAAGTCGACGCGCACAATAGCCCTGCACGATACTGCGAAACGGTTCACATGATTTTAGATGTCGCTCTGTGACTTAAGTTTGGGAAGATTTAACGCTTTTGGAAATAGAATACGAGCGCTAATAAATGTCGCAAACTTAGTGCAACAAAGTCAAAGGCAAATATTATATTCTATGAAATAAATTTTGAGAGAGCTAAGACAGTCGCAAAAGTATAATTATCTTAATTCTTTTGAATAGTCTAATATATTTGATACGTCTTTAAGACGTATCTTATTTCTGCCCCTATAGTCTTCGATATTTGTATGTTCTGAGCCACGAGAGTTTACATAATATTTAAGTAAGATAGTTTAACTGAATACAGAATTAGTAGTACCTATTTTAATGTCGTCGAGTCCTCATTGTCTGAATGTCGGACAGATTTATTTACCCAGTCTATATTCAAATATGGCCGTCTGTCTGATGTTGCCCTAATTTAGAATAGCGCTACCTTTTGTCGCCGTATTGGTGTCGTAAGATGCGACCAACAAAAAGTTCTCTAGGTTACATACATATATAAACTTTTTTTTATTCTAGTCTTTGTTAGTATCTCGGCGACCCAGTTGATGTAGTCTTGCGAAAATTCGCCTATTACCCAAGGGTACTAGTAGGATGTATGTATATATTTTAATATCAGTAGGGTCAATCTAAGAAGTAATGACCACTTTTATCTCTGTTGGACACGCTAAAGCTGGTATTTCTTAATAGGTAATGAGATTGTTACAAAATTAAAACTAAAATGCTCTGTTTCCAATTTATTTCATAGCGCTAAAAGCATTTTAGCGGCAGCATCTTATCATCGCCATACGTCAAAATCCTATGTTAGGAAAGGCTTATGTCCAGCAGTTCATAAATTATGTACCATCTTTTTGAAGGTTGTGTCGATTGCGTACCCAAAATATTAATGAGAGACATAACAAAAATATTATGATTTAATAGGACCTCTTATAACTATTTTCGTTAAAACACTTCCAGAAAAAACTTCGCATTTGAAAAGCCAAAGTGCTCTCAAGTCCTACAGCGTATGTTTTCCTACAACCCATACTCAAATATTTTCCCCGGAGCTGACAAATAGCCCTCGCCCCAATAACCTTTGACTCTTAAAAAAGTACTATAAATAGAAACTCGGAGCACATTCGCGAACTCAAATAAAACATGACATGAGCTCGTAAAACCAAACTTATGAGAGCCCGTCCCGATTTATAATGGCAACAAAACTGCAGCGTCTCCCGAATGGATGTCGAATATCCAGAGTTCAAGAAATTTATGACTTCCCGTAAGAATTACACTGGCCGGTCTGCTGGGGGAATGTTTATCGAACTTTGCAGCTACTTCTGAAGTTGCTTCATTTTGAGTTCATGTAGTATGAGTTTGTAATGAAATTGAATATTTCAACAATACCAGCCCGTCAACAGAACTGTCGACTGACTGGGTGACTATAGTCTTTCGATGACCGAGCGGCTGTTCTGACTATCAAGCTGCCAAATACGTTTGAATCAGTGATATAAGTATCATAGATTCTCCAAGTCTTTTCTCTTCAGTTAACATTAACACCCAATACAGATCACGCTGTCCCAACACTTTTTCAATACAGATATGCAAAAATAACACGTAGTATTATAACCCTCTGGTTAGAATGTGCCGTACGTATAACGACCTGACACGCAGTAACAAAGACATTGACATCTTTATAGCAACTTTCCTCAATACAAAAAAGGCATATCCAATATACTAAGAACTGATTTTTCGTAATTTCCCCAATGCAAACACCTTTCCTGTACGGAATCAAATTTTTCGCTGTCATGTATTCTTTCAATTTAATCTCAAGTTTCATTTTCGTTGTTTTTGAATAAGTTTAATGATTACATATTTTATGTTTCATCTCATAAGTTTTATTTTATTGTCTTTGTCCCATTAGCATCATAAATATCAAGTTGGGAATACTATATATGGGCTATAACGGTCTAGTTACCCCTGTAAACTCTCTATGTAAGCATGCCTGGACTGTAACCTGTCAATGTACATATTATTATAAATAAATAAATAAATGAATTTAGTTTAAAACATTGTACTGTGAGCCCTCGTAGTGAAATCACTGTGTTTGTTTATGTACCTTCAATATCCACAAAAAATATTACAAATATTTAACAATGGTACAGTTTTTATGTATTTAAACTGATTTTATAAAAAATGAAATTGCTAATGTAAATTGAAAATACTTTAAGCAGCTGACAATATTATACAAAATAATTTCGGTATAAAATTAAAAATTTCATCTCTTCATAAAATGTACTTGTAAAAAATCACACGTATGTGTTAATTATTTCTCAGCGAGAACAATAGATTGCTTTGCTTTAAATTAATACGCAAGTCATTTGTCGCTAACAATCGACGTCGTCAGAATAGATGTGCTTAGGAAATTGCGGCTTCAGCTCGCTCGCATTCAACGAGCAATGTATTCAACTAAGCGGAGCGAGCGAAATGATGCGTTGCATTTAAATGAGGAGAAACATGTGAAAGTTTTCAAACAATCAATATAAAATGTGTATTTTATTTTCATATTTATGTTTGGTTAGTGATATTCGACACTTTTAAATATCTCTGCTTAAAAAATGGCAATCATGATAATTGTGTTCATCATGGCAATCATGTTTCTAAAACAAATGATTGTTAATGCCAAGAAGAAGCAGCAAAGAAACTCGGCTATGACAAAGGTAAATCTTACCTTCCCAGGCAGAGAAGTCTGAAATAATCGCTACCCGATTTCGAATAATAAGGATATATTCT
Organism: Anania crocealis; assembly: GCA_949315895.1. Lineage (NCBI taxonomy): Eukaryota > Metazoa > Arthropoda > Insecta > Lepidoptera > Crambidae > Anania > Anania crocealis. Next base: position 1,557,547 of record OX438880.1, read on the forward strand.
ATTAAAGCAGCAATCACTTAATATTTTCCAAAATTTCAGTGGATACATTCGCTTACATTCCAGCAATTCTAGCAACACCAAATACCAAACGTGTCTTGCAAAGTTGTCCCCAACTTCCTACCTCAGCCCCGTCACCGAGCCCGCCGCAATTTCCTGGCAACACCACGGAATACCGAGCAGTACAGCGGGTAGTCCGGGCTGCTTCCTGACACTTCAGACAATACTCAGCGATACCTGTGATTGACCTGACAACACTATTACTGTCCTGACTCCCAGAATTGGAACTTCGTTTGACACGATAATACCTGACCTACTTCAAGAGACGTTTATACCTGACCTCACTGAAGCTTACTGATATAAATCCATATAATGTGAATAATCTATTACTCTTGTTAATGTGTTGTACGCCCCGCTGGTCTAGTGGATTAAATACCGGGCAAAGATCTCGGGGTTCCAGGTTCGATCCCCGGGTTGGGCAACCAAAAGTTTCGAATTTTCGAACATTCCTCGGGTTTCTGATAACCAACCCGCATTTAGCAAGCGTGGTGATTATGGCAGCACTCATCATTGCTGTGGTAACTTGAATTCTATGATGGAAGCCTTTGCCTGCAGAGTGGGATGATTATTGGCTGTTACTTTACTTTTTTTTTTCTCTTTGTGCGTCTGTTATGTCACTCATATGGGTCCCACCAGAATACCAGCGCTGCAGCGGCCCTTGGCTCGTTGCAGCACATGCTGAGGTGGGACCAAATTGGCCATATTCTCTTGTCAATTTTTTTTTTAATATATTGTTTTGTCTCTTATGCTCTATTTTCTAGCTGTAATTTCGTCTATGCCTACTGTAATGTGCTTGTGGCCAATTAAACGTTTCTTTCTTTCTTTCTTTCTTTCTTTCTTTATTTCTTTCTTTCTTTTATTTCTTTAGTTTATGAATGTTTAGTAGACAGCTGTTCATTCTCAGCTTGGTCCTGAGAAGTCACGAAACCATTCTTATCCTATGAGTGTTGTAAGAGGTTCTGCCAGAAAAAGATGAAGAGCAGCGTTTTTTTTTCACCATTGGCAAAATGGTGATTGCCAACCTGCCTGCCAAGGATGTTCTGCACATTTTGGCTGAGTGCCCGAGATATATGACGGACCGATTGAATTTGGAGAACACATTAGATATTACAGTTAATAGGGAGAATCTTTCAAAGTTAGTATCGAATCAAAGTTTTCAAAATTTTGCAAAATTAGTGATTAGTAAAACCAATAAAAGTAACAATTAGGCGCTGAAGATCCGGTCACTGGCGCATATAATCGTATATGCGCCATGTGAGGATACAAAATTATTATTTTATTTTATATATTGTTATCAATTCTGGCAAAAGTTAATATAATAAGCAATAAAGTCTCTGCAGCATAGCAGAGGAATTTTTATATACAAAAAAAAAAAAAAAAACCTGCCTGCCAAGCATATTGATTAATGCAAAAGCCTTCTGAAGAGCCTATCTAACAGTGGATTGATGTAGGCTAGTCATGAGGATTAAGTAATTACTACTTAATTATCAGTTCTTGGGTAAATGAAAATACAATTTCTTGAACAAAAATTTTACTGCATTAGATAGATAGACAAAGAGATAAAGACTTTATTGGTTACATTAAATAGAACTGGAACCCATGAAATTTTACTTTCTAGGCGACTACTCTTACCAATTGAATTACAAATTACTGATTGCTTGTGTCAACGATATTATTTAAGACTAGGTGTTGCCTGCGACTTCGTCCGCGTCAATGTCTGTTATTATGTTCGCTATTATTTTGCAACATTTTTCATTGCTGCTTCGCTCCTATTGGTCGCAGCGTGATATTATATAGCCTAAAGCCTTCCTCTATAAATAGACTATCCAACACAAGAATATTTTTTCAATTCGAATTAGAACTTCCTGAGATTAACGCATTCAAACAAACAAACAAACAAACTCTTCAGCTTTATAATATTAATATCAGTATATAAACTTGAAAAACCCGCATCTCCTCGCATGTCAGCATGCGAGGAGATGCGGGTTTTTCAAGTTTATATACTGATATTATAATTGCAATTTAATAGCTAAAATATCAAATAAAGTTTATAATATTAGTATAGATTGGTTCGCTGTGAGCTAGCGGAATTTGAAACAAATACTTTTTGGTGATAAATAAAAGAGTTATTTCCAACGAAATTATTATCAGTTATCAAATATTATCACTTACGTATTCATAAAACGATGAAATTCCTCCAGAGTGAACAGTTACCCGACAGCTCAAACATTTAACCCGCGGGTAGTCGCGCCTGGGTCGAAAAGACCCAGTACTTCAATTGTTGTGCCATAACTTTATATGTATTAATTCATTCGTGTCGTCGCATCAAATACCTTCAAGTAACTATACAGGCTATCTGCACACCCCGCCTCTTCCAGTTCTCGCGCCGCATTTGGCCAGTATGGACATGTCAAGTGAGTATGGGTCGTTTCGACCCTTGCGCGACGTATTGGGTAAGTAAATGTTTCCATTTCAATAATACTATTTTTGATTTTATTTCTTTATAGACATGTCGCGAAATCATATGGAAGTTTTATTGTTACACGACGGCGTCAAGAAAAAACCACGTACTCTGGTTTTCAGCCTAATTGCACGTTGGTTTCCTATTCACCAAAGAAAGAAAAGGTGGTGCTTCTTGCTTCAACAATGGATCATAATGCAAAAATAAATACTGATACTGGAGACAATCGGAAGCCAGAAATTATAACAGCATGCAACGCCCCAAAACGTGGTGTAGACGTCGTTGATGAGATGTGTGGTACTTACTCCGTGTCAAGGGTAAGCAAAAGATAGCCTCAAACTATATTTTTTGGACTCATTGGTGTGGGCCATGAATGCGTATGTCATTTATAATGGAAACATGACTCGTTTACAAAAAGACAATATAGAAAGACACAACTTTTTGTAAGAAACTGCTATATCTTTGGTGAAACCACAGATAGAGAACAAGGCTTCTCTGCCACTTTGCCCCGACATATCTAAAACAGACTGTTTCAAGTACTTGTGAGAGAAAAAAGTACAAACAGGTAGGCTTTGCTAGGGCCTAGTAATGTGCGCGGTCGATGTTCGATCTGCCCTACTAAAAAGGACAGAAAAACCAAAACTCAATGCCAATTTTGTTGTATTTATATTTATAGAGATTATACTACATTTATATGTATCAACTGCAAAAAAAAACAAAGCCAAAACTAATATAATATTATTGTAACACTGATATAGAAAAAAAATTGAACTGTTTTGTAGTAGATTTTAATATGAAATTTGGAGACTGATTATAAAAATATGTTACGTATAATGATTGATATTGTTCAACTATTTAGAAGATTGCTGATTAGTTTTAATAATAAAAAAACATTTGATTGTTTCTAGATTACATTAAAAAGTTACATTGATATCATGGTTCCTATATGGTAAAAAGTAAGATTTAGCAGTGATCGCTTGATTTTTGTGATTTTATAATTTTTTTTCAATAAGTAATACAAATTTGATATTTTTGAGTTCGTTTTACTATCCTCTTTAGAATTTATTAACAAATAAACCCTAAAATCCATTAAGTTATTGGAAACCATACATTCAAAGTCTGGGTCTTTTCGACCCTGTGCGACTGTTCATGGCTTAAAATGAGACGCGAGTACCGGCGGGTTAAGTTTAACGCTTCTGAGTGTCGTAAATTTAACAAATTTTACTACACTCCACTACGTTCCTCACTCCAATACCCTCCGGTTTAGTTATATTTTGTTATCGCACTAAGAACAAGGTTACTTTAACCTGTTTAATGGTTTAACTTCGAACTATAAAGCTGAAGTTCTTCCGCTGTACTCCCTTACGAGTTGTACGCTAAGGGATAACTTTAGCGCTTGCTCACTTGAATTCAGGTTATTTATAGAATGTTTTTAGTATAATACAAGATGCTTTTAATCATCGAATATTATTTTATAAATAATCTACCCGTTGTTCGTAAATTTTTACTCGTGAAATCTGATATTAGCCGACGGAATCCATATAATCCTTTCTCATCCTTTAAGTAACTAATGCAAGGAGTGCCACTAGATGAAGACGGGCAGCAGCAACTTCACCATTAGTCAAACTTCGATCACCAACTCGCTTGTCAAGTATGGAGATTAAGACTGTCCATTCCTTTTGACCGGTTTTCCGGTTCTCTGTAATATCACAAATATAAAACTAACACCCCTGAAATTCATGTTTGTCGTAGTTAAGGATATTCTCTAGGGGATCTAAGAAGCCAAAACATGATTGACGGCATTTCGCTCGATAGAAAAAAAAAACAAAAATAGGACTAAAAAACACGAGAATCAGTTTCACACACTAAACGAACTATTAAATGAGATAAAAATTGTACCATTCGATTCAGCTTGTCATTTTCTAGGGATTGGGAAAAACAGATTTTTATTTGTTTATCATTATGCATTTAACGTAATCGGCGAAAAACTGATAAAATGAACGCGCGCGTCATTCGCTAGTATTCCAGTGCCTGCCCGGTAAAGTGCTCCTTACTGGTATAATCTTACAGTTGGAAATTGGTTCGGCAAGTTCAAAAGTGGGAATAACGGCCTTAAAGCGAAATTCTCCTTTTGGAGATGCCCATGTCCTGCACTATGCTGATAGGCCAGGTTTTTCATCATTTATGGCTCGATATCCATCGAACGCTTATTACGGAGCGCCTATGCGCCCAGTTAGCGCCAGCGCGCGATAGAAATCAAACTCAGCTACTCTGTCTATAAATATTATTAAATATACACAGTGCATTTTGAACCACCTGTATAACGAAGCCTACGTTATGCGAACACTAGATATAACATCATGGCAGTGTTATTTAATCAATCAATAAAAACATTAAATTTTATTGTATCGGTGTTGTGTACTAATAATTGCATTAACTGTACTGCATGCATTTTTATGGAAGGACGGGCGGTTTTTCTGCATGAAATAGTGCTTGCTCAATCAGTGTTAGTGCGGGTAGTGTGGTGCAGGTGCTTCCTCAAATCAGTGTTAGTGCGGGTAGTGTGGTGAAGGTATCTAGGCCGGTGTTAAGAAGCGGAAATTATTAGCAAAATAATTTTCTCAATCCATAATTAAAAACATTTTTGAAAAAATATTAAATATTTATTCAGACCTTTAATTTAGTAACACTAGTATTTTGCTGCAGCGGTGTTCCGGATGAATGAACCTTACACAGCTACATCCGTGCGCGTCACAGCGTGTTTCAAAATAAATAACTGAACCAATATTAATTTTTATCTATAGGAAAAAATAATAATACAAAAATTAAAATAACACTGCCAAGATGTTGTAGATAATGGTTTCACAACGTGGGCCTCGTTGCACAGGTGGTTGAAACTGCACCGTGTATAGTAGCTTTAAATTAGCATAAAAATGTTACATCAAATGTCCGTAGTTTAGTCGTAATATTAAAAAAACATTACAAACAGGTGTAGGTTTGTGTTTTTCTTCTTTCGAGCGAAGTTAATCAAATCATGTAAACGATAACGAATGTCACTAGACTATACAGGGTGTAAAAAAACTAAACGCAAATCCTGAAGCTACGCAATCTGTAAAGCAAACCAAGTCATGTTACAAAATATTATAGCTAGAAAATGATTTTTATTTTTGGGACTAAAAATATTAAAATACATAGCGCGCAATGTATAGCAGCCGGAGCGTGGACCGCTGCGCTGGAGATGGCTTCTAAGTTCAAAATTCGTCCGCGCTGAGCCGTACATTGCGTATTGTAATTAAAAATCCTTATTATGAACGAAATAATAAAAAAAAACACTATGTTTGTAAGAAGAAAAGTTTTTAGAGACTTTTGGCAACAGAGTTTGTAATAAAATGGAAAACAAAATTATGACTTTGACCCTCAATATCTTCGGAACCAGCTGTTTCTCAGGTATGGTCTTGAAGAAAAAAATGATCTTAGTGATAGGGACAATACGTGGTTTTCGGATCTGCGTTATGATTTTTTCACACGTTATTATAAAGTCATATATTTTCCAAACTTTAAAACGCTGTTTTCTAAGTCTCATATAGGTTTTAAAAACTCAAAAACGCTGCCTCTAAGGACAACCGAGCCTTAACATCAATTAAACTGTCTCACTTTATTATTCTCGTCACGTATTACAAACATAAAATGGACTGTTCATAACCTTTATATCGCCAATCAAATACCAAAAATACTTTTAGTATACGAATAATCATGACCGATCTCACACATTGGAAGGTTCCTGAACAGTTTGTAATATCACAACTGTTTTATGTGGAGTTTACGACTTCCTTCGGCGTTGTTACTTCCGTGGTTACAGGTAACATTCTAACTATACATAAAAGTGAAATTCGAGTTTTATGGTCCCTGTATTTTATGGTAATGTGAACCCTACTGGAGGGTAATAGAAACCATTTTGGATAGCACAAAAGTGACCTCGGAATCGAGAGAGAATGTAGGAATCGTATAAAGTAATTATTATAAAGGTATTACATTCAGATTGAAACCCGGTTCAGTAGTGGTCTCAAAAACGCGTAGCAAGGTTTATTGGGATAATTCATAGATATACAATAAAAATATGAACTCGTCAATTAAGCACACATCAGAACGACTAGGTGCTCTTCAGAATTCCTACAGTTTCATAAATAAACTTTAAGCTATGTAAGGTGTGTGTGTGTGTATGTGCGCTCGTGTATACATAGTTTATTATGTGTGTGTTTGGATGTTTGTGTGTATGTGTCGATAACCCTACCCTGCGTAAGTTGTCAAAACTTATGCAGAAGCGATTGTAATTATGTCACTTAGCGTAAGATACTACATGAACAGCTCAATTTCTTTTAAGTGATTTGAAGGAGGATTTAACAATACATGATGAAATTTCAATCACCTTCCCAATTTTAATACATAATCTACAAGACCAAAAACAAATGACATATTTTTTATTTTGGTATAGCCCTGGACAAAAATGTCAAAATAAGGTACTCAGAAAATGTCCGTCAAAAAACTAAAACTTCTGATATGGCCTCCTAGCAACACCTTTTTTTACGCGATGCGCATCTCATTCATTCATAAGTTTTTGATTTTCCCTTCAAGGTATGCAGAGACAGGCTTAGGACCATAAAAATTGAAAACTATGTTCCGAAAAATATTTTTGGGTGAAAACTTGACCTACGTTTTTTATTTCATAGATGGGCTCTAAATACGACACTGAACGCCTATAAAAAATTTTGAAGGTTATATAAAAGTCATTCTGTATAGGAATGAACACAACCAAATTATATGCAGGGCCGTACCATCAACATGATTATACTACCTTCATTTCGAAATGATCATAATTAGTTCTCACAACTAGCCAGCGGCGGATAATTAGCTGGTTACCAAAGCAAATACTGTTCTCAAAAAGCATTGCTTTTTGCAGGGCTTACAACCTGTGAATTTAATTAGCTCCCAGCCGTTCCAGCGCTAATCCTGCATTCTGCTGGATCTGCGCAGGCGAGTTGCACTAAGCATTACCCTATTGAAGATTAAAGGACACAAAAGTATGTTTAAATAAAATCTTTTCTACAGAAATGGTGTTGTGTGGCGGCAGCACTTATACCTATATAAACTGCTACAAACTACTTTTGCTTTTCCTATGTGTCGTGCGAAGTGACAAAAGGGTTAATAAACTATTTATGATCATATAAATGAAAGGAACGTGTGGCTTTAAATTGGCTTAGTTCGCACTAGCATAATTATATCTTATGTAAACATATTTATTTAAAAAGAGGCTGACAAAAGTGACCGAGTTTCTTGCGCTGCTTGCGCGGTACTAGCTCACATTTGTCCCAAAATAGTGGTAGGTTTAAATATGAGGACGTGTAAAAGCGCCTCCAGGGTAGGCCCTTTTGCAGAAATAAAACTGAATTAAACTGATTTAACTGCCTAAAGAAGAGAAGAGACAGAATGTATCAGCGTCACCTCTTCACCATTTGCCAAACTACGATGACCAACCCGTCTGCCAAGTCTGCAGGATGTACGTACGATACTTTTTGATATTAATTTGTACTTTTTTTGTATTTTTGCTTTGTTTTTCATATGAATGTCAGTTGCACCCTTTCATCTTTTTTTTTAATATTTGTCTACTTGTGTGAAGTCTCATGATACATACGATAGATGGCGTTACCGGTTGGGTACCAAATAATTTTTTGAAGCAAACATTTTTCGTTTTTTTCTAAACCTAATACCGAGTTCTACATAGACGAACACCGCGGGTTAAAACTCTCTCTTATACTAGACTAATACAAGCAACTTGCACTATCATTAAAATAATTAATCACCATGAAAAGTGTGCCACAATAAAAGATAACGTGTAATAAAGCTATTTTCGTATGAAATAATTAACTTTGCAAATAACCTGATTATTAAAAGAGCGGTCACGCAATGTAAGCTTGGAAATTATTCAGTAGGATCATTGAACTTTTGTTTTTACAATATATTACATATTTGATCTGACAATTTGTCATCAAAGAAATATTTGTTATTAATTTGAATTTATTTCCCTAACTCGTATAGCTTCTTTTGTCGTAAGGTTCAGGCCAAAACTAGAACAGCATACTTCCTTCTCTTTGTAAGAGGTGCAAAAAAAACAACAGCGTCTTCAAATTAATCATAGGTACAATAATAATTGCGATCGCTAATGGCTTGGCGAGAATGTTTAGATCCTTCCATTGAAGAATCCTAAATCAACCATTAATCTATTGAGACTGATGATGATTACTTTGTAGTTGCATCAAGGAAAACTGGAATGAAGTTAAGACTAAAACATGTAGTGCGATCTATGAAAACTGTGATTTGATGATTTTTTTTAAATTTTTATTCGCCACAACGCCTCTTAAGTCTATTGGTTCAAGCACCGAGCCAAGTCATCGGTGATTTTGATTCAATCCCCGGGACAGGCAACAAGTGTTTGGAATTATGGGACATTAATAATCAACATAATCACCAACCCGCATTTGTAAAACGTGTTGATTATGCGCATACTCATCATAACTATAGTAACTTGAATTCAATAATCGAGGCACTGCAGTGCAGTGGGATTATAAGAGGCTTTTATTTTTCTATTAATTTCTTTTCATAGTATTAAAAACTAAATTAATCATTTAAATAAACTAGCTAACTAACAAAACGGACCTACTGCATTTTCCAAAATTCGATTACTGTTTTGTTTAAAAACACAATTTATTTTATGTTACTTCCATTTCGCTTGAAGTAATTATGGAATGGTAGAAAAAGATAAATTACCTACAGCGTATCATGCCTCCGACTTAACGGCGTTAAACAACTTGTTTCTAGGAAAAGCCTCAAAGGGATTTATATCCGCTATTTTATCAACACAAAGATCTTTTAAAACGAGGCAGTAAGGTCTCTTGGAAAAAAGTTGAATCATTTATAGACAAAGCTGTCTTTCGTGAATTTTCTATAGAATTCTGTAGATTAACTTGCTTGAATCACTACACATGGTTGGTACGGGGTAGTATGGAAGGGTAAGGGATACATTATCGTCGATTACCCGCGAAAGTAAAGATTATTCGGTTCGCGAGTGAACCCCTATGCTTGGTGATCATTCCCTTTGATAACCTCTCAATGAGTGACTGAAGTAAGAGAACAGTACCCCTTCTAATCTTAGGGATGTCATTAAAAGATCACTAAACGATGCTGCTGCTCTTTTTCAGTATTATGCTGTAGAAAAAAAAAACAGTAAAATTAATAGACTCGGGCGTTACTTTGCGGAAATCCGTAACTAATTATGGACTTAGAAAATTATTTTGCTAATGATTTCCGCTTGTTAATACAGGCCTAGATACCTTCACCACACTACCCACACTAACACTGATTGAGCAAGCACTATTTTATGCAGGAAAACCGCCCAAACAAAGATCTAAAAACTATTATGGAAAACGAACCAGGCCATGTATCATTCCGAGATTTCTAAATGATTCACCACCAGATCTGATTAAAACTATGAACTCCAAACATCAACGGAAGAGTAAAAAGTAAAACAAAAACATTATCTCTCCTTATGCCCGTGACTCTAAGGCGCTGATGAGCACTGCTTGGTGGCGAAGGTGCCTTACACTTTTTCCTACTGAGTGATGTGAATTACAATATTAGTAAAATGTCATATTAGCCGCAGAACCGACAACCGCTGGGGTAAACGAGTTCTTGAGTGGAGACCGCGTCTCGGCAAACGTAGTGTAGGACGCCCTCAGGCTAGGTGGAGTGATGATTTGCGCAGGGTGGCTGGCAGGAGCTGGATGCGAGAAGCCGAGGATCGACCTAAGTGGCGTGCAATTGGAGAGGCCTATGTCCAGGAGTGGACTGCGATAGGCTGATGATGATGATGATGAAAATGTCATAAAGTAATTATAATTAATAGAATAATTGGTCTTGTAGTTTCCTAAGATTCTAATGTACAAACAACAGCACGTCAACCCTACCACAAAACGTCAAATTCTCTCAATTGATATTGATATCTACATGTTCGACTTAAAGTTGAAAATCAATTCAATGACCTTTAACTTTTTGGGTAGGTTGACCTGCCGTTGTGTACTTACATACTAGATGAGAACACTGCTGAGCAGTTTGCCACGACAAAGCGTTCATCTCCGTATATTTTGTCGGTCGTTTAATACAGGATGACATTTTAACCACCTTCCAAATTTTAATATATCAATATACGAGACAATAAACAAATGACGTATTTTTTTTTTGATACAGCCTTGTACGAAAATGTCAAGATAAAGCACTTAAAAAAAATCCGCCAAAAATCTAAAATTTTTAATACGGCCGCCTAGCAACCCTTTTTTTACGCGTTGCGGATCTCAATCATTAATTATGATACTATTCATAACAGGTCTAGGATTGTAAAAATTGATTTACATTTTTCACTTCATAAATAGGCTCTAAATACGATACTGAACGCCTATAAAAATTTTGGAAAGTGGTTATAATTTCAACCTGTAGGTATAAGCGCCCCGCCCAAGAACTGGACGCCTACTTGAAAAGGGGCAAAGATCCCGGGGTCCTAGGTTCGATCCCCGGGATGGGCGACAAGAGTTTTAAACATAACGTGGCATTTGAAAAGCGTGGTGATTATGCGGGCCTAACCCACCTCACCATTGCTGTGGTAACTTGAATGCGTTAAAAGCATTTTCCCTGCAGTATGATGACTATAGGCCGTTACATCAATATACATCAATATACATCAATATACATACATGACATATGTATATTTGTATTTAAAAATATTAATTCATTTCAAAGAACTAAAGACACTCACAATGTGAACACTCGCTAGAAAGACAGACTTTACTTGCCATACTCAAGAATAAAAATGCTCAACTGTAGTCCTTATTACATAACTATAAAAATATACAATAGAAAACCTCACAACATAAAAACAGAAACAAATTTGATCTCATCTACAAAAAATTAAAATTATTTCTTCTTTCTAACTGTTTTTACACCCTTGAAGAGTTTTATACACAAAATAAAGAATACCAAATCAAAAAATAAATAAAAATATATTATAAGGTCAACTAGTGTGAACCTATAATAAATAAGTTCACTGTATAAATTAAAAATTATAATATTAAGTTATCTTAACTTTTTATCCTTTAAGATTGCAACACCTGAATAAGGTAATTAAGTAGTTAAGCTCCATTGTCTAGTTTCTAAGATCTCTGTAAGATATACATTTAATTAGCAATAAATATATTTGAATTTGAATTTGAATTTGAATTTGAATTTGATTTTTTTATTTCTGTAATATACTTACTTAAATGTTAAAATAAAAATTTGTCTTTGTAGTGAATATACTTATCAATCAACATTTCTATAAAGTCGTCGACGTATACCATCACTGTCCACGCTCCATTATTCAGTATCGTATAGTGATTCTGGTCTCGTTTGACAATGGAATCGTTAATCAAACGCGTTCCATTCGATGCCGTAACTATCAAGTGGCCATCGATTAGACTCGGCTGCAGTAATTTAAGACGGTTTTCGATTTCTCTACAGGTATCTAGATGTTTCCAAGGAGAGTAGACCACTGCACTGTTTCGTGAACTAAGCAAATTTATGTGTACAAATCAAATCAAATCATTTATTTGCCTTTGAAATAGGGTAGGTACATTACAGGTCTCATAAAAATAAAATTGATTCACCAATTCAGCCATAAACTATAGCATGCAAATATATTTTATTAATATTGAGTCAAATTATATTTTATTATTGATTTAACAAAGTACTACTTACTACCACAACAACTATTTAAAAAAGAAGAGCCTATTTCTCCTAGCCTAGCTCCAAAAGCCATCTGTTCTACTGATTAAAATAAAATAAATAATAATAAATGTGGACAACATCACATACATTGTTCTGATCCCAATTTGAATAAATATTTAAAGCATTCGTATTTTGGAAACCAGAAACAACGAAGGTACCACAAACACCCAGACCCGAGAGAATGTAGGAAAACACATTTTTTCTACATTGACCCGTCCGGGAATCGAACCCGGGACCTCGGAGCAGGTGACACCTTGAAAACCGGTGTTGTGTACGCCACTCCGCCACGGAGGTCGTCAACTGATTGGCAGTAGGAAACTGCAAATGTCATGACAGCTTTGGTTACACTGCTGTTACAGTAATGAAAGAACTATTAATATTAGCCTTTTACCTGAGAAAATTTAAAAAAGGTCCGCTAGGAACAGCACTGGTGGGGGCCGGCCATGCAAGCCATCATTTTAAATGCCCGACAAGATGATCTTGCACTTGCACCGATCGAGCTGAAATTTATAATCCGCATCAAGGATTGTTTTTATCTATTTATCCGCGACTGCGAAAAAAAAACCATTCAATCACAATGTGCCACAGCGAAACGTGGCAGGGAACAGCTAGTTCCATTATAATTATATACGTTTGACGTTGTTGCCAATAGAGAATAATTTATTGAAACCATCTTCTTCTTCTCGAGTCAATGGCAACCAATTAAACTCTCTGCGCCCAAAAAGCATAATACTTATTACATATCTGCTTCGTATATAATATCAGTGGTGGATGCTATATGGCGTATGGGCGGAAAGCGAGTTGATGTCAATTAGAACAAATGACAGGGAAATAGGAGGGTTGTCTATTTAATTTTGGTCATTGCGGCGATGGGGTGTCCAATCTCGAACATATAAATTATCGAATTTAAAGTGAAGAGAAGAAGCAATTTCCATTTCTTTTTTCATTTGTGACATACTCTAACACTACTTTGACTTCAACAATATTTCACAATTAGAATCTTACACTGTCCCTTCTTAGCATTGGCAATGGAATATTTACAAAGCTAGGGACCAGTATTAACTAACATTAAAAATCAAAGCGATGAATAACTAGGTAGTATTTTTCACAGGTATTTAAAAACAACATTGGTTCACGTTACGAATAGAATACTGAAATATTCTATTTTAAAAATAAAGCTAACCGTTTTTCGCAACAATCACGTTCGATTTTCAAATGTTCGTTCGGACAAAACGCTTGCAAACACTAGAATTTAAATGTCAAAATTGTCATTCTCTTTTTAGGGTTCCGTACCCAAAGGGAAAAAACGGGACCCTATTACTAAGACTTCGCTGTCTGTCCGTCTGTCTATCTGTCCGTCTGTCCGTCTGTCCGTCGCTCTGTCACCAGGCTGTATCTCAAGAGCCGCGATAGCTAGACAGTTGAAATTTTCACAAATTATGCATTTCTGTTCCTAATTAAATATTTAAGGGGGGCTCCCATACAACAAACCCGTTTTTTTGGCATTTTTGGTACAGAACCCTTCGTGCGCGAGTCCGACTCGCACTTGGCCGGTTATTTGATTTTCACGCTACAAATGCTACGAACTTGTTTTGCAACAAAAATCACATGCTGGCCATATACGAGTACAAACACGCGTAGACAATATGTTATGAACTGATTTCAAAAATAAAAAATCCTAGTTCTAAATTCAAATACATGTTTTAAAACGACGTAACCGTTCTGAACGGTTTTCAAGGTGTCGTTTGCTCCGAGATGCCGAGTTCATTTCCTGGATGAATCAAAATGTATAAAAAAAGGATTTTACTATATTGTCACAGGTCTGGGTCATTTTTATTTTGACTTTAATGATGACTTGTTTTTCATTTTTACAATAAAAGTGCTTAAAATAGTTAGTTACTTCGATGGGTTGACCATGTCGAACCTGTCGATTTAGTCGAGTTCATTCAAAACTGTGACTTCTTGTGAATTTTATTGTACTCGAACGAAGTGCGAACGGTTTTAAATTCCGTTTAGTAACGAGTTGAAAGCGAGTCACTCGACTAAAACACTGGCCTAATTAATGCAAACTAGGCTTAACATATGAAAATAAACAAAGAGTAGTCAATGCTGACTTAAATTTATTCTTAGTCATACACAGAAAAATAAAACCGGCCAAGTGCGAATCAGACTCGCACACGAAGGGTTCCGTACCAAAAAGGCCAAAGAACGGGTTTGTTGTATGGGAGGCCCCCTTAAATATTTATTTTATTTTGTTTTTAGTATTTGTTGTTATTGCGGTAATAGAAGTACATAATTTGTGAAAATTTCAACTGTCTAGCTATCGCGGCTCTTGAGATACAGCCTGGTGACAGAGCGACGGACAGACGGACAGACGGAAGTCTTAGTAATAGGGTCCCGTTTTAACCCGTTCGGAACCCTAAAAAATTACACTCGTCAAAGAGATGTTTCTTAAAATCAGGGAATCAGTAAAATCTGTAAAATCAGCTTAACTTCTGCAAATAGGCCCCTGGAGGCGCTTTTACACGTCCCAATATTTAAACCTACCTGCTTCGGGACAAGTCTGGGCTAGTGCCGAGAAGAAGCAGCGCATTAACTCGGTATTGTCAGCCTCTTTTTTAAATAAATATGTTACAAAACGATATGCCAATGCGACAATATGATATGCCAATGATGTGCCAATGCGAGCTAGGACAATTAATTTAGAACCGCACGTTCCTATCATTTAAATAATTATTAGTAGATTTCAGTTTATGTACAGGAAGTTCAGCAATAGACTGCGGTAATTTGTTGAAAATACGAATTCAATTTCTCTCGAATAAATTAACCATCCATTAAAAAAACTACAAAGTAGTTATTTATAGTACACTAACGGGTCGTTATCGCGTTAAATATTTAAAGGTATAAATACCTATTTATTTACCAGACGTTTCGACTGGATTGCACCAGTCGAAACGTCACGTGCAGGAGTCGGCCCGTGACCACAGCTTGGTGCAATCCAGTCGAAACGTCGGGTAAAAAAATAGGTATATAAACCTTCATAATATTTAACGCGATAACGACCCGTTAGTGTACTATAAATAATATGTGTTCAAATCACGAAAGTTTTAAATCATTTATTACAAAGTAGTTTCAACTTCCCAAGTTTTCAATTTTACAACTTGTTATACGATTCCTATGACTGAACGTAAGTCATTGAATCCATCACTTTCGTTGTAACATAAGTCGAATTACACGAACGGCATTCAGTGAACCTAATTGTAAATCAAACAGTCGCAGGAAAATCGTAATCAAAATCAATCACGCAGATTGCTATCTTCATAGAATACTAACTAACTATTTGTAATTGCCAAGATTTAATGTTATGGCGGTTTAATTGTGTTATTATGTAAATTCATGGTAAATAGATTGATAATGTTTTAGTGAATAAGCAGTGTGAATTTGGAAGAGTAAGAGAGATTTCTCTTACTTACTCGTAAATACTTTTTATACAAGTGTGTAAAATGTATGCTGTTTAACTGTCCAAAATGCTCTTCTAAACAAATCGTGGAAAAAATAGAATAATCATTCATAGTGTGTTATTTACCGACAAATGGATACCTCAGACACAATTATAATAAATACGCATACAATTTAGGTAACGCAAAACCCATGCTGTAATATCTAAATGCTGCGACCAAAAAGTTGTTGATTTTAGCAATAAAATCGCCATGATACGAGTATTGTGTAGCTTCTATACAGAAATATAAAAAATAAAAATAAAAATTATTTGCCAATTTAATTGTCAAACATAAAAGTAAGAGTAAAGCCATTTCAGGACAAGAACTTCCATAATTGCATTCAACTTACCATAACAATAATAGGCATGATCACCACGCTTGTTAAATGCGTGTTGATGATCCAAGAAATTTTTCCAAGCCTTTCGACCCGGGAATAGAACCCGGCACCCCGAGATTTTAGCTCAATGTATAAACCACCAGACCAATGGGGCGTTATTAATTGAAATTGCCGTAAATTTACCGAAATAATTCACTTCAATATCATAGAAATTGACTATAACAAAGCGATGCAAATTTTTCTTTACGCTAAATCAAGTTCAAGGCTGTCACAAACTACTATCCCCCGGGTCCAATATCCATCTGCGCTCGTCATTACAATTTGCATAGTGACAACCCTTTACACGCCGAATTGCGTAAGTTTGTAAGTCAAACGAAGCCTTAGTGAAGACATAGTATACGTTCGATCAGTAAGTTTTCCTTCTTCTGATCATTTTTATTTTTATTTCATCTGTCTATTTTGCTATTGGATGGGGTTGGCTTGGGAATAGTCATTGTAGAGATCCTTAATTTTTGTTTTTGACTCATCATCATCACACCTGGACATAAGCTCTCTAGTTGCACGCCACTTAGATCGATTCTCGGCTTCTCGCATCCAGCTCCTGCCAGTGCGCAAATCATCACTCCACCTAGCCTGAGTTTTTGATTTGTTTGAACAGATTGTTCAGCACTGGCGTCGTTTGGCTGAGTGACGATGACGATCATTTTTTTTATTATAAAAAATTAGGCCAGCATATTACAGATGCGTTTATTAGGGTTTCATGTAGGTAATGTTTTGCTGCTATCCTGACGTTTTGAATACTTAACTAGGAATTTTGGGCACGGGCAGACAATTTTATTTATCTTCAATTTCGATGTAAACTGTGTGCGTTAATTCAAAATGACTAGAATTTTTTTGGCCTAGATTAAAGTACCATGTAGTTGTTTTTTTTTTATTATTTTAGATTATTTATTTTTGTAGAAAATAACAGTGTCAAATATATTTTTTTAGTTTTTATCTGATAAAAAGCTAGCCATAGATTGAGATTACATTAAATTGAGAAACTTACAAGAAAACCTAATAATCTTAACTGAAAAAATTCTCAACTTCATCATCTTGCATAACTTTATTTTTATTTGTTCTGTGGTGGTGGCTATTCTACATAAATTTTTACTGTTGTAGAGTCTCAAAGGCTTAGCTCAGAGTCTGGGGGCAGCGGTTTAATCGTGTGGAAGCCGTGCAGTTTATGATTAGCAGAGTTTCGTTAACGTTAATAAATTAATGTAAAGAGAGGTCGCGTTGGGGGAGAGTAACTAGGTCATTTGTTTCAGGCGTTAGTTATGAATATTCGATGGTTTTAACACGCTACATACATGCACAGGAAACTGGAAAGGCATTCTTAAATGAATAGTGATTGGAGTCAATATCGAAGGAATTGTGTATGGATTGGTAAGGGTGTTTTAATCGTTTTTTAATTTAAAAGTTTCTACAATTTGACGTAAATAGAGATCATTTAGCATTTCTAAGGCTGCCTGAATTGTGATATTCAAGGCACAATGCGTGTATGTTTTTAACATATTTATTTCCATTTTAATTTATCGGATGAAAATTCCTTTTTTTCTTGTGCTCTTCACGTATTAAAAATTATACTTGAGTCCACTGTTGAATAACGTCTTCAATAGGAGAAACATTTTTGCACTAACAGCCACCAGTTCCAGTTTTTCAAATTTTTTAGAGAAGACGCCACTACCCACATCCTTTAAGCGGTAAGTAAGTTAGTCACTTCTAACGACAGGAAGAGACGATGTGGTACTATTCTGTTTTATACCGGAACCTCACAGCCCAAGACCATAAAAACCACAAATTGATTACTTTAATATTAAAATTGTCCATAAATGCCCAAATCTCAGCCCGACAAACCCAGCAGTGCCAGTCTCCCCAATTCCCTTTCACATGATTATGTTTTACAACGTAAAATTAACCAACGTTTTCAACTGTACATAATTATTCATAACGGGTTTAGGAGCCTCGAGTTTCACTTAAATTATAACAGCTAAAGCAATAATAGGGCAATACTTATAAAGTAGACGATAATTCCCGGAATAACTCTACGGGCAACGGGCTGACTCGAATCTGCCCTAATGGCTAGGGCAGGGTGCTTTCAAAGTCAGATGGAATCAGCCAGACCGTCCCAAACTAATATTTTCTTAATTTTTTTGAATAGAATAGAATGAATTAAATAATGGCTTTAAAATTATACTACAATTGTACACAACAATAAATAATAAAACCGGCCAAGTGCGAGTCGGACTCGCGCACGAAGGGTTCCGTACCAAAACGGCAAAAAAAACGGTTTTTTGTATGGGAGCCCCCCCCGTAAATATTTATTTTATTTTGTTTTTAGTATTTTTTGGTATTGCGGTAACAGAAATACATAATTTGTGAAAATTTCAACTGTCTTACTATCGCGGCTCTTGAGATACAGCCTGGTGACAGAGCGACGGACAGACGGACAGACGGACAGACGTACAGATGGACAGACAGCGAAGTCTTAGTAATAGGGTCCCATTTTTACCCTTTGGATACGGAACCCTAAAAAGAATAATTTAATTTCAAGGTCATTTACATACGTCGCAATTAATGAACACGTTGGTCTAGTGGTTTAAATACCGGGCCAAGATCTCGGGGTCCCAGGTTTGAATCCCGGGTCGGGCAACAAAAAAGTTTCGAATTTTCGAACGTTGCTCGGGTTTGTGATCACCAACCCGCATTTGGCAAGCGTGGTGATTATGCCAGTATACCCATCATTGCTGTGATAGCTTGAATTCAATGATGGAGGCTGCTCGCTGCAGTGGGATGATTATAGGCTGTTACTTAATCTACATAAGTCCACGACTGGACAGTAGCCTTTACAAAAGGAACACATCCCCATAACCGCTGCCTTTGGCAAATTGGTTGCCGTTGCTGTTTTCAGTCTTCTTCTACCAAAAGCTTCTTTTTTGAAAGTGTTGCTAAAAACTTTATCTGAAAAAATGGTTAATATCTTGTCTGAGTTTTTATCTTCAAATGTCAGATTGTTTTTCATCCTATAAATATTATAAATGAAAATCTCAGTATGTAGCATTTAGACGTTAGTTCAAAGATGTGTTAGGGAACCATAGTTCACTAAACTGATGCTCATTTTTTATGAAATTAGAATATTATGGTAAATGTCCACACAGATTAAAATGGATAAAATAAAAAAATAATACATCAAGGAAACAATATAAGTATCATTGGAAGAAGAAAAGCTGAAGAAAATCGTATATCTTGGTATGGACCTGATGTGACGATGGCACTTAACAGGAGGAGTTATGAGTATGATGGTTGATGGTTGGAAAGATAGAGGGGTTACAAATAGATGTGTATGTTGGGCAAAAATGATATGAGACAAGAGTATGTAAGCTTATTTTTCTCTTCAAAACAATCATATCGCAAACAACGTCTACTCCAAAGGACCTGGAATCAGAGCAAGTGAATGATGACAGCGTCACTTCCTCGTACTTGAATGCGGAACCTCGTACGATTTGGTTGTTTTCTTTAGACTGTGACCTCGAATAATCGTTCCCGAAATCGGGTTCGAGGCGGGGTGTAAAAAATAGCTGCCTGCCGAAGCTCGGTTTGCTTATTGGACTTCAAAGCTGTGCTCAATCTTCTAAGGGTGATTTCGTTCCGAATAAAATTCAGTGTTAGAAAGGTATTGTTCTAATTGGAGACAAAGGTTATGTAGGATAGCGATTTTGCCTGTCTCAGTATTCAAAGAGAAAGAAATGGTCAATAATAAATATTACTGTTGAGTTTGCTAATGGCAGAAAAAAGGCAACGTATTTTTCTCGATGTACTTTTGAAATCGTCTTTTATAAAAACAAGAGGTGGTGGTAATGTATTTTATTCTAGGTTCTACGTACGTAACATAAGCTTCTCATAAACTACATATTTTTCTTATCATATTTCACAAAAGAAAGCATCGAAAAATAACGTTAAGGGTCGTATCGGTATAGTTACAATAATTCATGTTTCTAACATTATTCCCTGTGATTCATAATTTCTCAACCAATTTAAATCTAATTTGGTATGGAGAGTTTGAAATTCTTAAAACGACGAATGGTAGTTTTAACCCTGAAAATTTGTCACCTAAAGACACGAATAGGGGCTGGAAATTTGTGTGATGATCAAAACTATGTTAAATAAATAAGATAACGATTCCGAAAATTCAAAGTATTTCTTAGAAGAGATGTTACCCAAAGTTAACGGAACTTTATGCAAACGAAGTCGCGGACGGGCAATAGTACTTAATACATGTGTTTTATACAACTCATAATATGATTACTGTTCGAACAAAGATTTTCATTATCCTTCCAATCTCCGCAGTGAATGCTCCAAATAATTTAAGTCTCACCTATAATAAATCACCTCACCTAATCCCCAGACCTTAAAGGATCAATATTTAATATCCACTACCATCAGGATATCTTTCAGGAATATTTTATGCCCTGACCCGACGAGGGACAGATTAATCCAGAATCGGACATTACTAAGAAACGGCAGGTTTCCTTCTGATTGGACGTCACAGGTTGAATTAAGGTCGGCCATTTTGTGCGAACACGACCGAATTGAGTGCATGGTTCGAGACAAATTTGGAAGTGGTTTCGTTGATGAAATGCGAATGTGTTTCATTCGGATATGTTACTGAATATACTTTTATATTTATTTTGAAACCCTTTGAATATGTTTATTGCGTTGTTTAGATTTTATGAATAGATAAGCAATCTGTTCTTATGGATGTCGTAAGGAAACTGAAGGATTACTGTCTGTAGGAAATGGCTACGTTCGCCAACCCGCCTGCCAAGCGTGACGATATTGGCAAACCTTATAGGCCAGAGGCCTACGGCAGCATTGACATGGGCTGATGATGATAATTTAATGATAGACTAAATAATATACTCTTTGTAATTTTTCCCATTCTAATTTGAAATGAAAAGTGATATAACAATACTGCCAACAGTGAACAAAACTAAAGCTTTTTACTTATTTATGAATGTGCAGAAAATTTAAATTGTTCATCTCATTTACATAAAAAGAATTTGTACGAATTGCTATCACTTTCAGTTCTATAAGGCTAGCTAAAACAAATTAAGAACAAAATAATTACTTCTATTCGCTCTCTGTGTTGAATTCAAAACCTTACTTTATAAAATCTTGAGCGTAGTATTTATTAGTTACTTCCCAATATTGAGGAAAATTTATAGCAAAAATGTTATATTGGGGATGAAAATCCCCAAAATGTATTTTGCCGGATATTTCATTTCCAAGAATTACGATTGTTCTTCTAAGATTGGTTAGGTTTCTCTTCATTAAAGTCCATTACTAAGTAAGAGTAATCTGAATATTGACCTTTTTGATATAAAATATTCTAACATCATGTAAACATGTTTATTTCTACCGGAGAAGGTCAGCCATTATTTGAAAACAGTATATTTGCAAAAGTAAAGGTAAACAAGGTATGAATCTTTTGAACAATGTCGGTCACACAATCTTGTCTTCATTACACAATATTCAATTTGAGGCAATAAAACAAATTAATCGGCTCAGTGAACTTGTTTACGAATGGAAATTTAACGTTAACAATATCGTCTGTAGTAATGAATACGCTGTGAAGGATCTAGAATAACAGATAGAGTAATACAAGTTTGATAAGGAAATATTCTAGATTCGGTTTGCGCATTAAAAACAATGATGTGTTATGAAATAACGATTTAGTAAACAAATTCAAATCCTAGAATAATAAGTTGAAGGGTGGGGATCAGAGTCAGACCCACAACCAATGTCTTTCGGTTTCATAAACTTTCATCAGTAATCGTTGTTAACGTTGTCAACAATGGTTGATGGTGATAGGACACTACAAGTGAATATCTTTAATTATTTTTATGGGACATATTCTTTAAAAATAACAATACAGTTCTCCCGTGATCATGGCGCTTGCAACAGTGCCGAAATATCGGGAACTCATAAAAACTAAGGTACATGGTATAAACCCCGTATCAATTAACTCTAGTGATAGTGACCATGGAAGTTTGAATCAGTATAATAACAATACGGTTCCATATTCCCTCAGTTTGATGACGGAAAATCCATGTGAAGAATTCAAAACGGCTGATATTTTGCACAAGGTATTTTGGGCTTTATATTTTGCATCATTTAACTGCATTTACATGAAATAGATTTTAAAAATCTTTAAAAATAACAAAATAAATATTTATATCTCTCCATAACAATCATTGATCGTTTGTTTGGTATTATTTGAAATGGTTTTCATACCATTTTGTCTGTCCAAAAATAAAATATGGTTTTCAATTGAATTACCGAAAATCGCACCATATTTCGATTAAAGTACCAACGTCTATGTTAATTTGTTGTTAACTCCAACTATCGATTAACATCAATTATTCGTTAGCTAGGAATCGGATGCATAAAATTTAGAGCAACATAAACAAAACATAAGTTGTACGAGCGAATATCGCCATTAATCAAATTTTGCGCAAGCTCTAACAAAAACAATAATTTCCTACCCCGATGGGAAGTTCATGGGGACCATAACAAAGCATAGCAAGTACTACATACTATGCTATGGTTCCCTGCAAATAGCAGCAGCATATCGTAATGCAACGATTACGATGTTTTTAAATAATAAATATGCATGACATATAATTTATTAATATACATACAGGATGAAATTTTAACCACTTTCCAAATTTTAATATAGCAATCTACGAGGCAAAAATCAAATGACGTATTTTTTCTTTTGATATAGCCCAGTACAAAAATGTCAAGATAAAGCACTTAGAACATGTCCGCCAAAAATCTAAAATTTTTGATACGGCATCCTAGTAACACTATTTTAACGCGATGTGTATCGCATTCATTCATTACAATACTATTCATAAGTTTTTGATTTTCCCTTTATACCTTAACAGGTCTAGGACCGTAAAAATTGAAAACTATAACGCGGGAAATATTTTCGGATGACAACTTGATTTACATTTTTTACTTCATTAATAGGCTCTAAATACGATACTGAACACATATAAAAATTTTGGAAAGTGGTTAAAATTTCATCCTGTATACACAAGAACAAGAAACCTAAATCTAAAAAAATCTTTAAAAAAAATAACTAAAATATATTATTAAAAGGAGTCCCCTTAGGCAAGGATACGAAGATACTGACAGCGTTCCCGTTTTGAATAGCTAAACTAATTATTTGTCCGAAGTAGCTGCCAGCTCTTCGGTCTCCTGTGATGTCAACTAACCTTTTAGCAATTTCCTTGGAAAGCCTTTAATAAGCATGATAATAAATAAATATCAACATCTCCAACTTTTTTTCCTGTTTTAAAAAAGTGCTGACAAACTATTAAGAAGTCCAATAGACGAAAAACATGATAATATAAGTAATCATCCAAGTTTAAGACGGTGCCAATCGACCAACCATTATAGTATTGCGCCTATTGTTTTTTGTTTTTCCTTTGTGTCGTACAATATTCGTTTAAAGACTTTCTAAGTTGGTACTAAAAACATTGCAGGTTGCTTGCTTATCGTTCATAGTAAGACCCTGATCGATTAACGCGAGTTGTGTTTGCAAATTCGATCATAAATCATTCCGAGCCAAATCGATATTTACGATAGCTGTAGCTGGAACCCTATGCGCTGAGTTATGTAAGTTTGTATGCTATGTTTTGCCGGCAGTGTTGCTTGCATTTTGGATTGTAATTAATGCTATATCATGTATGAAAAAAATATTAGCGGTAAGGAGAACTTTTGGGTGTTATAAACGACTTTTTTCTGTTGTGATTACCATAAAATTAAATAAATAAATAAATATTTCACACATGCCACACTGGGCCACACAGAGCTTTCTAGTCCCAAATTAAGCTACTATTAAGTACCCTGTCGTATGGGGTACTAGACAACCGATAAACTTACTTATATATCAGTATATAAACTTGAAAAATTTTTGTCTCAGGCGGGACTCGAACCCGCATCTCCTCGCATGCCGGGCGGGCGCCATACCATTAGGCCACCGAGACACTGCGACACGGCGCGAATTTTTCAAGCATATTCTTACGCTGTGAGCCAGCGTTGCTTCATCAAATGTTAGGAGTTTGCACCCTTAACACCCGAAAGAAACATCTTTGCAGATGTTTGACAGTCAGTTAAGATGAAACAGCTATATATATACTTTATTTGATATTTTAGCAACTTAATTGCACTTATAATATCAGTATATAAACTTGAAAAATTTTTGTCTCAGGCGGGACTCGAACCCGCATCTCCTCGCATGCCGGGCGGGCGCCATACACACTTTACTTATATACTTTTTTTTTTGTAAATAAATACTTATAATACATAGAAAACACCCAGACCAGTACAAACAGACATGTTCATGCACACAAATATTTGTACTGTGCGGGGATCGAACCCGCGACCCATGGCTCAGAAGCAGTGTTTACTACGGCTGATCCAAATGGTCGTCGATCCAAATTATACTAAAATCAGTTAGGTAATTCAAGTCGCTGCCGAAATGGGTTCGGTACTGTAAGGTTTTAACCGACTTTTGTTTGGCGCATCAAAGCGTACTAATATAACATTATTTGGTACATAAGCGCAACTTTAATGAGACTTAGCAATGTGATAAATTTTACTTTACTTTATTTGAACTAACTACCTTTACTTTTCTGTTACCACAGCAATGATAGCTGCAGGGCATGCCAAATATGCGTAGGTGTTCACAAATCCGGGCAATGTTCAAAAAATCGAAAAACTTGTCGCCCGATCCGGGAATCGAACTAAATACCCCGAGATCCTGGACCGGTACTCAAACCAATGGACCAGAGGGCGTTACTAGACTAATGGGACCAATAGGCAGTTTTTTTTAACCTAAGTCACATTGTTATAACACTACAGATAAAATTGTTTTCGTAATACAACACTTTATATTTCGCTCGAAAAAAATAAAGGCTGTGCCTCAAGAGAGTCGTAACAGTTAATAAGACCCTTACACTTCTACCGAGTAATATAAAAGTGTGACAATCCTATTACAGATCGTAAATCTTTTAGTAAACGTGGATTGCTTCACAGAAAAGTTTTCTTTCTCTGTTCATCACTGGCAGTGAGAAATGTTTAGATAAAATTTCAAAAATTACACTGACAAAACGTTATTCAGATGAAGAATTTAGAAGGAGCTTGGATTGAATGCAGTTAATTACTTTGAACCTTATTGGTCTAGACACACAATTTAGTTTTAAGAAGTGAAACTGATCATTACTGGCAGTAAGAAATGGTCAGATGAAATTAAGTAAGTAAAATCATAAAACATTATTCAGATGTAGAATTTAGAAGGAGCTTGGATTGAATGCAGTTAATTACTTTGAACCTTATTGGTCTAGACACACAATTTAGTTTTAAGAAGTGAAACTGATCATTACTGGCAGTAAGAAATGTTTAGATGAAATTAAGTAAGTAAAATCCTAAAACATTATTCAGATGTAGAATTTAGAAGGAGCTTGGATTGAATGCAGTTAATTAATTTTGAACCTTACTGGTCTAGACACATTATTTTGTTTTAATTCAGTAAAACATGAGCTATACTTGCTCTATGCTTAGATGTCTGAATTATCATTATTACCAAACACTGCAGGAAATACGACAAGTGCCATGTTTTCATGAGTATTCCGATATTTCGGCACTGTTGCAAGCGCCATGATCACGAAAGATCTGAAGGTGGTTGTTACGATTATATAAATCGATCTACCATCCGTCGTAGTCTTTTATTGCACTCGACACTGGTACTGTTATTTGTAAACTTACTATTCACTCGTACCTGTGCTATACGCTTGGCTTGTAGTCACAATGCATGGAGGTGAGTCTGAAAAATTATCATCACTGCAAGTAATGCGACTTTATAAATGGATTTTAGATTTTTTGCTACACTTGACAGGTTTAGTGACCACTGTGATAGAAGACGTTACATCTCTCCAACACACATCAAAAGAGTAGTTCTATTCTTGTATCGAGGTCACACGGCGCAGCACAGGGTAAGCAAAATCATACAGCAATCATTTAGGGGTGGTGGGATCTACCTCCTAGTGGTCCACCCTGGGCAACGGCATCTTTGGTTTTCTAACCAATGATGACGGCTAGCAGATCCCTCTGCGGTGGTAGGATTCGTAGAAGGCTGCCTGGATGCTACCACCCTCCTGCCGGAGTCGAGCGCCAAACAGTTTTTCTGTGTTCCGCTGTGTGGGAGAACCAGTACCTCTGGGTAAGCTCGCTCTATCTTAGGCTTCTTCTTAACCGTATAGTTAACTATGTAGTCAAGAGCAAACCAATTTTTATAAAAACTCTTAGTACCCCACTCGCTATGACTGCAAGCTTTTTTGTACAAAGTTTCCTAATATAGCATTCGCCATGTAGCTTTTTTTTTAAACAACAGGTAGCCTATGTTACCTGGACTAGAATAAGGAATTGATACCTCATTTACTAAAATCAGCTCAGTATTTTGACCGCAAATGTGGAAATCACACAAATTCCCACATACATAATGTACATAGACAGCTAAAATCATTACCCATCCGGTTGGCTTTGCCGTAGTCAAATAGAAAGGTAAGACACACAAAATAAGTGAAAATTAATGGAAAAACACTCACTATTCATTCATATTCGAATGAATGAATGAATGGAAGCCATAAACCGGGAATCCTGACAAAAGTCACAAAGATATCGCAACAGTAATTAATACGTAATATAAAATGTCTGAATGGTTCTACCCACTATTGACAAAGGTCACAGACCTCATTTTTCTCCGGACAAAATGGAGTAATATTGCCAAATACATTCCTTTTGTCAACGCACAAAGTGTTCATGTTTATTGTACAGAAATGGTTTGCCCTTATGTTATTGTTGACTTTGCTAGATAAATGGAGTAAGACATTGTTTGTGTGGGTGAGGTTATATTAACAAAGTGTTGCAGAGTTTTTGTAACTGTTGTTTCAAGACTTAGATCAATATAAAACAGAGAAGAGAAATTTGTAGTAATGTATGCTTGGAGCGAATGTACTCAAAAGCTACCTTAAACCTGCCAAAGCATAATTTTATATAGAGCCAGTTTGAGTACTCTTGGTAAAAGAAAAAATATTTTTATCTGAAACCATCCTTTAAAGGACTGAAAAGGAGAATTTTTCGATGAAAATAGATTTTTTTATTAGAAATGAACAATTTTAAATAGTTTAGATAACGGCTCCGATAAATTTGCTAATCTGGGCAGGTGTGTTGGCAATCACAGTTACTGTTGGCCAGTGGTTGAAAGATGCCGCTGCTACTTATCTTCTGGCGGTAATGCTTTGGTCAACTCTTGTGCAAGCTAAAGAAGAAGAGAGGGTGATGATATTTTACTTTTCAAAGTCAAAGTCAAAGTCAAACATTTATTTGCACAACGTTGTGTGGTACATTGAGATCGAAAACATTGGGTTCTAGATTTAACAAGTTTCTGCCTTATTTAGTGGCCATGCAAATTTATATGTAGGTAATTTATATAAATTAATTATCATGAAAGTAACAATAAATTCATATGTCAGTATTGTGCTATCACACTACTGGTGGTGTTCCTCTGCTTAGTGTTTGGTGTCAGAGTTTATCACACCACCTACTACAAACCTCTGAAATAAATTGGTATTAATACTTCTTTCTTGCGACTAAAACAAAGACTAACGCTTTAACGTATCTGGCAAACACAGAACATGAAAAAAAGTAAGAAAGGCTGTCATGCGCCATTTGTATGAGAATCGATGTCGCCGCTTGTGCCCAACTACACATAAACGAGTTCAAAGGACGCCAATCAAGCTAATTACCAATAGGGTCGCGTGACGTCAAAAGCAATCAATCACAGCGCTCACTTACAAGAGTTTGCTCATAACCTCTTTGGCGCGCCTGCCCCGTCTATATCACCTTTCTAACCATCCTCCATGTTCTGTGCTTGGAAAGCACGACTTCCAATCATCCATTCTGAAATCTGAACCTATTAAGATACGATCGTATTGTGAATCGACCCACCAAGAATTCTAGATCCTTGTGTGGGGCGTGAATCACGCACTACAACACTGACTGGGTTGACAAACCTAGAATCAAAACCGAGACCCCTTTCAGACTTAAGCCAATACTTTCGTGAACCAATCTCAAACGATTTAGTATCCTCACTTGGTAGGTGAACCTCGTAAAGATTTAAACCACTACACTTACGGCCAGTCCTAATAACCTATCTATCTTCAGTTTTGGCATATCGGAGATAGAAAACAATTTCTGTTTTAGAGACAGAATATGTTTTCTATCTCCGATATGCCAAAACTGAAGATATATAGATTATTGGGACCGGCCGTTATTCGGTCAGTAAAAATTTTCAATATTATAACAAGCCGCTGACCGACGTACTAATGCTTCACTCGCCTGACAGATGACACCGACCCTCGTCCATTTAAGCCCAAACTAAATATCACTGTGTAACTGTCACGAGAACTCAAACTCAGGATTATCACTGGAAATGTCAGCTGACGTGGTTTGACCGATAGATTAATTTGTGGAGTACTCGTTAGCTAGATCAAATGAAAATTGCGGTTGTCGTCTTTTAATTAGAGTTAAATATCTGACCCGGCAAACGTTGTTAATAAAAATGATTAAATTACTTAAATGGCTATTAAAAAATAGGGGTTGGTGATAAAAGAGTAAAAATTTAGGTTTGTATGTATTTTTTAATGTCACGTTATAAAAAAATAAAAACAAAAAATTTTGTCCAAAAATAAAAAAAATGTTAATGGTGAACAACCCTTATCACTTAGGGTTATGAAAAATAGATAGTAGCCGATTCTCAGACCTACTGAATATGCATATAAAATTTGGTAAAAATCAGTAAAGCCTTTTCGGAGGAGTAAGGTTACTAACATTGTGACACGAGAATTTTATATATAAGATAATGTTTCTGATGAATTAGTAGAATCCGGCTGGGAAAGGTGCACCAAGTTATGTGTTAGTACGCTGAGTACAATCTTCTAATGAACTAGGTTCAAATGAAAGCTTCAAGAATATTGTAATATTATATTTATTTTATTATCAGATTAGAGCGCCCCGTTGGTATAGTAGTTTAAATACCGGGCCAAGATCGCGGGGTCCCAGGTTCGATCCCTGGGTCGGGCAACAAACAGTTTCGTATTTTCGATCGTTGCTCGGATTTGTGATCACCAACCTGCATTTGGCATGCGTGGTGATTATGCCAGTTCCTATCATTGTTTTGGTAACTTGAATTCAGTGATGGAGGCCTATTCCCTGCAGTGGGATGATTATAGGTTGTAACTTTACTTTTACTTATGTCAGACTTAATTAAAAAATAATAATTTTCAAATGAAACATTGTTTTAACTTCTATATATTAACAAAAATAATATTCTCAAATAGGGGCCTGAAAATGCGGCGAAATGGTTCCAGTAAAGGATGGTACGGCAGTGTTTGCTTCGCGCTCGACTTAGCGGGGGCACTGCCGTGCCCCCCGATTAATCATTAGTATTAAAATAAAAGATGTATTTGAAGTTTGAATAATAACGAACTTTTAAACCATTCAAGCGCTTGCATTGAGAATTAATCTTGCTAATGCTATTAGTGCAAAAGTAACTTTCGCATTAGTTTATTACCCAATCAAGCCAGAACGGCACAATTATTAATCATGGTTTAGAATAGCGAATAGTATAATAAAAAATATTTTTATATATCAAACATGACAATCAAGAACATACAAAAACATCCCCTAAACCACTGTCACTGTATATATTGAAAAATATAAGTATGAAATAGTCACGCTCCGTCTTAACCCCTATCTCGAATTCCCTACCTCTTCGCTACCCCTTCACTGAAACACTACCCTACCCTTTGAAGTCTTGAACCCTTTCAGTTAACGCACGTTAACAGTTATTGATTTCCATGTTTAACTTTCCCATTCAATTTTATAGATCACTCTACTTATAAGTCTTAGTGTATTGAACACCTTGAAAAGGCATTCAAATAATACACTTGTATATTGATGTAGGTAGGTATATATTTTATATAAATAATGGGCTTACTCTTGACAACATACTTATCTATATAGTTAAGAAGAAGCCAAAGATGGAGCGAGCTTACCCAGAGGCACAGGTTCTCCCACACACCAGCGGAACACAGAAAAACTGTTTGGCGCTGGACTCCGGCAGGAGGGTGGTAGCATCCAAGCGGCCTCTTATAAAGCCTACCACCGCAGAGGGATCTGTTAGCCGTCATCATTGGTTAGAGAACCAAAGATGCCGTTGCCCAGGGTGGACCACCAGGAGGTAGATCGCACCACCCCATATAGGTATGTGTGTGTGTGTGTATGTGTAACATTAATATAAAATAAATAATTTGAAAAACTGTAACCCGACAAAGAAAGGAGATGTCCCATAATAGGCCCAGACATAGTACACCATTTTCAAAAATCAAGAAAAATCTACTATTTCTGGGAAAAATACATATAAATTTATTTAACGTATAATTTAGTGGTTCAAAAATAAATAAGATCGAATAATTTATCAAACTCCATTAGGCATTCCAAGATGGCGTTAATCTAAAAAAACTTTAACTGTCAGTAGCTGTCAGATACCCCTTGGCACTTTGGCATAATCATTCACTTCAAGTTTTTGTTCTGCTTGTCGCGTTTTAAATGTAGTTCATTATAACCTCATTTTCGATTTCTGGATTTGGTATTGATCGGCACATCACTTTCATAATGTTTGTTGTTACTACAGCAAGCGATGGCACTTGACTCCTAGATGCGCGATTTTGAAACTGCCAAAACTGAGAGACGTCATCAAAATGTCATCTTCCGCCATGATGGTTTTGTTGTTTTGTATTGCTATTTTCTTACTTAACTCTTTACTTGAACCACTTAACGAAGCCATTTTAAAAGAATTTGATAATTACAAAATCTTGGAGGTGTATTGGTCTATCTTTTGGTGGGGTGTACAGGTTCTGGGCCTGGCCTCCATACAATTTGGGAAATCTCCTTTCCAATTATTTCAAAGTCAGTCTGTATGTTTGCTGTATTGTTTCAACATTTTTTTATCAGAATTTTGTCCTTCTATCATTTGATACCCCACTCGTTATGACAGCAAACTTTCTTTTTAAAGTACCCCAATATATTGTTCTAACATTCATGTAGAATGCTAGTTTTTTTTAAAACAAATGGTAGCTTATGTTACCCGGGTTATAATACGGAATCGATTGATACCTCATTTACCAAATAGGCTCAGTTGTTTAGCTGAAAATGTGGAACTCGCGGACATATACATAGACTGCTAGAATTATGCTGTCTTGATTTTCTAAACTCTATCAATTTCTATGCTCCATCTAGATATCCTCGTCAGCCGATATTACCATTGAAACCACCAGTCAGAAGAACTGTTCTTGGATCTAACTCCCCATTGCCCAGACTCTGCAGGCTACTCAAAGCTATAGCCACATAGTCGATGTAAATTTTGACTCCTTCTACAGCTTCCGAAAAAAGCTTATTGACTTTATTGTTAGTGCATAGTCTCGCTCGAGTGAGCAGCCTGCCTTAACTTAATTTATATTAATTCATATTAAATTTTTATTACCGTCTTTGTGCAGGCAACCTACCACAGAACGTCGAACTTTCTCAATTGATATTGATCTCTACTTGTTGGACTTCAAGTTGAAAATCAATTTACTGACCTTTGACTTTTTGGGTGGATTGACCTGCCGTTGTCTGTACCAACTCCTCTGCTTTATCGATTGATATTATATTGCATGCTGTGTTTACTTGTAAGTAGCCACTACATTTAGCCTATAAGTATTGGAAATGTTTTTAGTTAGCCAAATAAATGAAATAAAATAAATAAAATAAAATTGTATGCCTTCATTTTGGTTTTTCCGTAGTCTGGTAAAACTAAACTCCTTATACGACTTTTATAAGAATACAAGGGGTGGTGGTGCTATTTCTTAACGCCGGCACCACTCGTCACGTCTTTACTGACAGTATATATTTAACAATACCAGCATATATTTTTTTTAACAAAGAGCCATATTTATCATAACACAATTTCACCTTCCACATGCATGTTTTGACGTTTCCAACCCTTCACATAATCTGTACTTTGTCATTAGTTCAATATATTGTTCTCTCATTCAATTATAGATCAGTAATCCTATTACCAATGTAATTGTTGATCGGCCCGCATATAAGGAGATAATAGCAATGCCAATAACAAGATTAGAAATCTATTATGCGTTAGACGCTGAACTGAACTATCTATCTGGTAATTACTTCGTGAAGCATTGCTTTTACTTGAGTAAACGATCTTTGAAGATTCGTTAGATTTTATGTGAAGCAAAGATTGATTTTACATGATCACTGAAAATGGTTGCTATTTTAAATTTTTTACAGTTTTCTTATTCAACTTTAAGATATTTATGTGGGTTGCAGACCAAGAGCTAAGCTAAGTTAGCTTAGTTTAGCTCGCATAGCTGACGCAGCTTATCATATAACTTACATGGTTTGCAGTATGCACACAAGTATGAAAAACTACGTCAGCTATGCGAGCTAAACTAAACTAACTTAGCTTAGCTCTTGGTCTGCAACCCGTATTAAAGTAAGTTTGAATTACTTAAAAAAAAACTTCTTTATATTTTTTAAGAAATACACATTTTGAAATCACAAATTGAAATTATGAAATTTAAAATGTTTTTAATAAGATATCAAAATATATTCATTTAGGGTTTCGTATCTAAAAGGGTGCCTAAAAGAGCCCCGTTTTTATCTTTTGAAAAAGAAATCGGGCCCTTATAGGGTAAATTTGCGATCGTCCATCCCTCTGTCTGTCTGTCAATCCGGTTATCTCGAGAATACGTTATACCTCCACGCATACTTACTCCAGTTCAATTATTATTATTCCTAAAGTTGTTACATAATGAAATCTCAAAGGGACATTTCACAAGTAATACCAAAAATTCAAGGGAAATATGAAAACTATAGATACACTTGTACTTAGACAATACAAAATTCGGAAAAACCATTAAAAAAACTGCGAGATCTCGATTTAGACTGAGAAACTCGATTTCTAAACTATTCAGAATGTGTATGGAACCTGAGTAAGTACTGTCCGGTTATTAATATAACATTTAAAAAAACTTTATCGTAGTTAGATAAAACATTGATACAACATCACAGTGTAATACTCCTCGTAGCACTACGGTCTAATGCTTTGGGCTTCTGACTTCGTAACAACATTATAACTTTGTCAAAGGCTGCATAACTTCGGAAAAAGCTATCGGACGAACCGGCCAATGTTATACATGTATTGGAACCAATAAAACTACCTGATTAGGTTTTGAAGTTGGGAATCCCATGAATTTGAAAAGTTTAGGTAAATTCGCTTTGAAATATCCGTTCAAATTGCTTTGTTTCCCTCGAACAGCTCCGAGAGTGTATCATGAGAATTAAATTCAAATTTCTTACTTTAAATTATATTTGAGTAACTTAATTACAATTAAACTTAAAAATATTTGTCTCAGACGGGACTCGAACGCCCATCTCTATGCATACCGGGCCCAGTGCTTTGTCCAATTAAGCTAACGAGACATTACGTCACAGCGCCAATTTATAAAGTATGTTTTTACCGCAGTAAGTCAGCGTGTTTTCATCAAAGTTTTTCACTCTTAGCACCCGTAATAAAAAATTACATGATATTTAGAAAATTCATTGCAATTGTAATATCAGAATTTAAAAAAATCTAAAAATCTTATTTTTTAAAGTAAGCTATTAATTGCTTTTCTTTTTAAAGGACACCGTTTGGAGTTAATTAAATAACAATAAAACTATAAAATTACAATTTTAGCACACATTCGCAACTAAATAAAGTACATGATTATGTGCAATGAATTATTAGGATATTTTCGTTAAAATTTATGGATCTTAATATAGCTGTGTCTGTCAAACGTCACAAATTATTATGAACCCTGTCAGACAGAATGAACTGACAGCCCAAAAATCAGTAGACGTGCCCTTTCGGGTTACTATATTTAGAAAATAATAAATCACAGTTCATTATAAGCTCACCTAGACAATCGTACAGCCGGAGTAACAAATCATTCCCCGATGGCCTAATGGTTTAAATACCAGGCCTAGATCTCAAGTTTCCGGGTTCCATCCCCGGGTCTGGCAACAAAAAGTTTCGAATTTTTGAACATTTCTCGGGCTTGTGATTGTCAAGTTCACCAACCCAAATTTGGTAAGCGTGGTATCAGATCCCGCGGTAAAAAGTTGCCTATGTTCATATTAGATAGTGTCGGCTTCTAATAGTAAAATATTTCAGTATATAAACTTGAAAAATTTTGTCTCAGGCGGGACTCGAACTCGCATCTCCTCGCATGCCTGCATAAGTGCAATTAAGTTGCTAAAATATCAAATAAAGTGAAATATTTTTTCAAATTGGTCCAGTAGTTTCGGTACCTATCCAATACAAACGAACAATCAAATCTTCCCTCTGTAAATATTAGTGTAAATTAAATGCGAGAAATGTTGTTTTTTGTCTAGAATTATACAGTTTTTGGCAACCGAACCGTTTCAAAACATAGGTACTTTATTAAAAAGTGTGCTACTGCTATGTTTCTGTAAACGTGAATAGGATATTTTTATTTCTACAAAAATAATGTACACCTCTCGTAGCGCGGAGCTTTTAGCTGAAGCTTTTACACAGCGATTTTAGTGACGCGTTTCATTCGTAAATCGCAGTTAAAGTGGATTGAATTATTGAGTGTGTCTTAAGAATAAGAACATTAAGAATAAGAACATTTATTTGCTTTTGAACAGGGTGCACAAAAAGTTGTTATGGTAAATAATATGATCACCTATCCAGCCATTAACAAATAGCATGCAAATTTTATACAATTTTTAATATTATTAGAATTAACATTGTATATTTATGTCTAAAAATTCGCAATACTTATACAAAGAAAAAATTGAGAAATTAATTATTAAAATAACAAAACGTTACATCAATAATTTACGATTTGCTGATCGTCCCTGTTATTTAAAAATTTTTGAATTGAGTAAAATGTCTGTGTGACCAGCCAGTCTTTGCATCTTTACTCACATTACTCATTGAAAAACTTGTGCCTCTTAACAC
Organism: Anania crocealis; assembly: GCA_949315895.1. NCBI lineage: Eukaryota > Metazoa > Arthropoda > Insecta > Lepidoptera > Crambidae > Anania > Anania crocealis. The sequence goes on from OX438880.1 coordinate 1,593,033, forward strand.
AAGTTTTCTTGTTTGGATAAACCGGGTAAATAAAGGATCTTACGTTAGCTCAAATTTTTAATTTTAACTTATCTTTGAATTAAAGTGTTCTGGAGTTAACCGCTGTTTTAGTTTGATTGATAGTTTTAATTTAAATACTCTTTTTGAAAGTGAATAAGTGAATAAAAATTCTGCATACCTAAGAAGCGATAAACAATGCAAAATTGGCAGATGATTTGAATTTTAGTTTCTTAAAATTATTATAACTTTGTTGCTGTTTTTGAAATCTTTTTTACTTTTTCATTCAGTAGTGTTTAAATAATAGGGGTTAAAGGATGAAATTGCCGATTATTTTCCCACTTTTTATTTTGTTTATAGCTCTTAAGTATAGTCATATTATTGCGTAATTCTTTTTGTATTGTATCAAAAACTAAATAAAGTAACTTTTGACTAAAAAAAATGCAATACTAGTGCCTATTACTTCAAAGGATGTCGTTGAAAAGACCCCTTACAATGTGTCAGCTGACCATCTTGCTTCAATTAAGTATATTTGTATTATATACTTTGATTTTCAGAAATTTAAATACTATAATGCGTAGCTTTATAACCATCTAACTTTCACCTTTAATTGCATCAAAAACGGTTCAGGCGTTTTTAAAAAAACTAAAAAATTGTTAGTATGGAAAAATGACTTTTCTCGATTTTGTCCATACAAAACGGCAATTTCATACTTTAACCCCTAATTTTTAAACCGATTTTAAAAATGATTTTCTCTTTAATTTAATACATTAAATAACATACATCTATTTACCTAATAACTGGCCGGAAGATATACCTAAGAAAAAAGAGTGAGGGAAATAAATTAACAATGAAAAGTGAAACAAATAAATAGAAAAAAGAGCCAACGTGTATGTCGTGGACTAGAGATGAGAGCTAATTAGATATGTATTTTTAACTTCGAATTTATAATTCAGAGCGAGCAAAGCGAAAACTGATTGGAGCAGACTAAAAAGTCAAAGAATATCAAAAACTCTGACCAAACTACGCCGGCATTTTATGTATTCCATTTGCGTTGCTCGCTTATGAAGTCAAAATTAATTTCAATAACCAAGCTACCTAGATGTTGAAAGCTGAAGGTTGAACTGATGTATTTTCAGAGTATCGCTTTCTGCATTTCATTAAGTTTAGCAAATATATACAGGGTGAAATTTTAACCACTTTCCAAAAATTTTATAGGCGTTCAGTATCGTAAAATTAATAGACTCAGGCGTTACTTTGCGGAAATCCATAACTAATTATGGATTTAGAAAATTATTTTGCTAATGATTTCCGCTTGTTAATATACCGGCCTAGATACCTTCACCACACTACCCGCACTAACACTGATTTGAGGAAGCACCTGCACCACACTAACACTGATTGAGCATGCACTATTTCATGCAGGAAACCGCCCGCCCTCCCTCAAAAATGCATGCAGTACAGTTAATGCAATTATTAGTACCCAACACCAATATAATAAAAACCTCGACGCGTTTCGCCACTTCACGTGGCATCCTCAAGAGATGTTGTCGCCTTCGCTGCGCTCCGACGACTTAGTCCGACGAATTAACTGTACTGCATGCATTTTTGAGGGAGGGCGGGCGGTTTTCCTGCATGAAATAGTGCTTGCTCAATCAGTGTTAGTGTGGTGCAGGTGCTTCCTCAAATCAGTGTTAGTGCGGGTAGTGTGGTGAAGGTATCTAGGCCGGTATATTAACAAGCGGAAATCATTAGCAAAATAATTTTCTAAATCCATAATAAGTTCAGTATCGTATTTAGAGCCTATTTATGAAGTCAAAAATGAAAATAAAGTTGACACCCGAAAATATTTTTCGCGACATAGTTTTTAATTTTTGCGTTCCTAGACCTGTTAAGATATAAAAGGAAAATAAAAAACTTATGCTTAGTATCGTAATGAATGAATGAGATGCGAAACGCGTAAAAAGAGTGCTGCTAGGCGACCGTATAAAAAATTTTTGATTTTGGTGGACATTTTCTAAGTGCTTTTTCTTAACATTTTTGTACTGGGCTATACCAAAAGAAAAAATATGTCATTTGTTTTTTGTCTCGTAGATTGATATAGCAAAATTTAAAAAGTGGTTAAATTTCACCCTGTATAGCCTGACATTAAAATACAGATTTACTTCTTTAACTCGATTGAAGTTTTGAAATTCTAACTGAAACCGTTAACATGTTGGTAACACTTTGTATGGCATAATATTTGTCAATTTAGTTAAAATCAGTTAAAATCAGTTTTATTTCTGCAAATAGGCCCCTGGAGGCGCTTTTACACGTCCCAATTTAAACCTACCACTGCTTCGGGACAAGTCTGGGCTAGTGCCGAGAAGAAGCAGCGCAAGAAACTCGGTCACTATTGTCAGCCTCTTTTTAAAAAATTTTTTACAAGGTAAGGTGATTTTTACAAGGTTTAAGCAAGTACGAGCTGGGACAATTTAATGCCATACATTTCTATCATTTAAATAATCATTGACAGTGTAATAGCCCTTTTTCATTAAAATTACTTTGACATACGATTTAAGTTTATGTACAGGGAGTTCAGCAATACCCTGTGTGTGTGTTTAGTGCAGCTTAAGGGTTGTATTCCCAGGTTAATTTAGGAAATTACCATTTGTATTTGGCTCGGGTCTTAAAACGGTATTTATCTGTCGCAAGATGGTAATCGTGAAAGTGTTTCGATTAACATTCTTGTTGTTGCTTCTTTTCGGCACTCTTATCACGAAACAGTGGTCTTTTGCTCAAATAAAACTGATTCCATTGATTTAGTAAGTTTGCAAATAATGTTGCCAATAATGTGTAATGAAAGACTGCGAAGGAAGGTAGATTAATACTCGTATGTCTGCTCTTAAAAACTGTCGTCTGTTCTTCCGTAACCACTGCGATTGCAGCAATGACGAAACATAAAACAAAAAAATTAAGGCAATTATAATATGACTAATACTCCAAAAATAATGTTTTTTTTTTTAATTACATTGGTTTATTTACCCTGTGTGTGAATATTCTTGTATCTTTCTTTCTAAACCTAAAATGTGTTACACTATTCTGCTTTAATCTAACTCTAAAACTTAATCAGCTAATTCATCTCTTATTCTTTCCTCATTACCCCAAAAAGAAAATGGCGGCGTTAGGGAAATCTCGCCGCTTACATTAGGCGGATTTTTTTTCCAACCGCAGAAACGAATTAGACAGGGTGTGACGGTATCATTAATTTACCATTGTAGCCCTTGAAGAGTGGTGGAATTTGTTTTACTGCAGAGAAGGGGAGGTATTTTATCGGCAACCATTTGCTTACGTAACTAAGAAGTGGTTGGAGCCAAAATTCTGAAATGATCACACCGCTTGCAATGGTTAAAAATAAAATATTGTAGAAGTCAGTCATATTAATATTTCTACCATGAAGGTTTGTTGCAAGCGCCATGGTCATGTAAGAAGAAAATAAATCTGGTTGAAAAAAGACGGTCAATAGAATACAAGTTGAAGAAAAATAATATGACGTTAAATTATGTACAGCCATTAATTAGGTAGTTGCGTTTGGTAATCTTTAACTGCTTTTAACGTATAAAATTATTAGAATAAGGCCTCGAAAATGTAAGGCTGTGTTACAAAATTTTTCATAACATTTTATTGATGTCTTTACATAATGTAGAAACAATAAAATATATTTTTGATAATAAAATCTAACGCCCCGTTGGTCTAGTGGTTTAAATACCGGGCCATGATCTCGGTGTCTCAGGCTCGATTCCCGGGTCAAGCAATAAAAAAAGTTTGGAATTTTCGAACGTTGCTCGGGTTTGTGATCACCAACCCGCATTTGGCAAGCGTGGTGATTAAGCCAGTACCCATCATTGCTGTGGTGACATGAATTCAATGATGGAGGCCTTTTCCCTGCAGTGGGATGATTATAGGCTGTTACTTTACTTTACTTTTTAATAAAATCTAAATTAAGGCTTTTTGTTTACTTCAAAATTGGGGTTTAAAGTATAAAAAAAGAGATCATACTTATTTGTAATACTTTAAAAAAAAAACAGAAAACAAAAAAATATGTTTAAGTTCAGCTCTAGTCGTGACATTGACGTGCCTTAATAATTTGAAATTTTATACCTATTATCTTTGGAATAATTACACGCTTGTCAGACGTGTTGGTGGTTTCAGTCTAATGGGGGCTATCGCTAGTGAATTTGCCACTAGAGGCGCTTGTGTCGCGCGAGGTCCAATAACATTCAAATTTCACTGGTTTTTGCGGGCGTCGTGCCATAAATTTATATATTTTTTTTATTTACCTGCTGGAAAGCGATCTCCTTCGTAAAATTATCGCAAATATGGATTATTCGGCGATGAATGTGAACGCTTTGAAAGCGGAATTAAGAAAAAGAGCAAAAATTCTCGGCCTCAAAGAGAAACTATTTCAGAAGTTAGTTTATTGATATGAAGATAGTTTATTTATTATAGATAAATAATAAACTTAATTAGATTCAACATTTAAACTTTGTTTCGGCGCCGATCTTATAAAATCGTCTTTGACAGCTATACCTCTGGACCTCAGTCAACAGTGGCGCCAACTGGTGAGCAAAGAAACGGTAGTCCCGATTGTGGATAGAAGCCATTGCTGTCTGTCTTCCTGTGGACATAATCCTTACGTCACATTTTACAACACCCACAGGACGATAAGTGGTGCTTGTCTATTTTAAGACCATGCCACATATTAATGCAGATCCCTTATCACTCTTACGTATTTAAACTGTCTTTTTAACTTAAACTGTAGCTTTAGAGTCCCATGAAAGCGATTGAAGTTTTTAGTCTATATAAAGCGGCTTTATCTAAAAGCAGACGGGTTAAAAATAGCAAGATGAACTCGAAGCCTTCAAGTGACTGAGCAACAAAGGCATTAGGCCGAGGTGTGACGTCGCCCTGTTTGTGGGGCTGGAGTTCAGTTTGCTGTGGTTAATCTGATCTTTTGTTTTCACTAAATTCGGCCTCATAAGAGATGTGAATCAGTTTCTAGTATTTTAAATGGTTTGCTTTATTTGTCAACAAAAGTAGGAGTAAGTAACATTAAGATTACTTGACGAACCGGTATAGTAGTGCCTACTATCATATGCAAGGGTTTAGTTTCCCGTCAGCTCAATTTAGGAACCTATCATTTCTAAATTGGCGTAGGTCTAAAAGGGAGTTATAATAATGCTTCGGAAGGCACGTATAGCCGTTGATCCCGGCTTCTGTCAAGATGGTTGTCATAAAAAAACAACTTTCGATAAAAGAAGCATATGCCTTACTCTGCAACACGAAACTCGTATTCACGGATATATCTGTCTCTTTCAGATACTTTAAGATATCGGTATGAGTGATAGGGACAGATGGATTCGAATATACGGACATTGTGTTGCGAAGTAAGGTCTCAGGTATGGAGAATTCTTAGAAACAAAATGTGATTATTATACCCTTAATACAATTACTATTGACGAATATTCGATTAGTACTTTAGCTGATAAATTGAATATAAGACCTTCAAGGAATCGGACGCCTAAGGTTAATACATTAGTATACGATCCAGGGGATCTATTATTTATGCCTAACTGTTTGTAAGCTTCGTGTGGGTAAAATCAATTTTCTTCAGATGAAATATTATATATAGCTTAAATTAGATTAACCACTTCTAGACTTTTTTTCCAGACACAATTAAAATGGGGACAACTCCCCCCAAAAAGTCTACAAGTCTATATAAAAAAGTATGATCAAAGGAGGCAGCGGGGGATTTTAAAAATTTTCGACTCAGTTGGGTCTTGAAACCACGAATTTCTGCTTACCGAGCGAGTGCGTTAGCTAATTTCTTCCATGATACTGTTTTTGTCGACGATTTTCTTCAAAGCTTTTTGCACTGTGACCCAGCGTTGCTTCATCAATGTTTGTAGTTAGCCAATTTCTTCCATGATACTGTTTTTGTCGACGAATTTCTTCAAAGCTTTTTGCACTGTGACCCAGCGTTGCTTCATCAATGTTTGTAGTTAGCCAATTTCTTCCATGATACTGTTTTTGTCGACGATTTTCTTCAAAGCTTTTTGCACTGTGACCCAGCGTTGCTTCATCAATGTTTGTAGTTAGCCAATTTCTTCCATGATACTGTTTTTGTCGACGAATTTCTTCAAAGCTTTTTGCACTGTGACCCAGCGTTGTTTCATCAATGTTTGTAGTTAGGTACCTCCAACATAATTACTATGAAAAGTATTTTTACAAATAGTTTACCATCGGTACAAGGATTCCAATTTTCAATATACATTAGCTAATTTTTCTGTGATGTCACTTTTTTATAATATATTATTTTAATTTTATTTTTTTAATTGATAATACTATAATGTTGTTAATACCATAATAAATATATAAATAATATTTTTAAGACGTGCCTCACTGGGCCACACAGAGCCATCTAGTCCCAAATTAAGCTACTATTAAGTACCCTGTCGTATGGGGTACTAGACAACCGATAAACTTACTTATATACTTTTTTTTTGTAAATAGATACTTATAGTACATAGAAAATACCCAGACCAGTACAAACAGATATGTTCATGCACACAAATATTTGTACTGTGCGGGGATCGAACCCGCACCCATGGCTCAGAAGCAGCGTTAACTACCGCTGATCCAAATGGTCGTCAATATGTTGTGTTAATAATGTTTCAATTATTTGTGTTATTTTGTTTTATATTCTTTTTTTTTTCAAGTGCCTCCTGGGCTCCCACTGAAAATCGGACTAATGCTAAGTGGGGGCCTTTTTGGCACATTAATTATTATTATTTTTTTAAATTAATCAAATTTCGAAGTGCCAAATAAATGTATTCTATTTTATTCTATTCTATTTATTTGGATATTGCCATTCCCAGCTATAATGTCATAAACTGATTACGATGATGGTAGTTTTTCTTCTTTATTTGAGAAATATAAAAAAGTGACATATTATCACCCCAATGCAAACAAAGGCTTCCATCATTAAAAACACCATGCTAGCCAAATGCGGGTAGGTGATCACAAACCCGAGCAATATTCTTAGATTCTAAACACTTATTGCCCTACATAGATTATACCACTTAGAGCCTTAGATTATAAACCTTATTAAGCGACTGGACCAATTGGGTGATAGACCAATATATTTAAAATAAAAAGATATTAAGCTATTGCATAGCTTCTATCGCGGGCGTTGAGCGTGGAGACCGAATCCAGAAATTTCGTAACGAAAATAACCTAACACCCCCACTCCGACCGGCACAGCGGTGATACTTTTTAGTTTATCCATCTATCGATGAATAGCAGAACTTTGACTTATTGAAATATCACGCTTGTCTCTTTAGTTCAGCAACCCGCCTATAGGTGGCATTTTTTGTATCGGCATAAGTTGATAAAAAATGCTATGCAATAGCTTTACCGCGGCAGTCTCCGAGTGCCACACGTCTTTTTGACACAACCATTACCTAAGCAAATCATAACCAAAAAACTTTTCATCCTTGAAAACAATCAAGTATACATTTGGTATCAATAATTTATTTTTACCGAACAACCGGCAAGAAAGTTGACAAGAAAATATACCAGTACAACAGATTTGATTTACTCTTTGAATATAGCCAACTGGCTTGTGATTACCGATAAAGTCATGCCCACGTACAAACAGACATGCGATCTGACGATTTGTATGTAATTTCCATTAGCAGAATTGAGTTCTGTTTTTTAGCTCCCTTACGGATCGGCAATGTCTATCATTCGGGCAGAAAAGGTTTTGCTTTCGGAATTTGTGATTAATCACAATGTTTTTGAGCATTGCTCAATAATGTAGATGGAGTGATAGGATAAAGAACTGAAATGAAATCAGCTTAGTAAATGTGGTGCTTAGAGTGATATGTATATTTAGTTAAGGTCAGGCCGGAGAGTATACACTATGTAAGTAAATAATTTATGCACTGGCTTATCTACCAATAAATGCAAGCAATAGTTTGTTTATGAACATGTTTACCCACTAGTGTTAATTGATACGGGGTTTATACGAGTACCATGTACCTTTGTTTTTATGAGTTTTCGATATTTCGGCGCTGTTGCAAGCGCCATGATCACGGGAGAACTTCTCCAGTGCAACGCTTGCAACAGCAACAACATAAAAACTAAGCCTACGGGGTATAAACCCCGTATCAATTAACTCCAGTGATGCTGTGATTATATAATACACACTTTTCATGTGGTGTATCAAACAATATTGTTTCTTTACAATTACCAAACATTTTCTTCTATAAAATCTTCCTTCTGACCATAACAAGCATAACCATAATTTGGTGTAGTCTATCAAAAGTTATATCGTCTGATACTCGTACCATGGTTAATAAATTTAGTTATCATTTTAGCTGCTATTTGTTCACACAATCAAGATTATTATGATTAGCATAGAAATTAATGCGACAAAATAGTAACAGTCAACAAGCTAAAAACGGTAGATCTACAGTCTAAACTTCTTTATAATATGTTACGTAGATTGCACTTGAACAGTGTTCCTTAAATACATGTAAAGTATGATTATTTATTTATCAACATACCGTCATTAGACCGTGATCCTCAATCAACAAAGCTCCACTGAAAACCAGCGACGTCCTACGTAATGGGTCGACTTATGCTGAGTGGAGGCCTTTCGCAATGGGTATCGCGACGCACATGGACACAATGTTTTGGGTAATGGTAAGGATAAGCGCCAATTTATTCCAATAGGCGACGTCTTGTATGCTATCTTGTATTGCTTCTCTCTTAGTTATTGTTTGTTGTATATATTTTTTTAATTTTTTTTTTGAATAGTTACTCTAAGGAAAAGGATTGTTACTGATGTCAAAATTGTACACAAAACTTCGAACATATTTTGACGTCCTCTGTGGCGGAGTGGCGTACACACCGGTTTCCAAGGTGTCGCCTGCTCCAAGGTCCGGGTTCGACTCCCGGACGGGTCAATGTAGAAAAAAGTGTTTTTCTACATTTCACTTTCATTTACTCAATTGATTCTAATTTCAGAAATACGAGTGATTTAAATAGTTATTCAAATTGGGATCAGAACAATGTATGTGATGTTGTCCACATTTATTTATTTATATTTACGTATCAACAGTGTGTAATATTCAAATTACCGAATTTGTTTCAGCAAAATCACCTTTTTTACAAGGTATCTAGAGAAGAATATGACGTCATAATACATCGCCAATTTGTATAGAAAAAAACATTTGTTTAATAACCAATCAATTTAAAATTCGTATCATTTGGTCATAGAATTAATCTGATTACCAACATATCCATGAACGGACAGGTAAGGACGATTTATCTACAATCATCACCGGTTCAAGATTTAGTGAGTGGACACACACACACACAAGCACAAACGCTGCACAGATTCTGCCTGCCTTAAGTATCACTAGTAAGGGAAATCTACATTAGTATTCCTTTTTCATTCTACGAAGGCCAGGTGCCCCGAAATTTCCGGATACGAAATATGCCCTTTAGATTACTTACAAGCTAAAATAAACCAAATCAACGGCCACAAAGGGTCAGTTTAGAATGGAAATATGTCTCTTGTCGATTCACACAAGTTTGAGGTTACGTAAAGTATTTAGGATCGCATACTATATGCGGCAAATGCCGGTCGAATAGCTCTGAGTGTTAAGTTATTTACCCTGAATTAGGGATGCAACGATATATCGGAAAACCGATAAATATCGATATATCGACGCTTAAATATATCGATATTTATCAATATCGACGATACGCCGATATCGATATGTCAATATCGAAAAAAAAATATATCGTAACGAAATAACGAAAAATAGTCAGATATAAAAAAAATTCAGCCATAAGTAGTGGAAGGTAAATCAGTACTTGACTTGTCTAGAAGGTACTTGAAGTATTCCTGTCCTCTACACGGATGGGCCGTCATTATGCCATGCTGATGACAATTCGCTATACACTGTCGAGTGAACAGTTGACTTTACTAAGGCAGAATTTCTTTCTAAAACTATAGTAAACCACAGTAATGTACAGCGAATGGTCACCATCACAGCCCATTGTGTAGAGAGGCTATAAAACTACATTAATTTTAATAAGCCTTTAAAAAAGGAGAAATATCGATAAAATATCGACTATTGACGATATATCGGCGTACTAGACCTGTACAGGACGACTTAATATTTTCGTATTAATAGCTATAGTCATAAAAAAGATCCGTGCGCCCAAATGCAATAGACGATACATATAGCTATAATAATATATAGACTGCGCCCGCGTCCATGAATTAATAGCAGCGCGTACGCATTAAGAAAGGGCCGTATCCGAAACAACATAAGGACGAGGTTTAAATAGCAGAAAACGACGAATAGTTCTAGATTATTTCTGATCGTCCTTGGAAACACGTGCGTCGTGGATTCTTCGAGAAATTATGCATGAATACGAAACCTTCTAGAAAAGAGGCGGGTCTTCGTCCCTACTCGCCGCGGTTTCAAGCCGCTATATAAACCGACCGATCGCTCGCACAATTGACAGTTCACAGTCTCACAGATCACAGTTAACAGTCTACAGTTTTACAGTTTATACGGCCTACAGCAACGACCTCAGCACCGACTATTGGACACCGCACCGCCATACGATTTGGATTCCTGCCGCTACCGAAGAATTATAGTGAAGACCGCAACGACCTCAGCGCCCTCTATTGGATACCGTATAGCTTCGCGATTTTGATTCCGTACCGACACCGTTCTTCAATATCGACCAACAACGATCCACCCACCGAACTACAGTGTGCATCGGCTGGAGACACCGCCTACCGGAGAACCGATCACCGAACCAGCACATCAGCAAGTTAACCGTCCGCTCCGCTCACCCACTCCAGTCATCCGGCACATTTTTCTGGTCCTTCGAGCCGGATCGTTGTTTTACTTCTTGAAGATAGACTCAAGAGCACCGATCGCCTTTATTGAAGAACATTAGAAAGTACAGTGGTCAAGATGCCAGTGTCAAGGTCTCGGAAAGGAAAGACGAACGTGTCACAGCCGGCTGCCGTCACAGAAGCGTTAGCAGCACCTGGAAATCCTGGCATCGAATCAACTCAGGCAACAGAACCAGAGGACTACAGAAGTTTATCGGACCGGTCTACACGCGCGTCCACCTTAAAATCGAACCGCGCCCGTCGGTTATCAATGGCCGTAGAAGAGGTCGCCCGCCTTAAGCTGGAACTGGCACTCGCTCAGGTCGAGGCCATTCAAGCGGAAGAGTCCGAGGAAGAAAATGATTGCCACTTAGAATCGCAAGAGCCACAGCCGCATTATAGCTACACAGAAGCCGAGAATATTGAAAAAATGCCAAATAGCCGCATACAGACAACTAGTCTTACAGATTGTCACAAAACAGTTCCTGAAAAACAGAATATTGATCTCTCCGAGTTAGCTTCAGCTATCGCAACCGCAGCGCGCACCGGATACCAATATCAACACATCGCCGAGTTACCATTTTTCAATGGCGCACATTTTGAGTGGCTCAACTTTAAAACAGCCTACACAGAGACAGCCAGTCACTTCACAGAAACGGAAAACATAGCAAGGCTTCGAAAATCGCTAATAGGAAAAGCTAAAGAAGCTGTACATTCGTTGCTCATAGCAAACTGTAAGGCGCTTGAAATTATTAGAACGCTAGAGATGCGCTTTGGCCGACCCGACTCTATCGCATTAGCAGAGATAGAAAAGCTCCGAAACCTACCGAAACTCAACGACTTTCCACGGGAAGTCTGTGAGTTTGCCTGCAAAGTGCAAAACAGTGTCGCTGTACTACGAACGCTTGGCAAAACACACTACCTGTACAACCCAGAGGTAGCACACCGCTTAACAGAAAAGTTAACGCCAGCGTTACGATATCGATGGTTTGACTTTGCCTTCGACCATAGTGAAGATGAACCGGATCTGATGTTGTTCAGCCGCTACATCGAGAGCGAAGCCATGAAGTGCGCAAGATTCGCCGTTCCTGAACCCATTTATAAAGAAGACCTGAAACAGCATCGTCAATTAATTCAGCGAGTATGCCTTTTAAAAGAAAATAGAAAACGAAATACCATCAAGAAAACACCGCCGTGCCCTATTTGTCGAGAAAATCATAGCATAACAAACTGCAAACGAATGAAAACCGCCGACAGCAAGACACGCTGGGATCTAGCCAAGCAGCATCGACTATGCTATCGCTGCCTCCGTGACTGGTCGAAAGGACACACGTGCCCTGGTAGACCATGTCAGATCCGAGGGTGCGATAAGACGCACCATCCATTACTTCACCACGACCCAGCGCCTGCTGAAAAATCAACAGCAACAGTAGCCCACATAAGAATCGAAAGCGAGAAAAAAAATCCTTATAGACTAAATTACCGGCGGGAGCTTTCGACAACTACAGAAGAACTACCAGATAAAATACGGGCCAACAGCTACACAAACAAAGAAAGTCAGCCAAAAAACTACAGTAATAGTTATCGTCGTTATCAGAAACAGTCAATAGAAAATTGGAGAACAGAGACTTCAATACCGGCGGGAGTAGTAAGTTCTTATAGCTTTAACGGCTATTTCCGACATCGCTTCAGAAAACAGGACAGAAGACAGAACCAAACAGATTATAGCTTAACAAAAGCATACAGTGAAGAGCAGCCACAACATCATAGCAACAGTCGCCCTGATAACAGTTTTTCTGCAGCAACTAATACGTCGCTGCACGGCGGGAGTATGTACAGGACGACTTAATATTTTCGTATTAATAGCTATAGTCATAAAAAAGATCCGTGCGCCCAAATGCAATAGACGATACATATAGCTATAATAATATATAGACTGCGCCCGCGTCCATGAATTAATAGCAGCGCGTACGCATTAAGAAAGGGCCGTATCCGAAACAACATAAGGACGAGGTTTAAATAGCAGAAAACGACGAATAGTTCTAGATTATTTCTGATCGTCCTTGGAAACACGTGCGTCGTGGATTCTTCGAAACCTTCTAGAAAAGAGGCGGGTCTTCGTCCCTACTCGCCGCGGTTTCAAGCCGCTATATAAACCGACCGATCGCTCGCACAATTGACAGTTCACAGTCTCACAGATCACAGTTAACAGTCTACAGTTTTACAGTTTATACGGCCTACAGCAACGACCTCAGCACCGACTATTGGACACCGCACCGCCATACGATTTGGATTCCTGCCGCTACCGAAGAATTATAGTGAAGACCGCAACGACCTCAGCGCCCTCTATTGGATACCGTATAGCTTCGCGATTTTGATTCCGTACCGACACCGTTCTTCAATATCGACCAACAACGATCCACCCACCGAACTACAGTGTGCATCGGCTGGAGACACCGCCTACCGGAGAACCGATCACCGAACCAGCACATCAGCAAGTTAACCGTCCGCTCCGCTCACCCACTCCAGTCATCCGGCACAAGACCGATATATCGATATATCAATATCGACTTGATTCGATATATATCGATATCGATATTTTTAAAAACTTTGTATCCCTACCCTGAATTGGAGAGTTCTGAGTTCGAATGCTATGATAAAAATATATTTGTATTTATACACGGTGCATTTTGAACCATCTGTAATACGAAGCCCACGTTATGTTACTACTCGTATTATATAAAACATCATGGCAGTGTTATTTAATTTTCACCCAAAATTTTTTTTAATAAAAATATTTAATATTGCCTTAGCTATTTATTTTGAAACACAGCCGTTGCTGTGTAAGGCCAATTCAACAGAGACCCGCCGCAGCAAAATAATTCGTCTGTGCGCGTCTAACAGCCGGTTCCAATAACCTATCTTCAGTTTTGGCATATCGGAGATAGGAAACATTTTGTATCTCTGTTTTTGCCGTCCAGAGAAACAAAGACAGAAGTTGTTTTCTATCTCCAATATGCCAAAACTGAAGATAGATAGGTTATTTGGAAATGGCCGATAGCGTGTTACAAAATTAAGGGTCTGAAGCAAAACTTAATGTTTTTCAAATAAGAAATATCAAAAAATAAATACCTAACGCTGCCATGATGTTATATTGTTATATAATAGTCCAATAACGCGGGCTTCGTTTTCCAGGTGGTTCAAAAAGCACAGTAATAAATACTACATATAGTTTTAAAATGAACGACCAAAGTTTTAGACGACCATTTGGATCAGCGGCAGTAAACTCTGCTTGAGCCATGGGTCGCGGGTTCGATTCCCGCACAGTACAAATATTTGTGTGCATGAACATGTATGTTTGTACTGGGTGTTTTGTGTTATAAGTATGTATTTACAAAAAAAAATTAAGTGATTTATAAGTAAGTTTATCGGTTGTCTAGTACCCATACGACAGGGTACTTAGTAGCATCTTAATTTGGGACTAGATGGCTCTGTGGGGCCCAGTGAGGCATGTCTTAAAAATATTATTATTATATTAATAGGGGTTATCTTAGTATGAAATTGCCAATTATTTTCCCACTTTTTATTTTGTTTATAGCTCTTAAGTATAGTCATATTATTGCGTAATTCTTTTTGTATTGTATCAAAAACTAAATAAAGTAACTTTTGCCTAAAAAAAAATGCAATACTAGTGCCTATTACTTCAAAGGAAGTCGTTGAAAAGACCCCTTACAATGTGTCAGCTGACCTTCTTGCTTCAATCAAGTATATTTGTATTATATACTTTGATTTTCAGAAATTTAAATATTATAATGCGTAGCTTTATAACCATCTAACTTTCAGCTTTAATTGCATCGAAAACGGTTCAGGCGTTTTTAAAAAAACTAAAAAATTGTTAGTATGGAAAAATGACTTTTCTTGATTTCGTCCATACAAAACGGCAATTTCATACTTTAACCCCTAATATTAAATGTGGATAACATCCTATACAATTGTTCCCACCCCACAGTAAGTTAGTTAATGTTACGTAAATACTCGTATCAAAAACAAAACGTAAGTAGGTAGGTACAATATACACCTAAACTCAAAAAAATACAGAATACTTTTTTCCTACATCGACCCGTACTTGAGTCGAACATTTATTAGCATACTTCTGAAATCTAATCAATTTGATGTACTAATTAGGAAGCTAATGTCATGTCAGCCACTAATAAGCCTATTTAATATTCAAGAACCTATCAGAATATACTAGCAGCATGGGATTTGAGAGATTGTAGCCAAGTGATATCATGTAATCAACGTTTTACTGTTAATAGTACCTCTGGCTTTGAAAGAAGACTTGTAATTCCTTCTGATATAAGATTTTTAATGAATTACTAGTGAAATAAGTATATAAAGACAACATAACATATATTTATCTGATCTCAAAGTAAATATCCATTTAAAACACTTGCTATGTGGAATTGAGAAACAGCGATAATATCAGAAACATCCAGATCCGTGACAATAGAGAAGAATACTTTTTTCTACATTGTAAAGCAAAGTATCACCCTAAAATGATTACTGCAAAGGAAACTCCATCATTAGTTTGAACGCTCTATCGGTCTAGTGGTGTAAATATCGGACCAAGGTCCTGGTTTCAATCCCCGGTCGGGCAACAAAATTCGAATTTTCATATATTGCTCGGGATCGTAATCAACAACCCGCAATTGGCAAGAGTGGCGAATAATCACCACAGGCTTACCTGTATCCATCATTCCTTTACTACCCGGGCAATATTTGAACCCTGGCCCGCTACTTAGACTTATTAATTTTGGCTACAAAGTAAAGTAAAGTAACAACCCATTTACGCTCACTGTTGAGCACGGGTCTCTCTCTTTTATAAGGAGAGGGGTTCAGGCCTAAGTTCCACCACCACGCTGGCCTAGTGCTAGTTGGTGGACTGCAAGGGCGACGCTGTGGCAATATCTACTCGCCTACAATTTTGGCTATAATGAAGATCTAATTAACTTGTTCATCTATACTTATCTATACTAATATTATAAAGCTGAAGAGTTTGTTTGTTTGTTTGTTTGAACGCGCTAATCTCAGGAATTACTGGTTCGAATTGAAAAAATCTTTTTTGTGTTGAATAGTCCATTTATCGAGGAAGGCTTTAGGCTATATAACATCACGCTGCGACTAATAGGAGCGAAGCATCAGTAAATAAAGTTGCAAAAATAATCGCGATCATAACAACAGAAATTGACGCGTACGAAGTCGCGGGGAACAGCTAGTGTGTTATAACATAATCTATTCGCCCAAGGTCATCAAAGACTTATGTTGATATACCTAAAGGAAAGCCTTTGCTACCGCGATAGCAAAAGATTTGACTGAACGCTACAGATTTGCAGTATCCAATTTATTTAAAGATGGCATTCTACAAAATTATGCGTCAGACCTCATCATACAATCATAAGAGTTTTGTGCATGTAGCCCAAGGTCCATAAATGATATAAATGGTGGATTTTGCTGGCATACCTCTAGCTACCATAGTTATAAAAAAAAATGACAGTATCTATACTAATATTATAAAGCTGAAGAGTTTGTTGTTTGTTTATTTGATTGTTTGTTTGTTTGTTTGAACACGCTAATCTCCAGAAGTACTGGTTCAAATTAAAAAAATATTTTTTGTTTGATAGTCCATTTATCGAGGAAGGCTTTAGGCTATATAACATCACGCTGCGACCAATAGGAGCGAAGCATCAGTGAAAAATGTTGCAAAAACGGAAAAAAAATATTGATATTAATCGCCATCATAATAACAGCAATTGACGCGGACGAAGTCGCGGGCAACAGCTAGTGATACATATTATTGTCGCTGAAAGCATATTTCACGAGACATACCTAGAGAAGCAAGCTTTTAAAATAGTCAAATCACTGATTTGACAAGTGATCGAATCTAGGACTCCTGATAAGGCTTTTTCCTTTTTGCTAGAATGTCACTTACCATTTACCTATTTCTCAAAAGCTTTTCCTAAGCTTGAGAAAGTTAATCCAAAAAATATTTTACAAATAGATACTTAATGCTTAAAGTTAAATTATCAAAGTGTAATTTTAACCGTATTCTCAAACTTTTGGTAAGGATTCTATTAGTCCATCTATCAGGGTATGCTTAAGACGACCAGTAGGATCTATAGTCGGTAACTCTGGACCTACACCTAGACCAGTACAAACAGTCATGTTCATGCACACAAATATTTGTACTGTGCGGAGATCGAACCTGCGACCCATAGCTTATTTCGGTTACCTTCTGTTAGTCAAAGGAACGGCCATTTTTATCATAAGGCACTACCGCTTTACTATTACTGCAGAGCCAAAAAAGGGTATAAAAACACTTCCAAAAATTCGACATAATAGGCACCGTCTCGAGACGAAAGGCAAGACCTAGAGAGATGCTCTTAACTTAAAATAAACTAGGTTTTTTTTAGTCAATACTTATATATACTTTACTCCAAAAATTTTCAGGGTTAGAACACTGAAAAATGAATAATTTTTATCTATTAGTCTTTTGATCGCTGAAAACGAAAAACCATTTTACAAGTGCCTGTGAGATTACCAATTACGAAAAACATTAGACACTTAATTGCTATAAAATTGCATTGCTATGCATGAGTTAAACATTAATATAACAAACTATATGTTACAGAAACCGGGTAAAACGTATTATGAATATTGGAACACCGTTTTAGACTACCTTAATTATTCACGTGATGTCAGGTCACCTCAGTTATGAAATTCTAGAATGTGCATATTTTATGTATCTAGCTTATATTTGATTTAACTATCCCATAGCCAAACGACTAAAGCTTTCAGCAATATTTTACCTGATCGTCATTCATTGGAAAGACCTGATTTATCACTGATTAAAGTATCGTGCTCAATTACTAATAATATATAGTACTCTTTAAAGATATTGTGGAGTAGCCAAAAATCACAGGAATCTGTAGCTTTTAGCATCTACGAGTATCTATTTTAGAGATGCGAAAGTCATTGCTAGGAACATTAACTGTCTTACTTGTCTTACACTTAAATCTCGATAATAATTATAAAATTGTGTGTTGATAAAACACAGGGTTTTTTATTGAAATATTCATTTTTAGATCAGTAATGCAAGTTAGAAATGTCTTACTAAAGTTTAGGCTAGTTTTGTGATGAAATTACCACGAATTACTTGAAAACTATCTTAAGTACTAAAAAATATCGTTAGGGTTCTAATTATTATCAACTTTCATCACACACAGTGATGTTTAGGAAATGTTAACCGCACAATTCCAACCTCCATAGAAAGGTTAAGGTGTGTTTAATTTCGGCAACGCCGTTCGCGCATACTACTATATGAACCAAACAATGACTCACCATAACAAATCCTTTCAACGTCAATCACACATACCACTTTCACTATCACGTCACTTAACACACACTCGTTATATTAGTTATTTCATAAACCACACCGCGACATTATACTTAGGCAGCGCGATGCGGCTAGGCGGGCCGCGGTACTGTACCCATTTGACTTGATCTGTTTACTGCGCAGGTCTCCGCGCGCAAGCTCAGAGGGGCCGAGCCTTGGGCAGAGAGTAGTCAGTCATAGACGCACCACTCCATGCGGGCTGGCACACATGTGACGCTGCCGGTTTAGTGCCGCGTGACTTAGGGCCCGTTCACACATGACCTCTATATTTACCGGTTTATTCACACATAGGCACCGTGTAGCGTTCAGCATTGTCGTCACTGGGTGTTGACAAGCAAATTCGCAGTATACCACCACCCCTCTACCATGGACGTTGTTGTATTGGTACAATTGCCAGCAGAGAAGGAAGAACCAACGTTGTTAGCAGCATCTACTATTGGCGCAAATATTTGTTTGTCTAGCTGCACCGCTCACAAATCTTCTCACCCTATACTGGATGAAATTTTAACCACTTTCCAAAATTTTTGTATGTGTTCAGTATCGTATTTAGAACCCATTTATGAAGTAAAAAATGAAAATCAAGTTGTCATCCGAAAATATTTTTCGCGATATAGTTTTCAATTTTTACGGTCCTAGACCTGTTAAGGTATAAAGGGAAAATCAAAACCTCATGAATAGTATTGTAATGAATGAATGACATGCATATCGCGTAAAAAAAGTGGACTAGGATGCCGTATCAAAAATTTTAGATTTTCATCAGACATTTTCTAAGTGTTTTATCTTGACATTTTTGTACTGGGCTATACCAAAAGAAAAAATACGATATTTGATTTTTGCCTCGTAGATTGCTATATTAAAATTTGGAAAGTGGTTAAAATTCCACCCTGTATACAGTATATATCTGGCAAAGATGTACATGAGTAGATAGACGGAACAGAGTTTAAGCTTCATAAGAACTTCAACTTGCGAATATGAGATTGTCAACTGGCTGTGCGAGCGTAAACTGGTTTATTCCAGATTCGCCCCTTGCGCGACTAGTGGCCAGTATTCATGCAAACATGCCCCGATTTGAGCTGGTATGTAACTTAACCTCTATACCGTTTATCTACCCCTGTGGTATGGATACCTGACGTACACGTATTTCATTCATTCAGTATTCAAAGACAAAACGGAATTCCATAGCTTAACCGATCGATATTTTTTACTGTATACAGATTACACTCATACATCTCTATTCGTTATCGAAGAAAAAAACGTATCAGATAAAACGGATCAGTAAATCGGAGACCATTAGTGAACATGCCATGTGTGTCTTACTCAACATGGTATTACTTAGACGCAGCGTGTATTCATTTATTGTTTGCGTGACCGTTTAAGTGCTATCAGAAAGAAGTGGGTCTTCTGTGTTCGGATTTGGGCGAGTATCCGAGAAACATGACAGACCGACCCGCGCCCGTGACGTAGTCTCGTTAGTACTGAACGATAAATCGCCGTTAATTCTGTTATGTGTTAGGGATTTATGGGATACAAATACGGTATTGGTTTTTTTATACTGCAGTTTGTTGAAACTATTGAAGAAAGCGATGGAAAGTATAAAAGATTGGTTTCTTCAATCTACGCTAACACTATTCATTAGAAATATAAATTTACAGATTTAACTTGCATATGATCACAATACCGAACAATGTTCGAGAATCCGAAACTTTTTTTGCCGATCGATTCTGGGATCGAACCCGGGAACTCGAGATTTAGGGCTGGTTTTAGTGTCACGTGGACCATCAGTACGGATCGCTCCGTACCAACCAATATGACTGTATTAACTTCAAGGAGCACTTTAGCGTGAAGCTGACGGGTCCGTGCGGACGAGTACGACCGCCCGCGCGGATATGAAGTTCATACATTGGGTGATACGGAGCAATCCGTACCGGCAGTCAGTGTCACACCTAGGCCAGATATTAAAAGTACTAGACCAACGGGGCGTTATATTTTGGTTTATATGGACATTACAAACCAAGCCAGATAAGACCTTGAGAAAGGTCATATATTATTTCGTATCACACTGCCGGACTCGAGTACTAACCGCTCGACAAATGTGTAGTTATTTTTTTATAAACAAAGGTCTTGCTCTTGACTAACGGCCATTTCCAATAACCTATCTATCTTCAGTTTTGGCATATCGGAGATAGAAAACAACTTCTGTCTTTGTTTCTCTGGATAGCAAAAACAGAGATAGAAACTGTTTCCTATCTCGGATGTGCCAAAACTGAAGATAGATAGGTTATTGGAACCGGCCGTTAGTCATACATAACTCTACGGTTAAGAAGAAGCCCAAGATGGAGCGAGCTTACCTAGAGTTCACGCGGGCGAAAAAGCTAGTAGTAAATAAATACGTATAATTTCGCATTTCTTTACTATTACATGCAAAATAAAGACAAATCTTATCTTTCATAAGTCAAGCCTATCGAGTTCCCTAAACACTTGACTCGTACAAGGAGTGTGTATGTTGTGTAGGAGTTTTATAAGAGGTTTGCTCTTAAAACTTCTCATTTTATTCTGAATGTGAAACAATTTTTCATTTAGGTACGTAAAAATATATAGTACAGCATAACCTATTATTGTCAGGCTAAGCACCATAGTATAGCGGTGCGCAGAATCAATCTTTTTCCGGATCAGGGATCTTTTCATCAAAAGATTTAAATCACTCTTTTAAATCTTTAAATCCCAAATACATCAGCGTTGTAAAGCGTTCAATTTGACTCAAAACGTTAGTGATTCTTTCAATCCAATGTGATTGGAAGAGTTGTCGGCGTTTTAAAGGATATGATAAGTTTTATATATTTAATCATCTTTTATCTGTTTTCGTTTTTAGTCACACTGCAATAGCAATCTTGATCTATATCTTTTCGTGTTTCAATCAACAATGCTAACTGAATTTTAATTCAGTAGAGTCAAGGCTCAGTTAGGATTTACAGATTTAAAGATGTACATCTTTTCGTGTTTCAATCAACAATCCTAACTGAACCTTAATTCAGTAGATTCAAGGCTCAGTTAGGATTTAGAGTTTTAAAGATGTATTTGGAAATCGTGGGATTTAGAGAATGATTCGATCTTTGACACGGATGTACATATTTTATTTTAATCACTCCGCAGTTACACACCTCTACTATAGTATCTTTTTATTGCGTTGAAATAGACGTTGTTTTGCAACAAAAATGCATAACTAAACATCAAAACAGACTCATTTTCATCATCAGTCAATGAGTATATTTAGATATAATAAGTTGTGATCGCGTTTACATTCAAATAATAAATAAATAGATCCCACAAGAAGGCCCAAGGTCACACAGCGGGCAATGGAGAAAGCAATTTCTGGTAAATCTGGTATTTCTGAGTGATATAATTTGAAATGAGAAAACCTAGGTAGAAGAACTATAATATATAATATTTTAAGACATGCCTCACGGGGCCAAACAGAGCCATCTAATCCCAAATTAAGCTAATATTAAGTATCCTGTCGTATGGGGTACTAGACAACCGATAAACTTACTTATATACTTTTCTTTTTTTGTAAATACATACTTATAATACACAGAAAACACCCAGACCAGTACAAACAGACATGTTCATGCACACAAATATTTGTACTGTGCGGGGATCGAACCCGCGACCCATGGCTCAGAAGCAGCGTTGACTACCGCTGATCCAAATGGTCGTCAATAATAATGAATGATATCAATTATTTGCATAAATTTTGAGTACAAGATCTGGTGTTCTGATACAAAATTTTCTGTCAAAATTTACTTAAAATTAAGCATGGAAATATTCATGTAAAATTTTATAGTTTGTCATATTAGTAGGTATATTAAATTACAGAGCAGATGAAAGATAAAAACCACATGAAATTTCTTTGCGTACTCTATTTGTCCATTTAAATATAGAGTAAAAGCAGTTTTCAATGAGATAAGTATGCAGTCTTCTTTTGAAAATCGTTCCATTCAACTGTCTTAATTTATCTGGAAGAGCGTTAAATAGTTTGACCGCTATATAGCAAACGTTCTTATGTGCCAAACTGAGCTTGTATTTCGGTATTTCTAGTTTATTACTTGGTCTTTATTAAAAATATTTATAATTTGATGTTTGTTTTTTGTCAAATTGTTCAATATTATCTTTGACAAAAATGCATATTATATACGTATGGACAAGAGGTACCTTACAGTCTTGACGTTGCTGGACTTCAGTAACGCTTTCAATACTGTTGACTTCGACATTTTGATCGGCTTATTGCGTTCCCTAAACATAATAATATCTCCTGCGGTTATTGACTGGTTCCATAGTTACTTGCGCGGGCGCCGACAACGCATCATCACTGAGGATTCCTTCTCAGCTTGGTGTGACGTCGGAGCTGGTGTACCACAGGGTGGCGTCTTGTCTCCTCTTCTTTTCGCTGTTTTCATTAATTCCATCACTCGTAATCTTAGTTCTTCCTACCATCTCTATGCAGACGATCTCCAACTATATTGCTTTGATGACCTGGAGACCGTCATCTCTACAGTAAATTCTGACCTGACTCGCATTTTGGAGTGGAGCAAGTCTTATGGTCTCAAGGTTAACCCTGCGAAGACGCAGGTGATGGTTGTCGGTGGCCCTCGATTGGTCTCTAAGATTGACTGGGGATCACTACCTCCAATTGTATTCGACGGTGTCCAAATCCCATTTAGTAAATTTGTAAAGAACTTGGGAGTTTTTATGGATGGTTCTTTGACATGGGACAAGCATGTGAGGTGAGCAGGAGGATGTTTGCATCAGCAAATTCTCTCAACTGATTACGTAATTTTCTACCGATACCGACCAAGATTGCTCTAGTTCAAGCATTGCTTCTGCCTATATTAGATTATGCTGACTGCTGCTTTTTTGACCTTAGTGAAAAGTCGTTGGATAAGCTTGAGCGCCTACAAAATTTTTGTATCCGAATTATCTTCGGTCTACGGAAGTACGACCACGTTTCGAAGTTCCGCGCACAGCTTAACTGGCTTCCCATTCGTCTTCGCCGTAACCTTCATATCCTCTCTTTACTTTACTCTGTTTTATTTGATCCGCGCACTCCATTTTACCTCAAAGAGCGTTTCGATTTTCTGCAGTCCACTGAGGGTCAGGATAATCTGCGGTCGTCTCGAAAACTACAACTCTCTTTTCCTTCCCATTCTTCACAATTCTACTCATAATCATTCAGTGTTCAATCTGTCCGTTTATGGAATTCTCTACCCTTAAACGTCAGACAATCAGAGTCACTTCCCATTTTCAAGACTAGAGTGAAGGCACTGTATCTGTCTCGGTAATGCTTGGTATCGGTTAGGGTGTATGTAGACAGTTGTTTTTATATTCTTACTGTACTTTATATATAATATTATATGTATTGTGTGTATGTATTGTATTTATAAATGTATATGTTTATATATATATTCTTTTTATTTAATAATTGATATATTATGTATTATAAAGGTATATTTATTATTTTTACGGTAAATATTCAAACTATTTTAAAATAATTTTGATTGACTATCTTTTCTTACAATTTGTTTTGCACTGCATTACCCCTTCTACGCTAATATAAGATTTCCTATACCCAAAAGGTTGTCTGGAAGAAATCGCTTTTTAGCGATAAGGCCGCCTTATTGTACCTACAATTATATCTCGTCTGTATTAATTTATGTTCATGTGTTTTGTGCAATAAAGTGTTTATTCATTCATTCATTCATTCATTCATTCATATTTGTTTTATATAGAGACTTGAGAGAGTAAGAAGTTTATATTTCTTAAACAAAGATCTACAAGAATCTTTAGTGATATAATCCGAATATAGATCTTATACATTTTTTTTGACATCTGAATAATGTCTCTATCTCTGAGTAGTTTCCCCATATCATAATACTATACTGTAACACTGACGCCACATGTGCATGATATGCCAAAAGTGCAATCTCTACCGAAGATACTTCTCTAAGGCGCCTCAATGCAAATGAACACGTACTCAGTTTTTCAAAAAACGAAATATTGTAACATCGTACGAAGAATTGCGGAGCTGGAGTGTCAGTGGGCTGGACATTTTTTGACGGCCTCCATGGTGGTCGTGCACACCAGTTTTCAAGGTGTCACCAGCTCCGAGGTCCGGAGTTCGATTGCCGGACGGGTCATTGTAGAAAAAAAGTGTTTCCCTACATTTTCTCGGGTCGGTATCTTTCACAATACGAGTGCTTTAAATAGTTACTCGCATTAGGATCAGAAGAATGTATGTGATGTTGTCCACATTCATTTATTTATTCATTTATATTGTAAGAAGGACTGATAGTCATTGGGGTGGATAGGTCTTGGGATAGCGACTGCACGCCGGACAATGATCTGTCGGGAGTGTCTTCACGAGGTGGTCTGGCGATCTAGCAAAGCTAGGGGGAAGCCGCTGAATGTAAAT
This sequence comes from Anania crocealis, assembly GCA_949315895.1. NCBI lineage: Eukaryota > Metazoa > Arthropoda > Insecta > Lepidoptera > Crambidae > Anania > Anania crocealis. Next base: position 1,617,918 of record OX438880.1, read on the forward strand.
AGCGCGTCACCGATCTAAGTGGAGACCCTAAGGCCTCTGCCTCGAATTTCGCAGGCAGCGGGGGGGAGCGGCGCGGCACTGTAAATGTTTGCGCCCGAGCGAGACAAGTCGCGCGGGCGAGTGGCGAGCGCATTTGCAGTGCCCGCGCCGCTCCTAAGGGTCTAAGGCTGCAAACTGGACGGCCGCGGGTGCGGTTGCGGGGGCGATTGTATTAACCGTTCTGGAGGGCCGCGGCGCCCGCTCCCGCGGCCGTCCACTTTGCGGCCTAAATATGGCATCATTTGGCTGAGATGATAGTGATAATGTACAATAAACAAAAGTGAAGGGCATTGTCAAATAATATACTATAATAATATTATTTTGAGACATGCCACGCTAGGCCACACAGAGTAATCTAGTCCTAAATAAAGCTACTATTAAGAGGAAACACAAGGGCCGTTTTTCCATACAAACGTAGTCCCCTGTTTCCTCCCTGGATAATGTCAGTAGAGCAATAATTTTTATTACAAAAATCTATGGACACAATTGGCATGTTTCTATGTTTTCTTTTTTTTCATAAATTAATTAATGAAAGAGATATTATGCGCCTTTAGAAATCTGAAAAATTTGCTAGATTTTCCGCTGTGTTCAAACGTTGATTTTGTGTGCTTTTAGTAAGTATTTTCGGTACAAGGTGCAGTTGTCTCTATTACGCTCTGCGGGGAGGCGTTCGGAACTGCGCTACAGCAATAGATTTTACAAATACCTATTTTTCAATTCTCTCGCCCTTGGTGTTTCCTCTGTAGTAGTTTGGCGTATGGGGTACTAGACAACCGATAAACTTACTTATATACTTTTTTGTAAATATGTACTTATCATACATAGAAAAACACCCAGACCAGTAAAAAAACATGCACACAAATATTTGTACAGTGCGGGGATCAAACCCGTGACCAATGGCTCAGAAGCTGCGTTTACTACCATTGATCCAAATGGTCATCTAAATGCGAAGGTTACAATTGGAACAAACCAGTGTATTCATAGTAAATCTGTAATGTGTAACAATAAACAAAATTAAATGAATAAAACAACGTTGTAACCTATTAGCCAGTTTCCGTAATTATAAATGGAGCAATATTGAATAATCCCTCATAACAAGGTCTGGGTCAACGCACCGATATTATCTGCTTCCCTTCCAGTCAAGGGTTTTAATTAGAAAATTAATAACAAGGGAACTTCTTCACAAGTCTTCCTGTAGGCCCAACAATTTCATCAAAACTTCATACTGTGAATATTTTCGGTCAAATTCTTGATAATTGAGTTGTTATTCGGGGATAATTGATTGTTGAATCGGAATGTTAAGGCATTCTTCGATTAATAATAATTTGGATAGTATCAAGTCTGGAAAGTATTCGTAAAACGTAAATACTGTGTTGAAACTTAACATAAGTTTCAACATCGTCAGAATATTAGTTTTCAATATCAGTAAAAATCAGTTATATCTCGGAGAATGGCGTCTGGAGGATCAAAAGCTCTCGACGAAATTGTTATACGTCCTAATAGTTTAACCTTCCATTATTTGTGAAGAGTCTCGAGTCGAGAAGGAGCAACGCAAGATTTTTAAAAATTATGTTTAAAAATATAAGAGTATGCTTGCGTAAGCCACAACACTTTTATGAACATCATCATCCCCGCCAAACTGCTGGACATATGCCTCCTCTAAGACTCTCCACAACGATCGGTCCCGCGTCACCCGAATCCAATCCAGCGGCTTCCTGCGACCTTCTCCAGATCGTCGGTCCACCGGGTAGGGGCTTACCCACAGATCGTAGACTGCACGAATGCCAATGGCCATCGGATCTTCTTACTATGTGATCTGGTTAGTACTGACCTGCACGCGGTTCCTGACGCCGCGCCGCTTGCTGGAGGCCTCCAGATGAAGTTCCTTTCGATCTTAGTGACTGTAGTGCCGGTACCGTTCCGATAATATCGCTACTCTTTTTTGGTTTGGTTTAGATATTATTGTGCGGAGCGCGCACGAGTCCTTCAGGCACGGAATTTAGGTGGGAAGCCGACTGACATATGGCAGCCATGATGCGATGCTTCTTTTTTATTTGCGTTCCGTTTCGCAGGTTGTGTCGTGCCTCAGACAATTAGAAAAAGCGAAAGAAAAATATTGTTGTTCTAGATAACTAAGGCAAATACTGAACAAATATCAAAGATTTCTATCATTTGTTTAATTATTAATAGTTTAGTCCAGTTTCATTTATGTAAATTTTACATATGATTTATGTTCATATTAATATTATATATATGTAAGTATATCTGCTAAACCACAAGTATATGAAATGAAATCGTAACTAACGGCTGTGGTGATTATAAAATGCGAATAATATTAGGGGTTAAAGTATGAAATTGCCGTTTTGTATGGACGAAATCGAGAAAAGTCAATTTTTCATACTAACAATTTTTTATTTTTTTTAAAAACGCCTGAACCGTTTTTGGATGGATGGAAGTTAGACGCATTATAGTATTTAAATTTCTGAAAATCAAAGTATATAATACAAATATACTTAATTGAAGCAAGAAGGTCAGCTGACACATTGTAAGGGGTCTTTTCAACGACTTCCTTTGAAGTAATAGGCATTTTTTTTTTTAGTCAAAAGTTACTTTATTTAGTTTTGATACAATACAAAAAGAATTACGCAATGATATACTTAGGAGCTATAAACAAAATAAAAAGTGGGAAAATAATCGGCAATTTCATACTTTAACCCCTATTATTACATATGAACGAATTTCACATGAAACTTTTTCTTTATTGCGATTGTATAATACTGAATTATAAAAAATACAATATTTGTAGAAGTAAAAATTGCATAGGATATAACTCTTTAAAAACCAATAATGAAATCAAAACACGATGATTGCATAATTATCTTGATTTAGCATCAACTATTTTGTTTTAATTATATAAATTTATAGTAAAGTATCTTATTTTTTATTCCTATGGGTGATGAAAGTAAAAACTTTAAACTTAGATATAAAAGATTATTATTAAGATATGCATTATTGTTTGTCATGTAAGTGCATCAGAATAAAACTAATTCAGTGAGTCTAAAAAAGTCAATCACAATTCTAAACATCCGAATCCATCCTTTTCACAGCAAATCGACAATGAAACAAGCCAATTTGGAAGACATAAAAAAGTTTATCTTCCCTGAATAAATCTCAAATCACGAATGTAAAGCAGACGCAATGAAAAATTTCAAAAACTTTCTCACCGTAAAAACCTTGACTTCGGATCGGTCCGTCAATCTTCGGTCATCATCGGCCGACTGTAATAGGACGCCGTTTTACGACGCAGTATAGTCTTCACGAAAACCGTTTCAACCATTTGATTTCTAACCCGGTTTATTAAGGTCGAATTTCGTTTGACGGGAATAAGGGTATTTTGCAAGGGAACGAATCGGACCGTGATAGCCTTTTCTGAATTTTCTCCGGCTATCTTTCTTTGAGTTGAGGGATAAACATGTGTGCACAGTTTTGTTGAGAAGAAATGTATTCATCTACTTACACATACACTTTTGTATTTTTTTGCCAATGAAAAAATGGTGCTCCTTGCAGGATTTATGTATTAAGGCGCACTAGCTAAGTACCTTTTCTTACAGTGCTTACCAAATTAACTTTTATTTTCATAGTATATGTACATCAAGTGACTCTATTTTGGTTTAAAAATAACTCTATGACTTAACTAAATAGATACCTAGGCACAAATCTTTGTTAAAATATGAAAAATAGTACCGCATAAAAGTATTCTGTTTACTTGTTTGGAACTGCCTAAACATTGGTTTTCGGAAAATGGTTTCATGTATTTCTTTATAGTTTAAACTTTAAGCATAGATGTAGTTATTTTTATAAGTATTAAGACAATGAGATAAAAATAAAAACAATATTGTTTAATTATTACATTCTCTAAAATCCAGTTTAATTATTGGTAAGTTTATAAAAAATAGCTTCATGAGATGAAATGCCAATTTCTATACAAATCCAATTTAAATTTTCAATAATCCCTAAACCCCCAGGAGGCACTCGGGTGCCACGATAACAATTGATTTCAATTGTGTCTGGAATAACTCACGATCGAGGGATTAATACTATTTTCTTTTCTTTTTAATCCCTTGCCCTTACAGTCAATCCAAAATACAGCAATTTTCGATCACTTCTCAAGTCTGAATATGTTGTAATAATTACTATTAAGCTGTCATTTGGGAGACGTTAAGGAAACGAACTAGAGAGAATCTGGGTCAACACTGATGGGCCCCTGTAGCCCATAATTAGCTAACTAATTTAGTATTGTGATAATAAGACATTTAACGAGATCCAAGGAAAAGTCTTTGTCGGGATAATTAGAAGGACTTGATGGTAAACGGTTAATTGGTCAGAGAAAGTCAAGTCCAAAACAGAAAAAATCGAATACGTTAACTGGTGAGAGAAAATCAAGTCAAAACAGAACGAATCTACTGTAGGTACTCAGTGTATAAGAGTCTTTTGGATTCTAAAATCTTTAGGAAGACAGGAATGCAAAATTAAAATGCTAAAGGACCTTAACGAAAAACAAAATAGTTAATACTGATAATAAAACACAAAACAAACAAAAGCTTGGTCAGAAAAAATACCTCAAAGATTCGAGGCGATATAAATTTGATATACAAAGAAAAAAAAAATACAGCATTTATTTTTTAACAAGCTGAGTATAATAAATGTAGCAAGTATATTTTTAGATGCAATAATAAATGGCCCAAATTTCCAAACGGTAAATAATCCACAATTATTCAAGATATAATGTTAATGACGCGACAAACAAATTTCGCTTCTGCCGACACAAAATAAGGCAAATTATACTCTCACACGATGAGTTTAATTTTCAAATTGACGTGATTATCCGAAATTATCTTCTTCCTAATTATTTGTGTGGCTTTGTATCGTTTCAACCTTTGCGGAATATTCACTGAACTGGATAGGGTAGATCGTTATATTTATATGTCTTTATGCTTTGTCAGTATTCTTAAACGTTATACTCGTATTCATAATAAATTGATGCGCTGGGTAACTCTGTATGAGTGTGTCTGTTAATTTTTTATTCTAACACCGCTAAAACAATTTTAGTGAAATTGGAATCTGAAAGAATCTTAAGATCATTTGACGACCATTTGGATCAGCGGTAGTTAACGCTGCTTCTGAGCCATGGGTCGCGGGTTCGATCCCCGCACAGTACAAATATTTGTGTGCATGAACATGTCTGTTTGTACTGGTCTGGGTGTTTTCTATGTATTATAAGTATGTATTTACAAAAAAAAAGTATATAAGTAAGATTATCGGTTGTCTAGTACCCCATACGACAGGGTACTTAATACTACCTTAATTTGGGACTAGATGGCTCTGTGTGGCCCAGTGAGGCATGTCTTAAAATATTTATAGGATGGTTTTTATCTCGAAAATCATCCATTTAATTATTAAAATGGGGTTTGAAAACAAAGAATCAAAAATGTCTTGATTAGCAAATAATGGCTGTCCAAGTATCAAATTATAATACAACATGTAATATTATACATCATTAACATTGAATAAATTTACTGGCTGATCAGGATGTTTTTGTTTTTATTTCATCATTGAATTAAAGTTTTATATTCTTTCATTTTTTTATACAGTATACAAGCTGGTCAAATACATCTTATTATAATTGGGTTTTAGGGTCACGTAAGGAAAATACGTTTTAAGTGTATAGTCGACAAAGACAATGTTTGTTTAGCCTGATAAGTTACTGTACAAGGAAGCTCAGTTGTTGTTTAACTAAATAATTATTATGTAACTAAATTTTTTGTTAATTTATTTCTTAATATTGCATGTTTTAGTAAAATAGTAAAGTTACGTACGTACGTGCTGTTTATAATCAACCCAGTTCTTTCAAAGACTTCCATTATTGAATCCCAGTTACATATCAAGCACAATAGCAAGTTACAAAGCAAGCATGATCACTACCCTTGCCAAATTCAGGTTGGAGATCACAAACCCGAGCAATGTTCGAAAAAATTTCTTTGCCCCGATGACTGAAAATCATGTTGCCCCGACCCAGGGGTCAAATATAGGACCCAAAGAACTGACCCGATATTTAAAACATTAGACCAACTAGGCGTTGCAATGGCAAAAATAAAAATAACATGGCTATAAATAAAGTAGTGAGACGATTTCTATTTCACATTTCTTCAGTTTAAGAAATTCCAAAAAACCTCTTTAGAACTTTCTATATAATTAAACAAAAGTAATTGAAAACACAAACGTTCGAGGAACTCGCTAGATTCCCTAAGACTGCAAATCTTCAGCGCTATAAAGGTTTGTTTAAAACGTTAGGCGGACGTGTAAGTAAATCGTTAATTTCTCGGAGACGCTTGACCCGATTCTACGGTCTTGCCTCCGCACGGTCAAAGAATAAGAAATCAGAAGGTATTCTTAGACTTTTTAAGATTTTTGGTTATAAAAATTTTAAATGTATATTGGGAAAATGTAAAATTACTTGACGATTTAACAGACTGACTGTAACAGCAATGCACTAAAGGAAAGTGTGGAAAGTAGATTCATGATATAAAACTACCCCAGAATATTCATTTTATGGGCAATCACACACTACACTGACCTGATAGTCTGCGAAGTAACCGCAGCGACTGAATTCTGGTACCTAAAACAATGAAGTGTTACAAAAAACACTGCAGTAGCATTCATTCACGCTACGGGATAGCGCTATGCAAGCAGTTATAGCATTTACATTGAACAACTCTATGCTACGGCAAAGCACTACGCCGTAGCATTTCAATTGTTCACCTCTATGCTACAACTCATAGTAGTGTAACTACGTACTGCTTAGCATTAAAATTTTGAACTGTCCACTATTCTCTTGAAACAGATGACATCTTAACAATTTATATTGAATAAGTAAACTTCACAAACCGGGGAGTGATGGATTTTAACTCTTTCACTATTCTGTCAAAATCATCTTTGAACCAAGTGGAGAGTCTGCATGTATTATTCTATGGCACTCTCTGTACGAAGCTTTCATGCAACGCTTGACTTATGATTTACTTTGCAAATACTGCCTTTAGGTTATTGTTTTGTTTTCTTTATTAGACCTAGTGAGGTTTATTGTTGGCCAAATAAATTATGGCCGTTTTCCTTTTCTGGTTTCACGTTTATTTATTAATGGCAATGTAATATACAATGAATGACTGTGCAGATTTCTGTAAATGAGCAAATCAAAGTAGGTCAAGTAAATAAAATAGTAGGTTCGAGAGTCTGTGTCTGTATTTCTTTATGTATAATGCATATGGGGACCTCTGTGATGTTGGAGAAAAAGTAGATTTATCTCTTTCTGGTGGATCACTTTAAATAGGCGTCAGAGGCTTTTTTCCATTATGTATAAACTGAGATCGTGACGCGCTTGCTTTTATTTATTTATTTATTTATTTACACTTTAATACACGTACAAAGCTGTACAAATGGTGGACTTAATGCTAAAAGCATTCTCTACCAGTCAACCATAAGGCCAAGCGGAGAGGTTACAGGCGGTGCTAAGTACAAAGTGAAAATAACAAATATAAAGTAAGATATTAATTATTATAAGAGTGCTTACAATCAAGCACTGGCATATATACAGGTTTTATATTTGAGGTTATATACATACGAACTAGTTACATACATAAAATAAAAATAAATACATACAATAACATATACAAAAATACATACACATAATATGAGTAAATACAGAAATTATGTCAGCGAGATTCGATAGAGGAACGAAGGAAAGTTAGTCGGTGAAGTGAATTCGTAAAGCTATTTTGAGGGACAATTTAGAGGTGGCTTTTCTGATTTTGGAGGGCAGTCCATTCCAAAGTCGTACAGCTGTCACGGATAAAGAGCTGGACATAAAGCCAGAAGTGTGTCGTAGAGTGAGTAACTGAAGAGTATCGTCAGAACGGAGTCTTCTAACATGAGAAGTGTGAAGGAAAGATAATTTTTCTTTGAGGTAAGATGGAGAATTGGGTTCGAAGAGAATGGAATATAAGACGCAGAGAGTACGAATATCCCTGCGTTGTTTTATAGGGAGCCAACGAAGCTGAGAGCGAAATTTGGAGATGTGGTCATATTTACGAATGCCAAAAATGAAGCGAATGCAGCTATTGAGAAGACGATCCAACTTACTAAGAAGTTCTTGAGAGATTTTTATAACGATTATGGTGAAATTTGACTAAATTATTAGAGAAACCCTAATTATATAAGGGACGCTTGTGTCCAGGACTGATGAGGTCTGATGACGATGTAGTAGGAAACATTTGCTGGAAACATCCCATTTGCTGTTTGGCAGAATGTTTGCATGCTAAGATTATTTTTTTTTTATAAGTTAGATATTCAATTATCTTAAAACCTAACGGTTCGTTGGATGTGAACATCTCAGAGTTGCCTGTGCCTGCACAGACAACTCTGTCCAGACAACCTTGCCATTTTAAACTTTGTTGGCCAGCTGTGGCTTTTGTAAAAGTGATATATTATTGAAATTAAAGATATGTTTACGTATCTTAACTCGCGTTTACTTAAGTTAAAACTTGAGAAAACAGTAGTTATATAATTTTGGGTAAAAATTAGGCTGCCAATTATAATTCACCATAAAAATATCACTTTCGCTTATCCCTACAAGGTAAACATTCTATAGCTGAGTTTGTCTCTTTATGATATACAAGCGGTACTAAATTATTTTGATGTATCTCGTAAGGTTTACGACGTACTGTTAACTGAATACTGTCTTACTGCTTGATTACAAAACATCTACTTACGTTTATCTCTTGTGTATTCTAGGCCACTTAGACATGACTCCATGAACGAAATGAAATATCATTAATTTATCATTTTTAAAATAAAGGAAATCACTTTTTAATAAGCCATCTCAAGATATTATGACCAGTGCGAGATGATATAATGACCTATGGAATTAAAACGTGGTTTCTTAACATAGGTCTTACAGGAAGGCTCAAGGTCATAGAGCCGGCAATGGATATAGCAATACTATGGTAATTAATCACGCCCTGCGTGAAAAAAAGAAATGAGGAAATCCGTAGAAGAGCAAAAGTATCCACCATCTCTTAAAGAATTGCGGAGCTGAAGTGGCAGTGGACGGAAAATATAGTCAAAATAAACGATGGCCATTGGAGCGGAAAGATTCTGGAATAGCAACCGCGTACCGGACTACAATCTGTGAGTAAGCCCACAAGGTGTACCGATGACCTTGAAAACTTTTTTTTTTATTTCACAATTGTTTCATCACAGTTCATTGATTTGTCACAGTCGTTGGAACCTCCTTTTAAGCATGAAAATGCCTGTCTCAGAAGGAACTTATCATAAAACACGACAAAAAGAATAGGTAGAGAGGGTATAAGAATAGTACGTAATATTAGTGGACTGAAGTCTTTAAAAGGTGATGATGATAATTTCACAGAGGCGTGTTTAAGTTAGCTTTGTAGAAAAGATAGAACGAGTAGTTTGAGCTTACTATTCTAACCTTAACTGTGGCAATAATGTTTAAGCCATTGTTGTTTTGCTACCCGTTCAAGTTGTTTTGGATTATTGTTTTGTCGTAACGTTGTTTAATATGGCGCGGCTTTGTGCATTTAGCATTTAACTATTTTGATGAGCAACCAGCATAGATTTAAAATGATAACTGTATACACAATTAGTGAAAGAGAAAAGTCCTCAACTGTAAACGTAAACGTTGTAAGGATACTAATTTAGTACCCTTACAACGTTTCGTTCTCACTAGAAAAATTACATCTTAGATCATGTACATAAGATTAAGTTTGCAGTTTGGTATAAAACTTAAATTAAAGGCAATCCCTTTTTAAAAGCCACCTCAAGATGTTATGTATTACCATTGTGCTAGTTAGTTAGTTAGTTAGTTAGTTGTACTTAAATTTTCCGCACTTTGCCTCTTCAGTTGGGATGTACGTGATTAAAATGTATGTTTTATTCAAACCATTTTAGGTCAGTCCAGAAATTCACTAGGCCTCGTATATCTTTGAGTGCCTCTTGTATGGACTGAGATTCCTTAAGGAATTCTGTCCGTTGTGTACTTACGCTTTTACATTGTGCTATCACATGCCATTACCATTGTGTTATGCCAGTAATGACAGGAATTAAAACGTAGTTCCTTAACATAGCTAGTTCCTAGTTCCAACTCTAAGTATTAGCTAAACTGCGCTGCCCGCCTGTCTAGACCTCCTTATGAAGAAGCTCCTTTTTAGCAGTGGACTGGTAGATGCTGGCGTCAATAATGATGAAAAACCACCTTTCTGACGCCAGAATACTACTTAACAAACAACTAAAAGATTCTAGCATGTCCATAGCTTTTTAATTATGTCCATAGCATTTTATCTGTATCCAATAATTAGTCAGTGATCACTAACGCAAAAAGTTTCTTTCTTAACCTAAAGATGTTAAAAAAAAAATTCAAGTGCAGCATGTTTCAAAAATTGATGATGTCGTTTGTTGGCTTAATGACGATTTGCGTAAGATAAACGTTTGGTCAAGCAACTTTGGAATTAAAGTAAATCCCAGCAAGTGTCAAGCTATCATCATTGATAGCCCTGGCCAGCTTCGCGGACTGGATTTATCGTCTATTCCACCTATTGTCTTTGATGGCACTGTCGTTAGCTATTCTTCATGCGTCAAGAATCTGGGACTCTTTATTGAAAGCACTTTGTGCGAAAGCACACTGGAGCGAGCATGTGAAAGAAATAAGCAGGAAGGTTATTGGTACTCTAAGAGCTCTCTACCGCTTTAAACACTTTCTTCCTTCTTGTACCAAGACCTTGCTTGTGCAGTCTCTGATCCTGCCTATTATCGACTATGGGGACGTATGCTGCTCCAACATCTCACAAGATCTTCGCTTCATTTTCGGCCTTCGCAAATTTGACCATGTCTCCAAGTTCCGCTCCCAGCTTCACTGGCTCCCTATTAGGCTTCGCAGGAATGTTCGAACTCTCTGCGTCCTTTACTCAATTCTCTATGATCCCAAATCACCATCTTATCTTAAAGAAAAAATTGCTTTCCTTCATACTACGCATGATAAAAATCTCCGTTCTGCTGATACGCTTCAGTTATTTACTCCTCGTCATACTTCTGGTTTTATGTCTGACTCTTTTGTTCTGACAGCTGTACGACTTTGGAATGAACTGCCTTCCAAAATTAGAAAATCTTCTTCAAAACTTTCGTTTAAGAAGGCTTTGCAAAGTCACTGCAAGGACTAATTTCTTCTTCTTTTTTTTTTCTTTTCTCATACGTTTCTCACTGATACGAATTCTGTGTGCAATCATATTACGTATATGTATTAATGTATGTTTATATATTTATTATATATGTGTAAGTTTATTAATAGTAGTTATAATTTACTTTCATGATTGTTTTCTTTTTTTTTTTTTCTTCTCTTTCGCTCTTTTTGCACCGCCTGTATTATTTCTGTTTGGCCCAATGGTTGACTGGGAGAGAATGCTTTTAGCATTAAGTCCGCCTATTGTACTTTATTTTATTATTGTGCTTATTGCAAATAGTGTAAATAATAAAATAAGCCAAGTGATTTGCAACTGTTTAATTTCCGAATGTTTAACTAAAGTAAAAGATAACCGCGGTTGGGTAGAGATTACGAATACTTCATCTAATGACATCATCTTCTCAATGGACCGTCCGGTATCGGCCGAGTTACATAGTATTAATAATTGTGAACGCACTGAGATTTTATCAGATCGAGCAAAAGAAGTTATATCGCGACTACGCACAGATCACTTGAATATAGAAGAGCTAACTAATTTAGAAAACTTATGTGCTAACTACGCGGATGTGTTTTACCTTGAGGGAGAACCTTTGACATTCACCAACAAGATAAAACATAAAATAAAAACCACTGATGAAATCCCAGTACACACTAAAACGTATAGATATCCGTTTGTCCACCGACAAGAAGTTCACGATCAGATCGAGAAAATGCTCGAGTAAAATATCATCAGACCTTCAGACTCTGCGTGGAGCTCTCCTATTTGGGTTTTCCCAAAAAAGGTGGATGCCTCAGGCAAGATCAAATGGCGTCTTGTCGTGGACTTTAGAAAAGTAAACGAGAAAACGATTGACGATAAATACCCGATTCCTAATATCACAGATGTTCTAGACAAACTCGGTAAATGTCAGTATTTTACAACGCTAGATTTGGCCAGCGGATTTTATCAGGTTGAAATGGACCCAATGGATATCCCCACAACTGCATTCAATGTCGAGAACGGACATTATGAATTTTTGAGGATGCCGATGGGAATTAAAGATTCTCCATCAACCTTTCAAAGAGTGATGGGTAATGTCTTAAGAGGCCTCCAGAACGAAATTTGTCTGGTGTACCTTGATGACATAATTGTATTTAGCACATCCTTGCAGGAGCATATCATTAACCTTGAAAAAGTGTTTAAAAAACTACGGGAATCGAATTTTAAGATCCAGATGGATAAAACTGAGTTCTTGGAGAAAATTGGAGACTGAGTTTTTAGGACATGTTATTTGTAAAGATGGAGTTAAACCCAATCCTAATAAAATCACAGCTATTCAAAACTACCCGATACCTAAAACCCCGACAGAGATCAAACGTTTTCTCGGTTTACTCGGTTATTACCGAAAGTTTATCCCGAACTTCGCTAAACTAACAAAGCCACTCACACAATGCCTTAAGAAAGGCTCTAAAATAGTACTTGATCAAAACTACACCGCTTGTTTCGAACACTGTAAGACATTATTACTAAACGACCCGATTCTGCAATATTCAGATTTCTCTCGTGAATTTCTATTAACAACTGATGCCTCTAACGTCGCTATTGGCGCAGTACTATCACAAGGGTCCATAGGCTCCGATAAACCCATCGCGTACGCATCTCGAACGTTAAACTCTAGCGAGTTGAATTACAGTACCATCGAGAAGGAGTTACTCGCTATCGTATGGGCCCCTTAATATTTCAGGCCTTTTCATACCTTTTCGGCCGAAAATTCCAAATTCTTACTGATCATAAACCGTTACAGTGGATGATGAGTCTGAAAGAGCCCAATTCACGTCTCACGAGATGGCGTCTTAAACTTAGCGAGTACGATTTTTCTGTAACTTACAAGCAGGGCAAATGCAATACGAACGCGGATGCCTTGTCTCGTATTGAACTTAATAACGACGAGATCAGTTCCATCATAGTTAACCCATCTGAGAAAAATCTCGATGATTCTAGAACCATCACAGTCCCAGAGGATGCTGATGAGTCTAGAACTATTACGGCTCATACTGACGCAGAACATCCCATACTCGAGGTTCCCATCACGGATGACCCACTAAATAAGTTTACCAAGCAAATCATTTTGAACATTGTAGGCGATATTAAGGGCCGTACAGTAGTAACGAAACCTTTCGATACACACACGCGAATCAGCATCCAATTGTCAGAGTCCAACCTGTGTGAAGAAGATGTCATTAACGCGATTAAAGAATACGTTCATCCTAAAACTAAAACTAGTCTTCTCATAAATCCACCTCCAGCCATGTATCAAATAGTCCCAATCATACAAAAGACATTCAAAAATTCGGCTATGAATCTGATGATCGCTAAAAAAGAGTTAGAGAACATTAGGGAATACCTACAACAACAAGATATTATCAATAAGTACCACGATGGTAAACAAATCATCGCGGTATCAATGAGTGTTTCTTAGCGCTATCCCACAAGTACTACTGGCCTAAGATGCGAGAGCATATAACTAAATTCATCAATGAATGCACAGTCTGCGGTCAAGCTAAATATGATCGTCACCCTATAAAACAACAGTTTAAATTAGTCCTTCCGTCCAGTAAACCGTTTGAATTGCTACATGTAAACCTATTGACTATACAAGGCGAAAAATTTCAAACTATTGTAGTTTCTTTTTCTAAATACTCCCAAGCTTACTATCTCCGAGACGGCACCGCTTTGAGTGTAGTTCAAGCTTTATTAAAATATTTTACCCACCACGGAATTCCTATGACATTGGTTTCTGACAATGGCCCTGAATTTAACAATCTACTATTCGCAGAACTTATGAGATTACATAAAATACAGCACCATAAGGTCGCCCCTTATACTAACAATGAAAATGGAATCGTCGAGAGATTTCATTCAACTATCTTAGAACATCTTCGTATCTTAAAAATTTACAGGAAAACTGAATCTGTAATAAACCTAATCCCTTATGCCCTTCTGGCTTATAACAGTACTATCCATAGCTTTACTAAGTGTAAACCTATAGACATTATAACAGGTCACTTTGACCCTCGAGATTCATTTGATATAGACCTCTCATCACACCTATTGCAACAATATATAATTGATCATAAATCTAAAATGAGTGAAGCCTATAGAATGATACAAGAATCTTGCACTAGCCTTCGTAAAGAAATAACTGACAATAGAAATAAGAGCAGAGAGCCAAAAGTCGATTATACTCCCGAGCAGACTGTCTTTGTAAAAAACCCCTTTGCATCCCGTCAAAAGCTAGCTCCGCGTTACACTAAAGATATTGTCATGGCTGACCTCCCAATCCATATTTATACCCGAAAGAAACGCGGTCCTGTTGCTAAGTCCCGCCTTAAAAGAGTACCTAAAAGTGCCCAATTGTTACAGGACTCTCCTGGTACTTCATCTTCTGATGCATCAGGCCATAACACAGGAGAAAAAACTTGAAAGCCTGGACAATGGACCCGGCATCTTACCTTTTCGATTAGGCCCTACTAATATTATTTCTAGTTACCATACGTTTTTGCAAACAATTAATCTAAAAGAGTTACAAACTAAAATCGACTCTATTTCCATTCAAATTGATACTATTAGCCCTGAACTTAATAATAAGACGTCTTCCTTATTTGAACCCCATCTTAATTATCTCAAATCTAAACTCACAGTGTTAACCGAACAGCTACAAACCTTTGAGACAGCGCGCTTAAAGAGAGGCCGCATAGATAGTCTTGGTTCGGTCGTAAAAAGTATCACCGGTAACCTTGATTATACTGACGCATTACACTGTAATAATTTTATAAAATCATTGCATCATAAAGACAATGAGATAGTAACAGAGCTAAACAGTCAAGTTAGTTTAACTAAAGAATGGTCATCTCAATACTCCCAAATTATCGAGAGTATCGTAAGTAATAAAGACATAATGCAAAACTTATTAGATAAAATAAAACTAAGTATAGCTACTAATGATAACGATCTAGTTAAATACGCCCATTTGGCACAAGTATCGCTCATCTTATGTGATAATATAGATTCAGTATCTGTCGAGATTAATAAATTACACAATATCCTAGCTTTCATTAGAACGTCTACTATACATCATTCAATCTTGAGTTCAACAGCAATTAGAAATATGATAAATAAATTACAGAATCTATACGGGAAAGAAAGCGTAATCAATTTAGATGTTAGAGAGTATTATAATATAATTAAATTAGGGTCTTATTACTCAGAAAATAATATTATAATAGTAAATAAATTTCCTATCATCTTATCTCAAGTATATAATCTATATAAACTATCTATTATACCTAACAAAATCACTAGATCCTTACCTCATCATCTCCTCTTCTTGCTATCCATCTGAAAGATTTCAAATACATAGAGGCTGAATGCCCAAAGACAAGTAAAGGGTATCTTTGTAAGGAGATGCGGAATCTGCAGAGCAGGATAGAACCAGATTGCATACATCAACTTATCACCACGCAAGTAAGAACGTCTAACTGCAAACCAATTACAGTATCATTGGAGAACCCAGCCGTCGAAGAGCTCGACGGGAAGGACTACACGGTTAACTTCCCACATCCCACGAGAGTACATCTTTCATGTAGTCAAGATTTACACCAAACGCTTAAAGGTAGCTATCTCATAATAATCCCACATAATTGCTATGAAGAAACAGAACAGTTCCGGATGTATAACGTTAAATATCGTTTACAAGGCCAAGCTGTGAAGATCATGGACCTACCAAAGGAAAATCAACCTCGAACATCGTTACTACCAAATATCAAACTAAACTCCATCAGCCTGGACCATCTACATGCCGCGAACGCTAAGATCTCACTACAATCACCAATATCAACGCTAAAGGAGCACGACTACAGCATTTACCACACTACAATTCCAATGTACTTAGTCTTATTAAGTGCATGCGCACTGGCTACTACGATAGCGTACCGCAGATTCTACTCTAAACAGATGAAGATCAAGCCCCAAGACTCTCAAGAGATGTCTCCCGAACTACAGGGTACCTACGCTATTCCCAGCAGATCAAGAACCGAGATGAAATAACCTCCAGCTCAATTTACGACAGCCGTCTTCAATAGTCGTTGTTCTACTGGTGGAGGTGTTACGGAAGCCTAGTGTATGAATATTGCCCATGCAGCATTGCCCTCATTCATGGATTGCAACAGCCAGTAACAGGAAACGCTGACACCGCGCCCCGTGTGCCTATTGACGTCAATCACCGCTTTGCGTAATTTTAATTAATATAATTTTGTCATTCTTGTTCCTAGCATCGGTCGAGTCTCACTATTATAATATTGTAACTTTGTAATAATTAAATTTATCAAATAAAAATATATTTTTTTTACAACCTCCGTTGTGACCATATATTTTTCATAGAAAAACACCCAGACCAGTAAAAACAGACATGTTCATGCACACAAATATTAGTACTGTGCGGGGATCAAACCCGCGACCCATGGCTCAGAAGCTGCGTTTACTACCATTGATCAAAATGGTCGTCTAAATGCGAAGGTTATAATTGGAACAAACCAGTGTATTCATAGTAAATCTGTAATGTGTAACAATAAACAAATGAATAAAACAACGTTGTAACCTATTAGCCAGTTTCCGTAATTATAAATGGAGCAATATTGAATAATCCCTCATAACAAGGTCTGGGTCAACGCACCGATATTATCTGCTTCCCTTCCAGTCAAGGGTTTTAATTAGAAAATTAATAACAAGGGAACTTCTTCACAAGTCTTCCTGTAGGCCCAACAATTTCATCAAAACTTCATACTGTGAATATTTTCGGTCAAATTCTTGATAATTGAGTTGTTATTCGGAGATAATTGATTGTTGAATCGGAATGTTAAGGCATTCTTCGATTAATAATAATTTGGATAGTATCAAGTCTGGAAAGTATTCGTAAAATGTAGATACTGTGTTGAAACTTATGATATGGCATAGTTCTAAGAATATCAGTTTTCAATATCAGTAAAAATCAATTATATCTCGGAGAAAGGCGCCTGGAGGAGCTTTTACACGTCCTAATAGTTTAACCTTCCATTGTTTTGTGAAGAGTCTCGAGTCGAGAAGGAGCAACGCAAGATTTTTTTTAAATTATGTTTAAAAATATAAGAGTATGCTTGCGTAAGCCACAACACTTTTATGAACATCATCATCCCCGCCAAACTGCTGGACATATGCCTCCTCTAAGACTCTCCACAACGATCGGTCCTGCGTCACCCGAATTCAATCCAGCGGCTTCCTGCGACCTTCTCCAGATCGTCGGTCCACCGGGTAGGGGCCTACCCACAGATCGTAGACTGCACGAATGCCAATGGCCATCGGATCTTCTTACTATGTGATCTGGTTAGTACTGACCTGCACGCGGTTCCTGACGCCGCGCCGCTTGCTGGAGGCCTCCAGATGAAGTTCCTTTCGATCTTAGTGACTGTAGTGCCGGTACCGTTTCGAAAATATCGCTACTCTTTTTTGGTTTGGTTTAGATATTATTGTGCGGAGCGCGCACGAGTCCTTTAGGCACGGAATTTAGGTGGGAAGCCGACTGACAGATGGCAGCCATGATGCGATGCTTCTTTTTTATTTGCGTTCCGTTTCGCAGGTTGTGTCGTGCCTCAGACAATTAGAAAAAGCGAAAGAAAAATATTGTTGTTCTAGATAACTAAGGCAAATACTGAACAAATATCAAAGATTTCTATCATTTGTTTAATTATTAATAGTTTAGTCCAGTTTCATTTATGTAAATTTTACATATGATTTATGTTCATATTAATATTATATTTATGTAAGTATATCTGCTAAACCACAAGTATATGAAATGAAATCGTAACTAACGGCTGTGGTGATTATAAAATGCGAATAATATTAGGGGTTAAAGTATGAAATTGCCGTTTTGTATGGACGAAATCGAGAAAAGTCAATTTTCTATACTAACAATTTTTTATTTTTTTTACAAACGCCGGAACCGTTTTCGTTGCAATTAAAGGTGAAAGTTAGATGGTTTTTGGATGGATGGAAGTTAGACGCATTATAGTATTTAAATTTCTGAAAATCAAAGTATATAATACAAATATACTTAATTGAAGCAAGAAGGTCAGCTGACACATTGTAAGGGGTCTTTTCAACGACTTCCTTTGAAGTAATAGGCATTTTTTTTTTAGTCAAAAGTTACTTTATTTAGTTTTTGATACAATACAAAAAGAATTACGCAATAATATGACTATACTTAGGAGCTATAAACAAAATAAAAAGTGGGAAAATAATCGGCAATTTCATACTTTAACCCCTATTATTTCATATGAACGAATTTCACATGAAACTTTTTCTTTATTGCGATTGTATAATACTGAATTATAAAAAATACAATATTTGTAGAAGTAAAAATTGCATAGGATATAACTCTTTGAAAACCAATAATGAAATCAAAATACGATGATTGCATAATTATCTTGATTTAGCATCAACTATTTTATTTTAATTATATAAATTTATAGTAAAGTATCTTATTTTTTATTCCTATGGGTGATGAAAGTAAAAACTTTAAACTTAGATATAAAAGATTATTATTAAGATATGCATTATTGTTTGTCATGTAAGTGCATCAGAATAAAACTAATTCAGTGAGTCTAAAAAAGTCAATCACAATTCTAAACATCCGAATCCATCCTTTTCACAGCAAATCGACAATGAAACAAGCCAATTTGGAAGACATAAAAAAGTTTATCTTCCCTGAATAAATCTCAAATCACGAATGTAAAGCAGACGCAATGAAAAATTTCAAAAACTTTCTCACCGTAAAAACCTTGACTTCGGATCGGTCCGTCAATCTTCGGTCATCATCGGCCGACTGTAATAGGACGCTGTTTTACGACGCAGTATATTCTTCACGAAAACCGTTTCAACCATTTGAATTCTATCCCGGGTTGTTAAGGTCGAATTTCGTTGAATTTCGTTTGACGGGAATAAGGGTATTTTGCAAGGGAACGAATCGGACCGTGATAGCCTTTTCTGAATTTTCTCCGGCTATCTTTCTTTGAGTTGAGGGATAAACATGTGTGCACAGTTTTGTTGAGAAGAAATGTATTCATCTACTTACACATACACTTTTGTATTTTTTTGCCAATGAAAAAATGGTGCTCCTTGCAGGATTTATGTATTAAGGCGCACTAGCTAAGTACCTTTTCTTACAGTGCTTACCAAATTAACTTTTATTTTCATAGTATATGTACATCAAGTGACTCTATTTTGGTTTAAAAATAACTCTATGACTTAACTAAATAGATACCTAGGCACAATTCTTTGTTAAAATATGAAAAATAGTACCGCATAAAAGTATTCTGTTTACTTGTTTGGAACTGCCTAA
Organism: Anania crocealis; assembly: GCA_949315895.1. Lineage (NCBI taxonomy): Eukaryota > Metazoa > Arthropoda > Insecta > Lepidoptera > Crambidae > Anania > Anania crocealis. The sequence continues at coordinate 1,637,676 of OX438880.1, forward strand.
ACATTGGTTTTCGGAAAATGGTTTCATGTATTTCTTTATAGTTTAAACTTTAAGCATAGATGTAGTTATTTTTATAAGTATTAAGACAATGAGATAAAAATAAAAACAATATTGTTTAATTATTACATTCTCTAAAATCCTGTTTAATTATTGGTAAGTTTATAAAAAATAGCTTCATGAGATGAAATGCCAATTTCTATACAAATCCAATTTAAATTTTCAATAATCCCTAAACCCCCAGGAGGCACTCGGGTGCCACGATAACAATTGATTTCAATTGTGTCTGGAATAACTCACGATCGAGGGATTAATACTATTTTCTTTTCTTTTTAATCCCTTGCCCTTACAGTCAATCCAAAATACAGCAATTTTCGATCACTTCTCAAGTCTGAATATGTTGTAATAATTACTATTAAGCTGTCATTTGGGAGACGTTAAGGAAACGAACTAGAGAGAATCTGGGTCAACACTGATGGGCCCCTGTAGCCCATAATTAGCTAACTAATTTAGTATTGTGATAATAAGACATTTAACGAGATCCAAGGAAAAGTCTTTGTCGGGATAATTAGAAGGACTTGATGGTAAACGGTTAATTGGTCAGAGAAAGTCAAGTCCAAAACAGAAAAAATCGAATACGTTAACTGGTGAGAGAAAATCAAGTCAAAACAGAACGAATCTACTGTAGGTACTCAGTGTATAAGAGTCTTTTGGATTCTAAAATCTTTAGGAAGACAGGAATGCAAAATTAAAATGCTAAAGGACCTTAACGAAAAACAAAATAGTTAATACTGATAATAAAACACAAAACAAACAAAAGCTTGGTCAGAAAAAATACCTCAAAGATTCGAGGCGATATAAATTTGATATACAAAGAAAAAAAAAATACAGCATTTATTTTTTAACAAGCTGAGTATAATAAATGTAGCAAGTATATTTTTAGATGCAATAATAAATGGCCCAAATTTCCAAACGGTAAATAATCCACAATTATTCAAGATATAATGTTAATGACGCGACAAACAAATTTCGCTTCTGCCGACACAAAATAAGGCAAATTATACTCTCACACGATGAGTTTAATTTTCAAATTGACGTGATTATCCGAAATTATCTTCTTCCTAATTATTTGTGTGGCTTTGTATCGTTTCAACCTTTGCGGAATATTCACTGAACTGGATAGGGTAGATCGTTATATTTATATGTCTTTATGCTTTGTCAGTATTCTTAAACGTTATACTCGTATTCATAATAAATTGATGCGCTGGGTAACTCTGTATGAGTGTGTCTGTTAATTTTTTATTCTAACACCGCTAAAACAATTTTAGTGAAATTGGAATCTGAAAGAATCTTAAGATCATTTGACGACCATTTGGATCAGCGGTAGTTAACGCTGCTTCTGAGCCATGGGTCGCGGGTTCGATCCCCGCACAGTACAAATATTTGTGTGCATGAACATGTCTGTTTGTACTGGTCTGGGTGTTTTCTATGTATTATAAGTATGTATTTACAAAAAAAAAGTATATAAGTAAGATTATCGGTTGTCTAGTACCCCATACGACAGGGTACTTAATACTACCTTAATTTGGGACTAGATGGCTCTGTGTGGCCCAGTGAGGCATGTCTTAAAATATTTATAGGATGGTTTTTATCTCGAAAATCATCCATTTAATTATTAAAATGGGGTTTGAAAACAAAGAATCAAAAATGTCTTGATTAGCAAATAATGGCTGTCCAAGTATCAAATTATAATACAACATGTAATATTATACATCATTAACATTGAATAAATTTACTGGCTGATCAGGATGTTTTTGTTTTTATTTCATCATTGAATTAAAGTTTTATATTCTTTCATTTTTTTATACAGTATACAAGCTGGTCAAATACATCTTATTATAATTGGGTTTTAGGGTCACGTAAGGAAAATACGTTTTAAGTGTATAGTCGACAAAGACAATGTTTGTTTAGCCTGATAAGTTACTGTACAAGGAAGCTCAGTTGTTGTTTAACTAAATAATTATTATGTAACTAAATTTTTTGTTAATTTATTTCTTAATATTGCATGTTTTAGTAAAATAGTAAAGTTACGTACGTACGTGCTGTTTATAATCAACCCAGTTCTTTCAAAGACTTCCATTATTGAATCCCAGTTACATATCAAGCACAATAGCAAGTTACAAAGCAAGCATGATCACTACCCTTGCCAAATTCAGGTTGGAGATCACAAACCCGAGCAATGTTCGAAAAAATTTCTTTGCCCCGATGACTGAAAATCATGTTGCCCCGACCCAGGGGTCAAATATAGGACCCAAAGAACTGACCCGATATTTAAAACATTAGACCAACTAGGCGTTGCAATGGCAAAAATAAAAATAACATGGCTATAAATAAAGTAGTGAGACGATTTCTATTTCACATTTCTTCAGTTTAAGAAATTCCAAAAAACCTCTTTAGAACTTTCTATATAATTAAACAAAAGTAATTGAAAACACAAACGTTCGAGGAACTCGCTAGATTCCCTAAGACTGCAAATCTTCAGCGCTATAAAGGTTTGTTTAAAACGTTAGGCGGACGTGTAAGTAAATCGTTAATTTCTCGGAGACGCTTGACCCGATTCTACGGTCTTGCCTCCGCACGGTCAAAGAATAAGAAATCAGAAGGTATTCTTAGACTTTTTAAGATTTTTGGTTATAAAAATTTTAAATGTATATTGGGAAAATGTAAAATTACTTGACGATTTAACAGACTGACTGTAACAGCAATGCACTAAAGGAAAGTGTGGAAAGTAGATTCATGATATAAAACTACCCCAGAATATTCATTTTATGGGCAATCACACACTACACTGACCTGATAGTCTGCGAAGTAACCGCAGCGACTGAATTCTGGTACCTAAAACAATGAAGTGTTACAAAAAACACTGCAGTAGCATTCATTCACGCTACGGGATAGCGCTATGCAAGCAGTTATAGCATTTACATTGAACAACTCTATGCTACGGCAAAGCACTACGCCGTAGCATTTCAATTGTTCACCTCTATGCTACAACTCATAGTAGTGTAACTACGTACTGCTTAGCATTAAAATTTTGAACTGTCCACTATTCTCTTGAAACAGATGACATCTTAACAATTTATATTGAATAAGTAAACTTCACAAACCGGGGAGTGATGGATTTTAACTCTTTCACTATTCTGTCAAAATCATCTTTGAACCAAGTGGAGAGTCTGCATGTATTATTCTATGGCACTCTCTGTACGAAGCTTTCATGCAACGCTTGACTTATGATTTACTTTGCAAATACTGCCTTTAGGTTATTGTTTTGTTTTCTTTATTAGACCTAGTGAGGTTTATTGTTGGCCAAATAAATTATGGCCGTTTTCCTTTTCTGGTTTCACGTTTATTTATTAATGGCAATGTAATATACAATGAATGACTGTGCAGATTTCTGTAAATGAGCAAATCAAAGTAGGTCAAGTAAATAAAATAGTAGGTTCGAGAGTCTGTGTCTGTATTTCTTTATGTATAATGCATATGGGGACCTCTGTGATGTTGGAGAAAAAGTAGATTTATCTCTTTCTGGTGGATCACTTTAAATAGGCGTCAGAGGCTTTTTTCCATTATGTATAAACTGAGATCGTGACGCGCTTGCTTTTATTTATTTATTTATTTATTTACACTTTAATACACGTACAAAGCTGTACAAATGGTGGACTTAATGCTAAAAGCATTCTCTACCAGTCAACCATAAGGCCAAGCGGAGAGGTTACAGGCGGTGCTAAGTACAAAGTGAAAATAACAAATATAAAGTAAGATATTAATTATTATAAGAGTGCTTACAATCAAGCACTGGCATATATACAGGTTTTATATTTGAGGTTATATACATACGAACTAGTTACATACATAAAATAAAAATAAATACATACAATAACATATACAAAAATACATACACATAATATGAGTAAATACAGAAATTATGTCAGCGAGATTCGATAGAGGAACGAAGGAAAGTTAGTCGGTGAAGTGAATTCGTAAAGCTATTTTGAGGGACAATTTAGAGGTGGCTTTTCTGATTTTGGAGGGCAGTCCATTCCAAAGTCGTACAGCTGTCACGGATAAAGAGCTGGACATAAAGCCAGAAGTGTGTCGTAGAGTGAGTAACTGAAGAGTATCGTCAGAACGGAGTCTTCTAACATGAGAAGTGTGAAGGAAAGATAATTTTTCTTTGAGGTAAGATGGAGAATTGGGTTCGAAGAGAATGGAATATAAGACGCAGAGAGTACGAATATCCCTGCGTTGTTTTATAGGGAGCCAACGAAGCTGAGAGCGAAATTTGGAGATGTGGTCATATTTACGAATGCCAAAAATGAAGCGAATGCAGCTATTGAGAAGACGATCCAACTTACTAAGAAGTTCTTGAGAGATTTTTATAACGATTATGGTGAAATTTGACTAAATTATTAGAGAAACCCTAATTATATAAGGGACGCTTGTGTCCAGGACTGATGAGGTCTGATGACGATGTAGTAGGAAACATTTGCTGGAAACATCCCATTTGCTGTTTGGCAGAATGTTTGCATGCTAAGATTATTTTTTTTTTATAAGTTAGATATTCAATTATCTTAAAACCTAACGGTTCGTTGGATGTGAACATCTCAGAGTTGCCTGTGCCTGCACAGACAACTCTGTCCAGACAACCTTGCCATTTTAAACTTTGTTGGCCAGCTGTGGCTTTTGTAAAAGTGATATATTATTGAAATTAAAGATATGTTTACGTATCTTAACTCGCGTTTACTTAAGTTAAAACTTGAGAAAACAGTAGTTATATAATTTTGGGTAAAAATTAGGCTGCCAATTATAATTCACCATAAAAATATCACTTTCGCTTATCCCTACAAGGTAAACATTCTATAGCTGAGTTTGTCTCTTTATGATATACAAGCGGTACTAAATTATTTTGATGTATCTCGTAAGGTTTACGACGTACTGTTAACTGAATACTGTCTTACTGCTTGATTACAAAACATCTACTTACGTTTATCTCTTGTGTATTCTAGGCCACTTAGACATGACTCCATGAACGAAATGAAATATCATTAATTTATCATTTTTAAAATAAAGGAAATCACTTTTTAATAAGCCATCTCAAGATATTATGACCAGTGCGAGATGATATAATGACCTATGGAATTAAAACGTGGTTTCTTAACATAGGTCTTACAGGAAGGCTCAAGGTCATAGAGCCGGCAATGGATATAGCAATACTATGGTAATTAATCACGCCCTGCGTGAAAAAAAGAAATGAGGAAATCCGTAGAAGAGCAAAAGTATCCACCATCTCTTAAAGAATTGCGGAGCTGAAGTGGCAGTGGACGGAAAATATAGTCAAAATAAACGATGGCCATTGGAGCGGAAAGATTCTGGAATAGCAACCGCGTACCGGACTACAATCTGTGAGTAAGCCCACAAGGTGTACCGATGACCTTGAAAACTTTTTTTTTTATTTCACAATTGTTTCATCACAGTTCATTGATTTGTCACAGTCGTTGGAACCTCCTTTTAAGCATGAAAATGCCTGTCTCAGAAGGAACTTATCATAAAACACGACAAAAAGAATAGGTAGAGAGGGTATAAGAATAGTACGTAATATTAGTGGACTGAAGTCTTTAAAAGGTGATGATGATAATTTCACAGAGGCGTGTTTAAGTTAGCTTTGTAGAAAAGATAGAACGAGTAGTTTGAGCTTACTATTCTAACCTTAACTGTGGCAATAATGTTTAAGCCATTGTTGTTTTGCTACCCGTTCAAGTTGTTTTGGATTATTGTTTTGTCGTAACGTTGTTTAATATGGCGCGGCTTTGTGCATTTAGCATTTAACTATTTTGATGAGCAACCAGCATAGATTTAAAATGATAACTGTATACACAATTAGTGAAAGAGAAAAGTCCTCAACTGTAAACGTAAACGTTGTAAGGATACTAATTTAGTACCCTTACAACGTTTCGTTCTCACTAGAAAAATTACATCTTAGATCATGTACATAAGATTAAGTTTGCAGTTTGGTATAAAACTTAAATTAAAGGCAATCCCTTTTTAAAAGCCACCTCAAGATGTTATGTATTACCATTGTGCTAGTTAGTTAGTTAGTTAGTTAGTTGTACTTAAATTTTCCGCACTTTGCCTCTTCAGTTGGGATGTACGTGATTAAAATGTATGTTTTATTCAAACCATTTTAGGTCAGTCCAGAAATTCACTAGGCCTCGTATATCTTTGAGTGCCTCTTGTATGGACTGAGATTCCTTAAGGAATTCTGTCCGTTGTGTACTTACGCTTTTACATTGTGCTATCACATGCCATTACCATTGTGTTATGCCAGTAATGACAGGAATTAAAACGTAGTTCCTTAACATAGCTAGTTCCTAGTTCCAACTCTAAGTATTAGCTAAACTGCGCTGCCCGCCTGTCTAGACCTCCTTATGAAGAAGCTCCTTTTTAGCAGTGGACTGGTAGATGCTGGCGTCAATAATGATGAAAAACCACCTTTCTGACGCCAGAATACTACTTAACAAACAACTAAAAGATTCTAGCATGTCCATAGCTTTTTAATTATGTCCATAGCATTTTATCTGTATCCAATAATTAGTCAGTGATCACTAACGCAAAAAGTTTCTTTCTTAACCTAAAGATGTTAAAAAAAAAATTCAAGTGCTTACAAATTTTTAGTGTCCGTCTGAAAACAAAATTATACTTCATGCTTTACCTAACCATCTGTTTGATAGAACCCCATAAATCACCCCGAAAAAACAAAAAAGATCAAGACAGTTTGTGCAACATCGTCACATTTCGACCCGCGATCATCTAATGCGCATTAAAACAATGCTCACAGCTCCACGAAAGAGACAGATATTCCCAAACAACTGCCTTGAGCCCCTATATATATGGTTCAAGTTAGAAACGCATCGGGATCTAAAGAACATAATTGTAGTTTTAAAATTAGAGATAATGATATGGATCCAACCCGCGTTTATTAGGGTCAAACGTTATGTTTTGGATTATCCCGACAATTCAAGTATTATCTACTTACTCACTCCTTCACTTCCTTAGGATTATTAAAATATGAAAGCAAGCGGGAATGTCACTCAATAGTACCTTGTTATTTTGCCAGCTATTTTGATAAGTTTACACCAAGATCATAGGCTGACTAAGACAGCAATACACTCATTCCGTGTGGAAAGTAGATTCATCTAAATCTAAGCTCAAAGTACTAGGTACTAAGTACTGGGTATGTACTAAGTACTAGGTATGTACTAAGTACTAGGTATGTACTAAGTACTAGGTACTAAATACTTTTATCTTACTATATATGATATTCAAGCAATTTAATTGTATTTATTAAATTAGTACTAAAACTTGATGCTAGTTGGTTGCTAGTTGCTAAATGGTAAAAGCCGCGCCCGGCATGCGAGGAGATGCGGGTTCGAGTCCCGCCGGAGACATAATTTTCAAGTTCTTAAATACTAATACTTTAATGTTATCAATACAATGTAATAGTGTTCGCGTAAGCTCAAGAAAACAGTACTTAAATAAAGTATACATAGTTGAAAATATTGTATTCGTAAAATCTTCTGATATTTCGCTTATGACTTAAGCAGCCAAGCCAGTCTGAATAGCAGGTAATAAAGTTTCAACGGGTCGCCTTGTCCCCATCGGACTAGTGCTCAAAGGATTTGTAATGTACCCCCCATTTTTTCTAAGCGATAAAATTTCTAGCTAACTCAATTTTTTCCCTGGGAAAAGCAAACTCTAGAATTTCACTTATATTTCAGAAATAACTTACGCCCCGTTGGTCTAGTGGTTTAAATACCAAGCCAAGATCTCGGGGTCCCAGGTTCGATCCCCGGGTCTGGCAACAAAAAGTTTCGAATTTTCGAACGTTGCTCGAGTTTGTGATTACCAACCCATATTTGGCAAGCGTGGTGATTATGCCAGTTCCCATCATTGCAGTGGTAACTTGAATTCAATGATGGAGGCCTTTTCCCTGCAGTGGGATGATTATAGGCTGTTACTTTAATTTACTTTTACAGTTCAATACACTCTGTAGTAGAGAAATATTTTTTTGGTATTGCCATTATCGTAAGTTTTGTTGACATTTGTTGATGGTTTCGTTATTTTCTATTTCAAATTTAAAAAATATATATTATCTCATTCAATTAACTTACAGAAATCGTTGAATAAACGACAATGCTGAGCCGGTGGCAAACAATTTTGATTTTTGATAATGAAAAAAAAATTAAAATTACAATTCGTTACACAAAAATTTGACTGAATAAGGGATTCCAACTCACAACCTTTCGCTTTAACCATTGAATAGACAAAAATAATTCCGCTAGTAAATTCGTTTAATCATTCATCATTCTCTAATTTAAGCCGATCATCATAAAGGAACACATATTTTTGGAGTTATCAGAACTATCATAAGCTATTTAGTATCGCACTGTTTGAAAGGTAGATAAAATATATTTTAGCTAGTAAATTTGTGTCACCGAATTTATTCACGGCCTTGAAATTTCAAGTATGATAGATAAGATTAGATAAGATAAGATAAGATAAGATAATTTTATTTACGAAAACAAGTGTGAGATATACATTGCATGGGCAGAGATATACTGGTATTAGTGTCGTTAGTATCAACATGCCTTACCGATATTCGGTGTGTAAAATTTATAGTGTTAAATTTGTTAGATTTCATTTAACATTAGCCTATCAATATTACAAAGTCAGTTAAATTATTACATTACATCAAAGCATTACATGCACAGCCACAATTTGAAATAGAATATTTATTTTAATGTAATTTATTACTTCATGTCATTCTTAAGTCTCATTCATTACTCAAATAACACAATTCTTAATCTATATCAATCTGTACCAGCTTTTAACTCGGAGTATTCCACCCAACAAAGGGACCATTAATTGTTAAATTCATTTTAGGGACAAATTCTTGGGCTGGCATTTAGAGAGCCTTCCCTAGAATTAGGACGCGGTACATCGTAGAACGCCCGGTTGGTCTAGTGGTTTAAATACCGGGCCAAGATCTCGGGGTCCCAGGTTCGATCCCCGGGTCGGGCAACAAAAAGTTTCGAATTTTCGAATGTTGCTCGGGTTTGTGATAACTAACCCGCATTTGGCAAGCGTGGTGATTATGCCAGTTCCCATCATTGCAGTGGTAAGTTGAATTCAATGATGGAGGCCTTTTTCCCTTCAGTGGGATGATTATAGGCTGTTACTTTACTTTTACTTTACATCGTAGAATGAGGTATACCTATAAAGGTAGTAAATATCTATTTGTACTAGAACTAGATTTTGGCTGTACCCAAAAAACATGTAAAAAGGATAGAAATGCTGCTTTGCGCCGTTTTCATGAGATGTGATGTCGCCGTTTACGCTCCACCTGCTTGTGCTCATACATAAACACAAGCTTCCGCACACATTAATGAGTTCAAATAACGTCAATCAAGAGACCTTTTGGTGTGAAAAAAGATATTGTCACACAGATTGAGAAAGGGATGCTTAGATGGTTTGGGCATGTAGAGAGGATGAATAAGAGAAGTATGACTAGACAGATCTATAAGACGAGTGTGAAAGGGAACGTTGGAAGAGGAAGGCCTAGACGAACTTACTACCATCAAATCGGGGATGTTCTGAAGAAAGTTCAGGTCAAGAGGACTCTAAACCGACGAGCATGCATGAAAAGATTGATGAATGTGGAAGAAGTGAAAGATGTATGCCAGGATCGTAGTAAGTGGAAAGCCTTGATCTCTGTCTACCCCGTTGGGAAGGAGGCGTAATATTAAGTATGTATGTGTGTTAGCGACCTATTGGCCGCGCGACGTCAAAAAACCAATCATTCTTTCATCATCAACACAGCGATCATTTACATTAATGTTTGGCCAGAATTATCAGCATTATTGCTCCTTACCTCTGCGCCTGCCCCGCCTGCTTAACCTTTCTAACCATTTTTCCGTTTTCTGTGGCCGTACCTGTACTCAACATTGGAAAACAAACTGGGTACCAAATTGTATCATAATCGGTTTTATAGTTATAGAAAGCATAACAAACAGACAGACTGTAACGCTTGTACGTCTAAACTACGAACAAGACACAAAAACCACATTTAGCTGGCTCTTAGTTTTGAATTGTGCACTCAACAGTGTGCTTGAATAGAGAAAGTTCGCCCAGCCCAGTTAATTCACGTAACCAAATCGTATCACAATCGTAATTGAATTGCAGGTTTTTGACAGTTCTAGTATGGGCTAAATGTCAAAACCGTCTCATTCAATCACGATCGAACTGCGATTGAAATAGCCGAATAAGGCCCCAGTGCTTTTAGGCTGTATATAATGAATCCAAATGGAACATTACCATGATAAGTTAGTAGCATGAACTCATAAGGCTTTATCATTACCAGCCTATAATATCAGTCTACTGATGCAAACACTGAACACAGGCCTCTCCAAAAAGAGATTTTTGCCATTATCGCCACACTTGGGAGGCGGGTTGGCGACAGCACTTCGGCCAATAGTGGAAGGAAGACACGCCGCTGTCCATCTCCTTCTGGCAGTTCTCCATAAGTCGCCTCTTACGATATCTGTAGGTAGACAAAAGGTGGTGCTATAACTTCAATTACACAACATTTTAACTTTCACAAACAAAAACACACATTTTTGGAACGAAGTTCGCGCGTTGCGAAAGGGGGCTAGACGGAAAAATTTAAGACAAAAAGTTGTAACGACACTTTTTGCTATAGTTGTAAGCCGTGCGGCGTGCGCGTGTTTCTCTGTCGAGAGAGAGAGACAGAAAGTTTATCTATTTAAATATAAATTTAAAAGAAAATAAAATGTCTTACAATTTGTTCACTAAAAAGGAACTTCGTTCCTTCCGGGTGTCCCTTGACAACTCTCAAGTTTTTTTGTTTATTAAAATTTAATTTATTATTAAATTTTTTGAACATAGCTCAAATATCACAGATCGTAATCAAGAACGTTCTAAGTTTAACGTTTTGAACCAATACCAATATCCGAGAGCTGCAAACATTCCTCACAAGTCCTCTCAACGGAAACGTAAACAAACTATGAATCCGGACCAATGCTAAATTACTCAAACAAAAATAGCTTATTGGAGTGAAATGTCTGAGGAAACACGATTATTTGCAAGACCTATTACTAGGAGGGACACTGAATTCTATGAAGTAGAGAAGGTGGTTAGAGTCACTTGATACTTTTTGTCACGTAGTATAGAAACCTAAGATCATTTAAAGAAATAGATATGACATGGGGGCGTTGTGCCTGCAAATCCGATATGGGCAAACAGAACTAATAATAAAAACATCCATGTAACGATAATTGTATCGGCACAATATACATTGAAGGTTCGATATTAACTAGCTTTGTTGTAAGTACTATGCGACTGCGCAATGTATCGAGGTTTAATCGAAGCGTTCACTGCCCGATGTGTGCGTCGCGATCACACTTTGTAGCGACACACTAATTTGCACACACCTAATGACGCATTGTGTAAGCAAGTAAGTGGTAGCCGCTGTGATTGGGTCCATGTTTGTGTGCGCACCAATGAGCGTTGTAAATTGATATAGTGTGATCCTTATGCTTACAACAGTGTTATTGTAGTTGCATTGCACACATAAATAATTCGGAGACACGGGTTCGCTAAGGATTTACGATTAGTTTCATATCTCCTTCTTTAATGATCTGAGATTGAAACACTTCTCGTCAGTTGATTAAAAAATACACGGTGCATTTTCAACCACCTGTAAAACGATGCCCACGTTATGCAACCATTATGTATAACATCTTGGCATTGTTATTTAAAAAAAATACCATTTTTTTTAAATAAAATATTATATTATTGGTTTATCTATTTATTTTGAAGCAATTTAAAATTCTCGCGATTTGAACACTTATATGATTTGAGGCCAATGTCCAGCAATGGACTGCCGTAGGCTGATGATGATGATGATGAACACATATATTATTTCTATGTCCATTAACTGGTCGTTATCGCGTATAATATTATAGAGGTATATATACCTATATAAGCGACCATTTGGATCAGTGGTAGTAAACGCTGCTTCTGAGCCATGGGTCGCGGGTTCGATCCTCGCACAGTACAAATATTTGTGTGCATTATAAGTATATATTTACAAAAAATATATATAATAGGTATGTTTATCGGTTGTCTAGTAGCCAATACGACAAGCTTCGTAGTAGTTGCTTAGTTTGGGACTAGATGGCTCTGTGTGGCCCAGTGTGGCATGTCTGAAAATATTTATTTATTTTATTTATTTATTTACCCGACGTTTCGGCTGCATTGCACTAAGCCACCTGTAAGCCGGCTGTAAATAGGTATATATACGTCTATAATATTATACGCGACAACGACCCGTTAATGGACTTATTAATAATATAACATTTTGAAGCACGCTGTGACGCGCACGGATGTAGCTGTGAAAGGTTAATTCAACCGAAACCCCGTCGCAGCAAAAATAATTCGTCTGTGTGCCTCATAGCATGTTACAAAATTAAATGCCTGACTCAAAATTTAATATTAAAGAAAATGTTTTAATCAAAACATAAATAACACTGCCATGATGTCATACATAAAGGTCCAATAACGTGGGCTTTGTTTTGGTTCAAAAAGCACGAGAAAAAAAAATACCATAAGGCCTCTCCAAAAAAAGTATATTGCAGTTATTGGCCGAATAAGAAATCGGTATGGCGATCGTATTGATGTCAAAATGGTAGTAAAAAAGGGAAAGCAAAATAACAGCCTCCTTTTTTATTATATTGAAGTTTGTTTGTTTGTTTATTTTGTCTGGGCTTTGTCCGCACTTAGCCTCTTTATTGGGCCATTGTACGTGTTCCTCACCTTCTACTCCAACCATCCCAGGTGACTCCAGAAAGCCAGAATCCTCCCCAGGTTTCCGCAGATTTCCGAAATCGATGTTGGTGATTGGAGGAAGCGTGCCCGTTTCGCGGCCACACTGATACACTCAGTGAGTACGTGTTGTGGCGTTTCATCTGCCTCCATACATCCTCTGCATAGGGGGTTGTTTGTGACACCAAGGGTAAATAAGTGCTTGTTTAGGGGACAATGTAATTTAATATATTCGAGTTAACACAGCAATGATGGGTGCCGGCATAATCACTACGCTTGCTAAATGAGGGTTCATGATCAAAAATCTTAACAATGTTCGAAAATTTAAAAGCATTAAAATTTGTTCCCCGACCTAGGAATCGAACCCTGGATTCCACTAGAGCAAAATCATTTTGCTAATCCTCTTTTACTATTTAGATACCTAATAAGACGAGAAGGGGCACTACCTAACCGTTTGGAGTAAATTTAATTCCACTTTTTTCGAATTGTGAGTTAAAAAAAAAGTAAAGTAACAGCCTATAATCATCCCACTGCAGGGAAAAGACCTCCATCATTGAATTCAAGTTACCACAGCAATGATGGGTGCACTGGCATAATCGCCACGCTTGCCAAATGCGGGTTGGTGATCACAAAACCTAGCAACGTTCGAAAATTCGTAACTTTTTTGTTGCCCGACCCGGGGATCGAACCTGGGACCCCGAGATCTTGGCCCGGTATTTAAACCACTAGACCAACGGGGAGTTGTGAGTAATAGATAGATATTTATAAAAAATATGTACAATTTTCTATTTACTCTAAACCTAAAGTAACAAAACTGAATGTATGACAAAAGCCGCTAATTTTACTTTTGCTTCTACTTTGAAGGGTTAATTTATATAAATTAGGCGCCGAACGAACGTACTGATTAAACAAAAGTTCTATAACCTAAAGTTATAAAGTTTAAATAAATCATCATTAATGCCATTTAAACAAAGCCTCACTCAAATATTTCAACATGTAAGTACCTACTAAGTTAGTACCTTTTAGACGGATTATCCCAAAAGGCACCACAAAAATATCACATTCCGTGTACGAGTACGCATCACTACACAAAGGGTTCCGCAGTAATTAGAGGAATTTGTGAAAAAGATTGTGAATGTCTACAGTCCCGAGATGTTTTGTATGCTGAATAGCGAAATTAAGTTGTAAAATGTCGAAAAAGGTTTTCATTAAACGGCTTACGGTTAGATACTTAAAGCTTCGGGGACGGAACCAATTTAAAAACGAAAAAAAAATCCGTAAAGCGTTTGTGATAAAAATTAAGCTTGATGGTAAGCTTACATGAAGAAGCAAAATTTTGTTGTTTCAGTTTATTTCATAAAAAAGTCTATAACTATAAAGGAAGGGACGTAAGGGTGAATATCTTGTATGTAAATATCTTGCTTTGAGAGACAAATAAAGTTCTTGGTCCCATCTTCTGCCGCAAGTTGGAAGGAGGTAAAACAAATCATGCCAACGGTTTGTTAATTCTTGGCTTGGACAACTCTGACACCATTTGTTCTTGAAGTAAACCATTCGACAAAAAAATAAAAGAATAAAGAGCATAAATAAAATTTGATGGGTATGTCGGTATATCTAGGCTCTAGTCTAGCGATCCTGGTGTACCATAAGTCGCTCTTACGTACTTAGATGAAGTTTTTTTAGACCCGCCGGTTCATAGATGCCTTTGTGATCTGCCGCTGCTTTGTTGGGCAGGCTACTGATACTGCTTTGTGGGTCTGAGTTCTTCAATAAAGAAGGCGCGGCGGCATTGCTTCATGTGTTTTCACGCAACTTTTTTTTTTTAAAGTGGGAGAGAACATAGCGTGAAGACCGCGTCTTGGCAAACGTAGCGTATACGTAACGGCGTAGGACGCCCTCAGGCCAGGACAGGTGGAGTGTTGATTTGCGCAAGGTGACTGGCAGAAGCTGGATGCAAGAAGCCGAGGATCGATCTAAGTGGCGTGCAAGTGGAGAGGTTTATGTCCAGTAGCGGACTGCGATAGGCTGACGATGGGAGAGACCACATCTTCTATCTTAGAGCTGAGTCGCTTCAGCGAGCGACAGCCAAAGGTCTACGATTGTTTGTCCGGGTCTACGATTGTTGTAACAACGCTGAGCGCATTAGCCCGTAATTCCGTTCAGTCAATGGCACCGTGTGACACGGAGGGTGGTCTAGTGGAAAGAGTATACTTGCCCCGAACGTGCCCCATTTAAAACTGTCATTCAGTATGCGTATAAAAATCCGATAGATCAGATATAAGAATAAAAAGTTAATTTTGATGAAATAGCTCATCATCACAATCTTATGCACAGACAGCGCCATTTGGTGGCAAGAGAAAATGGAAACAGTGAACAGAGGAAAATTAATGATGACCAATCCAAACATTCCTATCTTAACATAGTTTAACAAAAAACTATAAGGATTCCGAATCGTTTTTCTTGATCAGAACTATAAACTATAAGAGTAACAATTTTTCTACGATAATTATTGATATTATTACATTTAAAATAATTGAAAATTATTTGATAACCAATAAATTGTCGAAAATAACATGCAATCAAAAATGTATGGTTACGTACGAAATCAAGTAATTTTAAATGCAACGAAATAATAACAGAAAATAATAACACACTTATGTATGTATCGCGTTTTCCGTAACTTCACCGAACTTGATACCCTTGGGCGCGCTTTAATTTCATTTTATTGCTTATTGCTTGCATGTTGAAATTAGGGTATAGTCTTTACAACTGAACGTACAAAACACCAGTCAGCAGTTCCGTTTGTAGTTCGGGAAGTAGCGCCTTGGGCATTCGTACGGACTTCGGTATTAGTGTGAAAACTTTTGTATGAGAACTCAAATTGATTTGAATATTGTTTGTTTGTGAGAGATGAGAGAGTATACTGTTTTTTTTATCTTTTGTTTCCGCAAAATATATTTTTGTTGTGTAGTGTCGTGCTGGTATAATATAATAATTGCAACTCTTTAGCTTTTTTTTTATAATTCATAATTCATTTATTCACTTCAAATTTATGATACAGAACAGGTTGATACCTTTATAGAAGCAGTTGGTAGTGCTTGTCACAAATTCACCTTTTCAAGGCATCAGTGATACATTATTGACGGACCTATCACTGAAAACTTATATGTAAAGTTTCATTCAGTTAAACTGGGCAGAATTTGGCGAGCGCCGAGGGCACTCAGCCTAGGCCCGCCACGCTAACGGTCTCCCGGTGCGGCCGAGGGTGAGGCTCGGGCTCGCTCGCACCGGGGCCCATACTAGCGAGCGTGATCGGGCCAGTGTGGGGTGCAAAAGGCACCCTACTAAATGGCGAACCCACTAGTGGTGGCGCCGCCGGAACCGGAGATGCCGTGGCATCACGGTTGAGCTCCATTCTGGCAGGCCCAATTAGGGAGGGGGATCGGACAGCACACTCTTTAGCACTAATTCTTTATGTTGTGAAAGGAGGTTAAAGGAGTACTTACTGCCAAAGGAAGACAGGCAGCAGCGTTTCGTCTCCACCGTTGACGACCATTTGGATCAGTGGTAGTAAACGCTGCTTCTGAGCCATGGGTCGTGGGTTCGATCCTCGCACAGTAAAAATATTTGTGTGCATGAACATGTCTGTTTTTACTGGTCTGGGTGTTTTTCTATGTGTTAGAAGTATATATTTACAAAAAATATACATATATAAGTATGTTTATCGGTTGTCTAATAGCCAATACGACGAGCTTCGTAGTAGTTGCTTAGTTTGGGACTAGATGGCTCTGTGTGGCCCAGTGTGGCATGTCTGAAAATATTCATTCGTGCACCACCACCAAGCATGGTGAATATAGCAAGTCTTGTTCTAAGTGGGGCCCGTGGCCAGAAGTGGATTAATATTGATGATTTGTGTTATCATAATTTACCGACGGAAACCGTAAGAATTGAACTATCCGAGATAATTTAAAGAATTGCTGGCCTAAAGAGGGAACGTCAGAAAGCATCGCAAGAAGAAACGATGGCTATTGGGGCAGAAGAGTATTCAAAATGCCGACCTCTGTCCGGGATGACGAACTGGTTTAGGTCATGGAAAGACGCTGGATGCGGGTGGTGCTGTATCGATCTTCGTGGAGACCTTTATTGGATGATGCTGACAATGATGAAGTTGGAATAGGACCAACTTTTGTATAAACACAGTACACCAGGCTTTTTGAACCGCCTGAAAAACTAAATCCACGTTATGTTACCATTATCATCATGATACTGTTATTTATTTTATCAATATAACTAATTTTAGGAAAATATTAAATATTAATTCAGACACTTAATTTTGAAACAGGCTGTGATGCGCACGGACATATTATTTTGTTGCAGCGGGATTCCGGGTGAATGGACCTTACACAGAAAGGTTCGTTTTTGCCACAGCGTGTTTCAAAGTATATAACTGGACTAATATTTTATACGTTCTAAGTTTTTTTTATTGATAAAAAAAGTAAAATAACACTGCCAACATGTTATTGTATAATGATTAGAAAACATTGGCTTCGTTTTTAGGTAGTCAAAAATGCACGGTGTACATATTAATTAACCTGGATAAAATGTATAGGTAGGGCAAACAAAATAAAATTACGCGTTTAATTACAAACCACTTAAATTTCTTTTTCGTTGGTTAAGCGTAACCAATCAAAACCACACATTGCAGTCTTTTTAAAAAGCAAAAAATCCAACCCAATAGTATGCTGACTCGGTTTTACCGGCTCCATTTTACATGGAAGATAAAATTTTGGATTTGTCCGTACACGTGAGCGGTCGGTAACTTCATTGCTTTGGCTTACGGCTTTCGTTTGTTACAATTCGAACTGATATTCGTATATTTTCAGCTTGTTTTAGTTATGCTTTAGGTAGGTTGAGGTAGACAATGATATTGAAAGTATACAACAACCTTTTGATTGAGAGTTAATTACAAAATATCGCAAAAGTTTCTTCTGTACAGATTGATTTCAATCATAAGTATGATCAGAAGTAGCCCTTTTTTAACAGTAGAAATACCACTTGACAGATCATGGAAAAGAACATACGAGTACCTAAAGTTTAAAAGTAAAGCATATTGTTGGATATGGGTCTGAATGACATAGTAAATAATAAAGTCGACTGTCCATATCTGGTATCCAAGATCACATTTCGTACGCCTTATTACCGAACCCGTCAAACCCCACTATTGGAAACTATGCGGCATCGTACGAAATTTCTTCAAAATTCAGTTTTGCTGCGGCTGACACGTGAATATAACGCGCGTTTTGAGGGTGTTGACCTCTTTTCGAACTCTGAGCGCAAGTTTAAACGAGGAGTAGGTGCATTTTTGGATTCGGGTGTAAAGGTGTGCAGTAACAAAAAGTAACATTTATGAATAAAATAAAATAAAATATATTAAAATCAAAAATTAAAAATAAATAGAATAATTTCATATCTTTTACATTTCATGTCTCAAATGACATTGAGTTGGTTATCGAGCTGATTT
Organism: Anania crocealis; assembly: GCA_949315895.1. Classification (NCBI taxonomy): domain Eukaryota; kingdom Metazoa; phylum Arthropoda; class Insecta; order Lepidoptera; family Crambidae; genus Anania; species Anania crocealis. The sequence goes on from OX438880.1 coordinate 1,656,151, forward strand.
CTGTTTTGCTGGTATCGAGATGTTGTTAGTATTTCCATCCTTTACTTGTGCTATTGATAAGATAAGGGAGACCTGTTATTGGCCATAGTTACTATCAATCGATGTATGTCAACATTGTATATATACGCTGTTGGTAATATGTAATAGATTATGCGAAAAAAATTAAGTTTGTTTACGCAATTTTTAATGGAATTTGGAAAAACGTTACATAATTTTTTGATGGAAACAGATCCCGGTATCAGTGGATAAAACTCGGCAAGATCCGTGGCCAACTCGATCTGATCTCGGGATCCGTGGAGACAAGCCCTTGGTGACTCGTATAAATAGCGTCACTATAATATAGCGGGGCACTACTCACAACCAAAGATACGTTTTAAAGCGACTATAAGAATATAGTGGCGGACAAATGTGGCAAAGACAAATATAAATAAGTAAATTTTTTCTTTGTTGGTTTCCAATACATATTTACTACTACATTAGGTACAGACAACAGAACGTCATCCTACCACAGAACGTCAAATTTTCAATTGATGTTGATCTCTACTTGTTGGACTTACAGTTGAAAATCAATTCAATGACCTTTAACTTTTGGGTAGGCTGTCTGTACAAGTTATGAAAAACCCACCAACCTGCGGATCATTCTGGAATTGCTTCAATCGCTTGTACTAGATTATTCTATATAATTATTGCGTTTTTTTGCTGTGATTTCAATGTAAAGAATTAAAAATTTGAGCGGTTCATAAGCGGTTTTTGCGGTCTCCATGACAACAGGATAACAACAATTTCCCAGCGCTTTGATTCTCTGTCTTGTAACCTATTCTTGTATTCGATGCCATCAAAGATGCCATCGTTTTCAGGCAATCACATAGCTGAACAACAAAATACTGCTGGTATTAAAATGTAACTGATGCATAATGCTATCGCTTTGGAAGTCGATAGAATAACTGACATCTCTTTATTAACACGTATAATGTTACAGTCGTCAATATAGCAGTATAATTCGTTTCCACTGAACTATTAATTAATATACTGTTTTCTTGAGTTTACGCGAACACTATACATTGAAATGAAAGATAGTTTACGGATTTACGGAAAAACATGCGTATAACATAATCTGCAGTCTGTAGTCATGCCTTTGATAAGCCCAACCATTTCATTAGATTTGATAAACCTAAAGTTATTGCTAAGGAAAACCGATATGTTCCTAGAATGATACGCGAAGCAATAGAAATTTAAAAACATCCTGATTTCAATAGAGAAGATGGTTGAAATTTACCAGCTGCTTGGGACCCTGTCTTATCATCATTGAAGTCCACAAACCATGACAACACTGCGAAGACTCCGGACACAGTCATCTCATTTTGTGTGAAAAGGAACATAACGGACGATAAAAATTAGAGGCGGCAGTTAAACATTTTTTCAAATTATCATCTTAAAGACGAATAACACCTTATTCTACCCATGACCATGAACGCTGTAAAGGATTCGAAACGTCGGGTTAAATCAGAAATAAACGCGTTCTAAATCCGTAAACTATCTTTCATTTTAATATTAATTAATAACCCAGGCGAGTATCAAGCGACTGCCATTGTTAGGGGCTCAGCATAAAAAATGGAAACCGGGTTTGGCTCCAAGGCTCTCGTTAGAAGTAGCTAATAACGGCCACGTTTTGCGAAGTCACGTTCACCCAGTCTTTGCGCGTGCATCAAAATTATTAAGCGAACGTAAATTTTTAATGTCGCGTCAGTATGTGCTTGGGAAATTTCTGATGGGAGATAGCTACAGTAAATTTTGCGGAGAGATTGTTTCGGTACAAGGTTCTGTTTAATTAATTTGTTTGGCCGCTTACAAAGTTTGTGTACCTACACGTATGGTTGTTCTAAACATGTTGTTCTTTGTTGTAATTTATGAGCATCTTTTAAAATACACATTAATTCAGTTTACAGCATTATTATCTTAACTGGTAACTATCAGTTATTTCTTCGGCGTTTCGGTAATGTTACGGCCGTCATGGTCACAAAAAAAAAACTAATTTCTGAAATCCTATAGCTTACAAAGTCTAACTAATATCGAGTCATTGCATGGAGATTGTGGATATTAAGAGGAATACTTGTTAAGAGAAAACACTACGGGCGAGTGAATTGAAAAATAGGTATTTGTAAAATTTATTGCTGTCGCGCAGTGCCAAACGCCTTCACCGCAGAGTGTGATAGAGACAACTGCTTCTTGGACCGAAATACCTACTAAAAGCACACCAAATCAACGTTTCGTAGTCCCCCGATTACTTTTCCAAAACTAGACCGATTTAAACACTTTTTTCATTAAAATTAAAGAAAGGCTTTGGCCGTGTTCGTGTTTGCCTTTTTTTTCTAAAATTTAACCATATTTGTTTTCTAGATGTTTGAACACAGCGGAAAATCTGGCGAATTTTTTCGATTTTTGGGTGCTCATATCTTTTTTAAAAATTAATTTATGAAGAAACAGAAAACATAGAAACATGCTACGAGTATAATAGTGGCCATAGATTTTTGTTTTAATAATTATTGCTCTACTGGCTTAATCCAGGGAGGAAACAGGGGACTACGTTTGTATGGAAAAACGGCACTTGTATTTCCTCTTAAGCGCCAAATAAAAAATTACTTAATTTAGGTCTAATCTTATTGATACTTTAAATTCATTTCTCAAAACAATGTTTTTAATACATAGGTGTTTTTCTTGATTCATGACAACCTCACATGTCCAGTTGCATAAACATGTTCCTGAATATGAGAGAAGATTTAGGGTCTGTGTTACATCCCCAGATAGGTCAGTAACAAAAAACATTTTATACATTATCCTTACTATTAGGGGTTAAAATATGAAATTGCCGGTTCATCGTAATAGGTTCTTTGAATTGACATAGAATCTTCATGGTTTGAGGTTTTCGAATGAAACTTTTTTACATGGTTTCTATGATGTTCTTCTTTTAAAAAATGTGAAACATTTGAATATCGAAATTCAATTGTTTTTTCTATTTAACTTGATAAGAAAGATGGATACTGCAAAAATTCGAGTGATTTTTGAATACGAGTTCCGACGCGGAAGCAACTCGGCAGAAACAGCCTGCAATATCAATGTTGCGTTTGGAGAGGGATCTGCTAATGTGCAATTTTGGTTTAAACGCTTTCGTGATGGAATCTTCGACTTGAAGCACGAGCCACGAGGAAGACCGCCCACACAGGTGATTAACGATGAATTAAGAGAGATGGTGGAAGCCGATCCTAGTCAAACTACTGAGGAATTAGCGGCATGGTTTAACGTAACCTTACCCACAATATTGACTCATTTGCGTCAAATCAATAAAATAAAAAAATACGTAAAATGGGTACGTCATGATTTGACTGATGTGCAAAAAGAAACGCGTGTTAAAACTTGTGTTGCCTTGTTGAATCGGTACAGAAATGAAGGAAATTAAATCGAATTGTGACATGTGATGAAAAGTGGATTCTTTATGATAACCGTAAAAGAAAAATGCAATGGCTGACCCCAGGTCAAACGCCACAACAGTGTCCTAAAGCAAAACTTACCAGTAAAAAGGTAATGGTAACTGTTTGGTGGTCTCAGCATGGTGTTATTCACTATAGTTTTGTCCGATCTGGTCAATCAATAACGGCAGATGTCTATTGTGCCGAACTCCGAACAATGTTGGCAAAACTAGCAGTAAAACAGCCCCGACTCATGAATCGATCTTCACCATTATTGCTCCATGACAACGCGAGACCTCATACAGCACGAGAAACCGTTTTGACCCTTCAGGAACTGCAATTAGAAACCATTCGACATCCTCCGTATTCGCCAGACCTTGCTCCAACGGACTACCATTTTTTTCGTGATTTGGACAATTATCTACGTGACAAGAAGTTTTCTTCCCAGGAGGCAGTACAAAATGCTTTCACACAGTTTTTGCAGTCTAGATCCTCAGAGTTCTATCACAAAGGCATAAATGACCTTCCTATTAGATGGCAGCAATGTATAGATAATAATGGTAACTATTTTGAATAAATAAATTTGTTAAAAATTAAAAAATAAACAATTTTTCCCTTACTTGTCGCACCGCCCACAAAACATTTCTGTTTTGCCCACTAGTCGACTGGTAGAGAATGCCACATGGCATTAAGTCCACCTTTTGTACGTTTTTTAATATTTGTGCAATAAAGTCTAATTGAATAAAATAAATAAATTTTGATTTTCAGTACAAATCGGCAATTTCATACTTTACCCCTATTATTTAGTGGAAGTAATGAATTTACCGTCTACTGTCCACATTCTTCAACTTTTCCTCAAATCAGACTTCAATTACTTGTTTGGGTAAAAAGATATCAGTACCATATCTCACACAATCTGACCTACGTGTTGACTTTGTTTGTTATATATAAACATCTTGCACTTGTCAATTTTCTAAGCTATTATAATAGAAAAAAGAGCCCCCGGGTAGGTGGCGTTTTGTGTTCGGTTTTTTTCTCTAACGTCAAGAACAAAACCAAACATAGGTATTTTTATGTTATACTTATCAGATAAAAATAGTTTTAAGTAAGCTTTTTGTGTAAAATGTGCAATGTTTGAATATAACTGTATGAAATTTTGGAAACCATTGTTTTTTACTTGAGATTCATCGTTTCTTTCTGTTCTGTGCGTTCTACAAATAAAAGTGAATAAAAGAAATATGTCTCAAAAATTTGACGCCAAAACCCAATGCAATGTTATCTCAAGAACATTTCATACCCTATATAACTATACCAAGACCAACTTCTCGTATAATATTTTACTAATATTAATTAACTCGCAAACGAAGTTTGTGACTAAGGATGTACATTTAAATTTAGAATTACACGCGTAGTACAAAATCGTGGGAAACAGCTAGTTTAACATTAGTTTTAATACCTCAGTACCTATAATAAAGTAGAAGGCCTATGGTAAATATTTCTTTTGGCGAAGCCTATATCTCAATGAAGACTGTTTACAAAGCATACTTTATGGTCAGGTGTAGTTCAAATATTTCTGTTTTTTTTTCAAATGCGATTCCATTTCGGTATTCAAAACTTCTCACTTCGTTCGAAAATCAAATATTAGTTCGAAATTGAAATATCATGGATCCATAAATATTTGACTTCGCTCACAAAATGGCGTCTTATTTTAGTGGAACGTTCAGTAAATCAGTAATCTATGTTTTTTTACCTTTAAATCTAACTAAATAATTGATGTAATAATATTATATTTCAAGTCGGTGTGATAGCTACACATCAACGACATTAAATCCTTTTTTTAGCCTATTATACATTATTTATTATCTTGAAATACCGTACTTGACAAACGGTCTCCTCAGACAGTGGGACGCACATACCAACGGAGAACAAAGTGATCTAAGAAGCGTTCTATTTTAACGTACTTGAGCGAACGACTGAACGACCTAACGAACTTGAAGAGCTAAATACATAATCTTAATCATAATGAAGACCTCTCCAGAAGGGGACCTTGCCACTATCGGTTTGGCGATCGCAGATAACAAACAGCACCCATAGGAAGAGAACGGGTGTTTTTATATTAAAGGAAAGCACCACTCGGCTATTTTACATATTTTAAAATCAAATTACGTCAATATTGTTTTAAATATTAACAATAATTCCCTAAGAAATATTTTGTCTCATTACTACCACGTACTTCAAATCTTCTGACGTGTAGGCGAGACATATTCTAACATCCCAATTTTTTGGAGATTTTGAACTTTTTTTTTACTTTTATGCGCCATTTTCTAAACATCTTCATATACCAAAAGTTATTAGTGAGTGAGATGCATCTTTTTGAAAGTAACATACAAACATACCACATTGATTTTATTAATATATTTTCGACAAAGTACTTACAATAGGCCAATCAATAAATCAAATATATTACTTAAACTCATTTGAGCTACGGCTTTTAAATGGAATAGTCTTGTTCAATTTCCTTCGATTTTTCTCTATACGATTTCTTGTTAGTGTACTTGAACTGGCGCTGAAACTAATTGAAGACTGAACGGATAGTAACTGAGCGATCTTATTATTTTGTCTAATGGGTTTTCCTCATACTAAAAGTTATATCGGAGGTGAAGTACCAATAATTATTTTCTCCAATATCTATGCTGTTAACAAAATAGCACTTGGACTTTGTTCTTATATGAAATATTTTGGCGACCATCTTGCAGGTGTAAATAAAAGCAGTGTTATTCCTGTCATTTGATCATCCTTCATCATCCCTCATTATTTGAATGCTGGACATAGAAGAATTTTGCAGAAGAGAAGGATTTCACTAAGAGAAGGATTTTGCAAAAGTAACATTGCTCGGGTTTGTGATCAACAACCCGTATTTAGCAAGCGTGGTTTATGCCTGTACCCATCATTGCTGTGATAACTTGAATTCAATGATGAAGGCCTTGCCCTGCAGTCTGTTGGTTAAAAGCAGTTACTTTTATTTTACTCTTTGGCAGGCGGGTTTCACCACAATATGTCCACTGATGGAGGAAATTCCTGTCAGGTCAACTTAGGAAACAATAATTTCAAAATATACTTGGATCTAGAAGAAGTAGAGGCTTTATGTATATATATGTGCTTCGGAAGGCACGTTCTGTTGTAAGATGGAAGTCGCTAAAACAAATCACATCAGCGGTCTGTACAAGGCGACCTCAAAAACTCTGTCACTAGAAAATCCTTAAATATTGGTCGTCATACGAAACTAAAAAGCATTAAAGTAAGAATATTACTCATACATAGAAATTATTGGATTACTATCGAAGAAAGAAAGAAAGAAAGAAAAAAAAATTACGTGTTGCACTCGGAGACTGCCGCGGTAAAGCTATTGCATAGCATTTTTTATCAACTTATGCAATTATAAAACTAAAAAGTATCACCGATGTGCCGGTCGGAGTGGGGAGTGTTAGGTTATTTTCTTTAGGGAATTTCTGGATTCGGTCTCCACGCTCAAGGCCCGCGATAGAAGCTATGCAATAGCTTAATTTTATAATTTTAGGTATTTTTTAATTTTGACTTTTGTAATTTTTTTTTTCTGTTATTTTGGCAGATATAATTACTATAGGCAACCATACTGTCAAAATCCTTATTTTCTTCTAAATTCTTTTAAATTTCGGAAATTTAAAATTGTTCGATCGTGCCTCGCCCCGAGTGTTAGGTTAGGTTATTTTCGTTACGGAATTTCTGGATTCGGTCTCCACGCTCAAGGCCCGCGATAGAAGTTAAGCAATAGCTTAATATTTATTAGGCATAAACAGTTGCTGTTATACATTCAAGCACTAGATTAGTACTAAATAACTACGAATAGATGATAGTAAAAACTAAAACGAATGGCACCAAAGTAGTCTCCGCTCAGTATGAAGCGATGACGCAACGAACGCGGCACAACCACTGGTATACTGCGGACCAAACCATGTCTCTTAACATCTATTTTGAAATATTGACACACAAACAAACGAAAGCATACCAGGCCCAAACACGGCGCATCTTATTTCATTGAAATAAGTGCGAATTTGCAACAAATATATCGTCCGACGTGCATGCCTCTGTACGAGTATATAATATTAAATAGTAAATACATTCCCGATACGATTGTAACTTGAGTAAATTGTTGATTTGTATTGCAGAACAATAAAAATAATTGACACTCAGTACAAAGCTGTTCGTCTGTTGGAAGTGTTACAAATTGGTGCTCGATATAAAATAGCAACGGGGGAAGCTAAAGAGCTCGTTACTCGATGTCATATTACCAGAGATATTAAAGTCTAGATGTACCGTGATATTTTTTGCTTGCTATCATTTTTAACATCATTAGGTACTTTAGTTTATCGAGCATATTTTTTTCATAAGGGAAAGTTGTTGCAGATAGTCTAGCTAGATAAGTTTAACTATCAGTCTTTTGAACATTCTTATTTCATGAGGTGTGATACACATAGTCTATCTATTATCTGTTTTCTGAACTTACTTTTTTATAAGGGGTAGTAGGTTTACCTTTATATTCTATCTAGGATAGGATATAGGAACACCTAGCTAGACTATCTAGTCTACCTAGATAATTCATCTCACTCGGATTTCATCCCGAACGGATAGCGCTCTACGAAAAATCTTCGCGTCAAAAACTTGAGTGTTTTAAGACGACAATCTTGGACCAGTGCATGTTGCCAGTGATGAAATATAGAATTAAAACGTGGTCACTTAGTATGGGTCTCATAAGAAGACTTAAGGTGGAGAGAACAACTCTTAGTTTTTTCTCCTATGAGATAGAATCAGAAATGAGGAGATCCTTAGGATTTTTTAGTTCATAAATTTTAAATAACACTGCCAAAATATTAAACATAATAGTGCACGGTGCATAAAGTATCTTCAAAACTATAATCTACTAAAATAAGCAAAGAGGGAAACAAAATTCTTCCTCCCAGTAAAGATGACTTTTCCGATGGGACATTGATACTTAATTGTTGAACGCTTGCCAAAACGTTGGGCGAACCCGACCTAGTTTAGTGACATTCATCTCTGGAATTCAAAAGCTGTGGATAAATAAAAAAGGAGACCAAAAATAAAAATAAAAAAGGCACCCACAATTATGAAATAAAATTATGACAAATGCATCAAATAGGTGAATGCTTGTTCGGTACTGAAGCACTACAAGTCCGAATATTCGGATTTAGCTGTCTCATTTAGATACTTGAAGACATTGGTATGAGTGAGAGATACAGAACGACTTGAATTACGGACATTCATTGTGTTGCCTCAGACTTGATATTGAGTGCTTTAGTTGATAACAACATTTTTGTCTTTTAGTTTGGAGAAAGCCACTTTTTCCTATTTTTGTTATCGACTAGAGCGCTTTTGCAACCACAATAGTGAGTTAATCACATACATATACGATCATACTCCGCACAAAAAGCAAAACAATCCATTGTCATGTTTTGTTATGCGAATTAATGTAAAGAAAGAAACGATAATTTTTAAAATCAATAGGAGTAACTAAACCAAAATGACACAGGCCTTTGACATGAATTGCTTTTTAAACTTCCATCTTGAGAATCTGGTACCAATCTATCTACCTTCTGCTCTTACATTTTCTTTAATACAATGCGTCGCTGCGCTGGTTGCTGTGATCACGGATATCTCAGCTGTCACAATGACCGCTGCTGCCACGGCTTTTTGTGGCAGTGGGCTGGCCATATTAGCCGCAGAACCGACAACCGATTGGGGTAAACGAGTTCTTGAGTGGAGACCGCGTCTCGGAAAACGTAATGTAGGACGCCCACAGGCCAGGTGGAGTGATGATTTGCGCAAGGTGTCTGTCAGGAGCTGGATGCGAGAAGCCGAGGATTATGTCCAGCAGTGGACTGCAATAGGCTGATGATGATGTGTGTTATTCGCTATGACAGCACCTGTAATCAAAGCTGTTATGACATTTGCGCTGAGAGAATCACACTGTGATATTCTATATCTGTGTGACACAGTTGTCATCGTTGAAGAGGAGCTTGACGTAACAATATTCTTCAAACATACGTTGCGCACTTAACACTCGCATACTGTTTTATTGGATAAATAAATATATGGCAGTTATTAAATTTTATATTTTACTGTAGTAATATTTTGACGATCACCTTGGTCGAGAAAGTAAGTCAACACCGGTTTTAAAGTCGACACCAGAATGGTTGAATGCAGAATTTTTTTTTTGTATAGACTTCTGTCTAGATGATTGTGATTAGCATCATTGTTACTAAATCCACGATTTTAAGCATTTTAAACAGCTTATTAATGTGGAATATCTACTGAATTTGTTTAAGTCTAGCTCCTTAGCTAGAGCCGTGTTTCCGAAGTTACATGAAGCTGTTCCGATTTCTGTCACAAGAAGTCCTAAAAAAAATCACTTCATCGGCCTATACTAGATGACTTTCTCATCACCGTCAATAAATTTTATAAGCGTTAAGAATCATTTATAAAATAAAAATGTTGGTAAAGTTTTCACTCAAAAATATTTTTTCCAACACGGTCCTAAGCCTATGTCTGTCGGCTCCCAAAAGGGTGTTGCGAGGAGGCCGTATCCAAAATTTTAGATTTTTGGCGGACAATTTCTAGGTTTATCTTGACATTTTTGTACTGGTCTACCAAAAAAAAAAAAAAGAATTGTTTTTTTTTAATAAAATGTGATTAAAATTTCATTCTGTATAAAATATTTTTAAGACATACCTCACTGGGCCACACAGAGCTATCTAGTCCCAAAATAAGGTACTATTAAGTACCCTGTCGTATGGGGTACTAGATTGCGACTACAGTCGGAATAAATATCTGTGCATAATCCTCGACGGGATATGAACCGTCGTAAAGCATTAAGAAAAGATTCAGTAGATAGATCTGGTACAAGTTCTAAGTGCAGCGCCTTCGTGGACATGCATACAAAGACACATGCATAGGCTTTAAATACGCGAGCGTTACGTTGTGAACCAGATTTTAAATTAAAATGACCCGCGAAATCAACCGCCACATGTAAGAAAGGGCGAAGAGAGCGTACTCTTGCCGCTGGAAGAGAAGCCATGGGTGGCTGTGGAGCGACGGGTCGCGTGCGGAAGCAGCGGACGCAGCGTCTGGTGCGCGATCGAATCACACGTCGAGCGGATAGTATCCAATAGGATTGAGAAAGGAGGTATTGTAAAGTTTGTGGACCTACGTGTAAGTAAATAACGTGATGATAGTCTATTATATATAAGCGTTGTAAGCGCATGGCGCTTAGGCAAAAGTATAGGATGTTTTGCGTCGTAAGCTAAATGAGAGCGTTGAATTCTGCCGCCGACCCTGAGAAGTCCGGCGTCATCAATAAAAGGTTTAAGTTTTTGTAATTGATTAGAGCAGTTATCACCTTCTCTAATGCGTGATAGGTCATCTGCAAACTCTGTTTGTTGCACGTGATGTATAAGTTTATTGAGAGCAATTTTCGTTGCAGAAACTGTATTTAATTTAGCAGTACTAACTTTACGACACTTGTCTATGAATTTTTTAACTAGTAAGTAAACACGTAGTAAATTAGGTAAAGAAGAAAAACGTTCGATAAAATTTGTGAAAAAATCAGGTTTATCCGTTTGAGAAACAAGAATGTGTTTGCGACGTTCTTCGTCGGTTTTTATGTCCACGTTAGAAATTGGCCAAGCGGCCTGATTAAGAGATAGCCAACTAGGGCCATGGAACCACTGTTGAGTGTTCAATTGCGAGGGAAGAATACCTCGGGAAGCGACATCCGCAGGGTTATCCTCGGAGCGCACGTGACGCCAGTGAGCCGCGGGCACACGCGCAGTGGTATCTGTGATGCGATTTGACACGAACGTTCGCCACTCGTGCGGCGGCGAGCGTAGCCATGCCAGAGTGATTGAAGAGTCGCTCCAGGCGAAAACATCTTGTATAGATGTAACAGCTGAATAGCTATTGCGAATTGTTTCGATTAATTTAGAAAGAAGATTAGCCGCGCATAGTTCGAGGCGTGGTAGACTAACGCGTCGAAGTGGGGCAAGTTTTGTTTTAGATAGTAGTAAATTAACTTTTATGTCACCGTCGGAGGTGATAGTGCGGAGATAAACGCATGCAGCAAAGGCTTTCTCCGATGCGTCGGAAAAGCCATGAATTTGTACTTGAATATTACTGGGAAGTACGTGTCGAGGAATTGAAATATGTTGTAAAAGATGAAGTTCAGAGATAAAATCGTACCATAGATCGCTGATTCCTTTAGGCGGGGTATCGTCCCAACCTGTACCAGCAACCCAAAGAAGTTGAATTAAAAATTTTGCAAATAAAATAATTGGACTTAAAAATCCGAGAGGATCGTAGATTTTAGAAATTTCTGAAAGCATTATACGTTTGGTACACAGTTTAGTAGGAGTCTCTACTTGATATGAAAATGAGTCTGATTGAGGATTCCATTTAAGTCCTAACACTTTGACTGATGCGTCAGAATCAAGTGCGGAGAGAATAAGTGCGTCATCTTGATTACAATGAATTTGTTGTTGTATCGAAGAAAGAAATTCCGCATTGTTACATGTCCACTTCCTCAGTTCGAAATTGCCGGCTTTGCATATGGCAATAAGTTATTTTTGCAGTATGAGAGCTTGATCTAATGTGTCAGCACCAGATATGACGTCATCGACGTAGACGGAATGAAGAAGTACTTGAGAAGCAAGTGGAAATGAAGTGGCCTCGTCTAAAGCCAACTGACGCAGAGTGCGTAATGCAAGAAATGGAGAAGAAACAACACCAAAAGTGACTGTACATAGTCTGTAATCTTTAATGGGATCAGTTGGAGAGTTTCTCCATAAAATACGTTGATAATCACGGTCTTGATGACGTAAATTGATAAAACGGTACATCATTTTAATGTCAGCGGTAAAAACAATTTTGTTAAGTCGAAATTTTAAAAGAACATCTGTTATGTCTTGATGCAGTTTTTGACCAGTAAGTAAATTATCATTAAGTGACCGACCGGAAGTAGTTTTGCATGACGCATCGAAGTCTACGCGACACTTCGTAGTAGTAGCATCTTTTCTCACCACGCAGTGATGAGGTATATAGTAAGGTATATGATCACAAGCATTAAGATCAATGACGGGCACCATATGTCCCATGGTTATGTATTCTTGAAGACACTTAGCGTACTCCAAGCGTAAAGCAGGTTCACGTTCAAAACGTTTCTCTAATTTTAATAAGCGAGACATGGCAATTTCACGCGAATCACCCAACGAAGGAACATCCTTTTTAAAGTGAAGTGCTACTGTGAATTTTCCTGTCTCATCACGACTGTGAGTTTCGACAAATATTTTTTCACACAGTTCCTCGTCACTTGTAAGTGACTTAGTTTCAGGTAAAGATTCTAATTCCCAGAATTTTTGAAATTGAATATCTAATTCGCATGTGCTTAAATTTGTATGAAGTTTAACTGGAATAGAATGCGCAATAGTTCCATTTAATAGGTAACCAAATATGCTACTGATGGCCACCGGCGTAGCAGGTGGACCTTTAATGTTGTCATGGAGTAAAATTTGGTCAGTGTAATCTGAACCAAGTAAAAGTTCAATGGGACGCGCCGAGCGCAACTCAGGGTCCGCGAGAGGAAGGTTTTTTAAATGAGAAATGTTTTCAAATGAATTCGGAATAAATGGGACATAAGAAGTTATCCTAGGTAAGATTAAGGCTTCAATGTAAAGCTTAGGTTCACTCTTATTATAAGGCGTGACCTCACAAATTACGTAACCACGAGGCTGTTCATTTTTATCACCTATTCCCGAAATAGTGGTACTAGTATCGTTACGAAAACGTGGTAAGCCTAGACGCTGGACACAGGCTTCTGTAATGAGTGTGGCCTGTGAGCCCTGGTCGACTAAAGCGCGCACAGGACGTGGGGCGTAAGGCGTGGCATCCATGGGACGTAGGTTGATTAAAGCCGTAGTTAATAAGACTGTACAGTTTTTGTCACGACCCGATGCACTACGTTGTAGTGTGGGTGGTGCTGAAGTTTCCGCTACCAAGCTAGTATGCCCAGGGGAAGAAGTAGTAGGCTCCGCTACTAAACCAGAGGAACGCAATGGCTTAGGGGAAAAATATATCTTGTCGGGGGAGATAGGCTCCGCTACCGAGCTGCAATGCCGAGGACAAAAGGAATGTTGGCTCGTGAGAGTAACGTTAGAAACCGTACCCAAAGTAGAATCGTGAATAGAAGTATGATGACGTTGAGAACAAATACGACAGCTATGTTTTGATTTGCAATTATTTAAATCGTGGCCTTTATATAAACAGTTAGTACAAATTCCATTTTCAGTAATAAAACATTTTCTTTCTGATAAGGTAAGTTTATTAAATAGCTCGCATTTGTACAATGGATGCGAATTGTTTTTGCAAAAGTTACATTTAACATCCGAAACATAATTAGTAAACAAAGTAGACCCGGAATGATAAGTAGGTTGACGCGTGAATCGCGCAGGTGGTGGCGAGCGGCGGGAGTCGGACAACGAGCGAGTCGGTGCGTTGCGCTCATGGCGGCCCGCAGTGGAGCTCGCGCCAAGCGATGACGTGTGCGCAGTGGGACCCGGCCGAGTGGTCGCACTCGCGCGGCCCTGGCTCGACGAAGACATCACTTCCGAGGCAGTCAACTCCTTTTCCAGGAAGTCCAGTAAATCACTCACTTGAGGAATGTCACCGGATGACGTCAAAGAGAGTTCGAAACGTTTTCTAATTTCGGGTGTTAATTTGCGTAACAAAATGTTTAAAAGAATAAAACTCCAATGAGTAACAGGCAAGTCTAAAGATCTTAAAGCAGTTAAATTTTCACGATAAACGTTAAGAAGGTTACGTAAAGAATGTTCAGAATTACGTTCGTTCATAGGTTGCACATCCATAATTTTATCTAAATGTTTTGTTGCTATAATTCGTTTGTTCTCATAGCGGTTAAGTAATATTTGCATAGCATTATCGTAGTTAGCTTCTGTGATAGGTAAGGATTTAATTAAGTTATAAGGTTCACCGCGTAACGACAATAACAAGTAACGAAAACGTTCAACATTTGAAAGGCTTTCATTATCATGCACTAATGAGTGAAATAGGTCATAAAAGGCACTCCAATCCGTGAGCTGACCTTGGAATATCGGCAACGATAATGCAGGCAGCTGGATACGCGCCTGAGCCGCTGACGCAGCGGTATGGGCACGAGATTCGTTTGCAATACTTTGTTTACGTTGAATGACTTTGATGCGATCGGACACTACTTGAATTTTATAATATGAATTGTCAAACTGTTCACGAATAGCTAATTGTTCATCTTTCTTGAATTCTCCCGATTTTACCAAATATTTTTCTATTTTTAATTGTACGCTTAAAAACTGTTTTTTAATAGATGTTAATTCTTTCACTCGAACGCGAAACTCATCTTCGTCATTTGAACAATCAACCATACGCTGTAGGCTAGTTAAACACAAATCTCGTTCAAAACAAAGTTGTTCTAACTCCATTTTGAATTTGTATAAAAATGAAGTAAACAAATATTACAAGTAGGTACTCAAATAGGTGAAATCAATTACGCAGTAGGCAATTCAACTTATCACTGTATGTAGGTAGTTAGTTATTAATTTGTTAAACGTAATAAGTAGGTGTAAGTACGATTGTAGTTTTAAGTATGTAAATGTAGTTAAAAAAATAAGGGCTATAGTTTTAACGCAACGTAAATAAAATCAGTTTATACGTAAACGCAATTTTATTCCTTTTAGTCGTAATGTAATGTTGTAATAAAAATGTTAGTTAAGTATGTCGTCTACCCGAACGAGAGTTCTGGCTGAGCGATAAAAAGCTGGTGATAATATTTGACACGTTATGTCTAAATATTATGCTAAGAAGTTAGTAATGTATTTAGTACGTTATACTAAATGACAAAAAAATGTATGGTGAGTCTATTACGTAATAATAGGACTGCTACCATAATAAAATATGTGGTATACTATGTGCGTATTACAATAGTATTGGTATCGCTTGCAGTAGCGCGCTCGCGCGTTATAATGGATAGTGGGCCGGGTCGACTTGTGCGACGCGCGGTGTACCCACAAAGTACGAGAAAAAAAATAATTTACGTAAATTAGTTTAGAAAACGCTAAATAGCACAACAATATTATCGAATCCGGCTCGAAGGACTAAAAAGTATGTTAAGAAATTGAAGTTGATGCTATAAGGAAAGGCAATCACTTGGGAATCACTGACCTGCACGCAGTTCCTGACGCTGCTTGCTGGAGGCCTCCAGATGAAGTTCCCTTGGTGTTTTGTGGACTGTATATAGGTGCCGGTAGCTGGATAATGTTGCTGCACTAATTTTTGGGTTGGTTTTGATTTTGGTTCGCGGAGCGCGCACGAGTCGGTTAGCTCGGAATTTTGGTGGGACGCGACTGTCAGATGGCAGCCATCTTGCCATGATATTTTTTTTATCTGCGTTTCGTTACGCAGGTTGTGTTGTGCCTCAGACAATTCCCAAGTACATTGAAATGAAAAATTTGAAAAAATGAAAAGAAAATATTGTTGTGCTACATAACTTATCTAAATACTGAACAGCATGGTAAAAATAGGCTTTCAAAACTCTGATATTAGACTATCCTTATAAGAAAGTCATACCTAAGAAGAAGAACTATAACAACTGCACAAATAAATAAACCATTCTCTTCAAAAGCATCTACCTTTAACGTTTCAATAAAAAGGTTTCAGGTTTGGTTTTTAAACGTACGCAGCTACGATCCGTCTTTGTCGGAGAGTGTTAGAAAAACTACTTAATGACTAGCGTTTAGGTTTTTGTATGTTCTTCTGAACTGGATCCAATAAATGGACTCTGTTATATACTTGTTTGTATTACTAGCTAGAGGTTGAATCTATGCTTTAGGAACTACATAATAATTTTGGGAGAAAAACTAGTATATTATGTGCTATTGTAGCCTTTATTCCGTCTAGTCAAATGTCATTCTAATGTAATTGGGTTACAACGTTCAAACGTTCAACGTTCATAAGTTTTAAGTCAGAAGGTGAAAGCTAGATTTGAAACTCGTATCTCAGTATGTCGTTGAGTTACCAATTAATGTAAAAAAAAATTTAAGGTTACATGAAAGTATGTGTCTAAGAAAACATAAAAATAAAAAGTAACGGCCTATTATCTACCTACTGCTGAGCAAAGGCCTCCATCATTTAACTCAAGATACCACCACAGCAATGATGGGTACAGGCATAATCACCACGCTTGCCGAATGCGGGTTGGTGATCACAAACCCGAGCAATGTTCGAAAATTCGAAACACTATTTGCTCTCCGACCTGGGGCTTGAACCCAGGACCTCAAGATCTTGGTTTGGTACTAAGACCACTCGACCAATGAGCGTAAATACAATATTGTGATTTTCAAAAATTTTCAACTTACCGTTAGAAAGATAATTTTTGTCTTCCGAGCTTAATTGTCGCTTTATAAGTCCCCTTCCAAGAGGTCGCCCCAGTCTTTTGCGTCTATAAAAATATTCCTAGTAAATCGCCCACTAATAGTGCAGAAACTCGGCATAATGGAGCTGTCAGTAACAATTTAAAGAGAAAAGTAGTGAAGGCGATCGATGACGGCAATGTTCTAGAAGGACCATGCTTCGAAAGGGTGGATCCATTTATAATGGAAGCGTATTGAACTTAAAAGCTTTGTTGAAAAATTTTAATAATTTTGAGAGCATATTCTTTGAGTTAAAATTGCAACGGCTTTACTTGGGATTTGAACCTTACGTTTACCATAAAAATAGCGATAATTTCCTAGAAAACAATAAAGAACTGATAACTGTTCCCTGTTTTTATTATGTATTAAATTCGAATTGGTGTCTAGCTTGCGTGTATCTTTGAATTTTGATATTGCGAGTTATGAAACAAAATTCGAGTGTCATAATTATTATTGTTGGCATTTTTAAAATCTAAACCATTTTCAAAAATAAAACTTAATGCCTTTCTGTATTTTTTTAACTATTTATTTATTATTTATTTATTTATATACCTTAAGTCAGTCTCTGAAATTTCTTCAAAATGCCATAATTAAATTTAATACGAGTAATATCTAAAATTGTTGTTCTGAACTAAACCAAATGAAAAACGCGTGTAAAAAAATAGCTGTGCAATTTAATTTACTGCTAAATGTGCAAGTAAGAAGGATAACTTAATATTTCTAACAGGAAAAACAATTCTAAATTGGTCAATTGTGAAACATTATCAATTTAAACAACTGTTCAGTTTTAGACGCCATAGGGTTAAAAAGAAGTTAAGATTACAAAACATTAAGAAGGTTACTTCAAAAAAGTCAAATTGATCATTTACTGCAAATTCGCCCCAGGGGGCGCTTTTACACGTCCCATTATTTTAACCTACCACTGCTTCGGGCAAGTTTGGGCTAGTACCGAGAAGAAGAAGGACCTCTGTCACTATTATCACATTTATTTATAGGAGTTATGCACAAACTTTAGTTTTCAGCTTTTAAATACCATTTTAAAATAAGTTTCTAATGAAATCTCAACCAATAAATTTCCTTAAAATCACAGTTTTACTAACCATTTCCTTACCTCAAACTCAAATTACGTAACTAATTACGCGGAAAGGACGAAAAACGGTGTTATTACGTAAAAAACCTTCCTGGTGAAGCAATAAAACTTCTGGTCAAGACAGCCGGCACGCCCATCTCTCATTTTGTCGTAAAATCCATTCAAATGGCCACTGGTAACGTGCAAATTTGAAGCATTAATTAACATAAAAATGTGGTAACGCATAATAAATTCTCTTTTCAGTTTGTATCTTATTTAAAAATGGTATTTTTGAGAATTATTTTCTTATGACCTACTTAAAACAAAGTGAGTAGGCAAAATTTCAATCGACACGGAAATCAGATTTGTTTATGAATACTTGGTGAAAAAAATTCAGTGCAATCGGTAACCAAATAAAACTTGCAAGATTTGATAACAGACAGGTGAAACTAAATATAAATTGTAATCTAAACCGTTATCTACGCAATCATGCCAGAACGGCTCAACGGATCTAGATAAAATTAGATACGAATATAAACTATAGGCAAGAATAGCAAGAATAGGCTACTTTTTATCCCGGAAAAAGTTCGGTTTCGGTGGGACAGGTTGTTTTTCCACGTAATTTTTAAGCTATTGCATAGCTTCTTTCGCGGGCCTTGAGCGTGGAGACCGAATCCAGAAATTCCGTAACGAAAATAAACCTAACACGGCACTCGGGGCGAGGCACGATCGAACAATTTTGAATTTCCGAAATTTAAAAGAATTTAGAAGAACATAAGGATTTTGACAGTATAGTTGCCTATGGTAACCATATCTGCCAAAATAACAGAAAAATTTAATTACAAAAGTCAAAATTAGAAAATAAATAAAATTATAAAATTAAGCTATTGCATAGCGTCTATCGCGGGCCTTGAGCGTGGAGACCGAATCCAGAAATTCCGTAACGAAAATAACCTATCACTCCCCACTCTGACCGGCTCAGCGGTGATACTTTTTAGTTTTATAATTGCATATATTGATAAAAAATGCAATGCAATAGCTTTACCGCGGCAGTCTCCGAGTGCCACACGTCTTTTTTTAGTCACAGTAGTTCGGGTAACAGCTAGCTAGTAGGTGCTGTATCATCGTTAGAAGACCATTAAACCAAATGATTGAAAATAAGTAAATCAGCGAATGAATGAATAAATCATCAATTACTACATAAAACGGCAGTTGTCCCACCCTTGACGAGGAGGCGACTAACAATCGGCTATTTTCTTGCCCGAGTAACCAATAGACACATAGAGATATATGACATCATTTCTATGAAACAAAAGAGATGCATATATTTATTAATTGATCGCTGATTGTTTTGCATACAATATTTAATTTTTATTAATATATTTTATAGTTTTTTAGGTCAGGATGTCTATGATACCGTCGTTTTATCTTATTTCAACAAAACAAGTGATTTAAACAATAAGGCTAATCATTTTGAATCATGCTGTGTCGCGCACGGACTATTTTGCGGCGGCTGGGTGCTGAATTAATGATACACAGATACGTTAAGTACCACACACAAAGCAAGTTTTAAAATGAATAACTGAAAATCTATACTAATATTATAAAGCTGAATAGTTTGTCGTTTGTTTGTTTTTTTGAACGCGCTAATCTCAGGAAGTACTGGTTCGAATTGAAAAAATATTTTTGTTTTGGATAGTCTATTAATCGAGGAAGGCTTTAGGCTATTTAACATTACGCTGTGAACAATAGGGTCAAAGCATCAGTGAAAAATGTTGCAAAAAAATTCGTGATGCCATACGCGACTTATAACAGAAATTGACGCGCACGAAGTCGCGGGCAACATAGAAACAGAAAATTGTTATACTTTTCTATGTTTCTTTGTTGTTAATAAAAAATGAATATAACACTGCCAAGATATTATACATAATGGTAACATGACGTGGGCTTCGTTAGTGAGGTGGTCAAAATGCACGGTGTTTAATCTGATGTGATGATGTCTGTTCATATGTTAAGAAAGGCCGTGTGATCTTAAAAGAGATTTAAGAGGAAACACTACGGGCGAGAGAATTAAAAAATTGGTATTTGTAAAATCTATTGCTGTCGCGCAGTGCCAAACGCCTTCACCGCAGAGTGTGATAGAGACAACTGCTTTTTGGACCGAAAATACGTTTATAAATAAATATAAATATTTTTTTTAGACATGCCTCACTGGGCCACACTGAGCCATCTAGTCCCAAATTAAGGTACTATTAAGTACCCTGTCGTATGGGGTACTAGACAACCGATAAACTTACTTATATACTTTTTTTTTTTTTGTAAATACATACATATAATACATAGAAAACACCCAGACCAGTACAAACAGACATGTTCATGCACACAAATATTTGTACTGTGCGGGGATCGAACCCGCGACCCATGGCTCAGAAGCAGCGTTAACTACCGCTGATCCAAATAGTCGTCACACACCAAATCAGCGTTTCGTAGTCCCCCGATTACTTTTCCAAAACTAGAGCGATTTAAATACTTTTTTCATTAAAAATTAAAGAAAGGCTTTGGCCGTGTTCGTATGTTTTCCTATTATTCTAAAATTTAGCCAAATTTGTTTTCTAGGTGCTTGAACACAGCGGAAAATCTGGCGAATTTTTTCGATTTTTGAGGGCTCTTTTTTTTTATTCATTAGTATATGAAAAAACAGAAAACATAAAATCATGTTAATAATGGCCATAGATTTTTGTAATAAAAATTATTGCTCTACTGGCTTTATCCAGGGAGGAAACAGGGGACTACGTTTGTATGGAAAAATGGCCCTTGTGTTTCCTCTTAACGAACTCACAAGTTTTTTTTTAATATAAATAATGGGCTTGCTCTTGACTACATACTTAATTGTACGGTTAAGAAGAAGCCTAAGATGGAGCGAGCTTACCCAGAGGTACTGGTTCTCCCACACACGAGCGGAACACAGAAAATCTGTTTGGCGCTGGACTCCGGCAGGAGGGTGGTAGCATCCAGGCGGCCTCTTACGAAGCCTACCACCGCAGAGGAATCTGTTAGCCGTAATCATTGGGTAGAAAACTAAAGATGCCGTTGCCCAGGGTGGACCACTAGGAGGTAGATCCCACCACCCAAAAAGAAAAATAAGTGATATATTTTCATTTATTAATACTCACATCACGTTGTTACGGTCTCTTAGCCTTAATTCTAAGATGTCACTTAATTTAGTGGCTGAAATACAGAATTCGCTTTTTCCATAATTTCTTTGACGTTCTTGTGAATTATTAATTTTGAGAAAAACTGATACTTTCAAGTTACTAATATTTATTCATTTAAGAAATATTTTTATGTTTCTAGATACTAAAAGTTAATAAAAAAAAGCTGCTATCGTTTTTCTGCGAAAAGATTGTTATATTTTAAATAAATTCGTTTTTCCAAAGTTATTGTAAATTTAAAGTTTAAAAGTACTCTCGTCTCAAGTTTAAAAGACTGCGTACCTCACAATCTTTTTGAAAAGGTGCGTTATGTACTTTTATTTTTCGTATCACTTACCTTCAAGGATGTCACAGTTCTCCAAGTGACCTTGTACAGGCCTCTGACGCTATTTATTCTTACTTCGTAAGTTAAAATAATGTTACCACTACCTATATTTTTATTAACTAGCTGTTCCCCGCGACTTCGTCCACGTCAATTTCTGATATTATGAACGCGATTATTTTTGCAACATTTTTCACTGATGCTTCGCTCCTATTGGTCACAGTGTGATGTTATATAGCCTAAAGCCTTCCTCAATAAATGGACTATCCAACACAAAAAGAATTTTTCAAATCGAACCAGTACTTCCAGAGATTAGCGCGTTCAAACAAACAAACAAACAAACAAACAAACTCTTCAGCTTTATAATATTAATAAGTATAGATAAGAATTAAAAAAAAACATTCCTACTAAAAAAGCCGAAACCAACGTCTGAACATGTGTTTGAAAACACGACTATGGCTTATTATGCTTCGAAACGCATTTAAAGCCACCCCACCAGAATGTTAACCCCTAATGCGGATAGTAAGCGACATAAATATCTCGTAATACTTGTCTCTCGTCACCCATCATTGCTGTGGTAACTTGAATTTAATGATAGAGGGCTTTGCTCTACACTGGAATTATTATTGTATGTTACTGAACTTTATATCTTTTACACTATTCAAACAAAACTTATATCTTTAAATATGTACTCACACAAATAAATATACCGAAATAAATTTGGACAACATCACATTGTTCAGATCCCACAGTAAGTAACTATCAAAAGCACTGGTATTATAGAAATCAGAAACAACGAAGATAACAAAAATCCAGACCCGGAAAAATGTAGGAAAAACGTTTATTTCTACATCCCGTCCGGCAATCGAACCCGAGATCTCGGCGCAGGCGACACCTTGAAAATCGGTGTGTACGCCACAACGCCACCTAGGTCATTAAACTTGCGTCCTATTTATCGATCGTAACAGACAGCTTTCAAATTCTAATGAAATATATTCGCAGTTTAAATCTTCCCTTGAAACTTATTGATCTAAAACTCAACCCTTCTAACAAGGGTAGGCTGCAAACTTGGCGTTGGCGCCAAACTTGATTTATCAATTTGTGATCGTGAAGGGCTCAGATTAATTTTCTCACTAATTACGAAATTTTAAACTTTTAAACCGCCCTTCAATGGTGAAAGCTATTGCACTCATTAGAATAGCCAACTTCTTAACTTCAAATTTATGATTCTTTAACTGAAAGCAATTTTTGATGAGATCATAATGTGTTACTTTGTTTTATTTGAAAACTTAATTATCACATTAATAATTGTAAGTAATTTCCTGTTTAGCTCCTACTTAAATTTTTTGTGACAAAAGTTGTTTTTTTAGTTTTTGAGTAGGTTTGACAAACCTATTTTAATACTTTTTGGGATGGCTTTTGTATACAAATTGCCTTTAAGTTGTACCCCATAGAACATAAGAAAACTTGGTGAAACCGGATAAGTTATACTTGTTATATTATAAATACAACCTCGTCACATTGAGAAACTATTCTTTTTTTTGTCGGTTAAAACATGGAGCGCTTTTTCTCTTCTTTTGTTATGCGCACCGCTAAGGACCTCTGTTTTCCCGAAAAATTATAATCCTAAAATCTTTAAAGCAAGAGTGAATAGGCTGCTTCTGGGTAAGCTCGCTCCGTCTTAGGTTTCTTCTTAACCGTAGAGTTAAGTATGTAGTCGAGATCAAGCCGATGGAAATTGAAAAAAGAATAATAAAAAAAATGGCTGAACCGTTTTTTTATAAATGAGAATGGTCTTAACAAATTATTATACCTAAATCACTCTTGAAGTCAATTCTGTCTTGAGGCACAATACACTCTTGTATTTAAAGGTCGAGAGGGTGTTTAGAAACTCGAAATGTCAATAACTCAAACGTCTGTTAGATCTTTAAACTGAGAAGACTAGTGGCATTTACATAGTGCTACAAAATATTCGTAATATCCGCAACAATTAATATTTATATGCAAAAACGTGGGCTAGTGATGAGAAGGAAAGAAAGAAAGAAAGAAACGTTTAATTGGCCACAAGCACATTACAGTAGGCATAGACGAAATTACAGCTAGACAATAGAGCATAAGAGACAAAACAATATATAAAAAACAAATTGACAAGAGAATATGGCCAATTTGGTCCCACCTCAGCATGTGCTGCAACGAGCCAAGGGCCGCTGCAGCGCTGGTATTCTGGTGGGACCCATATGAGTGACATAACAGACGCACAAAGAGAAAAAAAAAAAAGATACAATTGCTATTTGTATTCGCAACGTTATAATTACATAAAAAATTAAAAATAACGTTACTATGTGAGGCAATTTTTTTGGGAAAAGTAAAATGGATGATAGAATAAAAAGAAATAAAAAACTATCAGTATATGTATACATATAAATATCAAATGTTAATTAGGTGACATAGAAGAATACATACATACAATAAACTTATATTTATAAATAATATTGTCTCTATGGGCCTTGAACGCGTGTCGGAAGTATCCGAACGCAAATCACAGACAAATACAATCTATGGTCGGAAACGCACCCCTCCTTACACGTCACTGCCACGCTGTGTCATGCTGGCAATTTAGAATATAGTAACTAAAAAGAAAAAAAAAGGATTGAGCAAATGAATTCTTGTTCAAGTCCTTTTATGATAATATATTTCCGAACAAACCAACGCCGATTAAGAGAAGAAGGCCAGGAGCCACACAGTGTCCAGGAGCACCAGCCCAGCCGTGTCTACCAGAGGAGCTCATCTTCCCGCCCCGCAAATGTGAACAAACCTAATGTGAGTTGAATTCTATACGTTTTGTTGCTGTTGTGTAAGCAGGTGTTTTTTAAGCTTCTTCCTAAAAGAATGTGTTGTTTTTAGGTCACGCAATGGAGGCGGGAGATCATTCCAACACTTAGAGGCTGCAAAACGAAACGATCCGCGGAATTTGACAGTCCTATGTTTGGGCGTGTTGAAGACGTGAGTACAGCTTCTTTTGGGGTACTTTTTGTGGTCCTTAGCCCATTCCAGCTTGTTAAAAAGATAAGGTGGCCTCTCAGCTTTCATAACTCCAAACAGTAGTGTGGCAAGGTGGAGTTTTCTACGAGCTTCCATATTTAAGATGTTAGCTGAGTTCAATATGGGAGAGATGTGAGTCCTGGGTGGGATGTGAAAACAGAACCGGGCACAAGCATTCTGCACCCGCTGTATTAGCTTGGCAGTCCTGGATAAGAGACAAGGCCCGTAAACTGTGTCACAGTAATTTAACTTTGATAATATCAGTCACTCGCAGAGCTTCATTCTAAGTTCCTCACTCAAATAGGATCTGATTTTGTACAGTAACTTGAGCCGGTAAAAGCAGGTTCGAGTGCAATCCGATATATGGTTATCAAAATCCAGGTGCCTATCCAATGTCAAGCCCAGGTTTCTTGCACTGTCCACCTGTGCAACGGCTCCGCCCTCGATGAGGATATTAAGGGGTGTACTACTCATCTTTATGATGTTTATGTTGGATCCCATCAATAGCATTTTTGACTTGCCAGGGTTAAGGACCAAGCAATTAGATTTGCACCACGCCGACACACGCCCTAAATCCTCATTAATTTTTGTTACAGCACTGACATAATCTGGAGGACGGAATGACAAATAGAGCTGCAGGTCATCCGCATAAAGGTGATACCTGCAGTTTATGATGTTGTGGACAATGTCAGCACTGTACAATGCGTACAGAATTGGTCCGAGGATTGACCCCTGGGGCACACCGCGAGTGACAGGCAGCTGTTCAGATCGTAACCTGGACCCATCAGGATTTGCCAGCTCAACAAGTTGTCGCCTATTATGAAGGTAGCTATAAAACCACTGTACAGCAATGTGATCGAGACCGTAGTATGAGAGCTTAGAGATCAGAAGGTCGGTATTGATGGAGTCAAAAGCCCTGGAAAAATCGAGAAGTAGCATGATACTTACACACCCCCGATCCCGGTCAGCAAGCAGGTTGTCAACTATATCAGCAAGGGCAGTTGCAGTGCTGTGGCCCCTGCGAAATCCCGATTGCAGCTGAGGGAGGATGCTGTTGTCTTCCAAGTACTTGGTCAGCTGCTCACACACAATCCTCTCCAAAACCTTGGACAGACACGAGAGCAGACTAATCGGGCGTAGGTCGCTCATTGTGGTGGGATTGCTGTTCTTAGATAGTGGCCTAACCACTGCCATCTTCCAAGGATCAGGAAATATTCCCGTTTTTAAGGATAGATTGATGATGGTGGTGATAGCTGTCAAAGATTGGGGTAGAGTTAGGAGTAACATATCAAGAGACAGCCCGTCAGAACACTGTGCATTTGATTTAAGGCTTTTGATAATTTTCAGAACCTTATCTTCTGAGACTGTATACAATGTAAAAGTCGTCGAGCCAAATCTGTGATGCTCATAATAGGTGAGCTGCGAGATCGTAACTAAGCCGTCACCAGGCACATCCAGGAAATGAGTATTTATCTTATCAGGGTCACTGAAACACAGTGGAATGTCTGAATTCTTTTTTTGATCTGGTATAACAGTATGTTTTAGGTTTTTCCAAAGCTTCCTAGAATCTTTAATACCATTAATATTCTTATCAAAAAAGCACCTCTTTTCACATTCCACTGCCCGAACCACCAACTGTTTCATGGTTTTATAGCTATCTCTAAGCGTTTGAGTACTGTGTTTTTTTAGCCTTCGGTGGTAATCATCCCTGATGCGCATCATAGACCGGACTGTATCAGTAATCCAGGGATGTGGTGGATGTTTAAATAATTTCATTTTAGTAGGAGCATGCAGGTCGAATAAATTTATGATAGCGATTATGAAAGACTCAACTATGACATTTATATCAGTAAGGGAGAGTAAATAACTCCAGTTAATTGCATTTAGATCTGCATTAAATAAGTCCACCACGATATCCCTGAGAGGCCTGAAGAGTATCCAGCGAGGAACCGGTCTAGCCTTTTTTATTTTAAATTCCGCTGTAACCATAGCGTGACGTCCCAGGTCCGGGCTGTAATGGACTACGACCTGATGAGCCTTGGTGTCCGTACAGACAACATCTATGAGGCTAAAGCTATGTTCGGTAAAATGTGTTGGCTCGGTGACCAATTGGGAGAGGCTGAGACTGGATAAAGAGCTGTAGATTTTTTTTGACTTACTACTGCTGCTGTCCAAAAGGTTAATATTCAGATCACCAACTAGCACTAGCACATCTCGTTTAGGGAATGATACAATGGATTCAGTAATGGCGTCCAAGAATATGTCAACATCCTGCCAGGGTGGTCTATAGGCTGTGCCAATTATTACAGTTGTGTTGTTTACCCGTACCTTTATCCACATTTGCTCGACGTCAGGGTGGGAGGGATGGTCGCACACACGAGCGAAAAAGTCCCTACGAATATAAAAGCCCACACCACCACCACGGCCATTTAGAATGTGAGCTGGTCTAGGGGAGTGTTTTAGCCGATACCCAGCAAGTTTTGGGGCCTTATCATCTTCACCCGCCCTCAACCACGTTTCATTGATAGCCAAGATATCTGGGCTCATCGCTTCCACTGCCACGATAAACTCTTCGTGGCCGGTGCTTAGTGAACCAGCATTAAAGAGACCAACTTTAAAATTTTTTAGCGACAGCTCTGGGAGTTAATTAGAAACATTCAATAATGCTGTGTTAAGTAATGTGTGTGAATATTGTATTTGATAGTATAAGCAAAATATGTTTAGAATAGATAGAATAGTTAATGTTTTTTTTTTTTGAATAGAAAATATAAATATTCAAAATTATTAGTATTACTATGGAATTTTCATTAATTTGCCCCACACATACAATCGAATTAAAAAAATATATGATTATGATGTAGAACAAAACAGTGGATAATGACTTATTTAACAAATAAAAGATTATTTTAAAAATTGACATATTACACAAAACAATACACATGTAACATGGATTAATAACAAACGTACACTTGCTGCTACAGGACAGTCACTTCCCCTGACCCTGAACACCGAGGATCCTGAGGAGGTCTGCGTCGGTCCGGATCTGAAAGACGGGAAGACCGTCAGCCTGCCGCACGTAGATACGGCCTCGCTTAGTCCACGAGTACCGCCAGTGCTTACTGCGACACTCCTCCCGGGTCTTATGGAAGAGCTGGCGGTTGTGGACGGTCAGCCGCTCGTTGAGGTAGACGCGCCCCCCCGCGGCGTCGGTGACGCCGCGGCGCACGCGCGCGGCGCGCAGCAGCTCGTCGCGCAGATGGCGCCGCGCCAGCCGCACCACCACGCGCCGCGGCCGGCCCCCCGCCTCCAGCGGCGGCCGCCCGGTCCGCTCGGCGAAGACCACGTCCCGCTCCTCGAGGGTCACGCCCAGCCACGCGGCGAGCACGGTCACGGACTGCACGACGCTCACACCCCTCTCCTCCGGCAACTGGCCTATCTCGAGATCCGAGAGAAGCGCCTCCTGGTCCCGGTCATTGAGCTCCAGCTTCAGCCCGGCGATGGTCCGTTCGAGCTCGGCGGCGCCGCCCACCTCGAAGTCCGGCGCCCGCTGCTCCAGGGCATCGAGCCTGCGCTCGACGCTGTCCAGTCGCGCCGACAGGGACTCGCGTAGCTGCGCCATCTCTGCACGGAATTCCCGCATCTCAGCCATGAACTCTGCGAGCTCCCTATCACGCCGCTCCTGCTTATCACCCGTCTCACAGGATGACTCACGCGAAGGCATGGAATGAGTCGCGGGGTCCCCGAGAGCCGGGAGCGCCGCGTCACCCAAACCCTTCACCGGCGTGTTGTCCCCCTTGCTGACGTTCTTTTTACAGCTCGGGCAGGCCCATTCCCTGCTGATAGGGGTCTTCTCGGGCAAATTCAGGCACCCCTTGTGGTATTTTAAGGGGCACGACGAACAGGCAGCACCACCTGTTGGCGTCATAAATTTACCACAGGCTCCGCAATTGACCATTGTCGGGAATTGTTAATAGATAGTGCTAAACACAGGGGCAAGACACTAGATGGCGTTGTAAAAACAATAAAAAAATAAAAACTCCGTCGCAGGTATGTGTGTTTAAACCTGATACACTTTACCCGCACAGTAAATTTATCACCAGTTCTAACCCTACAGAAATACAAAGAAAAACATAGGAAATAATATCACCAACAGATTGCCAATGTTTGTACAAAGTCCCACACACACAAAGATCCAACAAAAATGCACTTTGAACAGAAACAATTAGTTAACATAGTAAACACACAGTACACAGTAAGTTGGGGCGGAAAGTTTCTGGGATGGCGACCACGCACTGGATGGCGATCTATAGGTAGGCCCCCTACCAAGTTGACTGACGATCTGGCGAAGGTCAACGATGTGGGTGGCGCGAGACCGATCGTTGCCTGACTTTTTGACAAGGTTACACTAGCCTTGGTCACAGGCTGACCAGGTCGAAATGTTAGGTAGTAAACGAAGGTAAGGGATCTTCGCGTAGAAATCTCCTTAACATTTTTTGAAATAAGGGCTTATTTAAATTTTATAATGGGGAATGTCTTCGCATGATAGTTTCCATTAGTTTCTTCTTTGGTCCCAATTAAAAATTGGTCACATATTCCATCTCTTTAATCTATACTAATATTATTAAGCTGAAGAGTTTGTTTGTTTGTTTGTTTAAACGCGCTAATTTCACCAAGTACTGGTTCGAAGTGAAAAATTCTTTTTGTGTTGGAGGCTATAAATAGCATACGCTGCGACCAATAGGACCAGTCACTCATGTCAGGCTCGCACTCTTCCCGAATGCCGGCCTCCTTCAGTGCGCACTTCGCCTAGGCAAGTGACGCCCGGCACCACCCCCTTTCCTGGGGGGTGGGCGCCTCAGATGCGCTACGTCACCCTTGGTGGTAGCGAATAAAGGTGGTGTTTAGTGAGTAGGAGTCTCACATAACCTCACAGCCGGCTGTGAGGTATCCATGAGGATTCACCACCTCCTTCCCCCGTGGGAGGGTTGCCGTTCGAGCGATCGTTTCAATAGGAAACGACCGGTCGTCCGTGTGCAAAAAAAAAAAAAAAAAAAAAACCAATAGGAGCGAAACATCAGTGAAAAATGTTGCAAAAATAATGGCGATCATAATAACAGAAACTGACGCGTACGAAGTCGCGGGCAACAGCTAGTCGGTAATATTTTTAAAGCTTGTCGACATTTCTTACATAAATTTGGGTTAAATATAAAATAAATAAACAATAAATATTTCAGACATGCCACACTGGGCCACACAGAGCCATCTAGTCCCAAATTAAGCTACTATTAAGTACCCTGTCGTATGGGGTACTAGACAACCGATAAACTTACTTATATACTTTTATTTTGTAAATAAATACTTATAATACGTAGAAAACACCCAGACCAGTACAAACAGACATGTTCATGCACACAAATATTTGTACTGTGCGGGGATCGAACCCGCGACCCATGGCTCAGAAGCAGTGTTTACTACCGCTGATCCAAATGGTCGTCAAAATATCATCTTAAGAAATGTATTATTCTAATAACTTTAAAGAGTGTATTGTCTGGCTTATTCAACGGTATTTTTTAACTAAAGGTTTTTGTTTATCACTCTTCCAAAGCTCTGAAAGCGATCCGCTTTGATACGTTCCATTTTGCTCCATTCACTCGATACGGTCTAAAATCTCGACACTGCGAACCGACGATGTAAATTCGACACATCGGCTGAAGGCTTTCGAAAAACTGCAAACGAAAAACTCTGTCAACATAACAATTGGATAAACGAACAGCCTAAACCCAGCCTGCTTACGTTTTAGGATAACTCAACGAAATGGAAAATAAATAAAGTTTTTAAACAATTATCTTGAACTCAACTTGAATAAATGTTGGATTAAATTTGGCACTGTCTGATGAGACATTTGAAAATTATTGTTTCGAATTCAAATTGTTTGAATTTTCAAATAGCTTCGATTTAGAAGTCGTATTGAAAAAGTTACAAAAAGTTTTTGTATTTTCAGTTTTCTAACGAATGTTGTTAGAGTTTATAATTGTTATCAGTTTTTGGAATAGAATGGAATATTTTTATTGCCGAATCATAACTTAAACAGTTTATCTGTGATTCCTACACTAGGCTAGGCCTGATTCGTAATCTAAGAATCAAATTACTCACAAAAAAAAATTTAATTTTTAATTTAGATCAAAAGTTTCTAACATTATAATTAAATGCATACTATTATTATATATTATTTTCAACAAAAACAAAAATAAAAATAAGAAGCACTCATATTTGACTTGAACCCAAAAATAAGCACCTTCTTTTTCGACGGAAAAAAACAGTATTCCATATTTTATGGTAAATTTATTTCATCCTTTTGACACAATTTAGGTTTTGGAGGTTTCATATGATATAATTTTATAATAGCGTAAATCCGGGTCTTTCTTGTGCTGTTCAAAATACTTAAATTATATACTAAAATAAAACAAAAAATGTTTAAATTCTGAGACAGAGTCGATCCTCATTTTAAGATGCTGATACCGAAAGGATTAATTATTTTTGTTTAAAAAACTGTCAATTTGCAATAATTTATAATAAACCTTCAAGAAAAACTGAAGAGAGTTATTACAAATACTTTCATCAAGCACGTACAAAGTTAAAAGGTCCTGGAAATGGTGACTGCGCACCGGACAACGAACTGTGGGTAGGCCTTCCACTAGGTGGACCGACGATCTGGCGGGAAGCCATTGGACGCGGGACTCGCAGAACCGGCCTTTGAGGTGATTCTTAGGGTAGGCTTAGCTAACAGTAATGACGCCTATTGAAGGCGTCATTTAGCTGCGATGATGATGATTATGATCGAGCACCTACACAAAACAAAAGTTATGTGGACGAGCACCTACACAAAATAAAGTTTAGGTGGTCGAGCACCTACACAAAATAAAATTTAGATGGTCGATCATAATCATATTTAACACGGAAAGCGTAAAAAAATCATGGGTTGCCTACCTAACTATACACAAAAAAAACATTTCAAAAGAAGTTTGATGATATTCACTACAAGCAAAGTATAAAAAGTAAAGCAACGACCTATAATTAGTATCCCACTGCAGGGCAAGGCTTAATTATTGAATTCACGATAACGCAGCAATGCGCAATGGTGGGTGCAGGCATAATCACTACGCTTACCTAATGCGGGTTGGTGATCACAAACCCGAGCAGTGTTCGAAAGTTAAACTCATTGCCTAGAATAGAAAAGATAAGAATAATAATTTATTTGCATTCAAGTAGGGTGGGTACACAGAAGATGGACAATAATAACATATTTTAGAACACCTATTCAGCCATTATAATTAGCAAGCAAATACTTAGTTTTGTTACTTATAATATTAACCAAGTTTACAACTAACAAGTACACTATGATTTTATGATTCGACATCGAATTGGAATTATTATGTTTTTTTTATAATTTTAATTAAATTATATGTTAAAATACATTGGTTATAAATTAGATCAATGATTTTTAAACATTTATGTGATCAATAAAAACACACAAAAAAGTACATGCAAACAAACAATTAGTTAAATACTAATTGTGTGACATTTAAAAAGTCTCCAAGTATGTAGAACAATCTAACCCGGGGATCGAATCCAGATCGAGATCTTGGAATGGGGAGTTATCTTATGAATTAGTCTTAATTAGAGTACCCATGAAAATCCGGAACGCACTGCTTGTATTATGTATAGGTACCATTGGTATGTTCGGCCGGCGCGCTTCCTAGGCAGACGTATATTATGGCACTAGCTGTTGCCTGCGACTTGGTCCGCGTTTCTGTTATTATGGGTATTTTATTTTTATTTATATATTTATTGGGTAACTTGAACCGTTTACGCAGCGCACGTAACGGACGCCTTTAAATATGAATAATTTTCTCCGTTTTTGCAAAATTTTCACTGATGCTTCGCTTCTATATGATTGCTGCATGATGTTATATAGCCTAAAGCCTTCCTCGATAAATGGACTATCCAACAATAAATATTTTTTTAATTCGAACCAGTACTTTCTGAGATTATCGCGTTCAAATATACAAACAAACAAACTCTTCAGCTTTATAATATTAGTATAGATTAGGTTGTCGATCGGCCTCTAACTCGCACGCTAGTCGCGTCGCGCGTAATTATTGAGCATCTTTTGTGTGACTTTTGCTACAAACAAAAACGTCTAAACGATCATCTAATTATATTTTAATACTAGCTGTTGCCCGCGACTTCGTCCGCATCAATTTCTGTTATTATGATGGCAATAAATTAATATCAATAATCTTTCCCGTTTTTGCAACATTTTTCACTGATGCTTCGTTCTTTTTGGTCGCAGCGTGATGTTATATAGCCTAAAGCCTTTCTCGATAAATGGACTATCCAACACAAAAATATTTTTTCAATTCGAACCAGTACTTCCGGAGATTAGCGCGTTCAAACAAACAAACTCTTCAGCTTAATAATATTAGTATAGATATTTACCTAAAATTGACGAGTGGGAAACCTTTCTCTTAGTTTCGAGGTAGCGGTTGCCAACGAAATATGTACGCTCGTATTATACGATAAGTTTCAATTTCGCGTGCAAGCGATCGTAAGAGTAGGCTAATTTTGATATCCAAACTGTACTTTTGTTAGAGAGTGGTTCTTCTGTGCATGTTAAATGTTGTATTTAAAATGAAGCTGGCACTCGTTAATATGTAAGCATTGTTTAACTCGATGTGTTCGACGCTTAATGTATTGTCGCTTAGTCTATTGTTAATTGCGAGGATCTGTTATTGGCTTTCTGATACCTATCTGTTATTGTTTTTTATGTTGCATTAACTGTTGGTCTTCCGAATATTAAATAAATAAATAAATTAGTAGGTACTATTAGTTATTCTGTGGTAACACTCACTAACACTCGAGTGTATCTATCCACGCCATCACCGCATTCAGCCTAGACCGAGTTATGTGCTTACATTCATTAGTTATTTCATATAGGCTGCTGCTTGGTTGGGTTGTATTATATCCAGACGCTAGTAAAAGCAGGGGCTAAGTGTTAAATATAAAATAAGTGTAATCAAAGATAAGTCTACGAAATAAATGGTCACGGGTAGACATGAATGCTATTAATATTCGAAACGTAAGAACAAAACAAACCACTATTTCGTAGTATCTTAGAACCATAATTATTTGAAAGAAAGAAATATTTATTTTACACAAAAATAAACACATAAAGCACAAACAAAATATGTTGATACTTATTTAAAAGGTTCCCGTTCAGCATTATTTGATTTTGAAACGACTTTTATTGTTGGCAGACTAAAAATTTACTTTTGTCAATTTACCGGGCTGAGAACATATCCAAAAAAAATGTTAAAATAACGAAATCTAAACAGGCACAATGCCTTATAACGTTGCAAGAGAGAATCAAACATTTCTTGAACATCGGTCTAAAATAATATAAAATCATAAGAAACGCCACTTACAGCTCTAAATAACTTACCATTTAATTTATAGTGTTATCGGGAATTTGTAAAAATATATGTTAATTAAGTTACTTAGTTTAAGTCGTTGCATTGCCATACATTTTACGACATAAGATCTTTGACAAATAGCTACCTAACTTTTTCGCTTTAAAAATTTTAATTTACTTACAGCTTTAAATTTTTACTTCTTGGAAAGTAATAGCAGTCCGTAGTCTATGTAACTCCACGTAATATATCCTTAAAGATTAATAAAGGTCTTCAATCTTAGATTGGCCAGTGTCACAACAAAAAAGTTGCTGCCAATCTTCTTCTGGCAGTACTCCTTCAGTTGCCTCCACACCCAAAAGAAAAAAAGAGGCAGTGCTTTTTTGTTTCATGTTTGCATGAAATGGCTGACAGTAACTCTTTAAAATCTGAATCTCAACTTTATCCGATACCGAAAAGCTGTTATTTCTAACAAAAAACCTGTT
Organism: Anania crocealis; assembly: GCA_949315895.1. NCBI lineage: Eukaryota > Metazoa > Arthropoda > Insecta > Lepidoptera > Crambidae > Anania > Anania crocealis. The sequence goes on from OX438880.1 coordinate 1,690,777, forward strand.
TGTACTCGTAGTACCTACGCTGAAAAAGTTCGCAAACTCAAAGCTCAAATTCTGCTGAAGTGACGGATTTTCGATAACTTGCCGTGGATTTTGAATTTATCAACTAGTGTTGCCCAAGCTTTGCTAATAAATCATTTGTTTATATTTTTATAAATTTAAGTGCTATAAACTGCCTCAAATTCTTTTGGTTTTTTCTATAATTATCACGAGATTACGAATTGTTTGTTTACTCAAATTTGTATACACGGTCTAAAATAATTACAAAATAAATTTCATTTGACGAAACAGTAATTTACTTTACTTGTCATAATGAAAGCTTAAAAAATGACCCAGTATAAACTACAAACCGGTATTTAAGGTACACCCTTAAAGAGAATAGATTTTAAAAAGTATATAATAATATTACACTCATGGTCTACAAAATGTATGTAAAGTTTTCTTCAAACATCCTTTAAAGATTTGTATAAATAAATAAATAAATAAATATTTAGGACATGCCTCACTGGGCCACACAGAGTCATCTAGTCCCAAATTAAGCTACTATTAAGTACCCTGTCGTATGGGGTACTAGACAACCGATAATCTTACTTATATACTTTTTTTTGTAAATATATACTTATAATACATAGAAAACACCCAGACCAGTACAAACAGAATAGTTCATGCACACAAATATTTGTACTGTGCGGGGATCGAACCAGCGGCGACCCATGGCTCAAAAGCAGCGTTCACTATACCAAATGGTCGTCAAAAATAAATCAGAACACATTTCACGGTTTGGATCATTTTTTCTTATGAATGTTATAGAATTAGATGAAGATTATTATGAATCTATTTCTAATTAATTACTTGAGTGTTTTGGTTAAAAAACTTCTATCATATTGTTTGCTTGGTTAAAAATGCAGTGTATTCACTAAGGTAGTGACCTTAGTTTGGTGAAAATAAATGTTCACCACAACATGTTTTAATTTACCCTCAAACTGTTTACAATTTAATGTCATTTGTTTCTTTTGTGCATTACTATTGCTTTTAGTTTATAAATGTAACCTTGTTTTTTATGTTATTTTTCTAAATTCTATTGAAAGTATCTTGAGATATATTTTGATTGTGTCCTCGCTCGCATGTCGTTAGATTGTAAGTATGTTAACTATTTATTCTCAAATAAGTGAAATATGTATTTCTTCTTGAGAAATAAAGTTCTTAAACCGTAAAAATGAATAAATAAAAATTTATAGAACGGTACATAATCCACATATATATTTTTTTTAATTAGCAAGTCGAGAAATGGCGTAATCCAATTTATGTTAAATGTTTTGTTTTATCCTACATAATACAAAAATGAAGTCATAACGAAAAAAAAAACATTTTCAACCAATTTCGAATAATAATAAAAAACAAATGAAGAACGACAATCAGAAATCCAAACATCCCAGGTCTGCGCTTTCAAATGGTGTGTACGAAATATCTCACTTTAGCGTTCTTTTTGGTCCCACCAGATCAATACTGGAGTGGACGTAGTAGCTTTTTGGAAACTTCTCTGAAGCGCTGTTAGCGTCGAGGGCTATTGAATGGTGCGTTGAACGGTTTCCTGGAATCTGCCGCTACTGTGGAGAATCACGTTACCACTGAAGCAACTTTGATTGTTGGTTGAGATTTGCATATAACCAAGAAAATTATAGTTTGAACTTTTTGCTGGATCGAATGTCTGATATTTCTTCTTAGACATACATTTGGATCAACGGTAGTAAACACTGCTTCTGAGCCATGGGTCGCGGGTTTGATCCCCGCACAGTACAAATATTTGTGTGCATAAACATGTCTGTTTGTACTGGTCTTGGTGTTTTCTATGTATTATAAGTATTTATTTACAAAAAAATATATATAAGTAAGTTTATCGGTTGTCTAGTACCCCATACGACAGGGTACTTAATAGTAGCTTAATTTGGGACTAGATGGCTCTGTGTGGCCCAGTGAGGCATGTCTTAAATATTTATTTATTTATTTATTTATTTTATATAAGAATTTTAAACCACATTTTTGTCTTCAGCGATCGAGTGGTGCAGATATTGGTTTTCAAGGTATTACAAACTTGGAAGTGTAAGGTTTAATCTCCAAATGGGGGACGAGTCAAGTCGAATAACATTTACTGTTTAATGTTGTTTATAATTTTACAAACTAAGAGACTACAATTAATTTGGGATCAGAAATTGCTTGTAAATCTATTTTTATTATTAACTAGCTGTTGCCCGCGACTAGTTGTAAAATATAAATGCAGAATGAGTAAGGGCTTAACTTTGATGACAAATTAATTTATAATTAAACTTCGCGCTTTAGTTTACTATAGTTATTTAACATTTTCAGCTATTTGTTATACAACGTGTTCATTTTGATATCCCATAACTCAAAGGTTATGTTCACTAGGTAAAAATAATATTTAACGCCCTATGTGGTTCAAAAATCAATAGTTTCGAATATAACATCGATTTTAGTTAAATTTGTTAAAAAATGTAACCAGTATGGCGAATCCTTAGTTCGCAAACTTACACTAAAGTGTAGTAGTATAGTAGCGGGAGAGCGTAACTTGTAAAAAAACATTGACGTATGTGGGTGTTTCATTGGTAGGTACGAGTAAAACGTTTTCATTCATAACAAGGTAAGGGTTTTTTACATAAACAGACGCCTTATTAGAATTATTTTGTATAAAAAAGAATAAACAAAAAAAACTTATTGAAAAATAATGCAATTTGATTCTTTACCATGGTCTGTTTTACCCTAGAGTTATGGGATATCACAAAGAACACGTTGTATATCATCTAACAAAAATGACGGAGCGTCTATAGTTAGTTAGTTAGTTAGTTGGACTTAAATTTTCCGCACTTAGCCTCTTCAGTTGGGCCTTTTTACGTGATAAGGAGCGTCTATAATCAAATGTTTTTATTAAATACTAGCGGCCCATCCCGGCTTCGCACGGGTGGACCCGTTAAGTTTGAGTAAGGATCCCTAATCTTCTCTAGCAATAAATATAGCCTATGTCACTCAAGGTGAAAGTATCTTTCTAATGGTAAAATAATTTTTTAAATCATCACAGTAGTTTTTGAGTTTATTTATTACAAACATACAAAAATACAAATCTTTCTTCCTTATAATATACTTACGTGTAGAAAACAATTTGGTAAAGCCAGTTACGTGCAAGTTTTGGCGAAACAAATATATTGTTTTCTGTACGAAATATTGCGCGGTAGTTTGGACTGCCCTGAACTAGTGCAGGGCGTGGCGTACAACACGCCTTCTCGGCGCACGCGGCACACTCGGATGCTGCATGTGCGGCGTCACCACACTAACTATGGTGCTAACGCTGTACTGTCTCGCCTTCCGTGCACATATAATAAGCTGTTCGCGGATCTCGATCCCTTCCTACTTTCCAAGGCTGCCTTTAAGCGTAGTGCGCTAAAGATATTAATTTCAGACAAGTAGATCAAATATTTTTTTCTAAAATCCTTCTTTTCTCTCGAATTTGGTGCAGTTTATGCGAAGTTGTGCGCGTACAGACATTTGGGTGTTTCATATTTAATTACAGAGAATAAGTAGATTCTTTGAAGTAGTCAATGTATCTATGCCTATTAATTGATTTGAAGTTCATAAATATACATTTTTTAAATATATGCATATTAGTGCTTTGGGTCGGTTTGGGTATATAATATAATATGTTGGTCATGTGTTGTGTTGAGTTTCCTCTCCTCTCGTATTTAGTATTTAATTTTTATTTTTTTATTTGGATAAATACTTGTTTATTGCTTGCTTGTTAAATTGTATAATGCGTACACAAGTCTGTGTTTCAAAACATACATTTGGTTTTTAATTAGGGAAACCTGTCATTAGCTATACTTTAGGTACATTTCATAATTATTTATACTGTAATCTGTAACGCTTTTGGTTTCTATAATAAACGAAAAATAAATAAATAAATAAATAAAATAAAATTGTCACACCAGCCTTACTCTTTCTGCGTAAAACGCGACTAAACGAGTGCCTACAAAGAAGACGGGCTACTCTGTCATAAACATTGCCCAAACTGAGCTCACGAACTGATGACAAGCGTACCTGGTGAGGGCTGATGGTGAAATAAAACTGTTGCGGCATTAGCCATCTTTGATTTTTAACAGACTGACAGCAAAGTTTTAGGAAAGTGAAAGATTGTGAGTCCCACCTAAAGCAATAAGGTTATTAATTGTGTAATTAATATTTTAGATTGATTTTTATATCCTTCGTAAAGTACTTACAACTTTAATTACTCATTAGTAAAATTGAAGTATTATTAACTTTTTTTTCTATATTATAAATACATATAATAATATTTTTTCAGTACTTATATATTTATATATTTTTTTGTTTTATTATATATTTTTTCTTTGTTATCAAAGTTTGAATAAATCGCTATCTAGTCAATGTGCAAATAAACTCGAGTTTAACCGATAACTCTAAAACAATTTCCGCTATAAATCTTCAATCAGTCAGGAACTTTTCTAATTACCATGTTTATGGTCTGTAGAAGAACAAATTGAAGTTTGTGCAAGTTTTATTCCTACGGGTTCTCAGATAATCAAGTAAGTTACAAATAGCGAAGCGCGACCTTTTTTGTTGTTTCAATAGTGAACTATATTTGCTAGAATTAGATGAATTATTGGATGTTGGAAAAAGTTGTAATGCTACTTGTACTTGTACTGTTATAGATGTGAATATTTTTTATTGGCTGTAATATAAATCAATCAATAAATTCAGATTGCAAGTATACAATATTATGATAGAAGGTGGCATAGTAAAGCATAGTAACAGTACTCTGTTTGGGAACAAGCATGCAAATGTTAAAGATAGTTACAAAGCACAAGCAAATAAATACATAAACTACGTTCGTTTCATGAAACTACATCATATTTTATCATTATTTAAAAAAAATTGACCTAACCCATCGTTAGTTTATAATGTCACGCGTTGTTTTGTAAACTGACAGATCTCATAATTTAACGGTGACTTGATAGACTATTTTTTTTTATAAATAATGGGTTTGCTCTTGACTACATACTTAACTATACGGTTAAGAAGAAGTCTAAGATGATGCGAGCTTACCCAGAGGTACTGATTCTCCCACACACCAGCGGAACACAGAAAAACTGTTTGGCGCTGGACTCCGGCAGGAGGGTGGTAGCATCCAGGCGGCCTCTTACGAAGCCTACCACCGCAGAGGGATCTGTTGGCCGTCATCAATGGTTAGGAAACCAAAAATGCCGTTGCCCAGGGTGGACCACTAGGAGGTAGATCCCACCACCCCAAGACTCTGATTAGACTTTGAAGAAGGACATCAGATATTTTTTATTGCAGATTCTGGTTAGTTAGTAGTCAGTTGTAGTTTACACAAGTAAAGATGCAGGCAAAAAGCTATTATTAACATAAAATATTGCACTTCTAACTTAACATTGCATCTACGAGGATGCATTATGCGCTAAAGCTCCAATTAATTTATCGTCAACTAGTTAGGGCGGCCTCACGACCCCGACAATGCTCGCTCGCTTCCCTCGAGCCTGATTGATACAACGGCTCGTGTTGTGTCGTAAATTAATCCATGACATGCCAGGCGAGGCTTTTCTGGCGAAATTTTTATTCTTCCTCTTTTATTGTTTATGCGTTTGTGCTTGGCTTTACACTGAACCCTGTTGAGAGAAAGCCTACGTTGCAGTGAGCTTACCCAGAAGCAGCCTATTTAAAAATGTTAGGGTTGTAGTCATTGGGAAAACAAGGTACAGAGATCTACTCCTTAGCAGTACGCATCACGAAGAAGAAGGAAAAGCGCTATGAACGCAAGCATGGAAAATGTAAGGCCCCATTTTTTTCCCTTTATGATTTTGAATACATGATTCGTCGCCCTAAAGATTCAGCCAGCCCTGGAAGATAAAAAAAATCAGAATCTTAAAAAAATATATTGGTAAAAAGCTAAGGTAAAACTGACAGAATGCACTTTTAGTCAGTATTGCATGTACGTAAATGTTTTTACTAAATAATGCTGCAATTTTAGCTTCGCAATGCATCCTTGACTATACGTTTTTTTTTTTTTAATATTTAAGACACGCCTCACTGGGCCACACAGAGTCATCTAGTCCCACATTAAGGTACTATTAAGTACCCTGTCGTATGGGGTACTAGACAACCGATAAACTTACTTATATATATTTTTTTTGTAAATACATACTTATAATACATAGAAAACACCCAGACCAGTACAAACAGACATGTTCATGCACACAAATATTTGTACTGTGCGGGGATCGAACCCGCGACCCATGGCTTAGAAGCAGCGTTTACTGCCGCTGATCCAAATGGTCGTCTGAAGTCGTTTAGCGCGTTAAAGCTTCAATTAATTTATCGACAACTATTTAGGCGGCTTCACGATCCTGACAATTGCTCGCTTGCCGCTGCGTCAAGCCTGAGGCTTTACTCTGCAAAACAATGTCCGTATATTCGTAACCATTGGTCACTCTCACTCATACCAATGTCTCATAGTATCTGAAAGAGACAGAATATCAATAAATACGGGCTTTGCGGAGTAGGACCTCTGATTGATGCAATGGCTCGTGTGTGTGTTGTACATTAGTTGTTCAGGTGATGGCTCGGAGATCGAAGCTTAGTCGCAGAAATGGCTAAATTTTGCCGCTTGCGTTCGATTAGTCGACATTGTTGAGTAAATTGACGTGTTTAATTAATAATTAATTAATTAGGTAAATAGCGTTACGCAGAACTGACAACCGCTGGGGTAAACGAGTTCTTGAGTGGAGACCGCGTCTCGGCAAACGTACTTAATGTAGGACGCCCTTAGGCCAGGTGGAGTGATGATTTGCGCAAGGTGGCTGGCAGGAGCTGGATGCGGGAAGCCGTGGATCAACCTAAGTGGCGTGCAATTGGAGAGGCCTATGTCCAGCAGTGGACTGATAGGCTGATGATGATGATGATGATGATGATGACGTAGCGTTAATTAATAGTACTGGGCAGCGAATTGTAAATGAGGGTATCTTGTGGTGCCAGCACAATAAAAGAATAGCATCAACGCAATGATATTTTAAAGTATAGAAATGTTACGTCCAAAGTAATTCGCGTATTAAATTTGATCCGAGCAATCCAAAACTGAACACATTGACAAGTTTCACTGAGAAGCAGATCAAAAGATGTGAAATAGCCCGCAAATGAAAGAGATAGGTAGCTATATTTTTTAACGATCACTGCTCATGATTGCGCTCGGGCGCAGACTATGCAAAACCTTCCAGAGTACCAAATCACTGATTCTCGACGTCGATTCGATTTTCATCATAACTCGAACTCGTCAAGAGTAAGCCTGCAGATTCCAAAATACTCGTAAGTGGCACTTGTTGTAAAAATCAGAAACAGTAAGTTTTATAACGTCTAGTTATCAATATGTCATACATCTCGCTCTTTTTATACTAAAACCAAGTGCACTCAAGATACAAGTTCAAACAAAATTGTACACTAGGAGCTCTGAAATCAGTGGTGATAAGGTTGCAAGTTCAGTGTATTCTGTTTGTTGTTTAAGGCTAAACAAAAGGTGAGCGTCACTCAATCCTGAGTTGAGTCCGGTGGTAGATTGAAGTACTAAGCAAACACTGGCAAGATGGCATTCAAGTAAGGGTGTGACTTCCCTTAACTTAAAAATAATTTCAAAAACCGTTATATTTGTCACATTTAATAAAAAACCGGACAAGAGTATAAATCGGAGTTACTGTGATCTAGTTAAAAAACGCCACCGAGGTTTCAATATAAATTTGTAGGTAATATCGATCGTTGTAAATAAATATCAATTAACGAAATATATGTGCGCCCGTAACTTCAGATCGACTACATTAAATTGGATTTTTTTTTTGTTGTTTGTAATGACTAACGACACTTACATGGGGTGGTGGGATCTTCCTCCTAGTGGTCTACCCTGGACAACGGCATCTTTGGTTTTCCAACTAATGATGACGGCTAACAGATCCCTCTGCGGTGGTAGGTTTCGTAAGAGGCTGCCTGGATACTACCACCCTCCTGGCGGAGTCCACCGCCAAACAATTTTTCTGTGTGTGTGGCGGAGTGGTGTACACACCGGTTTTCAAGGTGTCGCCTGCTCCGAGGTTCCGGGTTCGATTCCCGGACGGGTCAATGTAGAAAAAATTCTACATTTTCTCGGGTCTGGGTGTTTGTGGTACCTTCGTTGTCTCTGGTTTCCAAAATACGAATGCTCTAAATAGTTATTCAAATTGGGATCAGAACAATGTATGTGATGTTGTCCATTTATTATTATTATTATTTATTTATTTATTATTAATTGAGTGAAAATTTTAAATATACAAATAATACCTTTATTTATAGATAATATACCTATAAGCTTAGTAGCAGCTTATTTAAGTCACACTGACACCGCGTGTATGTGTATGAGCCATGTGGTATCGCCTTTAGCACGACGAAAACAACACAATACAAGGCTTGAAAGGATGTGGCGGGACGGGCAAATGAGAAGCCCGGGGCGGGATGAACCACTACTCATATGTGACAGACATTAAACAGTGACTTGGAAGGTCTGCATTTTACACATGCTTGTCGTAACTTATGAACTGCGTGGACCGTATAAGACTTTTGGCCCTGACTTTTTTAAACAAAACGTTTTGAAAGCTAACCACTAGGTATTAGGATACACATTGCTTTTTATTAGTCTGTGACCTAGTAGGAAGATATTTATAGGTATTTTTTTCTGTCTAAAAGCTCATTCTTGGCATAATTTTAAATCATAAGCGTGTAACATAAATAGGGCAATGCTTTTATTAAGCATATTTAATGACCTCCGTGGTGGAGTGGTTTACACAACGGTTATCAAAGTGTTATTTGCTCCGAGGTGCCGGGTTCGATTCCCAAACGGGTCAATGTAGTAAAATGTGTTTTTCTACATTTTCACGGGTATGGGTGTTGGTTTGGTACCTTCGTTGATTCAGGTTTCCACAATACGAGTAGATACTTAAAATAGTCACTCACTTCGGCATAAGCACAATGTACTGACAACGGCAGGTCAACCTACCTAAAAAGTTAAAGGTCATTAAATTGATTTTAAGCTTTAAGTCCAACAAATAGAGATCAATATCAATTGAGAAAATTTTGACGTTTTGTGGTAGTTTGACGTGCTGCTGTCTGTACTATGTGATGTTGTCCACATTTATTTATTTATTTATATTGTTGATCTAGGTGTGCGATAGTTAATAGGGGTTAAAGTATGAAATTTCCGATTATTTTCCCACTTTTTATTTTGTTTATAGCTCTTAATTATAGTCATATTATTGCGTAATTCTTTTTGTATTGTATCAAAAACTAAATAAAGTAACTTTTGACAAAAAAAAAATGCAATACTAGTGCCTATTACTTCAAAGGAAGTCGTTGAAAAGACCCCTTACAATGTGTCAGCTGACCTTCTTGCTTCAATCAAGTATATTTGTATTATATACTTTGATTTTCAGAAATTTAAATACTATAATTCGTAGCTTTATAACCATCTAACTTTCACCTTTAATTGCATCGAAAACGGTTCAGGCGTTTTTAAAAAAAATAAAAAGTTGTTAGTATGGAAAAATGACTTTTCTCGATTTCGTCCATACAAAACGGCATTTTCATACTTTCACCCCTAATATTTAAAAATTTTACTTCTTGCACGAATAACTCAATATTTCGCAAAGTGTTATACTCGTACATAGGTTATCTCATTGTCCTATTTGTACACTAGTTTCGAAGTGTCGACAAGATTAAAATTACTTATTAAAAAACACTGACAGAAAAAGCTCCGATATTGTGTATCAGAGTAAAGTTCGTAATAGAAAAAGTTAGAACATATGTTGAGCTAAAGCGGTGATATGGGAAACATCGATATATTTAGTTTTTAATTCCATAAAGTTTCGCTTCTGCTTGGAAATAATTTTAAACTTGCTCGGTAACCATTATGTTGAGATTTGTTGTGGCTAAGTTTTACTGTTATTGGCAAAGAAAAGTTAGCTATAATATTTTTTATGTAAGCTTTATTATCTATATTCGAGACTTTTCGAAATCAATTCTGTAAAACGTTAACATTACTTTCAATTTTGACCTTCAGATATTTCTATTAGTTGAAACTTTCGAAGTTTTTTGGATGCGAAATTGTTTATAATTTTTTTATTTGATATTTATGGTAGTCCCACATAAAAATAAAGTCAATCATATAATTCTCATTTATCAACAAAACTTGGCAAAAGTTTGACCCAATTTGAATTTGTACTAATGCAATTTGTACTAATTCCATGATCACATACTCAAAGCTGGCAATACACTTAAAACATTGGTCTTTACTCGTTACTGCCTCGCAATAAAATACCTACTCCAATTAAATCTCGAGTTTAAACATAAAACTAATTCTGAGATTAAGACTCGGTAGCGGTTCGGCTGAAACATTTCAGCTTTTCACAGGGATTCTTGGTATAGACTTAAGAGTGGCGAGTAGCGAAATTGCAAATTAGGGGAAATTGCTGCTAAGAGTGAACTCGGTTGACATTTCTAAGTGAACTAAGCGCTTTTCTAAGTCTTTTTATGCATACTAAGGTTAGATATTGCCAGTCCTGTGCCTTTATTAAGGATTAAAGGGAATACTGGTGACACAGACTTGAGTACGCTAATTTGCAAGGTCCTGTCGTCCTGTTAGTTATTGGTTCGGTGGAAGTTTTATTTGTATTTTTCTAATAATTGTTTATCTTTTAAACTCCTAACCTAATATTCCTAATTATCAAAATCGGGAACACAAATATTTTTTAAAGCAAATCTTTGGCTTCCTCCACTGTTATCTTATGACTTTTCTTGTAACCCTGCTATTAATTAATTATACCTCTCCTGTCCTACTGGGTTGCCTGGAAGAGCGTTTATAGCGATAAGGTGATAATTTTAGTCTATTTATTGCACCTAATGTAACGTGGGCAACATTTTTTTATATATGTATCTATCTATATACATATAAACCTTTATTCGAATCTCTATATCTATTTCTGCAAAGAGCTATAAAATCTGTTTGGAAGTTAAACGTTCAGACATTAGGAGCGACTTTATTTATAAAAATGTAAAGATTTCAGTTAAACTAACGCCCCAATAATTTATTGTTCAACCAAGAGTGAGCTAGATCGATGATTCAACTCAGCAACCTTAAAACAGCTAGGCAGCTATGGGCCATAACGACCGAATTAACCGCAAATAATACTGTGGAATGATTATTTTGTGCCGCTTCGCATCGCAACGAGACGGAACATTAATCAAGGGTCTGAATTTGCAAGAGCCCTTGAATGGTATTGATACAAATGTGTCATGGCTTAGAATGGGTCACCTACGCCATATCGAATACCAAATGATCGAAAATCAAAATATCGAACACTATTCATCGAACGGTCAAAAAATCGAATGGTCAAAATCGAATGATTTAAAATGACTATTTTGCATAGTTTTTACATAATGAACAAAAACATCTATTCAGCTTGTCAAACATCTATTCATCGATGTATTGAGCGTTCGATATTTTGACCATTCGATATTTTGAACGTTCGATGAATAGTATTCGATATTTTGATTTTCGATCATTTGGTATTCGATATGGCGTAGGTAACCCGGTTAGAATGGTTACCATGAATATTGTATGTATTTTACAGCTTAACTTGTTCTTTTTTATCTTGACTATCTTGAGAAGGTTGTTTTTTTCTTAATTCTTTTTTTTAAGATTTATTTCATCAAATTCATAAGCTTTAACAAGTTGTTCTTAATTCAGAAACAATATCCACTAAATGAAGCTTCAGCGGTAATATCCCAAACAAACCCAATAACTGATTTTATTATTCAATAACAACATAAACTCAATTGTTCACATCTAATTGAGTAATAAGATCGAAGAACAATGCTACCAAAACTCGCCGTGGCGACCTGTAATTAAGACGGCATATAGTTTAAAACCTTTATCTTACCAATTGTTCTTTTTTTGTGTTTGTCTTGTTGGTTGTCCTAATAAATAAAAAAATAAATAAACTCTTGACGGACTTATCAGGGTACTTCTCAAAAGGCATAGGTAAAATTCATGTATTCCACCATTACCCTCACGATTTCAATTGCGATCCCTTTTTCGGTGTCGGTTAAAATATACCCCAATTTCCTTGCCTTTAATCAGTTACGGGTATCCTTTCGAGCAAAAAAAAGAGGGATTAACAGAAAGGATCCGCATAGATATCGTAAAGACAAATTTTCAAAGATTTATCCACAAAAATACGATTGACTAATGTTTTTGTTACGAGTACATTGACGACTTTTGGGGTTAAGCAAAATGTTTACTGGAACACTGCAGTCGATGGATGGAATAAATGTTTTGATGCAGTTAATGGTGTTGATACTGGTGAAGGGGAAGGTTGGTGCCATATCGAATTTCACGGATGTTATGTATTTTGTGCTTTTTACGAGTATGAAACGATCGCGCATGATTGGGACCTCTTACACCAATGAGATGTGAATAATACAGTAGTTGTGTTTTCATATGTTTGACATATCTTTGGAATAGTCTTGTGATATTTTATATCAATGGTTATGAAAATCGGAACAAGGGTTGTTTTATTGATGTAAATATATTTAACAGATTGTTTAAATTTTATTGATTTAACAACTTCTGTGGTGGAGCGGGGTAAACATCAGTTTTCAAGGTGTAGAATGTTTCGAGGTTTCAAGTTTGATTCCCGGACGGGACAGTTAAGAAAAGAAGTGTTTTCTTGAATTTTCCCGAATTGGATTTTTGTGGTTCCTTCGTTAATTCTGATATTCACAAAATAAGTGATTTAAATTCATAATATAAAATGAATGCCTGAATGTATTGCTAAGTGCAAATCTCGAGAACAGATGAACCAATTTCGCTAATAAATTTTTTAGAATACTTAAGTACGAGGATAGTTCCTACGCAAGCAGAGAAACATTTAAAAAATTGCCTGAAAACGTCAAAAAACAACACGTTTCTATACTCTCACATAAACATATTGTTTTCAACCCCGCCATATTTGATGACAATGGCATTTAAGAGGTCAGAATCAAATATCTGAGGCGATACGAAGTTTGCGGGGTCCGCTAGTTGTTACTAAATTAAGGATCTGAACAATGAGTCTTATATTGTTCATTCAATTATTATTATCTGTTACCCGCGACTACGTACGCGTGAAATTTTGAATTCGAAACTGAAATGTACTTACCACAGGAATAGTCCTTTTTTAGGAATAAAAACTGGCTGGCTATTCCAGCCTAATACTGTACCAAATTTCATTCAGATCCGTTCGGTAGTTCTGCCGTAATTTAGGAATATATTTTATATCCAAACTTTTGCATTTACACTTAATATAATTATGTGAGATATTAGTACTTAAGTGGTGGCTTCTATACTTTGTTGGTGATGATAATTATGTGTGAATGACGTAACGATTCAAATTGACAGGATTTCAATGACATAAGGGTATATTTTATTTACTGTACACTAAGCAAACAAATTTATACTATCCAAATTTACATAAAAGTATAACTCAGCAGGTCTTATTAAAAAAAAACATTTTTTTTACTTTTTACTGTTAAAACTAATGCTATGGTTTTCTAATGTTCTTTTTTTTAAGTATACATTCTATTTTATTTTTTATTACATTTGTATTTATTTCTATCACTTCTGTCCGTGGCTGAAGTGTCACTCATCTGGGTCCCACCAGAATACCAGCGCTGCAGCGGCCCTCGGGTTGTTGCAGCATATGCTGAGGCTGGGACCTAATTGACCACTTTTGAATATTGTTCAGTCCTAATCTTGTGTCTTTGGTTCTAATGTTATGTTCTGTAATTTTTGTGTTTTTCTTTGTAACGTGCTTGTGGTCAATTAAATGTTATTCTTTCTTTCTTTGTTTTTTCTTGAGACTCCCGTTAAATACGAGGCTTTTACTATAAAGACAACACTGATACAAAGTGCTCAGTTAAACAACATAACATAAATAATATGGACAAAAAAAGAATCCAAAAACTAATCGTCCGAAAAACAGAAGAGAAACATGGTCTAAAACCGTGATTAAGCACTTGTATGAATAATATTTTGTTACTGCAAACTTTTGATTCGCCCAAATCACACTGCAACGGTAAAATCTAGACAATTTGCATTTAAATGAATGTTTAGCTTCCTCTGTAAATCATAATCACAAGTTTAAACGAAACTAGGGAATGTATGACTCTCTCAACTCAAAACTTTAGTGGCATGCATGTTTCGTACTAATACGGTTTTTGCGTTGCCATTTTGTGCAAATCTGGAGTTTAAACTGCGGGAAATTGCACTGAAATGATGCAACTCGTAAGAGAGAGTACTACTGCTATGAAAAACTGTAAGTATACTTGAACGCTTTTGAGGATAAATTGTAATGTCTGGACAGTTTGGGGTGGTGGGATTTTTCTTCTAGGGGTCCACCCTGGGAACGGCGTCTTTGGTTTTCTAACCAATGATGACGGCTAACAGATCCCTCTGCGGTGGTAGGCTTCGTAAGAGGCTGCCTGGATCCTGCCGGAGTCCAGCGCCAAACATTTTTTGTGTTCCGCTGGTGTGTGGGAGAACTAGTGCCACATTATGGGTAAGATCGCTCCATCTTAGGCTTTTTCTTGACTTCCTTCTACCGTAGAGTAAAGCATGTAGTCAAGAGCAAGCCTATTGATTAAAAAAACAGTTATAATGTCCTCAACTAGTTGAGATGAGTATTTGTCAATTTCAAAGTGGTTTTGAAAACATTGATACCAAATTATCCACCAAGTTATTATATTAAGTAAGGTAAATAAGAAAATCTTTTGAAAAAAGTCTTCATAAAACCGGCCAAGTGCGAGTCGGACTCACGCACTGAGGGTTCCGTACCAACTAACTGCATTAGGGGTCCACTTACTTCCACTTAGCCAAAATACCACAATATTTAATTGATTGCAAAAATAACTTTGTTTTTCATAGTGTTTGTATGAGGTTGTTAAAAATGTGCTGTTTCTCAAAAATTACCAGTTTGATATCGTTCAAACAAATTTTTGTTGTTAGTTTTTGTGAAGATCTACATTATGTATTTTTTTCAAAAATTTCCACTATCTTAGTTTAAAAGTTAGAGGGGGTGGGACACCCATTTTACCACTTTGGAAGCGTCTATCTTCCAAACGTTAGACTTTTGGAAAAAATGGTTTTAGAAACCTCTATGTCATTTTAAAAGACCTATCCATAGATACCCCATATGCTTAGGTTTGAGTATTTTTTTTTTCTTTTTGTTGTATGTATGGGAATAAAAAATAAAAAACAAATGATATTTAAGGGGGGCTTAAATAAAAATAATTAAATATCATTATTTTTTATTTTTTGTATGAGAATCGTAAAGCGGTCATCAGGATACACCTATCTATCAAGTTTCAAGTGTGTAATGCTAATACTTTCAGAATAAAGTGGCTGTGACATACGGACTGACAGACAGACAGACAGTCTTAACGAATCTATAAGGGTTCCATTTTTGCCATACGGCTACGGAATCCTAAAAAAGCATGAAATTCTACGCCAGTTCTGATGTCGGTTAATGATGGTCATTGTGGATTAGTTATATGGTACGGACGCAAAATCACTGGTGTTACGAGTATTTATGTTTTTAACGCAGAAGACAGTTTTCGAGGTTGAAAGGAATATTCGCGCTTTCAGTATGCAAGAGCATAAAGCTAATAACAAAAAACATGGTTCATAAATGAAAACCTTGCTTAAAACTGTAGCTGGTCTGCCAGAATCTACAAAATTGTAAATAACTAAAACCAAGTAAAGCAGTGAGTGTTACCAAGCTATTGTGCTAAACACAAACTAGCTCTCTACCAAGTAAACACTAAACGTGAAGTCTACAGTCGGCGACTAGTTCTGAACGTATATAAACAAAAGCGTCACCAAAACGAGTCAAAGCTTACCTAAGCCACAGTCAACATACATTAAGCAGTTATTTAGACGGTAGAGTACTTAGAGTCATCTCACAGCTGAAAAAGGCCTCATCATTGTATTAAAGTTACCAGAGCAATGATGGGATGATCTGTACTGGTATAACCACCATGCTTGCATTTGGCAATCACAAGGGTTGGTGATCACAAAGCCGAGAAGTGTTCAAAAATTTGAAACTTTTTGTTGCTCGACCCGGTGATCGAATTCGGGACCCGGGCCTGCTATTTGAACCGCTAGACCCACGAGGCGTTATTTAGACAGATTATAAAAAAAGGCAATCATGCATCTCCCCATCAGTAGCTACCAACATTAGGCAAGCGTGGTGATTATGCCTGTACCACTATTGCAGTGATAGCTTGAATTTAATGATGAAGGCCTTTGCCCTGCAGTGGGACGATTATAGGCTGTTGTTCTACTTTATGAACTTTGTTTGATAATTTTATTCGGAAAAACGTCTTAAAATTGTTATCTTCAGTGTGTAATCCAGTCAAAGATATACAAACCGCGAGTCGTATTGTTAAAACAAACCCGGATTCGATAGTGCTTACAAATAGTGTTTTGCATTACTTGCTGTTAGCTCTCCTGAACTCGTTAGTGCACCTTGATCAAAAATACATGCGACTAAAGATAATTATGATATTATGGCTTATCAATATTTGAATTTCAATAAATTATACAACGCCAATGTTAAAAACTGTTGTGTGGTGGCAAAAATAAAACGCGTAATAATGTCGTTAGAGGTTACGAATTGAATATTGACTGAAGAAACTGAGCAGTAGGTTCTTCTCTCCGCTATTGGATAAATATGATCGACGAACCGCCTCAAAGCGTAAATCTGCGTCGTGATTTAGACATCTTCAGCAGCTAACCAATGATGACTAGGCTTATCAAGATAATTAAGTTGGTTCGCCAATATATTATGCATTTTTCAAATCTAAGTAACTGCAGCGAATCTAATTAATAATTTAACTAATCAGATCTAAAGTACGAGTGTCACTTAGTGAAGTAAAATCAGATGGCATTTAAAGCAAGCGATATTAGAACTAAGATGTTATGTACCATAGTATTGTAAATGATATTATTGTATTCGACATGCTTAAATAAAATTAATCCTCGTACATAAAATGACTGTAAAAATCTGCAGCATCACCAACAATGACTGTACAGTCATTTTTCATTCGTACGAATACGTGTTTGTTAGAAGTTGAGGTACTGCCCTAAAAGCGCTCTATGTCCTCTGTGCTTAACTGAGCCAAGCTCGGGTGTCACCGACAGGCGACGTAGAGCTTCGAGTGCCTCCCGAAATTAGTAGCTAATTGTTCATTATTACACTAGATGCAGTTAAAGTTGCTTCCGTGAGTTGAAATTATGTGAAGCGGAAGTCTTGCGTAATTGAAATAACTCTAAATCTCTTGTGGATGATTCCAGTACTCGTGATACTTGGGCAAGTTTGGAAGTGGTATAAAAGATGTTTATTACCTAGAACACGTTGTAAAGCGTGTGGTGTAGGTATAAAAAAGGAATAGCAGCAACCTGTCTCTTCTATTGTGATACTTAGTAGTATCTTAGTAGTAAGTATTTTTTCACTTGCAATAGAAGTGTAAAGTATTATTAATTATTTTATATTCTTACTTATTATTTTATTTATCCGTGATTATCTCTCAATAAATGCCTGAAAACCAGCGTCATCTCTGTAGTGGCCCACGACTTATGATGAGTGAGGTCCTTTTGCGATGGGCTTTACGACGCATATAGCGATACTGTTCGGGCATTTTATTTGCTGTAAAATGTATTATGTTTTTGTATAATTACCCGTTTTTGTCTTTTTTGTAAATCTGCTTCAATGGAATTTTTTTACTTCTCTGTTTTTTTAAATATTTTGTGTCTTATTTTATGCAAAACTTTATTGCGTCTATAAGAAATAAAATTCTATTATTTAACATTTCTTCAAAAATATGAATGATCAAACAATACTACGTTCTTAGAAATAATCTAAGTACCTAAGAATGCAAAAACACAAAAGGAACCGCAATCCATTTATGTTGAAGATAATTTGCATAATCACATTACAATTTGATACAAAAAAAAGAACCTTGAATAACAGTGAAAAACTAATGCAACGTTTCTATGGAATATTTAAATAAAATTTGTACTTACTGTGATTTATGTGCGGCACAAGCGGTTGATTCATCATTTTCGTGCGATAAAGCAGTGCTATTTTTTGCGTTATAACTCAAACGGGAGTGACTAATGACCTCTCATACAAATAACAATGGTAATTCTTAAGAATGCTATAGGATCTTACAATGCTTATACATGATGGGGGTTAATAAAAGTCGTTAAAGTGGACTGGCGTATAATTATATTCGTAATAATGGTGTATAAGCGGACTAAGACAAGTGGCTTTCTAACATAGCTTACGCTCGACGAATAGATTTCAAATACTCAAATGTATGAAAACGACATAAGCTTACAATCGTTTGTTAATATCATTTTCATACATTTGAAAGAAAGAAAGATAAGAAAGAAAGAAAACACATTTATTAAAATTTGAACATCACACACAGAGAGTTTTTGTTTCGCAGATCAACAAAAAAAAAACAAGATTTAAACAGACAAACACAGAACCTACTCCTTTTAACTAACACAAAAAAAAAACAATCCAAAAAAGTACAACAACAAAATTATCGAGCAGTGGCACTACGTGTCCGTGACGTCCACTTTAAAAGGACCTCACTCAGCATGTGCCATGGCCCGAGTAGGTCATGGCGCTGGTTTTTGTTATCTTTTCGTCTATCATAAACGATATTAAAAAGCCACTTGTCCAAAGCCGAAGGACGGTTAAGCCTGTTTTAATGGTTTTTATGGGTTAAGTTTTGGGGTGTAAGTAAATTGTACAGTAAATTCATTTATTTATGTTTTTATTTAATGTTTTTTTGTTAACTTGGAAATTAAAGATATGTTTACCGCGTTAATTAACTCTTTAGATTTTATTTTATCCCGACATTTTGAACTCTTTACAACGTTCATGCTAAATAAACTGAATAGTTCACAACCTTTTATTATACCTTTGCGTATGATTAGCCTGCAAGTTGAATCGGTGTCAGAGTTTTCCAAGTGGATGGTAGAAAACTACTCTTTATTAGAAATAATATGAACCTAAAAATGTATCAGAACTAAGAAAACCGACTCCAAGATTTGGCAACTAAGTGACAAAGTTGTAGACTGGTTTTTTGTTGGAAGACCCTTCTCTAAGTGAAAGGTTAAATAAATGTGGACAATGTCACATATTGTTCTGATCCCAATTTGAGTTACAATTTGAAGCATGAAATAACGAAGGTACCACAAACCCCCACTCCCGAGAAAATGTAGAATATCCCCTTTTTTACATTGACCCGTCCGGGAATTGAACCTGGGACCTCGGAGCAACTCCGCCACGGAGGTCATCGAGGAGGATTGACCCACAAGTTCCCACATTCATTTGGAGTTCGCGTAAAGTGGCAAGATGGGGGACAGCTCCTTAGCAATCCACGATGCATGACTGATATTAATTAAAAAGAAGATGATGTAATATTTTTTGCGTTATGTTTTGTTTCACAAAAGTTTAAAGTAAACAAACATAGTAACAACACTACCAATTCCAAGGGCCACCAAGTCACCTACATAATTACAACACCGTCGCATTGTACTCGTTACTGCTTCAATTATTTAGCCAACTCTTCCGCGTTCATTTCGGCGCGTATTTAAAGCCACGCAGCGCCCTCTGCGCGAGCGAAACGGAAATGAGCGAGAGAGGCGCGAGCGCTCGCATCCGGACCAAATCATCTACCGGACGAGTGTACAGTTTTCGTAATTTTCTCGTTATGCCTAGGGATGGGAGTATAAATAAAGGACATTGCCCATAGAACTATGGATGAATGTACTGACTTGAAGATTTTTATGTCACGATGGGAATTAGTTTCTTTGCTTGGTTAATAAAATGTAAAATACTTAAAAAAAAATATGACACACTTTTTCGAAATTCGAAGATGTTACGAGTAACATCAAACAATTAATATAATAAAAGATAAACAATGTCACGTCAAACTTTTCATGACTTATTTGGATGTAATCTAGGTAAAACACCATCCAAATGTTCAGTGGGTGTTTTCAGTGCTCTGGTGAGGACGTTTTCCTGTCAATGGTCGTGCATATAGTTTTTTTATCGTAGGTACATCGATATGTGATTGTCATTGATAAAATAAATTTGTGGGGTACAAAATATAATCAAATTAGTGCGAATAACACACACACAAACTAGTTTTAATGTTTGGTATCAATGTTATCATAAGATGAGTCGTATCGATTTTAAGAATGAAATTCTCTAAAATTTTTTTTTTTTAAATTTACCCCAAAATGATTGTAAGTCTAAATAACATTAATGGAGCACAATAATTTTACTTTTGCTAAGCTGTAAAATCCACCCTGATGCTACAATTTTACACCGGCGGGTTGGTGATCACAAACCCGAGTATTGTTCGAACGAAAATTAGAAACTTTTTGTTGCCCGACTCGGGTAGATACGAACTTACACACAAATATAGAAACTTAATTGCAATTACAGCACAGTACTCGTATTTAAACTTGAAAAAGTATCTCAGGCGAACTCAAACCCACATCTTTGCGCCCGGTATGCATGTAAATGCGGGTTCGAATCCCACCCGAGACATAATTTTTCAAGTTTAAATACTGCCAAAAACAGTTCTGTTCCCGCGGTAACTATTGACCTTTATGTTATTTTTAAGTTTAACCTACAAAACTGGAAAGTTTTTTTCAAATCCAATCTGTAGATTTTGTGTGAAACAGTAAAATAAAAAAATCATCAGTAAAATTAGTTTATTCCTGCAAATAGGCCCCAGGAGGCGCCTTTGCATGTCCCAGTAACTAATAGATAAACAATATTTCGTATTAATAACATTGGTAAGGATGCAAAAATGACGCAAATCTTGACTTCGCCACCACTGTTCTAGTGACTAGACTACACAAAATTTCACTTGTTGAATTCCAAGTTTTCGACTGGAACAATCGACAACAACATCGCAATTTTGAATCTTATTTTCATCCGCATAAAAGATAACGACTTAATTTTTTCCTGAACACCCATTTGCATGTAAGAGCGGAAGTTATTGACGTACAAACGTAATTTCTCGTGCTTTTGTAAAGGCACTCCCCGGCTTGATGCGTTGTTCGTGCTTGTCAAATTTTTAAGTATGCGGTTGATTCTTTGTATTTTTTTCACGTTTTCGAGATTAAATCTGTCGCACGAGCTACTATTTGGATTAGTGGGAGTAAACGTTGCTTCTGAGCTATGGGTCGCGGGTTCGATCCCCGCACAGTACAAATATTTGTGTGCATAAACATATCTGTTTGTACTGGTCTGGGTGTTTTTCTATGTATTATACTCGTAAGTATATATTTACAAATATATATATATATATATATATATATATATATATATATATGTTTATCGGTTGTCTAGTAGCCAATACGACAAGCTTCGTAGTAGTTGCTTAGTTTGGAACTAGATGGCTCTGTGTGGCCCAGTGTGGCATGTCTGAAAATATTTTATTTATTTTATTAGTTATGTGTATTTTGCAGCTGCAATGACTACATTGTATACTAATATTTTTTGTATCTTTTTAGTGTCATTTTTATCAGCATTACTGATCTAGAATTTTTTGTCAAATTATTTGTTTGATGTAGCATCGCCCACAAAATACCTATTTCTGTTTAACCCAATAGTTGCTGGTAGAGTATGACATGTGGCATGAAGTCTTACTTGAACGATAACGGGAAATTAAACGCGATCATACCTTGGGCCTTATTCAGCTATTTCAATCGCAGTTCGATCGTAATTGAATTGTACGATTTTGACATTTAGCCCATGCTCATACTAGAACTGTCAAAAACCTGATATTCAATTACGATTGTGATACGATTTGGTTACGCGAATAAGGGGCCTTATTATTTTGCCTGACGATTCGATCGGGTTTCACCGACCATGGTCACTGGCTGACTGGAGACAGCAATGCCCTCGCTCGTCGTCGTAAGTGCAATCCAATCTGACTTACGATTTAACTTACGAGACGGATTACCAAGAAAAAATACACAAAATGCTAGGTGATAAAACAGTGTATAAACAAGTGTCTTATAACCCCACAGCCAGAGAAACACGCAGGATCCGAACTCTTATCCAGGAGAACCAGGATCTTTTTATAGAGGACGAGTACTTAAAGCTACATAGTCCCAAATCATACCAACCATCGAAGCTGTATGGATTGCCAAAGGTACACAAAGCAGGTGTACCTATAAGACCAATCGTAAGTCAGTAACGGCCAGTTCCAATAACCAATCTACCTTTAGTTTTGGCATATCGGAGATAGAAAACAACTTCTGTATTTGTTTCTCTGGACGGCAAAAACAGAGATAGAAACTGTTTCTTATCTCCGATATACCAAAACTGAAGATAGATAGGTTATTGAAACCGGCCGTAAGTCAGTTATCGTTCAAATAATAATGCAACGCAAAAGTTTAAAAGTAATTATGAAGTCTTACATTTGTATTTTCTTTTCCTTGTTCAATCTAATATATAAAATTCTCGTGTCACAGTTTTCGTTGCCATACTCCTCCGAAACGGCTTGACCGATTTTGATGAAATTTTTTGTGCTTATCCGGTATCTATGAGAATCAGCCAACATCTATTTTTCATCCCCCTAAATGTTAGGGGTAGTCGACCCCAAAATTTTATTTTTATTTTTAGACAAAATTTTTAATTTCTATTTTTTTTTGATACAACATACAAAAATACATACAATCCTCAATTTTCTCCCTTCTACGATCAACCCTTATTTTTTAATAGCCATTTTAGTAATTTAATCATTTTTCCTCTCCGGTCGAAAACTGATCAATTATCGTCTTTTTTGTAAGGGTAGGGTAGGGGTAGGGAAGGGTTTAGAGTAGGGGTGGGGGTAGGGTAGGGGTAGGGTATGTGTAGGGTAGGGTAGGGGTAGGGTAGGGGTAGGGTAGGGATAGGGTAGGGGTAGGGTAGGGGTAGGTTAGGGGTAGGGTAGTAAAATATTAAAATTTTATAAAATATATACAACCCTAAATTTTTACCCTTTTACCACCAACCCCTATTTTTTGTTAGCCATTTTAGTAATTTAATATTTTTTATGACAAAACAACGTTTGCCGGGTCAGCTAGTAATGTTTAAATCTTTCTTTCTACCTATCTATCTTTTACCTATTTATTGTACCTTTCTTAATGTGAGAAATAAAGTGTTTTATCTACTTATCTATCTGTTTTTAGACATCATGTGTAAAACTTTAACTGTCTTGTTATATAGAAAGAAAGAAAAAAAATATTGGTACATAAATCATCACACAAATTAATAATTATATATGTAGCCAAAATGGTATTCACTCAGCCGTATTTCCACGAAAAAAGTAGCCATGTTGCTGGTTTTATGTGGAAAACATAGTGATTGAGAAGCCACCGGTTCACGCAAACAGATATAAACATTAAAAACAAAATCAAAATTTAACAAAATTCCATACATATTTGTGATTGTGTGCGTGTGTGTGTGTGTCTTATCTCGGTTAGTGACTTAATGGCTGGTCATAGACCGATAGATGGACAGTGGAGTCTCAGTGCCAATAGAATTCTGTTCTTACTATCTGGGTACGAAGTCCTAAAAACAAATGAGCAGATATTAGAGCCAAAATTCGGGACGAAACACTTGGACAGACAACAGCACGACAACCTGCCACAAAACGTAGAATTGTCTGAATTGATATTTACCTCTACTTGTTGGACTTTAGTTTGAAAATCAATTCCTGATTCTCAAACTTAATTCCAACAAACAATGACCTTTACCTTTTTAGTTAGGTTGAGCTGCCGTTGTATGTACTTTTATGTTACAGGATTCCGTTATAATAAATAAAATAAATAAATAAATGTGGACAACATCACATACATTGTTCTGATCCCAATTTGAATAACTATTCAAAGCATTCGTATTATGGAAACCAGAAACAACGAAGGTACCACAATTCCGTTATAATGGCACTAACAACAGAACATAGTATAAAACCACAATCAAATAGTAACAATTTATTATCGTTATATCCAAGTAATACTTAATCGCAACATCCCAATATCACAATAATAAATCTCAGTGATCGTAGCTGCTATAATTTATATAATCATGCAGCCATTTTCAACGATAAATTGAAAAAAACCACTCCAGTAGGTACTTAACACAGATAACGTTTTTACCATCTTTCACCAAAACATCCAAGGTTTTCTATCAAAGAGGGAAATTATTGAGTTATCTCTTTCGAATATAGGATCTCAAACAAATCCTGATGTTTTATGTTTTACTGAGACTTTTGTCAGACATGGTGAAGAACGCAACCTAAATATACCAAATTATAAATTAGCATCATGTTACTCTAGGCAAAAAAAAAGAGGTGGATCATCTATCTTAATCAAGACAGGATTAGAATTTAAGAAATTATCATGCTTTGACGACTTATCTACTGAACATCACTTTGAATGTTGCGCAGTTAACCTAACTACAAACAATTGTATAATTGTTTGCATTTATCGAATTCCTACTAAGAAAAAACGAAATATCGAATGCTTTTTTGATAGGTTTGATATGTTGTTACATAGATGTTTACTTAAATTCTCAAAAAAGAAAATAATTATTGCTGGTGATTTAAATATCAACATGCTTGCCAAAAACCAGAATTCTACAAAACTAAACGAAATTTTAAACAAATACAACTTTAAATCACATATAAATGAACCCACACGAGGAGACGCATGTATCGACTTAATAGTGAGTAACATAGAGGACGTAACCAGCTATATTTTGCCACTGTGGTTATCAGACCACGATACTGCACAAGTTTTAAAATTTTGCGTAAAACAAAAAAAGGAAATACCTAACTCTGTATTTACTTATAAAAAAATTTACTCACTGGAAAATATTAATAAATTCAAAGGATATATAGGTGGTCTTTCTTTTTCAAATGTGTATAACCAAAATGAGTTAAATTCTGCCTTTGATGAATTTTATGACATCCTGCTTCTTATATATAATCTTTGTTTTCCAAAAATAAGAACAAAAAGTAGTACATTAAATAAGCCTAAATGGATGTCAAAGGGTCTCAAAAAGAGCACTCTCACGAAGAAATCACTTCGCTTTAAATATTACACAAATAAAAATAATATAAATCGCTTAAAGTATATTAACTATACTAAAATGTTTAGGAAATGTATTAACTTTTCAAAAAGACTTACTAATCAAAAATATGTATCCTTTAGTAAAAATATATGTAAAGCAACATGGACGATTATAAAAAATGAAACAAGCAGTGCATATGACAAAAATTACATCAATAATATTAAATTAAATAATGGCAAGGAAATCATTGACCCAGAAAGTATTGCATCGACATTTAACAATTATTTTATAAATGAAACAAACAATTTTAACAAAAGCACAGAAAACACATTAAAGACTAACCTACAAAACAGTATTTTTTTGACACCAGTAAATGGAGACTACATTAATAAAGTTATAATGTCACTAAAAAATACCAATTCTGAAGGGTATGATGGTATTTGCACCAAAGTTATAAAAATGTGTGCCCTCGAACTTAGTCCGGTTCTAGCTTTTTTAGTAAATCTGTCACTACAGACAGGGTGTTTTCCCAAAAAATTCAAAGTTTCAATAGTAAAACCATTGTTTAAAAAGGGCGATAAAAAAGATATGTCTAACTATAGACCAATAGTGCTCCTTCCTATAATATCAAAAGTTTTTGAAAAAGTCATGCATGCTCAACTTACGACATTCTTTGGTAAATATGATATCATAAAAAAGTACCAACATGGCTTTCAAAAACATAAATCGACAATGCATGCGGCTTTTGATCTGGTAAATGAAGTTTTGCAAAGCGCTAATAAAAAAGACTACACAACTGTTGTATTTCTTGATATGTCGAAAGCTTTCGACTGCGTTTCTCACGATCTATTGATAACTAAACTCGAACGTAGTGGAATTAGGGGACCTGCTCTAGATTGGTTAAAATCCTACCTTACAAATAGATCCCAATACGTAGAGATAACGCATATAAATACAGATTCTGCAGCTATAGCATATAAATCTGAACGAAAAGAAAATCAAATAGGTGTCCCACAAGGAAGTGTGCTTGGCCCATTATTATTTATATTGTATATAAATGACCTGCCGAATGTAACAGAACAAAAAACTATATTATTTGCCGATGATGTATCGGTTTTAGTTACTACTGACAAGAACTCGACGCTAAATCAACATAAAAATGATATCATAAGTACATTGACATTGATGATAAATTGGCTTCAAAAAAATAATCTTACAATAAATTTAACAAAAACGCATTTGATTAATTTTAATAATTTCAAAAATATTCTAGTTGACATAAATTTTAATGGACAAATTCTAAGGAACGCTGACAATGTGACATTTTTAGGTTTAATTTTGGATCCACAATTAAGTTGGAAAGATCAAATAGAAAAAGTTTGCAACAAAATAAATGGATTTGCCTTCGCTCTTTATAAACTGACTAAAGTCGCAAATGTCAGTACGGCTATTACTGCTTATTATGCCTATGTGGAATCAGTTTTAAGATATGGTTTATTAATGTGGGGAAACGGGACTGATGTTAAAAACATATTTATTGCCCAGAAGCGGTGTATTAGAGCCATATGCAATATAGCACCTGATATATCGTGTTTAACATATTTCAGATCGCTTCAAATACTGCCCCTGCCTTGCCTATATATATTAGAAGTCGGTGTGTTTGTCAAGCGAAATACTGAAAAGTTCGTACAAGCAAAGGACGTATACCAAAGGTCAACGCGAAATCGTCATAGACTGGTGTTAGAGATAGTCCTAAAAACCCGACGATTCCAAAAAAATTGTTATGCGATGTGTAAAACCATATATAATAAAATACCAAGTTATATTAAAGAACTCCCATTTAATAGCTTTAGAAAATCGCTGCGTAGGTGGCTGTTGGACAAGACATTCTATTCAATTGATGAATTCTTAAAACATAAAGAACCCAATGTTTAAGGTCGATGCATTGTTCTTGAATTCTGTATCTTGTATAAAATCATTAATTAATTAATTCAATTCAATTTAATCTAATTTATTATTTGCATGCTACAACATTTGGCTAAGTAGGTTAAAGAACCTTTATATCAAATCTATATCACATTCTATGTACCTGTACCCTACTTAATGGCAAATAAAATATTTGTATTTGTATTTGTATTTGTACTTTTTAAATGCTTCTTACCTACCACACCCATGACGGAAAACTGTACTTTATTGTTGTAGCAAAAACCACATCAATCCATGCACTTCACAGCAGTAAACTGAATTAGATCCCTCACTAATCTCTATAAACACTGAAGACTTAAACAATAAAATCTCACTAAGCTAAGACCCACCAAGACTCCGGCTAAGTTCGTCCACGATAATCCCCATAGATACGCCACAATCCTTTTGTATCCAGATCATCGAAGTTTCAACAGAATTGCCGCTCGATAGTTCACTATCGATAGTCTATCGATAGTTGACGTCATTTCAACAGTATTGATATTAGCGATAGTATCGATACTATTGAAAACTAATATATTGCTTCGGAACGATAGTATCGATATTATAACTTCACTAATACTATTTATTAGTAGCAAATCTTATAGCATCGATACTATTACATCATTACACTATCGATAGTATCAATAGTATCGATTTATTCGATAATATCGATACTATCGATAGTAGCTGGGCCCACCCACGCCCTTGTGTAAATTAAATAAATAAATACCTTTTACTTATCGTGTACGCTTGGTGTTGGTCTTTTTACATTCCCCACCGCGACACTATTGTAACTAGTTTTTGATGTCAACTATCGATAGCTGGACTATCGATAGTTATTCAACCCTATTTTAAACGGAATTCCCGAAACTATGCTGCCATCGATTCGGTAACTTTGTGTCCTTTGAGTGGAGCTTAAATGTTACCAGCTATTAATATGTTGGTCTTATAGAAGGGTTTTAAAGAACTAAGTGGTCGCCCATTGGTCTAAATTCAACCATTACTTTTCATTCTTAATTTTAAATTAAAATTAAGATATTTACATTCTTCTTTCCTTCTATATGTGTATGCATATATTATTGGCAATCTGTATAATACGGTATTCTATACAATACCTAGGCAATGCATACACGCAAAATACCTAAAACGTTAAGGTAATGTATGAAATATTTTTCATTTTATACATTGCCTGGGCATTGTACACAATACCGAATACGCTGCCGGCAATGTGTGTTAAAAACGATAGCAGGGTAGGGATAGACGAGCCAGAAATATTCATATCCAGTTCAGACACAAAATCAACCTCTTGAGGCTCAACACGAACAAAGCCCCGTAATGAAGCCATAAATTTTAGAAGTTCGAATTAAAGGATGATACACGACTATAGGAAGTGCCAAGATTCTTGATGAGCTTGTAAATATTGAAGATCTTCCTTCTGTGGTACATAGACAATCCTCAAATTTTATGAATTTCGTATCAGGACGTGAACAATCATTGGATTCCCAACTTTTGTGCTGTGTTTGTACCGAGGAGTCCATAAAATATTTTCATTTGTGTAGAACAGGCAATAAACCCATTCATGCTAAATAAACTAAAAGTATGCATTTTATGTCAGCGCAGTTTTCGTAAAAAGGGGTACAAAGTTTTTTCTTCGCGTATTAAAATAAATTAATTTTAAATAGTTTGGTTTTACCAAGACCATGAAAGCGGAGCTTCGGGATAAAACAAAATTTTATGTAAAACCCTAATAAACACGTAATAAGTAAATTTATCTTTTAAATCAATACTTTTAATGAAATGGGGTACACTATGTACTGTATAACATATTTATTTATAAAAAAGGCTGATAATTTATGTGATACAGATTTTGCGCTGTTTCTTTGCAATTGTTTCGAATCATTAGTAGGATTAAATATTGGGACGTATAAAAAGTCATCCTATGGCCTATTTACAGACACAACTGATTATTACTGTATTTTTTTGGATAAAGATTATTATTTTTGGTTTCTTACAAAAGTTAAATGAAGAAAATTAAAAATGTAATCAGTTCAAATTCGAGCAGACACCAAGTATCGTTTACAATTCAACAATACAATTAATCACTTGTTTCTAGTTATAGCTCATAACTATCTAGCTTTCTTATCTTTAAACGATCTAGGTTAAACTTGAATGCTCTATCATACTTGGCTTAGATTTTTTAACCATATTAAATGCTAAAATTACCGTGAGATTGAAAGGTAACATGTAACGTAAGTATTTGTGGCTGAGCAAGCTAATCAGTCTCGACATGGTAGATACGTGGACAAAATATAAGCATATTCTAGAAGGTTTATCCGCTTTATTTGAACGATATATAAAAAGTTAGGTTGATCTGTTTATTTGTCTTTTAAGTAACAATTAAAGAAAAAAACATTGGTAAGGGTATAGGATATGCCTCTACAAAATAATTAGGTGTTTTGGGGCTTTTAGAAACTATAAGAATGTTCACTTACGTATGTTATACAGTATCTTGTATAGTAAGTCTGAAATACCGGAATCCCGGAGGCATGTCCATATTAATATCAATGTTTGCGGTCATTCACCCCAAATCGCTCTACCTACTCCGTTCTCTGATGATGATAATTATACTCCCAGAACAAAATAAATATAATCTTAAATCAAGACACTTTTGTTTTCAACAGTACTTGCTCAAGAGTCTTATCCAAAAATCGGTTGTTTTAAAACGGGGGCGTCGCGGCCGGGTGCATACCGGAATAACAACTTTTTCAAAATGGGTGCGTACCGGCCGGGGGCGTGCCGGACTGGGACCATAACGACCGGAGCCAGACTTTTTGCGGACATTTTCTAAGTGCTTTATCTTGACATTTTTGTACTGGGCTATACTAAAACAAAAAATACGTTATTTGTTTTTTGTCTCGTAGATTGATATATTAAAATTTGGAAGGTGGTTAAAATTTCATCCTGTATAATAATATCATCAGTCATCACTTCGTTGTTGCTTTGTATTTGTGCCACTATGGAAAAAAAAACTTTTTTTATAGCTTTATCAGGAAATGACTTCAACGCAGATTATCTGACTGTATAAAATCAAACTCATTTGGAAGTGTAGTGCCATTAACTTGTGCATACAATTTAGACATAATCGCAACGTTACGCAGTTGGATTAGTGATCGTAGTTTAGCTAATGCTGGAGAAAAGACGCTGCCCGACTTCTTCTGGAAAAACTCCCTTAATCACCATTTAAAAACCCATAAGAAAATGTTGTTCTATGTCGACCTCCGTGATGAAGTGGAGCTTCAAAAGTTCGCCTGTTTCGAGGTATGGGTTCGATCCCCAGACGTGTAAATGTAGTAAATGTTTTTTATTTTTCGGCCCATTTTATGGTTCTTTAGTTGTTTTTTATTTAGCCTCTTACAATACAATAAGCTATCTATCGCCAGTTCTGACATTTCGGAGATAGGAAACAGTTTCTATCTCTATTTTTTCCTTCCAGAGAAACAAAGACAGAAGTTGTTTTCTATCTCCGATATGCCAAAACTGAAGATAAATAGGTTATTAGGACTGGGCGTCAGTGTAGTTACTTACTTTCAGATCAGAGCAATGTATGTAGCGTTGTCCACCTTTTTTATGTGCCGGCATCACATGACTATATATATATTCACCTAAACCGGAGATAATCTCGAAAGAGGCACCCTTAATCAAGTTAAATTTTGTGAGGCGTAATCATTATAATGTAATTAGCTTAAAAGCTTTTCAACAGCTCACTTATTCTATGACAAATCAAAAGTTTATGAAATCATTTTCAACTTCCACTCATTGGATTTGAACTAAACAGCAACATTTCCTTTTGATGGGGAGAAGGTATGTATTTATTAATTTACGCTTACTCTTTTTAGTATGTATAATATGTTATTATAGCGGCAACATAAATATATTATCTTTAGAAATTAATCACGGTTTATGAGGCACAGCCTAGTGACAACCATACGAATGGATAGACGGAAAATAGCTCGGATATTACTTTTTTTCTTATAAATAATGGGCTTGCTCTTGACAACATACTTAACTATACGGTTAAGAATAAGCCTCAGATGGAGCGAGCTTACCCAGAGGTACTGGTTCTCCCACACACCAGCGGAACACAGAAAAACTGTTTGGCGCTGGTCTCCGGCATTAGAGTGGTAGCATCCAGGCAGCCTCTTATGGAGCCTACCACCGCAGAGGGATCTGTTAGCCGTCATCATTGGTTAGAAAAGAAAGATGCCGTTGCCCAGGGTGGACCACTAGGAGGTAGATCCCACCACCCCTAACCGAACCTTAATGTATCTAGACGAATGTAGTCGCTTTTTGGCTTTTTCTACTTTGTGTCTTAATATGAAACTGTACTTCAATATTTTATCGGGAAATTTACTTCGATGGTCTCCCAGTAGAGCAAGACTTGGCTTTCATACCCGCCTTAGGCATTCAATTATTTATTATTACATTGTTTTTAATCCATTCGACCATCCATCACAAGACCGTTTAGCTCAGTAACACAAGGTATCGAAATAAAATTGAAACTATTTACGTAGGTTTTCAGTCCTTTCCAGTAGTGGAAAAATCCAACTTCTAAGCTACTGTAAAAAAAAGTTGGCTGCTTGCTTATATGAAGCAAAAACGTATATTTCGACACTCTCAAGAGAATCTATAGAGTATTTTTCGCTAAACTAAAAAATTTGGCAAGTAATTATACCACCTCATACTACAAATTTTAATATAAAGAAAACCATATGAAAGTACGTAATCAATCGTTAAGGTCAAGCAACGATGATTTGCGTGGTCTTAATATGTACCTACTTTATAATGTATACGGAACCCTCAGTGGGCAAGTCCAACTCGCACTTGCCCCCTTTACTTCTCTACGAGTATCATACTTAGTTTATTGGATTCTTTCATTCATATTCATTTAATCACATAAAATTTGTAACAAAAGGTACTGTAATGTCAGTACTTTGAGGTCAATAAAATTGGATACAAATTTACCTTTTTTCTAGGCATTGTGAATTTTGATGTCATTTCCCTTTACGAAAAAATGCAACCATTATTAAATATGTCAGTACATATTACAAAAAAAAAACACTTTTCGAAGACTTTTTCAAAAACAAGCTAGTTCTCAACCTTAGGTCCTCAGTGACGTGGTTGATCCACGTGACATTCCTCTAGACTCTTCCACAATTCAATATCGTATCTCCAAACTCCACTTACCCCACCAAATAGATTCAAAACCAAGTTCACAACCCATTAACGTACCGATAACATCGGTAAACACGGACGGAGTAACCGGAAGTGAAACCGGAAGCGATACCGGTCTGCGCCGGAAATGTGCAACGATAAATTTGTTGCGAAGTAAAATAAAACCTTCGGCCGCCGTTCTGCTGTCTGCCTATGATATATCGATTTGGCTGTATCACGTTTTAAAGTTTTGCTAAAGAATGTCAAATCAGTTTTTAGTTGCAAATGATTTTAAAGAAAAATTCTAACCTTATCAATTGATAGCCGTTTACCCAATTCGCTGTCCCGTGTTCGAAGTTAATTTGTTTTATCTTCTGGAACCTGTTAACCTGTGAACCTGTTAAGACACACTATATGTTTTATGAAACCAAAAATATTTGGATATTTTTAATAAAGAACATTCACATTAACTAAATATTTAGCTAGCTCAGATGTCAGAGTCAAACAAGTCTTGTAGCTATACCGTAGGCATTAATAAACCTTATTTAGGGATCTCTGTATAAATTTACTATTTCTAATGAGAAATTATATGAAAATGTTGATGTGTTTCTAGTTTAATAAAAAATATTTGCAATTCTAATGATGATGTCTGAGATACCACTTAGGGCAATGTTTCAGTTGCTTTTAAAGTAATGTATATGCTAGGTATTTTTGCAAATAATTAGAGTTAGTTTAACTAAACGCACCTAGGAATCTTATTATCACGGTATCTTAGAAAATTTTACGAAATAAATTATTTCCATGTTTGCCAAAGTTATGAGTAAAAAATTTTAAGAACTACCTTTTTTTAATTAAAAATGGACTTGCTCTTGACTACACGGTTAAAAAGAAGCCTAAGATGGTGCGAGCTTACCCAAAAGCACTCACTCTTGCTTTTAAAATCTTAGGATTATAATTTTTTGGGACCAGCATACACAATATTACAAAGTTAAAGTAGAAATTATGAAGACCAACATAGAAAAATCTTAAAAACTTAGACTGACGGAGCCAAAAAGTCTAGGAATGGCAACCGCACAATGGATGATCATTTGTGCTATGTCGCCGACCAGATTGATCGATGATTTACAGAAGACCACAACAATAGATGCGGCCGATGCTGAATTTAAATCACAACGAAAATAATTATCATTATCTCGAGCCTTTAACAGTCTATTACTAGACACGGGCCCCTCCAAAGGAAGGATATTTCCATAATCACCTCGCTTGGTAGGCTGATTGATTGACATTCACAGTTTGTTCAACGGTATAGATAACTGTTGCTCATCTTCTACTAGCAGTATTCCGTTAGTCATCTGTTACAAGAACCATTAGAAAGGAAAGGCCTGTCGCTACTATTTTCCTCGTTACCATTATCGTATTACTTAATAAAAAGGAACAAGGGTTCCTTTTAACTTTTAACATGGTACGGCAACTGATCATTGATAGTTATTAGCGTTTATAATATTGAGGCGTTATCCAAAGCTTTTACTAGCTGAAACCAAACTCAAACATTCCAAAACATTTTTCGGAGCTTTCGTAGCTTTACAACATTTACAACTCGGCACGTTAAGGCAAGAGATGCAGAGAGTGCCTCTTCAGAACATCTTACCGCCCACCGAAATTTTATCAGCCAAATCTCGCTTCACACTGCAATGATACTTCAACACGTTAAGTACAGTTGTGTAGTAGTGCTGCGAGAGGTTTTGCGTTCATTCCTTTGAAATCATTTGAGATAGATGTTACTTTTATTATAGACTTTAGAATTGGGTTGAAAATTGGTTTTGAAGCGACACATGAAAATATATCTAATATTTTGTATTAGGCAAAGACTTTGCTGTTTGTATAAAACTGATCATGTGATGCTGGAACACTAAAAACATTAGCATCATCCCGTCTTTCCATAGGCGTTGAAAGAGGCAACTAAAGGAGTACTGCCAGAAGAAGACGAGCAGCAGCGTCTCTTCCTATGGGTGTCGTTAGAGGCGACTAAAGAAGTACTGCCAGAAGAAGACGAGCAGCAGCGTCTCTTCCTATGGGTGTCGTTAGAGGCGACTAAAGAAGTACTGCCAGAAGAAGACGAGCAGCAGCGTCTCTTCCTATGGGTGTCGTAAGAGGCGACTAAAGGAGTACTGCCAGAAGTAGACCAGCAGCAGCGTCTCTTCCTATGGGTGTCGTTAGAGGCGACTAAAGAAGTACTGCCAGAAGAAGACGAGCAGCAGCGTCTCTTCCTATGGGTGTCGTAAGAGGCGACTAAAGGAGTACTGCCAGAAGTAGACGAGCAGCAGCGTCTCTTCCTATGGGTGTCGTTAGAGGCGACTAAAGAAGTACTGCCAGAAGAAGACGAGCAGCAGCGTCTCTTCCTATGGGTGTCGTAAGAGGCGACTAAAGGAGTACTGCCAGAAGTAGACGAGCAGCAGCGTCTCTTCCTATGGGTGTCGTAAGAGGCGACTAAAGGAGTACTACCAGAAGAAGACGAGCAGCAGCGTCTCTTCCTATGGGTGTCGTAAGAGGCGACTAAAGGAGTACTGCCAGAAGTAGACGAGCAGCAGCGTCTCTTCCTATGGGTGTCGTAAGAGGCGACTAAAGGAGTACTGCCAGAAGTAGACGAGCAGCAGCGTCTCTTCCTATGGGTGTCGTAAGAGGCGACTAAAGGAGTACTGCCAGAAGTAGACGAGCAGCAGCGTCTCTTCCTATGGGTGTCGTAAGAGGCGACTAAAGGAGTACTGCCAGAAGAAGACGAGCAGCAGCATCTCTTCCTATGGGTGTCGTAAGAGGCGACTAAAGGAGTACTGCCAGAAGAAGACGAGCAGCGGCGTCTCTTCCTATGGGTGTCGTAAGAGGCGACTAAAGGAGTACTGCCAGAAGTAGACGAGCAGCGGCGTCTCTTCCTATGGGTGTCGTAAGAGGCGACTAAAGGAGTACTGCCAGAAGTAGACGAGCAGCGGCGTCTCTACCTGTGGGTGTCGTAAGAGGCGACTAAAGGAGTACTGCCAGAAGTAGACGAGCAGCAGCGTCTCTACCTGTGGGTGTCGTAAGAGGCGACTAAAGGAGTACTGCCAGAAGTAGACGAGCAGCAGCGTCTCTTCCTATGGGTGTCGTAAGAGGCGACTAAAGGAGTACTGCCAGAAGTAGACGAGCAGCAGCGTCTCTTCCTATGGGTGTCGTAAGAGGCGACTAAAGGAGTACTGCCAGAAGTAGACGAGCAGCAGCGTCTCTTCCTATGGGTGTCGTAAGAGGTGACTAAAGGAGTACTGCCAGAAGTAGACGAGCAGCAGCGTCTCTTCCTATGGGTGTCGTAAGAGGCGACTAAAGGAGTACTGCCAGAAGTAGACGAGCAGCAGCGTCTTCGCTCCACAATCGATTAAACTGAGGCAGAGACTTGTGTCCATTCCATCAGTGAACTGATACAGAATGGCGATAATTATGCTTTGAGCCCAAAAAAATTTTTTTTATGTTTGTTACTTTACTTACCGTTATTACCGTTAATATGGTATACAACGGTGTTCAAAGCATCGCCAGTTCTGAAGTCTTATGTTTGAATTTCGGACAGTTAAATAATTAAAAAGCTGTTTCCTCTGATCTAGTTGATTGTGGTACCTTCGTTAATTTATATCCACAAAACAATTAAATCACTACTTATTTTGGGAGCAGCGGCCTTTTAGACCAGTTACTTTCCAATATTGTATACGCTAGAGAAATAGATAACAATGTTTGTAAATGACATTATCTTACGATCGATGTTTCGTAAGGTAATGAGATTTTCATACTTTTGATAACTATCCGTCGAGCAAGCAACTTGTCTAACGCCGCAGGACAATGTGATGTAGTCCACATAATTTGGTATTAGATAATTATATCATCTGCGATGTATTAAGATCTTGAAGAAATCCAGTAAGTCTCAATATTCACATCGTGCACAACACTACTCCGTATGTATTCCAGTCAAGCAATTCACTAAATCACAAACACTTGAATTAAATAAAGGTACGACCCCTGTAAAAGCGTTTCGTGGTAATACTTAAGCAGGCGATATTAACAAGTTAAGGTGGGTCTACGCTTAAGTGTCGACGCAAACGAGGAACTGCAAATTATACTTAATATCTTTTGGGATTTTGCACTTTAAGTACAACTAAAATATCACCAATATCAAAAGCATCGATTTGAAAAAAAAATTTGAAATTTAGTGTCTGATGTCAGTATTTAAACTGTAAAAATAAATTTAAAAATTGAAAAAAGGTGATACTCGAATCCGCATCTCCTCGCATGCTGGACGCGGCGCTTTACATTTAGATAAAATGTTTATTAAACTGTTTTAAAATAAGTTTTTCTGGGAACTACCATACAATCCAAATAAAATTATAAGTAAGTACCTAAATTCAATAAAGTGTAGGTTTCTTAAAATTTGTAAAATAACACATTTGAATGTAAAAATAATATCATAAAAACTCATAATCATCCCACAGCTGGTCATATTGAATGGTACAAGCATAATCATTCCCGACGGATCGAAACACAACCCTGAGACATTGACCCGGTACTGAAACCACTAGACAAATGAGGCCCTTACTAACTTGAAAACAAAATTTGGTTAATGTTTATTACACAGGATGTCTACCCAAATTTGGCAGAATTTCTCAAAAGAGTTAATTACAGTCATATCGCATGCTTAATGGAATACTGACTTAACTCAAAAATATTGATTTTTGGGAAATGGCCAAAGAAGATCTTGCGATGAGGACTTATCCTACTTATTGGTGCATAAGTTTAAAACTAATTTATTTATTAATCATGACTGCTTGTATTTTGAAAGTTTAATGAACTATTAATAAAACCTGAGTTTTATAGAATTTGGAAATACCATTATATATTTTTTAAAACTATTATAAAAAGTACATTCTAAGTTAAGCCAGTTTTTTATAAAGAGTAAAGCAAATATTTAAAAACGCAAATGATCCATTAAGTTTTAAGCCTGTTTCAGTTTAAATAATTTATTATTTATAGTGACTTATTCAGTGTTTAGTCTTTATATGCTTACTTTAGGCAAACAAATTTAGAGATTAGGTCGCTTTATTCAAATTTACAGTCCATGTCTTAACTGAATATTTGCGTTTTTTATTAAATAAAAGACAAATATAATTATCGTTTTTTTATTGTAACACTTTACACAAGTGGCAGACAAAAATAACAAAAACTTAAGTGTCAGTCTTATTAATAGGTTACTGTGGACAACTGTGGTGTTATAATGTGGGGGATTTTCATTGCTGACTGAATCTAATTCCGAAATCTCAAAATATTCCTGTACATTTGGGTAACGCTGATTTTCGGGCTTGTTTGTTGTATCAGTCAACATCTTTAACAATAAAAAACGTATTTTAGTATTAATAATACTATAAATATAAATTAAACACATGGATACGAGTATTATATATTTTTAAAGTTACTTGAAATTGTTACCTGCACTTCAGTTGATAGCACCGATTCATTTTCTTGTGTTGCCAGCTGTGACGCCGGGTTTCTAATCTGAAGCTGGACAAGCTCCACTATCTTTTTCGACCTATTGGTTGCCATTTTCAACCTAAAACAGAAATAGTTAATATTATTCCTCATTTACAAATAAAAAAATCTACGCAGTATTTAGACTAACAATGACTTATCATAAAATATTAATAGGCACTGAAAAAAGTTCGCATTGAAATACATAAATTTTTATTCAAACAAAGACTTAACTATAATTGCGTCTCCTTATTTACAGCAACTTTTAGTAGTAAACAGACTTAAACTTGAATGTTACAAAGCGTTACCTTTTATAAAGAATAGATTTTAATGTTAAACTGACTCAACTCATAATGGGTCTTGAAAAAATTACTACCGTTTAGTGATAAACTGGCATAAGATAGATTGTTTCACGTAATATATTATTAAAATTTGTAGTAAACTGATCTAAATCTTAATTTGTCTATATAAGATTATAAAATTTGATGAAACTTACCTTTGCATTTAGTCGTAAACAGACTCAACAACGATTGGGTCTTCATTCAATAAAATAATACTAGCCTCACTGCACAACTGTCAGACACAAACTGGCACGAGTCGTTATTCGACGGAAGCACGGCGCGAGATCCCACAAAATGAAAGAGACAGATATATTGCTGGGGCGGCAACATCGCGTTACATCAAAATTATTCAAACAGTATATGGTAGATGGCGCTAGCAGAAGCCTGTATTTATACGTAATTCAATTGTGACCTATCTATGAATAGGTCAGTGTTCCATTAAGCATGCGATATGCGTAACGTTGATGGCAAGTGTTACGAAATTATATTAGAATTAATTTGCCTCCTTTATGACGGTTCGTTGACCTTGAATATTAAATTCTAATGTTAATACGACGTTGTTGTAAATCTTGGGAGATGAGATTTTAATGGGTCCTTTATTAAGCCTTCTTTGTTCTTAGACTGTGATGTAATTTTAATTTGTTAGAATTTACAAGCTAGAAAAATTACATTATTCTTTAATTCACTTGTAACAAGGAATACGTTATTTTACCTCATGAAACTCTTTTGTCAATAAAGTTACACAAGCAAAAATAATTATAGACCATGTTAAAGTCTTTATGTATATGCAATAGCCTTGAACGTCAGTCAGTCAGTCAATGATGTTTTAGTTGAAGCATAAAATTAGAGTTAACGATTTTATTAAAAAGAAAAGTGATAAATTAATAGAAAAGCTACAAACTTAGATCCAGACATAGAAATAAATATATTTATATCGGTGGAGGTTATAAATAAATTTATAAGTCTGTAGAATTAACGTTTTATGTTATCAGGTCAACCTTACCTGCATGTCTAATATCTGTGTGACTAAATGATTTGAAAAATATTGCTGAATTATCTTTATCAATAAAAACTAATTCTCTAGACTGTGTAATCAAAATTGAACCTGAGATACGTTCATCAAAAACAATTTTATTTCCTTCCTTTTTTTATATCTTTCACGGTATTCTTGTTCCGTGTTTTATATGTAAACCCTATAAATAAGAGCCATGAAACATTTTACGGCTCGAACATCCTTCAACATGTGTTACATAAGGCGTTAATTTGAGCGTACCGCAGGGTACAAACTTGGGGCCGTCACTTCATAAGGTATATTAAACTAAATGTACGCAACACTCGTGAAGGTTTAGATGAATTATGGTACTTGACAAATAATAAACCATTTACTTTATATTTCTTTCATATGTTTATACCATTCCAACTATTCTACTTGCAAAGCACAATCTTTTTGATATTATGGTTTGGGTTGCATTTATAATAGGTGTATATTACTATAATCTTATGTAAAATTTGTAAGTT
This sequence comes from Anania crocealis, assembly GCA_949315895.1. Classification (NCBI taxonomy): domain Eukaryota; kingdom Metazoa; phylum Arthropoda; class Insecta; order Lepidoptera; family Crambidae; genus Anania; species Anania crocealis. Next base: position 1,730,648 of record OX438880.1, read on the forward strand.
GTTCTATTAATAAAATTAAAAAAACATCAGCTCACAGCTAGACGAAGAATTTAATAAAGTAAAATAATTATATTATTTAAAAACAAAAATGTTTTTTGGTGTGCTAATGGCGAAAATTATTATTTTTATTTGAGGACTTACAGTTGCAATTTAAATTGTTTGTTTACATTAGTTTTAACTATCAACGATTCAGATAAATAAATAAATAATAAATAAATATTTAAGACATGCCACACTGGGCCACACAGAGCCATCTAGTCCCAAATTAAGGTACTATTAAGTACCCTGTCGTATGGGGTACTAGACAACCGATAAACTTACTTATATACTTTTTTTTTTTGTAATTACATACTTATAATACATAGAAAACACCCAGACCAGTACAAACAGACATGTTCATGCACACAAATATTTGTACTGTGCGGGGATCGAACCCGCGACCCATGGCTCAGAAGCAGCGTTAACTACCGCTGATCCAAATGGTCGTCAAAAGATAGATCTGGGGTTGGTAATCTAATGACGTCAAAATGGCTTCCGACTAAACTTTTAATGCGTCTTGTAATTTCACCACCCCAATATTCTCCAACCAACTTTTTACTTCCTGCAACACAGGATTTCTTATGAGATGTATCTAATGACATTCATCTCAATGGTCGAAACTTGAAAGCACTGCCTCTACTACAGATACCTTGAGACACGCAATACCTTTACGACTCATGGGTGTTCTATCTAAAAGAGTACTGCCAGCAAAACTTGTTTTCTTTATGCTTAAAAAGTAGATGCTTGAGTTAAATCAGCGATTCTTCTCTACCATTGGCCAAACTGAAATCGCAATCCAGCCTGCGAGACGTGCGATCATGGATAGTGGGGTCTATATAGTTATTTAGCAGTACAAACATACAATAGGTAAAAGAAAGATATTAAAACTTTCATAAGATCGGAAAGGATTGTCCTTTCCGATCTTATGCACCGGGGCTTTGTATCAATTCTAACAGTTTCAAGTTACTTTCTAAGACTGACTGATTAACTGACCAAAAAATTTATTAAAAAAAACTCAGCGTTTGCTAGATTTCTGATACTATGCTTGCGTAATAAAGACAAATTCACTAAGTCCATATTTTATTTTATTTTTTAAGTAGTCATAAAAATAATGGTTTTTGTGAATTCCGAAAAAAAAAAGATTTTGAAGATTTTTTTATTCAGTAAATGTATTTACTGCGTTTGTGGGTTTTTAAAAGGCTTTAAGAATTTTATTTTGACAGTGTCAAAGAGAAAATGACGTTTATTGACAAAATTATCTTTTGGTTGATTTTTATTTTCTCCAATCAAAATTCGTTACTCATTAAATTTTTTCGACCACGAAAGTTTGTACAATATTTTTTTTGCTCTGACTAATCATAATTTTATAGCAAAAATAATTGAAATCAGTGAACAACGTTTAAGGTTATTTTAACAGAGTTTACTTACAACTTTCCTCATTTACGTCTTTTGTAAACATTCTTATTTTGCTTTAATGTTCCTGAGTTTTCACAAAAACAATAATCACTATTCAGTTCTTAATGTCAGACATTGCGTAGGTATCACATTCCTACGAACAATTCTAATGTCAAGGGTCACACCAAAATGTCGTAAAACATTTCATGACGATTTTTCAGCCGGTTCAGGTGGAGTGCTAAGAAATATTCAATTTTGGGTAACCACTGGGTTGCACTTAAGCAAATTGCCGCCCTATTTATTAGCCGATTCAATTAAGATGGACCCGAGCCAGACGACCTGGGTCGTATATCGAGTGTAGTGTTACTGATTCGTGATGTCTCGAGAGTTGATTGGGTAATTGGATTTGGTTTGAAGTTTTAGCATTAAGAAGTCATGTGATCTGTTCTACGGTTAAAGTGGAACTATACTCTCTAGTTCTGCCGTCATACGGAAAAAGGGCGCTTCTACATACAATTGAAAATGGAGAAAAAAAATATTTAGTGATTTTGAAATGAAAAACGTTGCTGTCTAGTAGAATATAGGCATTTTAATAAATTTTCAATTTGAAAATTTGTATTATAAGGTAGGCTATCAGGACCTAAGAATTAAATTAAATTATATAAATATTATTTATTAAAAAAACGCGATTTTCCTTTTCTTTTTAGTAAAAATAATCCAAATAAAACCGCAATACTTTATTGAAAAGGCACTTCTGGCTAGATACGTCTTTTTAACGTACTAATTTTGAGAACGCCTTTTCATTGTATTAAAATGTGATTCAGGCTAAATAAAAAAGGGCGTATTAAGTCATTTACTGCTTTTTTACTAAGTAAAGCAACACCAATTTTAAGACAATGTTTTTTAAACGCCCTTTATTTTTTAGTTTTTAATGAGCAATATTTTAAGGTTACGGATATTTTTCAGTCTATGATGGTTTGATAATAATATGAAAATAATAAATGCAATTCAATTGTATTCACCTTAAAAAATCAAATTCTTATTTATTACCCACATGTCATGTTTATATTATCATGAGTAGGAACCATAACCAAAATTTTGTTAATAGTAGTAGTTTTTTAACTAACATGGCTTTCATAATTAAAAATAAATATAAAATAATAGTCAAAAATATTTCTTTAACAATATTATTTATCTTAAAAAACTTCTTATTTAACTCAAACAGGTGTTTTTATTACACACCCATTGTAATTAAAGATCTAATTCTTATATAATAATGGCTTACTCTATAAAAAAAGTTTTGTGTCTAAAAGATACTTCTCTAACAATCATTAAAATATCAATCGAATATAAAATGTACTCAAGACTACTTCTTTACCTCTGAAACAGACATTGTAATTAAAGAGCTAACTCTTTACAAATATTACTTTCTCAATAAAAATAAACTATGTCCAAAACATAAATTTTACTTACTGTTTTCTTGAGTTTACGCGAACACTATACATTGAAATGAAAGATAGTTTACGGATTTAGAACGCGTTTATTTTTGATTTAACCCGACGTTTCGAACCCTTTACAGCGTTCATGGTCACGGGTAGACTAAGGTGTTATTCGTCTTTAAGATGGTAATTTGAAAAAATGTTTAACTACCGCCTCTAATTTTTATCGTCAGTTATGTTCCTTTTCACACAAAATGAGCTAACTGTGTCCGGAGTCTTCGCAGTGTTGCCATGGTTTGTGGACTTCAATGATGATAAGACAGGGTCCCAAGCAGCTGGTAAATTCCAACCATCTTCTCTATTGAAATTAGGATGTTTTTTAATTTCTATTGCTTCGCGTATCATTCTAGGTACATATCGGTTTTCCTTAGCAAGAACTTTAGGTTTATCAAATCTAATGAAATGGTTGGGCTTATCAAACGCATGACTACAGACTGCAGATTTCGTTATACGCATGTTTTTCATATCGGCTATGTGTTCTTTTACCCGAGTACCTATACTGCGTTTAGTTTGACCTATGTAAGAGAGCCCACATTCACAGTCGAGTTTGTATACGCCTGGTACTTGAAGGGGAATGTTACACTTGACTGGTCGTAAGAATTGGTTGATCTTCTTCGGCGGCTTGAAGTAGGTCTTGATAGAAGCGCGCTTCAAGATGTTCCCAATTTTGTCTGTGACACCCTTCATGTATGGGAGTACCGCTGGTAGACGCTCAACTGTGGATGGTTTTTGACGGTCCGTGAAGCGGAGACGCGGTACTTGGAGTTTATTGAATTTAAGTGCTCGCTTGACATGCTGGAGTTCAGCATGCCGGTGGTGGTCATCACAGATCCGCTGGGCTCTCTGAAACAAAGTTTTTCCAACAGTAGCTAACTGTGAAGGGGGATGGTGAGAGTCACCGTTTAGGTACCTATCAGTATGAGTTGCTTTCCGATACACTGTGGTGCTCAAACTATGATCCGGATTCCTGATAATCAACACATCCAAAAAAGCTAACCTATTATTGGCCTCCAACTCCATTGTGAATTGAATCTTAGGATGAACAGAGTTGAGATGTTCTAAAAATGCAGAAACTTTATTAGATGGTAATATTGTGAAAGTATCGTCGACATACCTCTTGTAAAATCTAGGTATTACTGGGGCTGTGCGCAGGGCCCTGTCCTCGAAATCCTCCATGAAGATGTCAGCTATCACGGGGGACACAGGAGAACCCATAGCTACGCCATCCAGTTGTTGGTAGAAACAATCATTCCACAATAAATAATTACTTGTAAGACAATGTTCAAGTAGTTCTGCATATTCTAGAGGCATGTCATTTTCAGTTAACTTCTTTGTCATGATCTGAATGCAGTCTTGTACTGGTAGCGATGTAAACAAAGACTGGACATCAAAACTAACCATGGTTTCATTGTTAGATAGATTAAGGTTTTTAATCTCACTAACAAACTGGTAGGAATCCTTCACATAAGCTGTTGTTTGTCCGCGTAAGGAGGATAGGACTTTAGCTACGTGTTTAGCCAGAAGATAAGTTGGTGAGTCAATCTGGCTAACAATTGGTCGTAGTGGAGCATTCGGTTTGTGTATTTTCGGCAACCCATACATACGAGGAGCTTTCGCGCAGCTAGAAACCAATGAATTTACGTCTAGATTTAATTTTTCAGAATGCTTTTTGATCAAGTCGGTAGTATTCTTTAAAGCTTTAGCTGTAGTTGATTGTTTCTACCAACAACTGGATGGCGTAGCTATGGGTTCTCCTGTGTCCCCCGTGATAGCTGACATCTTCATGGAGGATTTCGAGGACAGGGCCCTGCGCACAGCCCCAGTAATACCTAGATTTTACAAGAGGTATGTCGACGATACTTTCACAATATTACCATCTAATAAAGTTTCTGCATTTTTAGAACATCTCAACTCTGTTCATCCTAAGATTCAATTCACAATGGAGTTGGAGGCCAATAATAGGTTAGCTTTTTTGGATGTGTTGATTATCAGGAATCCGGATCATAGTTTGAGCACCACAGTGTATCGGAAAGCAACTCATACTGATAGGTACCTAAACGGTGACTCTCACCATCCCCCTTCACAGTTAGCTACTGTTGGAAAAACTTTGTTTCAGAGAGCCCAGCGGATCTGTGATGACCACCACCGGCATGCTGAACTCCAGCATGTCAAGCGAGCACTTAAATTCAATAAACTCCAAGTACCGCGTCTCCGCTTCACGGACCGTCAAAAACCATCCACAGTTGAGCGTCTACCAGCGGTACTCCCATACATGAAGGGTGTCACAGACAAAATTGGGAACATCTTGAAGCGCGCTTCTATCAAGACCTACTTCAAGCCGCCGAAGAAGATCAACCAATTCTTACGACCAGTCAAGTGTAACATTCCCCTTCAAGTACCAGGCGTATACAAACTCGACTGTGAATGTGGGCTCTCTTACATAGGTCAAACTAAACGCAGTATAGGTACTCGGGTAAAAGAACACATAGCCGATATGAAAAACATGCGTATAACGAAATCTGCAGTCTGTAGTCATGCGTTTGATAAGCCCAACCATTTCATTAGATTTGATAAACCTAAAGTTCTTGCTAAGGAAAACCGATATGTACCTAGAATGATACGCGAAGCAATAGAAATTAAAAAACATCCTAATTTCAATAGAGAAGATGGTTGGAATTTACCAGCTGCTTGGGACCCTGTCTTATCATCATTGAAGTCCACAAACCATGGCAACACTGCGAAGACTCCGGACACAGTTAGCTCATTTTGTGTGAAAAGGAACATAACTGACGATAAAAATTAGAGGCGGTAGTTAAACATTTTTTCAAATTACCATCTTAAAGACGAATAACACCTTAGTCTACCCGTGACCATGAACGCTGAAAAGGGTTCGAAACGTCGGGTTAAATCAAAAATAAACGCGTTCTAAATCCGTAAACTATCTTTCATTTCAATAAATTTTACTCTTTAGTAAACAACAATAAACTTATCTTATCAACATTAATGAAATAATTGTATCTAAAACTTAAAATAATATAATCATAACCATAAACGCAAATATGACATCCATGTTTAAGTTGATATTTGGTTTCCATATCTTGCAGTTCTTTAATTGCTTTCCTCTGCGCTGGCGAATCTTCAAACACTTATATTTTCTGGGCAATCTGTTTTTTGTCAGATTTCGACTTCTGTAAGATTTCGGGCTCAAGATCGCGGTTTGTGGCTCCAGGCTCAAGTTCGCGGTTTGTAACTTCGGGCTCGAGTTCGCGGTTTGTGACTTCTGACTCGAGTTGGTGTTTTATGGCTCCGGGCTTGAGTTCACGGTTTGTGACTTCGGGTTCGAGTTCGTTGTTTAAGACTTCGGGCTTAGGTTCGCGGTTTGTGACTTTAGGCTCAAGTTCGTGGTTTGTGGCTCCAGGCTCGAGTTCACGGTTTTTGACTTAGGGCTCGAGTTCGTTGTTTAAGACTTCGAACTCGGGTTTGTCTTTTGATATACTAGGTTTAAGTTCGTCAATTGAGACTTCGGCTGACTTAAGGACAGTAATGTTAATTGGCTGTGAGTTAGGGATGAAATCCATGGAATAACCTGAATCTTCTGAACATATTTCTTGTTCTATACTTGAAAGTACATAATCCTTATCAAACACAGAATCATCTGAATTAAAATCGAAGTTAATATCATTAATCAATGATATGTTTTTCTTGGAAGACATTAGGTAAAATCAGATCTGAAGTGGACAGTGTGGAAGAGGCTTTTGGTACCATCGACGTTATTTTTGAACACCATGAAAGTCTTTTTTTAACATTTATCAAATCAATGTTAATATGAGATGATAATGAATATTAATATGAGAAATAGAATACCAACTATCTCAATAAGGCCTAATTCGCAGATAATAATAACAAATTTAAAGACTTGATATTTATACAAAGCTGTTGATAAATTGTATTTTATTATTTACACGTGTAAATACCAAAATAAAATTCATCAACAGCTCATACAATGTCCCCACCGAAGTGCTCAAGCCTACCCTGTATCAGGGTGATTAGGCCTTAGTCGACCACGCTGACCAAGTGCTGGTTGGTCGATTTCACACCTTTTCACATTTTCTCACGATGTTTTCCTTCACCGTGAGTCAGTGGTTTATATCCACACATAGATTTTAATGAAATCCAGAGGTGTGCGCCTGCCCGGATTCGAATCGCCAACCCCACGCATATGAAGCGACGTTCATGCAAGCTACCACGACTCAATACAATTATTTAATTGTAGTTTATTATTGACACGTGTAAATAATTAAATACAAATTATCTTTTCTATTTAGGAATTATAATTGGAATTATAATTTCTAGATACGAGAGATCGTTACAAATGCATAAAATATATGAGTATCTGGGCGCATCTGATGGAACATATTATTTACCGCAGCCCCCAATTCCCCGCACACACGCAACAATACTAAGCAGAAAAGACGCTACTGCCACGTACGCCTTACCAATTTTTGTAATACTTAGATGGTAAGACGCAACTACGCAGATGCGTCTTTTCTTCTTAGTGTCATGTAGTTACGCCATTTCAACCTATGAACATAAGTATATTTTATAAACGAATAAGACTCTTCTACTTAGTTACGCCTTTTCATCTAAGCAAAGTTCAGAAACGCCTTTTCAATTCAGTAATCCACAATACATTTTGTAGATAAGTCCTTTTTCGTTGTTAATAAAAGCAAGGGTATTCGTATTTCACATTAAAAAATACTAGTAGGTGCTCCTTTTTCTGCTGATTCCGAATCACTATATAACTCAATTTTGAAAAAAATTTTAGATGCGCCCTTTTTCTGTATGACGGCAGAGTTCTGGTCAAATGTAATTGCAAACAAAACTAAACTAGTTATAAAGATAGATTTGGAAATTGTGAGGATAGGAATTTTACCTTTGTTTTTGATAAAATAAACAAAGTGCTCTTAATATTTCATATTATTATTGTACCAGCTGCATTCCTTTAGATTCCATCCTATGGCTACTTTATAAATTCTGATAAGTCGCTAGTAAATCATTACAAAAGCAGTAGGTACTGTCAGAAGACAACTTTCAACAGCATCTTTCCCCTACCATTGTTCACACTGCAATCACCGTCTGCCCTGACATTATGCACATTATTGTAAGTATTACATTATTTAATCTATACTAATATTATAAAGCTGAAGAGTTTGTTTGTTTGTTTGTGTGTTTGTTTGTTTGTTTGTTTGTTTGAACGCGCTTATCTCAGGAAGTACTGATCCGAATTGAAATTTGTGTTGGATAGTCCATTTATTGAGGAAGGCTTTAAGCTATATAACATCACGCTGCGATTAATAGGAGCGAAGCATCAGTGAAAAATGTTGCGAAAACGGGAAAAAATACTGATATTAATCGCGATCATAACACGAAGTCGCGGGCAACAGAGTGTTTTATAAAAACTAAATACTGCAGTCTGATAAAAAAATAACACATAATTATAGCTGTTTCCCCTTTTAATGATTTATGTTGGTTTTATGACAGAGTCAACATTATAATCCAGCCAAATTATATTGTCATGCAATAGTATATTCGTGGAATATTGTGTCTATATGATTTGTTTAGGTGTACTTAATATGCACTTTTGTGAAATAGGTGCAGATTTAGTCCCATCTTCTATGACCCTGGTTGTCTATCTATTTTTTTAATATCACTAATATAACCAAACTATTTCCGACATTTAAATCGCGATTTGACCGGTGAAAACTGGTACGAACCAGTTATTCGTTGACTGTTACAAATAAACATTCAGCTTTTCCATTCACGTCAGAACCAATCGGTACTAACCGGCAAGAATAGGACGGCTGTTGCGGAAAGAAAAAAAAAACAAAGCCGATACTGATTACGGGAGAATTGCTGGGTTCGATTCTATAACGGTATAGTGGAGCCAATCACCGCTCGCATTCTCGACCATCGAGCCTTGCAAATAGATGTTTGTGGGGTTATGTTGAGAGCCGAGATGGTGATGTTTGAATAAGTTTGGTGATTGGGATTTCTGACTACTCCCTCTGCTTCATCATCATCATCATCATGTGCCTATCGCAGTACACTACTGGACATAGGCCTCTCCAGTTGCACGCCACTTTTGTCGATCCTCGGTTTGATTTCTTACTACTCCTGCTTCATCATCATCATCAGCCTATCGCAGTCCACTGCTGGACATAGGCCTCTCCAGTAACACGCCACTTAGGTCGATCCTTGGCTTCTCGCATCCAGCTCCTGCCAGCCATCTTGCGCAAATTATCACTCCACCTCGCCTGAGGGTGTCCTACACTACGTTTCCTTCTGCTTATTTACTATTATTTATTGATTACTTGCATAATATAGATGTTTGTGGGCTTATGTTGTGTGCCGTGATAATCGCGTTTGAATCAGTTCAGCATACTACTCCTTTTTATTTATTATTATATATTGATTAAACCAAAACAAGCACAAATAAAGGTTCATGCTTCGCAAACTACTTTAGTAGTAGACTATAGTGAAAATTCATATTCGACGACCTCCGTAGCGGAGTGTGCCTATAATGAATAAAATTTAACAAGAACTAGGTATATTAAAGTTGTTGCTAAATTTTTGTGGTTGATCAAAATTAAGGTGTTTGGGTAGAAGAAATTACTAATTGGTCAGTGCTTTCAAACAAGTAAACAGTATTCTTACAGAAGAGAAAATAAGTAATTTTAAAAATAGTTCAAGTAACTCGTTTTTCAGAATAGCCACAATTGTTCAGGGCAGGCTATCACAACGAAGAAAATATTGATATCGTTCTAAACACGATTCACTTTAAATCTGAATGTGTTGTATACTTAATGCTGTTTTAGCATTTTTTCACCCGAAAATATTTTTTGCAATATATTTAAATTTTTTTACAGTTTTAAGCCTGTTTAGGTACAAAAGGAAAATCAAAAACTTATGATTAGTATCGTAATGACTGAATGTGATGTGCATTGCGTGAAAAAAGTGTTGCTAGGCGGCCGTATCAAATAATTTAGATTTTCTAAGTTCTTACAAAAGACAATAATTCTTACTTTTCACCGCGGCGTAGTGAGGGCCCTCACGTTCGCGCCTTCCGGGGACTACCAAGCTAGTGCTGGTTAGTGTTATGCACACTGGATGTTCAAGGGGGCGATACATAATCAGCTTTGGAATATAGAAAAGAAGAAAATAAATTTCGCTTTGTAATAAGGAAAAGATCTTTATCTTTATCTTGACATTTTTGTACTGGGCTATACCAAAAGAAAAAATTCGTCATTTGTTTTTTGTCTCGTAGATTGATATATTAAAATTTGAAAGATAGTTAAAATTTCTCCTTGTATATAAGAAATAAAAAATAACAACAAATAAGTGTAGTTTGAAAAAATAATATTTTAGAATAATATTCAAAGTGTTAAAATAATACTATATATTACTAAAATTAACGCCTCGTTAGTCTAAAGGGTTAAAAATACCGGGGTCTGGGGTTCGATCCCCGGGTCAGGCAACAACAATTCAACGGAATTTCGAATATTGATCGCCTTTTTTTTGGCGTGATAACTTAAATTTAATGATGGAAGCCTTATCCCTGCAATGGGATAATTGTAGGCTGTTACTTTACGTTTTTTTAAATTCAAATTAGACTTATACGTGTGTGTACCAGGTCTTCTAAAATGCCATTATTACTAAATAACCAATTTTAACTGTCAAAGTTTTCAAGCATGTTTTGATAGACACAAACACAAAGCTTTACCGACAAAATACGTTATTTAATAAAGTTTTTTCATATTTTCCCTTAATATTTCTTATCATACATTATTCGATCATCCCTCTATCCCGCAGGGAAGGGTGGAAGAATAAACGCCCCTCGCCTAGTGTCGTGTATTTTAATTTCCGTTCAAGTTGCGTCAAAATTTATATTTTATGACAAATCGTTTATGCTTGCTATCGTTGGGTAACGTCAAGAGAATAGCACCACCACATCTCTTCCTGTGGCTGTTGTAAGAGGCGACTGAAGGACTAAAAGACGGGAAACAGCGTATATGCTTTGCGACTGCGACTTTGGCCAAACATTTGGTGATTAATACAGAGGCTTAAATTTTTCTAACAAAGAGGTCTGTGTCTATTAGTAAACTGAAAATAAGGTAGTGCTGGTAAAATGTTCGGCTTCAGATTCGCAATAAATCTTTTGGGCTACACCTACTTGCCATAATTTTATCTGCTATAATGGTCAACAGACATAGTATCGTTTCTTATAATTTGATTTGTCATACTCATTGTTACTGTGTTATTTTACTATATTAGTCACGTGATAGAAACTTTGTTTCCCTTAAATTCAATTTCAATAACACCATTTATTTGGAATTAAATTCCTTATCGCGAAACCCCGCTAGACGGAAAAAATTAAGACCAAAAGTTGTAACGACACTTTTTGCTATGGTTGTAAGCCGTGCGGCGTGCGCGTGTTTCTCTGTCTGTCTCTATGAGAGAGAGAGAGAGAGAGAGAGAGAGAGAGAGAATGTTTATTTATTTAAAAATAAATTTAAAATAAAATTATTTTGTATTACATTTCCTTCACTAAAAAAGGAACTTCGTTCCATCCGGGTGTCCCTTGACACCTCTCAAGATTTTATTTTATTTTGTTATCATCATTGTAAGCCGTAAATAACATTATTATTATGGTTCGGGGTGCAGATCGGCCACCAAACATCGTTCTGGATGACATTGCATTACGGGTTGTGGATAGCTTCTGCTACCTGGGTTCTACCACAGATTCCAAGCTTTCTAACAGCAAGGAGCTCGACACTCGTATTGGTAGAGCAGCAACGACGTTCGAAAGGCTTTCTGCACGTGTTTGGAAGAACAATAAACTTTCCATTGCCACAAAAGTCCTTGTATACCAAACATGTGTACTTAGTGTCCTCCTGTACGCATCGGAAACGTGGACTACTTACACCAAGCAGGAACGTCGTCTTAACGCCTTCCATATGAGATGTCTGCGATCTATCCTGGGACTTACGTGGGAGGATAGAATGACGAATGAAGCTGTTTTTGCAAAGACCAACTGCAACAGCATTACATCAATTTTGAAACAGAGACGACTACGCTGGCTGGGCCACGTCTTTCGGATGGGCCCTTAAAGACTGCCGCGTGAGATCATGCTTGGACAAATCGCTGATGCCAAAAGACCCGTAGGCCTCCCATGATGAGGTTCAAAGATTCCTGTAAGCGGGATATGGAATCATTCGGCATTAATGCTCAAACTTGGGAAAAACGCGCGAGCATGAGACTTGAATGGCGCCATGATATTTCCCTCGGAGTGTCGCAACACGATGAAGCCTGGCTGGACCACCTAAAGCAAAAGAGGCTTCAACGCAATGCTGCCCCTCCCCTTGACACCCGCTTTATCTGTGACAACTGTGGCAAAAAACGCCGTGCTGCTATCGGACTCTTTAGTCACCGGAGACGATGCAACCCCCAGATTAGACCTCCATGATACTGTAACTATCATCTGCTAAGATGCTGTGGCCATAAATATATCCAAATTGCTTCTAGAAAAAAATCATAAAATCAATTTAAACTGAACGATCAATAGGTTTAGGTTTGGTTAGGTTAGGTTAGGTTAGAACATGAACCCGCCCTTCACTATAAGGAGGGAAGGAGTTTTGGGTCTCCTACCGGGCGCGTCCCCAGGTGGCGGATAGGGGAACGCCCTCCAGATATGGGGGGTACCGGCTTCGGCCGGCGCGGACCAAAACCCAGTGGGGAAGGGGGGCGCACTGAGCGTCCTCCTTATGTCGCTCCTTGCACTGCTATGTTCTGCATAGTAGTGCAAGGACGCGGCTTGGGGGGCAAACCGTAATCTGCCCTTTTCAGGGTGGACCGGGGGCTCTGTTCTGTCAGGGCCGCGAGGAGTCAACCTCTATAAAAAATCCCCAAGACCGAGCCGATCTGGTCTGTGTCGGCAAGGGCTCTGCCCTATGGGTGGAGTGGATGGCGGGAGATGGCCATCCGCTAGCAGCCACGATGATGTGTGGAGGGGTTGCTGCGCCCGCAAGCAGCGCCTAATATGAGTGAAAAGAAAATACGTTGCAGTCTCCAGGCCGGTAAAGCCCCTTCACGGGGACAATCCGGACCCGCCGCTCCGGCCGCGGGAATGCCCCACGTATCTGGGGGGGGCACTTCTCACTCACTGGGTGACAAACCCAGAACTGGACAGGAGTCAAAGAAACCTGTCGAGACCTCATTTGAGAGCCGTCTGCGAGGCATGTTTGGCCCGCCGAAGGCTAAAGACTGCGACCCTATGAAGGCGGCTGCGAGTCCCGTTGCCAGTTCATCTGGCCACGTCGCTCCTTCTGCCCGATCTACGGTCGCATCCCGGACTGACGCAATGGACGAAGGTGTAGTCGACCTTACAGGAGACTCTCGAGCGGGTGCCAAGCGCCGGACCCTCGATGACCCTGAGCTCGATCTCGCCGACGACCTTTTTACCGACGAAGACGACATGAGTAGCGACTCTTCGCAGGCCAAGGTGCCGAAGTTGGCACGCGGCCGCAGAGGTCGCTCCCATACCCCTGGACCCTACTCGACAGCTAAAGCCAGAGTAGATGAACTGGAGCGGCAGATAGATGCTGAGCGTACGATCCGAGACGCTGAGGATGCACTCGAGTGCTCCTCGCCAACCTCGCTCCCGGACTTTGCTACGTTTTTAGCATCCCAGAAAGCGGCAAGACAGGCGGTGCCACGCAGCGCTTCTCCAGCGGTATCAGACAGTGGCACTCTCATCCCGGACCGGCCCTACGCTAAACCACCAAGCGAGGGCCCTTACGTGAAGCCAACCAGTGAACGGCCTGAAATTAATGCGGACATTTACCATCGCATAGTCCAGCAGTGCGACCAAATTATTCGGGTCAAGGACACCTCTGGTCACCTTAAAGGTACGCACCAGAAGATCCTCAAGGAGGCAGCGATAGCGATTCGCGGCGATGCATGGTCCCTCTGTGGGAGGTCCCGATCCAAGGAAACTTACTACCTGGAGCAGGAGGTCGTCGCCCTACGAGACGAAGTCCATGCCGCAAAACGCCGCGAAGCGGAATCACGCAAGAGGGAGGAGGAGGCTCGAAAACGAGAGGAGGATGCGCGCAAGGAGATCACCAGGCTGCGCGAGCAATGTGGCGAGCTTGCCAGTGCAGTCAAACTGCTGAAGACCTACATGCGCGAGGAGCATAAGGGCGAAGATTACCACGAGCCTCATGTAAGTGAGGCCGAATCCGTGTGGGGTTCTGCTGCCCAAGAAACCGAAGTCAGGCAGGCGACAATGGAGACCACCGCTGAGGTCCATACTGAGCCTGCTCCACAACCTGTATTGCACGGCGGCCATCCGGCCCCGACTGAATTAGCGGACGTCATTGCCCGCGAAGTCATGAGTCGTGTTGGCCGGATGATCGACGCTAGGTTCGACGACCTCGACGACCGCCTTCTGCCTAGAAGAATCGTACGTCCGCCGCTGATGTCCGATGTCCAGACGCCTCGCGCTCTTGACTCAGCCGCGGAACCCGTACCCAAGAGGCGAAAGAAGAGAGGGAAAGGAAAAGGCCCTTCTACTGGCCAAAACCTCGTTCCACCACCACCCCCAGTGCATACTGCTGCCCTGCCTTCGTCCGAGTGGACACAAGTTGTGAAGAAGGGCAAGCAGAGGAAGAAAAAGAAGCAGGATCAGAACCCGAGCTCCCAAGCTCCAGTTCCACCTGCCTCAAGACCAGCCAGGGCTCCTCCGGCCGCTACGTCCAGCGACAAGAAGAGCCAAAATCTCGGGAACCCTTCGAGGCTCCGGGCGCCGCGGTCAGCCGCCATCGTCCTGGAGATACAGCAGGAGGGCATTGACATGGGTTGGTCCTACAGCCGCTTCCTTAAAGCGGCCAGGGACACTATAAATATCTGGGAGCTCGGTTTGGCCGGACGGATTCGATTCAAATGCTCCGTCCCCACCGAAAATCGAATCATCGAAGTTGACGCACTGACGGGGCAATCGATGGACGAGGCCAACGAGAAGGCTGACCTGCTGGCCTCCAAGTTTGCCGATCTTGCCCCACCAGAGGCCTTCAAGATACCCGGCCTGTGAAGTCTACGGACATCAGACTTACAGGCCTGGACGAGTCAATATCGCCCGAAGACATCATCGAGGCGGTATCAAGAAATGGAGAGTGCAAACCTGAGCACGTTCGTGTAGGTCGAATCAGTCGTGGCGGATTTGGTGGCAGCGTAGTCGTTCGCTGCCCCGTCATGGCTGCTAAGAAGGTGGCCAATAGCAGGAAGATTGTTGTGGGATGGGTACGCGCCAAGGTTGACCTTCTAAGGCCTCGACCCATGCGCTGCTCAAGATGTTTTGGAGCTGGCCACGGGCGCGCGACGTGCCGCGCGGTTGTCGACCGCAGCGACATTTGTATCCGCTGTGCCGAGTCAGGCCATAAAGCTGCCGGATGCACGAAAGAGATCCGCTGTGTGCTCTGTGCAGAGGCGGCGATGCCGGCGAATCATCGCGTAGGGACAGCCAATTGTCCCGCCGCGAAACTTCATCCCAAACCGCGACCCCAGGTTGAAGACCCTGTCGAGGGCTCCCAACGGGCGCGAGCGTCTAGGAGTGCAGACGCGGGGGCGTCTGCACCCAGTTAATAGACCGAGTGGGCGCGCGCGGTGTACCCGCGCGCCTCTCTGAGTGACTCGGGCAGTTTCAGTCTGCCTACGAGTGGGCCGGTTGCGGCAGTGCGTGGATGCGGGACGAGTAGAATCCATATCGGGCGCCTTGTTCCAATTCTAACATGCGCGAGAGGTACACGGAGGTTAGGTTTAGTGGGTATGGTCCGTTAAATAGGACGAGTCCCACACACCCCTGCGACGGCCCCCGCTGTCGCAGGCAGTGCGTAATCGCATTCCCCCTCCTAAAAAAAAAAAAAAAAAAAAAAAAAAAAAAAAAGGTTAGAACATGAAAGAGAACGTAAAAACCAAGCGAGCGGAGCGAACGTGCCGCGTCAGTGGCCGGCGAAGTGCCAGAAAGCCAATCGCTTTTGAGGACAAAGAATCTTTTGAAAAAGCTCTGAAAATTACTAAATAAGTATTTTGATGACAATATTTTTGTCAGTTCATTAAATAAAAGACCACGTTTAACTTTTGATGTGAAACATCTATAGGCGCACGTGAGACCGATTTCTGGCGTGGCGACACGTCGCCACGCGCAATCGACTGTGCGTTTCTCTCTCACTCGATCCGGCGTTAAGCCATCTCTTTCGCTCCACTGAGCTCGCAACTTAACCAACTTAACCAACTTAACCAACTTAACCAACTTAACCAACTTAACCAACTTAACCAATTTAACCAATTTAACCAATTTAACCAATTTAACCAATTTAACCAACTTAACCAACTTAACCAACTTAACCAACTTAACCAACTTAACCAACTTAACCAACTTAACCAATTTAACCAATTTAACCAACTTAACCAATTTAACCAATTTAACCAACTTAACCAACTTAACCAACTTAACCAACTTAACCAACTTAACCAACTTAACCAATTGAACCAATTTAACCAATTTAACCAATTTAACCAATTTAACCAATTTAACCAATTTAACCAATTTAACCAACTTAACCAATTTAACCAACTTAACCAACTTAACCAACGTAACCAATTTAACCAACTTAACCAACTTAACCAACTTAACCAACTTAACCAATTTAACCAATTTAACCAATTTAACCAACTTAACCAACTTAACCAACTTAACCAACTTAACCAATTTAACCAATTTAACCAATTTAACCAACTTAACCAACTTAACCAACTTAACCAACTTAACCAATTGAACCAATTTAACCAATTTAACCAATTTAACCAATTTAACCAATTTAACCAATTTAACCAATTTAACCAACTTAACCAACTTAACCAACTTAACCAACTTAACCAACTTAACCAACTTAACCAACGTAACCAATTTAACCAATTTAACCAATTTAACCAATTTAACCAACTTAACCAACTTAACCAACTTAACCAACTTAACCAATTTAACCAATTTAACCAATTTAACTAATTTAACCAATTTTACCAATTTAACCAATTTAACTAATTTAACCAATTTCTGGAAAGTTGCATGTAGATCATTTTTCGAAAAATAAGGCCATAAAGAAGTTTCACTTCTTACGTGTGTACACTAGTACACGCACAACTTTTTTTGATGAATTCTCGAAAAATAATTTTCCAAAAGTATCAAAACGTATCTGAATCAACAAGTGTATATCTACACTTTACAATATAAATTATAATAGAAAGTCAAAATATCAAGATATGATATTTTTGCAATTTAATTAAAATTATAATATCAGTATTAAAACTCGGTGGCTTAATGGTATAGCGCCGCGTCCGGTATGCTGATGCATACCGGACACGGGGCGTCTAGGCGCTAGTCTAGGCGCTAGTCTAGGCGCTAGTCTAGGCGCTAGTCTCAGGCGGAACTCGAACCCGCATCGATTCAAGTCCCGTTTGAGACATAATTTTTTAAGTTTAAATACTGATAAAACAGGCACTGTTTTAAAGAAGAAAATATTCAAATTATGACTCGCCTATTTTTGCAAAGTTCAAATTTAGGATTTTGCCAGACTTTAGATGGTAATTATTGAAATGTCACCTGTGTAATTACAAGAATTCCTTTTGATATCATCTCATGCATATTGTGAAAGACCTCAAAGGTCTGCATATAAATAATATTAATATTATTAATGACTGTTTCGTATAAAAATATCGTAACTCTAGTCAGAGAAGCTCAAGTACAAAATTCTTCATTAATGTATAATGAATCATTATTACTTATTAACATTTGCTGAGCTTTGGCCAAGTTTATTAAAGTAACGCTCTATAATAATCCCACTGTAGTACAAAGGTTTCCATTATTGAATTCAAGTTATTTTAACAATGATGGATACAAGCACAATTACCACGTTTGCCAAAATATGCGGGTTAGTGATCACAAACACGAGGAATGTCCGAATAGTCGAAAATCTTTTTGCCTGACCCAGGGATTGATCGAGGACCCACGAGATCTTAGTCTAGTATTTTACCCACTAGACTAACGAGGCGTTATGCGCGGTATATTGTTTAAATTGTTAAAAAAACACAAAACAAGTTTTATCTTAAAAAAACTAGTACAAATTTGCATTGTGATCTATATTGTTTCTAATTTAAATAGTTTGAAACACAAAACTCGTTAAATTTAATGGTGACGAGTTTTTTACACAGACGAGATGTTTGACAGAACTAAGTGATCTGATATTACTTTAGGATTGCTGAGCTGAAGTGGGCGGGACTGATTTCGGTTGGTGAATGGTTCTGAAATGGTGACCACGCACCTCACCAGGTGGATCGACGATCAGCATTCGTTGTTGAGATCTTCAAAAGAAGCATAAGCCCAGCAATGGTCATCGTTATGCAAAGAAGATAAAACATAATATATTATGTTTTAAAAGATCTCGGTCGTTCCTACCTACAACTATGTAATCGAGTTAAAGTATTACTATTTTTACAGTAATAATGCAAAAAAATCGACAAATATTTGGTCAAATTAGAAATATCCTATTTTGCAGATATAAGTAACTGTAGTGTATGAGCCACCTCGCCCCCCGCCTTAGTATATAAGCCTTACTGTAGTTATAAGTGAAGGATTATTAAACCGAACAGTGCGCACTTAACACATCTTTAATTTGACACCATCGTCCCACATTACATGGCGACCCTGCCAGTGCTGCCTTCTGGGCAGTGCTGCGCAAATTAAATTTAAAGAAATAGATTTATGGTTAAACAACATGAACACTAAGTAAAAATAAAATAAATTAAAAAGTGAAAGACTAATTATGAAGTGCGTGTAAAGTTAAATAAAAATTCTTATTTTAACATCGGACAAATATATTTAACCGGAAAAGCCGTAGTGTGCAATTTCAAGAAGAATGGAGATGGAAGGAAGTATTGCTGGCAGCTGGGAGATGATGGTGTCCGAAGGGTTGAGCTTTTGTTAGCGGCAGGGAGAGTTCGGGTCAAGATGGACAGAAGTGAATAATACGACGGATGGAAATGGTTAATCATGGCAGCAGGGAGTAGTTGGAGTCATTTGGCACCGTAGACAAGCGTAAGAGATGGCACTTGAAAAGCACGGACAGGCGCTTCGTCACTCTGATTTATGTTCGTATTAGAATTACTACATTATTAAATACCTACACGTAACTAGTGGTATGTGGTCTTATTTTTTTTATATTCATTTAAAATATTTTATTTACTAGACGGGTAATGGTTATGAAAACTTACTGAATTTAATAATTAACATCGCATTTTGTTGTCATTGTATTTTCAAAAGATAAATTTAAAATTAATGTGCTTACAATGATAAATGAAAGTTCTATAAATAGTAGTAATGTATTAAAATTAGAGTCATGTTGATACTTGTCCTGTGTTTTTTTTTTATCAATAGTGTAAAGATATTTATTCGACCTCAAAATTATTGTACCTATGTACTGTAATCAATCAACGTAATGCACTGTAACGTGTGTAATTAATTCTGTGAAATACTTATAGTTTACACCTTTTGTGTACTGAATTTAATTGAATTTAAATAAATTTAAATCTATATTAACACATCAAAATTTACGCCTTAAATTAATATTTTCTTAGAAAAAGTAATAAGTCATTTTTTTAGTGAGTTATTTACTGTCGATTTTAAAGTAAATAATAGTTATTTAGATTATTTTTTTGATATTACAAGTTAATAAAATAATAATCAAATTCTTTTGTTATGTATCTAAACTAGTATGCCTTTTATAAGTATGTGATTCTAATTTCATAATACCTAAGCTAACATTAATTATTTAATAAATTTAATTTTCATTCTTATTCAAAGTAAATATTTGTTTAAACACAAGATAACATATTTTTTGTTTGAAAAATCAATATTTTTGTGTACAGACTATTTTGAAATGTCTGTTAAACTTTTAACTACTACTGAGTTTTTGTAAAAAATCATTATTTCATAATATCTAAAGATAATTATTTACATAGCCCAAAAATTGATAATTTTGGTTGTTTTTTTTACAACATTCCAAATTGTGTATTTCCTAACTAATTACTAATATTTATGTTTTAAAATTTAAATCGGTAATGTAACTATCCATTTTAAAATATACAATAATATATTTAAAATGTTAATGTTATGTTTGTTAATCATAATGTACCTGTCTGTAAACCTGTTGAAATATATATATTAATTTAATATTTTCTTACAACAACAATTACGTACTTAATTCGTCAAAAAGAAAGTTTTGTCTAAAGGTTAAATTTAATTTTTGTTTAAAAAGTGTTTTAACGTTTTGTGATTTAGATTCAATTGAGATTAGTAGATAATAACTTAAGTCATGATGCAAACGTAATGTTTTTGATCTTAATGATAATCAACATTTGCAACAAACAAGAATCCATATGAAAGGTTGACTAATTGCATTTATACTTATGTAAAATTTTTACAATGTACCTTTAAAGTCAACAAGCTTCATTCCAAATTGTTATAATTAGAATCAATCTAGAGTTACGTGTTAGTAAGTAGTTTTTTCTTTGTTTTATGTTACGAAATTGTACCACATTATTTTGATGATTTTAATTTCTCTTTTATAAAAATATTTTTTTATTTCAAAAAACAAAACCAATTATGTATTGTTTTTTTTTCAATAGGGGGAAGGTGTAGTGTATGAGCCACCTCGCCCCCCGCCTTAGTATATAAGCCTTACTGTAGTTATAAGTGAAGGATTATTAAACCGAACAGTGCTCACTTAACACATCTTTAATTTGACACCATCGTCCCACATTACAAACATATGAAAAAAACTTTCTTACTATGTAGGTATTAGGCAATTGTAAGGACGCAAATTCTACGCAAGCTACTTTTTTTGCAGCTTTAATAACATTGTAATTGATTGGGTTTTTCGAACGCCTAGCGACATCTATTGATGGTTCTTGGATTCGTCGCTACGGCGCCGTATTGTTATTTAGGTCATATTGTTCCTTTTTTCCCAATTTCAAGTTTGGAATATCTATTTAATATAATAATTTTCTTTCTGGTTCGTTTCTAATAAAGGAAATAAGGGCTATTTCTTAAGATTCCTTCCATTTAAGTGTCATTTGTATGATCGATTACTTTAGTGAATCGAAACGCGTAACGGAACGTCATAACAGGAAGGATTAGGTTTTCTTTGGGACACTTGACCTGGGATCGCCGACCCAAATGGCGGATATATTTTTATAGTGGTTGTTAATAACAATCCAAAGATGTCAAGGGCATCTAATGTAACTTATATTTAAAAGTGTAATAGCAAAGCAACATGAGGTAAAATATATTGAAATATTGATTTATTTTTCACCGGTTGACAAATTTATCGTATGGCGTGGTTGTAAAATCGTATATATTTTGTTACAGAGGAATTAAGTAAATTATAGTTGGTGGACGAGGGATATGTTTCTGAAAGATTTCTAGATTTAATATTCTTCAGTAAACGTAAGTATTGCCTTGGAAAAGTGTGTTTCCATACCTCATGTTTTGTATTCAAGAGACAGGTTATTAATTTGATAAATTTCTTTTCAGATGGGTTTATATTTCAATTCCAAATTTATAAATTCTATATTTTATAGTTTTTATATTATATTTTAAATTCTAGTTTTTTATACTAGTTATTCTTTATATTTTTAGTTATTCATATTCTTTCATATTTATCTAATTCTATCTGGATTAGATTGTAATTCCTTATCAACATTTAACTTGAGGTTCTGTCCCTGATAATGAACATAGTATTTGTATGGAACGACTTGTGAAGTCGATATAGTTTTGGGTTTTCAACGTTGGGTTGTTCTTGGGGAACTGACATGGACTTCCATCCGGGAGCTTAGTAGCCACAAGAAGGCTCAGGACCTAACCAGGGATTCCAAGGGATGTTCTGAAGTGAGGCATTGACTGATCCGGCTGAGTATTCAACGTCTAAAGGTACCATCTTCTTTCTTTTCCTGTGAGGGCAGCTACTTGAAACCATAGTTCTATTTGAATGTTAATATATTGTAAAGTCGAGTCTTTATATCTGAGCTATTTAGATTATGCCGAACGGATAGCACTGATTTCAATCCCGAACCATTACACACACCCTGAATTAATTATGTTTAGTGTCATATCTCTAGTACTAATTGGTTAAAATATTATATCTTTAGCTACGTGGATTGTCTAGTTAATAGTAGTATATCTATTAAGATTAATTACTCAGAATGTGATAACAGTTGGCCATCAACTTAATAAATATATTTAGTAAATACTACTGATTGTTATTATTCAACATCCCGTAGCCAGTCGACAAGGTTCTTTATAAATTTCTGCAAGCCGGGCATAGACTTAACCTAGCCGTTTTAGTCCCATCTTGTCTTCTTATAACACCTAGAAGAAATCTCACCCTTGCACAATGGCAACGTTTATTAGAAATATAAACATACTAGCTTCTGCCCACGTCTTCGTACGCGTGGAATTTTTGAAAGAATGTACTAAAATCATCCCATGGAATAAAAAAATAGCCTGTATGGTAATCCACCCTATATCCATTTAAATTTCATTCAAATCCTTCCAGTGTTGTTTTAGCGTAATTGAATAGCAAAAATCCTTACAAACTTTCAGATCAATAATATTATTAACTCCTTGATTGTATGTTATTCCAGACACAATAAAAATCAATTGTTTTTGTGACCGCCGCGCCGGAGATCTTATGATCCTGTAGGAGTTCTGTAAGTCAAGCCGGGTTAACCATTTGAGTTGATAAATTTCAACAAAATTATCACAAAAAACATCTGCCGCCTTCAAATGTCACCGGAATTTCACGCTTCAATGCATTCCATTGACAACACAGCGTTGAGAGAAGAATAAATTATCAGAAGTGGGTTTGTAAGCTCCCCCGAATCTGATGAGTCGCACTCAGTAAGAATGTTGACCTTAGACTAATTGACCTCGACCTAGGTCAGTGATTCCCAACCATTTCTAGATCAGGGACTACTTTGATTTCGATTTTGTACGCAGGAACAGTGCCGTCAAGTTACATAAATTATAAAATACTTGTAACAACGTAGGTAATTAGGTACAGAATTATGCACTTTGCTCGTCTTTGTGAATCCAAAATCGTGTGCAGACCATAATTTCGTCTCTAGCGGACCACCGATGGTCCAAGTTTTCAACAAATTACCACAGCCTGTTGCTGAACTCCCTGTACAGACAACAGCACGTCAACATATCACAAAACGTCAAATTTTCTCAATTGGTATTGATTTCTACTTGATGGACTTAAAGTTGAAAATAATTCAATGACCTTAAACTTTTTGGGTAGGTTGACCTGCCGTTGTCAGTATATAAACTTGAATCGTATGTCAAAGTTACTTTTAATAAAAAGAATTATGATTATTTAAATGATTGGAACGTATCGCTTTAAATAATAATTGTCCTAGTTCGCACTAGTAAAAACTTTTTGCTAAAAAATATTTAAAAAGAGGCTGACAATAATGAACGAGGCGCTGCTTTTTCTCGGCACTGGCCCTTACTTGTCTAAAAGCAGTGGTAGGTTTAAATATGAGGACGTGTATAAGCGCCTCCTGGGGCCTATTAGCAGAAATAAAACTGATTTTACTGATGTTACAAGGACTACTGTTTGGGAAACTTTGACCTATGTGAATAAATAACCTTCAATGAATGTTAACACGAAAAACTTACGTCTCAAATCAGAAGTCTATAAGTTTGTGGGCGCAAATATTTACGGAAGTACCCCTAAGCTAATAATTCAAGGGTTTCTTGAAAACTTTACCTACGGATCTTTTTTATGTCTCGAGTGATGTCAATTTGTCTTTGAACCTGGTGAAATCAGGTTGTTTTCACTTATCTGAGGCCTAAACAAAGTCCCCGCTATCAATCAAAAAATTAGCTATTTCAATTCGATGCGATTATATTTTTGTATTATCTTCACCACGTTTTTGTCATATAACAGTCCACTGCTAGGCACAGGCCTCTACAAAAGGAGAATTATGTCATCATCGTAATACTTAGTGGGTTTGCGATTCTAGTTAGGCCAATGTTGGAGAGAAGATGTTTCTGGCGTCTTCTTCAGGCAGTACTTATTCAGTCGCCTATTACGACACCCATAGCAGGAGAAGCCTCACTGGTCTAGTGTTTTAAGTACCGGGCCAGGATGTCGTGGCCCTGAGTACGATCCCCGAGTCAAACAATAAATAGTTTTGAATGTTAGAACATTGCTAGGGTTTTTGATCATCATCAGCCTACGGCAGTCCACTGCTGGACATAGGCCTCTCCCAAGGCACGCCACTTTTCTCGATCTTGAGCTTTGAGCATCCAGTTGCTGCCAGCCACCTCGCGCAGATCGTCACTCCATCTAGCAGGGCGTCCAACACTACCTTTTCCCAGGGGTTCCGGTTTTGTGATCCTTAATGCCGTATTGGGCAAGCGTGGCGATTATGCCTGTACCCATCATTGCTGTGTGGTAACTTGAATTCAATGATGGAGGTTTTTAATTTTCTTGACAATCGGGAAATATTAACATTCAAAGGGAGATTGTCATGGCCAAAGCTCATGCGCTTTTATCCCATGCATGTCGCTGTAACATCAAACGATAACAACAAAAACCTCATGCTATTACAGCTCGTAAACAAGTCAAAGTAATGCAAACGATTACGGAAATAACGGTCCGTGTAAAAATGGAAAACAACAATTACTAGAAGGGGGCGGGGGAATAAAAACTTGCAGTGTTATCGTGACGCGTGCCATGCAAGGCGCGAGTTGTTACCGTCTCGGCGAATGTCGATTAGGACTTTCCGAAACTGATTTTTGGATGTGTTACAATGTTTACTTGTTACATCTTTGCAAGGTAACATCACTAAAATGTTTTAAACGTATCGTTTTTTGTTTGTTAAATATCGAGAAAACGACGGCCGTCGGTAAAATTTTTTTTCCTGGTAATATCTTGCGACCAGTCTCTAGACTATAAGAAGATGTTGTATATGCTGATTAGACAGGTAGAAATATCCCTCATTAGGAATATCTTCCATGTTGAATTCATGGCTTATTGCCGCCGAGTTCCTGGGTAATTTACTAAAAATATTTTTGATATTCCTTTATTTGAACTCAATCTTTTTTCCATTTAGGGATATTTTTAAATCTGAAGTCAATTAATTTTGAAACACATCCTTTTCAACAAAAAAATCAGAATCGTTTAACTTCAGTAAAGTAAGGCCTACATGCAATATTTTATAAACCATAATTTTTAACTAAATGAACTGCTTTGTTATATGTTTTTCAAAAGTGCAAAAAAGCTTTGATCAATCGAAATATGCCGAGATGGGAAGACACCAAAATGGTGTTGCCGCAGTTTATTTTCCCCTTTCTTCTATCATTCCCGTTCCGAGGGAATGACGGGAAAAAATACGGCCATTGTTTACTTATATTCAGTCGATTTATTAGTATCAGCTCGAAACAAACAGCTCGTAACAGGAATGTCATAATGAATTAGACGTAATGGGAAATATCACTGAATGGAAAGGGGAATGTCAATATTTTCGATACCTACGAGCATTTTGTGTGTTTGTATTGTAATTGAGCCGGCGAAACATGTGAATTAAGCTGTATTTTTTTATAAACATTGGGCTTGCTCTTGACTACATACTTAACTTTACGGCTAAGAAGAAGCCTAAGATGGAGTAAGCTTACCCAGTGGTACTGGTTCTCCAACTCACCAGTGGAACACAGATGCACTGTTTGGCGCTGGACTCCGGTAGGAGGGTGGTAGCACCCAGGCAGCCTCTTACGAAGCCTACCACCGCAGAGGGATCTTTTCGCCGTCATCATTGGTTAGAAAACCAAAGATTCCGTTGCCCAGGGTGGACCACTAGGAGGTAGCCTACCCACCACCCAAAAAATGAATGTAGGAGAATGAACAAACCTATTTTAAATTGATTCAAAAACCACACTGAAGATATATTCCTTTCTAATACCAAAAACTAATACCAGTGGTATTTCTTGTTATCTTCATTAATTTTCTATTCCTTCTAGTTTAGTAGCACAGGTATTTTTTCCATACCTAAAATTTTTTCCGTATTGTTTTTGAGGTACGGTAGATATTAATTTATCATCAAATATGCTTTTGATGAATTTCCATAGTTGAAGCATGAAATAACTTACTCAAATAGTTGTTATATTAATATACTTGTGGTATGCGGAAACTTATAAGTGTTCTTCTAATAATGACTTTAGTTCCGTTACTCAAGTATAACATTAATAAACTTGACTGAATCTCTCACTATTGGTACAAGAGGCCTTGTTTATTATTGAGACAGAAAGTTTGTACACATAAAATAAGCAACGTTTTGATCATAATCACTTGGCTACCTTTACCTGGCACCATGTATACTTGTATTGCCTAGCTAGTGTTAGGTTGGGTGTACGGGATATGAAATGATAGATTCGGATTCACCAAAAATTCTGGTTTATAAAGTAATCAATCAAATATATAGGAGCTTAGCCTACGTCATAATAGCATACTCTATATCTTCAAGGAACAGAAAAAAAAAAATTTTTTATTTTATTTTATTTTATACAGGATGAAATTTTCTCTTTTTTTATTTTCTCTTCGTACCTTAACAGGCTTAGGATCGCAAAAATTGAAAACTATGTTGCGAAAAATATTTTCAGGTGACAACTTGATGTAGTGTGTGAGTCTTCTCACCCCACATTAGTTATGTATGTTAGTATATAAGCTTAGGTTAATCCATTTAACAGGGACATTATAATCATAACGTGCAACGCATTAACATCTTTTATTTCGTATCCCGGCGTCCCACATTGCATTTTGCATTGCATTGATTTACATTTTTAACTTCATAAATGGGCTTCATAAATTATGTCAAACTCATCATTCGCACACAGATCCACACGCAAAAGCTAGTCTCACCTTTTCCAATCGCAACTTCTCACATAGCTTTTAACAAACTGACGTTAGAATTTCCATTTGCGTCCGAACTATATCAACTATTTGTCCTATAGATAGGCTTTGATTTGTAAAGATAGTTAATTTATTACCTCACTCATCCTAACTAAACCCCACTTACAATGCCGACTGACACTTCTATTCCTTTCACCAAATCCCTAATGAATATGATTAGGGCAGCATCAAATTATACCCCTCACTGCCCTCCTTATTCCTGTCCCCGGTTTGCATGTCACAGTTAGTACACATAGATAGGGTTAAGTGTGAAATATCCGCAAAGAACTACATTCCCTCAGAGACTTGTTTAATAGACTACCGGAATATAGATTTCCTAGAAAGCATATAAAATACATTTAATTTTAATACTCTGATACCGTGATTGTGCATCTTGCATAAACGTTTGCCCTGTGCGTAGTCCGATTTGTGCTAAGCTAGAATACGCCGTGTTTAAAAATTTAGTGACTAGTAGTTAAAATAGGACCATTGTTGGGGCTTCAGCGGTCTTTGGAGGGAAATAATTAACGATTTTTCTAATTTACGTACCATATATTTTACGACATTTTTAATATTGTTTTTTACATACATGTCACAATGAAAAAGAATAATAATTGAGTCAAAGAGGATTTAGTCATAAAAAACTTTAACATGCCCCCGGGCGTTGAAAGCCGGGCTTTCAACCAAAACTTGACAGTGGGCAAATTGCTAAAGGCCCTTCGGATGATGCCAGAAGAAGACTTGATCTCGGCAACTCGAATGATTCCGTCGGGACCTGGACGGACAGCAACAATTCTTTCAAGCTTCCACTTTAGCGGAGGAATTTTGTCCATTTTTTGATTACAACCAAAAAATGCATCTTCAAGTCGTCTTTGCAGGAACGCCATTTAATCTGCTGCAGCAATTTTGCAACTATTCTTTGCTTCATCGAGCCCAACAATTTAGTCACAGTTGTTCAATCCTTTGGAGCAGTCGAACGTTTAATAGGATATTCCTGGAGATCACACTGCGTTAGTGAGGTAAACGGACCGCCAATATGCCCTGGCGTCAATGGATTGCAGTCTGCAGGATCCGAGGACAATGAAATCAGTGGTCTGGAGTTTAATATGGCTTCAATTTGCTTAAGAGCAGTGTTGAGTTCCTCAAAAGTCATTTACAATTCCCCAGCACTCTTTGTAAATAGTGTCTGACATATATTAATATGATAAACCTGACGTCAAAAAGCTACCGAAATGAGGAGTAAATGCAGGAATAAAATGTAAGTGTATGCCATCATTTGCCAACTCTAGCCCAATGGATTGCAGTTGCGTTGTAGGAACCTAGATAAATCATTGTATGCTCAAATATGCGAGGTGCCACTATCCGAATAAATATTAACAGGTCTACCTCTACGCGATATGAAATGATGCAATGCTAACAAAATAACTATTACTTGTTAAATCACCTACTAGTTCGAGGTAAAAGCCTTTAAACGTAAAACTAATTAGAACAGTTTTATTTAGTTTTCACTAATTTGCATTCACGTCCCTGACGACCAGCACACATGATGGGACACTGCATAATCGATACCCACATTTTGACACGGATAGCCATCGAGAACTATAGTCGCTGTTGTTGTAAGATTCCCATTAATGGAGTTACAATTATACCCTTGAAACGAGTAGGTGCACAGGATGCATTTATAATAACAAGCTTTAGCTAATTTACGACCACTTATAGGCCAATATTATTTTCGGATTGATGCAAGCAACAATTTAACTGATGTGCAGCGTGCATCACCTGCTTATGTTTAAAAATTAAATAATATTTGTAAAATAATTAGTGGACTGTATTAAAATAGGATTCTTTTCATCTCATAAGCAAAGTCTGAATTATAAGATTATCACTGATGCGCATTATTTGGTGTTTATCTTAGAAAACATTAAACTAATAATAACCAATACATACATTTCACAAGTGACTCTTTTCTGTGGTTTACCTATTAATTAGATAATGATTTATTTGAAACATTATTTATCCCTTTGAAAAGAGTCCTAGCGCAACGGTGTATTAAGTGATGTAGGTACGTACGTACACAAAAACAGTATTATTCTATTCGAGATTAATCTTTAATAAGTATAATGAGCCTCACAGAGTTTTTCCTCTGGTGAATTTACATTTAGTTCTAACTGCCAAACGCGTTAAATCGGTTTGCATGTCACCCTGTTTAAAGTAAGTATCGGAACTAATTATACCAATATTACAGAGGACATCACTGGACAGTTTAGAAGGATGGTTAATTGGTAATGGACCTGATGTTATCCAACCTAACTTTGTGTTACAAAGTACAGGTTTATTATTACCCAACTTTATTTGTTGCGTCCTTAACAAATCCCAAAATAGGTCAGCACCTATCAAAATATCAACTTCAGAGGGTTTAAAAAACATGGGATCCGCTAAAAAAATGTTTGAAGGAATACGTAAATTAGAAATATCTATTTCACGACATGGCACATCACTAGTAATTGATGGCAAAACATAACAGTGAATGCTAGTGATAAATCTATCATCTAGAGACTTTAACTTTACCTGACATGTTTTACCTACGTGCGAAGCAACGTTATTGATGCCTAATATCGATCTATCTACTTCATGAATTGGCAAATTTAATTTGCGACAAATATTTTCAGTCATTAGACAATGTGTGCTACCATTGTCTAATACTGCACGAACGACGTGTTCACAATTATTGTTATCATATAGTTTCACTTAAGCGGTGGACAATAATACGTCACGCGACTTTTCTTCGACGTGAGACGTAGCGATGCTTGCAGATAAAGTGATATTACTTTTATCACTCAAAGCGGGATCATGTAAACCACTTAACGACGAAGCTGTATTATGCTGATTATGCGATTCGTTTCTGATGATATTGCTCGCAGCTGGTTTGTAGTCAACAATATGTATTAACGTGTTATGACGACGCTTGCATATTTGACATCCTGGTTTTTTACAAGAATTGGCAAAATGACCAGCTCGAAAGCAGTTAAAGCAAACCTTGAAACCTTGCAAATCATTCAGCCGTGCTTCGTTACTTAATGCTAGAAATTGCGGACAATTGTTTAAAGTATGGTCACCCTTGCATTTATGACAAATCTTACAAGCATTATTCGTATTTGAATTGCTCTGAGTTCCTACCATAGTCTTAAGTTTAGGAGTCATTGATCTATTGTGTGAAGAAGACTGATTAATACTACTACGTGACAATTCTAAAGTTTCAATTAAGTCGGCACGATTGCGTAAAAACTGAAGACATTGATCAAATGTTACAGGCCTGTCCTGTTTCAAATGACCCTTGAACACTTCCCACTCACGATAGATATTGTAACTTAACTTTTGAGTGATAATATAAATTAAAAGTGTGTCCCATTGTTTTATAGGCTCTCCTAAAGACTCGTGCTCGAAGATTTTTACTAATTTGATCAATAAATTCCTTAAAAATAGTAGAAGTTTCCTTTGTAACTGCATCAAGACTAAATAATGCAGATACATGATTTTGAATAAGCAGTCTTTTATTATTGTATCTGTCACACAACAATTTCCATGCCAAAGAATAATTACTGGCTGAAAAGTCTATCGACTGTATGACTACAGCAGCTGACCCCTGTAGACATGAACGCAAATAGTGGAACTTATTTATTTCATCTATTCCGTCATTTAAGTGAATGAGGCTAGCGAAAGTGTCGTGAAACTCAAGCCAACTCTCATAAGAACCACTAAATTTAGGTAACTGTATGGTAGGCAACTTGACAAGATTATTATTATTGGTATGAGACATAATATGAGAACCTCCATCATTGCACTGAAGTTGTACTTCCTTGTTATGCGCATCTAATAAACCCTGAGCATTGGAAAATGACTTATAATAAATAGCCTCAAAGTTATCACGCTCTTTTAATTGAGATTCCATGTTCTCAGCCAAACATTCAATTTTGAGTTGCACCTCGTCATATTGTTCATACAAGGATTGTATCTTACCCACACGCACCTGCAATTCCCGAGCAGTAGAGTCAGATATTGGCTCTTCTACTGAATTTAAATAATTTGTAAACTGAGTTAAACGTCCCTTATAACTGGCTCGCCGCTTTACTAAATCCTTTTCCTCACTCATTTTGGCAGAACGAGGACGTAGATGTACCTAATAATCTGAAATCTATACAATAACAATAGCTTATTAACTGAGAATGATACAAATATATGTACTTATGTGTACATAAAAAACAAATGTTAAGTGGTTTACAATGCCTAGCACTTTCTAATAGGTGGTCTGTTTTACCTAATAAAACTTACTAAGTTTATGATTGTTACAACTTCATGTCATACAAATCAGGGTAAACAGCATGTATAGGAAAACTAAAGTAAATGAATGACTAACCTTGTCAATAGTTATTCCTTATACTACCTAACAGAGTGCTGGGCTATATAATTTACATAAGATACAACACACTTGA
Organism: Anania crocealis; assembly: GCA_949315895.1. Lineage (NCBI taxonomy): Eukaryota > Metazoa > Arthropoda > Insecta > Lepidoptera > Crambidae > Anania > Anania crocealis. Next base: position 1,762,196 of record OX438880.1, read on the forward strand.
CATCATTATAACATAAAATCGGAATCTTCTCATTCTTCCTTTCCTAGTTTTCCAAAGATCGGTACGGTAAAATCATCCGTTTTTCTTGAAGTTTCAGTTATTCTTGAATAACAGATAATTCTTATGGAATTCATATCCGGCTGCGATCTTGGACCATGTTGGGGCTTCAGCGGTCTTTGGAGGGAAATAATTAACGATTTTTCTAATTTACTTACCATATATTTTACGACATTTTTAATATTGTTTTTTACATACATGTCACAATGAAAAAGAATAATAATTGAGTCAATACCACGGCAATGATGGGAACTGGCATAATCACCACGCTTGCCAAATCTTGGTGAGTACATGATGACATGATGACTTAGCTTTAAAATTATTGGAATTAGTTATAAACCAAACAGTTTATGTTGTCTTACAGTTGCACATAGTTGTTACTAGGTGGCGCAAGTTAGTACTATAATAAATTCATTTTATACTCCTCTTCATGGTCGGTTATTACCTTGTGTCTGTATCTGTAACTCTGCTCTAATAATAAATCTTGGTTAAACCAAATAATCCTGCTTTACTTTGCCCTAAATCCTTCAGGTTATGGGCCCAGGATACGCGCAAAATAAAAATACGTTTTAATTTTTGGTGCGGAAGTTAATCTAACAGTAATTCAACACAATCGGCGTTCAAAAACCTTATTTGTCCAACATGGCTACGTCGTCATCGGCATCAAGTGCAGGAATCTCAGTCAATTTCGATAAGCTCAGTGGAATTTCAAATTACGGAAATTGGAAATTTTTGATGCGTATGTACTTAATACACGAAGACCTATGGGATTGCATTGTAGAGTCGGCGACCGGTGTCCCCAAGGTCACCGATGCGCGTAAACAACAAAAAGTGCTTGCAAAAATATGTTTGATGGTGCAGCCGTCGTCTTTTTCTCATGTACGAAACGCGCCGACTGGTCATGAAGCCTGGAGTAACTTGAAAACGGCGTATGAGGACAGAGGGTTGTGTAGAAGACTTGGACTTTTACGTACATTGTTTGGGTTGAAATTGGAACAATTTAGTGACATGGAAGCGTATCTCCTGAAGATCACAGATTTGGATCAACAACTACGAGATATAAATGCTCCATTGGACGATGATTTCCTGTCAGTGTTGATGTTAAGTGGATTACCGCCGAACTACGACCCACTTATCATGGCGTTGGAAAACTCAAACATTAAATTGTGCAGTGAAACAGTAAAAAGTAAATTATTACAAGAAAACTTACGGAGAGACTTTGACAAGGTGGAAGAAAGTGCGATGTTTACAAACCGGAATACAAAAGGTGTCAATAACAAACAATACAAAATCAAGTGTTTTATATGCAAGAAACCTAATCACTATGCTAAAAACTGTCCTACAAAAACAAAACCAATTAAAAATGATAAACCTGAACGGAGTGATAAGAGTGAAAAAGCGTGGAATGGAACGTTATTGACAGCATTAGCTGTGGATATCAACTCTAATGCATGGTATGTTGATTCTGGTGCGACTTGTCACATGACAAACAACAAAAATTTACTACAAAACTATGTTGTGGACACTCCACGTTCAATAACAGTGGCAAATAAACAGAAGATGCATAGTGAAGGACACGGTGATGTGGAATTGTTGTTGAAAGGACACACACAACCAACAATAATAAGTGAGGTTATTTATGTGCCGGGATTGTCAACAAACCTTATTTCTGTCGGGAAAATGGCAGCAAAAGGTCTTGATGTGCACTTTGAAGCAGAGAAGTGTAATATATATTGTGGGAAGAATCTAGTTGTTAGTGCTACCAAGGTCAACGGTGTTTACCAATTAGATACAACAAGTCAGCTGGCAAATACTACTGAGCTAGCTGCAACCTGTCAATCAATGGACTACTGTAATTCTTTGCAAGTGAACCAGTCTGTGGATCATGAAACAGAGGCTGTGAAGCTGTGTGAAGCGAAGCCATCCCAGGAGTTATAGCATCGCAGACTTGGTCACCTGAATGGACGAAGTATGAATTTACTAAAACAAGTTCCAGATATATCTACAAGAGCATGGCATCAAACATCAAACGACTGTACCATATTCCCCGCAGCAGAATGGAGTGGCGGAGCGGGCCAATCGGACAATAGTGGAAGCTGGACGATGCATGCTGCAAGACGCTGGAATAGAGCGAACATTCTAGGCAGAGGCATTGAATATGGCAATATATATTAAGAATAAATCACCAAGTAAAGCGGTGAGAGGTACCACACCTGAAGAAAAATGGTCTGGTAAGAAGGTTAATTTGTCTAATTTGAGTGTTTTTGGCTGTGTTGCTTATGCAATGATTCCATATGAAAAGCGAAGAAAATTGGACCCAAAGAGTAAAAAATATATTCATGTTGAATATTGTAGTGAATCCAAAGGATATCGACTGATTGATATAGATAATCCCTCTAAAATTGTGAAATCTAGAAATGTACAATTCTTAGAAGAAAAAATGTATAAACATGTGATATCTGGTCAGGAAAACTGCATTAATGATTGTGAGTTAGAACTTATGAATAATAATGTTGATATGAGTACTTTAGAGAATAATGATGGCACTAATCAACATAGCATTGACGAACTGTCTCAATCAAGCTCTTCAGATTCTAGCTATGTCGATGATCCTAATGATGTTACTTGGAATCCTGATACAACTATGGATCAATTATCAAGTGATTATGAAGAGAGTGCAGATCTAATGGTGGCCATGACAGTAGGGAATCACAGTGATAATGATGAACCACTGACAATACATGATGCTCTTTCAGGTCCAGATAGTGTACATTGGAAGGAGGCTATTGCCGATGAATATAAATCATTTGAAAAGAATAAAGCTTGGAACTTAACATTACTACCTGATGGGAAGAAAGCAGTCAAGTGCAAATGGGTGTTCAAAAGGAAAATTGGATCTGAAGGACAGCTTCTTCGCTATAAGTGCCGTCTTGTAGCCAAGGGGTATAGCCAGGAACATGGTATAGACTACACCGACACTTATGCTCCAGTGGTAAGATATTCTACATTGCGTATTTTGCTTGCCCTAGCAGTTAATTTAGACATGTATGTTGAACATATGGATGTAAAAACGGCCTTCTTAAATGGAGAATTAAAGGAGACTATATATATGGAACAGCCAGATGGATATAAAATCAAGGGTAAGGAAAACCATGTATTTAAACTAAACAAGGCAATATATGGGCTTAAACAGGCCTCAAAAGCCTGGTATGACAGGATAGATACTGTTTTGTTGAACCTTCATTTTAGAAAATCATTATGTGAGCCTTGTGTATATATCAAATCAGACGGCAAAGGCAATCTCATCATATTAGCACTATATGTAGACGATAATAGGGGTTAAAGTATGAAATTGCCGATTATTTTCCCAGTTTTATTTTGTTTATAGCTCTTAAGTATAGTCATATTATTGCGTAATTATTTTTGTATTGTATCAAAAACTAAATAAAGTAACTTTTGACTAAAAAAAATGCAATACTAGTGCCAATCACTTTAAAGGAAGTCGTTGAAAAGACCCCTTACAATGTGTCAGCTGACCTTCTTGCTTTAATTAAGTATATTTGTATTATATACTTTGATTTTCAGAAATTTAAATACTATAATGCGTAGCTTTATAACCATCTAACTTTCACCTTTGATTGCATCGAAAACGGTTCAGGCGTTTTTAAAAAAACTAAAAAATTGTTAGTATGGAAAAATGACTTTTCTCGATTTCGTCCATACAAAACGGCAATTTCATACTTTAACCCCTAATATTTTGATTTTTTGTAAGGAAACATCTGAGAAAAATAAGCTAAAGGAGGAACTGATGAGAACATTTGAAATGAAAGACCTTGGCCGTGCTACAAATATATTGGGAATACGATTAAAACAAGAACAAAATAGAATTATTCTTGATCAAAGTCATTATATACAGAAAGTATTAAAGCAGTTTAATATGGCCGATAGCAAGCCTGTAAGTACACCTTTAGAATGCGGTATAAAGTTTGAAAAAGGAGATCAAACTGATAATGACAATAGGTACAGAAGTCTTATCGGATGTATTATGTACATAACAGTATGCACAAGACCAGACATAGCTCATGCTGCAAGCATATTGAGCCAGTTTAATAATTGTCACTCTGAAATACACTGGAAGGCAGCAAAACGGATCCTAAGATATTTAAAGGGAACCATAGACTACTCTCTAATATATGAAAAATCCACTTTGTCAGTTACAGGATATGTGGACGCAGACTGGGCATCAAACCAACTGGACCGACGCTCCTATACAGGTTACGTTTTTAAAATAGGAAACTCGGCCGTATCGTGGGAAAGCCGCAAACAAAGGACAGTCGCCCTTTCAACCACAGAAAGTGAATATACGAGTATGGCTCTATGTGAAGGAGCAAAGGAAGCTACTTTTATTAGAAATTTTATACATGAATGTTTAGGCAAACATTTGATTGTGACTCTGTATAATGATAGTCAGTCAGCTCAGAAAATCTGTAATAGTCAAGCTAATCACAATCGAAGCAAGCATATAGATATTAGACATCACTATGTAAGACAAATAATAAGGGAAAAAATTGTAAATTTGGAATATTTGCCTACAGAGCGCATGACTGCTGATGTACTGACTAAACCTTTATGTAAAGAAAAACATTTTAATTGTATTTCAAATTTTGGTTTACAAACTGTTTAGTTTAAGGGCAGGTGTTGGAATTAGTTATAAACCAAACAGTTTATGTTGTCTTACAGTTGCACATAGTTGTTACTAGGTGGCGCAAGTTAGTACTATAATAAATTCATTTTATACTCCTCTTCATGGTCGGTTATTACCTTGTGTCTGTATCTGTAACTCTGCAAGCTCTCTAATAATAAATCTCTGTTAAACCAAATAATCCTGCTTTACTTTGCCCTAAATCCTTCAAAAATTAATGTATGTAACTTTTTATGCATTTTTCTTTACGCAAACAAATTAAATTAAAATTGAAAAATTCAAGGCTGTATACCGCATGAAAGACTTAGTTAACAATTAATATGACTTTAGCCATAATAAATAATTTATATACAACACTTTTGACTAAGCTAAAATGAGTATTTTTACTAAAGCTAGTACGATACTTTTTCACTATTTTTTCTTAATCAAGCCGGTTAAAACTCACTTCGCCCAGTGCTGCACTCTACCCGCGACATCATAAATCCAACATTTCATACGCACGCGATAGCCGCATAACTTACTAGCTATGGGACGTTTCTGACTAGTGTGACTTGATTTATTTTTGGCATGGCGTAATCAGACTGTGATGGAGATAATGCTGTGTAATTGGGATTGATAGTAATGATCGGTGGCGCCGCCTTGGTGGGGCAAATATAAAACTGAGATTGAACCACTATTGAATAAGTTTAAAATTATCTTTATTCGATTTTTTTTCTATTTAAGAGAACACTATTATTTATTTCAGTTTTTTCCAAACTAAAATATTTAATGTTTTATATTAATCTTTCCTATTTTTTTTATTGTTTTTATTTTTCTAAATTACTTACTAAACTCTGTTTTTTGAACTGGTCAAGTTAATAAAATGATAAGTTACTATCTTAAGCTTAAAAGTAAAGATTAGAATAGTCTTATATTGATGTTAAGAACCTTATTATGCGTGATAAAACAAACACATTAAGGTAGTTATCAATTTTTCAATTTTTTTTTCATTTAGAAATGTAGCGCATTTTTTTTCCAATTAAAACTGATAGCGTAAGAAAAAACTTACTTTTGTAAACTCAGACGATGTTTTCAAAGACTAAAGACAAACATTTTCAACTTCAAATACGATATAATTGGAGAAACAAAAAAAAAAGGAAAACAGTTTGCAAACAAAAGCCTGAAAATTGTTAAAGTTTTAACTCAAATTTTAATGTGGGTATAGTTAAAAGTTACCGCAAACCTTTTTTGTTATTCTCCTGGGTCGAATTTTAGTATGAAAATGAAAACATGAGTTTTAATTGAAGAGAAAGTTTTAGTTTTTGTGTTTTAAACTCGTTTGTTCGGTAGACTGCAAAAAAAATACGTAAAGTGTCAGTCGCCTTTAAATATTTTAATGAGATTTGGCTTTGAAGTATTTTTGATTCAATTTTTCCTTTGTACACTAACTAATAATTTAAATTTAAATTTCTTATCCCAAAGTATAGAACTTTTTTGGTGTAAATCAGAAACAGTGAAGGTACCACAAATACCAAGACGCGAGAAAACATATACAGGTCCTTATCACCTTCCAAATTTTTTATTTGCGTTAAGTATTTTATTTAGAGCTCATTTATGAAGTTAAAAATGTAGGTTTTATTAAACCTGAAAATATTTTTCGCAACATAGCTTTACATTTTTACGGTCCTAAGCCTGTTGAGGTATAAGAAGTATGTATGGGATGCGAATCGCGTAAAAATAGTGTTGTGAGAAGGCCGTATCAATTTTTTTTATTTTAGGTGAACGTTTTCTATGTTCTTTATCTTGACATTTTTGTACTGGGCTATACCAAAAGAAAAAATACGTCATTTGTTTTTTGTCACGTACATTGTTGTATTAAAATTTGAAAGCTGGTTGAAATTTCACCTGTGTATAATCTGTTTTTCTTTATAGAACAGTCTTGGATGGAATCAAAAGATTGTGGTCTACCATACCAATTTGGTCGTCAATATTACTTGTGATGGTAGTCTGAAATAGTGTAGTGTAAAAAGTTCTCAATCTTTGGGCGTCAAACGAGGCGACACAAGGACCAGCACAAGACGGGCAGAAGCGTCTTTTCTTCACTATTGACAAGCAAACCATACTTAGGGCTAAATCATCTTCCTATCAGTCCTATTGCTAACTGTAGGCTAAAAATGGTAAAGCGAAATAAGTTGCAAAGTTAACCGATTCCGTTTTTTTTGTAACCTTACGTGCCTCAAAAATAAAAATGACGGCATCCATCGCCAGTGCCTGCGCCGTCTATCTGTCAAGGAACTTTATTTGGAAAACGCTTAAAGGTACTCGGAAAATCGTAAAGATATCGTAACTAAAAATAACTACTCATATCAACAATCTCTAGAACCTTTGACAAAATCAAACTTCTAAGTTAAGACGCTGACATGAGCTAAATTCAGCTCAATGAAGATTGTTTTGCTTTAAGCCTATGGCTCGTATTGTTGCCAAATTCTATGTAGTTGTAATTCATCATATTTTGACCAGGTGGTTGTTTCCAAAACACGATTCTAAAAACTTTTCTCGATAGAAAATAATCTCAAAGTTGCCTCTGAAAATACATAAATTACCATTTTTCGCAGCAGTCCGTATAACAATGATAATAAAATTTTGCTATATTGTATATTACATGTTGCTTAAACAAATGGCTGATTTAGATTTTTAACAAAATGGCAATTTTAAATTGCACAACGAATTTTGTTGTTTGGCACTTAGGCCCTTGTATTCCATACGCTTTTTCTCTGTCACTCTTACGGGAATCGACAGTGATAGATGCGGCACGTTGCAAAGAAATTCAAAGAAAAATAAATTTGTGGGCGTATTCATTGCTCAAGGTCATCAGCTCCAGTCAGCGTCTTAACGTAAAAAATTACGATCATTTATGCTCTGCTTGTCCGGTTTTTTGTTTAAAAAACTGAATGATTCGCTGGATATTGTTACTTCTTCAAAGATACAAGTGAAAAAGTTTGAAAGTCACGTTGGCCGAATTCCTTTTTTTCGGCAATCATTTCATACACGCCTAGTATAGCATTTCGCACGCGATTTTACTGCGAATGCCGATGTGGATTTTGCCCGGCAATATGGTCAGTTTTATTAACAACTTGCATTTTTTGCAACTTCATACGCATGGAATTTTAAATTTGGAACTACGAGTATGTATCCCGCGGGAACCTTTTTTTTTTTGGGTTGAAAAGTGGCCAATGTGCTATACCAGCTTAAATCTTTTCTCTAAATTTTTTTGACAACCTTTTACCCGTTTTGATGTATATAGGATTTTTAACTTTCTTGTTGCATTTTTACACTTAACACTTAACACTTACGGGGTTTTGATATGATTGAGTACCAAAATCTATCCAAACCTTCGAATTAATAATATTAGTTGGTTTTCGCACCTGCAATAATTAGATAGTAAAAATTTTATTTATCATAGAAAAACTTCATTAATATCACAGTTGAATAACAAAAAAGTACTTAAATAAAACACTGTCTTTCAGTACCTATAATAGAGTCATCAGTCATTGATCATAAATTAATTTATAAAAAAACATCATAAGGGTTAAAAGATTTAGTATTCATACCATGTACAGACCACAGCACGTAAACATACCACAAAACGTCAAATTTTCTCAATTGATATTGATCTCTACTTGTTGGACTTACAGTTGAAAATCAATTCAATGACCCTTAACTTTTTGGGTAGGTTGACCTGCCGTTGTTTGTACCTTGATTTTCACACCCTTATGTCAAATGGTTGCACAAAGCTGTGATTTTTCTGACGCTGATTGCTATGTCAAATAAGTAAATAAATAATAAAAAAAGTAAAGTAACAGCCTATAATCATCCCACTGACTGCAGGGAAAAGGCCTCCATCATTGAATTCAAGTTACCACAGCAATGATGGGTACTGGCTTAATCACCACGCTTGCCAAATGCGGGTTGGTGATCACAAATCCGAGCAACGTTCGAAACTTTTCTTGTTGCCCGACCCGGGAATCGAACCTGGGACCCCGAGATCATGGCCCGGTATTGAGACCACTAACCAACGGGGCGTTATATAGAATAAATAATAAATAAATAAATATTTAATACATGCCTCACTGGGCCACACAGAGCCATCTAGTCCCAAATTAAATTACTATTAAGTACCCTGTCGTATGGGGTACTAGACAACCGATAAACTTACTTATATACTTTTGTTTTTTGTAAATACATACTTTTAATATAGGTATAGAAAACACCCAGACCAGTACAAACAGACATGTTCATGCACACAAATATCTGTACTGTGCGGGGATCGAACCAAATCGAATTTGGGGTGGTGGGTCCACCCTGGGCAACGGCATCTTTGGTTTTCTAACTAATGATGACGGCAAACAGATCCCTCTGCGGTGGCAGGCTTCGTAAGAGGCCGTCTGGATGCTACCACCCTCCTGCCAGAGTCCAGCGCCAAACAGTTTTTCTGTTTACCGCTGGTGTGTGGGAGAACCAGTGCCTCTGGGTAAGCTCGCTCTATCTCAGGCTTTTTTCTTAACCGTATAGTGTTGTATGTAGTCAAGAGCAAGCCCATCATTTATAAAAAAAAAGAACCGGCGACTCATGGCTCAGAGGAAGCATTTACTACCGCTGATCCAAATGGTCGTCACGTAGCTGGGACAACTTATCAACGCTGATTTTTTATCTAGTTTTTTATAATTCGTCAAAGGTTTACACCAAAAAAATCACGTTCAGAAACCTTGACCAATCGCCGTACACATTTAATTCACGAAATGCTAGTCCTTATCTAAAATCCGCAATGCAAAACCGATTTATAAGACCGGATTAAAAATGTATGCTCAAAAAACACGGGTAGAACTAAGCGTGCCGTTTCCGTTACATATTCATTTTTGCAATGCGATAGATGTTGGTGGCACGTGGAGGTTATACAGTAGGCTTACTGCAGAGATACTCGCACGCACTCATGGATAGAATGGCATGCATAGCCTCGCCCACGCTTAAATACATTCACCAATACAAACTGACTTAAGGAAATAATTCATCTATTTTACCCTACTGCGTCAGAAGGAGGGTTATGTTTTTCGAGAGTATGTATGTTTGTATGTATGTATGTACTCGTATGTAAAATAATTATTTGGATCGCTCTACAGCCTTATCGGCACGGTGGATTTTAACTATAAGGTGTCGTAAGATTTGTCTTCACTGTTGGAGGCTGTGAAAAATCCGGAATGCGGAAACGGGAAAAATTTGGATAGCGGTTCTCCGAGTCTATGGTACGGGTATGGCGCTGTCCTCGCTGTATCCACCGTAATTAACTAAATAATTTAAAATAGAACAAAAAGCTTGCTTGAGTTTTTTTGTTTTATTTCAATAGTTGCTACCAAATTCTTGTGTTACCTTCGTTGTTTCTGATTTCCACAAAATAAGTTCTTCTTGGTGATCAGTCTCGAAAGAATGTTAAGCAACGCTGGGAGCGGTCACTGATTGGATGGGTGGCCGTTTTTAGCATCATATCTTGAGCGCTTCTGTGCTTCCGAGGGTACGTTAAGCCGTTGGTCTCAGCTATTGTCACGAGATAACAGTCGTTAAGCCTTGTTGGAGGACTTCGGGCGGCTCTTGAGAAACGTCCAACGGGCGGGGTGTTGTTGCCACAGCGTTGCCCATGCCGTCCACCAACCTTCACTAGGCCAGCGTGGTGGAACTAAGGCCTTAGGCCTTTTTAAAAAAAGAAGAAAGAGACCCGTGCTCAATAGGCTCCGCAAATGGATTGTTAGCTACTTACTATTATTTACAATACATGCTTTGGGATCAGACCAATGTTTATAAATTTATTTAAATTCCAAATTTATTTAAACAATGCCACAAAGAGACTCGAGTCTACTATATCCAGATGTATTATGTTGGTGGGGCCGGCTGAACAAATACGGATTAGGCACAATTTTCATATACAAACAAGAACCCGGCGCCTTCTCCAAACAGAACGCGCGAAAGCCTTTTTTGTTATGCGCCTGGATGTTTGGATTATTGATAACGTCAGTAGGAAGAGCTGTTTCGAATACTGGAGTTGAGAATTTCTGTTTTACTATCAAAAAACGGGGAGACCCAAAAACGTGGATCTTTTCAACCAATTACGTGTTTGTCGTTTTATTGTTTGCTGCTTACGAGTATGATGACTAGCTTTAAGAACAATATGTATCAAAACTGATATTGTATAAAGTTAAAGGCTCCCACTGAAAACCAGCGTCGTTTCCTAAGTAGTGGGTAGCGACATGCGCTGAGTGGGGTCTTTTTGTAATGGGCTTCGCGACACGCATAGCGACACTGTTCTACTGAAGAAGATAAACGCCAATTTATACCGATGGGTGGTATCTTGTTATTTCTTCATCTTATTATTTTGTTAATTATAATTTGTGTGTAGTTCAATGTTTTTTTCTTTTATATATTACTTTATTTTCGTGTTATGTGTTGTAGTGATGCCCTTAAACAAAAAATTTTCTTTCTTTCTTCGTCTTTCTTTCTAAAAGTAAAGTAACAGCCTATAATCATCTCAATGCAGGGGAATGCAGGCCCCGTCATTGAATTCAAGTTACCACAGAAATGATGGGTACAGGCGTCATCACCACGCTTGCCTAATACGGGTTGTTGACCACAAACCCGAGCAATGTTCGAAAATTCGAATCTCCTGTTGCCCTACCCAAGGACCGAACCCGGGACCCTGAGACCTTGACCCGGTACTTAAACCACTAGACCAAAGAGGCGTTAATGTATATAAACATCTATAAATTATTAGGACAAAATAAATTTTTAAATAACTTAGCGAGTAACCACTGCCATTTAAAATAAATACCTAACTGAGTCTTCATGGTTTCTATGCAAATGTGAAATCTTCTTATCTTAGAGGATTATCTAATTTAATTATCTATATTTAACAATATTACGGAATTAATGCAAATTTTAATAAAATACAAGTGCAATAGTAAATTTTCAGTTGAAACTGATTTTACTTAGAATTTCAAATTCAATGAGGGAATTTTATATTCAATTTCATAGGTAATGTAATGGCTGGCCACTTAATCTTTGCGTGAAAAAATAAAAAATAAATAAAAAACATATCATATTTTGGAGTACCTTGATCTGCTACTATATGTACAACATTACATCATAATCAGTCAAGTCATTGAAAGATATTCAATATCACCCTTAAAAGTGATACTTTCAAAAAACTGAAACAACAATATTTTTTATATCAGACCCAAATGATTCTTAAAGTCGTGAGGTCAACGTCAAATATCAAATTACAGATTCAATTTCCACTCAGCGTTCGGTTGCAAAAAGCCTGCAACGAAGAGCTTGTATCTACACGATGGGTATATACCTACGTACTTCATCTCTGGTGTGGTATTGAGAAGAACGGCCAGACCATCATACAGGTAATACCAGTATTTATAATTGAAAAGTTATGTCACAGGCGGAACTCGAACCCGCATCTCCATGCATACCGGTATCGGCTACCATTAAGCCACCGAGACACTACGTCACAGCGCGATTGTTTTAAGCATATTCTTATTTTATAATACTGTGAGCCAGCGTATTTTATAAATTTTCAAGTTCGAATACTGATAATTATTATAATTGCTTACAGAGAATATGCTTGAAAAATTCGCACTGTGACGTAGAGTTACGGTGGCTTACTGGTATAGCGCCGCTCTCGGTATGCATGGAGATGCGGGTTCGAGTCCTGCCTGAGACATAATCACTTATCTTTCCGCTCATTGATTATGCTGATATGTGCTATCCCGATTTAAACCAATCTCAAGTTAATAAATTGGATCGTTTGTTAAATAACTGCGTTCGTTTTATCTACTGTATGCGTAAATTCGACCATATCTCCATGCATCGCGTGCAGCTTCAATGGCTTCCTCTCACTTTTCGGCGTGACGTCAGAATTTTATGCACTCTTTTTGCTGTATTAAACGATCCAAACTCCCCTTCTTACCTTCATTCTCAATTTTCTCTCCTCAGCTCGACTCATTCGCGCCAGTTGCGCTCCTTCAGCAAACTCACTCTCTCTATTCCTTCTCACCGTACTGGTTTTGTCTCAAATTCTTTTCTTTTTAAAGCCACTCGCCTTTGGAATTCTCTGCCCGAAAGCATTAAACAAGCGCCTAGTAAATTTGCTTTTAGGAAACATGTTAGGTCTCATTACATACGTAAAATGCAATCATCGTCATAATTCTGCTTTTACTAAATTCGTCGCCATCTGTTTTATTTTTTATTTTTTTTATTTTATTACATTGTATAGTATTATTTTAATCAGTATTAGTATGTAGTTTATATTATGTATATTGCTGTTGTATTTCTTTTTTAGTTCCGTCTGTTCTTAATTTTTTTTTCTATCAATTGTAAAGTTTTCTTTTGTTTTAAATGTCGCACTGCCTACAAAACATTTCTGTTTGACCCAAAGGTCTGCCTGGTAGAGACTGCCATCTGGCATTAAGTCCACCTTTTATACATTTTACTAATTTGTGCAATAAAGTTTAAATAAATAAAAAAAAAAATTTAAGACATGCCTCACTGGGCCACACAGAGCCATCTAGTTCCAAATTAAGCTACTATTAAGTACCCTGTCGTATGGGGTACTAGACAACAAATAAACTTACTTAAATACTTTTTTTTTAAATACATACTTATAATACATAGAAAACACCCAGACCAGTACAAACAGACATGACAGAACCCGCGACCCATGGCTCAGAAGCAGCGTTAACTACGGCTGATCCAAATGGTCGTCAAACATATATGACATCATACAAGTAATTACTTATTATATTCTTGTCTGACAGTATTTAAACCATTGGTCTAGTAGTACAAATATTAGACCAAGATTCTGGATTAAATCCTCGGATCGAACAACAAAAGTTTCCAATTTTCGAACATTGTTCGGGTTGGTGATCACAATTTTCGAACATTGCTCGGGTAGGTGATCACAATTTTCGAACATTGCTCGGGTTGGTGATCACCATTTTCGAACATTGCTCGGGTTGGTGATCACAATTTTCGAACATTGCTCGGGTTGGTGATCACAATTTTCGAACATTGCTCGGGTTGGTGATCACAATCTTCGAATATACAGTGATCATCAACCCACATTTTGCAAGCGTGGTGATTACGCTTGTACCCATCAGTTAAAATCAGTTAAAATCAGTTTTATTTCTGCAAATAGGCCCCAGGAGGCGCTTTTACACGTCCCAATATTTAAACCTACCACTGCTTCGGGACAAGTCTGGGCTAGTGCCGAGAAGAAGCAGCGCAAGAAACTCGGTCACTATTGTCAGCCTCTTTTTAAATAAATTTTTACAAGGTAAGGTAATTTTTACAAGGTTTAAGCAAGTACGAGCTGGGACAACTTAATGCCATACATTTCTATCATTTAAATAATCATTAACAGTGTAATAGCCCTATTTCATTAAAATAACTTTAACATACGATTTAAGTTTATGTACAGGGAGTTCAGCAATATCCTTTGGTAATTTGTTGAAAATACGGATACAATTTCCCATAAACGATTTTCCTACTTTTCGCAGTCTGAAGCCTGGAACGGCGAGTTTATCTTTATTTCTAGTATTAAAATTGTGTATGTTACTTTTCTTAAGAAATAAATGTATGTTCTTACGAACGTAAATAATATTCTCGAGAATATATTGAGAAGACACTGTAAGTATATTAATCTCTTTGAAGAGCTCTTTCAGCGAGTCTCGGGGTCGAAAGCCGTAAATAGCCCGTACAGCACGTTTTTGCAATATAAAAATTGACTCAATATCTGCCGCTGAGCCCCACAACAGAATTCCGTATGACATTATGCTATGAAAGTAGCTAAAATATACTAATCTTGCCGTTCCAACATCAGTCAACTGCCTTATCTTTCTCACAGCATAAGCAGCAGAACTAAGTCTTCCAGACAGCCCCCTAATATGAGCACCCCATTGCAAATGAGAGTCTACAGTTATACCCAAAAAGGTAGTAAAATCTACAGAGTTTAGTGGTTCATCTTTAACAATTATATTAGGGGCAGCTAACCTTACGTTTGGCATCGTAAATTTAACACATTTTGTTTTATTTGCATTCAGTAAGAGATTATTTGTTGTAAACCAATGCAATAATTTAGAGAGGGTATTGTTAACATCGTCAAATGAAGATTTGCCCCTCTTGGTTTTAAAAATCATGGATGTATCATCTGCAAACAATACCATCTCACAAAGATTATGTAAGTAACAGGGAAGGTCATTTATATAAACTAAAAATAGCAGGGGTCCTAATACTGATCCCTGTGGGACACCCATAACAAGGGCCGACCCTGAAGACTCAGCTCCATTTATGCAAACCTTTTGTACTCTGCCTTTAAGGTAAGAACTTATTAGATCCAAGGAATCATTCGATGCACCATAATGTTTAAGTTTTTTAAGTAATATTTCATGGTCTACACAATCGAAGGCCTTTGAAAGGTCACAAAATACACCTAAGGCATCTAGCTTACTCTCCCAAGCCTTAAACACATGTTGTAGGAGAGCAACTCCAGCATCGGTAGTATTTCTACCTTTTCTGAAGCCATATTGGTTGCTATTTAATAATTTATTTACACTAAAGTGAGATAAAAGCTGATTAAACATTATTTTCTCGAAAATTTTACTTAGCCCTGGCAATATAGATATAGGTCGAAAATTAGAGGGGTCACATTTTTCGCCAGACTTAAACAAAGGAATGATTTTGCTAAACTTCATTAAAGTTGGAAATTGTCTATCATCAATACATTTGTTAAAAATAATAGCGAGTTGAGGGGCTAATGAACTTATGATTGTATTGATAATATTGACAGAAATTCCCCAAAGATCCTCTGTTTTTTTCATATTAAATTCTCTAAAAGTTTTTGTAATTATATCAGGGTTTATATGTCTAAAATTAAATGAAGAATTGCACTCTTCGACAACAGACTTGAGAAGGGATTCAGCTAGATCAGCAGAAGAAGCTAGCCCTTCAGTAGTAGAGGGAGCTATATTCGAAAAAAATGTCTCAAATGTGTTTGCAACCTCCGTGTTCGTGTTTATTAGCTTATCCCCTAACTTGAGAGAGTAAGTAGGATTATTTGGTTTTACTCTACATGTCTCTTTATTAATAATATTCCAAGTGGTTTTTGCCTTATTTTTGGAAGCCGAAATTAAATTATAAAGATATATTGACTTCGCTTTGGCACATACTAATTTAAATAATTTAGAGTATTTTTTAACATGTTCTATAATATGTGGGTTTTGAGAATCTGCCTTTAAACTATATAAATCATATAATGTTTTTCTGCTTTTATAAATACCAGGTGTAGCCCATTCATTAAACTTACACTTCTGTTTGTTTATTTTTACTTTTTTCTGTTTAAAATGTTTATCAAATTCCTTTTTAACTAAACCAAAAAGATTCTCATATAATTCATCAACATTCTGATCATTAGGCTTTAGCAAATTCACACCCTCTTTAATTTTTTCCTTAAACTTTTCTATTTTATTAAAAGTGAATTGCCTATACACAGAATCTACTTTGTTAGAGACATAATGGTGCTCGAACGATGCTTCTTGTCCGCTGTGGTCCGAAATAAGACAATTTAAAATCGTTTTTTTTAACACTTTACCATCACAAAAAATATTATCTAAGCAAGTAGCTGACGTGGGCGTCACCCTGGTGGGTTCATTAAAAAGATTAATTAGATTATAAGACTTAAAGAGATTAAGAAATCGGGTGGACAACTGCGTTTCTTCTAATATATTAACGTTGAAATCCCCACATACCACTACTTTCTTATTCGATTTTGAGAGCTTTTTCAGAGCCTCATCCATAACAGATTCAAAAACGTGGTAATTAGCTTTGGGGGGGCTATACACGCTAATTATGATATATTGTTCCAGCTCAGCACACGCTAGTTCAATAGTTCGCTCAACCGTGAGCGACACAATGTCTTTGCGCTCTTTACATTTTAATTCATTTTTAACAAGAATAAGTGACCCCCCTCTTGGTGCAGACTCCCTTATGAGCGAACTAGCGACTTTATAATTTTCAATGTTTAACATTAGTTGGTGTTTTTTAATCCAATGTTCTGTAAGGCATATGACATGAACGTTATATTCTTGAAGAAATAACCCTAAACCTAACTCTTTGCCGGCCAGGCCTTGTATGTTTTGGTGAACAATATTGAAATACATATCAGGCCTAGCTTTTGTCTTTCCTCTCAGTTTAAAGCCTCAGAGGTTGTCAATGGCACAATATTTAAATTAGTACAAGTACTAACATGTTCATAAATTATACTTTTGCTATTTTTAGCAAGACAGTTAATATTAATATTATATGCTAACAAAGTAGCAATTTGTTTTTTTATTTTATGAGGCAGGTGTACAGAGCCGCCTGTCAAAATAAAACTATTGTTAATAAATTTATTTGTGTCAAAAAACACAAACTTGTCACTATGTCTTTGACATAGGTTATATAATAAAGTATTCATTAAGTGAATACTTGCATTAATATTATTTAAATTATTTTTACAAAATGGAAAGGCACAAAGGAATATTTTTTTAACACATAATTTATCTAAAATAGAAAATGATTTTATAATATTATTTTTGGTAATTTTTTGACTATTACCTAGCATTAAAATAATGGTACTTGAGGTTGAACATGTTTGAGTATTTTCTATTGTTTTAATTATTTCATCAAACGATGCATCCGGCATGCAATTATTTATTATATTGCAATTTAATTTATTGTTTAGTATAGAGCCATAACCAATTCCTAGCCTATCTGAATATAAAATGACCTCATTCGACTCCTCTTTATATGTTGCCTGAATCTCATTACTTAAATTTAGACAAGACAACTGTGGATTTTCGACTCTCTGTTGGTAAGTGCACTGAGTTGAATTTATCATAATATTAGGTAATGATTTACAACTAGCATTAGCATTTCCAAGATCAAGTAATTGGTTTGCAGCCAGGATGTGTTCATTAATTTGGTCCTGAGCAGAGTTGTATAACAGTGTCATGGATTCCAGTGACTTATGCAACTTCGAGATGTCATCCTGCAATTGTAATATGTCAGAGTCATGTTTCAACCTACTTTCTTGTAATTTTTGACTATATATTTCTAGGCTATCAACTAAATCAATACGTTGCTTTCTCAACTGTACATTTTTATAAAAGCATTTCTGCTTTTTAACAAGTTTATTTGTTTTTATAATGTATTTATTTAATTTGATATATTTTTTAATGTTATTTCTACTGTTTAATCTAATTTTACTATTAACTTTGACATTAGTTTTGTTTGAATAATTTAATTTTGGAGAGAAAGCTAATTCACCGGGGGTGCCTACTAATTCCTCATAGAGGTTTAATGTCAGTGCACAGTCCTTTTCTTGTTTTTCATCTTCCAAATCAATTATGGTCTTGTTGGCATCTCTAAGTTCATGTTCAAGCTCGTTGTTCCGTCTGAGAGTCTGCTCAAAGATATTGCTGCATTGATCGAATGTGCTGACCGTGTTCAATAATTCATTACGGTGTATGGAGACCTCTTCGAGTTGGGCATGGACATCAGCTAATTCTTTCTTAAGTTGAGAATTCTGCGAGATGATCGTTTTGAATTCCTCTTCACAATCGTCTCTTTCCCTAAGAAGCTGGCTACAACTTTCTCTACTTTGCTGCAATTCATCGAGTGCCTTTTTAAGTTTCATCTCAGTGTTATGAGAGGTCATCTTGCGAGTCATGATTCCAGTCTGGGTATCCATTGTGTGTGTTTTAGTATGGTCTGAAATAATGCAAAGAAATGTGTGCAACAGACGGTTTGGAAAGAAATTAAGTTTATGTAGGTAGATAATTTATGATTTATATGGCAAGAAAACTGAACTGCTATTGTTAATTTATTGTACAAGATATTTGGTTGAATGTTTATAAATTGATTAAAATAGGAGCTGATAATTGAAATTGGAGCAGTTAATTATGTTTATTTATGGAGGTAAGCTAAAAAAAAAAAATTGTAGAATATGTGCAATCTTAAAATTAACTAAGTACTAATAACTAATATTGTCCAGTATTATCATTTGACTACTGCAATGTACCTGTAAATGTGTTACTGTATAGTATAAGGAGTAAATTGTCTGCGGTTAAGGGGTTGTTATCGTCAACTTTACTTCCACTATTACGTCAAGTAAAGAGAGGCACAACAGAACCGAATCGTATTGAATTGTGGCGTATCTCACTTTCGTGAGGTTTGATCAGTATCTGTTGTTGAGATAGTAGGTATTTCAGTAGCCAAACAACCGACAATTACCGCGTAACAAGTACTTATCTATTAGTCTGTTTAACTTTCTTAAAAAAATAACCTCAATTATTTATACGTAGGTACCATACAATTTAAATTTACATATAGTGAGATTTAACAAAGCATTTACAGATTTACATGTATTATGAAAACAGTACTCTCCTGGTTTTAGGTGATCCGTTAGGTCCTTTCAAATTTTGTCAAGTTAAGTGTCAAAGCCGGCCGGCAACTTTTCCAAAACTTTAGTCACGATACAGGGTTTAAACTTTTACAAAAACAATTTGCATTTAATGGTTATGCCCTGCTTTTGTTATCTATTCAATTATTAACACTTTAATACACTTTATTCTAATTTAAATTAAATAAAACTACAGCAGCTGATTGCACTACGTCTGACAGCTAGGGTTGCCAGCCAGATCTCCATCTTTGCCTAGGATTGCCAATAGAAATTTACTAGTTAAAAAAACAAATTATCGCTGCGCGTGCAACACCACGGAAGTGCAGTTTGTAAATACCGCGTATCTGTTTTTATAAAATTTTACAAGAGGTTAAGATAACTGGAAATCTTAGTCATTTGACGACCTCCGTGGCGGAATGGCGTACACACCGGTTTTCAAGGTGTCGCCTGCTCCGAGGTCCCGGGTTCGATTCTCGGACGGGTCAATGTAGAAAAAATGTGTTTTTCTACATTTTCTCGGGTTTGGGTGTTTGTTGTACCTTCGTTGTTTCTGGTTTCCAAAATACGAATGCTTTAAATATAGTTATTCAAATTGGAATCAGAACAATGTATGTGATGTTGTCCACATTTATTTGACAATATTTTACGGGCCGAACTAACTAGTAACTTTCTTATAAAGTACGTCACAAATAGTAACTACCTGGTTTGATCCGTAAAATATAGCCAAATGACAAAAATTTAAAGTTTTCTTAACCTCTTGTAAAATTTTACAAAAGCAGATACGCGGTATTTACAAACTGCTCTTCCGCGGTGTTGCACGCGCAGCGACAATACTTTTCAAGTGATCCATTTTCCAGTTGAAAGACTATTCTAACGATGGCAATGTCGGCTAAACACGTTTTATCTCTCAACCCCCAGGAGGCACTCGGGTGCCACGATAATCCCTCAATCCATCCCTCACGATCGAGGGATGGATTGGACTTTACTTTTAGGATTAAATGTTGCAATAACGTCGTGCCATATCGTTTTTAGTAACGTTATCCACAATCCATAAAAATACCATATTTTACCGGCATTTTAAGCACTGGTTGCTATCGTTGCTGACATACGGCTCTAGACTAGTAACTTTCTTATATTGTTGACGCTTGACGAGTAGATAACAAATGTATAAATTAACACTAAAAAACGATCGATCGATCGTAAGCTGATACATGTTCATACATTTGTTATCTGTTCCATACCCTGTTGCCATAATGTCAATGTTTTTGTTGATAATGTATATTATGTTGTTGGTTTAAGATTGGAGTAAGACTGCACTGTGACCGCAGTTTTGTCCGTTTTTGTGTGTTGTTTATTGCTTTTGCTTTTTGATCTCTTGATCTTTGTTTGTTTGTTGAGGAGTTAATGTGTAGTTTATTTTGATTTTTGATCTATTTTAGTTAGCCTCAGATTTTATTTTTATGTATTTCATTCCCTTTGCTTGATCGCTTATAAGCACAGATTTCAACTGTAGGTATTATGTTTTCTTCACACGTTTATTTTCGCTTTGCTTTGATATTCCACGTTGTGAAACTATGTAAATGGCTAGGCGCTAGAATAAAATATAACATTATGTATGATTTTAACAAAAATGCTATTGAGCTTCCAAATAAAGAGAATGAAAAAAAATCGTCTAGCGTATACGATAGTAAACAGCCACTTCTCTAAGGCCGGTATGCTGATACACTTTCCCTGTGTCTCTGGCCCAGCTCCAAAACCATTATAAAACTTTTGCTCAGCTAAGTAGGACGGTAATAAAATATTAAAGTGGGCAGAATGAAAACTGCGTAGTGTTTCGTGGGTCGATGCCCCGGTATTGTTTTGATTTATTTTTGCCGACAATTGTCTTGTTAGCACTAAACACGGGTTACTGTTATGAAAATATATAGCTATGAAAACAGAGAGAATGTGAAGTGTTTGTCTACAAAGATTAAGTTTTCGAAATAAGATGTTATTGAAGTCAAATAATGTATAAAACAATGGTTTTCTATTGTAGAAACAAGGTTTAATCCCTCGATCGTGAGTTATTCCAGGCACAATTGAAATCAATTGTTATCGTGGCACCCGGGTGCCTCGTGGGGTTCAAAGCATAGACAAATCACCAACCTTTAAGATGCTTGTTTCAAAATTTTAATAGTCAGATGGTTAAAAAATTTAAAAATGCTATTCCTATAACAAATGTTTCAACTGCCAACTTTCATGGGACTTAGACCCACAATCGTTCGCTGACCGTGCAGCTTATCTCGCTAATCTTAGCAAGTCGCTTACATGCCTCTGAATTTATTTTAACTTCCATCTAACGATAGAATCCGGGACCAATGGTCAAACGTGTCTTTCAAAGCGCGACAAAAGCAAGCTCCACAAAGCCTTCTAGATCGGCACATAGGCCATCAATTTTTTTAGTTTTTTTTAAAGGGCAGGCCATAAAAAATATGGCACCAAAGCCATAGGATTCCTTTCAGCCAATTTATTTTAGAAGATTTGTCATTTTAATAGATTCATTTCTGAAAGTAGTGGAATTTTACCATCTCGTGTTAGATTTGATGACATGACCAGAGAGAATGTGGTACACAGAAACCTCATGATCCAGAACGATTGTTTGGCAATCCAGATAGTCCGATCGAAGGAAGAAAAGCGATCTCTGTGATTATATGATAAAATATATGATTAAACCCGACATGAGATGGTAAAATTCCAGCTTACAGAAATAAATAAATCTATTAAAATGACGAATGTTCTAACTTCGACAACATGGCTCACGGCAATCCTACAACTTTGGTGGCATGTTAATTAGTGTGCTAAATGACTAGTTCTACAGATACGTACCATTTATTGTTGGTCGGATTTTTGAAAAAAGGCCCAAAAATGTATGGAGCCTGAATGTTCTCCTTTAGAAGATCTTTGACCCGGGCCACTACGCTTAGCTTGTCAAATATTTTACGAAGACAAACCCAGTATTAGAAAGCATAAAAACGACAGTCGCAATCCAAAAATCTTGCACATTGTTTTTCCCGCACAAAAGTACTCGTAGCATACGAAATTGCAACACATGGCAATTTGGCTATTTGTACAATCGTACGTGACGGTATCGACTCGTATCGTATGAACGAATAGATCTAGTCTATTTGGCGCCAACCTTATCTGCAAACTTAGCTGGCATCTCTATCAAAGGATTTTCAGTCTTCAGTATTCGGAATACAGCTTTCGCAAACTGCAGATTTATATCTGCAAAGCTCATTGACTCAATCTCCAGAGCAAACGTATTGGTTATACCGGAGACCTACAGAATGTGATGTCAAGGTTTATCAAGGCCAGATATCGGGTGATAGGATTTGTTTATGTAATTTAACGTAAGCAAACGGGATTTCATATCGATTTCTTTACTCCATACTCGATTTATGGGAAAAGTTTTTTGAGCCAATGTACATTGATTTGCGCAACCCGGGTATGGAAATGGGGAATGTAATAAAATAAAAGTAATATGCTGATGTTGAAGATGAATTTCTGTATTGAAACAATATTGCTAGCATATAAATTGATATTATTACACATGTGAATGTTTGTGAGTTTTTAGATAGACAGAATACTCTTGATTGCACCACCAAACAAAGTAATTGAAAACAATGTTTACAAAAAGATGTACAATTTTCTATAGCTCAGAATTAATTTTACCGAGCTTGGAATAAAACCTTGTGAATTTATGTTTGATACAAACGTGCGTCGATAACTACACAGAAAGAAAAAAATACAAAAAGACATTGTTGAATCCCAATCATGGCCGTTAATTAATTGGGGCAAGATAAAAATAAACATTCAAGCAACGCTTGTCATGCGGCGATGCAAATAAGTTCCTATAATTTCGCTTTTAGTAAAAAAATAAGTTGAAACGTATAAAGATATAAGAGATCTCGGGATAAATTATCCTTTACAATAAATGTCAGGCTATCAAATTGCGTAACAAGCCATTAGTATAACAATTTTATATAAAAAAAATTTTGTTCTATTTTGCCTAGTCCTAGGAATGTTGCTATTTTTCCACTTTAGCCTATCTATTTAATAGCTTAAGAGGAGTGTCAAAGGAGGCATTCATGTGGTTAAAAAAGATAAGTTATCTGTATGCTTAAGAGGAAATACAACGGCCGTTTTTCCATACAAACGTAGTCCCCTGTTTCCTCCGTCGATAATGCCAGTAGAGCAATAATTTTTATTATAAAAATCTATGGCCACTATTAGGATATTTCTATGTTTTCTGTTTTTCATAAAATAATTAATAAAATAGATTTGAGCCCTCAAAAATCGAAAAAATTTGCCAGATTTTCCGCTGTGTTCAAACATCCAGAAAACAAATTTGGCTAAATTTTAGAAAAAAAGGAAAACATACGAACATGGCCAAAGCCTTTATTTAATTTTTAATGAAAAAGTATTTAAATCGGTCTAGTTTTGGAAAAGTAATCGGGAGACTACGAAACGTTGATTTGGTGTGCTTTTAGTAGGTATTTTCGGTCCAAGAAGCAGTCGCCTCTATCACACTCTGCGGTGAAGGCGTTTGGCACTGCGCGACAGCAATAGATTTTACAAATACCTATTTTTCAATTCTCTCGCCCGTAGTGTTTCCTCTTAAGGGTTTATTTAACGCTATCATTCAGATGCCTAGGTTGATTGTATAAGGCATCATCATCAGTACATAATATAAGTTCACTGCTGTATATGATAGATATTCTCTAAAAGCATCGCTTTGGAACAGACAGTTTGATGATTAAATATCTAGCCTGCGGTGGAGCGACGGTGCTGCTGCCTAAATTCTTCGCGCGTTAAGTATTGTATCGTATGGTGATGGCACGGCAAAAGAATATTGTAAGAGACGACTAAAAGAGTAGTGCCAAAAGAAGACGGGTAGAAGATATCCTTGATGCCATTGGCCAAACTGAGATCACAAACTAGCCTGCCAAGCGTGGCGAATGCTATAATGGCGAACATTCCTTTTGTATCAGTTCACTGATATAAGCTAAGATGTTTCTGATATGTTTAGGAAGAGAACATCTTATTTCGTAATTTGGTGTTTATAAATTTTTTGTCGGATGGTTTTTGTATTGAAATGAAAGCTATTTTAATTAAAATTTATTATAATACAAATTTGCGGCATGTTTTATGGATTGGTTACTTTAATAAAAAATAAAAATAAAATATTTATTAGGTTCGCGCTCATTAGGATTTTACTTAATATTTTGGTTTTAATATCGTTTCGAACACTTCACAGTGTTCGTGGTCACTGATAGACTAAAGTGGTTTAAATATAATTATCTGATTTAATTCTGATGACTACAAATTATTTGTGATGATTAATACGAGCATGTCAAATAAGTACTTTTCAATAAAATACTTTTCAATAATTTAAGGAAAATTTTTGAAACATTTTGAATCATGTTTTTTTCAAGACTTATGATACAACACTACACGAGCTTTAAATAAATTATCAAAAGATACACTCATCAAAAGATGTAGTCGGTTAGTAATCAAAATTACGATTGAGGGTATTTGTTTTTTTACTTTACACAAGTAACATTATTTTTGGGACAGGCCACACAAATACAACATTTGCTATAAAAACAAGGGGCCATTTCCCTTTCCAGTTAAGCTATCAATCTTACCCAAATTTCGGACCCTTTAGCCATAGGATAAGAGAAAAGGTAAAAGAAATATTAGAAAGTCGAATTTGTCAGCCTCCTTCTATTTGTTAACAACTTGTATCTTGTCGTCTAGAAAATTGATTCGTGTAGTTTGATGTCTCTAGTTTCTTTTTAAAACGTATTGACAATTCAAATTTCGATTTAATACAATATCATTAATATCACAGGACTTTGGTAATAAAGATAGATACTAGCATAAAATAATAAAGAAGTAGTAAAAAGGAAAAATTAAAAAGGATGTTTCCCGTGGATCAAGAGTTTATAACTAATAGCGCTTTGATTGCAAAAACAGTTTTATGACCTACATACGAGTATAAACCTAACTACAAATATTCTCTGATGCGTGTTTCCAGTCATGTCTAATGGAACTAAAATGGTTCTCTGAAGTAAGTAGGTAGAGAACAAATACTGGGTATTTCCCTACCTGATAAAATCAGAAATGAGGAAATCCTTCGGAAAACTATGACACCCGATATCGTTCCAAAAATAGCGGAGCTGAAGTGGCCGTGGGCGGACCACATAGTAAGACAACGCTGGTCGTTGGGGCGGAGAAAACTTCTGGAATGACGACTGCGAATCGGACGATGATCGGTGTATAGGCACTATACCAGATAGACCGACGATTAAGCGGAGGTTGTGGGAAGCCGCTGAATGCGGGTAGAGCGGGACCGACCTTCGTGGAGATCCTTTGACCTATGTCCAGCGGTGGGCGTCCGCGCCATTTGATTGAGATGAAGATGATGAATATTATTGAAAGCGATCGCTTGCCATAATATTGAGATTAAATTTTATGATATTTTTGAATTATCATAAAAAAATAGGATTAGTAACATGCAAATTTAAGCTTTATCGTTTACGTTTCTACAACTATATTTGTTTCTACAAACTTTACAAACACCGGGGTGTACTCACTATCAGACAGCTGTTCTTATTGAACACTATATTAAAACAACATTCCGAAACTAAGTACATCCCTGATAATATCCAGAACAAACGAAGGAAGGATAGAGTCTGTCACAGGAAGGGATTTAATACAGCACTTTCAAATAAAAGTCACGTATTTCTTGGACCATACCTATATAATAAATTCAATAGAACACTCAACCTTTACCCGCTATCTAAACACATATGCAAACAGACTGTAACATCGTACCTCAAAACATTGAATTATGATAAAACTGAGGTCCTTCTAATTATTCACTCCTAGTATTACTCGCAACCACAACACTCGCAACTATACACTACACAACATGCATATATTTATAATACTTACATAATAATCTAATCTACAACCACATACAAACCCTGTACAAATACTTCCACATACTAACTATGACACCTATACATTACACTTCCTACTGACTTTTTCTAATTTATAATATTGTTATTTTTTATTGTATATACATATATATATATATATTTTCCTGTCTTCGTTCTATTAATCAAAATTTAAGTTGTTGTGCTTTGTTATAATTTTCCATAAATAATCTCTCATTTTAATATATTATGGGAAACTATACTGCTCTGATATTAACTGTACCTATACCTAGTAGTTGTAAGAAGTAACAGCAATTCCATTGCAGGAGGGCACTGGTGACCTGTATTATAGGTTTTTATAAACCCACATCAGGCACCAGTCTCTCACAATGTAACGTCGGTTGATCTAGACAACTCTGTACATAGAAATGAAAGATAGTTTACGGATTTAGAACGCGTTTATTTTTGATTTAACCCGACGTTTCGAACCCTTTACAGCGTTCATGGTCACGGGTAGACTAAGGTGTTATTCGTCTTTAAGATGGTAATTTGAAAAAATGTTTAACTACCGCCTCTAACTTAAACCATCCATCTTAAAGACGAATAACACCTTAGTCTACCCGTGACCATGAACGCTGTAAAGGGTTGGAAACGTCGGGTTAAATCAAAAATAAACGCGTTCTAAATCCGTAAACTATCTTTCATTTCAATGTATAGTGTTCGCGTAAATTCAAGAAAACAGTATGTTAACTCTGTACATAAATTAAATAACATGTAAGCCAAACATTGTGAAGAGAAAATAAACGGTTTTCATTATTATTTATTATTACTAACTATATTTTGATTGCTTAATCGATACCAGCATAGTTTTTTTTTACTTCAACTACAATCGCAATAACTGTCGGCTAAGTTAAAGTTTAATGGTTCCAAGTTTCTGTGGGAGGCTTCAATTTGTCCATGTCGTTTGTGGAACTTTAACCGAAAGCTCCCAATTTCAGTGTTAGCCCAAATTTGAATATCTCCATTAATATTCCAACTATGTAGGCGCCTTGATTAAATGCTTCAAAAATTGAAGATGATAGGTCATGTTGGAGTTTTGATTGAAAATAGGGTTTAAAATCTAATCTTTGGCAGTCCTCCAATCATTAGCACTTACCGGTTTAATTTGAAAGAAAAAAAGGAAACAGTTTACCCAAGTACGGAACGAATTAAATAGTAAAATAGTGTTATTTTTCTGCAAAACATTGCCAATACTATTCCAACAATTTAGAAACAACAGCTGAATATTGCTAACTATCCCGAAAAATCTTCACATCCAAATTACCTCAGGATCTCAAGACGAAAGTCTGTGGTCAGTGCGTGTTGCCATTGAGTGCCAGTGCATGATGGCTTATGAAACTGAAACGTTTTTAAGGTTATTTTAGTAGCCCAAACGAAAAATCAAATTCTTTATTTGACTGGATAATTTTGATCTTTACCATCAATTATTATATAGGTCTTTACCTATGAAATTGCCGTTCTGCAGTACTGGCCATTTCAAATCAAAATAATTTTTGTTTGGCGAATGCTAATTTCAAATTAATTTTATTAAAAAACATGGAATTCTTTTTCCAAAAATAGTCATTTGTTTATTGATTAATGTTACATTTTCATAGCATTTCAAGCTTTTTTTGCGGTCATGGATACGTTAAAAATTCGAGTAATTATGGAATATGAGTACAGTCGTGGCAGCAACGCGACACAAGCGGCACGCAACATCAACGACGTTTATGGAGCTAACACTTCAAACCAACGCACCCTGAAAAATGAACCTCGCGGTCGTCCGAAGACTTTGGTCGACAATGACGACTTAAAGGCGATCGTGGAAGCTGATGATACACAATCTACGGCTGAATTAGCAGCAGCTTTCGACGTTAGCATCTAAACAATATTGGTCCATTTGCGTCAAATTGGCAAGGAAGAAAAGCTTGACCTACGAACTCAATGATTGCCATCGCAAAGTAAGCGTCGAGACGTGCCTTGCACTGTTCAACAGACACACAAATGAAGGAATTTTGAACCGCATTGCTACCTGCGTTGAAAAATGAATTCTGTTTGATAACCGCAAGTGCTCAGCAAGTTGGTTGGATCCAGGTTCAGCACCTTAACAATGCCCCAAACGAAAACTTACCCTAGAAAAGTGATGGTCACTGTTTGGTGGTATAGCGCCGTTGTGATTCATCACAGCTTCTTACCAAACGGAGTGAGCATGACTGCAGATGTGTACTCTGAAGAACTGTACACAATGATGGAGAAGCTGGCACATCTCCAACCAGCATTGGTCAATTGTTCGTCTTCGCTGCTCCTGCACGACAACGCGCGACCTCATACTGCACAGCAGACGGTCTTCAAGTTGCAAGAACTGGGGTTGGAAGCTCTCCGTCATCCACCCTACTCACCAGACCTTGCGCCTACAGACTACTACTTTTTCCAGAATTTGGATAAATTCTTGGCGGGAAAAAGTAGAGGCAGTACAAAATGCCTTTGAAGAATTTGTTGCCTCCCGTCCGGTTGATTTCTTTAAAAAACTGCCACTGCATCAATAAACTGCCACTGCGTTGGAAAAGATGCGCAGATTGCATGGTGTACTTCGATGAATACAAATAAATACCTAGTCAGGTCATTAGTTCTATCACATGTGTAATATGAAATAATTTAGAAATGTTTATTATTTATGTAACCATTTATATAGCAAAATGAATTTAATAAAACATAGATTCATATGGTAATAAAGTTTATTCAAAATGACCCCCGCGATTTTGAATACAGGCCTTCAATCTGCGCGGCCAGTCGTCTATCGCAGCACGAACGAGGTCCATGTCAATATAGGCGGCTGCCTTAATCAAGGAGGCCTTGAGTGACTCCAAATCATGATGAGGCTTTGAGCAGGCCTTTTCCTCCAAGTGTTGCCATATCTAGTAATCTAACGGACTCAAATCTGGACTGGAGGAGGGCCAGTCTTCGTGCCGGATGAAGTCGATTTCACGCGCCGCCAGCCAGTCTTGTGTGCTTTTCCCGATGCTTTTTTCCCGCGTACCGCTTCAACAAAGCGCGGCATCTCTTCAGTCTCAGGTCCATTAAACGAGCGTCCAAACGATGTCCTGTTTTTCTTCGATATGCCTTAAGCCCTAAGTCTTCATTTAACACCCTTTTCACCGTGGTCCTGCTTAACCCCATCTGAAGGGCCAACAGTTTCCGCTTACGTATGGGATTTCTTTGAATTCGCGCCTTCACAGCTTTTATTACTGCTGGAGTCCTAACAGACCGAGGGCGACCAATTCTTGACCAGTCATCTACACTAGAGTCTTCATTGTATCGCTTCATGGTACGATAAATGAATCTTTTGGTTAATTCAAATTTTTCAGTAAGTCGAAAATCTGAATTGGCGCGTAACCGCAACGATGCGCAATAACCGCGACACGGACTTCTTTAAGTGTCCACTCCATATTTAAAAATGAGGAAAATTCTAAAAAGTACACATTTTTATTTTCATGAAAAATTTGAAATTCGAATTCAATAAACTTTTTTGTGGCCAGCATTCTAAATTCAAAAGTTTTTATTGTGTGACAGAACTTATGACCTGACTATGTATACTTGAAAAAAAAATCGTTTAAATTTTTTCATACCAAAACGGCAATTTCATAGGTAAAGACCTAAATCTTGTTATGGTCGCGGGGTTTTACTATCAAGGACGTTGCTCCTAGGAGAATGATATTTCTTAGTAGAATGCTTGCTATTTTTAACAGTGTCTATGATTAATTAGTTTATAGTCTGATGCATTAGGCTTACCATTATCTTAGCATAAAAATGAGTTTTCAAGTAATTATGACTTTATCCCACTAATAGTCTCATTTATTTTAACTCTCAAAAAAGCGTAAGTTACTTTCATCTCCTAAAGTTAATTAACAAAAAGCTTATTTATTAAAATTTCAAAATCCAGCTCTAATAAGAATAGAACTTAACTACTATAACCAAGAATGAAATTAAGCATGAAATTTCGTTTCGAAGCAAATGAAAACAGCTCAAGTTATAACAAAAGTTTGTTAAAATTAACAAAAGCACCATTGTATTCTCAACGATAAAACTGAAATTAGCCATTCTTTTTCTAAATCGCAAAGTTTATCTTAATTCAACGGGTAGTTGATGGCTGGTAATTTTTAACCCAAGTGCTATCCCGGTCAGTCGAGTTGCGACAAAAAACGCCCTTGCTTGTGACCAAACCATTTGTCTGAGCTGTAGTGACGGGTAATGTCGAAAAAAATCCATAGATATTTTTAATACAGTGAGAAAATTTTTTACATTTAATATCGTAATTAACCGACTGTCTATCATAATATTATAGTTATCCTTTAGAAAATCTAAGTATATTATCTTTAATTTCAAGTTCCGGTCCTATTACAGGCCTTTCTTTATCAAAAGGAATTAATAGGGTTTTCTGTATACATATGTGACGATGACAATTCCATTGTAACTTATTAATTAGATATATAAACATGCAACTTATTTCCTAATATATAAAGTATACAGCATTTTGGCCTCTACTGAGGTAGGTTTGGCCAAAATACCGTGAAAAACTCCCACATCAAGCCGGTTTAAGTTCAGCCCTTCCAGAATCTATTCCCGTTTAGCTGCGTTACGGACACATTCCATCAGCATGTATGTTTCGTGACTTATTTTAATGATTTTCATTTATTTACGGACAGTGGATTGAAAGATTTAACGTACTTTTCAACTGACGGCGGTTTGATAACCACACGCAGCGGGTGAAGTGTGGCTTCTTTTAGATATATTTTTTATATGGTTGATATGCTCATTCCATGAGAGCCTATCTACATATACTCGTAATCTGAGGTATTTTTCAGATTGTTTTACATTCAAAGTTGAGCCGTTAATAGTCAATGTTTTGTAAAACTGTATATGCTTGTATGTGAAAAGGACGTGGGATGTTTTGGCAATGTTAATAGTTAGTAGATTTGCTTGTAACCAGTCATAAAGCATATCAAGATCTGTTTGAGCACAGTCTGTGGCTTGGTGGATTGAGGAAGCGAAATAAAATAAGCAAGTATCGTCTGCGTACAAAATCAAGCGACCACGTAAGCTGAGTTCGTTGATGTCGTTAATATAGACCAAGAATATTAATGGGCCTAATATGGAACCTTGAGGCACCCCAAACTTTATAGGCAGTGGTGTACTTTCATATTCGCTTACCTTAACTCTTTGCTGTCTTCTATGGAGATATGACTCAAACATCCTAAGGGCACAACTATTTAATTTTATTTCGATATTTTCTAGTTTTTTTTGCAGAAGATTATGGTTGACCGTATCAAACGCTTTTTTTAGGTCGATAAATACGTCAGGTCGATAAATACGCCAATCGCGATGTTTTTATTATCTTTGTTTTGATTTATTTTAGTGATTAAGTCTACTGTCGCAATTAACGAATTGCAATTAAGATGCTAAAATATTAAAAAAGTAATATCGATAAACTTGTATCGCGACGCTCATCACTATTGTTCATGAGCTCCAAAAGTCGGACAGTAGATTAATCGGGCCACTCTTTTTACTAGTGCAAGTTGTGTGATGTTGTCTGTGTTCTGATAGTAAGAAGTTAATTAATTATGCGTCAGTGGAGTTTAGTCCGTATTATATACGAGTGAGTTGAAATAAAAAATATAAATTCTCTACTAATTCCATGGTGCTGTGTGTGATCGTATTTTAAAAACAAAGCTTACGTGTTGAGGAGTCCTGTCCTAAAAAAATTTTTGAATATTTTTTACAAGACTCCCTTGCAGTATGTGGTTACAAATGACGAAAAGAGAGGTTCTAAATTTAACGTTGTTTGTGTATGTTATTTTAGATTTTATGTTATTGGTATAGATTGCTTAAAATTTTTTTAATTTAAGTTTCAATAAAAGTCCGAAAAACCTATAAAATAAAATGTTTGCAAGAATAAGCAAGAAACATGTAATTTTTTAGTCGGTTTAAAATAACAAATTATCACCAGGCAAATATACTGATTTAAACTTTCATGGTCACTATCACAAGAGTTATTAGATTCGGGATTTCTCTCGTTCTCCCGTGATCATGGCGCTTGCAACAGTGCCGAAATATCGGAAACTCATAATAAATAAGGTACATGGTATAAATCCCGAATCTAATAACTCTATCACCAAGCACTTATAAAAAATTGTTAGCTTATTCGATGCTACATAAGATTTGTAGATGTTTTTTATTCCTTAAAAATTCTTACTGACTTTACCATTAATTCATTTTAGTTTAAAACCATTTGAATTTTACAATGGCCAACATTGAGAACGCTCTTCATATTCAATGATATCTTCTATAAAAATGATATGTTAGACCGCATCTACAAAATAAAGTTGTTTAAGCCAATGCTTAGTGTATATAGGTAAAATTTTCATTAAAAATCACAGTTCCAAAGGCGACTCTCTCAAAACCGTCTGTTTTCTCTAAAGCAAGATTGACCGAATCAAAAAAGTGAATTAGGTTACCACCGCCCGATTAAGGCTGACTTAATTGCAATTCCGTTATAATTAAAACCCACACCTCGACATTTGTGACCCCCGTATCCTAGCAACGGCCCAAGGGAAAAAACTGCGAACTTTATAATGGCATCTGGAGAGAAGCCAAGCTCACGAAAAAATACGAAAAAAGTCAGTGTTGGGTGGACAGAGTAAGAGTTCTGTAGGAAATTAGTATAAGCACATCAGTCCATTACTGAACCTGTTTAAGATAATTCAAAAGAAAATAAGCTCGCTTTAATCTAGGTTTTCCTCCAGGGTTCAGTGTGAAGCCCAGAGGAAGCCCATCAACAATAAAAAAATTAAAAGGACTTCCCTAAAAGTCTTACTTGGCAGACAAATAGTGATCAAAGTTAGGTCTTTGGTTAAAGAGCAAAATAAAAAAAGGCTCTTAATATTGTTGCATTTATGCAGGTCCGTTTTGAAATTACGCGTTGGGTTAGGCATTGTGTGTATCACAGCTCATCATAACTCAACGCGGTTCATCTGCACTTTTTGACATATTTGGTTTATACCCCAAAGTCATACGTCACAGTTGGACCGATAGTGATGTGCAAAGTACAGACTCTTTTAGTCGCTTTTTACGACACCTTTAGGAAGAACAGTAGTACTGTTTCAAATTGGTGCCAGCACCACACATATTAGCAAAATTTTGATAAAATTTTTAGGATGTAGAAAAAAGAACATACTTTATGATTACTTTGATATAATGACTATAAATATCAGGCAAAATCAGTTGATACGGCTAAATTAAGTACTCTGATTGGTGCTCAATTAATTCCCAGTATAGTTTTATTATTTAATTGCAAAAAGAATACGAAAATCAATACTATGTCGGGAATGGCTTTAATAAAACGCGACAAAGTTAAATATGCTCGGATATGATACATTAAAATCAATTTTCGCTTCTTGTTGTATGACTTTCCTTCAAGAATAGTTAGATCTTTACCTGTTTTTATGACATCCATCTTGCAATTATCGGTATGAACAGTTGAACGTGCCTTCTAAACAAACTATAATCATCTCACAGCAGGGCAAAGGCACTTCTTTTATTAGTATATATAACCGAAGATCTCCTCCATCAAAAAATTACCACAGCATTGATGGGTACAGGCATAATCAAAACGCTTGCAAAATGCAGGTATAACAAACCCAAGCAATTTCCGGAAATTCAAAAGTATTTTTGCCCGACGTGGAGATTGTTCCTAGGACCCCGAGGTACTTAACCAGGTACCTAAACTTAAACCACTAGACCAGGGGCATTGCATTTCAAAGCACAGTTTAAACCCAGATATTATAATAGCCACCCTTAACAGGCGTATTTATGATCGCAGTTTGGCAAATGGTGAAGAACTAAGCCAAGAGGTTGCTGCCCGTTTTCTTCCGGGGGCACTTCTTTTATTAGTATTTATAACCGAAGATCTGGGGTAGTCTGAAATATACCTAGGTTTTGTTACACTACAAAGGTAAAGGAGAGAGTTAAGAATGAAAGTTACTAGGACACTCATCTCTATAAGAATTCCCTATAAATGAAATAAACAGACTGGTAAAATAAAGAAATATAATTTACGGTACTAAAATACTGCGGTAGATCTGACAGCTCAGGGGAGAGTTGCGCGGTGTGGTTCGGCAGTCAGCCTGACAACGCCAAGGTACATACACACTCTTATAATACCCATAAGCTTCCTATGGGTGATAAAGAAGGGAGAATGCTATTCTTAATTGGTGCTAGCACGATTTATATTCAAAACAATACAGCAATTATTTACTACAAAATTACAAATTATTTATTTGGTAAATTTGAATTAAACAATCTTAATGTCGCTAAGTATTCTGACCTTAGCATTCCCCAAATAACATGTTTTGATAGCGGACCCCCAGAAACGAAATGGGAAAGTCAGATAATGCCGTCAAGGATCCTCAAAGATGTTGAGTTATAGTGCACTTTGGTGCTCAAGACATTTTAATTTGTCCGCACAGGACAATGGGCCTGGTTTTAATACGGCTAGTGCCAACTTTTTGAAGCCAAGGGAATAGACTAATGCTGAGTGAGAAAGTGTGGAGCCATTTTTTACTGACGGAACACAAAAGGAGTTTTTTTTTAGTCGACTTGTCTTTTTATTATAAACATGTTCTGACGGTTTTAGCTGTGTTTGGCTTGAAAACTCTTTTTTTATTTATAAAAATTGGTCGTATTCAAATATAAATGTAGGTATTGTTACTAGAAAATAAATATGTGGTACTTGACCGATCAGAGGATAAACTAATATTTAAAGTCAGTAATCAAACAAACCTCGGTTAGTTAGTTTTTGTAAATGATGCTTCATAAAAGAGTTCTGTAACTGCTTTATCGACCTCCATGGCGGAGTGACCTAGATATCGATTCTCAATGTGTCGACAGCTCCAAGGTCTCGAGTCCGAAAAATAGGCAAATAGGCTCCGGGGCGCGCTTTTTTGTTTCCAAATAGTTTACCGTACCTTCGTTGTTAACGCCCCGTTGGTCTAGTGGTTTAAATACCGGGCCAAGATCTCGGTTTCCCAGGTTCGAATCCCGGGTCGGGCAACAAAAAGTTTCGAATTTTCGAACGTCGCTCGGGTTCGTGATCACCAACCCGCATTTGGCGCGTGGTGATTATGCCAGTACACCAATCATTGCTGTGGTAACTTGAATTCAATGACGGAGGCCATTTTCCTGCAGTGGGATGATTATAGGCTGTTACTTTACTTTTTTTACCTTCGCTGTTACTGACTTTATTAAAACAACTGGTTTTATAGTCACTTACTTTGTGATCAGAATATTGTATGTGATGTTTTCTACATTGAAATAATACTAACTGACCTATAAAACTTTGTATACCCTCAAAATATAAATGATGTGTTTAATTAACGCTTAATTTAAGTAATTTGGTTCAGATTTAAACGGACAAGTCATTAAGTAACCATGTGTTTAATTTATCTTTTTAGTTTTATTTTGAGATTAATTCTTATTTTTGTAGTAAAGTAACAGCCTATAATCATCCCACTGCAGGGAAAAAGCCTCCATCATTGAATAAGTTACCACCAATTATGGGTGCACTGGCATAATCACCACGCTTGCCGAATGCGGGATAGTGATCACGAACCCGAGCAACGTTCGAAAATTCGAAACTTTTTGTTGCCCGACCCGGGATTCGAACCTGGGACCCGGAGGTCTTGGCCCGGTATTTAAACCACTAGACCAACGGGACGTTATTTTTAATGATTATGATCTTTTCAATTGTTGTCAACTTACAAAATAATGCTGTAGTTAATCCGGTTTTATTGAATACAAACATATATTATCAGTATATAAACTTAAAAAATTTTGTCTCAGGCGGGACTCGAACCCGCATCTCCTCGCATGCCGGGCGGGCGCCATACCATTAGGCCGCCCGGCATGCGAGGAGATGCGGGTTCGAGTCCCGCCTGAGACAAAAATTTTCAAGTTTATATACTGATATTATAAGTGCAATTAAGTTGCTAAAATATCAAATAAAAACATATATTAATTAATTATCACCGTTTATTAAAAACAGCTGGTGGCCTGTGGCATCACCTGTCTAAAAGAGTTTACCCAATAAATAAAACACTTCACAATTATTCAATCTCGTTTCCACCATTTAAAACGCAATGCCGCCCACAGTGGATCGTCGAACTCGCTCTTCGATGTCCACTTCATTAATTATTTCACCAATGACTTAATTACGAAATCAAAAGCGGCCGGGAACGAAATTCAAATTTATCATTATCACACAATCACCATTGAATGGAACTCGCATTGTGTTATATTGGATGTAGGGGATACACTGTTATTGACTGGTGCATTGTCGAATGACAACAATGTACACAAATGCTGTGAAAAATGTATTCATGAAAAGGAATATCGTTATTAATTGTCCTATTAAAAAGAAATGAAAGATTTATCATCTGTTTTGTAACCGAACTGTTTTGTATGTTTACCTGGGACAGACAGTCCAGTTAGGTAAGTCCAACTTCGAGAAAGAGATCTCTCGTCAAATCCAGCTCGGCTGGGCAGCGTTCGGGAAGCTTCGGCATATATTCGCGTCCGAAATACCTCAGTGTCTCAAGACAAAAGTCTTTGACCAGTGTGTGTTGCCAGTAATGACATATGGGAGTGAGACGAGGTCGTTTACTATGGGTCTCATAAGAAGGCTCAGGATCACCCAGCGAGCAATGGAGAGAGCGATGATATTTCCCTGCTCGATCGAATCAGAAATGATGAGATACGCAGGAGAAATAAAACAACCGACATCGCTAGTCGACAAAGTTTATCGGTTGTCTAGTACCCCATACGACAGGGTACTTAATAGTAACTTAATTTGGGACTAGATGGCTCTGTGTGGCCAAGTGAAGCATGTCTTAAGAAAAATAAAAATAAAAAAAATATTATTATTATTATCGCTCGAAGGATTGCATCGTTGAAGTGGCAGTGGGCGGGAAACATAACGCGGAGAACTGATGGCCGTTGGGGCGGAAAGGTTCTCGAATGGCGACCGCGTACCGGACGACGTTCCTTGGGCAGGCCCCCTACAAAATGGACCGACGATCTGGTCAAGGTCGCGGGAAGCCGCTGGATGCGGACAGCACAGGACCGATCGTTGTGGAGATCCTTGGGGGAGGCCTATGCCCAGCAGTGGACGTCGTTCGGCTGATATGATGATGATGATGATGATTGTAACCAAAGAAAAGTGAAGGTTGCCAATGCGACGTGAATACAGGGTGTTATATAAATGGTATAACCAGCCGTGAAAATATGTGAATATATGCATATAAATACTAGGGTGATGTCAGAAATTTGATATAGACATTTAAAAAAAAATTCAATGAAAATCAATTTTTTATTGATTTATGAAATGAAAAAAAAAAGATGATTTATAATAATAAAAAAAAAAACGTTTATTAGTCTCAAATATAAACTTACAGCTTACAAGCATGAGTGCTGTTCTTAAGCTATATATAACAAAAAAGACACAGCCAGGCTTTACACTAGGAAAGAGGCCCTGTAATATAAAAACTGGCTGCTCCCAGTACAACAGACATTGCAGCTAAGAAAAAAACTATGGTAATTTTAAGAAACAGTAAGTTAGATTTATGTAACACTTATGGTTTAGAACTTTATTACAGTTTGACGCAGTAGGTAAATAAAATTTGGAAGAAATAAAAATAAAAACAAAATGTTTGTTTAGTATTAGGATAGATTTCACTAAGTTTGGATTTGTTTATGTGTGTGTATTGTGTGATGTGTGTGAGTGTGTGTGTGTTGTGTGTGAGTGCGCGCCGTGTGTTGTTTCATTGTGAAATTCCTAGCAATGCTTCAGTTTCTCTGTAGTTATGTTTACTAAGAAAATCTGTCAATTCAATTTTAAGTTGTCTAAAGGTTAAGTCGTACATGGACAGTTTTGAACTTATTGTATTATATATATGTGGTCCCAAAAATATTGAAAATTGTCTTATAAATTTATTTGTTTTGGAAAAACAAGATCTTTTCTCCTTTTTTGGGTAATCTGATTATCATTTCTGTCTATTTTGAGATGTTGGAAGAGAATTAAGCGAAGCAATAATTATATTTCTGACTTCACTATACTATTTATATGCATATAATGGTAACATAGCCTAG
The DNA here is from genome assembly GCA_949315895.1 of Anania crocealis. Lineage (NCBI taxonomy): Eukaryota > Metazoa > Arthropoda > Insecta > Lepidoptera > Crambidae > Anania > Anania crocealis. The sequence goes on from OX438880.1 coordinate 1,800,705, forward strand.
TTTTGGCTCGTTATAATTTACATAACAAATAATAATAAATAAATAAATAAATAAATAAATATTTAGGACATGCCTCACTGGGCCACACAGAGCCATCTAGCCCTAAATTAAGTTACTACTAAGTACCCTGTCGTATGGGGTACTAGACAACCGATATACTAACTTAAATACTTTTTTTTTTGTAATTACATACTTCTAATATATAGAAAACACCCAGACCAGTACAAATAGACATGTTCATGCACACAAATATTTGTACTGTGCGGGGATCGAACCCGCGACCCATGGGTTAGAAGCAGCGTTAACTACCGCTGATCCAAATGGTCGTCAAACACCCTGTTATTTTGTGAAATGGGTATTAAATAAAAACTAAATACACAATCCGACACCAAAATAACACCTCAATCGATTTTAGGGGCTTTTTACAATAAAAATAAATTAAACTACAATAAAAATTTTGTTATCGATGTTATCTATAGAAAGATTGAAGTCGATTATATGTCGAAGTCAAATTTTAACCCGACCAAATCATGTAAACATTTTTCGGGGTAACAAAATTAAATAACTGTTTATGTAATATTACCCTTATAATCTAGCAATTAGAATATGCATAAACTAATATAAGTTTCACTACCCGAGCAAAATTTTTCGAAAACAAACGAATACTCTCCTTTTCGTGGTTTAATAATGTTTAGCAAACCACCGCAATAAAGCATACCAAATATCCATTGCGCTCACATTAAATTTATTCTAACATAGAATAAAAATGTTATAAGGCAAACGTAGATACCTTGCGGATAGAAATTGCTTTTACACGGTGTGCTGTGTTATAGTATGTGGTGCATTCATTGTTTAAGCTTTAGCGATTACTAGAATTAGCAAGAAAGAAAGAAAGAAAATCTTTATATATATAATTCTTCTGTGAGTGTGTATGTCACTGAACTTCTCTCAAACGACTGGACCGATTTTGATGAAATTTTTTGTGTGCGTTCAAGGGGATCTGGGAATGGTTTAGATTCACAATTTTGTGTAGGGTAGGTTAGGGGTAGGGTAGGGGTAGGGTAGGGGTAGGGTAGGGGTAGGGTAGGGGTAGGGTAGGGGTAGGGTAGGGGTAGGGTAGGGGTAGGGTAGGGGTAGGGTAGGAGTAGGGTAGGGGTAGGGTAGTAAAATATTAAAATTTTATAAAATATATACAACCCTAAATTTTTACCCTTTTACAACCAACCCCTATTTTTTGTTAGCCATTTTAGTAATTTAATCATTTTTATGGCAAAACAACGTTTGTCGGGTCAGCTAGTACATTTATTAAAATTTGGACATCACACACAGATAGTAGCACACAAAACAAAACAAGATTTAAACAGACAAACACAGAACCTCCTCCTTTTTTTGAAGTTGGTAAAAATTCATAATAAAACTAACACAAAAAAACTTATCAAAACATACAACAACAAGAATTCGAGCAGTGCCACTACGTGTCCGTGACGTCCACTTTAAAAGGACCTCACTCATCATGTGCCATGGCCCGAGTAGGCCATGGCGCTGGTTTTCAGTGTGCCCTGAATTACCGAAATGAATTAAAGAATTACCGAGTGAAATTAGCTATGATGTGGATCGTCGCATATGAGTTTCATAATATCAGCTTTGTGCTGATCATTTTAAGGGTTAGTTAGCTTGGGTATTATTTGGGTGAATTTCTGTAGCTTCACAAATCATTCTAGATACAGTCAACGGCAGGTCAACCCACAAGTTAAAGGTCATTGAATTGATTTTCAACTTTAAGTCCAACAGGTAGAGATCAATATCAATTGAGTAAGTTTGACGTTTTGTGGTTGGTTCACGTGCTGTTGCCTGTACATTCGTGATCACAAATACTGTAGAATGTTAAAAAGGTCGGGAAAAACTAATATAATGTGCACTAATAAAGGCAAGTTAAATCTGTAAATTAATTCTTTCATTGTAATGTAGAGAATATGTTTACCAAGAAAAGAATATGTTTACCATCTTACATTTCAGTCAGCATGTGATAATGGTCGATGTAGCTCGATCGAAACGCCTGGCAGTAATATGGGATATTTACACTTTTGAGGTTCAACATTATACATTATAAATAGTTTTTAATTAAAATATTTTTGTTAGAATACATTTTATTTCAAGAAATAAATGTATCCCTATTGCATTGTCTTTTTTTTCTGAGTGTTTCTGCTTACGCTACTTTGCACGCTCTCGCTTCGCCTAAGCACTGTTGGCGACCGTAAAACTAGATTCCCCAGTAGACACGTGCATTATAAATGCTTTGCGGATATCGCAATCCGCAAACCAACCGAATTCGACGGAATTTTATTTCCCAATACACGAATACGTTATTGAGTAGTTTTGTCTTGTTCTGCTTACTATGTTTTATTGTTTCGACGTATTGTTCGTTTAGTGGCATCGATATACAGGGTGTTAGGCAATTTGTATAACAAGCAGAAACTAGCTTATATTACCTAACATATGCATGAACAATTTGGTAAAGGCAGAAATTAAATTTCGTCATTTTAGAAAAAAATATTTTCATACAAATCGGAATCTCAAAAAAATTTTAGTTTGTATAAAAATATAAACAAATTAAATCATCGTCGTATCATCATCATATCAGCCGGACGTCGCCCACTGCTGGGCATATGCCTCCCCCAAGGATCTCCACAACGATCGGTCCTGTGCTGTCCGCATCCAGCGGCTTCCCGCGACCTTGACCAGATCGTCGGTCCACCCTGTAGGGGGCCTGCCCACGGAACGTCGTCCGGTACGCGGTCGCCATTCGAGAACCTTTCCACCCCAACTGCCATCGGTTCTCCGCGCTATGTATCCCGCCCACTGCCACTTCAACGATGCAATCCTTCGAGCGATGTCGGTTGTTTTAGTTCTCCTGCGGATCTCATCATTTCTGATTCGATCGAGTAGGGAAATACCAAGTATCGCTCTCTCCATTGCTCGCTGGGTGATCTTGAGCCTTCTTATGAGACCCATAGTAAACGACCACGTCTCACTCCCATAGGTCATTACTGGCAACACAAACTGGTCAAAGACTTTCGTCTTGAGACACTAAGGTATTTCGGACGCGAATATATGCCGGAGCTTCCCGAACGCTGCCCATCCAAGCTGGATTCGACGAGAAATCTCTTTCTCGAAGTTGGACTTACCTAACTGGACTATCTTTCCCAGGTAAACGTAGTGGTTAACAAATTAAATGATGTTATCAAATTTCTGACTTGACCATAGTACCTATATTAACAAAGGCTGGTTACTGCTTCATATACTTTTACTTACCTTACCCTAATTACACCCTGTATAATAAATACAAGATACACAGTCTGGCCCGGTATTGAAACCACTAGACAAACGCCCCGTTGGTCTAGTGGTTTAAATACCGGGCCAAGATCTCGGGGTCCCAGGTTCTATTCCCGGGACGGGCAACAAAAATTTTTTTTTGTTCGGTTTGTGATCACCAACCCGTATTTGGCAAGCGTGGTGATTATGCCAGTACCCATCATTGCTGTGGTAACTTGAGTTCAATGATGGAGGCCTTTTCCCTGCAGTGGGATGATTATAGGCTGTTACACAGTCTGATACAATAAAAAAAGTAAAGTAAAGTAACAACCTATAATCATCCCACTGCAGGGAAAAGGCCTCCAAAATTGAATTCAAGTTACCACAGCAATGATGGGTGTACTGGCATAATCACCATGCTTGCCAAATGCGGGTTGGTGATCACAAACCCGAGCAACGTTCGAAAATTCTAAACTTTTTTGATGCCCGACCCGTGATTCGAACCTGAGACCCCGAGATCTTGGCCCGGTATTTAAACCACCAGACCAACGGGGCGTTGTGATACAATAATGACACCTGAAACTGTCCTCATTTTAGTTGATTTTATGTCAGAGTCAACTTTATAACCTAACCATATTAACAGTTTTGCTGCCACCCCCGCACGGGTGCGGGGTGAGGTGTACACGTTCGAAGCCGTCCACGCACCGGTGCGGTCTCGCGTCTTAGTAAATTCATAGACTCAGTTTGGCGCCGGCATTGGGCTAGGGACATTGTGTTTGGAGCGGCATTAAACATTAAACATAAAAAAAAAACAATATTTGGCCTCCCAGTTAATCATATTTTTTTGAAGTGGCAGCAAACCTGTTAACGGTCATTTCCAATAACCTATCTATCTTCAGTTTTGGCATATCAGAGATAGAAAACAACTTCTGTCTTTGTTTCTCTGGACGGCAAAATCAGAGATAGAAACTGTTTCCTATCTCCGATATGTCAAAACTGGCGATAGATAGATTATTGGAACCGGCTGTAAGTCATAAGCATAGCATAAGCATTTAATACCTAGTATGATTATGTAATGTTGCAACTATTCAATTGATACATTTTGGGGTGATGGGATCTACCTCCTAGTGGTCTATCCTGGGCAACGGCATCTTTGGTTTTCTAACCAATGATGACGGCTAACAGATCCCTCTGCGGTGGTAGGCTTCGTAAGAGGCCGCCTGGATGCTACCACCCTCCTGCCGGAGTCCAGCGCCAAACAGTTTTTCTGTGTTCCGCTCGTGTGTGGGAGAACCAGTACCTCTGGGTAAGCTCGCTCCATCTTAGGCTTCTTCTTAGCCGTCGAGTTGAGTATGTAGTCAAGAGCAAGCCCATTGATTATATAAAAAAAAAGATTTTATGTTAGTGTCAAATTTATAACCCAACCAAATGATGTCAGCATGCAATAGTATGGATATTTATGTGATATTGTAACTATTCAGTTGATAAAGGTTATACTAAAATTAAATAAATTAATGTGGACAACATTACATACATTGTTCTGATCCCAATTTGAATAACTATTCAAATCACTCGTATTTTGGAAACCAGAAACAACGAAGGTACCATAAACACCCAGACCCGAGTAAATGTATTAAAACACTTTCTTTGTCTACATTGACCCGTCCGGGAATCGAACCCGGGACTTCGGAGCAGGCGACACCTTGAAAACCGGTGTGTACGCCACTCCGCCACGGAGGTTGTCAAAACCCTTATGTCAAATGGGTGCACTTTAAGTAGGGACACTTATAATATGCTGATTGGTATTTTTTTTTTTGTTTTACATCAATATTTTTAATATGATTTCATTTATTTATTATAGGAAACCTATTACATTTAGAGACTAATTACTTAGGTGTATTGTGTATTCAAAACAATTTTATGCCAATTACAGGTTTTCCTAGATTAACTAGATAATTTAAATATTTAAGTAGGAATACTAGCATATAAAGTGTTTCTTTACACTAGGGATACTGTACCTCACGTACGTTTTATTAAGTAAATAGAAAATATGTTAAACAACTGTATTAATCCCTCGATCGTGAGTTATTCCAGTCACAATTGAAATCAATTGTTATCGTGGCACCCGAGTGCCTCCTGGGGGTTGAGGGATTAAACTGATACAGATGGTAACAAAATGTTACGCCTAAGCTTACGTTATCTAAATATCTTTTATTATTTAAGGTAAGTCGTTTTAGTTATACCACTTATAAGTCGAGGAAGGTTGGATCGATTTTAATGATTTTGTTTTCATCAGGGATGGGATAAAAAGGATTTAAAAAAAGTCGGGAAAAAAAGTTGTGTTTTTAGTTTTTTTTTCCTTGATGATAATGACATTTAAGACGTCAAAATCTATACTAATATTATAAAGCTGAAGAGTTTGTTTGTTTGTTTGTTTGTTTTTTTGAACGCGCTAATCTCAGGAAGTACTGGTTCGAATTGAGAAATTATTTTTGTGTTGGATAGTCCATGTATCGAGGAAGGTTTTAGGCTATATAACATCACGCTGCGACCAATAGGAGCAAAGCATCAGTAAAAATGTTGCAAAAATAATCGTGATCATAAAAACTGCTAGTTATTTTATAAAACTAAATAAAATTTGTTTAATAATTGAAATATTAACATAGGCACAAATATCTTGACTGCTTCGACCTAATTACCAGGTTTGATATTGTGGTATCTAGGGACATTTGTATGCATAATTTGACGTAGCGACACCAATAGAGTTCCCGTAGGAGTGATAGCAGGTTCCCTCCCAAACTGAAATTGAAATTAATGTTAATGTACGTAAATGAATAATTAAATTACAAGCAGAATCTTATTCGTCATTACTTGTTGTTTATTAAAGTAATAGTTAACGAAATAACCTTGAAATAATAATACATTCTGGTTATGTAGTTCGAAAAGCAGAAGTTATATAAAAAAAACTACATAAACAAGAAAATTTCGCACAAATTTTCATACTCAAAATATAAATGAAATATTATTATGGAAACTTACAAATAATAAGAAAAAACTATTTTGTAGATAATTTTATGATGTTTTTCTTTCAGGAATTTCTGTGATAAAAAATATCGCTTAGCTGAAAATCACATAAAACCCATTTTTGCAAAATTTTACGATTTTTTTTCTAACTTGACCCAGTTTGATTTTTCACATTGCATCGAACTCGACTCGACTAATAACACCGGTCAACAAATATTTTTTTTTGTTTTGCGCATGGCTTTCACTTAATTTACTCTGATTTATAAAGCCAAGATATATAAAAAAGTTCGATTACAAATCGAAAATATTTGCTTTTTAAGATGTTATAGCGATTTGATCATTTTTGATTTTCGCGCCGAATTAATGTCGCGTCTTTGCACGCTACCGCTGTCGAAGGAGAGGTAAGAGGGCGGGGGGGTAGTGTTTCTTGCGTCGCTCATCGTGCACGACAGTATGTGCTTGCATATTACAGAGGAATAACGTGTTTCATATTTGTTTTCGCTGTATTAACCTGTACAAAATGGCTTCGAGAACTTGTAGACGAGACGCTGACTCGTTTTGCTATATTTGTGGCGAATTTATTAAAGTAAGGGAGAAAAAATACGATTTAAGTACAAATTTAAAGATTTGCGAGGCATATCAAGCTTACTTCCATCTACCTGTTAAAAATCAAGACAAGAAATGGGCCCCACATGTGTCATGTAACTCGTGCAGATACATTCTGGACGGTGAGTTTATTTTCTCTTTTTTATTGTATTAACTATTTTATATTAACATGAATGAAGTTATATTATAACATCATTAATGTTGTATATGTTTTTAATTATTTAGTTACGTTCTATTTTAGGATGGTACCGAGGTGAAAAAAGAGCAATGAAGTTTGCAGTGCCGAGAATCTGGAGGGAACCCAGGGATCATCACACAGACTGTTATTTTTGCATTGTGAATCCACTTAAAGGTAAAAATTCAAGGAAAACATCTTATCCTAATCTACCATCGACATCCGCTCCAATACCACATACAGAAAACAATCCTGTGCCTGCTCCACCTGTGCTGGAAACTCAACTACTCTCTCAAGGCAGCCATCAATCACAGAGTTCATCTGTATCCGTACATTCCGAATTCGTTCTTGAATCTGAACCAAAAATACCACATCTAATCAACTCTGAAGATTTCAACGACTTAATAAGAGACTTAAATCTACCAAAAAGTAAAGCAGAGTTATTAGCATCGCGATTAAAACAACGGAATTTACTTACTCCTGATGTTCGAATATCTCATCAAAGAAAACGTCACGAAGAATTTTCTTGTTTCTTCAGTAAGGAAGATGGACTCTGTTTCTGTCATGACGTGAAAGGTTTATTTGAAGAAATAGGTATTCCATGTCATACAACTGAATGGCGCCTTTTTATTGACAGCTCAACAAAAAGCCTTAAAGCTGTTTTACTACACAATGGGAACAAATTTCCATCTATTCCATTGGCACATTCCGTACACCTCAAAGAAAATTATGACAGTATTAAAATGCTATTAACTGCCATCAAATATATGGAATACAAATGGGAAGTTATTGGTGACTTCAAGATGGTGTGTTTTTTGACTGGAATGCAAGGTGGTTATACTAAATTCTCCTGTTATCTTTGCCTGTGGGATAGTCGTAATGATGCTGCTCACTACCGCCAAAAACATTGGCCTGTACGTGCTGAGTACGAAGTTGGAAAATCCAATATTAAATGGGAAGCAATTGTCGATCCTAAATCCATATTAATGCCGCCATTGCATATTAAATTGGGTCTTATTAAACAATTCGTGAAGGCTCTAAATCATGAATCTGAAGCTTTCAAATATCTGAATAGTTTTTTTCCAAAGCTTTCAGAGGCGAAAATTAAAGCCGGAATCTTTATAGGCCCCCAAATAAAAAAAATTATGGATTGCGATATTTTCCCAGAGCTACTTAACAATGAGGAGAAAAAAGCCTGGAACAGTTTTAAGGCAGTAGTTCATGGTTTTCTTGGAAACCATAGAGCTGAAAATTATGAAGAGCTCATCACTGACATGATTACAAATTTTTCCATCATTGGATGTAGAATGTCTCTAAAGATGCACATGTTACATTCTCATCTAGATAAATTTAAAAGTAATATGGGTGCTTTTTCGGAAGAACAAGGAGAACGCTTCCATCAAGATATAATGGAATTTGAGAGGCGTTACCAAGGCCAGTATACTGAAAGTATGATGGGCGACTATATTTGGGGGTTAATAAGAGAAACTTCTTTTGAACATGCCAGGAAAAGTAAATCTGTTCATTTTTAAATTAAATATTTAAAAAAGAACAATTTTACTTTTCCATTTACTCCATTTTAAAACTCATATTGTAAGAATTTTTCATAATTAAATGTTCTGTATGCTATAATAAATTATCTCTATGTCAATTTTTTACGTATTTTCATTAATGTGATTTTTTCAATTTTTTACACATAAAATCAAATTCAAAGCATTTTTTTGTTCTTATTCTTATTTCTAGGTACATTAGCAATAAAAATAAGGTATGTATATCCCGTGCGCAAAAATGCTGTAGACCGGTGTAATTAATCTAACTTATAATTTTAAAATTAATATATACTAATATTATAAAGCTGAAGAGTTTGTTTGTTTATTTGATTGAACGCGCTAATCTCAGGAATTACTGGTTCGAATTGAAAAAATATTTTTGTGTTAGATAGACCATTTATCGAGGAAGGCTACTTATATTCTTTTAAAAACTTCTTAATCACGATTATAATAACAGAAATTGACGCGGACCAAGTCGCGGGCAACAGCTAGTTAAATATAAAACAAAAGCCTCTTTATATAGGCTATAACTATAATATTAACCACTATTTTGCTTCGAAAAAACTATCTCCACACAATATGCCAAAACCTATACTATAAATACATTTAATAATAAATTCGTAGAGGTTTTTCATCCAATACAAAAGTGACATCGTCACAAAAGACTCGATCCCGCATAAATCAGTACATGTCATCTCCTAACCTTTTGTGTTAGTAACTCAGAAGACTTTATTCGATCCAGAAACCATTGTAATCTGGTCTTTTGTCCAGTAATGGACTTATGAGATTAAGTTAAAAAAAATCTGGTGGTAGACGTTATACCTAGATGATGTGTAAAAGGCAATCTTGATAATCTTTTGTCGTTTTATGTTTTAAGATATTATTTTGCTAAGTGTTATAGTTTTATACTAGGCGTAAGTAATTGTTATGTATGTGCTGTTGATTTTCTCAATAAATAAATAAATAAATAAAGTGTTCTTATAAAATAGTTTTTTTTTTATTGTATGTAATGAATAGATTATATCCCATAGATGTTAGTGATTTCATTAAGCAGATTGAAAACAAACATCTTATTATATTTAGCGCAAATAATAATAAAAAATATATTAGTCTCAATAAGTCTGAAGAACGCTGTTTGTTGGAATCAGAAACAACTTATAGCACATTCATTGTACAGGATAATATCTTATTATGATAGTGTAACTACAAATATACTGGACATATGCGAGTCAAGAATCGAGACTTGAGTATAAATGGTTGAAGCTTCAACTCGATACTTTTACACGCTCGAGATAAACGGTCATGGCAGCAATACAGACGACGAATGATCTTGTAAAGGTACGGAACACTTTAGGATAGAAGAACCAGCAGGAATACGTTGTTGGCCCTTTTTGGCAGTACTCTTTTAGTCCTCACAATATCCAACGATAAGTACTAATGGAGTTATACTACACAAAGCTTTTGTGCAATGAATCTGTATAATTGCATAACCACAGACTGTTTATCAGCTACCATGATGCGGCGTGTTTTGTGCGGTTAACCAATTTAATACGCAGCAGTCATTTCATTTACATCGTACTAAAAATCGTATTAAAATCGCAAGAATTAATTTAATCGAGAACCATACTGGCCTGATCACGCTCGCTAGTGTGGTCAATAGATACGGTCCACTGCATGGATAATTTGCGGCTGGCAACTTAAAAATATTATGCTTTTGATGGTTCCTGCTCATAAAACTGGCAGGCACTTACATTTAATAAGTATAATACCTGTAGATATGAATAAAAAAAACGCCAGCATTACAGATGAATTGAAACAGCTTTTTTTAGTTTTTTGATGTGATACTTTCTAGCACTTTTGTGTGACTTTGTATGATGGAGTTACACACTTTGCCTGGTAGCGATTTTTTGATTATAATTCGTTCCATGGCTCTCTGTGTAATTTCAAGCCTACGGATCTGCGTTACTGTAGCCAGGTTACAGACATAAGGTACGTCATTGTTGGAAGTGCACCCTGGTTGGATCATTAGTACCTAACAGCGGAAAAAAAGAACCTTAACATGTTTAATATTTTCTCGTAGCATCTTCAGGAATGTGTGGAGGTATGTATACTATGTATTGATACTCTGAGCCAGCAGAGGCTGTTCCAAGGTGAGAAGTGTTCTTCGATGCCCTCTTATCCGATAGTTATAAGATTAAGAGTTAGTTATTTCGAGATTTCTACCATGTACCTTGTTTTTTATGAGTTTCCGATATTTCGGCACTGTTGCAAGCGCCATTATAGCGGAAGAACAGAAGAGTTCTTGAGAAAACTCATAAAAAACAAGGTACATGGTAGAAATCTCGAAATAACTAACTCTTACGATAGTGACCATGAAAGTTTAAAACAGTATAGTTATAAGATTGTAAAAGTTTTTTTAGGTGTTGCTAGTCCAACTATCTATACTTAATTAATATTATAAAGCTGAAGAGTTTGTTTGTTTGTTGGTTTGGTTGTTTGTTTGTTTGAACGCAGTCTCTGGAAGTACTGGTTCGATTTAAAAAAATCTTTTTGCGTTGGATAGTCCATTTATCGAGGAAGGCTTTATGCTATATAACATTACGCTGCGACCAATAGGAGCGAAGCATCAGTGAAAAATGTTGCAAAAATAGTCGTGATCATAATAATAGAAATTGACGCGGACAAAGTCGCCGGCAACAGCTAGTTTTAAATAATTTCATCTAAACAAACAATGTCTTGATCGGTTAGTAGTTAAAAAAGTTGCCCGGTAGCCGAAGGTTATGGATTCGGGTCCCACTTTTGTCAGTACTTTCAAAGTAACCATTTTTGGTTCGATGCCAAGCGAAATAATTAATGTCGATTGTTCTGTACTAACCAAAAACAATTGCACGACTAAACAAACAAACAAACAATGGATTTAGGAATAAATGAATTCCGTGTTCAAAACGCCAATTCAATTTATAGTAGGGGCTGGTTTTATTCAATTGGCTTCGCTAGTTTGTCCATTATATCGGTAATTTGGCTAATAAATATTGGCTGGCCGCGTGGCTAATCGCCGCGCCGCCAGCTAGCCCAAAATATGAGTCTATGGCCATTAAATTTTGGTGTTTAAGCTTGGGTAGGGCCGGATAACTATCGAACTACCATCGATACTTTTGTCGATAAATAAATATACCAAAAATTTTATTCTCTTGAATTGTATGTTTCAAGTCGTCAGAAAATCATTTAATATTAAAGTTTTAGAAATGTATGCAAACAATTAGTTTTATTGGATGGTTACGTTAATTGCTCATGTTCGATGTTAGCCTTATTTGAGCTACTGTCTTTCTGATTTAAGTGTATTCTGGATAAATAATTATCTTTTAAAATGTGTGTGTAAATTAAAAATGTATGTCGCTAAAATTCATGTTAAATCACTTAAATAAATAAATGTGGACAACATCACATATAGTGTCTCAAAATGAGTATTTATCTAAAGCACTTGTATTGTGGAAATTAAACACAATGAAGGTACCACAGACACCCAGATCCGAGAAAATGTTGAAATTAACTTTATTTTTTACATTTAGTCGTCCTGGAATCGAACACTAGACCTCGGAGCACGCGACATCTTGAAAACCGGTGTGATCGCCACTCCGCTACGAAGGTCTTTTTTAAACCAAATGGCATCCCCATCGTTGCATTATTCTTTGCCTGAAAGTGTACGGAAAGTGCCAGACGGACAGACAGAACTACTTTTGCATTTTAATGTTAGTAAGATATCATAATAGGGGTTAAAGTATGAAATTGCCGATTATTTTCCCACTTTTTATTTTGTTTATAGCTCTTAAGTTTAGTCATATTATTGCGCAATTCTTTTTGTATTGTATCAAAACCTAAATAAAGTATCTTATGACTAAAAAAAAATGCAATACTAGTGCCTATTACTTCAAAGAAAGTCGTTGAAAAGACCCCTTACAATGTGTCAGCTGACCTTCTTGCTTCAATTAAGTATATTTGTATTATAAACTTTGATTTTCAGAAATTTAAATACTATAATGCGTAGCTTTATAACCATCTAACTTTCACCTTTAATCGCATCGAAAACGGTTTAGGCGTTTTTAAAAAAACTAAAAAATTGTTATTATGGAAAAATGACTTTTCTCGATTTCGACCATACAAAACGGCAATTTCATACTTTAACCCCTAATACAAAGATAATAACAACATATGCCTTAAATATTTATTACATACAACAGACCGATTTCGATTTCCGATTGCCAAAAAACTGTGAAGTGTTTGGTAAAGGTTTGTAATATGTCCTGCTTACCTTAAAAGTAAAACCTTTTGCTAAAACTTGTTTAAAAAAAACCTTTAGTATATAAGTAAACAAAATCGATAGGAGGAGTTTTAAGTCGATACATCCCTACACCTCCCTATAACTCTAAGTAAGCGGTCTTTAAGCCTGTTTCGGTATATATCGATATGAATTTTGATAACTAAGCGAATCTAAAGAGCCCATTAATCACAATGATTACTTACCTATACCTACTTATCTATTAGGAAAAAAACCTTTACTTTTAAACTATTGATAAGCTCTTATAAATTTCCTTAATTCAACTAAACATGACTCTACAAAACGTGGAAGTTCTAAAATGATTTTTTTTATTGAACTTCGTTTCCAATTTACTAAGCTACTAGTAAGACCATTGTGAAATCGACTGCAATAACTACATTTATCTTGCTTAAAGTTTAAAAATGTCAGTCAAAATTAATAACGCAGTTATTGATCCTCGGTTGGTCGGTAACGGTAAATAATAATAGTTATGACGACTTCGAGATGAAAGTGCACGCTTTTTCAGAATTTTCAAAATCATCTTTAGCTCTTAACTGCTGAAGAGTTTGACAATAAAATGTCAGCTCACCTTAAATTCCTGAAAGAGAATATAACTATTTGTCTTTACGTGCCGATATGAAAAACGAAATACGTGCCTACAAAAATTTGAACGTTTCCTTCGATTTCCCTTGATTCCACTATCAGATCCCGACTTGGCTAAAATGGGACCAAAATAAAATGCAATATTTAGCTAGAGAAAGACATATCTCAGTTTTGTTGTTTGGCAACCGTTGTTTATTAAAACAAATGAACAACATCATTTAGGTAATTTATATCGGACAGGCCTTCCTTTTTTTAAATAGGTTAAAAATATCGGCTATTAGATAACAAATTAATGAAACTCTTTATGTACTGTGCTGTGATAGTTCGTAGTTCTGTTGGATTGAGACTGATCTGTCAGTTACGAGGAAAGAGGTTGGAAATGAAACTTTTTCAATTATCTAACAACTAGAAAAACAACGTAAATTCGTATCAGACGATAAAAAGGGTGACATTTATTTAGTATGATTAATCTATTGTACACTATTGTAAAAAATTGTTCACAAATGCAATGGAGGATATGTTCAAGACGCTGCAATGGAAAGGACGAGGCATCAACATCAATGGCGAATACATCTCTCACTTGCGATTTACAGACGACATCGTCATTATGGCAGAAACGCTGCAGGACCTACAACAGATGCTGAATGACCTAGCTGACTCTTCTGTGTTTGCGGATGAACCTGGATAAAACCAAGGTTATGTTCGATAAAAATGTACTACCGCAACCGATTGCGATGCACGGTACCTTTCTCGAAGTTGTTCAGAAATACGTGTACCTCGGGCAGACATTGCAGATAGGTAGAAACAACTTTGAGGATGAGGTGAACAGAAGAATTCAGTTGGGTTGGGCAGCATTTGGGAAACTACGTCGAGTATTTTCATCGTCGATCCCACAATGCCTCAAGGCGAAAGTCTTCAATCAGTGCGTTCTACCCGTCATGACACACGGAGCCGAAACGTGGACACTGACGGTACGGCTAGTCTACAAGTTTGAAGTCGCTCAGCGGGCTATGGAAAGAGCTATGTTCGGAGTTTCTGTTAGGGATAAAATCAGAAATAAAGTGATCCGGCAGAGAACTAAAGTTACAGACATAGCCCACCGTATTAGCAAGCTGAAGTGGCAGTGGGCTGGCCATATTAGCCGCAAAACCGACAACCGCTGGGGTAAACGAGTTCTTAAGTGGAGACCGCGTCTCGGCAAACGTAGTGTAGGACGCCCTCAGGCCAGGTGGAGTGATGATTTGCGCAAGGGGGCTGGCAGGAGCTGGATGCGAGAAGCCGAAAATCGACCTAATTGGCGTGCAATTGGAGAGGCCTATGTCCAGCAGTGGACTGTGATAGGCTGATGATGATGATGATGATGACACTATTGTATGTTTGTACTAATAGGTTTTAAGACAATATAATAAAAACGATAAAATGAAATCTGATAAAATGAATCAATATCTGGGCTAAACGACGCTTACTATTAGACCACCAGTGAAGATACCACAGATCGACGTCCGATGCGTGGTCCCCATTCCAGAACCTTTCCGCCTCAACGGCCATCGGTTCTTCTTAGAGACCCCCGACACTAGCGTCTTTCGAGCGTCGATGTCGATGCAGCAACCAATCAGTGTTGACGCAACGCAAGCGCAGCGGCATTTACTTAACGCTGATTGGACAATGCCGCGACGTCGACGCTCGAGAGACGCTAGTGTGGGGATGCCTTAACTATGTGACCCGCTCATTTCCTCTTCAGCTCCCAGGATCATCATCAGGTGTCATACATCACCCATTCCGCTCTCAGTGCTCGCACAGGTCGGACGCTCGCTCCGCTGTCGATCCATCTCGCTGTTCGCAGCATTTCTATCTTATTTCTTTCTACGTGGTTTCGCCCGCGGCTCTCCAAAGGTTAACCTAACGGTGTCAACTGACCTTTGTTGAGTTAAACGCTTTTTTCAAAGCGGTTCTGTTCGATAGGGAGCGAGAGACAGTGCCTTTTTCAAGGCGCTGAAATTTCCCTCCGCCGCCGGTATATTGGGCTGTAAGTCTAGGCCTCCTGGAAGGCACGTTTGAGAGGGTGAGGCGTTCCTCCTCGCCCTAGAGACACTAGAAACTGCAGTCCTTTCGCTGCCGGGCGTGACCCACCCTACCCATCCTTATATTCCATCCCTTAGGGAGCGTATCCCGGGCCATTTCGGTGGCTCGGTCCCTCCCGAAGGACTGCTAGGCGTAGGCCACTCACCCCGCGGCGACATCACATCGTCGTGGGACCACCCAGTGTTAGGGACCTCACATCCTTTTTAGGCACACCCGACTCAACCAACCTTCCTGTGGCAGGTTGGACCACACAGACACCCATCACTTACCGTTACCGAGTTTCTTGCCGATTCTTCTCGGTGAAGGCGCGTTCCGAATCGGTGGTAAATAAAAATTACTCACTAAAGTCCTCCCTCCACGATGGAGGTACTCTTATTAGAGTACCTCCGATCGTTAGGAGGCGACGCGTTGAAAGGCTTTAATGCCTTTCGTCGCGCTCGTGAAGCCTCCGAAGACTCGCCCGCCTCCCCAGACCCAGAGCCCGTTCCCATGGAGGAAGGGGAAAGCCCTTCGGGCTCCTCCTCTCCTCCCACACCCTCCAGCTCCTCATCAGAGGATAGTAATGAGTCCCCCGTTAGTGACGGCTCCTCCTCTTCGGAGGAAACGTCTCAAACCGAGGAGTCCGATTCCGAAGGGTTCACTCCAGTGACCCACGGAAAGCGAGCGCGTAAACCCGCGCGTTCCGAACCCCCGGCGAAAACCGCCAAAGTTTCCCACGGGCAACCCAGACCGGCCAAGGCATCCGCCGCCAGCTCCGCCCCTGCCCCAGCCCCAACCTCGCAGTCTGCTTCACAGACAAAAAAGGCCCCCCTTCCCCCGCCCATCGTAGTCCAGGACAAGTCTGCCTGGACAAATATTTCGGCTGCTCTTAATGAGCGTCACATTGCGTTTTCACACGCAAAGTCTGCTTCCGACGGAATCCGCGTGCAAACGCCGGACATCGCCTCCTTCAGGCAGCTCCAACAGTACCTCAACGTAAGGAAGATCTACTTCCATACTTACACTCCAGTCGAGGAGAAGAAGCTCCGCGTGGTTGTACGCGGAATTCCAAAAGAAGTCGACACAGACTTCATCCTTACCGACCTTCAGTCGAAACAGCTCCCAGCTCTGGAAGTTCACCGCTTATTCAAAGCGCGTGGCAAAGCCCCTTACGATTTAGTACAGATCATACTAGAAAATACCCCCGAAGGCAAAAAGATTTTTAATATAAAATCTATATGCCATATATCCGGCCTCCGCATCGAGACCCCCCATAAAAAACTCACCCCTGGCCAGTGTCATCGCTGCCAGTTGTACGGGCACTCTGCCTGTAATTGTCACGCACGCCCGCGCTGCGTGAAATGCCTGGGCGACCACGGTACCGCCGATTGTCTTCGTTGTAAGGACACGGCGACTACCCCGCCCGCGTGTGTACTCTGCGGAGAGCAGGGACACACCGCGAATTATGGCGGTTGCCCCCGTGCTCCGCGAGTAAACTCACGGGTGCAGGCGCCTAAGGCCGCGCACTTCCCAGCCCCTTCTTTTCGCCAGTTTCAGGCTCAACCCGCAGCCTTCCCAGAGTTGCGTCCCTACGGACACAACGCGTGGTCTCGACCACTATCCTGGGCAAGGAATGCCTACACCCCGGTCCCGGCCTTAAGCCAAACTGCAGCAATCCCGACGGCCCCTAAGGCCCCAAATATGGCCCCTATGGCCCCTACTGTGGCCCCTAAGGCCATCATTACTGCCCCTCAGGCACCACCAGTAGTCCTTAAGGCCCCTCAGGCACAGAAGGCTACTATCCCTTCAAATGCCCCGGTCACCCTCCGTGACCCGCGATCAAATGCCCCTAAGGCTTCGCCAATTGTCCCGTACGAGCAGGATGCCATGCTCATATATAATCTCAGCCAAATCAACCCGGCTGAAATTAGATATGTAGCAGCCCAAATCCGTGCGAATCAAAAAGACCCATGCGCAATGCTTTGTCTTTTAGATGAGCACGCCGACCTCCTCCAAAAAGTTAGAAACATTTCCTCACCATAAATAATACACCCTCTAGAACGAAACCCCGGTCCCTTACCATCGCATTTTTTAATGCCTTTGGTCTTTAAAAACAAAAGTTAGAGATATCACTCTTTCTTATGAAGCACCAAGTCGACATCTTTTTGGTACAAGAAACCTTATTAAAACCCTCCATCCTCCCTCGTAGTGCTATGATTGCCAACTATAACGTAGTTCGCAACGATAGGCCCACTAGAGGTGGCGGCACTAATTTATTACAAACGCTCCTTGCATTGCGTTCCCCTCGACCCTCCCACGCTCACAAACGATGAGGCCTCTGTCTGTCGGCTAGCCATGATCGGCCACCAACCAGTCATAATAGCTTCCATTTACCAACCTGGCGACAAGACTCCCTTAAGGAGCGACTATGAGGCTCTTTTTGCTATGGGACCCTCCGCCATTCTCGGCGAAGATTTCAATAGCAAAAATACTCAGTGGAACTGCTTTACAACCTCCAGCAATGGTAGAGAGTTAGCAGATCTCGCTGAAGACCTCAATTTTGACATCATCGCCCCCCTTTCTCCGACCCACTATCCATTTAACGTAAACCACAGACCCGATATCTTGGACATGGCGGTTCTAAAGAATGTAGGCCTGCGCCTTCGTTCAATAGAAGTCCACCATGACCTAGATTCTGACTATCGCCCAGTTGTCCTCCAATTAGGTCCCTCTGACCAACAGATATCCATGAAAACAATACTGGACTGGCACAGGCTCGAGAGCAACCTCGGACCTAGTCCCGATTCAGTATTGAACTCAATCCCAGACAGGTTAGGATCGCCTCACGAGACTAACCAAGCGATCGATGCCCTCACTAGTCACATCACGACCGCTATTAGCGATTCGTCTAGGCAAGTTCCAGATATGCCTAGGCATAGACTGAACTTGCCGGATGACGCGAGAGAGCTGTTGAGGGCAAAAAGAGCTGCGACCAGAGCTTATGACTCCTATCCCACCGAATATAACCGAACCCTTCTACGCACTTTACGGACATCTGTAAAGGAACGTATTAAGGCTCTTCGGGAAAGTCAGTGGGATAGCCTACTTGAAACGATCTCACCATCTCACCAAGCCTATTGGAAGTTGGCGAGATCCTTCAAGTCAGATATAGTCACATCTATGCCTCCTCTCTCTAGACCCGACAACTCCGTCGTATTCGACGACGAAGAGAAAGCCGAATGTCTGGCCGACAGCCTAGAGGCCCAGTGCTCTCCTAGCACGCTTCCTATAGACGCTGCCCACCTTAGTATGGTGGACAGCGAAGTCGAACGTCTCTCGGCCCTCCCTCCAACCTGCCCCCTTGCACCCACCACCGCCGATGAGGTGCAAACCATCATCAAAGGTTTCCGTCTAAACAAGGCTCCCAGTCCGGACCGGATCTTCAAAGGAGTCTTACGAGTCCTCCCCGCCCAACTGATTTGCCTATTGGTTGCTATCTTCAATAGTGCCATGGCAAACTGCATCTTTCCAACCGCGTGGAAAGAAGCAGACGTCATAGGTATCCCTAAGCCCGGCAAGGACCGCTCCAAGCCCGCCAACTACAGGCCCATCAGTCTCCTCAAGACTATGGGCAAATTATACGAGCGTGTTCTCGTCTCCTGCCTAAGAGATTACATTTTCTCGAACAATCTCTTAATCAACGAACAGTTTGGCTTCAGAGCCTCCCACTCTTGTGTCGAACAGGTGCACCACCTAACGGAGCACATTCTCGACGGCCTCAACAGACCCAAACCGATGGTAACCGGTGCACTCTTCTTCGATGTAGCGAAAGCATTTGACAAAGTCTGGCACAACGGCTTGATCTACAAGCTGTACCAACTCAAAGTGCCCGACAGTCTCGTGCTCATCCTTCGAGACTTTCTGTCAAATCGTACCTTTTGCTACCGCGTAGAGGGGTTAGGACCATTCATCTCCCCGCCCCATCAGGGCTGGATTCCCTCAGGGCTCCGTGCTATCTCCTCTTCTCTTTTCAATTTTCACTAACGACATTCCCAGGTCACATCAAGTAGAGCTAGCTGTATTTGCGGACGACACAGCCCTCTATCACTCTGGCTACCATGCCGGTTACATCATTAAGGCACTACAACGTGCAGCCCTATCCCTAGGTGACTGGTTTAGGATGTGGCGAATAGAGGTAAACCCCGAGAAAAGTGCAGCAGTGTACTTTACTCGAGGTTTCTTCGCTTCAAAACATCCTAAACGATGTCTCACACCTATACGACCGTCCGATCCCTTGGGAGAAGACAGTCAAATACCTAGGTGTCACCTTAGACCGTAGAATGAGCTTTAAACCTCACATAAAACGCGTCCGTCAGACTGCAGCCTTTTACTTTTCAAGGCTCTACTACTATATCGGCAGAAAGAGTAAAATATCACTTAGAAATAAGTTGACAATTTACAAAGCCTGTATTCGACCCGTGATGACTTACGCTAGTCCAGTGTTCGCTCATGCCAGCCCCTCAGAACTAGAAAGACTCCAAATCCTCCAAAACAAATTCTTACGCTCTGCCTCGGACGCCCCGTGGTATGTGCGTAACGACAATTTGCATCGCGACCTTAACATTCCGTCGATTGCCAGCTTTATGAAAGAAGCGTCTCAACACTTCTTTGATAAAGCCGTCAATCATACGAATCCTCTTATAGTCAAAGCTGCCACCTACTCGTGCCAAAAAGATGTCGAAGCCCGTTTCCGCCGACCGAGGAACGTTCTCGAAGATCCCGACGACAAAATCACATCGTTCGTAAAACAATTCACCACTCACAACAGTACACACCCGACAAGCACTAGATCGAATCAGCGCACTCGCCGGCGAGTGCGAGGACCCTTGCATCATTTTGGCAGGTACAGACATGTACCTGGCCGCTCCTCACCAGTCCGCCTGTCGGACGACAGCCCAAGCCGAGGTCCGAGCCTACAGAGGCGCCCTTGAGGCCTAGTCTGCCCCCCTCGATCGGGCCCACTAGAACGGGGCTCGCGTGGATCGGTCTGTATGCACAGACCAGTCTGTGTTGCAGCGCCGAGCTACGCGATGCAACCACTAGTCGGGTTGACCTCTTGGCCGGGTGCCAGGGAAATACAAATAATTGCTTTCTTCGTGTCCCGCTGTGCGATATTGAGCATTCTAATGAGACGCGATTCTAAGCGACCACGTTTAAGTCCCAAAAGTTTAGTACTGGCAACACGCACTAGGCAAATATTTAGGTCTTTAATTTGTTTTTTAACAATTAATTTGCTACTGTCAATTATTTATTTGTCACTAGCCGTTGCCTGTGGCTTTGTTAGCATGGAGTAATAATAATTATCTAACGAAACCTTTTTTTTGTTTGATAAAAAGTAGTCTACGTGCTGGTCCAGCCTATAATCTAGCTCCGTGTAAAATTCCATCTGGAACTGTCTAACTATTTTAGCGTGATTAAGTAACAAACATTCTTTTTAACTTTTGTGCTTATTTTATAAGTTCAGTACGCAATATTTAGTTCTTGAATTTGTAGTGTGACCTTAGCTTATATAACGAAATTGGAAGGTCAGGTCTAAGTCCATTAGTCGAGAAAAGATTTAGGCTGGTTTATAATATGTCCTATCGGTCTGGATTTGTAAAAATAAATTTTGTTTTATAGTCAGACTGTAGTAGTTTGAGATATCTAAAACTTAATGTTTTTATATTGATCTTTTTTTAAATTTCAATGTAATGGAGTGTGAGTTTGCAACAAAATGTGTAGTCTCTGCGGTGGTAGGCTTCGTAAGAGGCTGCCTGGATACTACCACCCTCCTGCCGGAGTTTAGCGCCAAACAGTTAGCTGAGTTCCGCTGGTGTGTGGGAAAACCATTGCCACTTTCTGGGTAAGCTCGCTCCATCTTAGGCTTCTTCTGAACCGTAGAGTTAAGTATGTAGTCAAGAGCAAGCTATTGATTATAAAAAAAAGCCTATAGCCACTGTACTATGGGAAGACGTAAGAACCTCAAACCTTTTTGTCTTAGAAAAAAATACAAGTCCAAATATATTAGCACGCACGAAAACCATATATTTCTTATGCATCGCTGCACCAAAGCACGCTAAAATGCACACAAATCATGTTTGCTTGCGTACGTGGACTTGAAACCTTTCCAAATTTTGGCTTCCCTGTTTATTTCTAGCGGCAAAGGAGTTAAGCTCAGTTTTGGTCGTTTTTCGGATGTGTGTATAGCTCGTTTACACAGGAAATATTTTGAGAAATCTATACTAATACTAATAATATTATAAAGCTGAAGAGTTTGTTTGTTTGTTTGTTTGTTTGAACGCGCTAATCTCCGGAAGTACTGGTTCGATTTGAAAAATTCTTTTTGTGTTGGATAGTCCATTTATTGAGGAAGGCTTTAGGCTATATAACATCACGCTGTGACCAATAGGAGCGAAGCATCAGTAAAAATTGTTGCAAAAATAATCGCGTTCATAATATCAGAAATTGACGGGGACGAAGTCGCGGAGAACAGCTAGTTATAAATATGATGATTTTGCGGTGACAACAACAAAATTTGAATCCATAACACCAAAGTTTCTCGTTCGATAAGGTGTCGTAAGAAATGACTAAAGAAATACCCCCCAACGGCCATAAACAAGTTGTTTTCTAATATTGTTTTGCTTGACAAATAGATAATAAGTATGACAATAACATTTAGCTTACGAAACATCGATCGTAAGCTAATGTAAGTTTCATAAATTTTTTATATACCTACCTTTATATCACTGTAAAATTTTGAGATCTGTCAGTTCACAAAACAATGTATGTGAGTATAAACTAACAGTGGGTTAGGTTAGGTTGGATTGTAATCCATCGACGATCAATAATATGAACTGACGTAGTTTACAATTACGATGACATTTTTACCGTGACATATAATAATGTCCAGCGTAGGTAAACGATATTTAAAAGCAACTTGCTTAAGGCCTTGGCAACGTGTCTTTTATCCACCATTGGGCAAACTGGGATCATCAATATCTGCATATTGTGTTGAAGCTTGTTCAACTGTTAATTAGGATGTAGGTACTAATAAATTTCAGAAAAAAAATCTAATAATCTTCGTAGTCAGAAATCACCATTTTATATGTTATTTCAAGTATAGAAAAAACTATTTTATACATTGTATACTATGCGAATAAATCTTAAACAACGGGATAAATTCGGCAAAAACTGATTCGATTCCTGGTCTATTTAAAATTTATGTACTAAATAGTCCCGAACCTTGTCCAGAAGGCCTACTCTCTAAGCACGAAGTTAGTGGTTTCGTCTCGTATAACGGACATTTGGTACTCCGTACCACTTACGAACCTTTTTTCGTTCGGAGTTTGGACGAAGAACGAATGATAAGAAAAACGAACGCTTAAACTTACTCTCTAAGCGTTTTAGCCCGTCCGTAATGTTGAATTTGACACTTCTTTCATCGTAACTTTATGTCAGTTGAAACGACAACTAAATAGCTATCGTTCTGGCTTACGAATGAAAATTCAAAAACTTTATTTGTGATTATACTGCCATTTTCATATGTGGAAATTGTAGAGCAAGTTAGTAAAGAAGAGGCGCAAAAGACGCAAATAGTGTCGTGTGGTGCCGACACATCAAAATAATAAATATAGCCTCTTCTTTTCCTATGGATGTCGTAAGAGGCAACTACAGAGAGGCCGCATTTTCTTTCTACTATTGGCTAAACTTTAATCTCTAATCCACCTGCCAAGCGTGGCGAAAAGGCAAAATCAACTTCTTAAAGAGATAGAGACTACGTCCTGCAGTGGACTAATCTATGCTGGTTATGATGATGATAAAGTGTTCCCAGTAGTTATTTCATTGTTTAGTAGAATTTAAGTGCAATAAGAAATAAATATAACAATTCCCTTCATTTTTCTCCCGTGTTTTACACAATTTGTGTATTAGAGAAAAGAAACCTCTACAAATAACAGTAAAATATCATAATACATTTAGCAGTTATTATATTGTATTCTCAAATAAAACATCATACTATAATCAACAAATAATATGTTATATTTGAATAAGTAATGTAAATAGTAAAAAAGATTAATTCACAGGACACTTTTATTTAAACTACATGAGATTACCTTTTATATTAATTTTAGAACTTATTGTTTATCAAGATTGCCAATTTGGTCTGGTCAATCACCAATTATCTTGCCAAGCGTGGTGATAAAGTTTAATTCATCTTTTCAAAGAGGTGTTCGTCCTGCAGTGGACTTATCTATGCTGGTGATGATGATGAAGTATTTTCAGTACTTAGTGGTTTTATTGTTCAGTCGATATGAGTGCAATAAGAAAAAATTAGAACAATCAAGCTCTTTGTTACCTGTGTTTTATATAACTTATGTTTTAGAATGAGGGACTAAAATCATTAGCCTCCATTTACAATATACAATAATACTGATTTTGAAATATTTATAATACTTCTTGTATTTATTTAAATCATGCAATTATTATATAGCATTCTTAAATAAAACATCATACTCGTCAAATATGTTATTATTTTTTTAAAATATATTCACAGAACAGTATAACTCAAAATAAATAAGGTAAGCATGTGTATTAATTTTAAGTAATAAACATAACTACGGACCTCAATAAAGACATTTATTAAAAACAAACACGTTAGTTTCTAACCTCCAATCTTTGCATGAAACAATGTATTACATAGACACATTTTCCTCACTTTCTAATTAAATTTGAAATGAGAGTCTCTAATATATGAATTCAGTCTCAATAACATTAGTCTTAATATAAATTTACACACAAGTTACACTATAACAATGCACATTTTAATCAATCTTAAAATTGCCAAATACTTTTTTCAGTGTAAGCCTAATTATAACGAAATCTTTAAAAAGTCTAAATAAGACAAACATCTTAATTAAATTTCATTTTCAATATTTTAATTAGCTTCTATATTGCTAGAAGCATACATATTATTAGTATTTTATATCGATGACCGGCTTCAAATAATCTTGAAAAATTTGATTATCAATTTACATAATGATGAATACTTGAAACAATGCAAGATACAAACAGTTTGTCTTATTTTGTTTTATTTCAGAATGAACATTCAATTTAAACTACTAAAATGAACACTTTAATCTGTCTCAAAATAACATACCGGTTGTCTTACTTATCAATCTAAGTAAAATATAAATATAATGTACAACTCCATCTCCTGAAGCTTGACTTGCATAGTCAAGCGTTTTTATTTGGTGGTTATGAAGCTTGAAAATAAAGCAGGCGTATCAAGCAGCTAGGCCCACTGTAGAAATTGAGATCTGTAAATAAATCAAGATGGTTAAATAATAAATAATACAATTTTGAGCAAGACATATACCTAAATTATTTCTGGAGGTTATATTAATTATATTATGGCGACTATTTAATTAGAAAAAAGTAGCAGGTGCCGGGTTGGGTAACCCTTAAATCACCTCCCATAATCCCCATTTGCTACTCCGATTGAAAGTGGATATCTTACGTACAATGGTATATTACAATGTTAATGGTAAATTGCTTGATTTACCCCGGCTAAAGAAGTATTTTGAAATGAAAATAAGCTTACCTTTTGCAAATACTTACAGATTTTGTTGAAGTACGTCTACAAAGTATTCATCGAGTTTTATTTAATGAGTGTCTTCACTCATCGACACTTTAAATAATCCATGGACCAAGTTACGTATTCCCTCCATAAAATTGTAGGCTTTTCCTTTCTTAATGTTAAATTAATAGTTTATTTTGAAATAAACTCTCACATAAGAAACTTCAAATTTTGTTTAGCAATTTGATAGCATAGATTATACAATGACGTTTCATTTGACAATTTTCTACAGATAAAAAATAGCATTGCTGCTATAGAGAAATTTAGAAAAAATGGTTAGAATACTTATTTTGAGGTATGGTTCATATTTATTGGGATGTATTTGATATAAAAATAATTTTATAATAACTAATTTGGTTAAATTAAACCAAAAAACTCCAAAACTAGAAAACCGGTAATAATCCTTTGAATTTCACGACACTATCGTCAAGCATTGTTCATTCACGAATATTGTCTATGGTTCCGTTCGATACTCGTTAGTCCGAAAACAATAGAGGGTAAGGTTTACACCTTTCGTTCGGGGTACTGTCGTTCGGGTTCATAACTTCGTTGACGGGCTTAGAGAGTAGGCCTCCAGAACAAGCGATCAAGTCGATCGAGTTCAACTAACCCTTTACTTTATTAATCTACTCCTATGATATCACAATCAAATAAACGTGAAACAAAACTACCTCAAAATTAATTCAGAATAACGGTATAGACCCCTCTCAAACAAAACATAAAATCGGCATAACAGTAAAATACATATATTCCTATTGAAAAGGCTTTGAATCCGACAACTCGTCGCTTCCTCGTTACCTGAACATATTAAAATGGTCATATAAATCCCGCGTAAGAGCAATATAAAGAGGCTGTTATAATTTAATAAACTATAAAACAATGGTAATAAATTACTTGGGAAACGGCAATATGGCCGCCGTTTCAACATAGCTCAAAAAGATCCAATCTCACTCGTGTTTTTTTTAGTTCAAATTAGTTTGTGTATTAGAAAGTTTTTATTCTCAGACTTGTGAATGGAGTCTTTATACAAGCATATTATTTTCTTGATTGCCTGTATCAGGAGACATCTATTTTTGATAGTTAATTAAACATTTGAAAACGAAATCATTATCTCGTATTATCAAAGGTTTCTATAGATTCTAGTAAGACTATCTTTCAAGCCGCTGAGTAGTTTCACAATTATTACTAAATTAATTTATAGTATTTTTATTGATAGATAGATAGATAAAATCTTTATTTGTACACAACATTTGCATACAAGTAGTAAATTTAAAATAATAACAACAATCATAAAATAAAAAAAATACAATTACTTATTCTAAGTTATGTGTGCCGCAGCGATGCAAAAAGGCAGTAAGCTCAGTGTTTGCACTGCTCAAAGAGCAGAACACTGGTTTTCAGCTTCTGCCATGTTTGGAGGTAGGCGTGGACACTTACAGCAATCCAGAATATTGTCAGTATTGCTGTTATTCTGGATTTCCATAAATAAAAAACTAAATGATTCGAAAGATAAATACATATTTATATATTTTCTTTAAATTATATTATTAAGCGTATTTCGATGTCAAATATTGAAGTGACAGAGCGTTTACGGAGATAGTCACGTTTCAATTAAATGTGTGTATAACGGTTTACAGAGACTGTTTAAGTATTAAAAAAACAATATGTATTTTATCCATTTTCTCCACTTGTCCATTGCTAATTAAACTATTTTTTTGAGAAATAAGCAAGTAAAATAAAAGGGATTTTTGGCATAATTTCCTTTGTTGTAACGTCGGGCCCAAAAATGGGGTTCTCCGTTCAAATCTTGTGTCTCAATATCTGTGAACACTAGCTCAGTATTGATTCTTTCTTTTTATTTACTGCCCTGTTGTCTAGGTGTGTTTTAAAAACGATCAATTTTGCTAACAGCAACATTGGATCATCAAGGTCTTATTGAGTGTTTCATTCCTTTATCATGTGCTATGAAATCACCTTGTGGTTTCATTATAGCCATGAACGACATTAGTCCGCTTCGATTCAAGCCGAGGTACGACTCCTGGGTTAACCTCGAGTGTCTATCTCATAATACAAGCAATGTCATGGTAGCATAACGGTTAGAGCGGCAGGCGCGCCACAGAGGCTATGAGCAAATGCTCATTTCTCTGCAAACATGAATGTAAGGGAGCTCTGTGACTAGTTTCTTTTGATATCTCTTAATTTAATTTGCCATGTAAGTAAAGGCTCTTGCTATCTTAACTTAGTTTAAGATTGTTTGAAAAACTATAAAAAAAATGAAAAAGACAAGCCTGAGGTTAAAAACAGGGCTTCTTCCGGGAGCAATCAGATCTGTGAAGTCACTACTGCCCAACAGCTCGCCACACTGCCCAAGTTTCTGATTTATTATTATTTTGAAACCCATTTTCGGTATGGCTGTTCAATCTAGGTTGTGGTTTTAGTGAGGTTGGGTATAAACCTGGATGAGGTATTAATGTTTGTGGAACGCTCTCGGCGATGTCACGGAACAGTTAGAGGAAATTTTAAATTTATCGCCTACATCGGTCAATTTGAGAAATTCTTTGATGGCAGCCGTAATGTCGTTTCTAGAAAAATATATGTCTTCGTGAGCTCATGGTATAAACAAAAATTACCTACAGGAGGAGTTTTTTTACTGAAATGAGTATCTATTTCAATTTGCGTGTCTAATTTTGAATTGAAAAGTGCAAATAAATAAAATCAATGTGGACAGCATCATACTATGTTCTGTTCTTAAAGTACGTAACTTATTAAAGATAGATAGATAGATAGATAACACTTTATTGCACAAAATAAAAGAAAACAAATAAATTACAAAGAAGAGAAAATGTACAAATAGGCGGCCTTATCGCTTTAAGCGATCTCTACCAGACAACCTTTGGGTAGAGGAAATTTAGTTTTAGTAGAGTAGGGGTAGCACTGTGCAAGACAAGCGATGTATAACAGATACAATAACATACATGTTACTAAAATACAATACACATATACCTACATACCAATACCTAATATACAATACACATAATACAAAATAATACACCTACCTAAAGAACAGTATAATATTTTAAATAATGATAAATAAAAATAACCATCCACACATACACGAACCGACATAGTTAACCTAATGCTGCGATCGCGACAGGAAAAGTGTTTTGACCCTGGTCTTGAAAATAGGAAGTGACTCGGATTGTCTAATAGTTAATGGTAAAGAATTCCATAAGCGGACAGACTGAACAGTGAAGGATTGTGAGTAGAATTGTGAAGAATGGGAAGGGAAAGATAGTAATAGTTTACGACCCGAGCGCAAATTATCTGGACCACTGGTCGGCTGCAAGAATTTAAAACGTTCTTTGAGATAGCAAGGAGTCCGCGGGTTAAATAATACAGAGTATAGTAATGAAAGAACATGCAGATCACGACGGAGACGAAATTTATTAAATCGATTGTTTTGTGAAATTTAGTAGGAACTAAGGTATTATAAACACTTCACACACATTGACTCGTCCAAGAGTAGAACCCTGGTCTTCAGAGCTGGTAATACCTTGTCAACTGATGTGTGAGCCACTTAACCATGGAGGTCGTTTAATGTGATGGAAGCTTTAAATTAATATGTTTTTTATTTATTTATTGATGTTCTTTTGACATGTAATTTTGAAATCTGTATACTTTTAAAATTTAACGGTTTTTAACAATTATTATCATATCTTTATTTAGATTTTTAGCAATTAAATTGCAATTATAATATCAGTATATAAACTTCAAAAAATATGTCTCAGGCGGGACTCGAACCCGCATCTCCGCGAAGAGTATCTCCGAGAGGAGATAATTTTTCAAGTTTATATACTGATATTATAATTATTATCATTATTATTTGGCTTTAAATTTTCGATAAGAAAAAAATACAAATTAATAACTAGATTTTTATCTAGTGCACTGAAAACCTCTATAATATGCTTAGTTATAAAATACAATGTCCAGTGCTTAAAAAAAATATTGTGTGATTAGCAATTAAAAGGTTGTAGCATTGTTTTATTACTTCGAGTATTTCAATACAGTGTCATATAAGCATGTGTTTGTAAGGCTATTAAGTTTTTTTCTTAATAATAATTATTATTATTAATTTTGTATTTTTTAGTTGTTATTGTCCGTGTTTTCACTCGGTGGCTACATCGGAAGACCAGCGTTGTGTGCCCGCGCACAAAATATGCTGAGGTGGATGCCTTTCTGCCGGGACCTTGAGACTCGTAGGCCCGTCCCATTTATTTATGTTACTGTATTGGGTGTGTGCTTTTCTTTTTTACCGTATTTCTAATATTTTTATTTTGCTACCTTTTTTTTGTACACCTTAATCGGCCTAGAACTCTGGGTCTCAAATAAACGTTTCTTTCTTTCTTTTTTTCTTTCTTTATATAATATTCCACCGAAACTTCAACAACGAATATTATAATAGTGCCCATTTTTTTCACCAACCACCAACACTAATTTCGCCGAGAATGTACCTTTCAGAGTCGCGACAAATCCAAGACAGTTACACTATAAATCACGTTTACCCGAGCTTCTATAAAGAACTGAGTGCTGTGGCACAGGGTCGGACTCAACAGCTAGAGTAGGCTGCTCATCAAAAAAACTTACTTTGTGACTAGTTTTTAAGCAAGTAAATTAATGGTGAT
Organism: Anania crocealis; assembly: GCA_949315895.1. NCBI lineage: Eukaryota > Metazoa > Arthropoda > Insecta > Lepidoptera > Crambidae > Anania > Anania crocealis. The sequence continues at coordinate 1,830,706 of OX438880.1, forward strand.
AATTAAAAATACAAATTCCTTGTCTAAATTGAAAAAAAAGACGATACATTCAATGTATTTACGGTCATTTCTAATAACCTATCTATCTTCAGTTTTGGCATATCGGATATAGAAAACAACTTCTGTCTTTGTTTCTCTGGACGGCAAAAACAGAGATAGAAACTGTTTCCTATCTCCGATATGCCAAAACTGAAGATAGATAGGTTATTGGAACCGGCTCTAACTCAATTGGAGCAATCACCCGGTAAGCAGAAGATTGAAGTTTTTGTGAGATATAATATTTTCAACTCAGTTATGTTAGTTTACAAACAGACAAAACACATCAGGTTTAACACTGGGTATGTTATGTACACTCGACAGCACATCAAGTTAAACAGTTGAACTGCGATAACAGCTTTTATTAAGTAGGGCATAAAGGCGGTCTCCACGTCAACATGTATAGTCTGATGTGCCGCCGTGTGTACTTAAAACAGTGGTGATAATGCAAAAAAAAGTACAACTAAATATAATATAGACCACTGTACCTACCTGTAAACCAAGTTACTTAAATAAAACAATACAATTAAACGAATGCTAAGTACATATCATATTTTTGGCTATACTTTGCTTTTGCACATTAAATACGGATATTGACATTTGCCCACATTTTCAAAGTCGATTATGAATTTCAAATAACACCCTTCATTTCTGTCTGTTATAAAAACATATAAAACAACAACCACCGGTTTTACTCCTAACATGCTCAATTAAAGTTTACAGATCAATTATTTTTTTATCAGTTTCAATCCTACCTGATTTGTTTTTCTTATTTAAAATTCTTCCTCAATCCGACCCTGCGTGTTCCTTTGAAAAAAAAAAACTCTAAGAGCCCCCCCTACCGGCCGCGTGTGGAACGAGCTCTTTGTGTCTGATGTCATTTGAGTTCAGTTTGCATGCGATCAATATTCACCCTTAGTGTCTGTATTTAGATTGCTTTTAAAAACAACGCGCAACGTTGAGACAACAGCACGTCAACTTACCACAAAACGTCTCTCAATTGATATTGAATTCTACATGTTGGACTTAAAGTTGAAAATCAATTCAATGACCTTTAACTTTTTAGGTAGGTTGACCTGCCTCATGGTAAAACACCATGGTCTATAGTAACGCCCTATTTAGGTATAGTAACGCCCCGTTGGTCTAGTATTATAAAGACCTCGCCAAGATCTTAGGTTTTGATCCCCGAATCAGAGGCCTTACTCCGCAATGCAATGTCCGTATAATCGAATGCATCTGTCTCTATCACTCATGCCGATGTCTTAAGCAGGGTACTCACCTGCCTGTAGCACTTAACGTAGCATGTAACGTATCCAACCTTCAAGTGAGTACGGCTCGTCCACAGTCATCGTGTTGCCGTCCACGCGCATACTGCGAGCCGCTTTGTGCTCACAGCGATACCGCCACTCGGCGGGCCGCTGCGATCTCCCCGCGAACCACGCGCGAGCAGCTCGCAGCGGGCTATGTTGCCTGCCTATGTACTCACTTAATACAGTATCTGATACATTACATGCTACACGGCTAGATGAGTACCCTGCTTTAAAGTGTCTGAAAGAGACAGATATATCCGTAAATACGAGCTTCGTGTTGCGGAGTAAGGCATCAGGCACCAAGAGTTTTTAATTATCAAACATTACTCGGGTTTGTGGTCACCATTTAGAATTTTGCAAGCTTGTACACACCATTGCTAAGGTACCTTGAATTCAATGAACTTTTACAAGGTAGAAACCCCCGTTTTCAATCGTTGATGAGGAGATTCCCAATTCTTCGCGTATTTTTTTTAATGACTATACAAACCAAAGACTTAGAGAAACTGACCGAAGCTTAATATTTTTCTTTACGATTTTAAATAGAATATAGCTCAGAATTGGTTTATTTTCTTACAAGTCTAAAAAATACCCTATTTGAAAGAATAAGGGGACATCATTCAAAAATTAAAAAACATCCTAAAAATAACAACGAAAATCATAAAACTGCCACTAATAGTAGATTCTTGGTTTGTTTGTCTCTATTTTCTTTCTAAGTTGTGTCTGTAAATATTTAAGCGACAAAATCAATTCTTTACCATTTTACTTTTCTGCAATAAAAGGGTTTTTCAATCAAACAATCTTGAATGTAATAACACACAAGGCCAGTGACATGTAAATACACATTGGAGTAAAATGTCTACAGAAAAGGCTCAAAGGGTCTGTATGAGGTAACCAACAGATTTTCTTCTGTAGGACAATAAAATCTTATGATTTTTAAAATTTGTAACTATAATGGGAGTTTATAAAAACAGCTTGCAATTAAATCGCTACAGCGTTGGAATTATGACGGGAACATTACATGAAAAAAAAAGAAAATTTTAAAAAAGTGAAATCTTGCAAGTTAAGTTTGACCTTTTCACCGATAAAAAAACTTGACCACTAAATTCTAATATATTATTAAGAGTAATATTTTGTTTAAAAAAATTAAAAAATATTTTTCTTATTTCTACAAATTGGCCCAGAAAATATTTGTGGTTTGATGCTTTGAATACAATTTAACGTACAATAAGATATTAAAAGTTATTAAGTATATAATTGAAGTTTATAAAAAAATACTAACAATAATTATAGGCAGAGTCTTAAAACAACGGATTACAGCGATTTATGAAAATAAGTTTATTCTAAAATAATAATAGAAGATCCTTTACTTTTCGTCTTACATGGTATGGAAACAACAAAGGAGTTGTCCCAAATTGTATGGAGGCTAGGCCCAGAACCTGTACACATTGCCAAAAGTTAGGGCAATATACCTACATCACTTTGTTAGTATCCAAATTCTTTAAAATTGCTTCGTTTAATAGCTCAAACAAAAATAAACATAATAGAATAGCAAACTAAACAACAAAAACTATCATGGCGGAAGATGACACTTTGATGACATCTGTCAGTATTGACAATTTAAAAATCGCCTATCTCGATTCGAATGAGTGATATTGTTTGCTTACTTGTGCTTTTTGTATTAATAATAAACAAAACAAAGAGTTTCAACTTATGTAATGACTAAAGGATATATATTTGCGAAAGATATAATATAATCTTTTCACGTGAGATTATGACGAGTGACAAAAACTTGAAAAGAACGGTTATGTCAAATATTGACAAAGGAAATCTGACAGCTACTGATATTTAAAAGTTTATGGTTTACTGTTTTCTTGAGTTTACGCGAACACTATACATTGAAATGAAATAAAAAAAACTAAAATAAACGCGTTTTAAATCTGTATACATCTTTCATTTCAATTTATGGTTTATCTTTTTTTTTTTCATCAAATGCCATCTTGCATGTCTAATGGAGAGGGATATTTTTTAGATTGTATTTATTTTTGAGCCGTTAAATTATACGTTATATACAGTTATTTGTATTTTTTCCAAAGTCAGTAGATTTTTCTTGATTTTTTAGAATACGGTACAATGTCTGGGCCTGTTATGGGACATCTCTTTTATGGTATCCCTACACCCTCACAGTTGGAAAGCAATTATTATTATTTTCGTCCAGATAGGCACATGAATGACAGTGAATCTTTATTTGTATTTGATTGCATATATAGATAATTTTTCTCTATTTTAATTCCTTTAATGTCACGTTTCCAGAGCGAAACGTAAAGTCTTAATGGACTAAGCATTTCAATGTGCGCGTAAACTATGCGTACACAGGCAAGCCTGCATTCCAACGTATCGTTCGCTTGAGGCCTGTGGACTGTTACCAACGTTCAGGCAAACCACGCGTCGGCATAGCTAGTCAGTAGCTAGTTTGTAGACTAGCGTTCCTGTCTACGCGTGTATTGGAACACAGGCAGCATACACATTACCCAACTTCGTAAGTAAATGAAAGCGAGTTCGAATTTATTTTGGAATAATTATTGTTTGTTTTCAATAATGACACCAGCAATTCAAAAACTAAAAGAAATAACAAAATAAAAAAAACTTTAGAGGTGTCAAGGGACACCCGGATGGAACGAAGTTCCTTTTTAGTTAAGGAATTGTAATAAAATTTTACTTGATCTCTCTCTGCCTCTCTCACTCCCTCTCACTCCCTCTCCCTCCCTCTCCCTCCCTATCCCTCTCTCACTCTCCCTCCCACACCCTCTCCATCTCCCTCTCCTTCACCTTCTACCTCTCCCTCTTCCTCACCCTCTCCCTCTTCCTCACCCTCTCCCTCTTCCTCACCTTCTCCCTCTTCCTCACCTTCTCCCTCTCCCTCACCCTCTCCCTCCCCTCCTGGTCTCTCCCTCCCCGTTCCTCTCCCTCTCCCTACCTCTCTCTCTCTCTCCTTCTCCCTCTCACTCTCACTCTCCCTCTCCCTCTCCCTCTCCCTCTCCCCTCCTCTCTCTCTGAGAGAGACAGAGAAACACGCGCACGCCGCACGGCTTACAACTATAGCAAAAAGTGTCGTTCAAAACATGTCGTTCAAAAAGTGTCGATACAATTTTTTCCGTCTAGCCCCCTTTCGCAACGCGCGATAAGGAACTTCGTTCCAATAATAGAAAGTAATAAATTCGGACAACATCACATACATTGTTTATCCCAAAGTCAGTTACTATTTAATGCACTTGTATTGCGGAAACAATAAAATTTGATCCAAGAAAATGTAGAATTACACTGAGCCGTATGGGGATCGAACCATTCCTGGTTTATCTCCCTCCCCATCAAAGCAGCGGCACCTTTAAAACTGATGTGTGCGGACACTATTCCGCCAAGGAGATCGTAGAATCGCTTGGTAGGTAATATTCTTAAACTATTTTAATAAAACCGGCCAAGTGCGAGACGGACTCGCGCACGAAGGGTTCCGTACCAAAACGGCAAAAAAACGGGTTTTTTGTATGGGAGCCCCTTAACTATTTATTTTATTTTGTTTTTAGTATTTGTTGTTATAGCGGTAACAGAAATACATAATTTGTGAAAATTTCAACTGTCCAGCTATCGCGGCTGTTGAGATACAGCCTGGTGACAGAGCGACGGACAGACGGACAGACGGACAGACGGACAGACGGACAGGCGGACAGACGGACAGAACAAATGGTTATGCCGGCTGCCAACAAACCGGATATTTAAGAGAAGCAGCATACGTAATGGTTGAGTGCATCAAAATATTTTTCATGGTTCTATAACTTAGATGCATGCAATTTGGACAAAGTCAGTTTTTGTCAAAACGCAGTGTCAAAATAGCTTAAAAGCAGAAACTCCTCAATTTCTATCGATCTGCTCAGTAGTTGTGATTGATAATAATATATGGTCATTTACATAACACTTAAATATTCTTTGCTGATTCTAACGATGTAAAAATTAATTCATACGCCCAATATTCCACTTTGACTTAATATTTTTTGCAGAGCAGTTACTTGAAGTATTGAGCTTTCAAGCCGCAGGTACGAGTATCACTTGAAACCAAAACCTTCCCCTTACCGGATGACTGCTCGAACCAATTTAGCTACCAAGACATTGTTTGTGTCAACAAATTTATTAAAGGTTTTATGCTGTAAGCCAGCGGAATTACATCAAGAAAATTGTGTGTGTGGAAAATTGCGGGTACAAATCCTAACTAGGGCATATACCTAATATATTTTTCAAAGATTTTCTGTTTCAATTAACATTGACTTTGCTTTAAAACAGTTAACAACGAAACGTATTTCATGTTCATTAATTTAATTCGTTCTGAATCTACCATGGATATCTTTGTTTGTATACCAGTTTAGTTTTATATCAAAACCTTTGACTTGACGTTTCAAGATTTCTAGCTTTTAGAACCGTCTCACAAGATCAGCGTTACAGCAACATGGCATACTTCCCTAATTCCTAGAATTTGCACGTACACCTATAAGGGCTTGTCTACAATGCTGACATTTTTCTAAAGATTTACAAAAATACATAGTTAAGTAAGAGAGTCAGTGATGCTATTTCTATTAGCCAATACCGCAAGATGCATTTTACTTACTACACTTCCTGTAGGGTATTGTGAAACGCGACTGAAGGAGTACTGCCAGATGAAAACTGATAGCAGTGTCTTAATTCTTTCCACCATTGGTCAAACTGGGATTGCCAAGAATAAACATTTGACGACCATTTGGATCAGCGGTAGTTAACGCTGCTTCTGAGCCATGGGTCGCGGGTTCGATCCCCGCACAGTACAAATATTTGTGTGCATGAACATGTCTGTTTGTACTGGTCTGGGTGTTTTCTATGTATTATAAGAATGTATATAAAAAAAGAAAAAAAAAGTACATTAAGTTTATCGGTTGTCTAGTACCCCATACGACAGGGTACTTAATAGTACCTTAATTTGGGACTAGATGGCTCAGTGTGGCCCAGTGAGGCATGTCTTAAAATATTTATTTATTTATTTATAATAAGCGCTTGGTAGTTGTCCAGTCGTGGTCTAAAATGGGGTCAGTGATGATTTTTATTTTTTTAAATCTTTTTATTGGAAAATTGGAAAACAAACGGTCATCAAGTTTTTATTTAAACTACTATAACATTTTTATAAATATAAACCTATAGTTTCCTTACATAATAATAATTTAATATTTAACATATGAGAATGTTTACTTACAAATACTATTGCTTACATATGGTTAGATAACAATTATTACAAATGGAAGAAACGAAAACGAAAAGTGTATCGCCATAATAATTAGTCTGATTAAAGGAAAAAATCTTTTTAATTTGAGTTGATTGTGCAGGAAAAGATAAGCCTCATAAACATCACGAACGCCCCGTTGGTCTATTGGTTTAAATACCGGGCCAAGATCTCGGGGTCCCAGGTTCGAATCCCAGGTCGGGCAACAAAAAAAGCTTCGAATTTTCGAACGTTGCTCGGGTTTGTGATCACCAACCCGCATTTGGCAAGCGTGGTGATTATGCCAGTTCCCATCATTGATGGAGGCCTTTTCCCTGCAGTGGGATGATTATAGGCATACTTTTACTAACACATCAACAAAAAACTCACACTTTCAAAATATTTACACAGCCATCAAGCAAAAAATGCCACTGTTCACGCATAACTCGTACAAAAGTTTCCTGATCGATCCTTCGCCCAGGTGCGGACCCGACGACCCGCCCGCACGTCCGGCTAACCCACCCAGATTTATATCGGGTCGTTCCGACCCATCCTATTGCTAAATGGGCACAATGATATGTGGCGATGCGATCACTTGTCTTTGATGTAGTATTGTGTAGGCGATGAAAGAAAGGATTTCACGACAGCCAAATCATTCCGATGAAAGGAACGGGTGTAGCAAATGTATAATATTTATTATAGTGTTAGGTTATTTGCTAGGTATATAGCAAGGTATGGACTTATGGCGTAAATTATAAAGCTTACTATTTCTCGTTTTTTGGAGGGTTGTCAAAGGCGACTACAAGACTTCTTCCCATTATTGAGCCAAATATAAATATAAATAGCCAACAAACGGTAATATCCAGGAGAAGACAAATGTTGTGTCTATTTTGTTATCTAACGAGGAAAACAAAAAATCCTTAATTATAAAGTGTAATCTAAATGAAAAAAAAAAACATGATGTATAAACTTCGCTCAATAACAATGCAAAAAAAGCCATTTTTAAAACGATTTCATGGTTGTTTTTTTTTATTAAAATGGAGAAATATTCTATTCGAAGTGTAAAGTTATTATTTACGGTTAAGATGATTTTGTTGTGTTTAATAGCTCAAAGTTAGACTAAATTAAATTTAAAAAAAACCCTAAATTGTACCACAACACCCTGCCGCAATAGTTCTTTTTTTGCTGACAAGCTTTCAGAAGGCCTAATATGTCATCGATCGGTCACAAACAAAAACATACAAGCACTGTCTTGAAAATAGCTTATTAATGCTATCCATGGGTTAAATAAAATAAAAAAATTCACAAACCTCTATAAAGCAATAAAGTTATTTCACTGAAATTTCAGAGATTGATCCGACAAACTACCCTCAATATGCACAAGCCCTTATAATAGCATCTCGGTGCACTCACAGCGTCTTTGGGGACAATTCCGGCTAATTGCGTCGAAAAGGCTCCAACGTGTATTGAGACTGCTGGAAGCCTCGGCTCAAGAACTGTGCCATCGAATTAGTCTGTATGTGCTGACTCAGTTCTGAGTTAGGTTAAGTCAAATATTTATAAATCTGGTTAGTATAGACAACGGCAGGTCAACCTACCTAAAAATTTAAAGGCCATATTGATTTCCAACTTTACAAGTAGAGATCAATATCAATTGAGCAAATTTGACGTTTGGTAGTAGGTTGAAGGGCGACCACGCACCGGGTGACGATCTGTAGGTGGCCAATCAAATGGAAAGAGCAATTTGACGACCATTTGGATCAGCGGTAGATAACGCTGCTTCTGACCCATGGGTCGCGGGTTCGATCCCCGCACAGTACAAATATTTGTGTGCATGAACATGTCTGTTTGTACTGGTCTGGGTGTTTTCTATGTATTTTAAGTATGTATTTACAAAAAAAAAAGTATATAAGTAAGTTTATCGGTTGTCTAGTACCCATACGACAGGGTACTTAATAGTAGCTTAATTTGGGACTAGATGGCTTTGTGTGGCCCAGTGAGGCATGTCTTAAAATATTTATTTATTTATTTATTTAATGCTTGGTATTTCCCTGCAAGATAGAATCAGAAATGACGAAATCCGTAGGTGAACTAAGATAACAGACATCGCTCGGAGAATCGCGGAGCAGAAGTGCAAGTAGCAATGATGGGTACAGGCATAATGACCACGCTTGCCAAATGCACGTTGGTGATTACAAACCCGAGCAATGTTCGAAAATTCGAATCTTTTGTTCCCCGACCCGGGGATCGAACCCGGAACCCCAAGATCTTGACCCGGGCCAATACCGGTATTCAAACCACTAGACCACCGTGGCGTGAAATAAATGAAATAAATGTATAAATAAATAGGAGTGTATGTCTGACTTACGTCTTTTTTTTATTATTCGGAACACCAACAGCACTGATACCATTACGTCATAAGAACGAATTTTCTTATAAACTTAGCCATTTAAAGGTACTCTTATGACTTAGGTCATCTGAACAATGTCACTTGTTTTTCAGACTATTTACATTACATATACTTACATTTAAGAACCGTAAGCTGTCCCTTAATGTACGCCGTAATAAATCATTATTTATCTCTTTCTTAACCCGAGAAAAGAGCATCAAAATTTATTTTCACGTGCACGGCACAAACGTCTTTATGTTGTGTAAAATAGGGTGTAAAATGTAAAGTGAATGATGGTGAGTTGCATTGTGCCCTCCTTATCACTAGGTGGCGGGGCATTAATTCAATCCAGGAGAGATTTTCCTACACCCAGCGCTTTCTTTGCCACTCTTTGAGCAAGACTTTACTATGAGCTTAGCCGTCTTAGGGATGGCAGAGAGCTAATTAAAAAAGCAACTTTTTTGTTGTGCTTTCGTACGTTCTGTAATGAGCGAGACAAGCTAATTCTATGTGCTTAAAGTATGATTTGATTTTTGTTATAAGTATTTAGATTAATGAAAAAAACATATTATTATGTTTGTATCAATTAATATAATTAAGATAACGTCTTCTTTGTTGGTATTAAATTAAGGGAATTTTCATTTAAATAAATTAATTTTAGACAAACGACATTTACTGCTAGACATAGAACTACACTAAAAGGGGGGTTTTTCCCAATCGTTACTCTTGAAAAGCGAGTTAGCGATCGCATTTTTGCCAATAGTCGACTAAAGATGCTGCAACCATACTTTTTGTAGCAGTACTCCTTAATATACAGGGTGTAAAAAAACTAAACGCAGAACCTGAGGCTACGTAATCTGAAAAGCAATCCAAATCATAGTTTACAATATTATAGCTGGGAAATGATTTTTATTTTTGGAAGTCAAAAAAATATTATAATTCATAGCGCGCAATTATAGCAGCCGGAGCGTGGGCCGCTGCGCTGGAGATGGCTGCTTAGTTCAAAATTCGTCCGCGCTGAGCCGTACTTTGCGTATTGTAATTAAAAAAGTCTTATTATTAACGAAATAATAAAAAAAACACTATCTTTGTAAGAAGATAAGTTTTTGAGTAGCCTTTGGCAACATTTTTTGTAATAAAATGAAAACAAAATTGTGACTTTGACCCTCGATATATTATTCGGAACCAGCTGTTTCCCAGGTATGGATTTAAAGAAAAAAATGATCCTAATGATGGGGACAGTACGTGGTTTTGCATTTGGTTTTTTTACACCCGTTATATTTTTTATATAAATAATGGGCTTGCTCTTGACAATATACCTAACTATACGGTTAAGAAGAAGCCTAAGACGGAGCGAGCTTACCCAGAGGTACTGGTTCTCCCACACACCGGCGGAACAAAGAAAGGCTGTTTGGCGCTGGACTCCGGCGGGAGGGTGGTAGCATCCAGGCGGCCTCTTACGAAGCCTACCACCGCAGAGGGATCTGTTAGCCATCATCATTGGTTAGAAAACCAAAGATGCCGTTGCCCAGGGTGGACCACTAGGAGGTAGATCCCACCACCCCTAAAGCTGCCTCTTATGACACCTTTAGGAAGGGGAGATATTTTTTATGCGCCGTCACCACATGGGACAACAAAGCTGGCTCAATATATAAAAAAGCAAAGTAACAGCCTTAATCATCTCACTGCAGGGAAAAGGCCTCCATCATTGAATTCAAGTTACATACCAATGATGGGTACATGCATAATCGCCACGCTCGCCAAATGCGGTGATCGCAAACACGAGTTAGCTCAAAAATTCAAATGAAAAAATATTTGTGTGTATAAACATGTCTGTTTGTACTGGCCTGGGTGTTTTTCTATGTAATATAAGTATACAGGATTAAATTTTAACCACTTTCCAAAATTTTTGTAGGCGTTCAGTATCGTATTTAGAGCCCATTTATGAAGTAAAAAATGTAAATCAAGTTTTCACCCGAAAATATTTTTCGCAATATAGTTTTCAATGTTTACGGTCCTAGACCTGTGAAGGTATAAATGGAAAATCAAAAACTTATAAATAGTATTGTAATGAATGAATGAGATGCACATCGCGTAAAAAAAAAGTGTTACTAGGATGCCAAATCAAAAATTTTAGATTTTTGGCTGACATTTTCTAAGTGCTTTATCTTGACATTTTTGTACTGGGCTACACCAAAAGAAAAAATACATCATTTTATTTGTGCCTCGTAGATTGCTATATTAAAATTTGAAAAGTGGTTAAAATTTCACCCTGTAGTTTTAAATTGTTACAGTTTTAGGCCTGTTTAGGTATAAAGGGAAAATCAAAAACTTATGATTAGTATCGTAATGAATGAATGTGATGTGCATTGCGTAAAAAAAGTGTTGCTAGGCGGCCGTATCAAAAATTTTAGATTTTTGGCGGTCATTTTCTAAATGCTTTATCTTGACATTTTTGTGCTGGGCTAGACAAAAAGAAAAAATACGTCATTTGTCTTTTGTCTCGTAGATTGATATATTAAAATTTGGAAGGTGGTTAAAATTTCACCCTGTATATTTACAAAATTAAAAAAATATAAGTATGTTTATCGGTTGTCTAGTAGCCAATACGACAAGCTTCGTAATAGTAGCTTAGTTTGGGACTAGATGGCTCTGTGTGGCCCAGTGTGGCATGTCTGAAAAATATTAATATTTTCCCCCAAATTTCTCCTGTAACGTCCATATCCTTATCCTACAAGTCCTAATGAAGGTCTGCGATTTAAAACCTAGATGTAATCCTCACAAATCCGGAAGGTGACAGCCCTAGGACTCTGGACTAGTCTCGTCTGAGCCGCGTTTATTGCGATGATTAAACACGAAGGATTAGTGCCTTTGCTGGTTTTTGGTTTAAGTTTTACGGTAAGATGTTAGCTATGAAAATATATTAGGGGTTAAAGTATGAAATTGCCGTTTTGTATGGACGAAATCGATAAAAGTCATTTTTCCATACTAACAATTTTTTTGTTTTTTTAAAAACGCCTGAACCGTTTTCGATGCAATTAAAGGTGAAAGATAGATGGTTATAAAGCTACGCATTATAGTATTTAAATTTCTGAAAATTAAAGTGTATAATACAAATATACTTAATTGAAGCAAGAAGGTCAGCTGACACATTGTAAGTGGTCTTTTCAACGACTTCCTTTGAAGTAATAGGCACTAGTTTTGCATTTTTTTTAAATCAAAAGTTACTTTATTTAGTTTTTGATACAATACAAAAAGAATTACGCGATAATATGACTAAACTTAAGAGCTATAAACAAAATAATAAGTGGGAAAATAATCGGCAATTTCATACTTTAACCCCTATTATTATGTATGGTGTCGCGTATAATAAGAGCAATGGCATATACACTCAATAAGTTGAAAGTTGTGGGATTTTGCGAATGTATGCAAATGGCGATCGCGTGGTAGTTACGGCGAAATCATTAATTGCAGACCTATGTTCGGTAGTTGACTAATCTATTCTGATGATGAAAATAGGAAAAAAAAAAAATTTGTTGTAGTTTGAAAAAAAATGAATACCTACACAGATCGTACGTACAAAATATCAAACAGATGAAACAAATGGAAACAAAAAAATCTATGACAGCATTTCTAATCTTTTCTAAGTTCTATGGGTACCCACAACCCTCCGGTTCAAATCCCACCTCAGTGAAACAAAATTTTTGTTTAAGGAATTGTATTTTCAATTTGCAATAGTAATTTAATTGCCTAAAAATAAGTTTTAATCAAAATCATAAATATATACTTGGCACTATTGAACGCAAAATTTTTGCTAAAATCATATTCATATTTTCGTCGAATTTAATGGAACTAAATTAGTTCGACATTAAAATGGATATCCAGTGAGTGTCACGGTCAGTCTTGGTATTTCAAGTCTACTATTCCAGATATTGGAAGCAAAAATAACCATGATGACTATGGAAACTTAATCTCTGCTCGAACGACCCGGATCCAAACCTTTGACACTGCGTAAACTAATTAATAGAGCAATACCCACACCGAATAACAATAACAGGCGAGTTAACTCTCGGAATTAGATCGCATTGTTTTGTTTGAAGCGTGTGTAAGGAACTTGGGCTTATGTTGGTATTACCTTTAACTTGCTGTTTCGATTTATTTATGATTAAATAACTTTAGTTTTACAATATATAATATTGTTTTTTTGTTCAAATTTGTTGTTGCAAATGTTGTTGTCCATTTATGAGAGGCAAACTGAAGTTGATGCCTGTTAGAAAATATACTGATTTAAACTTTCAAGTACATGGTAAAAATCTCGAAATAACTAACTCTTACTATTAGAAAAAGATAACTCTTACTGCTTTTATAACAAATAATTAACAATAATTTGGGGTGGTTGGATCTACCTCCTAGTGGTCCACCCTGGGCAACGGCATCTTTGGTTTACTAACCAATGATAACGGCTAACAGATCCCTCTCCGGTGGTAGGCTTCGTAAGAGGCCGCCTGGATGCTACCACCCTCCTTCCGGAGTCCAGCGCCAAACAGTTTTCTGTATTCCACTGGTGTGTGGGAGAACCAGTTCCTCTGGGTAAGGTCACTCCATCTTAGGTTTCTTTTTAACCGTATAGTGTTTAAAAAAAATATTTATAAAAAAAAATATACTGTTTGATGCGATATCTTTACTAATATTATAGATGCGAAAGTAACCATGTCTGTCAGTCTATCTGGCTATTACGCTATTACAGCTAAAACTACTGAACCTGATTTTGACTAAATTTTTTTGAAAGGAGCTATGCTGTGGCAGAACGCCGTTACAGCTTCACCGGGCGGGATTTTACGGGAGCACTGCGAGCGTAAATAAGATGGTATTTAATTATTATTAAAGGGACTGCTAGAGCTAAGTACTGCCCCTAATTAGTATAATTTTACTACTTCTAAACAAAATCACCTCTCAAAAAACTAGAACAGTATCGTTTTTCTCAATACGATTCGTACGTTATAAGCTCCAGTTCTACAAATTCGAGCATATCAAAAGATAACTGTTCCACAAAATGGCGTAATCTATACTAAAGGCATCTTGCGACACTTCCGCTCGGCTAACGAGGAGTCTTCGCATGCAGGGCGGTACAGACTAGATACATTACATATTTACAATAAACACGATATATTGTTCATAATCATTGCTTACTGCTACACGCAGGCTTCTCCAAAAGGACTCTGGAATAATCGCCACGCATGGCAAGCGATTTTAGATCGGTCGCGGGCAAAAAGCTAATCTATACTAATATTATAAAGCTGAAGAGTTTGTTTGTTTGTTTGATTGAACGCGCTAATCTCAGGAAGCAACGGTTTGAATTGAAAAAACGACCATTTGGATCAGCGGTAGTTAACGCTGCTTCTGATCCATGGGTCGCGGGTTCGATCCCCGCACAGTACAAATATTTGTGTGCATGAACATGTTTGTTTGTACTGGTCTGGGTGTTTTCTATGTATTATAAGTATGTATTAACAAAAAAAAAAAGTATATAAGTAAGTTTATCGGTTGTCTAGTACCCCATACGACAGGGTACTTAATAGTACCTTAATTTAGGACTAGATGGCTCAGTGTGGCCCGGTGAGGCATGTCTTAAAAATATTAAAAAATCTTTTTGTTTTTGATAGTCAATTTATCGAGGAAAGCTTTAAGCTACAAAACATCACGCTGCGGCCAATAGGAGCGAAGCATCAGTAAAAAATGTTGCCTAAATTATCGCGATATGTTATTATGTAACAGAAATTGACGCGTACGAAGTCGCGGGCAACAGCTAGTAAGTACCTAATAAATATCGAATCAACTAATCAATATTCTGATTAGTTGATCTGATATTTATTACACCAAGCTAGGTGAAATTTTATATAAATAATATTTACACGTAAATAAACAATACGGAAAAGTCAATGATAAAGCATTAAAAAAAAACAAGAAACTGTCCATACAAACGATGACCAACTTAACACGATTTTTTTCCATAGTGGCATTCCACTTTAAGTTATTTACTTAAGTTTTAATAATAGGTGTTAAAGTATGAAATTGCCGTTTTGTATGGACGAAATTGTGAAAAGTCATTTTTCCATACTAACAATTTTTTAGTTTTTTTAAAAACGCCTAAAGCGTTTTCGATGCAGTTAAAGGTGAAAGTTAGATGGTTATAAAGCTACGCATTATAGTATTTAAATTTCTGAAAATCAAAGTATAAAATACAAATATACTTAATTGAAGCAAGAAGGTCAGCTGACACATTGTAAGGGGTCTTTTCAACGACTTCCTTTGAAGTAGTAGGCACTAGTATTGCATTTTTTTTAGTCAAAAGTTACTCTATTTTATTTTGATACAATACAAAAAGAGTTACGCAATAATATGACTATACTTAAAAGCTATAAAAAAAATAAAAAGTGGGAAAATAATCGGCAATTTCATACTTTAACCCCTATTATAAATTACCTTAGGTATGACACATAACATTAGCAGTGACTATTTGAACTTGAGATTGTTTGAAGTACAATTTTAGTATTGGTGAATTAGATTGTCTGTATTTGATTGATGTCTCCCCAAAAGAAGGACTTTGTCACCATCGCCACACTTGATACGCGAGTTGACAATTGCAATTGTGCTAATGGTAGAGAAAAGACTCGCCGTCTTCTTCTACAGGCGTACTCCTTCAGCCACCTCTTACAACGCCCAAAGAAACCAGCTTACGGCACCACACGACTAAATAAGACCGTTCAAAAAAGACACACACATACAGGCATTGTACCACAAGCGGCAGAATAAACTAGTGGCAGAATAAATCAAAAGGACGTGTACAAGCATACTTGCGATAATGAAACTAATTTTACTGAGCCGTAAGATCTAAATTGAATTGAAACAAAATAGCTAGTCTGCACGGATACTGCAAACTATGACGTAGCTAACTTCGAATAGAAGTTATCCGAGCAATTGGTGCAGTTTATCTTTGTGTCATCCGAATGTGTTTTAGAGGTGATCTTAGCATTCAGAAAACGTATAGCATCTAAAATAGCGTTAGTACGATTCCGTAGTAAAACTAGGAGTTTAGTGTCTGTAAATCCGACTGTTACAGAGTCGTTAAATAAATCTGTTGAAATACTTTAAAATTTGAATTGAAAAAGTGAATGCTTTCTATTTGACGTAACTGATAGGTTCAGCTTTGTAGAGACTTAGTAAGAGAGGCCAGTAATCTATTAAGACTACTATTTTAAGTTTTTTTAGATTTATTGCCACTCGACTAAATTACTCAATACTCGACTAAACTACTCACCACTCGCCTAACATACCCAGTACTCGTCTAAGAAAGTAAGATAAAATAACAGTCTACAATTATCCCTATACAGGGCAAAGGCTTTCTGAACTGATAATCACCACGCTTGCCAAATGCCTGGTAATCACAAAAACGAGCAATGTTCGGAAATTAGAAATTTATGTTACCCGACCCAATTGTCTTAGCCTAGTAGGTACTTAAGACTTGAGCATTGTGATACTCGTCTTATCCATACTAATCATACCGTAGTTATATGAGATTTCTTTGCCTACACCATCTACTACATCAAAGTTAAACATCCATGTGATAAAAATTATGTTTGCGTTGGTGTAAGAATCAAACCATAGCATTCATATCTGACTGCGAAGAAACCTAACGAACGAAACGACGATTTTGACAAAGCGAATTTTGGCATCGACGGTTTGACCAATGGTGAGAGAAGACAGAGCTGGCTGTCATCTTCTGGCAGTACTCGTTTCCTTCAAATCAAATCAAATCAAATCAAAATTTATTTATTGCATGAAAAGTGGTACATACAGATGACACAGATAGCTATTATTGGATCGCACAATTCACCATAAGATGGCTTGCAACATTTGGTTAAAAGTTAAAAATACATTAATATTACATTATTCAATTAAATTACACAAAATAAAATAAATTCAATCAATAGTCATGTCAGGAATAATTCAAATAATAATCAATATACTCTTGAAATTAAATAATGTCAATGCAAATATAAAATAATAAATAATTATTACATTGATTGAGTTTTACCATATCTAAATTCACCAAAACAATCATATGGGCTACAACGTTTACGCTCGGAGTTTAAAATATTGGAAGTATTCATTTATAGAGTAGAAACTATTTTGTACTAACCATATTTTTAGATTTTTCTGAAATAATTTGAGCGGTAAGGATTTTAGATTTTTATCTAACCTGTTAAAAATTTTAATGGCCATACAATATGTATTTTTACTGTACAGCGTTGTCGTTTTAATAGGGAAATTTAGTCTGTCTGGGTACCTCGTATTAAAATTGCATTCATCTTTTTTGCTTTTGAACAAGTGCATGTTCGTTTTGACAAATACACATATTTCATAGATGTAAATGCAAGGGGCCGTTAGCAATTTCAATTCTTGAAATATGGGTTTGCATGAAGTTAATATGTCAACGTTACTAATTGCGCGAATACATTGTTTCTGAGCTACAAGCACCCTCTCTATGTGACATGAATTCCCCCATAAAAGAATTGCATATCTCAGAAGAGAACACACGTAGCCATGATATGCCTGAAGGGCAACTTTTTTGTCACTGATTCTTGTTAGTCGCCATATCGCATAGGCAAAAGAATTAATTTTGTTGCAAATTTTATCTATATGCTCTTTCCATGAAAAATGATCGTCTAACAAAATACCCAAGAAAGTAGTTTGGCTAGACTCTTTTATAACTTGGCTACCAAAATGTACGTTCAATTGCCGCTTATTTGCATTTTTATTAATAAATTGAATAAATGTCGTTTTGTTTAAATTTACTTCTAAGTTATTATTATTGAGCCAATTTATTACCTTACAAATAGTGTCATTTATGTCTTGGTTGTATGTCTTGGAGTCTGTACACGGTATAACGACAGAAACGTCGTCAGCAAAAAGAGTGCACCTAAAGTCTATCGCGTCTGGCAGGTCATTTATATATAGTATAAATAATAAGGGACCTAGGATGCTACCCTGTGGTACTCCAAATTTATTTTCCTTAGTTTCCGATTTAAAGTTAATTATTTCCATTTTTGAGTCAAAACTTGAAACTTCGACATACTGCATCCTATTACTAAGGTAACTATTTAGCCACTTGTTTGCCACGCCTCTTATTCCATATAGTTCACATTTTCGTAAAAGTATGTTATGTGCTACAAAATCAAAAGCTTTGCTCATATCAAAGAATACTGACGTTACAGGTAATCGTTTATCCATGTGAGTCATAATGTTGTTTACTAAGGAGAAGGCAGCTAGAGATGTAGATTTACCTTTTTGAAATCCGAATTGCTCCTTTTTAATTATTTTATGCAAGCTCAGAAAATTTGTAAGACGGATATGCATTGCTCTTTCAAATATCTTTGATATGGTAGGTAGAAGAGATATTGGGCGGTAGTTATCTACAATATCTTTAACTCCTTTTTTGTGTAGAGGCTTAACAATTGCAACCTTTAGTGGTTCAGGGAATATACCTGTGGTAAACGATAAATTTATTAAGTGGACCAAAACTGGAGCAATTTCTGTTTTGCATGTTTTTAATATTTTTGTTTGTATTCCATCATGACCTGATGACGATGTATCTTTTAGCGAGTTAATTATTTTAATAACTTCACATTTGTCAGTTGGTGTTAGGAATATACTAAATTGATTTGATTTTATTTGCTTATAGTCAACAATATTATTATGTTTATTTGAATTTGTCAAGTTTATGTAATAGTCATTAAATATATTTGAAATGTCAGAAGGATTATTTACTATTATATTATTAATTTTTAATTTGTCAATATTTTTATTTACTAAATTATTAAATGTCCTATTTTTTATTACATCCCATGTAGCCTTACATATATTTTTAGAATTATTAAGGTATCTTTTGTTTGCAAGTTTTTGGGCTTGGTTTATACATTGCTTTAAATGTTTGGAATACAGCTTATATTTGTTTTTTGATGTATTAGTGCTATTTTTATAATAATGGAAACGTAGCTTTCGTTTAGTAACTGTTGATTTTTTTAAACCTTTAGTAAACCAATTTGTCGATTTTGTATGTGGTTTGACTTTAATTTTCTTAATGGGAAAACATAAGTCGTAATAGACCTTGAAGTCATCAAAGAATTTCTTGAAAGCCATTGACAAATCGCCTTCTTCAAATACGTCATGCCATGTTAAATTTTTTAGGCATTCTAGAAATTTTGAAATATTTTCAGTGCTATACTCCCGTTTTGTGGTATACCAATATTTTGGAATTTGCACAGGAGCTACCACATCGAAGGCGATTGACTGTGCTGTGTCATGATCTGATAAACCTAGATTGTGAGTTCCACCTATTGCTTCCGGAATGTTGCTCAGGATTTGGTCTATACACGCCTTTTTACGCGTTGGAGATAATATATGAAGAGTCAGGTTGTTGTTTGCTGCTATTCTTTTAAGGTCTTTTGAATCAGTGCCATGTTTAAGAATATCTATATTTAGATCACCGGCAATAACAATTTTATATTTCGTTTTGTGTTTTAATTTGTTTAATAGCTGTTCGAGTTTTGCAAAAAATTTAGTTAGCTTAGATGTTGGTGTTCTGTAGACGCATATAACTATACATTTTATTTGGGGGATATCTACACCACAACATTCAAAGTTAGTGTTTTCGGATATTTCATTTAGCCATTGTATTTTTTGCGCTAGGACGTCGTTATTTTTTACAAGTATGCAGACACCACCCCTTTTTTGGTGAGGTCTAGAGTATGATGCTGCCAATTTATACCCTGCAATTTTTATGTTACCCTCGCTACCTAACTTGACGAATGTCTCACTAAAACAAAGCACATTAAATAATATATTCTTTACAGATAACTCTTCTAATGTCAGTTCAATTAATTCTTTTTTGCTAAGAACACTGGCTATGTTTTGATGAAATATTCGAAATGTATTGTTTTTCACGAAAAAACTTGCATTTAGAATTATTTTCATCTTTGGATGGAATTTCTTTAAAAAAGTACTGTGTTATCAATCTTTGTCCTTTAGTTTTTGCATAGTGTGAATGTAATGATGGTTTTGTTTTGTCAACATTATCTTTCGGTACAAAGTTTGCGATCTTTTTATTTTGTGTGTTTACTCGTAGCTTATTTTTATTATCGTTGTAGCCCAGATACTTCCTGTTATAGTACATACAATCGATAATATTGTTTATTTTGTAACATACGTTTTTTAAAAAGTCTTTGTCATTATAATCGATTGAGTCGAGATTTACAAATTTGCAATTGTCAAAATTTTTACAGTACAATTCTAGAGTTTTATTTAGACGTTTTTCATTAAGGCTTATACTGTTCTTTACGCCAAGTACAATTTTAGTATGGTTACAGTGTGATTTTAAAAAATAACACAATTCTGAGAGCAATTTAGTTGGATTACTATCACACTCCCCAACGTTAATAATAATTACATCATTGACTTGAATTTTTGAGACTTCACTAGTTTTAAGTATTTCATTACATAATGCATTTGACTTAATACTAGACCTTACATTGTATCGTTGGAACTTTGTGTTTTCCCTTGATTTAAGAAGTGCAGAACCCAATCCACTGCACTGCTGTCCGCCGAAGATATGTATGCTGTTCTTGTGTTTTAAGATCGTGTTGCCTATTTCTACTTTTGTAGTTTCGTCCCTTGTTATTGATGTCATATTACTCTTTGATACCGGAACATCTTCTGTTTCTATATTTTTTGGTTTTGGTGTACCAGTTTTGCGTGGGGTGAAATGTATGTGTTCATTTTTATTTTGATGCGCTGTTTTTCCACTTTTAGAACAATCCATTTTTTTTCTTGACTTAGGTGTTGACTTACAAATGCTTTGAAGTTGTTTGATCTGCAAAGCATAATCTGTCAACTGGTCTTTTAACCCACTATTTTCCAATAATAGATTTTCTATTTCATTATTTGCAATACCAAGTTCTTTTTGAAGTTTTTGTATTTCGTTCTTTAATTCTTTAACCTCTTGTCCATTATTTAAGCTTAGGTCTGGGCAGCTCCTACAATACGAGAAAGCGTATTGATATTCAGCTAAAAGCCTACCTAAAAACTTGCTCGTAACTCGCTATGTTCCATTTCTCACACTACCCCAATCAATACAATACCTTTCACGAAATCGTTCCGCCTTATCTCCTTAGTTTAGGGCAGTCTTAAGTTCTAAGACAGGCTATCGACACTATTATGGGCTATCAAGGTCTCGCGAGATTGCTCGATTGACTTTACGACGTCAATTCCTGCTCGTTTATGGTGTTACACTAAAAAAACTTCACTTCATAATGAAGATTCCTTATCTTCCAAAGTTATATCACATCAAAGACAATGGTTGAAACCAAATTCATATTTTTTAAAGAAAGTATACCGAAATTGTAACAAAATTGCGCAAATATGACAAGCAGCAGCCCCTAAGTATGATATGAAAAAGTATGTACCGGTGCCAGCTAGGAAATTTTAATCCATACATTTTTAATCCCTCGATCGTGAGTTATTCCAGACACAATTGAAATCAATTGTT
Organism: Anania crocealis; assembly: GCA_949315895.1. Lineage (NCBI taxonomy): Eukaryota > Metazoa > Arthropoda > Insecta > Lepidoptera > Crambidae > Anania > Anania crocealis. The sequence goes on from OX438880.1 coordinate 1,852,317, forward strand.
ATCGTGGCACCCGAGTGCCTCCTGGGGGTGTTGAGGGATTAAATAGGTAATTATTTATAACTAGCGGACCCGACAGACGTTGTCCTGCCTTAACTATGAATATTGATTTCAAATTGGTATAATTAATTAAAAAAATATTTCAGATACAAATTTACTTATCAATATTGCAAATGCTAACCGCACTGGAAATTGTAACCGTTTCATTCTGTCAATGTTATGTCAAACGCCATAATGTTACATTAAAAAAGTTTAAATTGTCAAAAGCGCTAAGGTTACATTACAAATAATTTAGTATGGTGATAAAGTTTTCTTAAATTTTCTTATTTTTCCACGCAATTTACTTATTTTTTTCTTTCATAACAATATTATTCTCCTGACAATAACAAACAATATAAAAAAATAACTAGCGAAATCGGTCCAACCGTTCACGCGTCATACGATGACTAAGGGAAATAGGGTTTCATCTATATAATTATTTAATATTATAAAGCTGAAGAGTTTGTTTGTTTGTTTGTTTGAACGCGCTAATCTCTGGAAGTACTAGTTCGAATTGAAAAAATATTTTTGTGTTGGATAGTCCATGTATCGAGGAAGGCTTTAGGCTATATAACATCACGCTGCGACTAATAGGAGGGAAGCATTAGTGAAAAATGTTGCAAAAATAATCGCGATCATAAAAACCGAAATTGACGCGTATGAAGTCGCGGGGAACAGCTATTTTTATATATATAAATGTAATAGCTCTCATTCAAATGAATATAAAATGCGTTTTCCGTTTATACCAGGAATGCGTTAAAAATGCGAATGCAGTATCCAAGGAACAAATTTCCAAGTTTGCTAAGTCTGAAACCAAGAACGGCATGTTTTATGTCTTGGGATAAAATTATGCGTGTCACTCAGTTTTAGTAAATAATAAAGATTATAAATTGATTTAAAATCTCGTGATCACTATCACTGGAGTTAATTATTTCGAACCTTATACCACATAAATAAATTTACTTACTCATGTGCTTATACCATGTTTCCTTAAAAGTTTGAATAATGTTTCTTACGGGTGCCGAACCTCCGAACGTGTCTCAATTGCGTATCTCTTCCGCTCATGTACAGTAAAGTACCGGCATATTTTGTTTGTTACTTAACAAATCATAATGAAACTTTGTACCAATATTCTTGGAGGTATTAGAAGTAACATATTTAACATTTTTGGTATCCCACTGTTGGACACAAATTTCCGCACGCGCGATATAAAGTGTATAGTTCACGCGGGCAGAACCGCCGGCGAAAAGCTAGTATAATAAACCGCTCGACCAGCGAACCGTTCTGTTATAAATTTCCAGATGAAACTGTCAGTAAATTAATTTCTCTGAATACCTTTCTCAACTAGTATCATTCGTTTCTCTTCCCTTCCCCATGAATCGTATTACACCATACCATTATCGTCTAGGTACAGACAACAGTAAGTCGACCTACCCAAAAAATTAAAGGTCATTGAATTGATTTTCAAATTTAAGTCCAACAAGTAGAGATCAATATCAATTGAAAAACGGCGGATGGCTCGGACTGTAGTGTGGGACGCTACCTGTGTCGACACACTGGCGGCCTCTCATCTGCCCGGAACTAGCCAATGTGCAGGTGCGGCGGCGATTAAAGCTGAAAACATTAAGATAACCAAGTATAGCCAAATAGGCACCCAACACTGTTTCGTACCTTTTGGTGTTGAAACCCTAGGTCCGTGGGATCATAATGCACTCTCTTTATTTAAAGAGATTTCTAAACGATCATCTGACGTCAGCGGTGACCAAAGAGCTGGCAGCTACTTCGCACAGTGACTGAGCATCGCGATCCAGCGAGGTAATGCTGCCAGTATCTTGGGCACCTTACCACGAGGAACATTCTTATAGTTTTTTTTTTATCTAGTATATCTAAGTATTTGTTTCTTTTTCATGTTATTTTTATTTATAAGTTGTAAATATTGTAGTTTTTTACTAAGCTATTGCATAGCTTCTATCGCGGGCCTTGAGCGTGGAGACCGAATCCAGAAATTCCGTAACGAAAATAATCCTATCACCCACACCCACACACTCGGGGCGAGGCAAGATCGAACAATTTTAAATTTCCGAAATTTAAAAGAATTTAGAAGAAAATAAGGATTTTGACAGTATGGTTGCCTATGGTAACTATATCTGCCGAAATAACAGAAAAAAATAATTACTAAAGTCAAAATTAGAAAATACATAAAATTATAAAATTAAGCTATTGCATAGCTTCTATCGCGGGCCTTGAGCGTGGAGACCGAATCCAGAAATTCCGTAACGAAAATAACCTAACACCTCCCACTCCGACCGGCCCAGCGGTGAAGCTTTTTAGTTTTATAACAATAGCTTTAGTCTCCGAGTGCCATACATCTTATTATTTTTTAATTTTTTTAACTTGTATGTCTAAGTATTTGTTTCTTTTTCATGTTATTTTTATTTATAAGTTGTAAATATTGTAGTTTTTTATTTTTATGTTAATATTGAAAAACTACGTTTTGTGGTACGTTGACGTGCTGTTGTCTATACCTCTAGATAGCTCGATTGACTCTACGACGCCAGTTCGAATCCCGTACACGAGCCAACACTAAATATCCCGCGATGCGTGTGCAAAATCTGTTATAGCCTGTTTGAGTATAATTTTGTGTGTTATTACAAATTTCTGAACGGTTTTGAATTCATTCGATATTAGCGAGCGCGAAACGCTTGAACTGCAAATCGGTTGATCGGTTGAAACAATGCTGATGTTTGAAAACATTTAGCAATTTCATAAAGAGGAAGATCTCAATTTGACGACCATTTGGATCAGCGGTAGTTAACGCTGCTTCTGAGCCATGGGTCGCGGGTTCGATCCCCGCACAGTACAAATATTTGTGTGCATGAACATGTCTGTTTGTACTGGTCTGGGTGTTTTCTATGTATTATAAGTATGTATTTATAAAAAAAAAAAAAAGTATATAAGTAAGTTTATCGGTTGTCTAGTACCCCATACGACAGGGTACTTAATAGTACCTTAATTTGGGACTAGATGGCTCTGTGTGGCCCAGTGTGGCATGTCTTAAATATTTATTTATTTATTTATTTAATTTTATTTGGGTTATTATATTTCTCCTACTATTCGAAAAACTTTAAGACAATATAGATAAATATATAAATACAACTTTTTAATTATGACTACATCATTACAATTAGTTAACTCAAACTAAGCAGAAAGAAATCACAAATCAGCTAATAGCCAATGCGACAAAATTGTATTTCCGAAGTTGTATTAAATATTTTGAAAATCGATGTATTCACCACTTAATGTCATAATAGATGAAGATAATGATTTTTGGTAAGTTAGTGAATCGAAAATGCGATTTTTAAACATTAGTTCGACTGCGTGACGCGAACCAAAAACTTTCCGATTACAGGGCTACTGCTCTGACTATCGAGCTTCACATTCTGTGTGTCGACGAATGTATTCAACGCTTCACGCTGTTAGTCAGAAGAGTTATAAATATTATGGACCGTGCATTCTGAACCTCCTGAAAAACGAACCCGGCCGTAACAAAATAATACGTTCGTGCGCATCACAGCATGATTCAAAATTAAAAGTCTTATTTTTTTCCTTTTATTAAGATATTTAAATTAATACAAAAAAATAAAATAACACTACCAAGATGTTATACATAATGGTAACATGACGTGGACTTCGTTTTTCAGGTGGTCTAAAATACACGGTGTACCTATAAGTTACTTATTAAAATTTTTATTACGATTTCAATAAAAAAGTTGAATATTTGACAATGAAGAAAATGATTTCTCTATTTACTTGTATGTAGGTATTTTTTTCTGTATATTCGTCGTTCCCATATCAAGTGGTTTAATAAGCCACTAACTTTAGAATCAGAACAATGTTCATGTTTAGTTATTGTGTAAATTGATGGCGTTCTTTTGTCTCCGTAGTTTTACAGTGGATACAATAACTGAAAATTTATTTGATATATATTTCACACAGACCAAACCATTAAAACGCCAAATAAAAGCAACGTATAGTTTTGTCGAATCAAACGGTGACAACGGCGTCACGGGCAGTTGGTTCTGACTAACGTTCGGATGTTGGATCGATCAACACGAGTGTTACGTTTGAAAATCGGTTCATACAGCTATTTTAAAGTACGTTGGAGTATACAATACGGTGATAACTGTCCCCAAATCAAGCGAAGCTGTATTTTTTCTACTATGTTTATGTTAAGAATCAATATCTGTTTTCTTGGATTTGTATACAATAGCAGAATATAAAGTAGGTAGATATTATGATGTCAGAGATTCACGAGAATCAGACTTCAAGAGTGGATACTTGCTACAGAAGACAGAAGTAACGTTCTAACTAGCCTTTCGAGTTTTGATTATAATATTAACCTTGGACTCGTTATCCGAATTGAACCCAAAATTGCATAGCTAATGGAGAACAAAAGCAATTTCAGGTATTTTTATAATTGTGTTCATGTATCATTGCATTGTTGAAACAATACACTAGTTTGTGTTACCAGATAACAATGCGAACGCGTACATATTGAATATTCCAATGTTTAAAATGTATTTATCATTGCATTCTTAGAATTATTACATGTTTTTATTTTCAGATCACATTGCGAACGCGTATTGGTTATTCCCATGTTTAAGCGCAAGGGCTAAACGTTTTTTAAGGCACCACACTGAATTATCCGAGCATACTTGTATTTTCTAACCTTATCCAGTATCTTGTGAAACATACAAAGAAGTGAGTAAAGTTTGCACGCGAAGCATGACCGTGCATTATAAAAGCTACTTAAATTCAAACAGCAAAAATAACATTTCCATAAGGTAAACCTTACAATTGCTAGCACAACTGAATATTTTTATTGCAACTCCTTATCCGCACAAAGGCCATATTTTAAAAAGCATTTTTTACAATAATAGTTTCCCTGTTTATCTGGGACACTCAGCTCATTCAAGTTTAAACTCTATTCGAGTTGAATTTTGGTGTGCTTTATACTGAATGTTGTTCACTTCACATAATTTTACGTTAGTAAATGTTACCTACTGAACTCGGTATTACAATGGGAGTTGACTGCAGTTTCTTGGGAAATGACTGCGTAATTAAGTTTATTTTTCCGTGTGCACTTTATTTCTTTTGATAATCTGGTCTAAACCATGTTTTAGATGTTTGTTTTTGGATAGTGCATAATGCTACCGTGTAATGTTAACGACTAAAGCGTGGTTAACTAAGCATTTTGGCCATCCATAGTAAGGTCTAGTTATTATCTTATATTCTAAAACTATGTGATATATCATCAAAACGATTGACTTGCATTACAACAGCTTTCATCTCCTATTATTACGAAGTATTGAAGTATCAATAAGTCGTTTGCGACCCGGTTACGAGGACGATCTTTCTTAAACTAGCTTGGGCCTGGAAAGGGTGAGCTATAGTCGTCTTTTGGAAGATATATTATAGTCATCGGTACCGGTTTTTTGTCACAAGATAGTTGTCGTGAGAACAAGTACCGTCAGAGGCCTGTTATGGCTTAAAAAAAATTGACACCTGATTATCCTCAAAGGATAATCACATGAAGAAGAAGAGTCGTTGATAAGCCAACAATCACTGGCTTGCTGCGACTTTAAAATATTTACAATCAACGTTACATATTTTCAACAGAGGATAAAATGTTATTTTGTAACAGTTTGTTTCACGAACTCCGTGGGTGGGTGGGCTACACATCAGTTTTCAAGGTGTCGCCTGCTCCGAAGTACCAGGTTTAATTCCCGGACTGGTCACTGTAAAAATAAGTGATTTTTCTACATTATTTTGATACCTACCTTTGTTGTTTCTGATTTCCACAGTACGAACAGTGGTGTGCTCGCCATACACGCCATTAAGCACTGCCTTCCCTGCCTAACACGCCGCGTCTATTGAAATGAAACACCGATCCCAGCATTACGCCTATAGTTAATTTTTTTTCAAGTTACTTTTGTAGGTTAGGTACTGCATACCCTACCCTGGATTGCTGCGCATGCCCCTGAATACGAGTACGAGTGCTTAAAATAGTTACTCACCTTGTGATCAGAACAATGTACTTATGTGATGTTGTCCACGTTTATTTTTTATTGTTATTATTATAAAGAGTAAATAATTCAATAGTCTCAGCACGTATTACTGGTAGCTTGTGATCTCCTTAATTCACACATAACACATTCTGTCAATCAAAGAACTATCAACAAACATTGTCTTAATTAAATCAGCCGCACAATGTCCTTAAACACCACATCTAGCCGCTGTCGTTAACGTAACCTCAGCCATTATAGTAACGATAAAGCAAATGGCTAACGGAGCACGCGGTCAGTACATCAGGCAAAGTATCTATTAAATTGTGATTACGCGCTATGAGCACACCTTAATGTCCAGAAGTTCGTGGTCGCTGATACAGGAGCGGTAGCGTTTAGCGTTTCAGTACTAGAGAGCTGACGACTAAATTATGACAGCATATTTTTGTGTTAAATAAAAATTTTGCAGGCACATAAAAATCTGAGGCCCTTATTATCTACACAATAAAGAAACCTACCAGCTGAAAATTTTTTTTTTGGCGATTTCTTATACATTTACTTACTACAACTTGAGTAAAATACTTCATAGCGGCCTCAAATTTACAACAAATGCTTAATATATGCAAAAGCTGTCATTTCAATATGGGTATGTCCACAACTTCCTAAATAAATTTTCCAATTTATGCGTTCCGTTTCACTGTTAGTATAGACAATGACTTCAAAGGTTTGTAAATATAATTTAATTTTCATTTTCATTTAATCATCAGATGATAATCGATTTTAATATAAGCAGGTAATTTTTTTATATATATATTCTTTATTGCGCACAAAATTACATAAAAGTTGTTACAATACAATAGTTTACAAAGGTGAGCTTATATACCTTTAAAACAAAAAAAATTCAACATAATTCTATTGGCAGTCAGTGTATAAACCATATTTATCAATGGTTCAAGTACTGACTGTCAAAACGTTCCGCGAATGACATAATTTATTTAAAGACATATTTCATTGACATTACAATAAATAGGTATAATACCATTTCGAATTAAAGTAATAAACTTTTGACGCAAATCAGATAGCGTTAAAAGTTTAAGAGCGTTGTCAAACTCAGGTTTGTTATGGTAATAAAACAATTCATAACGCTCCAACGTATATATAATTTAACGACTAAAAACACACGAGCTGCGACAGTTCGAGCAACGCGATTCTTTCATTCCCACTAGTTCCCGTGGGCACTAGAGCGAGCGAGAGAAATACATGGCTCGATTTTTATTCGGCAGTGTCCGCTTTTCTGACATTTTACTAGATTTAGTTTAGTGGAACGACATAATCACTGACGATAAATTGGTATTTTTTCATATTATCCCTAGATAATTTTAGCAAGAAGACATAATAAACAGGAATATTCGACATCTACCGGGATTTGGTGGTATCCATAGGGATTTCATGAAATCCCTGATATCCTCATTTCCCTGCGACATATACAAGTATTAGTTTGTAAGTTCTAAAAAAAACTTATATTAATAGAAACAAGACATTACAAAAAAAAATGTAAAAGAAACCGCCTATACTCATCCCGTCATTGAATTTAAATAACATAGCATCGATTCATAAAAAGTTTTCCGCTAACGCTTAAATTAGGCCAAACCTCAAATTTCTATAGCACCCAGCACAGAAACGAATAATGGCAGTGTAAAATTCCAGCTTACCTATTTAAATCCGACCAGCACTCAACCGTCGGCTGCAGACTTCTAAAATGCAGCTCTCAGGAACAAATTCCCAATGATCCTATTCAGAGTAGGAATTCCAGTTTGAGTGACGCATCTTTATTGTCGAGAGGTTTTCTTGGACTTTTTTCAGTGATAAAAAATGTTTTTGGTGTCGTTCGACGTTTGGAAGTTTCCATTGGAATATTTGGCTTACTGGATGAATAATTATTGATTATTGCATTGGATAAAATATACAGGTGTTATTTTAATCACCATCCACATTTTAATACAACAATCAACGAGCTAAAAAGCAAATGACATATTGATATAGCCTAGTGCAAAAATGTCAAGATAAAGCACCTAGAAAATGTCCGCCAAAAATCTAAAATTATTGATTCAGCCTCCTAATTACAATATTTTTTTACGCTACGCGCATCTCATTCATTTATTACGATACTATTCATTAGTTTTTGATTTTATCTTCACAGCTCCATTGGCTTAGAACCATCAAAGTTAAAAATTATGTGAAAAATTAACCTAAATTTAAAAAAAAAAGTAAAAAAAGTAACAGCCTATAATCATCCCACTGCAGGGAAAAGGCCTCCATCATTGAATTCAAGTTACCACTACAATGATGGGAACTGGCATAATCACCACGCTTGCCAAATGCGGGTTGGTGATCACAAACTCGAGCAGAGTTCGAAAATTCGAAACTTTTTGTTGCCGGACCCGGGTATCGAACCTGGGACCCCGAGATCTTGGCCCGGTATTTAAACCAGACCAACGGGGCGTTGACCTACATTTAATATTTCATAAATGGCCTCTAAATACGATACATAACTTTAAAAAATCACCTGTATGAATTTAAAAAAAACAAACATGATCGTATTTTATATAGTATCGTGTTATTAGTGGGATGTGAAGTATATGAGATGCGTGAGCATTTGCAAATCCATTGGTTTAAGCGTAAAAAATGAAAACACAGACAGAATTACTTGCAGGTTTATAATTTTATTGAAAATGTTGCAACTTTCACAACCGCGTTTACTAACGGCCGTTTCCAATAACCTATCTATCTTCAGTTTTGGCATATCGGAGATAGGAAACAGTTTCTATCTCTGTTTTTGCCGTCCAGAGAAACAAAGACAGAAGTTGTTTTCTATCTCCGATATGCCAAAACTGAAGATAGATAGGTTATTGGAAATGGCCGTTAATCTGTTCGCACAGAAACAAAAGCGGTTGCTAATTGTTTTACGAGTACTATTTGATGTTGTAAATTTAGATTTTCGCCGAATTGTGGAAAGTCTGCATAATTGATGCTATTGATACGGTTCAGGGTTGTGATGGATAAACACATACAGAACTACAATAATGTGTTAAGTCAGAGAGTTCATTTTTTTTATTTGTTGATGTTTAATAAACTCTTTTTTAAAACTTATTAGGTTTTTTTTTTGTTTTTTAAAAACCTTTGATCTATGATGCTAATAAACTAAGAAAAATTTATGCATACTTATATAAACACGCGTCGAATTTAAAACTTTCCATTATATTTTCGGTTGAAAAAATAATAAACATTTGAACACCGTAATATTAGGGGCTAAAGTATGAAATTGCCGTTTTGTATGGACGAAATCGAGAAAAGTCATTTTTCCACCGTTTTGGATGTAATTAAAGGTGAAAGTTAGATGGTTATAAAGCTACGCATTATAGTATTTAAATTTCTGAAAATAAAAGTATATAATACAAATATACTTAATTGAAGCAAGAAGGTCAGGTGACACATTGTAAGGGGTCTTTTCAACGACTTCCTTTGAAGTAATAGGCACTAGTATTGATTTTTTTTTGTCAAAAATTACTTTATTTAGTTTTTGATACAATACAAAATGAATTACGCAATAATATGACTATACTTAAGAGCTATAAACAAAATAATAAGTGGGAAAATAATCGGCAATTTCATACTTTAACCCCTATTACAAACTTTTTATTTCTGTTGGTTGATATTTCGGAAATTGACTTTATGTTGGTACAGCACACTGCACTGGGCTCACAAGATTTAATTGACTGACACTAAAACTCCTGCAGAATATCGATTGGCGATCACTGCAATGCTCCATTTTAAGAATTGTTAGACAAGAGAAAAGAGATATTTGATTTCTGACCCTTGTAAATTAAAAACTAGATTCAATCAGTGACAGAAGAACGTCATCACCAAACGTTCACCCACTGAACATTTGGGTTTCCTTTACCATACTTAAAATCATCTGTAAGCGTACGTAAGATTATATTTGTATTTTTTTTATAAATAACGGGTTTGCTCTCGACAACATACTTAAATATACGGTTAAGAAGAAGCCTAAGATGGAGCGAGCTTACCCAGAGGTACTGGTTCTCCGACACACCAGCGGAACACAGAAAAACTGTTTGGCGCTGGACTCCTCTTACGAATCCTACCACCGCAGAGAGATCTGTTAGCCGTCATCATTGGTTAGAAAACCAAAGATGCCGTTGCCCAGGGTGGACCTCTAGGAGGTAGATCCCACCCAAAAAATTTAGGTAGAATAGAATCGACTATATAGAATATTTTTTAAGACAGTTTTAAACATGGTACCTACATAAAATACAGGTTTATAACTGTTTCATCACCGTTAAATGTAGGTCAAGTATTCATCCGAAAATATTTTTCACAACATAGTTTTAAATTTTTACGGTCCTAAGCCTGTGAAAGTATGAAGGGAAAATTAACAACCTATGAATAGTAGCGTAATAAATGAATGAGATGCGTATCACGTAAAAAAAGTGTTGCTAGGAAGCTGTATCAAAAAATTTAGTAGTAGTTAGTTGATCTCGTAGATTTCTGTATTAAAATTTTGAAGGTGACTAAAACTTCATCCTGTAGATATTACGAGCAAGATATAAAGAACATTAATGTATTGCAGAATTGAGAAATATGATGGATCACTCAAGTAAGTTACAGCCTATAATCATCCCACTGCAGGGAAAAGGCCTCCATCATTGAATTCAAGTTACCACAGCAATGATGGGTGTACTGGCATAATCACCACGCTTGCCAAATGCGGGTTGGTGATCACAAACCCGAGTAACATTCGAAAATTCGAAACTTTTTGTTGCCCGACCCGGGATTCGAACCTGGGACCCCGATATCTTGGCCCGGTATTTAAACCACTAGACCAACGGGGCGTTTGTCTATGGTGGATCACTCAACATATTCTTTTAAAAGTCAAAGTAGGTATGTATGACAAAGATGAACTGCTTAGATTAAAATTGGACATTTCAAAGTGACTTTTTTATTTGGGACTGTGTAACTCTAAAATTATATCAATACGTGTAGGTATTTTTTATTAAGATTTCACTGATAAGTTATTACGAAAACAACTTTAGTTATCTCGAAAACACCATTTACGTAAGCCACACTACATTGATGGACAGACAGTATTCGATTTTCATCAGAGGTGTAAAAGTAACGAAAAATTTCGTACCTGTATGAACTCGTTACTTTGACAAAGAGTACTCGTTACTTTCGTATCGTTACGTTACTCGTTACTTTTGATACCTGATTAATAACACAGTGCGGAACAACAAATCGAGTCGTACTCGTATTCCGTACATACATAAAGTATGTTATCACGGAGTCGTATCATATAATCGTAATAATATTAGGATTTTTTTTTTTTTTTTAGACATGCCTCACTGGGCCACACAGAGCCATCTAGTCCCAAATTAAGGTAGTATTAAGTACCCTGTCGTATGGGGTACTAGACAACCGATAATCTTACTTATATACTTTTTTTTTGTAAATACATACTTATAATACATAGAAAACACCCAGACCAGTACAAACAGACATGTTCATGCACACAAATATTTGTACTGTGCGGGGATCGAACCCGCGACCCATGGCTCAGAAGCAGCGTTAACTACCGCTGATCCAAATGGTCGTCAAATGATTATATACATATTATGTAGATACACTTCTAAATTACAAAATTGTGTTGCTTTTTTGTCTTTTTTTTTCAATTAACCAAATAAGGCACACATTCAGAAAATAAACGATCAGCAAACCTTATAACACACGCATCAACTGTACTTTTGCGACCTAATACGAAACGTGCGAGTAACGAAATACATTCGTGAGTAACGATTCGTTACTCGGTACTACATGGAGTACTCGTTACTCAGTACCGAATACATACGGTTTGTTACAGCTCTAATTTTCATAACATATTAAGGTTGAAGGATAAAAAAACATGTTTTCCTCTATTCGTGCTCTTAGTGATTTTTTTTCCTGTCACATTCGTCACACTTCACCTGTAATTTCTTTTTCGTTAATACGAGAACCAAGTTGTTTCGTAGGATTCAGTTATTTTTCTCACAGAAACATTTTATTCGAATTCTCAACGACATTCTATTTTGATCGAACACTGAAACTGACTTTCTTCTAATTAAAAAGTCAGTGAACGTCTTCCCTATCTAAGACTTCCGCTCCAACTATTGTTTGCTTGTGTCGATTGTCTTTTAATTCTTTTCAACAGGTTCTGTTTCCACTAATTAGTCTGTTCAGTATTGTGAAAACAGGTAGGTACCTATTTGCTGATGCAAATCAGATTATAACGGATCACAGCGGATTTTATCGAATAATTTTATTAATTAGCAAAACAGATGGGAGTATTTTAATAAATCATCATCAGCATATATTAAGTACACGGCTGGTTATAGGCCTATACAAGATGAAATTTAAACCAATTATCCAAATTTTAATATATTAATCTACGAGACAAAAAACAAATGACGTATTTTATCCTTTGGTATAGCCCAGTACAAAAATATCAAGAAAAAGCACTTAGAAAATGTCCACAAAAAATCTAAAATTTTTGATACGGCCGCCTAGCAACACTTCTTTTAAGTGATTCGCATGTCATTAATTCATTACGATACTATTCATAAGTTTTTGGTTTTTCCTTTATACCTTATTAGGCCTAGGACCGTAAAAATTGAAAACTGTATTGCGAAAAACATTTTCGGGTGACAGCTTGATTTATATTTTTCACTTCATAAATGGGCTCTAAATACGATACTAAACGCCTATAAAAATTTTGGAAAGTGGTTAAAATTTCATTTTGTATACAGGATGAAATTTTATGTACTTTCGGAATTTTTTATAGGAGTTAAATATCGTGTTTACAGCCCATTTCCGAAATAAAAAATGTAGGTCAAGTTTTGACCTTGAAATATTTTTTGCAAAAAAATTTCTAATTAAAAGTGGTCGTCCTACAACCTTGAACGTAAACATTGCATTGTAAAACGAATTCGTTTTAAACACTTGAGTACTTTATTTATCTTACCTCTTTAAATCCTCTCCTAGCTCCCTTAAGTAATCCATTCCTACTTATGTAGTAAAACTTTTGCCGAATTCATAATAAAATTGAAACACGCACATTTTAGGTTAACAACATGTAGGAATCACCAAACTTGTCTTTCGAGTTACACTCTTGGCTTGGTATTTGCCCATAAGCTTTCTCAAACTCTCATTAAATGTTTTACACGTATTCACTATTAAAACTATGATTAAAACTGATTTGTATCGGACGTAGGGACACGAGTAAAACACTTGCTAGCTGGCAACGCACTGTTTATTGGAACGACTTACGACACAGCGCCCGAGTATTGCGCGGGGTGCGGGGGCGCAGCCACGCGCACATAGTTAAATGTACATACATACAAACATAACATCCACTCCCAACAATATTTAAACAATACTCTCAAAGCTAACATAATTACTAATTAAAGGTATAGTGGGAACGTAGTACTAAAAAAACTTCCTGTAATCAACAACAGGACGATCACGTAACAATCTTTTAGATGCAGTTTCGAGCACCTCTGTCTGCGTCTGCGTCTGCTCCTCGTCATTTACTGTCTCCGCCTCTACAAATTCTTCGTCAGATTCTGGATTGCTTCTAGTAATAGGATATTGTCTTACAGAGGTAGTTTGCCCTGCATCTTGTACTATTTGGTTACCGTTATCGTCTTCTGAAGATGTTGAGTCATTTGACTCATATAACTCTACTCTTCTCCCCCTAGTAGTACTACACAGATCTGGAGAAAGTTGTAATTGGCTCAAAAATTGAGAAGGTTGATTTAAAAATGAAATCGGCTGACTTTGATCTGACGACAATGGTGTCGGTAACGGGGCAGGCTGAGTCGATGACAGAGGTACTTCAGCCGAGTGCGGCGGGGAGCCCGGACCAGGTAAGTCTATAACAGTATTATCTATTTCTGTAGACTGTTTGGTACATGATCCTTTATCTAAAACTAACTGATCTTTATGTCGTTTGCAGCATTCCAAGGTACAAATGTCCTTAATTTGGTACATAACCTTTCCCAGCTTTTTCACTATTATTCCTTTACACCATTTGAATATATTCTTATTTATATATTTTTTGTATAATATGTGATCGTTTTCATTAAACAACCTTTCACTTTGTTTGCTTACTTTAGTTTGTGTACACTGTGCATTTTTCACACGATTAGCGACGGCCGGTGACGAGGGCGAAGATGGTTTTGGGTCAATCAAATCCAAACGCGATCGTAATTTACGGTTAAATACCAACTGTGCAGGCGACACACCCGTGGCGGAGTGAATAGAATTACGATAGTCCATTAAATATTTGAGTAATTTTAAATTAGTGTCTTTCGTCGTATTGCTTGATAAAAGGCTAGATTTTATTCCCTTTTTCACCACTTTGACAAAACTTTCCGCCTGACCATTACTCGCCGGATGATAAACCGGTGAAGTGATATGTGTAATTCCGTTACTCGCGCAGAATGATTCAAATTGGTGTGAACAAAACGCTGTGCCATTATCACTCGCAATTATTTTTGGAACCCCAAATCTCGATATGAAATCACATAGTTTTTCTATTACAGCGGTAGAAGATGTAGAATGGTTCATATTATAGGCTTCGACCCATTTACTGTGTGCGTCCACTATTACTAAATACACACAACCGTTGATCGGGCCTAAAAAATCTATGTGTATGCGCTGAAAAGGACAAGATGGAAACTCCCAGAAAGAGGAAGAGGCGCGGGGGGGCGATGGCCGCAGCTGTACACAGACCTCACATGAGCCAATCATTTTTTCCAAAGCTTGATCGATTCCCGGAAACCATAATCTCGAACGCGCTTCGGCTTTTGTTTTTACTACACCTAAATGTGAAGAATGTAGTTCTTTTAGAATCGGTGTGTATAAGCTCTCAGGTATAACTACTTTATGACCTCTCATGACACATCCATTTTCAAAAGACAGTTGATATTTACATAAATAGAAAGGTTTTAATCTTAAATCCCTAACTTTCGATGGCCATCCGTCAGTTATAAACCTAATTACTGTTTTTAAAACTTGGTCTTTGTTTGTTTCTTCCCTTAATTTATCCAAGGTCACAGGCATACTACCATCGGATACAAAACAAACATAAGATGCGCGGTCGCAAAGTTCGCCGTCGGCGCACGGCTCCGGACACGCGCAGACGGCGCGGCGGCGGCGGGGATGGGACGACGCGCTCTCGCCCGCAGCGGGCAGACTTGCTCGCGATAAATAATCCGCGTTATTGTCGTGGCTGCGAATGTATTCAATTACGTAATTGTAACTGCCAAGAAATAATGCGTATCGTTGTAACCTATTGGCAGATACCTCAGGTACCCCCTTATGTGGCCCAAAAATAGAAATTAACGGTTTATGATCTGTACGTAAGACGAATGGTTCCGATCTACCATATAGGTATTGATGAAAACGCCGTACGCCGTAGATGATAGCGGTTGCCTCCTTTTGAATCTGTGCATACCGTTTCTCCGCCGCGTTCAAAGTTCTTGAGGCATACGAAATGGGTCTTTCGACTCCGTTTGACTCTAATTGTGATAAAATCGCACCTAAACCTGTAGGCGAGGCGTCAACGGTCAATATCAATTTGGCTTTCGGATTAAAATGAGTTAGCACCTGCTCCGACGTTAACGTCTCTTTTATTTTTTCGAATGCTGAGGTATGATTATCAGTCCATTCCCATTTACAACCCTTTCTCAAAAGATCATACAAAGGACTGAGAATCATAGACGCGTTTGGCACAAAATTTCTGTAAAAGTTGACAAGACCTAAAAACGACTGTAACTCCGCTACGTTAGTTGGAACAGGTGCGTCCGTCATAGCTTTTACTTTTTCTGGGGCCTTTTTTAAGCCATCCTTTGTGATAATATAGCCTAAGTAATGAATCTCGTCTTTAAGGAACTCACACTTATCTGTTTGTAAAGTCAGTCCCGCGTCTTGCAGGCGCTTCAAAACTTCATTTAGCCTTTCTAAATGGACCTGCCTACAGGATGCTGTGACCAATATATCATCTAACAGGCATACAACCCCGTCCAGCCCTGATAACACACTTTCAATAGCCCGTTGAAAAACAGCCGGCGCGCTAGCCAAACCAAACACAAGACGCGTATATTTAAAAAGCCCGCGGTGCGTATTAATACAAGTTAAAGCCTGGGACTCCTCATCTAAAACGCACTGGTTGTAGGCCATTGACAGGTCCAGTTTACTGAACTGTTGGCCACCATGGATCTTCGAAAATAGTTCACTGATTGAAGGCAATGGATACTGTTCTACGAGCAACTGTTTGTTGAGACTTACAGAGTAGTCCGCACACAGTCTAACCGAGCCATTCCGTTTTAACACCGGGACTATAGGTGATGCGTATTCCGAATATTCAACCGGCTCCAATATCCCTAATGAGACTAACCTATTGATTTCATGTTCTACCTTATCACGCTGGGCAAATGCGATCGGACGTGCCTTAAAAAAAATAGGTTTGGCATCCTTTTGCAACAATAATTTAATTTTATATTTGTTAAAGGTACCCAACTTGTCAGAAAATAATCCTGAATATTGTTGTTCTAATTTACTTAAAGATAGATCCGTTTCAGTACCGCAATAATTAATTGTAGTTAACTGTAACCCGAATCGTGATATAAAATCCCGGCCCAAGAGTGGCGGACCGCCATCTTGGACGACATAAATATCTAGATCATGTTTTTGTCCCGAATAAGATGCGGGCAATCGGATCATACCTAAACAAGCAATACTTTTCCCGCTATAAGACGTCAGCTGTTTATGTGCGCGTGATAATGGCACATCTTTAAAATTAATTTTGTAGCACCGCTCTGAAATCACCGATACCGCAGAACCGCTATCTATTTCAAATTTAAACGACACATTATTCAAATTAATTATTTCCACCATGGGTTCACCTCTCACCGATCGAATATAAAAAAGCTTACCGTCATCATCATCCTCACCCTTGCCACCGTCGTCCACTTCGACGTAGTTTACCTTCGAGCACATTCTACGCAAGTGGCCCTTGACGTGACACTTTCGACACACATAATTAGCAAATTTACATTCTGATGTTTTGTGGTTAGTAAACCCGCACACATTGCACTTCACTTTGCCTACGTTTCCACTCTTGCTGTTATTCGAGATGCTGTACAGCTGGTGGTCAGCGAGCGGCGGCGCCGACACGGTCGCGCTGGCTGCGGCGGCTGCGCGCGCGCTGCTCCAGCTCTCCGCAAGCTCCAGGGCCTTTGCCAGCGAGAGATCGGAGAGGTCTTGCGCATAGAGCTTCTCCTTCTCCACTCCTGGCCGCATTCCCATGACGAACCTATCGCGAAGCGTTTCCTCAAGGTTTAAAAACCCACAATGCGCTGTCAATCCACGCAATCTCGCAGCCCATTGCGTGTGCGATTCACCTGCTTGCTGTGTGGCAGCATAAAAATTATGACGTTCACCGAACCCCACACGCTTTGGAGTGAAATGGCTGTCTAGTAGTTGTAAAATATCTTCATATGGTACTACTTCGATTTCCTTGGGCAGTGCTAAATCTGCCACCAGATTGTAGGTCCCCTCGGCGAGTGCGCTGAGCAAAATAGCCTTTCGTTTTTTACCCGTAGGATCCCCTTCTTTGGTTATATCGTTAGCTACATAAAACTGTACGAGCCGTCCTTTGTACGTTTTCCAGTTCTGCAGATTATGGTCAAAGCAGTTCAAAAATCCAAAATGTGCACTGGACATCCTAACTGATTTTATAATCGCACGTGAGAGGGTAAAACGCGAAGTCGTCGCCAGTGATTTGTATCGGACGTAGGGACACGAGTAAAACACTTGCTAGCTGGCAACGCACTGTTTATTGGAACGACTTACGACACAGCGCCCGAGTATTGCGCGGGGTGCGGGGGCGCAGCCACGCGCACATAGTTAAATGTACATACATACAAACATAACAAAAACCCACATTAATTATTTTGTATTCAGAACAACAATGATGCAAGAACTTAATATCACAAAATGCAGCCATCTGACCTGTCAATTCTTTACAGTCATTGTTGTTTTTTCGATCCTTTCGGAACCGGCTAAGGTCTGAGACTATGCTGCCATGTCATTAGTGTGAATTTAATCGTTCTTAATTATAAAATATCATAAACACTTACTTAAACTGGTTTAGTTGGTTACTGGTTGAAATTATTAATTAATTAAAAGAAAAGAAACATTAACAGTATTTTAAAAACTGTTCGAAATGCAGACCGTTTCTCTCCAAACATAATCTTGCATGTTTTTGAATATTTTCTTTAAGTTTGTTGAGAACTACATTTTCATTTTTCACTTCATTAAAAGCTAACACTATCTGAGCTTTTAATGCCTCGAGGCTTTGGGCTTCTTCTACATACACGCGTCGCTTTATCTCACCCCACAAAAACCAGTTGGCGCCACTGTAGACTGAGGTCCGGAGGTATAGCTGTCAAAGGCGATCGGCGCCGAAACAAAGTGTAAATCTTGAATCTAATTAAGGTTTATTATTTATAAATAACTATCTTAATATCAACAAACTAACTTCTGAAATAGTTGCTCTTTGAGGCCACCTATTTTTGCGCTTTTTCTTAATTCCGCTTTCAAAGCGTTCACATTAATCGCCAAATAATCCTGTGAGAGATACCTACGTTTTCTTTCGGTCAAACGTTGCGACAAATATCCGTCGCATTTATTAAAAGATAAGTTTACTTACTTCCGTTAAGCGCTATTTAAGTCACCTCGATCGATTGATTTAGTAAATAAAGAAATGATCAAAGTCATATCAAACTGAAATGACGTTACTACAATGTGATTAAGTACTTTTTTAGTAATCGATCGTACAGCAAATAAGACCCTAAGAAAAGTACTCGATACGTGAAAGGATCGAAACTTTAGTCTTGCTTTAGTAAGTACGATTCTAAAGTAAGTATAACAAAAATAATCTTACGAATTTTACGTATGCAAAATTTGGAAGGTATGTTTATGCATTATTGTCTGCACGTTACTAATGACGTCTGACCGGTTAGAAGTTTTTTTTTTTAAAAAAAAACTGAAATAGCCAAGCACAAATAACATTAATCGCATAAATGCAAAAAGTCCAAGATGCGAAGCGCTTAATGAAAAAATATTGAAAAAATGACACAATAATGAACAAGCTAGTGATTGATTACTAGTGAAGAAGGAAAGAATAAGACGGTTGAAGTGAATGTACGATTTTGCACTGTTTATAATGTTTTGATACATTTAGCACGCAGGAATTCAATGTCAATTTGCAATGCCATAAAAAAGAGCAATGTGCTAAATTTAAAGTGTGTTTTTTTTAATTTATTCGATACAATACCTTTCAAAAAGTACTCACTGAGTCAAAGTATCGTATAAATCACCCATAAATTTCGATAAGTTAGGTTAGTTTAGGGTTAGGTTAGGTTAAGTTATTAAGTGTACAAGTGTTGTAAGTAAGTGTTTATGATATTTTATGTATTTGTTAAGAATGATCGAATTCGCACTAATGCCATGGCAGCATGCGGTCTCAGACCTTAGCTGCCTGGTTCTGAAAGGAGCAATAAACAAACAAAAAACGCAGCTGTCAGTCTAATTTATTGCAAGTGCATAATTATTTTAGTTTATTCATAGTTTTAATTATTATGGTATCGTGAATGTGAAAAACATTTAATGTGAGTTTTAGATAGCTTATGTGCAAATACCAAGCCAATAGGGTAACTCGTGAAATTCAATTTTGGTGATTTCTTCATGTTGTGAACCCAAATGTGCGTGTTTTCGATGTATTGTGTTGTTCAATGTATTGTGAATTCGGTAAAAGGTTTACTACATAGGAATGTATTGCCTATGGAGCTAGGAGAGGATTAAAAGATGTAAGAGAAATAAGTAACTCAAGTCTTCGTTTTATAATGAACACTTGTAGGTTATGGTAATGTTTTTGTTTTTCATACTGTTCCATACTGTATTTGTACTTGTTTTTGTTGTGGTTTCTAATAAAGTTAAGTTAGTTTTAGTCTGTTCAATGAACATTCATTAGCTGATTGGAGCCTTTTGCTTTTTACGATCCTAAGCCTCTCAAAAGTCAACAACAAGAATAGTTTCGTAATGAATTAATGAATGCATGAATGAATGAATGAATGAGATGCGCACGGTGTAAAAAGTGTGTTGCGAGGAGGCCATAACCAACATTTTAGATTTTTCGCGGACTTTTTCTAGGTGCTTTTTCTTGACATTTTTGTACTGGGCTATACCAAAAGAAAAAATACATCATTTGTTTTTTGTCTCGTAGATTGATATATTAAAATTTGGAAAGGGGTTAAAATTTCACCCTGTATAAACAGCTTTTGAACACATTAAAAAGTCGTTTCAGTTTAACTGATTGTCAGATAAATATTATTTTTTTAACCTAAATATTTGTAAAAGTACATAATATATTTTTTATATTGGAGGTACAAACCGAAAACATTTACGAAACTCCGCTGGCTTAAAGCGTAAAGGTTGAATAAATTCTTTGACGTACAGAATGTCACTGATCTTAAATCCATATGTAGGTTAGTAATAAAAAAAAAACCTAATCTAAGGTTAGTTAGTTTTGTTTAAGTTAAGAGAATAAGCGCAGACGGGCTATCACGGGGGTGGATAAGGCCCCGTGGTCAGTCTCTGCACAAGACATTTCCACAGCGGCGCTGTGTATCTGTCCGCTATGGTTCTCAGAATTCTGTTGTGACTGGCTAGCAACCTGGTAATAAGGGATGCAGACTTTTTGCGTATTATGGCATTAAAACCCGTCTGTTTGGTAATGGTTAAAGCAGGTCCTGTAACAGTATGATGTGGGTTCGAGCACAGAACATGGAAAAAGATTAGAAAGACTGTCATGCACCAATGGGGGCTATCGCTAGTGAATTTGCCACTAGAGGCGCTAGTGTCGCGTGAGGTCCAATATCATTCACTTTGTACTGGTTTTAGCGGAATTTGTTGCATAAGTTATAATTTATTAAATTTACCTGCCGGAAAGTGATCTCCTTCGTAAAATATCGCAAATATGGATTATTTGGCGATTAACGAGAACGCTTTAAAAGCGGAATTAAGAAAAAGCGCAAAAATAGACGGCCTCAAGAGCAACTATTTCAGAAGTTAGTTTGTTGATATCAAGATAGTTACTTATAAACAATATAACCTTAATTAGATTCAAGATATAATACTATGTTTCGGCGTCAATCGCCTTTGACTGCTATAACTCCGGACCTCAGTCTACAGTGGCGCCAACTGGTGAGCAAAGAAACGGTAGTCCCCATTGTATGAGAACCAATGTCGCCGCTTGCGTCTTACACATAAACGAGTTAAAAGAACGCCAATCAGGCGAATTCTTTGGATTCTGTAATTGGTTTCTTGATCACCATTGGTTGACCAAAGAAACCAATGGTAATACACAGTGCTCACTTACAAGCATTTGCTCATAATCTCTATGGCGCGCCTGCCCCGCTTACATCGCCTTTCTACCCTTTTCCATTTTCTGTGTGCTTGAGTCACATCAGACAGTTGAATATTTTATTTAAGGCATTGTATTTTCAATTTGCAACAGCAATTTTTTTGCTTAAAGAGAGCATTGAAAACTGCTTGTTATAATAATAATAATATTTAAGACACGCCTCAATGGGCCACACTGAGCCATCTAGTCCCAAATTAAGGTACTATTAAGTACCCTGTCGTATGGGGTACTAGACAACCGATAAACTTACTTATATACTTTTTTTTTGTAAATATATACTTATAATACATAGAAAACACCCAGACCAGTACAAACAGACATGTTCATGCACACAAATATTTGTACTGTGCGGGGATCGAACCCGGGACCCATGGCTCAGAAGCAGCGTTAACTACCGCTGATCCAAATGGTCGTCAGTTTTGGATATAATTTTATAAAGGTGTAAGTTTTGTTTTATATGTTTTGTAATCACATAAATTAATTTACCTTAATATGAACAAATGTTTTATAATAAAACATATTTAAAAGTTTTCTTCTGCGAATAGTCTAATCCCAACTTTTCAAAGTTCCAAGCTAAAGTTTTAACGAGGCGCTGACATTTCCACGTTCATATCTCTATCTATACTAAAATGAATACGTCACATAGTTTACCTTAAAAGGAAAAAAAATAAGGAATATGAAATGGTAACTAGGTGATTACTCTTTGTTAAACCATTAAAATGTTTGTATAAATCGTTTTGAATAATAGGCAAATAACAGGGGTTAAAGTATGAAATTGCCGATTATTTTCCCATTTTTTGTTTTGTTTATAGATCTTAAGTATAGTCGTATTATTGCGTAATTCTTTTTGTATTGTATCAAAAACTAAATAAAGTAACTTTTGACTAAAAAAAAATGCAATACTAGTGCCTATTACTTCAAAGGAAGTCGTTGAAAAGACCCCTTACAATGTGTCAGCTGACCTTCTTGCTTCAATTAAGTATATTTGTATTATATACTTTGATTTTCAGAAATTTAAATACTATGATGCGTAGCTTTATAACCATCTAACTTTCACCTTTAATTGCATCGAAAACGGTTTAGGCGTTTTTAAAAAAACAAAAAAATTGTTAGTATGGAAAAATGACTTTTCTCGATTTCGTCCATACAAAACGGCAATTTCATACTTTAACCCCTAATATTTATTGCTGACTTGCAAATCAGAATGAATCAGAACAATGTTCGTGATGTTGTCTACATTTTTAGAGTCACTCAGATAAAGTATTTTTATCTTATCTCATTGTTTCATTTATTATCATTCAAATGGCAGTCATATTATGTCAGTGGTAATCCTTGCTTATCACAAAAAAAATCGTTCTAATCCACTTACGGCAAATCTTGTCATACCAAAATAGTTACTTGAATGCCTATTATGCTTTACTTGAGTGCCTGTATGTGTTTACGTGAGTTTTTTTTAAATTATTCATTATGGTTCACCAATATTTGATCATATTGTTTATAGTTTGTCTTAATATTACTTTATGAACTAAATGTTACAATCTTTTAAGATAAACACAACTTACCCAAAGAAAGAGTTAATTGAAACACAGAATGAACCAAACCAGTTTTGTTGCAATCATGATTTCATCTTTACTGCTACACCCGATTGTTTATTAAAACGTTTCCGAAACAACATCAGTGAATTCTGAATTCATGTACAATAATTAGCAAAATCTTTAACAAAAGCTTTCAAAAACACGCCCGAGTTGGAGCGGGACAAGTAGGAACAATTCACGCTTCTCAGCAAACACTGTTTCGATAAGCTACAAGACAAAGGTTCTTCGAGTTTGAAAATATTTTAAACAATTTGCAAAGAACAGTAACTTTGGATCTGAGCTTGCCGAGACACTACTTGTACATTGTTATTTTAAATTGGATCTGTTTAATTATTAAGATATGCCTTTGTTTTCGGAATCACATGTTCTAAGAATATAGCACAATTTAAATATGCTGTTTGGTATGTGGTGCAGGTATGAACTTTTGAACCAAAGGACTTCTATGAGTGTTTCAATAAAGTCTGCCAATTTCTAGGATTTCGTACGTTTCTATGAGTGTTTCAATTAGGTCTGCCAATATCTGAGGGAGACGTGAAAAACTCTTACATTGAAACATGTCAATACATAAAATAGAGTCCGGCGTTGCTTTGCGGAAATCCATAACTAAATATTATGGATTTTGAAAATTATTTTGCTAATGATTTCCGCTTGTTAGTTGAGGTTTTTCGTATATCGGTGTTGGGTACTAATAATTGCATTATCTGTACTGCATGCATTTTTGAGGGAGGGCGGGCGGTTTTCCTGCATGAAGTAGTGCTTGCTCATTCAGTGTTAGTGCGGGTAGTCTGGTGTAGGTACCTAGGCTGGTGTTAACAAGCGGAAATCATTGGATTTTTTTTTAATCCAATTTTTTGTAAATATATCTATACTAATATTATAAAGCTGAAGAGTTTGTTTGTTTGTTTGTTTATTTGAACGCGCTAATCTCTGGAAGTACTGGTTCGAATTGAAAAAATCTTTTTGTGTTAGATAGTCTATGTATCGAGGTAGGCTTAAGGCTATATAACATCACGCTGCGACCAATAGGAGCGAAGCATCAGTGAAAAATGTTGCAAAAATAATCGCAATCACAAAAATAGAAATTGACGCGTACGAAGTCCAGCTAGTACATAAATAAAAATGGATTGTTACAAATGGAGGAGTGTTATCACCACGAAATCGATTCTCAGATTATCGATGATCGTTGACTAATGTTCTATTTATAATCATCGTGAAACATTTTGTTCTTATACCTAGATAATAATATGAATGATCTTGTGATACTGTTCGTGGTGTTGTTACGTTTATGGGTACAGGCCTGAAATACGAAATAAATACTATTAATGTCAGAATTGCAAAATCACAAAGTATATTAAGTAGGTGTGCCATGATATTATGTTAACAAAATAGTTCAGTACAGTGCGTGTTCCGCAATCGATGCACAGTCAGGAAAATAATAAATATAAATTCAGGAAACGTTTCTTTCTAAATTGACCTTGGTTTAATATGGTAGGAAAGCACAATAAGCTCTTGATCTTGCTTGAGCATGATGGCATTCGTAAAAACAGGTCACATACGAAGGATAGTCATATGGTTAAGAGAAAAACAAACAATAGATTAGAATTGAGAGCCCATTTTAAATGATGAAAGGATTAAATATTAGTTTTGCGCTGGGTAGTATAGTTGCAGTAATTCAGATGCAGTTTTTGGACAGGTTTAAAAAAAATATACTTTCCCTTAGTATTTGTTTCAAAGAAAATAGACGTGTAAGTATGAATTTTTGTGCTTTACCAACCCAACTAACCCAATAGAAAGGTGCATAATTATCTATAACCAAAACACACACGCGTCCAATTGTAAACCGGTTCAATTATTATATTTATTATATATATAATAATTATTCAATTGATTTTTTACGGTTCTAAAGTGTTAATTTCAAAATAAAATACACTTAAAATGACATAAAATCCACATTAAAATTAGAAAACAAAACACAAAAGTTGCCAGTCGCTCCCTTGCACCATATCGCAAAAGTAATTTCATGGCTACAACTTAACTTGCACTTTATTGTGAGAAACACAGGAGGTTAATAAAGTATTGAGTCAAAGCGTTCCACGCGATTGTTCCTCTGAGTCGAGGTTTCCTTCCTGTCCGTTGTTTGTTCCGATTCTGATAATATCTATTGATATAAAAGGAGGTTTCCTTTTAAATCCTTCGAAGCGAATCTATACTAATATTATAAAGCTGAAGAGTTTGTTTGTTTGAACGTGCTAATCTTCGGAAGTACAGGTTCGAATTGAAAAATTATTTTTGTGTTGGATAGTCCATTTATCGACGAAGGCTTTAGGCTATAAAACATCACGCTGCAACCAGTAGGAGCGAAGCATGAGTGAAAAATGTTGCAAAAAAAATCGCTATCATAATAACGGAAATTGACGCGGACGAAGTCGCGGGGAACAGCTAGTATTGTTATATGCAAACAACAGCACGCCAACCTACCACAAAACGACAAATTTTCTCAGTTGATATTAATCTCTACTTGTTGAATTTAAAGTTGAAAATCAGTTTAATGACCTTTAACTTTTTGGGTAGGTTGACCTGCTGTTGTCTGGACTACAGTAAAACCGGTTTAAATAGTGAATCTCGGCACATATTATACACGGTGCAATTTTTTTTTCTACCTTTTAGAGTAAATCTGTTCTGAATCTGTCTTTTTCTAGCAGTACCCCTTAATTGCCTTTTTTTACATTTTTTAGTTTCCTCTCCGCATCTCCTCGCCCGGCATGCGAGGAGATGCGGGTTCGAGTCCCGCCTGAGGCATCATTTTTCAAGTTTATATACTGATATTATAATTGCAATTTAATTGCTAAAATATCAAATAAAGTATTTAAATAGCTGATTCATCTTAACTGACTGTCAAACATCTGCAAAGATGTTTCTTTCGGGTGTTAAGGGTGCAAACTCCTTACATTTGATGAAGCAACGCTGAATTTTTCAAGCATATCCTTAACGCTGTAGCGTTAAGGATATGCATTGCTATTTTATGCATAAAATTCTCGCTGAGTCGCAGTATCTCGGTGGCTTAATGGTATAGCGCCAGCCCGGCATGCGAGGAGATGCGGGTTCAAGTCCCGCCAGAGACATAATTTTTCAAGTTTATATACTGAATAGTATTTTTTAGAATAGTTATTCATGTCCTTTTTTTGTGCAATGCGACCAGCTGTAACGATTTATCAACTAATAAATATTTGTTAAACCAACTGTAACAATTGCCGCTAATGATAATAAATTGCCCAAACATTATGTAAGCCACATCATTCATATCATTACCATGATTTAATTTACCGAATACGCATATTAATGCTTGTAATTTTGGTTGAAATCGTCCCTTTGTACCGTTGAAATATTATTTGAGTTTCGCCTAACGCAGACGACGCGAGCTATAAATTTAGAAGCGAACGGAAGGCGGCTGGTGATGAGAAATTTCCCTAAAATTAAAATGTAACGGAATAAATCCCGCTACACCGCACCGGGCTGAGGTCGTGTGAGTTAGGGTGACCATGAGTCTTGAAGAAAAGTAATGGATAGTTGAAATATTTATTTATATGGACAGCATCACCTACGGGTACATAAGTAATGAAAGCACTTCTCTGTGAAAATCGGACAAAACGTAGGTGCCACTAACACCAAGATACCTTTATCTACTTTATATACCACCTTACGATAAACCTTTATCTACACTTTAAGAATAGTAAGTTTACATACAAGTGATAAAACTTACATACAAAAATATGTATAATTAGGCAGTCTTCACGGGAAATGCTGCACGAGAAAACTTTTTTTTACTTTACACGAAATATATAATGGAACGACATCATTGCAATATTCATCTTAACTCCAAACAGTATTGGGTCAAAATTGTTGACATTAACATATTTAGCAGAAAAGGCTTTGACTCTAACCCTGAAAATCAAATGGAATTCTAATTTTAAAATCAAAGATTCTGAATAGAAAATTGTGACTAATAAGAGAGACTAAAAAGAAAGTTGTAGATCAGACGACGCAACATAATATCTTGATCCTAGGTGGTTCGCAAAATTTCTATCCGTAGTAATCAACAACTTTTATATACTCGAGTTTATGCAATGATCAAAATAGCTTAACTTTCCACAATAACGTAACCAACTAAAGTTGTATAACCAAGACTGAAAATATCCCGCTATCTTAAGATATACCATGGTTACCCTACTCGAGGTTATGAAGGGTATAAAATTTATCTTGGCGAGGTTTTACACTATGTCGCATGAAAAAATTGGTTCGTCCATCCGTCCGTCAAAACCCAAAGGCCTCTAAGATTTAATACTTTCTGACCTCTCAATTTATCTGGTGCTTCGGCGGTACAGTCGTAAAAGTGTCTATGCTAAAA
Source organism: Anania crocealis (assembly GCA_949315895.1). NCBI lineage: Eukaryota > Metazoa > Arthropoda > Insecta > Lepidoptera > Crambidae > Anania > Anania crocealis. Next base: position 1,880,022 of record OX438880.1, read on the forward strand.
ATGTAACCGTTTTATATTCACGTAAAATGCCTAGTCTCAATAGTTCCCTTGTTTAAGCGCAGCTACGCTACGCGTGACAAAATATTATACTTAGTATGGGTCGGCGTTTATTATATTTTCCTCACCGTTGAGCAAGCGATATTATTCTGTTGTAGTTCATTTTAATGTTCCGAGTCAGTGGCTTTACCTTACCTGTCACTATGACTAGCACAAAATAAACTAATCTTATTTGGTGTAAAAAGCGGGAGGTTTTCAATTCAGTCTATATTTTTTTATGTATAGAATAACTTGATATTAGGTTGACCGATTTTGATTTTGGTTTGGTGAAATAAGGCACCAATTTTAAGTTGCTGCCAAACTAGAGATCAGACAATCAGCACACATTGACTCAAACATGATGGCTCATTTGACGCTATAATGACAGTTCGATAAAAAAGCGACAATTTGGTGTAATCTGGATTAATCATTTACAATCAAAATTGACAGAGTTATGAGAATTGTTTTATGAAAATTAAATGTTTACTATTAAGAAGTGAGTTATGATCACAAAAAAACTGCATAAAATTGACAATCATACTTTGCCCCTTTCTTTTAAAGCCGAAAAAATAAATATCAGTCCATATAAGCGTACTCCAAATAATATTTGACATAGTATTTAAGCGAGTCTAAATTAACCAGTTTAATTAACCCTAACATTTATTATAACGTATGTATAGCAATTTTGTTTTAATAAGCGCTGGGTGTGCTCCAATTTTATTATCATTGCCTTCTGCTTCGGGACCCGATTAGCACAGATTAAAATGTCAATTAAATCCTTATTTGATGAAAATTCGGCAGCCATTTTAGTTCTTATGATATAGGTAAGTTAATTTGAAATTTGGGTATGAAATATGGAATTAAGATATGAATTTCTGGATTGTTTAGTGTTTGAGAAATTCGTTTTGAAGAAAAGGTGATGCTAAAAACGTTTTTCGAAAAACTGACGAAGAGCGTAAAATAAATATTTTAGTCATGTTGAATTATATCTGGAAGTAGTTTGTTATTTGGATCTCGAAATTTGTCGAAAATTTAATTTCTCGGTTTTGAATTTTGTGAATAAAGCTTCATTTTTTGCATTTTTAAATGGTTGTCAATACTATAAAGGAACCCTACAGTATCTTATTATTTTAATAATAGTGAATAAATATGAATCTGAAGCAATATTTCAGGCGATCACAGGGCGGTGAAGTTTGTATAACCATTGGTTAAAGTCCAAGCTTATATTTATATTTTACTAGCGTACCCGACAGACGTTGTCCCGTCTTAACTATGAATAGGTATTGATTTCAAATTAGTTATTTGAAAAAATAATTCTGATACACATTTATGTATCGACATTGCAAATGCTAACCAAAATGCTAACCGCACTGGAAATTGTAACCGTTTGCAGCACGCATTCTGTCAATGTTATGTCAAACGCCATGATGTTACATTTAAAAAGTTTGAATTGTCAAAAGCGCTAAGGTTACATTACAAATAATTTAGTATGGTGATTAAGTTTTCTTAAATTTGCTAATTTTCTGCGCAACTTCCTTATTTTATTCTTTCATAAGAACATTTTCCTGACAATAGCAAACAAAACAAAAAAAGAATTAGCGAAATCGGTCCATCCGTTCATGCGTGATGCGATGACCAAGGGAAATAGGGATTCATTTATATATATATAGATTTATCATCGAAAACCGTGAAAGAAGACCTTACTTAACGTACAGTCAAAGATCCAATTTTATCAATAAAAATATCATGTTAATTACTCGTATGTATAACATTTAAATTATTAAGGCCATATTATTTACGGAGCTGTATAAATTTAGGTTCGTCATTTAATTAACAATCATAAATTATTTGATTTACGAATTACTCGTAATTGACGTTAACAAACTAATAAATAATTTTAATTTAAAAAAAAATCAAATTAAGTGTAGATACTAGACTACATACATGCGAGTCATTTTAAACGGAAAAAATAGAAAGAGAAAACGCAAATAAAAAGCTATTTTTGTCAACAATCTTAATTTAAAATATGTTGAACTGTCCCAAAAATGTTTATTTAAACGATATCCTAAATATATACGTGTTTTTTATTTTCTTGCTTTAAATCTTCTCAAAAAATTATGATATCAGCAAACCACTCTAACGATGAATAAACACAAACCCCAAATTAGCCGTAAATTCCAGGCTACATTTTTGTCCGCCATTCTTTTTACTAGGGATGTTTTGCAACTGATACCGAAAGTATTGAATATCTGAAATAAGGCAGTATCCGTAACTGAATTAGATTAAGTTTTGGATAGTATCAGATACAGGCGAAGTCTAGATGAGAAACGGTATGACAATTTTCTGCCGATAAGATAAAGATCAGACTCAAATGATTAGTACCTACGTTGGTTTTTATATTTTTCATTTAGTCTAATGTATGAAAATATCGTATCCCAGTGTTTGTAATCGAACTCCTCCGAAGCGGCTTGGCCGAATTTTATGTATTTTTTTTAGTATAAATATTTTGAAAATATGCTAGTTTTTACTCATAAGTTATATAGGTAATCAAATATATATTTTTTACATGTAAAAGTATGTTCAAAAGTGCACTTTTGCGTTCTTTTATCTATTTTATCATTTATGAAAATGACTTGTAACCTTGAATTTTGGCTCTGTTCCAATCAATCCCTATTTCTATTAGTATTTTTGCTTCCACAGCTGCGTAATTTATTTATGTTCTTAAAAGCTACATAAATGAAGTACGAGAACGGTGAAAACAGAAAGTACGATTATAATTTTTTGCTAGATATTATTAAGCTAGACTTTTTTAAATCCCCTATACCTACGTAAACGAGGCTATTTAAAACAAACGGCAAATCAAAAGTAATTTCCCTAACCCTAAATCTGGAACCGAAAAGATAACATTCCATATCCGTATTCATATCCGAAATTGTATATCAAAACATCTCTGCTTTACTGGCCATAATTTTTCACGTCCCATGATTCCGTCCCACTAACAAGTTCCAAATATTTGCAACGGGAAACCATTGATCCGTTGAAAAAACAAAATTTATCTGCCATTTATTTGTAGAAGCGTAATGTATTATAACAATTCGCCTCGTGTTTGGTTTATCTGGTTGGATAAAGCTTTGATAATATTTGTATTTTGTTGTTTGGTTACAGTGTTTTAGCTTTTGCGCAAATTTTGAATGTTAAAATAATGTGGAAATGCCCGCAATGCAATGCCTTTTTGACCTTTTAACCTATCTTGGACTAGGGCCAAGACAAGGACAAGGTTTATAAGTATAGCAATAAATTTACTTATAATAATTATAGCAATGAATTACTTATAAAGTGGTGTATTATGATCGTAAACAAGATAAATTTATTTATATATTTTAATTTCATTACATTAACTAAATAAAGGTAAATGTACAAAAGCTAAATGTTAAATTTTTAAAACAACAATAACTGACAAAGTATTTCCGATAAAATGGGGAATTCAAAATGGGGAAATCAAAACGACACAAAAAACATTTTTGTCTTTCTATACTTCAAATCGGATTGAAATAGTGGAAAATGTTTTATTGGATACTTCTCGTCAGTTAAGGAAAGATCGTTGCCTTAATCGACCCGACCAAAAATCGAACCAATGCACCATACTCTGACGTCAATGTTGAGCATGACGTATGATCAATACCTACGAGTATTTTTTTTTTCTACAAATAATGGGCTTCCTCTTGACAACATACTTAACTCTGATCAGTAATCAATACCTACGAGTATTTTTTTTTTCTACGAGTATAATCAATGGGCTTTCTCTTGACAACATACTTAACTCCACGGTCTAGAAGAAGCCTAAGAAGGATCGAGTTTACCCAGAAAGTGGCACTGGTTCTCCCACACACCAGCGAAACACAGAAAAACTGTTTGGCGCTGGACTCCGGCAGGTGGGTGGTAGCATTCAGGCAGCCTTACGAAGCCTACCACCGCAGAGGGATCTGTTAGCCGTCATCATTGGTTCGAAAACCAAAGATGCCGTTGCCCAGGGGAGAGACTACCAATTTTAATATTTTCGATATTATAAACTCCATACTTGTGTACTTATGTATTTGAAAGCAATAAACTTATTTGATTTTCTTCTTTTTTTTCATTTTCAAACTCATTCATCATCATAAAACTCACACGATTCCAACAGGTCAAAATTACTCTCCTAAACAGCAAATGTAAACAGACCACATAAATTCTACACATAACACCATATCATGTGTCTACAACACCTATATTATGACATAGCCTCGTGCTTGACATAACGCTCCCCAGGGAAATTTATACCCGAAAACCTGAAAATTGAATTCTAAAGTAAGCAGTTATCATTTCTACGCTAAATTATGTATTCAACAGTATGAGGTGTGGAAAGAAGTGTCTTTGTTTGGGCATTTCTGACTCTTGGGACTAAAGGGTTAGTTTAATACATTTTTGGGACAAACCACAGAACATGAAAAAAGTTAGAAAGGCGATGTAGGCGGCATGCAGAGGTTATGAGCAAATGCTTGTAAGTGAGCGCTGTGATTGGTTTCATAGGCTCCCGCGAAATTCGCTTGATTGGAATTCTTTGAGCTCGTTTAGTATAGTCGGGCGCAAGCGGCGACATCAGTTTTCATACAAATGGCACATAAATAAATAAATAAATAAATGTGGACAACATCACATACATTGTTCTGATCCCAATTTGAATAACTATTTAAAGCATTCGTATTTTGGAAACCAGAAACAACGAAGGTACCACAAACATCCAGACCCGAGAAAATTTAGAAAAACACATTTTTTGGGTCCCGTCTGGGAATCGAACCCGGGACCTCGGAGCAAGCGACACCTTGAAAACCGGTGTGTACGCCACTCCGCCACGGAGGTCGTCACATGAAAGCCCTTCTAACCTTTTTCCATGTTCTGTGGGACAAACCCTTTGATGCATGAGGTTGTTAACTAATAATGAATTTGGGCGATATGGACCTGGGAGTTTAATTAATATTGAAATTGTGATAGTGTTGTAGTTTTTAGGGTTCCGTACCCAAAGGGTAAAAACGGGGCCCTATCACTAAGACTTCGCTGTCTGTCCGTCGCTCTGTCACCAGGCTGTATCTCAAGAGCCGCGGTAGCTAGACGGTTGAAATTTTCAAAAAATATGTATTTCTGTTACCGTAATAACAACAAATACTAAAAACAAATATTTAATAAAATAAATATTTAAAGGGGGCTCACATCAACAAACCCGTTTTTTTGGCCGTTTTGGTACGGAACCCTTCGTGCGCGAGTCCGTCTCGCACTTGGCAGATTATTATTAGTTTTGCTGTAACATTGGGATGATGGGGATGACCCAGAGTACCCATCATTATTACCAGCAAATTTATTTCCGAAAAGACTTTTTCCCATAGTACAAAAAAAAAAATTTTAGACATGCCTCACTGGGCCACACAGAGCCATCTAGTCCCAAATTAAGGTACTATTAAGTACCCTGTCGTATGGGATACTAGACAACCGATAAACTTACTTATATACTTTTTTATGTAAATACATACTTATAATACATAGGAAACACCCAGACCAGTACAAACAGACATGTTCATGCACACAAATATTTGTACTGTGCGGGGATCGAACCCGCGACCCATGGCTCAGAAGCAGCGTTAACTACCGCTGATCCAAATAGTCGTCATAGTGTGTAAAAAGTGGCCAACATCACTTATGTCGTTCTTAAAGTGAGTAAATAAGTAAAGCACTCGTATTTTGGAAATCAGTAACAAAGGTGGTACCACAAACACCCAACCCGGGAATATGTAGAAAATACTTTTTTTTTCTACATTGAAGATTTGGAATCGAACCCGGGACCTTTAAGGGCTATCAGTATATAAACTTGAAAAATTATGTCTCAGGCGGGACTCGAACCCGCATCTCCTCGCATGCCGGGCGGGCGCTATACCATTAAGCCACCGAGACCCTGCGACTCAGCGCGAATTTTTCAAGCATATTCCTTTCGCTGTAAGCCAGCGTCGTCTCATCAAATGTTAGGAGTTTGCACCCTTAATGATAATGACTAATAACTTAATGAGATATAAATTTTCAAGTTTATATACTGATATTATATTGCAATTTAATTGCTAAAAATATCAAATAAAGTACTTTAAGGGCTAGTTCAGATACGGCGATAACCGCGCGATTGATAAAATCGTGCGGTTTGAACCGCAAAAATGTTGACTGTTCAAACATCAGCGGTTATTCAGCGATTTGCTATCAGTTTTAAGATGCAAGTCGAAGAGGAACTAGCGTGTCTGTGGTTGCTTCAGAAAAACATTCAGAAATGGAAAGGAAGGAAAAGGAAGATCTCCATAGTAATAGAACCGCGCGGGCGCCGCACGATTCTATTTTCTAGCGGTTGAGTGGCGGTAACCGCGCGGTTTCACTAACCGCGCGATTATGTCTGAATGATTATACAAATACCTGCGTAAATAAGACCCGCGTGGTTCCCGCGCGATTCTCAAACCGCGTGGTTCCCGCCGTGTCTGAACTTGCACTAAAAGCAGTGTGTGCGCCACTCCGCCAACCACGCTTGGCAGGCGGGTTGGTGATCGCAGTTTGGCCATTGCAGAAGCCACTGCTGGCCGTTCTCATCTAGCAGTAACACTTTAGTAACTTCTAGCGACACCCATAGAAAGAGATGGAGTGGTGCTATTCCTTGCTTTGTGCTGGCAACATGCAGCATAGGCCAAGAGTAGTTCTAAAATCAAATCGAATTGAATCCAGCCTCAAGATGACACTGCTGGGCAAAGACCTTTTGTTTCCCTATTATACAATGTGATAGAAGTGGTACTTCTAACCCGTCAAGGCTAAGTCATCATTATCATCATCATCAGCCTATGGCAGTCCACTGCTGGACATAGGCCTCTCCCAAAGCACGCCACTTTTCTCGGTCTTGAGCTTTGAGCATCCAGTTGCTTCCAGCCACCTTGCGCAGATCGTCGCTCCATCTAGCAGGGGGTCGTCCAACTCTACGTTTGCCCATGCGCGGTCTCCACTGCAGAACTCGATTACTCCATCGTTCATCAGTTCTGCGAAAGATGTGACCAGCCCACTGCCACTTCAGCTTGCTTATCCGAGTAGCTATGTCGGTAACTTTGGTTCTCTGTCGAATTACTTCATTTCGGATTCTATCCCTTAGAAATACTCCAAGCATAGCTCTCTCCATAGCTCGCTGAGCGACTTTTAGCTTGCGGACCAGCCCCATGGTCAGTGTCCACGTTTCGGATCCGTATGTCACCACGGGTAAGACGCACTGGTCAAAAACTTTTGTTTTTAGGCTTTGGGTTATGAGCGACGAGAAAATATGACGTAGCTTCCGGAATGCCGCCCAGCCCAACTAAATCCTCCGATCGGTTTCCTTCTCGAAATTGTTTCTGCCTAATTGCAGGTTTTGCCCAAGGTAGACGTAATTGTCGACGATTTCGAGAAGTACTCCATCGACAGTTATCGGCCCGGGAATGACATGCATGTTGAACATGACTTTCGTCTTGTCCATGTTCATACATAGGCCGATGCGTCGGGAGGATTCATTTAGGCTACTCAACAATATTTCGCAATAACAACAATGTCGTCTGCAAATCGTAGGTGTGAAATGTATTGGCCGTTCACATTGATGCCCAGCCCAATCCAGTCAAGTGTCTTGAAAACGTCCTCCAGTGCGTTGGTGAACAGTTTTGGAGATATGACGTCTCCCTGTCTCACACCCCTCTGAAGCTGGATTGGGTTTGTTTGACTGCCCTGGATCTGAACAGACATTGTGCCTGCCTTGTAAAAACATCTGAGCACTTCGATATACCGGCAGTCGACTTGAGATCGCTGCAGGGACTCCATAACAGACCAGGTTTCAATAGAGTCAAATGCCTTTTCGTAGTCCACAAATGCTATGCACAGGGGCTGATTATACTCCTCCGTCTTCTGTATAATCTGCCTCACTGTATGGATATGGTCTATGGTACTGAATCCTCCTCGAAACCCGGCCTGCTCCGGAGGTTGAAACTCGTCAAGTCTTCGCGCAATTCGATTCGTTATGACCCTCGAAAACAACTTGTAGACGTGACTCAGCAACGAAATGGGTCTATAGTTTTTCAGAAGTGCTTTGTCACCCTTCTTGAAAAACAAAACCACAATGCTTCTGTGCCACGCCCCTAGGGTTGTCCCGGATGACAACTCCGAGTTGAAAACACGCTGAAGCTCTAGTAAAACAGGACGTCCCCCTGATTTTAGGAGCTCAGTCGTCTAAGGCTTAAGTTGTCTAAGGGCCAGCCCGATCTCTTCCGGGCTAATTTCTGGCAGCTCGTCGGTGTAGTGGCGGGTCGGTGGTGCTCGCGGGTCACTGAGTGTGGGTGCAGGTTGAAGGGCGTGTATGGCGTATAGTTTACCGTAGAAGTCTTCGGTCTCAGCAAGAATTTCGGACTTGGACGTGACAATTAGGCCTTCATGTGTTTTGAGTTTTGTCAGGTGGCTCCTTTCAAGCTGCTGCGAAAATACCTTGGAGCTTCGATTACGCTCTATCGCCGCCTGAATAAAAAGCGTATTGGAGCTTCTGAGGTCTTTCCTTATCGATTTCCGCACCAGCCTGGTAAGAACCACCCGCTCTTCGGCATTTGTCGTGTCACGTCTTTGTGCCATTAAAAGTTTCGTCTCTACTGAGAATCGAATTCATGGCCCGTACATTGCCTATCACATAACCTGTTACCCTCTTCCCTTATGATATTAACTACGCCTGTAAGGTCCTCATCAATATCTGCTGTAGGCAAAAGGGCGTCAAAACGGTTTTTAAGCTCTAGTTCAAAGCGTTCGGAGCCAGCTATCGACTGAAACGGTGTTGGTCGGAGCGTGGACTTCATCAGACGGGATCTTTCTAGGTTATAATCGATATCCAGAGTGCCTCGTACAAGTCGGTGATCACTTCCAGTATTGAACCTATTGATCACTGAGACATCTCTGAATATATACCTTTCATCCGACATGATGAAGTCGATCTCATTTTTTGTGACTTTGTCTGGGCTGATCTAAGTCCACTTCCTTTGGGGCTTCTTTTTAAAGAACGAGTTCATAACAAATAGCCCCTCGCTCTCTTGGAAGTTCACAAGCATCTGCCCCCTATTGTTCCTGTCTCCAAAGCCGTGTGGTCCTACAACCGTGTCGAAGCCCGTTTGTTTACCCACCTTTGCGTTAAGGTCCCACATAACAACATTGAGGTGCGCCTTAGTGGTGTTGTGCAAGGCTTTGGCTATGTCCTCATAGAGGCTTTCAACTTCATCATCTGAATGTGTCGAAGTCGGCGCGTATACTTGTATTACTTTCAGAGAATACCTCTTCGTGAGTCTCACGACAAAATATGCAACACGACACACTGGAGACCTCATCAATGTTGTTAGCGAGGAGCTTATGAACAAGAAACCCTACTCCGCCTGGGAGAGACTATCCCTTTCTCGATAGTAGAATAGATGGCCATATTGTAGGGTCATTGTGTCCTCGCCCTCTCTTCGGACTTCGCTGAGCCCCAAAATGTGCCATCGTATACGCTCCAATTCTACCTCGAGTTCGTGGACATATTCATCCAGCCGCAGGCTGCGCCCATTATACGTAGCCAGGTCCAGTTTTTTTATGGTAGCCGTTCCTCGCTCGGGGATTCTTCGCACCCCCTACCCCATCGTTACCGTGGCCGCTACCGTGGCCAGGAATAATAGGGCGGCCGGGCACTAGGGGCCGTAGCTTTATTGTACTGCTCATTGGGAAGAATTGCCCTTAATCGGCACGCGGGGCAAGCGGATTGGCGAACGCAGTAGGGCAGAGAATCAACAACAGGATGCTGCTGCCCATCTCGTGCCAGGTATTTTCCTCTGCAGCGATTGAATGGTTTGACACACACATAAGGCAAAATGAGCCGGATGAGCACTGTCTAATGGCAGACACATGTTTCGCCGACAACTAAGTGACAAATTCGTAAGTTCGTTATGCAATTGATTTTGCAAAAACTGCAGAAATCTGTTTTGTATTTATATCCTATCTTTGTCTGTTACACTAAAATTGTTTTGCCACTCGGTCGCACACAAAATCTACCTTCTTTTTATTATGCAGTGGATGCTCTTGAGAAGGGGTTCCCCATAACTGTTAATACTTGAATTGGTGAAGTTATGGTGATATTTTTGGTATCCTTAGAGAGAATAATTCAAATAATTTTAAATAAGTGCAAATCATTAACTATTTTATTGGACTTATTTTTGAGTTATCTCTGAAAACATTAAAAAAACGTGATTTTAAATCACAAAATAATTAAGTAATATTTTTGACGTGACAACGTCTTAAATTAGGTTGCGGCTGGGAGTCACTTATGAAAAAGTGTAACGCTCGGTAACGTTACGATGACGTCATCGTCCTATCCTCAACAAAATCACTCAAATAGGAATTAGTTAAGTTTAAGTTTACATGTACAATGTTTTAGTAAACAAAATATATTTCTATAGTTAAAATTTGTGCAATTCTTATTTTCATTCAATTCCTTGTTCCTATTGTGCAATTTAATTATATTCATATCAATAAATATTCTACCGAGAAAAAGACGTTGTCACGTAAAATCTTCGCCCGTAAAACCGACTTTACAGGCAACCATTTTTTTCTCACTAAAATAATTTTAAACGTATGAAACATGGTAATTAATTAAATAGCCAGTGTCATTAGCTACCGTTTGCCATTTTTTTCATGTTTCTACAACGTATCACATTATATAGTCCTTTTGACTTTCACCATATAGCTATGGTTAAAATAGCATTTTTACAAAATCAGTATCAATAAACCATTAGGCCACAGCCTCGAATTTCGCGGGCAGCGGGGCGGCAGCCGCGCGGGCACTGCAAATGTAGGCGCCCGCCGCGCCGCTCGTCCGCGCGACTTGTCCATACATTTGCAGTGCCGCGCCGCTCCCGCGCCGCTGCCCGCGATATTCGAGGCTGGGGCCTCACTGCGTAATGCGTATGTTATAAATCTTGTTTTTAACTACCACGAAAAAGAGAATTTACCAGCTGCTATCTTTTTTTAATGCATGCGGAATACGTAACTTAATACAATTTTAATATTTCATAAAAACATGAATTTTATTTTTACTAACGCTCCGTTGGTCCAGTGGTTCAAATACTGGGCCAAGATCTCGGGGTCCCAGGTTCGATCCCCGGGTCGGGCAACAAAAAGTTTCGAATTTTCGAACGTTGCTCGGGTTTGTGATCACCAACCCGCATTTGGCAAGCGTGGTGATAATGCCAGTTCCCATCATTGAAGTGGTAACTTGAATTCTATGATGGAGGCCTTTTCTCTGCAGTGGGATGATTATAGGCTGTTACTTTACTTTTTTATGAATTTTACTAAAAGCAACCATACCTATAATAATAATTTTGATCTGTATGTCGTCATCCCTACAAGGAATATTGTCAATTTCCCCATCTCCACCAAATTAGTCGTAAATGCGTCAGTAATAATAAAACTATACGATAGGCTCCGACGACATCTAATAACTAATATTTATTTGGCCTACAATATAATATCAGCCATATTGTAGTAAAACGAGGACAAAAATGTACCGATATACACTTCTCTGATCGAAATATCTCCTATTCATAAAAGTTATGGATATAAATATACTCAATATTATGTGGATATGAGAGTTTCTTATGAACAATAATTATTTTCTGTTTATTTTTCTTTACCACGCTTTTATTAGCTTGGGTTGTATCTATCTATGTATGTAATGGAATCTTTGAGCATATTTTTTACCTATTTCTAGAAGTTTGATTAATTTAAAAAAAAATATGCACACGTATCAAGGACCGATGACAATGCAATAATTTAATAAAATTAACAGTTTCCCAGTTTTCCTCTGTAAGAGGGAGTAAAAGAGATAGAGCTAGCGCGCGATCTGTATCAATTACGATTCCTGCATAGCTTTGGACTTACAGTCGATAAAGAAGGAATCAAATCTTATAAACTAAACTAAAAACTAAATAATTAATTATAGTTTAAAAAACTAAAATACCACGCTTTTAAAACAGATTGAACTAAAAAATTAAAAATAAAACTGTAGTAATCAATTGAAAAATTCATATTATTGTACAAAAAGCGTGGGGGGCTTGATTTAGATTGTTGTAAATATTTGATCAATAATTTACTATATCTATGGATATCATAACAAGCACCCCACGCTTTTTGTACAATAATATGAATTTTTCAATTGATTACTACAGTTTTATTTTTAATTTTTTAGTTCAATCTGTTTTAAAAGCGTGGTTTTTTAGTTTTTTAAACTATATTTTTTTACCTGACGATGGCAAAGCCAACAGGGAAGGTTATGATTTTAGCTGTCTATGTATGAGGCTACGTATGTGGGTTCTACATTTGCGGCTAAATTACTGTGCTGATTTTGGGGGATGAAGTATCAAGCGATTCCTTATTATAGTCGGGGTAACATAGGCTACCTTTGGCTACATGCCAATGCTACAACAATATATTGAGATACCATTAAAAAAAGATTTGTAGTCATAAGTTTGACGACCTCCGTGGCGGTGGCGTGCACACCGGTTTTCAAGGTGTCGCCTGCTCCGAGGTCCTGGTTTCGATTCCCGGACGGGTCAATACAGAAAAAATGTGTTTTTTTACATTTTCTCCGGTCTGGGTGTTTGTGGTACCTTCGTTGTTTTTGGTTTCCAAAATACGAATGCTTAAATTGTATTATTAGTAGATAGGTGTTTTGTGTGTGTTTTTATTAGATGCATTTCATTTCAATGAGTAAATACATCTAGTGCTTAAACTCATGTAGTAAATAAATATATCATTTTATAGTCACTCTATCACACCGCTCACAAAACATTTTTGTTAAGCTTACTGTGCGGTTTATAGAGAACATGATTATGCCACTTAATCCACCTTTTAGTGATTTAATTCGGAATATTGTACATGTAATATGTGCCATAGCTTTTAAATTAATAAAATAAAATAATTGATTTCAACCAGAACTTAGCGACCGCTATCGTTTGATGCTACTGATAAGCTGATTTTGATTTTCTACCATTAAACAGCATTTTTTTTAACGTATCATTAAGGAAATCAAATAACTTGAACGAAAATTTCAACTGCCAGAGGTGGGACTCGAACCCACCAAAACAAAATTCAAGTTATTTTACTTTCAATATTTACTAGTAACTTATTTGCTTAGAGCAAAGTTTTATAAATATTGAACTCAGGATATTAAAAGAGGTGTTTGCTACATCCTCTTCACTTGGCAGGAGGGATGATCGTGATTTGACCAGCGGTCTCCGTTCTCCATCTTCTCAAAACAGTTCTTCTTTTGATGCTCTTCCAAAGAAGAACTGTTTTGAGATGGTGGATTTATTTCAGGCAGATGGCAGTAATTTTATCTTTTGACAAGAACTGGTGGTGTTTTTACATTTTAAACTTGCATTTAATAGAACACAGATGATCCAATCATGTTTTGGCAAATTGTTGGATTCCTATGGATGGGCGGGAGTCAGTTTTAGAGGTTGATCAAATAAGCTTATTTTTGAAATGATATGCTAAAATTCAAATGTGATGGCTTTCCTCTTTTGTTTTTTATTTAAACATATTGCGGAAAGTTTTGTATGGAGGATTTTGTCTGTGAAGTAAGCAAGCGTTGGTAAATGATGGAGGTCTTAAGTCTTATCAGTATTTAAACTTAAAAAAATATGTCTCAGGCGGGACTTGAACCCGCATCTCCTCGCATGTGTGAGGTTTAACCTGTATAAGCGGTCGTGATCGCCAATGTAGGCGAGTTTTTCATTTTTTTTTTCTTACTGATTTAAACTTTCATGGTCTCTATCGCTATAGTTAATTGAATCGGGTTTTGTACCATGTAGGTAGATTGTCTTTCATAAGTTTCCAAAACTTTGGTACTGTTACAAGTGCCATGATCACGGAAGAACTAAGTTCTTCCACATTAGAAGCTCTTTCTGATATACATAAATAACATACAGGAGCAAGACCTAAGGGGGCATCTTACCCTCTATGCTGATGATACTTGCCTCTTTTATTTCGGTTCGTCTATACATAAAATGGTTTCGCAAGCACAACATGACCTAAATTTACTACATAACTGGTTGCAGTATAATTTGCTGACAATAAACATCTCCAAAACATGTTACATCTTGTTTAGGGCAAGAAACAAGCCAATACTGCCATACACAACACTTACTATAAATAATATACCCCTACAAGAAAAAGCCTGCGAAGGGTATCTTGGCTTGTATATGGACTGCCATCTATCTTGGAATGCTCATATAGATCATATAAAGTCAAAATTAATAAGTCTTCGCAGATTACTTCGAAATGGTATTCGATGCATTCCACCCAAACTTCGAATCACGATTTATAACTCCCTAGTAAAATCGCAACTTATGTACCTTATAGAAGTCTGGGGAAATGCATCGAAAACTAAATTGGCTCAACTTCAGATTTTACAAAATAAAATAATCAAAATGCTTTATAATTATGATTACCTAACAGAGACTAAAAAAATTTATCGCGAAACACAAATAATGAATATCAAAAAACTTTATATTTACAATAGTATCATTTTTATTCGGAAAAACCTGGACTCAAATATTCATTCAAATATAACTTTCATCAAACGTAAAAAGGTTCACAACCACTGCACAAGACGCGCTAGCTTCTTGGTTTTACCCAAACCACGAACAAATTACGGTAAGACGATGATAACTTTTGCAGGAGCACAACTTTATAATAATATACCCTCAGATATAAAAAATATCAAGTCGTTCAATGTATTCATAACAAAATTAGCCGAGTATCTTATTGAAGATGAATCACTCATTTAATATTTTGTAATACCAACTAAGATTAATTAATTTATTTAAAAAATAGTAGGTAAGCTTCGTACCTAACAATACTATTTAAATGTGAATAAGTGTGTGTGTGTGATGATAGTTGTGTTTTCTTTGTGTACTGTGTGATTTCGACGGTGAATGCATATTTAACCTACATCTAAGCATTGTTCTCATGTAAGTGACCTAGTTACTAAGTCTTAGTGAGAATAAAGATCCTTAAACCCAAACCCAGAACAGTCCAGTTCCAACAAGCAACACATGTGCGTCCTAATCTTCAAGATTCGTTTCGAACAAACAAAAATCGCATCCGATATATTGCCTAATATCACTGCGGCGGTTTACAGCGGAAACTTTTATATTGCAAAAATAAACTTTAAAGTTGCCGAGACATTTTTGAAATCTTTCAAATATCCCCTTTTAAATTCTGGTCGCATGCGCGAAAATTTATTTACGTTATTGTATGTGGCACTTTGAATTTCATAGCCCAGAATTCATACCGAAGTCTGCATTTTTATTGTGTGTCCACTATCCGTTTTATTTGAACTTTACGGCGTTCTATTGATGTGGAACGGCATAAAATACGTGACTCTCCGATTTTAAAGACGTTTTTGGACGTGATAAAGCGATGACGGCGATCGTTATTAGAGGTCTCTCTTGACTAATAAAAAGATAAGAATTCTGACACATAAAAGTTGAACACAGAAGGCTAGTTTGAAGTACGGATTTCGGAATAATATAGGTACCAATATATTTTTAATCTTGAAAACTCAGTCCATTTTATATTAAACTAGCGAACTCCGCGGACTTCGTATCCCTCAGATTTATATAATTTGACTTTGATGTCCTAAGGGTAGAGTTCACCAACAGACCTTTAAGTTTTAAACAGCGTTTAAAATATTGTTTGACATATTTTGTATGGGAATTGTGTCAAATTAATCGTCAATCTGTGTTTAACGGCTGTTTATAAATTGGTGAACTCGGGTCTAAATGTCATTGTCACTGTCATCAAATATTGCGTGGTTGGGAAAAAAGATAAAGACTCTAATGTTTTATCCTTAATGTTAACTTTCCAAAGTTCTTATACTTACTGTCCTATTCCTAACGAATAAAAATCCAAAAACGCATTAAATCATAAAAATTGGTTTAGCCGTGACCACGAACGCTGCAAATTCGAAACGTCAGGATTAGAAAGAGACTAAGACTCACTGACTGACTCAGAAACTAAATTAAAATTTAAAATAAAATCCGTAAAGCTATCTTTCATTTCAAGGTTTACAAAAATTACAATACAAAAATCTGAAGAATGGAGCTGTAATTTAATACATCCGCATGTTAGACTTGTCGGTCCTGTTGGAGACTGAAAGGCACGACTCTTAGGCCTACTTTTGTAAGACTGCGAGAACCATAATATCTTCCACTTTTCATTATCTTTTTAGATCGCAGGTAAAACGTATTCCAGAGCAACAAATTAGTCCATCGCAAAAACAAAGATATCTAGCAAATCTGACAAACAGTAGAGCTTTTACTGCCGACAATAAAAGCTAGAATTAAGTGCTGAACCTACATACAATGTAGCCCGTTCCATATTCAGAGGACATAAACATTTGCGGCTCTGTGAGGTACGAACGAAAATGCAATCTCTCGGTAACTAAAAAGTTTTCAAGAAAACGATCGGGGGCTCCGCTTGGGCCTTAAACAGTTACTTACAGGTCGGTAGAACGGGCAACAAAAAAATGATTAAAGTACAACATTTTTGGTAAAAAACTTAATACGGGTTGTACAAGAGTATAAAAAAGCTGTTTCCAGGATTATCATCATAATAACCTTTAGTATTTCAGACAAACATCTCAGAACATAGGCCTCCCGTACAGATTTCTACAACGATTGGTCACGCGCCAACAGCTTTTTTTTTTATATTTTTTATTGACGGACCTATCACTGAAACCATATATGGAAGGCTTTAATCAGTTAAACTGGGCAGATTGTGGCGAGCGCTGAAGCGCGTCAAGTCCGCCACGCTCGCACCGGAGCCCATACTAGCGAGCGTGATCGGGCCAGTGTGGGGTGCTAAAGGCACCCCATCAAATGGCGAACCCTCCAGTGGTGGCGCCGCCGGAACCGGAGATGCCGTGGCCTGCCGGATCACGGTCGGGCTCCATTCTGGCAGGCCCGATCTTGGAGGGGGGATCGGACAGCGACCTCAAGGGCGCCTCTGTAGGCTCGGACCTCGGCTTGGGTCGCCGTCCGAGGGGGGGGGGGGGGCAGGTGAAAAGCGACCAGGCACATGATTGTGTCGGCCGAAATGAAAGGCGGGACCACGCACCCGCCTCCGACGGGTGCGGTGTGGAGAACTACTGTGTTGTGCAGTAATCGAAGTGCTTAAGCACGTGCCTGGGCCGACGGCGTCGGAAGGCCGCGCCCACAGCATCCAACAGCTTGCCGCGCCTTACATCAGATCGTCAGTCTGGAGGGGCTGACTGGAGGAGGGGAGAGGGGGCCACCCACACCCACACCCACAGAAAGGTTTCAGAGTTATAGTACCTACATGAAAAATAATTCATGATATCGTTTTGAAGGTAATCTAATAATTATTGAATAATTTAGCAGATGTCTATATTGTATTTAAAAACGGTTTTAAAGAATTATATAATCATGTGAGTTAACTTTGAAAGGCGCCAGTATACTAGCCTCATAAAGAAGTAGTTTATAAGTAATTGTTTTGTATGTCCGTTTATAGATTGTGCAGTGTAATTGTTAATTTATCTGTCTCTCTCTCTTCCTGGCATTTTCTATTCCCACATGGTGGTGGGGTCTGCCTTTCTCGTTTTCCTTCTCCACCTCCCCCTGTCGGATGTGTCGCTCACAGTGATGTTGCAGGCAGCGAGGTCTCGTTTTATCACGTCAGAACACCATGTTTTCGGTCTACCTCTTCGTTGGGGACCGGGGATGTTGAAATATAAGGCCTTGTTCGCTGTGCAGTCAGGCGGCCGTCTCGAGATGTGACCAAACCACCGCAATCGGCTCTCTTGCAGCTTGTCAGCGATATCGCGCACACCAAGGCAAAAATATATATGAGAAAATAAATCGTTGAAATTGTAGTAACTTGGAATAAAAAGATTGAAGATTTTCCTTTACGTTAGGTTACATTATGGTCAGTCAGGTAATTGATTTGTGCCATTCGCGTGCCCTATAACTATTTTTATTTCTGATAAAGTGACGTATTTTAAGGTTAAGATTGTTTAATACTAATTTCCAAATAAAAAAAATTGTCTTGACGATAAATATTTTTGAAATAGTCAGCTATTCTGTAAGTATGTATGTATCATACGTAAAGTCGTCTCGCCAATGTTTACTGACGGCTTTGAAGAGAAGCTTTCGCATTGCCTTCCAACCTTTTTGTATGCTGCCACGCGACGCTCGTGATTTGCTATATATCATACTTTCATGGTGTTTTACCGACATACATAAAGAGAAGGATTTTAGTAACTTAGGTATTGTGTGATCAGGCATGTCTTTTCAAACGATTGGTCAATAGGAATCATCATCATGACCGCAGCCTATTAAAGAAATAATAATTTTGGACATAATCGCCATGTATGGCTGAAAAGTTGGCAATCGCAGTTTTGCCAATCGTGGAGGGAAGACACTGCTACTCAGTTTCTTAGCTGTACCGCTTCGACTCCTTACGACTAAACAGGTTTTGGTGAAACTTAAGAGGATATACTACAGGCGAGAGAATTGAAAAATAGGTATTTGTAAAATCTATTGCTGTCGCGCAGCGCCAAACGCCTTCACCGCAGAGTGTGATAGAGACAACTGCTTCTTGGACCGAAAATACCTACTAAAAGCACACCAAATCAACGTTTCGTAGTCCCCCGATTACTTTTCCGAAACTAGACCGATTTAAATACTTTTTTCATAAAAAAAATAAAAAAGACTTTGGCCGTGTTCGGATGTTCTCGTTTTTTTCTAATTTGTTTTCTGGATGTTTGAATACAGCGGAAAATCTGGCAAATATTTTTTGATTTTTGAGGGCTTATATCCTTTTTATTAATTAATTTATGAAAAACAGAAAACGTAGAAACATGCTAATAGAGGCCATAGATTTTTGTAATAAAAATTATTGCTCTACTGGTTTATCCAAGGAGGAAACCGGGGACTACGTTTGTATGGAAAAACGGCCCTTGTGTTTCCTCTTAACCGGCTAGATAACTAAATATCAGCCTATAGTCACCCCACTGCAGGGCAAAAGCCTCCATCTTTTATAAGTAAAAGTATTTATTTCACATACATGGAATAGCACATGTTACAGTAATCAATCTTATTTTAGGACAATTTAACGCTAAAACTTGTGTACTGTTGGTACTTAAACTGAGAAAAACCTGTGCTAAAAGCACTACCACCTTCCTCTGTCACAATACAATAAATATTCAATACAATTTTTGACATAATAAATAAAACCGGCCAAGTGCGAGTCAGACCCGCGCACGAAGGGTTCCGTACCAAAAAGGCCAAAAAAAAGGGTTTGTTGTATGGGAGCCCCCCTTAAATATTTATTTTATTTCGTTTTTAGTATTTGTTGTTATTGCAGTAACAGAAATACATAACTTGTGAAAATTTCACATGTCTAGCTATCGCGGCTCTTGAGATACAGCCTGGTGACAGAGCGACGGACAGACGGACAGACAGACAGACAGACGGACAGACAGCGAAGTCTTAGTAATAGGGTCCCATTTTTACCCTTTGGGTACGGAACCCTAAAAATGAAACCTAAAAAAAAAACGTAACTTATACTCCAAGGTGTGCATCGTGTTCAACTTTAAATAATTTAGGTGTGTTTGTGTTTTGTTTCGTTGAAAATAAATAAATATCATTGAAGTCAAGTTACCAAAATAATAATGGAACAGGCATAATCACCGCGATTGCCATATGCGGGTTGGTAATCACGAACCCGTGTATTGTTCGAAAATTCGAAACATTTGTTGTCCGGACACGGGAACGAACCCAGGGCCCCGAGATCTTAGCCCGGTTCACAAACGGGGCGTTAACTTAGTACAAATATAGATTAGACCTTCAGAAAGGATAAAAGCCACTTTGTATCTTTCATTTGGCTTTAGGCAATGATTTCATAGCAATTGGCGTATTAAACATGTTCCGAGCAATCCGAAACTGCAAACATTGACATAAGCAGAACAAAAGATGCGACATAGCATGCAAATGAAAGAGATGGCTATAATTTTTAATGATTACCGCTCGTGACTGCACTTGACGTAGACGTTGTAAAAACTGCCTAATTAGGACGTATTTAAGTCTTCACAACGCGCGCGCTTATAACATTATCTGCTTCGTTTTAATATATTATAATATCATTGGTTTTAGGTAAATAAATTAGGATACAAAGGTAGAGGTTTCCACGCATATTATAAAGACAAGTACACTCGTGAAAGTAAGTATTAAAATAAATTTGTAACACAAGTTACAACGAAGACAAGTGGCTCTTTTCAATTTATCACGAGAGTAGTCCGTGAAAATCCCCCTATTCAGAACATGTAGAATTTTCAAGAACACTTTCTGGGAGCGAGTTTTGAAATAAATAAAATTTTGCGTGAAAAATGAGAGCTCCAAGAAACTTTTAAGTTTCAAGGTTGGCTTGTCCGCTCTGTTTAGTTATTTTTATTGGGCAATAATTTCAGAAGCTGGGCTCAAGGGGTCAAAAGTTACAATTTATTTCTCAAGATGGCTGCGCGTCTAAAGTTCTCATAGTCTTAGTTTTATTATTCATATTATTTTTATTAAAACTTGTTACAAGTTAAAAAAGGTATAATTTTGAGTGTTTGTGATCGGTTGGCATAGGTTAGTTTATTGTCGCTGCTCGTAAATGATTTAATAGGAAAAAAATCAAAGTGACTCTGTAAACAAATAATTATGTCCTAACCATTGACAAAATATTTATAGCAATAAGATATCTACAGTCTCTAAAATTAATATGAAAAATGTCTTTATAGTTATTTGATTCGGGGCTTACGTATACCATGTACACCTTTATTTATTACTAGCTGTTGCCCGCGACTTCGTCCGCGTCAATTTCTATTATTATGATCGCGACTATTTTTCTTCTTCACTACTTTTGGTAGCAGCGTGATGTTATATAGCTTAAAGCCTTCCTCGATAAATATACTATCCAACATAAAAATAATTTTTCAATTCGAACCAGTACTTCCTGAGATTAGCGCGTTCAAACAAACAAACAAACAAACTCTTCAGCTTAATAATATTAGTATAGATGAGTTTCCGATATTTCGGCACTGTTGCAAGCACCATGATCACGGGAGAACTGAAAGTGATAGTGACCATGAAACTTTGAATCAGTATGAAAAATGTCACTTTAAACTGTAACTTATTGAATAATGTAAACATTTTACGAGATATTAATAAATTAATATCTTGTAGACAAAATACATTTTTACACTTTTTGTAGAAAAAAAAACAGAGGTTAACTGAAAATAAAAATAAAAGTGATAAAAAGTGATACCAAAATTTATATAGAGCAGCTAATGTCACGTGTGTACCAACTGTTATTCAAAATCATAAGGATGAAAATCATGTAAAGGACGTATATGATTTTCATCCCTCTGAATTTACGCATTGTTCTTTAAGGACGTACATGACAATTCAACTAAAAAAAAGAGCAAAGAACTTAATGTTCAGTGGGTGCTTATTTGATTTTGATATTTTTAGCCATTGATTGTTAATCTAATCAAATTTAAAAATGAATTCTTCTTTTTGCTTTTCCAGAAATTCGTAGTAAAAATTGTTTTTAATTGTCAGGAATTCAATATCAAAACAATCAACCTACCTGCAACTATTTAATTCAAACCCGCACACTATTCAAATAAAAACAAACGTCGTGAAAAATCATAAAAAACGCTGTACCACATCAAAATGTTAAGAGAGAAAAATTCGTTACACAAAGCCGGGACAGGCACCCAGTAAATGGATTTCCTGAAATATGAAGCCCGTTTGTGGTAGATTACCTAACTGTGTGCATTGTGGGACTTTTAATACAATGCAGCGCTTGAATAATGTCAAATAAGTTAAGATACGTATGGGTGCACGGAAAATTATTTAATTTGTTTATTTGTTTGTTTGTTTTTACAATTATCTTAAAAGCTAACAGAATGCAAGTTCCAAAGCGCTTAAAAGACTAATTACATTGTCTATATGAAGTAAGCAATGCCAAATTTATTACATATAAATATGTAAATAATGTCAAAATCCAATAATAAAATGAAATATGCAAATTGTCAGTCAATTAGAGTCACAGAAATCAAAAACACAATACAAAACAATAAAATCAAAATCAAATTGTCGAATGTCAACCAAAATAATGCAGAATTACAAATTAATCGTGGAGAATGTCATAAATTTTATAATAATTAATCAAACAAAACAAACAAAAAATAATATGAACTGTAGCAAATTGTCAATACATTTGAATTTCATTCAATTTCATCCAAAATAGATCACAAAGATTACCCAAACTACCCGCAAATAGATCGATGTCATAGTGCCGAGCAACAATATCCCCGATAGTTCGCAGAGCACGGCTAGTAGGCGCATGACGCGCGCGCATGGTGCGCACAGCAGGCAGAGCCAGTAGGCGCGGTCGGCGGCGAGGCGCAACTAGTCCCGAAGCGTCCCAGGAGATAGTCGGAACTAGGAAACGAAATTGCTCCAATATACGTGGACTGTCAATCGACTGTCTGTCAATTTTGACGACCATTTGGATCAGCGGTAGTTAACGCTGCTTCTGAGCCATGGGTTGCGGGTTCGATCCCCGCACAGTACAAATATTTGTGTGCATGAACATGTCTGTTTGTACTGGTCTGGGTGTTTTCTATGTATTATAAGTATGTATTTACAAAAAAAAAAGTATATAAGTAAGTTTATCGGTTGTCTAGTACCCCATACGACAGGGTACTAAATAGTACCTTAATTTGGGACTAGATGGCTATGTGTGGCCCAGTGTGGCATGTCTTAAATATTTATTTATTTATTTAAACCTTGAAAAAAAAAAAAACACTGTCAATACTGGTTCTACAGTGTTGTTTGGTGACGGATGGTTGAAAAAAAAATGCCCGAACAAAGTCGTTTTGTGCGTCGCAAAGTCCATCGTAAAAATATCTTACCAAGCATAAGTCATCATGGCCCACTATAAATTAAACATAAATTACTCGTACTAAACCAGTTGATAAATTTACTATTTTACGTCATAATATTATGTTTAATTCAGTATTTTAATTTATTTATTTATTCAAAGTTTAAATCAATTTTTACAAATTAAGACCCAATACAATAGGTACGATATAGGCATCATAAAAAAAAACTAATTAACGCTAACCCGTGTTTGTGTTGGTAAAAGTAAGAATCCAACTGACGTACATATCAGATCCCAAACAACCTACAGATCAACATTATTTCATCACACAAAAGCTATTAATATAACCATAACTCATACTTGATATACGAACTCACCAAAAACACGACCGAAGATAGTACCGTCCATATGATTTATTCACGGAGCATCCGAGTTATAAAGTATGCATCGTCTCCGTCGGCTGATCCAGTTTTATCTGGTTAAAGGCGCATTTCCACCAGTGGTGGGCAAGGAAGTTGAGAGAAAATTATTATATTATTGAAGAGTGCTATAGATTTTTATAGCATAAACTATGAAATTTTTTTTTCTCGCGTCTATGAACACAACGAGGTGTCATGATCATTTTGCGACAACGCCTCCAAATAAATAGAAAAAATATCCTCGCCACATTTTTAAAGAGACCTATTTTTATAGCAAAATCCATGCAAATCTTTTTTCTAGTTTATCCTCGCGACTTTGCTTTACATAGTTTCGGTATTACTAACCTTGAGGCGCCATTTTGTTTTGCTGATAAGCACCTCCCTGGAAGGGCTCACCTCACATCCTTCTGAAATTTCTTTGCTTCTTCTTAAAGTTACGGCTCATAATAATAATCATCCCACATCAGAGCAAAGGCATTGAATTCAGACTTTTTTTGCTTTGCCTTTTCTTATCGTGTGATTATCGTTCGGGGATTATCTGGTGTCAGAGTTTTTCAAACCTCTATGACAGGCCTCTAACGTTATTTCTTTTTACGACTTCCATCATGCGACAAAAACCTGGGCCCGTTGGTCCAAAGCTTAAAAAGCCTTTCAAAGCACGACAATATCCCCCCACCCTTTCCAGACTCAAGCCAATTTATAAAAGAACGTTTCCTCAACTGACCCGACCAGGAATATAGCCCGGGCTCCTAGCGCAGTAGGCGAAAAACTGAACTGCTACACCGTTCGGGTTTTTCTTTGCTGCAGCCATTGAAAGATAGGTCATCACAATATTATAGTCATGCCTATAATCATCTCACTGCAGGGCTTAATTGCTTCGTTAATTGCATTCAAGTTACCAAAGCAACGATGGGTACAAACATAATCACTACGATTGTAGAATACAGGTTGGTGATCACAAGCTCTAGCAATTTTCGAACATTCAAAACTCTCGATGCCCGACCCGGGGATCAAACCCAGAGCCCCAAGACCATGGCCCGGTAACTACTAGAGCAACGGGGCGTTGATTGATCATTAAAAATATCAAAATTAATTGAATTGTCAAGTACTCGATTAGCTACCTTTCTTAGTTCCAATGGGTTGGCTCCCTTACACCTTATGCCGAGGTTTTATCCAGTTAATATCTTATACCAGCCTCGCCCGGTTCCAACCAGTTACTTTAAGTTAAATACTGTAATCTTCTTAGTTCGGATATAGCGTCGCAAACTGTACTTTTGGAAGGATTTAAAAATTTACTCGTGTTTTCATTAGTCTTTAGAAATAGCATACACTCATTAAATTATCAGGAACACATGGTGTTGAATATGTAATGAGAGAGAGACAAAGTCCCATGGATTCAACGTGCGGGTGCCGGGCCCATCGTGTGGCAGAAAGAGAAACTCCGAGTGGCTCCTTTTAAGGGGCCCCTTCCCAACGTACATCAACACTCACCTTAACACTGCAACACGAAGCTCGTATTTACGGCTAAAGCTGTCTCTTTCAGATAATCTAAGACATCGGTATGTGTGACAGGGACAGATAGACAGACATTGTGTTGCGGAGTAAGGCCTTTGATTTGAAAGTAGTTTTTTTCTGGAACAGCCTATGTAATTAGTATGACTATTATCAGACTATTATCAAACTTACACATTTATACAAAACTAGCTTTTCGTCTGCGGCTCTAAACGTTATATTGCGCAGATAACCCTCTGCTGTGCTTGCCTGGATATATATTTTTCAATGATTGTAGACAAATCTCATACATTGTTCTTATCTCAAAGTGAGTAACTAATTGAAGCATTCGTTTTGTGGAAATCGGAAACAACGAAAGTGCCACAAACAACCTGACCCCAGAAAGATAGAAAAATACTTTTATTCTACATTGACCTAACCAAAAATCGAGCTGGGGTCACGTTGAAAACGGAGGCTCCACGTCGGCCATTAAAAGTGTCATAATGTAAATCATATTGTATTTGTAATTGTCATATTGTAAGTCAGTAACAATAGAAAGATAATTGAGGTGGTGGGATCTACCTCCTAGTGGTGCACCCTGGACAGCGGCATTTTTGGTTTTCTAACCAATGATGACGGCTAACAGATCCCTCTGCAAAGGTAGGCTTTAAGAGCCTGTCTGGATGCTACCACCCTCCTGCCCCGGAGTCCATTACCAAACAGTTTTTCTGTGTTCCGCTGGTATGTGGGAGAATCAGTGCCACTATCTAGGTAAGCTCGCTCCATCTTATTTAAGATATTTTTAAGACATTTAAGACATGCCTCACTGGGCCACACAGAGCCATCTAGTCCCAAATTAGGCTACTATTAAGTTTCTGTCGTATGGGGTACTAGACAACCGATATACTTACTTATATACTTTTTTTTTGTAAATACATACTTATAATACATAGAAAACACCCAGACCAGTACAAACAGACATGTTCATGCACACAAATATTTGTACTGTGCGGGGATCGAACCCGCGACCCATAGCTTAGAAGCAGCGTTTACTACCGCTGATCCAAATGGTCGTCAAAATTTTTAACCGTAGAGATAAGTATGTAGTCAAGAGCAAGCCATTGATTATAAAAAAATATATAATGCTGCCATAATTCACCTTGCACAGAAAAGGTTGCTTTAAATAAAATGCAACACTGTGTTTTATTAGACTTCGAATTACCTCACTTTATGGGTGGACTGAAAGAGCCAAATGAAATAGTTACTGCTAGTTGGAAGTATCTAACAAAAAATTGAGACAATAAGCCGCCATTTTGATTCGGAGCATGACGATTTCATTGTTTAATTATCGGTAATTTTGTTCGTATACTAATATTGTCCGTCCATCTCCTTATAAAGACAGGTGTGCTTATTCTGTCGCTTTGCTTCTCCTTTTTCATCATAATTAAGACCATTTCATAATTTATCAGTCTACTCCTGGAAGCGGACTGCACCAAAAATATATTATATGCCACGTTTGGCAAGTAAGTTGGCGATATCAGTTTAAATGGCAAAGTTAGAGCCAGTCTTTTAATAATCAACATTTGCATTCAGCCATATTTTTGACTTATTGATTAGGATACTAATTGATTTGGATTACTTTATGAACCTAACTATAAAGTTTGTTAAATTATCGGTATCGCTCCTTTGTGTGATTTGGTCTACCATTTCCCTTATATTTACAGTAAACAAAGCTATTTTATTAAATTACTACTTACTTGCGCCATTTCGAAACAAAATATTTCTGTTCTGTCTGTCTTTTGAATCGTTATTCGTTACGGTCGTTTATCAAAACAAAGCTTTTTGGATACAACAAACAACTAATATTTCGTCGTCTGAAATATTGTACGAAATAATATTCGATATTGGATGGGTTGTCTCCAGAGAGACAAGTTCCAACCGCGGCCCCGACGATCTGTGTTTGACGTCTAGAATGTTTGAAATGAAGACGTTCCTTTATTTAGTGCTATTGATACATGTGATCGCGTATTTTGTCACTGCTCAATGATATCACGTTCGTAAAAGCCATCGTTTGGAAATTGAGATGTTCAGTGACAAAAAGCTACGTTGGAAGTAATTTTATACAGTATTTTTGAACACATTTTTATGTTATATATAGCTTTATGTTTTGTTGATGCAATACGTTTTTAGCTAAAAACTGAACTTCATATTATTATATACTATCTATACTAATATTATAAAGCTGAAGAGTTTGTTTGTTTGTTTGAACGCGCTAATCTCAGGAAGTACTGGTCCGATTTGAAAAATTCTTCTTGTGTTGGATAGTCCATTTATCGAGGATTAAGGCTACATAACATGACGCTGCAACCAACAGGAGCGAAGCGTGACGAAGTCGCGGGGAACAGCTAGTAAAGTATGAATTTTAAATCAGCACAAAATTTTTAGGCATCATAAAACAAACTAAATTATCTTTATTATTTTTAACATGGATATTCTTTTGTCACTAACATTGTGGATGGTCTTAAAACCAGTAAGGATCAGTTCTTTAACCAAGAAAAAGGGAAAAATTCTGACAAGCATTAGCGACTTGGTTCTGGATATCAATTGTATAAATGAGTAAATTAATCATTTTTTTTATGATTATAGATCTTATGTTATCTGAAATAAATTAATTTGAATTTGAAAAGAATTATATATTTTTAATTCTTATTCTACAAGAACACTAATTGTCTAGTTTCAAATCAAGCAAAGTCGCATCTAAGAAAAACTAAATAACATGCATAAAAAAAACAAAAATTATCGTTTACTTATAATCGGGACAAAACAATCGATAAATATCACACGTCATGCGCTGACACAAAATTAGATGTAATGTCTCATACATTACATTATTTAATTCTTTTGTGGTATCAATTATTTTGCATAATCCAAATCCTACCTATCCGATCTCGTAATTGTCTGTCAGAATACTGTCGTCAGTTTATTAATATGTTATATCAACAATGAGCAACCCTATTTCAAATTATAACGGTGATATTCTGCCTTGAGTTATTAATATTAACAATAGTTCGTTCTACCCAATCTGACCGCACTAAAAAACCCCTATTATATAGGAATATTACGCGAGCCATCTGAACATAGTTTGTGGAGATCAGCCAATGCAATAAGCAACTTGTTAGTAGTAATCGTGACGTCTTCATAACATGCTAGTTCACTTCAATATGCATAGATGACGCTACCTGTAATTAGGTTTCCGTTACAAATGAAAACAATGACTTCTCAATTTCAGAACGCCCCGTTGGTCTTGTGGTTTAAATATCGGGCCAAGATCTCGGGGTTCCAGGTTCGATTCCCGGGTTGGGCAACAAGAAGTTTCGAATTTTTGAACGTTGCTCGGGCTTGTGATCACCAACTCGCATTTGGCAAGCGTGGTGATTATGACAGTCGCGTGGAATTCAATGATGGACGCCTTTTCCCTGCAGTGATATGATTATAGGCTGTTACTTTAATTTTACTTTTAAGTACTATTCATTACATCATACTAATATTAAAGTTTGAAAGAATTTATAGATGTTTTTTACTCTTTCACGCTAAAACTACTTAACAGATCTGAATAAAATTTAGCACGGTGTTAGCTTATTGTATGAAATAACATTTAGGCTACTTTTTATCCGGGGAAAAGATACGGTTTCCGTGGGATAATTTTAATACACAGGTTTAAATTAAAAAATCCATGGATACGAAAATGCGGGCAACAGCCAGTATTATTTAAATTTCATCCTTTGTGTAAAGAAAAATATATTATCAAAAACAACTCATAAGAGTAAAAGGGAAAATAATGTAATTATTTAGTTATATTTACCATTGTTAAAAACCCACATCAGTTCACAGCTGGTCAGAGCCAGAAGATGATTTTGCTATTTAACAGCCATGCAAGCCATGCGGCCGACAATGGGTTTGGCTATACCGAGAAAAAGACGACTTCTTCTTCTTCTTTCTAGCACTAAAACTTTAGTCGCCTTTGTGTCACCAACAGGGTAAAACGAGTCTTTTAAATTTAACAAGTAACCCGCACTTTACTTTTGATATTTTGAAATATCATTATGAACCATATTAAAAATGCAATGAATACTCGTTGGACCCTAAGACGAACAAACTGTTTTTCTTGGGCTATATCCCAGAACCAGTAGTATCGACAAACACGATTTTAATTTCAGATAAAGACAGAGCATCGCATAAACGGGAATAAAGAGGTTCCAGTTAGTTATCGTCTACTATTTCGTGGCTATCCCAGTTTAGCGAGACCATGCGAGCCGAGACAGTAATAGCGTAATGCCACATGGACTAATGAAGTCATTTAGACTTCTGGCTGTGTGGAATAGAAGATTACACACTTGATTTGTACTGAGCAGTGCCAGTCTATTAAATGTTATTTTAGTGGAAGAATCAGCACTGTAGGTGTTGAACTATGCTCTGAGCATTTCGTATTCGTTGTTTTATTTTAATTTCATGATGTCTCATCATACCTATGTCCGTGGGCTGAGATGATGAAAATGATGATTTTCATTTCATATTTCAACATTTTTCATTATACATGGCCGATAACGATTTATTATCATTGGTTTTCCGCTATGTGTCGAGTAGTTAAAGCTTACAATGTCGTGACTATTTTTACTGATAAAAGAGCTCACTCTGAATCCGCACAGTAACTTTGCCATGTTTTGAGCTTTCTAAAAGAAAGTATATGGTTTTGTTTTTGACGAGTTTTTCTGTATTGTATTATTAACGTGGAAAATAAATAAATTGTGAAAATTCTCTTTCTAGACCAGTCTTTTTAACTTGGCTTCGTTATTATTAACATTTTAAGTTAACTATTTTATATACTACTATTTTCACAAAAAAATCAAGAGTTGTTCGTATACATACTCGCAATACGTGACTATTTTTTTTGTATTTTGTTTTATCAATTTTTGTAAGTTTAAAAAAAATGATTTATGTAGGTATAGTATTGGTGGTACACTACAGTGTACCTACAGATGCAACAGCTTCTTCAGCTATTGTTTTTGAATTAACAATTGATTAGAGCACAGAACAGACGCATCATCAGTATCTAACACAACCAAACCTACTGTATCTTTAAGTAATTGTTGTGATAAGTATTCGACTAGACTGTAGGAGGCTTATTTTGAAATCATTCGTATTTTAGTTTGCACAGAATATTGTATATCAGTTACGAATTCTGAAATTTACTTTCATTCTTATATTGGTTTATGATGTTTAAAATTAAAATTTTGTGTAACATAACCATAATATATCGATGATTTTGTTTAGCTAATTACTTTTAGAAGTTTAATGAAGAAATAAAAAAATATTTTTTGTATTAATTTTAGTAATATATTTAAAACTTTGCTTTAGATTCTTTCTGCTGTTAATTTTATAAATGCAACATTTTGATTAATGCTATTGATTGGTATTTCTTAACTAATTAAAATTATATGAGTAAAAATTTAATAAATTATTTTTTTAACAAAAAAATATTAAACTAATCTTATTTTCAGTCTTATCGAGTTAGTTATATATTTTTACTTCATCTTAAGTCCATAACATTTGAAAAAAGTTTCGTAAAGTGATAAATAATCTACAAGCAAAATTTTATTTTATTTATTTTATTTTCATAACCTGTACCATTGCGGAAGAAAATTGCAATACAACAGCAACAACAAGAAAAACAATCTCATAAAGAGTTTATTAAAAAATAACAGTCAAAATCATTGTTTAAGTTTTTTTTATTATGACGACACAAAAATATTTCGCTCGTAATTTTTTTTTCATCTTCGAATTCAAGTTGAATCTCTAACGTTTTAAGAATATGTATCAGTGTCTTCTATGTGCTGATAGTTTGGTAGTTTAGGACGTACTGTTACATAAGTGTAGTTGCTTTGCCAATTAGTTTGAAAGCACTGTACATGACCAAGGCCGGTACAAGAATATACGGTTTGTAAGACGAATTCATACAATTAACAAATAAGGCAAATATTTTTCAAGCATAAAAAAGAAAACAAAACTGCTAGTAAGACGACGCAGTTTTTTGAAATCTATACTAATATTATAAAGCTGAAGAGTTTGTTTGTTTGTTTGTTTGAACGCACTAATCTCAGGAAGTACTAGTCCGATTTTAAAAAATTTTTTTGTGTTGGATAGTCCATTTATCGAGGAAGGCTTTAGGCTATATAACATCACGCTGCGACCAATAGGAGCGAAGCATTAGTGAAAAATGTTGCAAAAATAATCGAATTCTTATCAACAGAAATTGACGCGGACGACGTCGCGGGAAACAGCTAGTAATAAATAAATGTGAACTCTATCAAATACATTGATCTGATCATTAACGGCCGGTCCCAATAATCTATCTATCGCCAGTTTTGACATATCGGAGATACTTAGTAGTTAGTAGAGATAGTTTCGGTAACAGTTTGTATCTCTGATTTTTCCGTCCAGAGAAACAAAGACAGAAGTTGTTTTCTGTCTCCGATATACCAAAACTGAAGATAGATAGGTTATTAGGACCGGCCGTAAGTAGGTAAGTAACTATTTGAGGTACTCGTATTGTGGAAATCTGGTCTTTCTTTGTACCAAGTATCATCAATATCTAGGCATACTTCTTACATTATTACAAACTCTTGGTATACAACATTCTGTATACAAAAATTTATCGAATGTGACTATCTTTTAACCTAGAAAGCTTCTGGTAAACATTTTTACAAGCTTTAGGACCCATAATTCACTCACACGTATGGGTCAGGGTCTGAATCTGCAAGAATTTTGGGTATTTTTTTAGTAATCTTGTTTTACCCTAAACATGCATGGTAAGGGATATATTGGGATGCGTAAATTGTAATTTATTACAACAAAGACTTTTCTTATAGGTTTAACGCACCATCGGTCTAGTGGTTGAAGTACTAGGCCTAGACTTATCTAAGTATCCTAGGTCCTAGGTTTTTAGGTCAAGCAACAAGTGTTCAAAATGTTCAAACATTGTTCGACTTTGTGATCACCAATCCGCATTTGGCAGAGGTAATTATGCCTGTACCCATCATTGCTGTGGTATGTTGAATTGCATGATGAAGATCTTTGCCCCGCGGCGGGATGATATTGAACCGTTACTAGGTATACTTTTCCTTATAGGCTCAATAAATATTTTTTTTTAGTATAAGACCCTCTAATTTCTGTCTTTATATGTGCACTAATAACTCGTTGAAACATAAGGAAACTAAGCATTCATGGATTCACAGTGGGTGCCGGGAGCATCGCGCTTCCGTAGAATATACTGGGGCAGTGACTGGGAGTTGCTTGCGACCAGGTGTCGCTCACCTTCACTACTTGAGCAACTTTCCCTAAAATAAAAAAAAGTAAAGCATGTGTAGTGTGCGCGTCACCTACATATATTTTTACGCACACTCACTACCTCCTATAGTATATAAGTGTTAACATAATCAATAATATAAACAGGCTCTTAGATCGCAGTCAGTGTCTCATTAAAAGCTCTCCCGACGCCCATCACTGCACATGTTACTTTACTTTTTAGGGTTCCGTACCCAAAGGGTAAAATCGGGACCCTATGACTGACTTCGCTGTCTGTCCGACTGTTCGTCTGTCCGTCTGCTTGTCGCTCTGTCACCAGGCTGTATCTCAAGAGCCGCGATAGGTAGACTGTTGAAATTTCAAATTATGTATTTCTGTTGCCGCAATAACAACAAATACTAAAAACAAAATAAAATAAATATTTAAAGGGGGCTTCCATACGACAAACCCGATTTTTTGGCCTTTTTGGTACGGAGCCCTTCGTGCGCGAGTCCAACTCGCGCTTGGCCGGTTATTTTTATAAGCTGTTGTCTATAATCATCCCACTTCA
Organism: Anania crocealis; assembly: GCA_949315895.1. Classification (NCBI taxonomy): domain Eukaryota; kingdom Metazoa; phylum Arthropoda; class Insecta; order Lepidoptera; family Crambidae; genus Anania; species Anania crocealis. The sequence goes on from OX438880.1 coordinate 1,912,968, forward strand.
GAGATAAGGCCTCCATCATTGAATTCAAGTTACCACAGCAATGATGGGTGTACTGGCATAACCACCACGTTTGCCAAATGCGGGTTGGTGATCGCAAAGTACCCGAGCAATATTCGAAAATTATTCGAAACTTTTTTTTTGTTGTTCGGGTTTGACCTGGGGATCGAACCCTGGATCTTGGCCCGGTATTTAAACCACTAGACCAACGGGGCGTTAACTTTCCCTATCTGAAGAAATTTAGGACGACCCTACTTCTACCGATTTCGATAACCTTAATATTATAATGATTGCGAAATTAACTCTGTATGTCCACCTGTTTCAGTTTCAAGCCTGAACTACTGACAAATTTTATTAAATTTGGTACAATGATAGAATAAACCTTAAAAATGGGCAAGTGCGAGACGGACTCGCGCACGAAGGGTTCCTTGGTAAACAACAGTAGGCACACAAATTTAGTTATAGCAGTGCCTTCCTCATTGAATTCAAGTCATCACAGCAATGATGGGTACTGGCATATGTATTGACCATGCTTGCCTAAAGTGGTTTGGTGATCATTGATCACTAACCGGAAATTCGAAAATTCGAGATTTTTTATTGCCTGTCCCGGGGATCGAACCCGGGACCCCAAGATGTCGGCCCCGTATTTAAACCACTAGACCAACGGGGTGTTAAAAAAAAACTTTACAAATTATCTTTCAACAAGTATTATTTCCTAGTGTATTTAGTCTGCACCTCAATCGCATTTGATCAAACCCATTAAATGGAGAAATGGAGTTACCAACCAAATTACTGACCACATAAAAAGTACGAGCATTGAAAATTCCGCCTCCAGGGAGGCGATTCTCGTGTAATCGAAAAAAGTTCACATTCGTAAAAAAATTCGAATCTCGAATTTTTTTCGAACGAAACACAGCTTGTGTATTCTCGGAAGTTCACACTCGAAATAGTTCGATTGAACGTCACTCGAACGCATCGAGTGCTATGGACCAGTCGAAGTTGAAGTTCGTAGACGAATTTAGCTGTCAAATCGGACGTTAGAGGTTATAAAATATATTGTTTACTTTACGTAGTGATTACTTTTAATAGTGTTTATCTTAACTTTAATACCTTGTTTTCTCTCAAACATCAGAAATGAGTGAGGAATTTATTGTGAACTTTTTCACTAATTTGCTTGAGCAGTTAGATGCAGCGAGTGCTGAACCGCATAGAAGCACAATGTCAACCTCTAAGGATCCTTTTGAACTTAGTAATGAAGAGTTTAGAAAACATTTTAGGTTGAATAAAGTTCTCGCCTCAGAACTTATTCGAATAATTGAGCCTGTGATTGTGCATAGATCCCGTATTGATACCAAAACAAAGGTTGGTATTTTTCTTAAGTGTCTTCAGTATCAAAATGAATGTTGTAGTAACTACTTTTAAACTACCGCGTTGCATAATTATTTGAGGTGTAAAGAATGAATGCTGTGTTGTAATTATGTGTAATTTTTATAGGTTTTGTGTGCACTACATTTTTTTGGGACAGGGAGCTACCAAACTCCTGCAGCAAAGTTACATTGCATTGGCATTTCGCAGCCGTCTGCCTCCCGGTGCATATCAGAGGTTGTGGATGCTTTAAACCATCCAGACATATTTAACACATGGATTCATTTTCCTAGGAATCTTCAAGAACTTCATGAAATTTCCCGAAGGTTTGTTACAAATTATAAATTTTAAGTTTTTATTTTAATACTCATTATAACACATTGGTAACCTACATACAGCATTTTTTATGTTACAGTTTTTACTTGGCATACGGGTTTCCTGGAATTGTCGGTTGCATTGATTGTACCCATGTTTCAATTGTACCACCACAAAGACCATTTGAAGAAAGGAGTTACTTAAATAGAAAAAACTATCATTCAATCAATACACAATTGGTAAAAATACGATATACCTATCATCTTCTCTCATACACACTAGGTTAAGCTTAGCTGAGACTTGTAAAAATTAATATTTTCTTCTACAGATATGTGATTCCAAGTTAAGAATACTTAATGTAAATGCTCTGTTTCCGGGAAGCACACATGACTCTTACATTTGGAATTGTTCCAATGTATTACCAGTAATGGAACAGTTACATACATCTGGCTACCAAAGTTATCACCTTATTGGTATGTAGGTACATTCATTTGTTATATTTTTATACTCACCTTAGTGGCTAACTGACTAAACTCACTATATTAATAAAAAACATTTATTTCAGGGGACAGTGGATATGCTCTAAGGCCTTGGTGCCTGACACCTATTTTACATGCCGAAGAAGGCACTGCCGAATTCAGATATTCTGAGGCACTCAAACATGCACGATCAACGATAGAAAGATGCAATGGAGTACTAAAGGGCAGATTTAGATGCCTCATCAAAGATAGGGTCCTACATTACAAACCTAATAAGGCAACAAAAATAATAAATGCATGTTGTGTACTGCACAATATGTGCATTGCTCACAATGTGCCAAACAATGACATTGTTCTAGATGATGATCTCGATGTAATTAATTTTCCACAACCACCATTACAACAGAGAGAAGTTGGCAGAGGAAATATTCTTTTAGCACAAGGAAGAAACAAACAAAATCAAATACTAAATAATTATTTTATTTAAATATATAATATAAAGCTTTTACAATCAGTCTCCATGTTTATTTCTATCTTTAAATTCCTTTCCTTACCTATTGTTGCATTAAACTGACTAATTAAAAAATTATACATCGTACAAGCCTTCTAATTTGTGCCTCATTTATGTTATAATTAATACCTAATAATCAACAATTTTAAATTATGACACTTAAGAAATCAAACAAAACAATATACTTTTTTATCTGTTAGCTTTTAAGGTGTTTGTGAATAAATAATAATAATAAATAATACTGATTTAATCAAAACAATTTGCAAACTTTAAATTTTACCGTAATTCAAGCTAAGCTTTCAATATGTATCATACATTTAGTTAATTAATATATTGACTGATGAACATTAATTATTATATGATTAAGAACTATAGAAATGTGATGGCACAATTTTCAAAAGTTGAAGCTTTGTTAAGTTTGGATTCATACAGCTTTCTAATTAGTGTGACACATAAGTTACATTTATTAATAATAATCAACAATAATAAATAATTATGGCACTTGCAGAATTTAACGTAATAAACTATTAATAATTAACATAATCACCTAATTTGTAAGAACAATTATTTATTTCTTACTCAGTGCCTCAGCAATATCTGTTAATGCCTTTGTTTGCAAGGTCATTAGTTTTATGAATTCTTCATAAAATTTCTTTTTTATGGCATTTTTTTCCTCCAGGTTTTTGTTTAACTCTTGAGCAGCATTTAAACCCTCATGTAACCGCCTTTGAGCCACTGTTCTTCGGTTTTGTTTTTGCAGTCTTGCTCTTGCTTGCACATTCACTAAAAAATAATGGTGTCATATTATTGATTGATTGGAGGCCATATGTTCAGCAGTGAGCGTTATTTGGCTGAGATGATGATGATGAAAATTGATAGCATGTAATCTGTGCCATAAACTTTCAAATACAGTTTTATAATAGCAAGTTTGTATAGAACTACCTATATGGTTTTATTTATTTAATTCTACTTTGAATTCCCTTAAATATTGATATCATATTGATATTAATTAAGAATTAATTGTGCTTTTTAAATTTTATATTGATGTTATCTCTGATCGCATTGGATACGTATGTCTGTTATGATAGATGTAGGGATGATATTAAATAAATAAATAAATTTATATCAAACAGGGGGTATTGTATCAAATTAAGTGTCTAGCTGCTAAGATTATCAACTTGAAAGCTTACTGCTAAGTTTTCAACTTATTATCAACAACTTGTCTTTCCTAGATTTATTTTATTCCAATAAAGAACGACGTCAACTTATTAGGTTCACCTTAAGTACTATGTTAGGTCCGCCTAGATAAAATACTCGTATGTTCACTTTCAAAAGATAGGTAAGCCAAAATTTAAAAAACTTAAGAAAATAAATACCTGTTCTTGGTATATTTTCAATATTTTGTAAGTCTTCTTGTTGTACCAAATCACTGTTAATAATTGGATTTGACTTATTCTTGCCAACCTCATCGTTGGAACTCCCAGGGCTTGAGGAATCTGAAAAATCAAATTACTTCAATACAATTGCAACTTCGAAGGCTTTTTCCAGCGCATTAGATATTTAGCAACAATGTATTCATATTCGTTTATAAAAGCCCTATGACCATACCTAACTTTAGAGTTTTACTGGCACTAGTTCCAGGTTGTGATAAATCTGAAATCAAAATTAAAAGATGTATGTTTGATCCTTTTGGTAAGTGGGTACTGCTGTAAGAAGAGTTTATCAAAGAAAGACCCACAACTACTGTACAAATAATGAAATAAACTTACCAATAATAGTGGCAGTCGATTCTTGGGAATCTGTGTGACCCACTAAGGATGGTTGGTCAAAATTATTTATAATAATGCTTTCTTCCAATGTAGGAGGATCTGGCGGCGGACCACCACCTGTCAGGTTTGCCTGGCGACGCAATAAGGAAAACTTTTTTTTTGCATTGGCTTTTCTGTCCTGCCAAGTCTGAAAAGTATCAAAGATAGTTTTTTTAAGGCTAGTACGTTTGATTTGGAATCTCATGATCTCATATACATAAAAGGTATGCTCTTATAATTGAAACCTTACCTTGCGCCACTCCTCCCACGTTTTTCTTGCTCCTGTTATGGAGTTTAGCTCTTCAGCGATGACTTCCCACCGTCTTTTGGCTTCAGCTTTGGTAAAAGACACTGAGAATTTTCCGCTCTTCAACTGTGGGTCAGCCTCCACTAAGTGCACTAAGCGAAGCTTTTGCTCTGTGCTTGCAAATTTTTTCAAATTACTTTGCTCCATAATGTATTTGAATTTTTTCTTACTACATAAATATTCATCTGACGTCTTGATTATGTTAACTGATTTTGCCGCGCTAAGTACTTGACGCGTTTTGTTACACCAATGCACTTTAGCAAAACTTGAAAACTGATATTTTATTAAGAATGTTTTGTGAATTGCGTGTATTAGATTTAAGATATATATCAGTTTGAAAATAAATGAATTTCGTCATAAAATTTCGCCAAACAAACTATTTTTACATGAACTTTTGTAATGGTTGCCACAGCGTTTTTAAAAACGCAATAACGAAACGTCAGATATTGTCTATGCTATCCTTGATTTCATAATTCGATTAGTAATTGTTCTATTGGTGCACCAGAATAAGAGTTAGACGTAGCATTCGAATTTTTTAGTAGAATCGAAAAATTCGCGTACGAATTATCATACGAAAAAAATTCGATTACATGAGAATCGCCTCCCAGATCGTACAAATTAAATTTTAATATTTAACGCAAAGAACGCTCTTGACTTGTGTAAGGTTCTAGTTAATGTTAGTTATACATAACGGAGTTAAATCAAGTTTTAACTGTTGGTAATATAATTGGAATTAATGAATACAAGTCAATAATAATATTATCACCACCATCATCTTACTTTATGACTATTCTTCGAGAATCTGGTTGTTTTCAAAGACCTATATTACAGGACTCTAATTTTTTTTTTTAAATAAATGTGGACAACATCACATACATTGTCCTGATCCCAATTTGAATAACTATTGAAAGCATTCGTTTATTGGAAACCAGAAACAACGAAGGTGCGTGTACCACAAACACCCAGACCCGAGAAAATGTAGAAAAACACATTTTTTCTACATTTACCCGTCCGGGAATCGAACCCGGGACCTCGGTGCAGGCGACACCTTGAAAACCGGTGTGTACGCCACTCCGCCACGGAGGTCGTCATCACGGTACTTGTATTAATAACAATAACCCTATTTTTTCCAGACTTAGGCTAATAGCATTACAGTAAGAACCCATTTTCGCTCACTGTTGAGCACGGGTCTCTCTTCTTTTTAGGAGAGGGATAAAGGCCTTAGTACCACCACGCTGGCTTAGTCCGTGTTGGTGGACGGCGGAGGCGACGCTATAGCAACATCACCCCGCCGTTGGACGTTTCTCAAGCCGCCCGAAGGCCTCCAACAGGGCTTAACGACTGTTATCTTGTGACAACAGCCGGGACCGACGGCTTAACGTGCCCTCCGAAGCACGGAAGCACTCAAGTTATGATGCCACAAACGGTCACCCATCGTTCATCATCGGTCAACATTCGTGACAGAAACTGATCACGAAGAAGCACTGGGCTATGAGCGCTTCAATGAGCGCTTAATAGCATTAATATTCTCCTAAATTGACACCACCGGGAATCGAACCTAATGTAATTTATTTATTTATTCTGTCAAACATCTGCAAAGATGTTTCTTTCGGGTGTTAAGGGTGCAAACTCCTAACATTTGATGAAGCAACGCTGGCTTACAGCGTTAAGAATATGCTTGAAAAATTCGCGCAGAGTCGCAGTGTCTCGGTGGCTTAATGGTATAGCGCCCGCCCGTCATGCGAGGAGATGCGGGTTCGAGTCCCGCCTGAGACATAATTTTTGAAGTTTACATACTGATATTAAAGATTTATTTTATAAATGTTATCATAACTGATTATAAAACAGTCGCATTGTTTTTATCTAAGATCATCTTCTTTGTACACTTGTAAAACGATTAGCGACATTTTGTTGGAAGCAATTCGGGTAAAAGTTAAAGCGACATTCGCGGGGATTTAAGAAAAATAACTTTTTTTCGATCCAAGAATTTATAGCGTCGTTATCAGCGAAAAACGTCAATTCAAATTTGGTTCGGCGTTACTTGAGGCACGTTTACCTGAATAGAAAACACACGGAATGTTATTTTGAATTTGGGAATAGCGTTTACAGAAATGCCATAGATACGACGATTTGGATCAGCGGTAGTTAACGCTGCTTCTGAGGTCGCGGGTTCGATCCCCGCACAGTACAAATATTTGTGTGCATGAATATGTCTGTTTGTACTGGTCTGGGTGTTTTCTATGTATTATAAGTATGTTATAAAAAAAAAAGTATATAAGTAAGATTATCGGTTGTCTAGTACCCCATACGACAGGGTACTTAATACTACCTTAATTTGGGACTAGATGGCTCTGTGTGGCCCAGTGAGGCATGTCTTAAAATATTTATTATATTTATTATACTTCGGCGCAAACGCCAAAATGTTTACATACCGTTTAGTGTAAGAGACAATAAGTGTTCTTATCTAAGGTTAAAAAATGCAGTTTGGTTAAAGGGATAGAGAGTGGGAGGTGTGAACAAATTTTACGTTAATTTTAATCAGCATGAACAATAAAAGCATTTTATCAGAACTGTTTCTGATCAAGAGATTCTTACAAAGAAAAATTGTTTTTTTTTTTATTTCAGCAACTTAATTGCAATTACAATATCAGTATTTAAACTTGAAAAAACATATCTCCGCGCTCGGTTTGCATGGAGATGCGGGTTCGAGTCCCGCCTAAAATAAAATGTTACAAGATCAAATTTTTTTTTTTAACTTAAAATCAAATTTGATTCTGGGCAGGTAGGGTAAATGTAGTACGACGCATCATAACAATGTAGGTGAGATGCCTTTTCTGATTAAATATTTCACTGATAAAATATCAAAAACCTATAACTTTTTTTTTACTGTCGTATCAATCTCCGTCATTTAACTAAAAGACTGCACAGAAGGTCCACTTTATGCAAGCCACCGAGTCTTATTTTTATAAACAGAACTGAAAAGTTGTACCCTAAAACAAAGTCCCTCAACATGAACGCACGTATAATTCTGTCCTCGTGGTACCCCAGTCTCTAGAGTTGCAGAACTGTCGATAGTTTGGCTATCAATAGTTGACCTCGAAAACTAGTTACAATATCGATAGTGCTATCGATAGTATCGATATTATAATATCAACTAATATTGCTACCAATCAATAGTATTAGTGAATTTGTAATATCGATACTATCGACAGTATTGTTGCAAAGCAATGTAATGGTTGGTATAAACGAGTTTTTAAGTAGATACCGTGTTTCGGCAAACGTAGTATAGGACGCCGTCATGCCAGGTGGAGTTATGCCTTCCGCAAGATGGCTGGCAGGAGCTTGATGCGAGAAGCCGAGGATCGACCTAAGTGGCGTGCAACTGGAGAGGCCTATGTCTGGACTGCAATAGGCTGATGATAAATATATAAGTCTTCAATAGTATCGATCGGCTATCGATACTATTAAAATGGCGTCATCTATCGATAGCCTATCAATAGTGGACAATCTAGCGGCCACTCTACCAGTCTCCTAACCCTTCTAATAGAGCGCGCACGTGCGTAAAATCATCCCGTACATTCCCTTTCCTGCTAGGTGTGCCCCTCACGCGCGCCTCATTCTCCTGCCCAATATATCAGGCTCGGCAGTGATTGCGGCACCAATAATAATGTATGGATTCGGGAATAAGAAATCTACCGTATCCAAGATATGTGGCAGACAGTAAGCATCAATATCAATGCGGCTTTACGAGTGCATCCGTCTTAAAGACGTATGACGATATAAAAGTATAATAAAGACACAGTGACAATGAAACGCGTGAGATTGCCAATTCGGCTGTGATATGGTTTTGGTGGAGATTGAACGTGAATGATGTTGTGATAGAAGTACGAAGAGAGATGATCAATTGATACGAACTTGGTCTATTAATTCAATGGCTAATCGCTAGTGAGTTTGCCACTAGAGGCGCTTCTGTCGCGTGAGGTCCAATAACATTCAATTTTCACTAGTTTTTTTATTTTCATTTACCTGCTGGAAATTGACCACCTTCGTAAAATTATCGCATATATGGATTATTTGGCGATGAATGTGAACGCTTTGAAAGCGGAATTAAGAAAAAGCGCAAAAATAGGCGGCCTCAAAAAGTAACTATTTCAGAAGTTAGTTTATTGATATGAAGATAGTTATTTAGCAATAATAAACTTAATTAGATTCAAGATTTATAACTTTGTTTCGGCGTCGATCTTATAAAGTCGTCTATGACAGCTATACCTCTGGACCTCAGTCAACAGTGGCGCCAACTGGTGAACAAAGAAACGGTAGTCCCCATTGAGTTATGTTAAAATCTATGAGTTTATCAATCGTCTCGTCTAGTCAGTCTGTCTGTATCTCAAGAGCCGCGATAGCTAGACAGTTAAAATTTTGATAAATTATTATGTATTCTTGTTGCTTCTTTTACAACAAATACTAAAAACAAAATAAAATAAATATTTTAAAGGAGGGGGGGGGTTCCCATCTCCAAATCCCCAACAAACAAAATAATTTGGGGGGCTCCCATACAAAAAAACGCAATTTTTTTCTGTGTATTTTCAATTTATACTAGCAATTTATTTCTTTATAAAAGAGTTTCTAAATACACGATGATTATTAGTCAGAAAATGGGTGGCTTATTCCTCGTTTGTCATCAGTTGAATTTACTGGTTTTTTCCCCTCAGTCTATTTTACTAGATATTTGGTTCACAACAAACGTATTCGACATTCTAGCTCTTCGCCTGTTAGTTCATACCTCCACCTCTAACCATACAATTCGAAATCGTACGTTTTTTACCCGTAGTGAACTATGTTCGCATTGTCACGCTGCCGCACACTGTAATCCCGTCAATTGTCGCCCACTGACTGGCTTTAGGGTCACCAAGTTGTGTGTGGTAGTTTCAGGATATTTTTTTAATTGTGTTTACTCGACATGACGTGTTACAGCGATAAATTAATTAATTAATATGATTGTTTAATTTTAATTCATGATTTATTATTTTGACATACCATTATTTATATTATTATTTTAAATCTCTAATTTTTGCACGTCTGCGAGCAGACTAAACACACGCACTGTACCTCACTATCTGTCAACTTGTAATATCTTGTGTTTTTGGCAAATAAATGTTTGATTTGATTTAAAAATATCTTACCAAAAACGTAAATGTAAGAGCAAAGTTCTGTATTATGATATTTGTCTTAGTTCTTAACTTCAATGACAAAATAAGAAGATCTAAATGGGTCTTAAGTTCAATGGTCAGTCCCAAAATTTATTGAACTACATAAAGTATTTTATAACCACTTAAAATATTTTTTTTAATAAGTAAGAGTAATGAGTACACTGGCTTACTTTTGACTTTATGAATCAATACAAACACAGAATACAACAATCAACTTCAAGACAAGGGCCTCATATTATGCATTTCCTAGACAATGTTATTGTGTATAAGTGTAGCGTAAATTACTAATAATGATTAATAATTTACATTTAAGAGGATAAAATGTGCTTCAATCTACCATTTGTACATATTATATCTTCATCAAGCATGTGCAAAAAAAAACCAGATTAGCTATTTGTTGTCGATAACGATAACTAATAGCTATTCTGTTTTTTTTTATAGACCTTTAAACAGTCCCTATCCCAACGGTTGCCTGAGAATCCCACATGGCATTTGGTCTACCTTTTGTATTTTTTTTAAATTGCGCAATGAGGCTTTCATAAAAACAAATATCCCACCAATCACCGAAACCTGCCCACCCTACAGAGGCATCGTTACGTCTCGCTTGGCCGTTTCGCTAACCGCGCCTCTTTCTTTTTCGACAAGTTGACTGATAGAGTTACGGGGCGCTTAAAAATGAGGTTTTCTGTTCTCTCGGGTCAAAGGTCGACGCTTGACGGTAAAGTAACGCAATGGGCTATAGTTAAAATCATCGAAAAATCAGTTAAAATCAGTTTTATTTCTGCAAATAGGCCCCAGGAGGCGCTTTTACACGTCACAATATTTAAACCTACCACTGCTTCGGGACAAGTCTGGGCTAGTGCCGAGAAGAAGCAGCGCAAGAAACTCGGTCACTATTGTCAGCCTCTTTTTAAATAAATTTTTACAAGGTAAGGTAATTTTTACAAGGTTTATGCAAGTACGAGCTGGGACAACTTAATGCCATACATTTCTATCATTTAAATAATCATTAACAGTGTAATAGCCTTTTTTCATTAAAATAACTTTAACATACGATTTAAGTTTATGTACAGGGAGTTCAGCAATATCCTTTGGTAATTTGTTGAAAATACGGATACAATTTCCCATAAACGATTTTCCTACTTTTCGCAGTCTGAAGCCTGGAACGGCGAGTTTATCTTTATTTCTCGTATTAAAATTGTGAACGTTACTTTTCTTAAGAAATAAATGTATGTTCTTACGAACGTAAATAATATTCTCGAGAATAGTCATTCTACTGCAGGAATTAATATACTCAGGCGTTACTTTGCGGAAATCCATAACTAATTACCTATGGATTGAGAAAATTATTTTGCTAATGATTTCCGCTTCTTAACACCGGCCTAGATACCTTCACCACACTACCTGCACTAACACTGATTTAAAGAAGCACCTGCACCACACTACCCGCACTAACACTGATTGAGCATAAGTCGTCGGAGCGCAGCGAAGGCGACAACATCTCCTGAGGATGCTACGTGAAGTGGCAAAACGCGTCGAGGTTTTTATTGTATCGGTGTTGGTTAAGTACTAATAATTGCTTTAACTGTACTGCAAGCCATGCATTTTTGAGGGAGGGCGGGTGGTTTTTCTGCATGAAATAGTGCTTGCTCAATCAGTGTTAGTGCGGGTAGTGTGGTGCAGGAGCTTTCTCAAATCAGTGTTAGTGCGGGTAGTGTGGTAAAGGTATCTAGGCCGGTGGTAAAAAGCGGAAATCATTAGCAAAATAGTTTTCTCAATCCATAATTCTACTGCAGTTCAAAGGGCTTCATAGTTAGATTCCAGTTACCAACAATGATGGGTACAGGCATGCACGTATGCCAAATGTGAAACAATGTTCAAAACTCGAAACTTATGTTGCCTGTGCCCGTAGACAAGTGGCTTTTTAATATCGTTTACGCTAGACGAATAGATAACAAATGTATGAAAATGACTTTAACAAACTATTGAATGTTCGCAAGCTTATGTCATGTTCATACATTGGACATCTCCTCGTCTAGCGTAAACGATATTAGAAAGTCCCTTGTCTAAGGGCGCTGATCGGTCAAACCTAGGTCCCCGAGATCTAGTTTTGGAACTCGTTAGTGGATATATACTATTTTGCAACAATATTGTGCAGGTCATATACAAAAAAATGAAAATACCTGTGCATAGAGGGGTGTTGGTTCCAACACTCATGTACGGAAGTGAAAGTTGGGTATGGCAGAAAAAGCATGAAAGTAGAATACATAGAAATGAGCGCTAAGAAGTATGTTAGGAGTGAAATTGAGTGACAGGATAAGAAATAGTGTGATAAGAGAACGTTGTGGTGTGAAAGAAGATATTGTCACACGGATTGAGAAAGGGATGCTTAGTTGGTTTGGGCATGTAGAGAGGATGAATGATTAGACAGATCTATAAGACGAGTGTGAAAGGGAACGTTGGAAGAGGAAGGCCTAGACGAACTTATCACGATCAAACCGGGGATGTTCTGAAGAAAGGTCAGGTCAACAGTACCGAAAACCGACGAGCATGCATGAAAAGATTGATGAATGTTGAAGAAGCGAAAGATGTATGCCATCGTAGTTAGTGGAAGGCCTTGGTCTCTGCCTACCCCGTTGGGAAGGAGGCGTGATAATATGTATGTATGTATGAAAATATCCTGAAAATATTTTACCTCTAACTGAACACCAATGTCATAGATAGAACCAAAATGCTTCACAATGGATACACTCAAAAATAAATAAAATGAATTCAACCGGAAACAACAATGTGACAAATATGTCTCAACGTTTAACGGCGATCTACGCTGACACAATTTCGCGCAATAGTCTGTATTGTGCCGCTTACTCTTTATTTGTAGCGATTTACTCGCCACACTCGTTGTGGCGATGTAGCTAGAGTGGACGCGGTAGGCTTAGTTTGTCACCTAATTAAGTACTGGGGTAGGTTAAGACAAGTTAGTGTTGTGGTTTGTTCGGGGTAATAACGCCCGGGGTGCTAACCCGTGGTTCCAGCTCACTAATGGCACCGGAGGACACGGAGGGTGGTCCGCTGATACCGGTCGAGGCCCGCATAACTCTGCGGTATGTATCAGTAGGTACGCTAATCTTTTAATATTCATTGACACGTCAATTAACATTAGCAATGTATTTGCAGTTTTAAAAACAATTATAACTTTCAAAGTATTTTTCAGTGAAATCAAAAAGTTGGCTTTAGACACAAGAATCGTCACATGTCAAGCAACGGATTTGTGTCTCACCCTTTACCTACTCATGCAGACTACTACTAGCTGTTGCTTACGATTACAACTTAGTGTAGAATTTTTACTTTGTGTTTTCAAAGCAGTAGGTTGAGGTATGTAATCATAAGAACATAAATGACAACCTTTGAATTAATAATAATTATTGATGTACCCGTATCGAAATAGGGCCTTTGCCTTTATTATTTTTGTTTTCACTGAACCTACTGATACATCCTGCATTGCCACAGGTTACAATAACGTCACAATACCATATTTCTGTATCACACGAACTGAAATTAACGAAAAATGTTGGCACAACACATAGTCATGTATGAAATGAACAAAGCATTTTTACAGGACTTAAATGTGTAAGACCAATCTACTTTTATATTTTCTTTATTGCCGATTTAAATGTTTCGTTTTGCTGTAGTATTATTTAAATTAGTAAAAAGGTTCACCAAACATCGCATATAAGAACGTCTCTTTTTTAATCTTAGTTGTTTGTGTAACCTTAATTTTATGGCAATAAAATAAGTGCGAAATTTTCATTCTCAAGAATAACATTAGTAAATTGACTGTAAAAAAGGTAATTATGGCAATGTCTAATTTTTAAGGTACTTTTGTGAAGCTGTGTGACGTGGGCTTGTGATGAATAGGACTCAAACCCGCGACAGTTTGTTGTTTTTTTAATTTATGGAACAGCAACAAAATACTGATCACGTCTAAACAAACCATGATTTATAGGCTTGTGAAATTTTAAAACAAAAAGTATTAAAGCAGAAAAAAAACTTAATCCAAAACAAAAGCACTGATAAGTTTTCTTACTAATATTAAAGGTAAATGCACAAGTTCTGCAACTCTGTCTGTTCCGTTTTCACGTCTAAACTAGAGAAATAATTTTAATCAAATTTTATACAAACATGAGAAAGGACATACGCTATTTTGAATTCCACTACTGTACACAAGTAACGTTTAAGTAGTTCACGCGGGCAGAGCCCTGAAAAACTAGTAGGTACATATTTCGGAACACGAACTAAACCAAGTTCTACCCACCTAACCTACCAACCTATTTTGTATTTCAATCATAACCCGTTCCAGCTTCGCGGGTAAAATACACGCTCACCTTAATCCGAGGCACGCGACACGAAATCTCAAATACAATCGAAGCAAAAACTGAAATAACAAATAAATTCCCGAGGAACTGTCGCAATCCATCATGGCGCCCGTTGCACGACGTTCCGTGTTTGCGGTTGCTGTAGAAAAGTCGTGCCTAGTGTCCATAACCACAGCTAACTCTTAGTAGGGATGTGGCGGTGTCGATGATTTCAACTGTCTATAAACAGAAAGACCAAAAAAGTATAAAAAAAAAATTCTAAATTTTTTAAGCCGCAGACTAAATGATAAAATCGTTAGACAATCACATACAGTTCTGATCTCAAAGTGAGTAATTATTTAAAGCTCTCTTATTGTGGAAATATGTAGCAACGAAGTTAACATAAACACCCGAACCCAAGAAAATGTAGAAAAACACTTATTTTTCTACATTGACCCGTCCGAGAATCGAACCCGGGATCATGGAGTAGGTGACTCTGGAAGACCGATGTATTCTCCAGCACTGAGGTCGTTGAATAAGCTAATTAGTTTCAATTTCCAACTATTAACCTGCCAGTTTCCTTAACCGTTACAAAAACTTATTTGTGTTAAAATTTTACATTAATAAATCATTACAAGATAAGGTTACTTAATAATTGCACAGACTTCGTTACCTAAATCTAATTTGAAATCCTATTTGTAGCCACAAAATTTTTTTTTTTATTTTGTGTCGATAGTGTCCAACATCCCACATCACTATTTAACCATACATCGAGCCACAGCTTAAAACGTTTCTCTACTAACAATTCTCCTAAACACGCAGTTATCAAAGCCATTGTTAATCATTCCATACACTCTGTGTCCAAGTATAGGCTACGAAAGAGGCAAGTATTGGTTTGAGACCTAACTCCGCAACACTGTCTGTATATTCGACTATATCTGCCTCTTTCACTTATGCCAATGTCTTAAAGCATGTGACAGAGACAGACAGATACGTTTTTAGCGATATCGCTTTACATAGTAGGTTCTCAAACCCTGTAACTTCCCGCCCCAGCTGGCATTTATTCGCGAACTAATATGATTAATGTATAAAACTCTAGCACTCTTCGCTCTTTGTACCGCGTTGTAATATTTATACCAAGTACCGTATATTAAAAGTGTGGGCACATTATAGATTGGTAATGGCGTGATAGTTGATAGCTAAGTTTGTTTGAAAACGGTTTTGTTGTGCTTATTCTATTTTAGTTGCGTTAAAAGATTGATGCAAGTTTTGAACAAATATTAATCTTGTAAATACTAGTTATGTAAACTCTTGAAATAGCTTTTAGGGTAAAATTAACGTCTAAGACCACGTTGGAATTACAGAGACCGTTATACATGATGGCTTTTTCATAAACGTCAATTTTTTTTAGGCGTTAAGTGTCGTATTTAGATTTTATAAATGGACATGGAATAAAAAATTTAGGTCAAATTTCCAACCGAAAATATTTTTCGCAACATAGTTTTTTTCAATTTTACAATCCTAAGCCTTTGAAGGTATGAAGGGAAAATCAATTATTTTGACCATAAAATGCTGTTTTCTGATCACATTGACAGGATTACTAATAAGGCGTATCGTAGTCTGGGATTTGTTTTAAGAGTGTGTAGACCATTTACAGATTTGTTTACAATAAGGCTTTTATATTATGCTTACGTCAGGAGCATACTCGAGTACGGTAGTATTGTATGGTCCCCTCAATACAATATTTATAGGGACCGGGTTGAGCGTATTCAAAAAAAATTTGTTGCTTATCTAAATTACCATGCTCGTAAAAGTCTTGTGTCATATGAGGAAAGCTGCACTGAACATGGTCTTCTTACTTTGGAACTGAGGCGAGTTGTCTTGGATGCATCTTTTTTATTTAACATCTTAAACGGCGAAGTAGACTGCCCAGATTTACTTTCTCAAATATCGTTCCGTACACCCTCGACTCGCACGCGTCATACCTCATTATTTCATACACCGTTTCATAAAACTAAATTTGCCAAGAACGTATTTGCAACGCGTGTGACTCGGGAATATAACGCATCGTTTGATCATATTGACCCGTTCATATGTTCCAAACATAAATTTGTAAAACAAGTTAAAACGGTACTTAAAATAAGACAATCTAACAGGAAAACAACAACAAACGTTTAGCAAACATTTAGAACGGATGGTATGTGACTTTATTATGATTAAGTACCAATACCTTCGTGCATGCATTGACCTATACAAAAGTATAAAAGTATTATGTGTGTGTTGCGGTTGGACATGTTAACAATTGATCTTTATTCGTGTTAGTTACACCACTTATAACTCCAGATAGGCTGGACCGATTTTTATGATTTTTATGTATTTTAATTTGTTTTCACTGGGTATAGGATAATAATAAATGAAATCATTGGGATGTTATCGCTTAAATAACTAATAAGGATCTGTTTTTCATACATTTATCCAACCCTGCCATATTTGATGACTTAATGACATTAAGACGCCAATATCAATTCTGAGGAGTTACGAAGTTCGCGGGGTCCGTTGATTTTAGTTTATTTTATTTACATCATAGGTATGTGATGCTAAATAGTCCTTCGTTGTCGTTTGGTGCCATAATGAATCGTATTTTGTTTGATACAGTTACAGCAGACTTTTATTTTGTGACTTTTATTCTTTTATTCTTTCATTACTTAATAAGTAAGTTCTGAAGTTTTACATTTACTTGCCTGTTTTTATAGTTACATTTTAATAGATAATGTAAATAATATAAGTTTAATTGCTGTGGTAAACTTTTGTCGTTGTTCGTTGTAAGCTCAAGTTGGGAAAGGTGATGAACTGCCGTTTTTACTTGTGTTACCATTAGTTAATATAGAAAAACCTGTTATTGGCTGTACGTTAAATAAGTATTTTGTTGACAGTGTAATAATTGTAAAGCTGTTGGTTTATTAATAAATAAAATTAAAAAAAAATCAACAACTTATGAGTAGTAGTAACAGCTTATAACCATCCCACTGCAGGGAAAAGGCCTCCATCATTGAATTCAAGTTACCACAGCAATGCTAGGTACTGGCATAATCACCACGCTTGCCAAATGCTGATGCATTGATGATCAGAAACCCGAGCATCGTTCGGAAATTCGAAACTTTTTGTTGCCTGACCCGAGGATCGCACCTGGGTATTTAAACCACTAGACCAACGGGGCGTTAGTTACTTATGGGTAGTACTCGTATCGTAATAAAAAATGTGTTTCGAGGTGGCCATATCCAAAATTATAGATTCTTGGCGGACATTTTCTAAGTGCTTTATCTTGACATTTATGTACAATAAATACGTCATTTGTTTTTTGTCTCGTAGATTTCTGTATTAAAATTTGGATAGTGATTAAAATTTCATCCTGTATGTAATAACGTAGGTTAGTTACCTGAGCTAAGGCAGAGGAATTTATTTATTGTTTGGTAATGAGCTTTAAAGTTGTTGTCTATTTAATATTAATTATAAAGTTTTTTCCATCAAATTATTGTTAAGCAATATTTAGTGGCATCGTTACCAAAAAATGGAAGATTCTTTTCACATTATGTAATTTTATACCAATCCATATTTAACACTTAAGGACTCGCTAATGGGTCCAGTGGACCCAGTCCCTTGTACTTTGTTGAATTACTTAAAAATTACGAAGTTGCCGTTCTTAGTACCTTTCGACCATAGTATAGGGCCTGTGAAAAATATTTGTGTAAATTTCTATAGCTTAGTTTAATGAAGACAATTTATTGTAGAACTCTGTTGGAAAGTGATTTTATCCCAAAAATTATAATCCCTAATTTGTTGATTTTGATATTGATTTTACTTCTTCTTTTGATGATTGATATCTTATTCATCTTTTTAGTAGATTTAGTTTGAAGTATATCGTTACAGAATTTATAACCATTAGTCTAAGTTTAGTCCTGTAACTATGCCAAAATTCCTTATATTTTTGTACTGACCATTTTATTAAGATAAAACAATAAATATTCGTATTTTATTAAATATTTGTTTACTTTTTGAACATTATTAACGATATTAAAAGATACCAGCCACTTTCATTAAGCAGTTTTGAAATAAACACGTGATATTTTCGGGGTCCGCTGGACCCGGTAGCGAGCGTTTGTGTTGCAATTTGAAGCGCGAGTCCTTAAGAGGAAACACTACGGGCGATAAAATTGAAAAATAGGTAGGTATTTGTAAAATCTATTGCTGTCGCGCAGTGCCAAATGCATTCACCGCAGAGTGTGATAGAGACAACTGCTTCTTGGACCGAAAATACCTACTAAAAGCACACCAAATCAAACCCGATTACTTTTCCAAAACAAGACCGATTTAAATACTTTGTTCATTAAAAATTGAAGAAAGGCATTGGCCGTGTTCATATGTTTTTTTTTTCCTAAAATTTAGCCAAATTTGTTTTCTGGATGTTTGAGCATAGCGGAAAATCTGGCGAATTTTTTCGATTTATGAGGGCTCATGTCTTTTTTATTAATTAATTTATGAAAAAACAGAAAACATAGAAACATGCTAATAGTTGACATAGTTTTTTTTTTTAAATGTTGCTCTACTGGCATTATCCAGGGGACTACGTTTGTATGGAAAAACGGCCGTAGTATTTCCTCTTAAGTGTTAAAGTGATGTCCTTCAACTTGACTTCGAAAAGCGTTAGGTACAGTATTTACTACATTATGGCACATTTAAAATATTTGCTCACAATTCGCAAACAATTAATTTATTGTCAAAAAGAACTATGGATCAATCCAGTACATATTACCAAAATATAACAACTTCTTTTAAAAAATTACAATTTTGTTTAAAAAAACATCTAACAGAATTTTAAGTAAACTTAACATGATCCCTTTCACATGAGATCATTCAAATACAAAAGTCAATTCAAATTGACAAAGCATCGCCCAACAAAAGCACATAAATTCTAATTAGGACCCCCCAAAACATCGCTGTATCCCCTTATCTTCGAAACGAGTAAATACTTAAAACAATTGTAACTGCCCAGAAACAGTTACCCGCCCAAACAGAGAGAGGGCGGGGCATGCAGTTTGTCTTCCGAGCCGGATAAACTGTTGTATTGTTGTGTTGAACACACTTGTACTTGAGTAGTGCAATTTCAGTTAGTTATGCAGACTTGGTGACATCCTAAAATATATACCTTCCTTCGGTAACTTAGCCGTTCATATTCATACTTACATTAAACACCGCATTCATGTAGACACACACATCTATATCCTTACCAACGCTCTTCATCTATTGGTTAACGGCTAGTACCAGGCCAATCTTCTAGTCACAGGCTCGACGGGGATCGAATCCCTGACTCTTGATTGGCTCTTGGAATCAGGCAACAAGAATTTCAATTTTTTTATTCCTGTACCCATCGTCGCTGTGTTAACTTGAAGTCCATAATGGAGACCTTTGCCTCACAGTTGGATGATTATAGGATGTTACTGACAATACGCATTAACAATCAGTCAGTATCGAAAGCCTAAAGGAGCACTACCAGAAGAAGACCGCTATTAGCGTCTTCTCACCACCTGCGATGGCTACCCGTCTATGAAACGTAGCGTTTATCACAAAATACCCGGACGAACTGGTTGGTTTAGTAGTCCCGTAGTCCACTTACAATGCAAAGGGCTTGGGATGCGACTCCCAGTCGAGTCAATTCAGAAAAATATTTTTTGTATCAGCTCGGATCTGAAAAGGATAGGGCTATAGGTATTCGTTTTTCGGGAGGCACGTTAAGTCATGTCACGTCAGAGGTCGACTTGTAAAATTCTGGCACCAGATCTTTCTTTAAGAATATTTACAGAATAGGAAGAAGATGGCAAATTCTCATTTTGGATTTTAAGGCCTAATGTTCAGCAGTAAACTAATGCGGGCTGTTAATGATTGAGAAGTATTAATTTTTTAAAACAGTATTTCTCGGTTCGCCTTCCCGCTGCATCAAAAATCTAATACTCTTGGATTCAAAAGTTTGACAAACCCTGGTCTACAGTAATACCAATGGCTCATAATAATCACGATATCATTCTGAAAATCTGTCGAGTCGTGAAATTCAGCTGGTCTGCTTTCAACCGATTTTCCCGAGAGAAATCAAACTTTGGTAAAAAAGAAAACATCACAGCATTGTTTTTGTCACTTTAGTGATGGGAAATATTTAGGTGTAAGTATCGATATATAGTTTTGAATATTTGAATTTTTGTGTTATGATCAATCAATCTACTTCTGTAAAATGATAGCATCCAAGTTTCTTGAGCTGTTTCTTCTCAAGTTCTAGCCCACACTTGTCCCAAAACAGTGGTAGCTTTAAATATTTGCAAAAATAAAACTGATTTTACTGGTTTACTGATGATTTTACTTTTCATTTCCATCAAGTTATCCAACCAACTAAATAATCAGTGCATAATGAATAAATCAGTTACTAATAAAAAAAAATGCTGTCCTGTAAACTGAGGCAAACATAGTAAATGTGCTTTTTCTATGGTAACGTTAGGGTAAATCAAGGAGTACCGCTAACAGCAGACAGACTATTGGTCACTATTGGTCAAACTGTAAGTTTTTAGGTGACGCTTAGGTAGCGTTTAAATTCAATATTTGAATCTGAAATCGAGAATCCTCAGGTTAGACATAATTAAAGCACATTGTATTTTTAACTTAACTTAATTATCATAGCAATGATGGTATAGGCATAATCAACACGCTTGCCAAATTACTGAGGGTTCCCGGTTTTATATTTTATCGTTTTTAATTTGATATGATTTCGGAAGTTCAAAAAGCAGTTAAACAACATAACTGAAAGAAAGAAAGAAAGATAGAATTATTTATTTTGACACAGATAATACAAGAACGGAACACGGCACATTGTTTAGAAACTAAGCTTAAATAAAGGTGTCAAAAAAGGTCCCCGCTCAGCATTAGTCGTGACAGGCGTGGCCATCACGACGCTGATTTTCAGCGGGACCCCAACGCAGGGTACGTGCGACGCGATAAATGCCCAGAACCAGAAGGCGCATCAAAGATCCTGTTAATAGCTACTTCAGGCGGCGCGGTAAAAAAAAACTGCTATTTGCCGTATCCTTGGCATGTGAAAATAAAATTCATAGTAATTTATACGCAATAAGGAGGTCAAGGTACTTGTAGCGGTACGTATCTATTATTATTATAACCAAGAGAAAAAAAAACTAAGATAAACAAGAAAAATAAGCTAATGAAAATAAATAAAAGATTTTGTCCTCTACTAAAGTCAAAGACCCCGAAACCCCGAAATCTTGACCCGGTATTTAAATCACTAGACCAACCAACGGAGCGTTTTAGTATGGCAATTTAAATTAAAGGATGCCTTTGTCCTGCAGTGGGATGATTAAGAGGAAACACAAGAGCCGTTGATCCATACAAACGTGGTCCCCTGTTTCCTCCCTGGACAATGCCAGTACAGCAATAACTTTTATTACAAAAATCTATGACTACTATTTGGCATGTTTCTGTTTTCTTTTTTTTCATAAATTAATTAATAAAAGAGATATGAGCTTTCAGAAATCTGAAAAATTCGCTAGATTATCCGTTGTGTTCAAACATCCAGAAAACAAATTTGCCTAAATTTTAGAACAAAAGAAAAATATAAGAACACGGCCAAAGCCTTTTTTTAATTTTTATTGAAAAAAGTTTTTAAATCTGTCTAGCTTTGGAAAAGAAATCGGGGTACTTCGAAACATTGATTTTGTGTGCTTTTAGTAGGTATTTTCGGTCCAAGATGCAGTTGTCTCTATCGCGCTTTGCGGGTGAGGCGTTCGGGACTGCGCGACAGCAATAGATTTTACAAATACCTATTTTTCAATTCTCTCTAAGGCCTCAGTGTTTCCTTAGTGTTTCCTCTTTAAGGCCATTACTTAATTAATATGGTATTTCGTCTTATCTATATATGGCATTTCGATTTATCGATAAAGTAAAATACTTTATCGATAAATCTTAACCAAGACGTGACTAGTTTATGATGAATAATGTTCTTTTGATCTGAACCGTTCTTGCTTTTGGTTTGCAATTATTATTCTTAATTTACACCATCATTTAAATAACATAGATTACGAAATAATCTAAGGGATGCATCAAAGGTTTTTATCTGACTCAGAAAGGTAAAACGTAAGACTAAATAAATAAAATAAATGTGGATAACATCACATACATTATTCTGATCCTTTTAGTAATATATTTTAGTTATTAGTTATTTTACATATATTTTAGTATTAGTATTATACATCGTAGAAAAAACAACTTTATTCATAACACAGTAAAGTCGATAATACATTGTGACTTTGTAGCTTTGAGGTGCGGTCTGACATTTGGAGAGCCCTCTGTTTCAACTTTCAATAGTCTGTCTTATTCTTCTGATCCCAAAGTGAGTCTATCTAAAGCACTCGAACCGTGAAAATCAGAAACAACGAAGGTACCACAAGCAATCGTCAATCAGTGTACTGTTTATTCTATTACAAACCTATACTATTTTGGGGTGGTGGGATATACCTCCAGTGGTCCACCAGGGGCAACGGTATCTTTGAATCCAGTTAAAAATCAGTTAAAATCAGTTTTATTTCTGCAAATAGGCCCCAGGAGGCGCTTTTACACGTCCCAATATTTAAACCTGCCATTGCTTCGGGACAAGTCTGGGCTAGTGCCGAGAGGAAGCAGCGCAAGAAACTCGGTCACTATTGTCAGCCTCCTTTTAAATAAATTAGAGGCTGACTAGATGCTTCGTTAGAGGCTGACTAGATGCTACCACCCTCCTGCCGAAGTCTTTCGCCAATCAGTTTTTCTGTGATCCGCTGGTGTGTGTGAGAACCAGTGTCACTTTCTGGGTAATCTTGCTCCATCATAGGGTTCTTATTAACCGTAGAGTTAAGTATGTAGTCAAGAGTAAGCCCATTGAATATAGAAATAAATCGGTCCAGCCGTTCTTGAGTTATAATTATACAGATTTTATAAAAATCGGTTAATTTTTTTTCTGCATAAAAGCTTAACAAACAAACTCGCATTCATTTTTACCACGCTTTTATTAGCTTGGGTTGTATCTATCTATGTATGTAATGGAATCTTTGAGCATATTTTTTACCAAGTTCTAGAAGTTTGATTAATTTGAAACTTTGCACACGTATCAAGGACCGATGACAATGCAATAATTTAATAACAGTTTCCCAGTTTTCCTCTGTAAAAGGTAGTAAAAGAGATAGAGCTAGCGCGCGATCTGTATCAATTACGATTCCTGCATAGCTTTGGACTTACAGTTGATAAAGAAGGAATCATATCTTATAAACTAAACTAAAAAATAAAAAATAAATTATAGTTTAAAAAACTAAAAAACCACGCTTTTAAAACACATTGAACTAAAAAATTCAAAATAAAACTGTAGTAATCAATTGAAAAATTCATATTATTGTACAAAAAGCGTGGGGGGCTTAATTTAGATTGTTTTAAATATTTGATCAATAATTTACTATATCTGTGGATATCGTAACAAGCACCCCACGCTTTTTGTACAATAATATGAATTTTTCAATTGATTGCTACAGTTTTATTTTTAATTTTTTAGTTCAATCTGTTTTAAAAGCGTGGTTTTTTAGTTTTTTATTTTGATAAACCTGAGTAAGAGTGAAATACTCAAACAAACATTTCACATTCAAAATTTCAAACATCCACTTTCAGTTCTTTACAATTGCACTACGTCAAAACGCAATATAGACTTGGAAACTTCGATCCAATCTCCGAACCAAAAACTGCATACATTGAGGCATTCTCCTCACGTTTGGCTCCTCTTATCTCGAACTTACCCTCTTAGTACATTGAAACTTTCGCACTTCTGTAAAGCTATAGAATAGGTGATTGTTCGAAATGTTCAATATTGTCGGTTCATGTTCCATACAGTTGCGGATTGGAACTTCGGTGAGAGTACTTGTGAATAGATTATGGGAGGTGGTTACAGTTGTTGGATTTTGTATTGATGAAATAAAAAAGGATGTTGTCCATTATAGGGTTTAGTTTTTTTTTACAAAAAAAGTGAAATCGGAACTGTTATAATAGGGGTTAAAGTATGAAATTGCCGTTTTGTATGAACGAAATCGAGAAAAGTCATTTTTCCATACTAACAATTTTTTAGTTTTTTAAAAACGCCTGAACCGTTTTCGATGCAATTAAAGTTAGATGGTTATAAAGCTACGCATTATAGTATTTAAATTTCTGAAAATCAAAGTATATAATACAAAGATTTATAATTGAAGCAAGAAGGTCAGCTGACACATTGTAAGGGGTCTTTTCAACGACTTCCTTTGAAGTAATAGGTACTAGTATTGCATTTTTTTTTTAGTCAAAAGTTACTTTATTTAGTTTTTGATACAATACAAAAAGAATTACGCAATAATATGACTATACTTAAGAGCTATAAACAAAATAAAAAGTGGGAAAATAATCGGCAATTTCATACTTTAACCCCTATTTTGATTTGGTCAAATTGGTGACCGTCCATTAGTCTGTATAAAATAAATTCTCAAAAAACTAGAACAGTATCATTTTAGCAAATCACCTCTAGTATTTATTGAATCACAGTAAACTTTTCATTTAGTCGTTTATAAAGTCGAATTAGAAGCTAACGCCAAAAGCGGCCACTTTTAGCAATAATGTACAATACAAAAGAATGCCAGAATGGAAAGCAGTTAACAGTGATTAAATAAATACAAGAGGTAATTTGCTAAATTGATACTGTTCTAGTTTTCTGAGAATATATTTTGTTTAGCAGTAATAAGATTAAATCAATTGGGGGCAGCACTTAGCTCTAGTGGTCGCCTTAATTAAAACTAAAAAAATGACGTGTGGCACTCGGAGACTGCCGCGGTAAAGCTATTGCATAGCATTTTTTATCAACTTATGCAATTATAAAACTAAAAAGTATCCGCTGTGCCGGTCGGAGTGGGGGGGGTGTTAGGTTATTTTCGTTACGGAATTTCTGGATTCGGTCTCCACGCTCAAGGCCCGCGATAGAAGCTATGCAATAGCTTAATTTTATGTATTTTCTTATTTTTGACTGTTGTAATTGTAATTACATTTTTCTGTTATTTTGGCAGATATGGTTACCATAGGCAACCATACTGTCAAAATCCTTATTTTCTTCTAAATTCTTTTAAATTTCGGAAATTCAAAATTGTTCGATCGTGCCTCGCCCCGAGTGTTAGGTTAGGTTATTTTCGTCACGGAATTTCTGGATTCGGTCTCCACGCTTAAGGCCCGCGATAGAAGCTATGCAATAGCCTTAAACTTTTAAGCTAACGTAAATATAAGGTATGATGCTGATGCATCAATAAAGGTATATTTTGTATTTTTAAGGAAATCAAATTTTATACTACAAGTATATGGGAACAATCTTAAAGGACTAACGTCAAAACCGGTCTATTTCGCGAAATTATCATGTACGTATGCAAAAGAGTTTAATTTGAATAAAGAGTCTACAGTGAAATCTCACTAATCCGGAACCATTAAAAACCGGAGGGTGCCAGATTATTGGAATGTTCGGATTACTGGAGTATAAACTCATAGGTAATGAATAAAATAAAATAAATGTATGTAACGTATTAAATTAACGTAAGATGTAAGTTTAAAAATGATGTTTATGACATTCTCACTGAGCGTTTACCTTTACCTTGAATTAATTTAAATCAATTTAATTTTGTCTTGATTTGCTATTATCTATCTTATATTATTTATTATATTACTAGTGATTCCTCGCCCGTGTAGGAGGGGTCTGACGTATCACTTTGTGGAGTAGTTTATCTAATATAATGTTCATCATTCTAATAATGTACAGAGTAAGCAAGTTGTTCGAGCCTAATCAATCAGTCTGTCTGACGATTGCCTAATTGCCTAATGCTGTATTTGTCCTTGCCTTTTGTAATTAATTATAATTATCAAACATATTATTTCTCATCATCCAACAACATTTGATTTTTTTAACTTATGGAAAGCCTATTATTGGCCTTAATATTTGTTTAACTATCATTGTTACATGCTCATGTATTCGCTGTTGGTTTTCATATAAAATAAAATAAAAAAAAATAACATGTAGGTATATATAATGGGTCTCGGGTTCGATCCCCGCACAGTACAAATAATTGTGTGCATGAACATGTCTGCTTGTACTGGTCTGGGTGTTTTCTATGTATTATAAGTATGTATTTACAAAAAAAAAGTATATAAGTAAGTTTATCGGTTGTCTAGTACCCCATACGACAGGGTACTTAATAGTAGCTTAATTTGGGACTTACTGTGTGGCCCAGTGAGGCATGTCCTAAAAAAAAAATGGTTGCCTGTAAAGTCGGTTTTACGGGCGAAGATTTTACGTGACAACGTCTTTTTCTCGGTAGAATATTTATTGATATGAATATAATTAAATTGCACAATAGGAACAAGGAATTGAATGAAAATAAGAATTGCACAAATTTTAACTATAGAAATATATTTTGTTTACTAAAACATTGTACATGTAAACTTAAACTTAACTAATTCCTATTTGAGTGATTTTGTTGAGGATAGGACGATGATAGGAGAAATATGAAATGAAAGGAAGTGTTTCTGCTGTAATGTGTCTTGCGAAAGTCAAGTCTTTTTCCAACGCCAAGAACGTTCGAGAAAGACAAAGACAGAGACACAAGCATGCGCCGATTCAATGCGCCTAATTCTCTAGTGCTGCGCGCGCGGCAGACCGATCATAGTTGAGTGGGAGAGAGACGCAAGGCATTCGGCGGGCCTCTCTCTCGTTCGGTGACTCATCGTAACGTTACCGAGCGTTACACTTTTTCATAAGTGACTCCCAGCCGCAACCTAATTTAAGACGTTGTCACGTCAAAAAAGTTTTGAGGTTAGACTGCTAGTCGACGACGCAGCGACCGAAGCGCACAGGTATAAAAGGGCGAGGGAGGCGTAGGCGAAGGGTGCCGAAATATTGGAGGTGCCGATCTATCGAAATGCCGGATTAGTGAGATAAACACTTTCTTTTTTGTCAGGAAAAAAATCAAAAGCTATCGAGTATAACTAATAAAAATAAAAATAAAAAGAACGTTTATAATAATAATCTATAGAATCTTCATGTTTTCTTAAGAAACATATCTGCTCCAAGCTAGTTGTTATTATACACGCACTAGGGCTGAATATAATAACATTTGGTTAGAACGCAGACATTGTTATGTTTGTTGCACAGACAAGTTACTTTTGTAGACGTTGAATCATTAATGTATAATCATCATAAGAAAATTTTGATCACTCCAAAAAGACGTATGTATTCCGTTTCTTTTTTGAAAAATACGACTTAGTAAAAAATTTACTGACACTAAAAACCATAGTTATACAAGTCGACGCAAGACCATATTATTTAAGAAATAATCTAAGTTTTAATTACGAAAATTGAATTGTGTTCTAAAAATTGATTGTAAATTTGATTTGTAAAGTTTTAAATTCTTACATTTGATAACTAGTTGATATTGTAAGTTTTTAAGTTATTTCTTTCTCTTAATAAATAATTTAATATCGGGTTTCCGGTTATAACATTTACCGCCACTTCCGGTATGATTTGAATTGGTGTCGGTGAATGTTATAAACAGAATTAAAAATAAAATAAAATAATCAAGCTAACTTTAAAAATCATTCTCGAATTTACGAACTTACTTTGTCACTAGAGAAAATCTAATTCTACTCTAAATAATTGTAATTAAAACCTTGTTGCAATCACGTGGTGCTTCCGCCCAACGCCATTTTTGATTTATATTCGGTTAGTGCTTGGTGCAGTGAATGGCGACACTTTAAGTTGTGTCTTTGAAGAGGAAGCACCATCAAGTTTCAGTGTTGGAGATTAAATCCTGTGAGTACAAATTTAATAACAATTTAAATAACTTTAATTAGGCTTACAGTCTTTTAAGTTTAAGTGAATAAATAAGTGTATTCCAATATTGTTTGATTAATGTGAGATTAAATTTGGTAATGAGTGAACCTACTAAAGAAAGTGGTGTCGTCAGCAATGCTGACGATACCATTTTTCAAAACCCCGCCGGGCAAAACCCGCCGTTATCAGATTTGGGATTACAACCCACTGCTGCTCAGCCTTCAGGTACAAATTATGCAAATAGTAATATTTCTGTTGGCGATGTTCCGGCGGAGTTTTTCTCGCAAATGTTACAGATAATGAAACATATGTCCGATCATATAATAACTTTACCTGATTCTAAAGTAAAAATTAACGATGTGTTTATACCCTCATACGATCCGGATGCGAATACTGGAATACGCGAATGGTGTCAGCATGTGACCACTGCCATGGAAACCTACAACCTGAGCGACTACGATGTTAGAATGAAAGCAGGTAGTTTACTTAAAGGTCGCGCAAGGTTGTGGGTCGACCACTGGCTAGTTTCCACAGCCACCTGGCAGGAATTGCGCGATGTTTTAATTACCACCTTTGAACCTGAGAATAGATATTCCCGCGATATTGTTCGCTTTCGAGAGCATTGTTTTGACCATTCAAAAGACATTGCGCAGTTTTTGTCACAGGCTTGGGTGTTATGGCGACGTATAACTAAAGATAAATTATCCGATGTTGATGCGGTTGAGGCTGTAATTGGATGCATTGGGGATGAACGGTTAAGAATAGAGTTGTTGAATACCAGGGCTACTTCTGTTCCGGAATTGATTTCAGTAGCTTCATCCATACGACGCGTTAAGCGCCCTTATCCGAGTACGAACACACAACTGGGCCCTGTTAAGCGGCAACGGTTCTCAGATAGGCAGTCGTTATTTTGTAAAATTTGTAAAAAGCCTGGACATGATACGCGAGATTGCCGTTACCGCGATAAAAGTGAGACTCCTCAACTGCGTCAACCCGATAATAAAACCATGCCACAAAAGGATAATAGACCGACTTGCACAGTCTGTTCGAGGGTAGGTCATACATTCGAAACGTGTTACAAACGCGAACGCGCGGTAGTTTCTAATGTTAATATTGTCGGTATGCCCAAACTAAAGTTTATTTCAGTGCAAATCGGTGATTTAAAACTGTCCGCAATTTTTGATAGTGGAGCCGAATGCTCTTTGATCCGCGAATCATTAGCATCGAAGTTGCCCGGAAAAAGAATTGATGTTGTTAATTATTTAAAAGGTATAGGGCAATTTACTGTGGTATCTTTATCAATGTTAAGGACTGTGTGTATAATAGATGATTTGCGGATCGAGCTTCAGTTCCACGTAGTACCAGACTACGAATTATGTTCAAATATTTTGATAGGGATGAATCTTGTTGAGAATACGAATCTGAGTGTGGTGGTGAACTCTCAGGGTGCAAAATTAGTACATCAACCGGCCATCTACCACATGCGATCTCACAGTGAAAAATTTGATGAGTTAAATTGCGACTTAACTAATGCGGATCAGATTGGCGAACTCAAAATACTGCTAAATAAGTTTGAATATATGTTTATTCGCGGCTACCCTACCACACGTGTCAATACCGGTGAACTCGAAATACGTCTTAAAGATCCGAACAAGTGTGTAGAGCGTAGGCCATATCGATTGAGCCCTATTGAACGGGAAAAAGTACGTAATATTGTAGATGAATTACTTAAGAACAAAATCATTCGTGATAGCAAATCGCCGTTTTCAAGCCCGATCATATTAGTCAAAAAGAAAAACGGTGAGGACCGCATGTGTGTGGATTACCGCGAGTTGAATAAAAACACTCTGAGGGATCACTATCCACTTCCCATCATATCTGATCAAATAGATCAATTAGCAGGCGGTCTATACTTCTCTACATTTGATATGGCAGCAGGGTTTCATCAGATACCAATCTCTAAAGGCTCCGTTGAAAAGACCGCCTTTGTTACCCCAGATGGCATGTA
Organism: Anania crocealis; assembly: GCA_949315895.1. NCBI lineage: Eukaryota > Metazoa > Arthropoda > Insecta > Lepidoptera > Crambidae > Anania > Anania crocealis. The sequence continues at coordinate 1,943,280 of OX438880.1, forward strand.
CGAATACCTAGCCATGCCATTTGGGCTTAGTAACGCTTGTTCCGTATATCAAAGATGCATAAATAGAGCTTTGGCTTCTCTTCTTAATTCACCTGATCAAATTTGTCAAGTTTACGTTGATGACGTGCTCTCAAAGTGTAGAGAATTCTCAGAAGGCCTCTCCCATATCGAGCGCATACTGATTGCTCTGCAAAAAGCCGGCTTTTCTATTAATATAGACAAAACTGCCTTCTTTAAACGCTCCATTGAGTACTTGGGCAATATCGTAACAGACGGGCAAGTCAGCCCCAGCCCAAGGAAAGTGGAGGCTTTAACGAAGGCACCCATTCCACAAACGGCTAAGCAAGTCAGGCAGTTCAATGGCCTGGCCGGGTACTTTCGACGTTTCATTCCCAATTTTTCGCGTGTAATGGTACCACTTTATGAGTTAACAAAAAAGGACGCCAAATGGGAATGGAACGAGAGACACGATGAGGCTCGAAATACAATTATAAACCACTTGTCTACTGCGCCTACCCTTACACTATTTCAGGAAGACGCGCCAATCGAACTCTACACTGATACTAGCAGCCTCGGATACGGAGCGGTGCTGGTCCAGATCATCAAGGACCGCCAGCATCCAGTCGCGTACATGAGCCAGCGCACCACAGACGCCGAGAGCCGCTACCATTCATATGAGCTCGAAACTTTGGCGGTGGTCAGAGCTGTTAAACATTTCCGGCACTACCTATACGGCCGAAAATTCAAGGTAATAACTGACTGTAACGCCTTGAAGGCATCTAAGCACAAAAAGGATTTACTTCCCAGAATTCACCGGTGGTGGGCGTTTTTGCAAAATTACGACTTCGAAGTTGAGTATAGAAAAGGTGAGCGATTACAGCACGCAGATTTTTTCAGTAGAAACCCCATAACTGAAATTTCAGTCAACGTCATGACCAGAGACATGGAGTGGCTTCAAATTGAGCAGCGACGTGACGGTATCTTGCGTCCTCTGATTGACAGTATGTCTACGGAGAACCCAGCTGCAGGTTACGTCTTAGAAGAAGGAGTACTCAAGAAAACGGTCACGGACTCCTTACTCGGTACGTACAAACCAGTCGTAGCACCAAAGTCGTTTCAATGGAGTTTAATAAACTCCTTTCACACGTCATTACAACACCCAGGGTGGGAAAAAGACTTTACAAAAACTAAGAGAAACCTACTGGTTTGTTAATATGAATACCATAGTAAGGAAGTTTGTTGACAACTGCGTTATATGTAAAACTTCGAAGGGACCCTCAGGTGCGATTCAGGCGCAGCTTCATCCGATCCAGAAACCCACCGCAGCGTTTCAAGTAATCCATATGGATATTACTGGTAAGCTTGGCACTAGAAATGCTGAAGGTCAAGACGAGTACGTGATAGTCATCATAGATGCATTTACTAAGTACATATTACTTAGTTATTCAAATGACAAGAGTCAGAGTAGCAGCCTTGCGGCGCTCAAGCGCGTTGTGCACCTGTTCGGAACTCCGGTACAGATTGTAGTAGATGGTGGACGAGAATTTCTCGGCGAATTCAAAACCTATTGTGATTATTTTGGTATTAATTTACACACGATTGCGCCAGGAGTAAGCCGAGCAAACGGGCAAGTCGAAAGAGTAATGGGCACCTTGAAAAACGCATTGACAATGATCAAAAACTATAACACCGAAAATTGGCAGACAGCGTTAGAAGCTCTTCAACTCTCTTTCAATTGCACCCCGCATAGAGTATCAGGAGTCGCACCACTTACCCTTTTGACACGCCGCCAACACTGTGTTCCTCCGGAGCTCCTGAAACTGGTAAATATTGATAATGAATCAATGGATTTTGAAACTCTAGACCAGCATGTGCAACAAAAATTGACAGCAGCTGCTCAATATGAAAAACAGCGTTTCGACAGGAACAGAGCCAGATTGCGCCCTTTCCAAAGAGGTGACTATGTACTCATTAAGAATAACCCTCGTAATCAAACGTCCCTAGACTTGAAGTACAGCGAACCATATGAAATCTACAGAATATTGGACAATGACCGCTACATGGTGGAACGTGTGACAGGAAGAGGACGGCCACGCAAGGTTGCTCACGACCAACTACGCCGAGCACCTCAACCTGGTGAACAAGAAACCGTGTCGACGGGGCTCGAAGATGACGACATCCGACAACTCGCTACTTCACAACCAAATGACGCCCCGCCAGAGGACGCCCAGCACGTCATCCCATTTGGCGGTTTACCACAGCCGTCCACGTCCCAAGACACACAGCATTTAGATGCCTAACAGGTTTGTAATCTACATAATCAATTTTATTCACAGAATATGACAAGGCATTTTTCGAGTGAATCTAACTATTGATTGGCAATCATCATTATCAGTAATAAGGAGTAAACCGCATGTACAAAGTACAATTTATTTCCTTTCCCATTCCTTTGGCCTTTTCAGAGCCCCTGGGGACCACGGTCATGAAACTAAGGCCTAGGCCCCAGCATCGACCTTCTCATATCCCGTAGAGCCCCTGTGGACCACGGCGTTCAAGACCGCTCAGCACCACAGCATCATTTTCTGTGAGCTTTAATCAACATAAATACCAACTTTGCTGTATAGAGCCTCTGGGGTCCACGGTCATGAGTTATGGCCTAGGCCCCGGCACCGTCTTTTCCATGTCACTTAGAGCCCTGTGGACCACGGCGTACAAGACCGCTCAGAGCCACAGCATCATACCTATTATAGCTACGAGAAATATTATGAGCAAGTATGCGTGGAGCATTTGCTTTGTGGTAACGTACTGGCATTCAACATCGCTCACCCTCCTGTTCATCATGTTTGGTCTACTTGAGTATTCATTTACCACGATCGTTCATTTATTCGAACGATCAATCGAGCGATCTTATCTCATCATAACATTCCGTTTTGCTTACTTTTGTGTGTACACAATACACATGTCAACCAAAAATTCAAAACAAGCCTAAAGGTTTTACAAACAGTATCGATTCGAATCTTTATAACGTTCTGACTATTTAATATGTTAGGGCCATGCAAACAAAGTTATCAGCTAGTGTATATGTCAACAGGTACCTAGCTCAGAGAAATAAATTTATTTTTCAGAATCGCGACTGGTGCAGAGCGCGCACCGTCTCGCAGAATGGCCGTGTCGACGCAAGACCATATTATTTAAGAAATAATCTAAGTTTTAATTACGAAAATTGAATTGTGTTCTAAAAATTGATTGTAAATTTGATTTGTAAAGTTTTAAATTCTTACATTTGATAACTAGTTGATATTGTAAGTTTTTAAGTTATTTCTTTCTCTTAATAAATAATTTAATATCAGGTTTCCGGTTATAACATTTACCGCCACTTCCGGTATGATTTGAATTGGTGTCGGTGAATGTTATAAACAGAATTAAAAATAAAATAAAATAATCAAGCTAACTTTAAAAATCATTCTCGAATTTACGAACTTACTTTGTCACTAGAGAAAATCTAATTCTACTCTAAATAATTGTAATTAAAACCTTGTTGCAATCACGTGGTGCTTCCGCCCAACGCCATTTTTGATTTATATTCGGTTAGTGCTTGGTGCAGTGAATGGCGACACTTTAAGTTGTGTCTTTGAAGAGGAAGCACCATCAAGTTTCAGTGTTGGAGATTAAATCCTGTAAGTACAAATTTAATAACAATTTAAATAACTTTAATTAGGCTTACAGTCTTTTAAGTTTAAGTGAATAAATAAGTGTATTCCAATATTGTTTGATTAATGTGAGATTAAATTTGGTAATGAGTGAACCTACTAAAGAAAGTGGTGTCGTCAGCAATGCTGACGATACCATTTTTCAAAACCCCGCCGGGCAAAACCCGCCGTTATACATAATTATTGTAGATACAAATACTTGCAAAAATTTTTTATTTACTATAAAATAATATAAGCCGGAAGTGGGACTCGAACTCACAAACTTTCGCTTACCAAGCAACAGCTCTAGCCATTAGTAAGCTAACCACACATCTGAAGTATCGCAGAATATATTCAATGCTGTAAGTCAGCGATGTTCGACTAAAATATATAAATTAACAAACGGTTAAGACATAACAGCTTTTTATTTTTATGGACTGTTTTTTAAGTAGTCAAATTACTAGTGTGTATTAAAAATACATTACTTAAATAAAAAAGAATCGATTGCCTTTTATTTGAAAACATGTTATTTCTTGAGTTTTGACTTATCGTAGTGAAATAATTATACGTACCATCATCGCATAAGTTTTAAAATAGTTAAATAACAATTACCATCGGAAAAATTAACATATTACACTGGTGTAACTAATTTGTGATTCTGTATTATACAAATAAATAAACATTTTATTTATTCATGATTTCATATTGATCGGCTAATTTTTTAATAGTAAATATAGATTTGAGAGATCTATCATCGACAGAATTTAGACTATTGAGTTTTTAGAAACAATATGTTAATCTCAGATAGCCATTCCTATGCGAAGTCTATATACCAAGTAGTCTTTATTTCACAGACCGAATTTACGCCTCCTATTGTGAGCTAACATAGTTCAAACACATGTTCAACTATAAGCGACACTTTAGGGAACCAAATCCTTTTGTAACTAGGATTTAGGTGTATCGCTTTAATGTCGGTGTGAAGTGCCAGAAGAGAATCATTTTGGACAACCTTCTTTGTGCAAATAATGTGTTATTCGTATATGATGCAAATATCGATTGTTACACCTGAATCCCTCTGAAGTCCAGAATTGAGAAAATGGGGCTAAAATCGACCCGAACAAGTGTATGATGAGTGACCATTATTTCAAAAAAATTAACAGATTTTTTTGTGTATTTAATTTTCTTTGATAATTTTTTTTATTCCTATTTTTATCATTTTTATATAGCTAAGTTGTTCAAAAATATCTGTACCTTTGGCAGACATTGCAGTTAGGTTGAAATAACTTTGAGGATGAGGTGAACAGAAGAATTTAGTTGAGTTGGGCAGCATTTGGGAAACAAGCAACGTCGAGTCTTCTCATCGTCGATCCCACAATGCGTTAAGACGAAAGTCTTCAATCAGTGCGTCCTACCCGTCATGACGTACGGAGCCAAAACGTGGAGACTAACGTTACGGCTAGTCCACAAGTTCAGAGTCGCTCAGCGGGCTATGGAAAGAGATATGCTCGGAGTTTCTCTTAGGGATACAATCAGAATGAGGTGATCCGGCAGAGAACTAAAGTTATCGACATAGCCCATCGGATCAGCAAGCTGAAGTGGCAGTGGGCTGGCCTTATTAGCCGCAGAACCGACAACCGCCGGGGTAAACGAGTTCTTGAGTGGAGCCCGCGTCTCGCCAAACGTAGGGAGGCCTTTTTTTTTTTTGGTCTCCCAGGGGGAAAAGCTTTACGCATACCCGTCACGTTGGGGGAAGGACGGGTTATGTGGGACTCTCCCACCGCCAACCCTTCTCATATAGAGAAGGGCCCGTTAGGCATACCCACTAAAATACCCCCGGGGTGCACCCCTGCATGAAACCGCCGTTCCTGGGTCCGGGCTGGCCGAAGCAATCTCCGGACCCTGGCGGTGCTCCCCGGCCTTATGCCAGGGCTTCCTCCACGCCTAGGGAGGGGCAGTCCGGTGCACGTGGATCGCCCCCCAGACAAGTCAGGTCGTTTGGTGTGACCCGGGTCCCCCGACCCGTGTCACTGACCTGCTTAAGGGAGGGAGGCTTATGTCCAGTAAACTGCGATAGGCTAATGATGATAGACAGCCTATAATCATCCCACTGCAGGGAAAAGGCCTCCATCATTGAATTCATGTTACCACAGCAATGATGGGTGTACTGGCATAATCACTACGCTTGCCAAATGCGGGTTGGTGCTCACAAGCCCGAGCAACGTTCGAAAATTCGAAACTTTTTGTTGCCCGACCCGGGGATCGAACCTGGAACTCCGAGATCTTGGCCCGGTATTTAAACCACTAGACCAACGGGGCGTCAATGATGATAATAAAGGCATAATATATTAAATTGACAAACAATAATCACCGAAGTAAAGCTTGTGACATGTTTGATTGCGATCATGGCTTCACTCTTGCATTACCCTTTACAGGTACAAACGCGCAGAATGGGTAAATTACACAAAGCCGGTTTACGTTACCATGCCGAGTCGATAATGCGTCGCTTACTTACAGTATTTCCTTTGGGAAATAGATAGCATATCGGGTGATGCGACCGACATTTGCTATGAAAATATTTAATACAAGTCGCATGAATGTAAAAACTCACAGTTAATCTGTGAGTGCGATGAGATGATGGGTGAGATGAATATTACTATTTATATATTGAAATATTATTGCTTCTAAATAGGTCTTTTCCTTTCCAGATATAAAATGAAAATCATAGTGTTCTATCAAAAGTAATAGGAAGAAAAGAGTTTTAGAAGAAAAATATTTTTAAGTAACAACAACTTGTGGTGTAAGGCGGGGACTCAAATATATATTTTGCTTAGCACTAACTTGAACATAAAGCATAAGGTACCTAGCACGGTTGAAACGGCTTTTTAGTACTTTAACGCAGAGATTTACTTGGTTTTTTTTTTCAATCCAGATCCATGCCAATTCAAATGAGATCGTTGACTTATACAGTGTCTTGGTAGCTTAAGGCTCAGTAGTCTTTAGACGCAGCGTTTTCAAGTTTTTAAAACCCATGTGAGACTAAGAAAACGGCGTTTTAGAGTCTGAAAAAAATAATGTATTAGTTAAGAATCTAATCTAGTCAAATTCGTTACCGGTCACACGATTTAATTTACTTGGCTCGATAGATAAAAATCACAAATCTACAGCTTTACGAAATGATTTTTCAATTTCACGACTAAACTACGGACATTTTAAATAAAATTTATATGCTTGTTTAAAGCCACTAAATAGTTCAAGACAAATTAGCTGAGTTTGATTTCATTAAATGATAAACTTAATTACTATGTTTAAATAACTACAAAATACGTGAGCGCGGCAGCTCGTGAGGCCCGTACTGTCGCGCGCTGGGCGCTTACGGAGCGCATAGTAGGCGATCGGCTGATATCGATCCATAAATCCCGAACCATCGGGCCTTAATTAGTTAGAGCAGTTGCCTGATAAGCGGGAGGTTGTAGGTTTAAGTCCCACTTGAACATTATGCACGTCCATAAAAACCTCGAATTTTTTGTCAAAAGTAGTGACGTACACAATTTCAATACCCGAAATAAAGATAAACTTGCCGTTCCAGGATTCAGACTGCGAAAAGTAGGTAATTCGTTCATGGGAAAATTGTATCCGTATTTTCAACAAATTACCACTGTCAATTGCTGACCTCCCTGTACATAAATTCAAATCATATATCAAAGTTGTTTTAATGAAAAAGGGCTATTACACTATTGATGATTATATAAATGATAGGAACGTTTGGCTTTAAATTGTATCAGCTCGCACTGGCATATATCTTATGTAAACATGTTTATTTAAAAAGAGGCTGACAATAGTGACCGAGTTTCTTGCGCTGCTTCTTCTCGGCACTAGCCCACATTTGTCCCGAAGCAGTGGTAGGTTAAATATTGGGACGTGTAAAAGCGCCTCCAGGGGCCTATTTGCAGAAATAAAACTGATTTTAACTGATTTTGATTTTAACTGAGACGATAAAAAAAATTATTTAAAGAATTGTTTAGTAAAATCAGTAATAATAGCTTCCCATTACGGAAACGACTGATAATCGAACTCGGGGTCTCGCATCGCATCATTACACCAACCAAGGTAATCAAACGCATAAAGCTACTTTTTATGCTATTGTGCAGACATCACATGAAAGTAAACGTTAAGGCACTGAAATAACAGCCTGTATCATCCCAGTGTCGGGCAAAGGCCTCCATCATTGAATTCAAGTTACCACAGCTTTAATGGATACAGGCATAATCATCACGCTTGCAATAAGCAGATTGGTGATCACAAATCCGAGCAATGTTCGAAAATTCTTAACTCTTAGTCCTTGATCTAGGCCCGGTACTTCTCTGCCGACAAACTGTTTCACAGTTTGGCAGAACGTCAACTTGTTATATACCTTTTTTGTTATTGTAAATAAATTGGAAAAAAAAAACTTAAGCCCCCGAGGGACTTTTGGGTCTCCTATCGGACGCGTCCCCAGGTGGCGGATAGGGGAACGCCCTCCAAACATGGAGAGTACCGGCCATTTGGCCGGCGCGGACCAAAACCCACACGGGAGGCGCTTCCAGTGGGCTTGGGCAGCCCGCTGTTGAATGCGTCTCCGCCAGACGGTGGTAGCGGGCTTCGGCCCGTGGCCTGTTGTGGTCGTTCGCGCTGGAGGGCGCGACGGCGGTGTTGCTGTTGGGGCGTCAGCCCCGCGGCGGACGTAAGTCGCTCGCTTCCCAGTATGGTTTGAGCTATGCTGGGCGACGAGTGGGCGTGAGACGTTGGCGGCCCCTTGCAACGATATGCACTGTCATTGCAAAGGGTGGCCACGGATCGTGTCGGCGAGGTTGCTTGCGGACCCGATCCGAAGTCGTAGATGGGGGAGGACGAGAAGGCATACGCCGAACTCAACTTCCCCCCTCTAGCAGGCTAGTGGGCGTTAGGCCGGGGGGCTCAACGCTCGCATTGCACAGCTTGCCAGACTGGGGGTGATTCCTGGTGTACAGAATCACCCATATTTTATGCCTGAGGCCCGGCATAGGCCGTACGTAGGCGGTGCATGGAAGGCATCCTAAGGGAAGCCCATACACTGTCAACATACTTTGCAAGGTACACGGAGGTAGGTTTAGTGGGTATGGTCCGTTAGATAGGACGAGTCCCGCACACCCCTGCGACGGTCCCCGCTGTCACAGGAAGTGCGTAACCGCATTCCCCCTCCTCAAAAAAAGGCCCGGCACTTAAGCCACTAGGCCAACGGGACTAAGGAACCTTATGTAGTTAAAATAAGTGCAATTTTGCAATTGTAATATACATACTACAAATGATATTTAAAACGAAGCAGACATTTCATAACGCGCGTTGAAAGACTCAATACGTCCTAATTAGGCAGTTTTGTACATTGCCTGCGTCGAGCGCAATCACGAACTTCTCGAACGAATCTCTTTTATTTGCGTGCTATTTCGCATCTTTTGTTCTGCTTATCAGTGAAACTTGTCATTGTGTGCAGTTTTGGATTGCTCGGACTCGGAACAGATTTAATACGCGGCTTACTATGAACGTAACATAATATCGATACTTTAAATATCATTGCATACATACTACTGTACACCAAGCATCGAATACCGAATATTCGATGACGGTAACACAGTACAACGGAGGTGTATCAATATCGGCCCTCAATTTGTATGTAGATTATTGAAAATATCGAGTATGAGATAAATCTGATATCATACCCGCATTATAGACATCTGGTGTATCGCTAATATTATATTGGAGATAATTATCGGGTAACGCGATAATTTTACGTTAATAATTCACTGGTTTTCCATACCGAATAATTTATGGATCAGTTTCAATGATAGCGGAAACTAAAGGTTGATTGGTATTGAGAACAATTAAGTCGCAACGCCTATTATTTTGATTATGTAAATTGATACTAAGACGCAGTACATTTTTAATTGACATAAAAAGGTGTTTCTGTATTCGATGCTCATAATTATAAATATACTATAAATAAATAAAAAAAACTTTATTGAAAAACTTATTTGACAATATAACAATTAAATGCTAAATTAACTTACAAACATGCAAAATTCACTTATGCCTGAACTAGGATTCCATGTTCGAGTATATTAGGCAAAAGAGGCTTACATAATTATTATTAATTAAAAACATCATGTGAGACTCACTAGACGCTGCAGACACACAGTATGAACAGTTTATTTATTTTATTTTTTATTTTATTTATTATAGGGAAACAAACAGTTATCAGTTTTACGGGACTTTGCTTGTATACCTAACAATTCCCTGTATAATAATAAAATAACATAAATAATAAAAAAACAGCCTTAAGAAATATTGAAAAAATAACTTTTTTCACAAACATTGAACTGATTGAAATTAGATAGCCACAAATTTTGTCCTGACTTGCTTTACCGACTTTCACTTTGCGACAGAAGCATTTATTTATAAAAAAATATTTACAAAAAAAAAGTATATAAGTAAGTTTATCGGTTGTCTAGTACCCATACGACAGGGTACTAATAGTAGCTTAATTTGGGACTAGATGGCTCTGTGTGGCCTACTGAGGCATGTCTTAAAAATATTTATTTTATTTATTAAGCTATTGCATAGCTTCTATCGCAGGCCTTGAGCGTGGAGACCGAATCCAGAAATTCCGTAACGAAAATAATCCTAACACCCACACCCACACACTCGGGCCAGGCACGATCGAACAATTTAGAATTTCCGAAATTTAAAAGAATTTATAAGAAAATAAGGATTTTGACAGTATGGTTGCCTATGGTAACCATATCTGCCAAAATAACAGAAAAATTTAATTACAAAAGTCAAAATTAGAAAATACATAAAATTATAAAATTAAGCTATTGCATAGCTTGAGCATGGAGACCGAATCCAGAAATTCCGTAACGAAAATAACCTAACACCCCTCACTCCGACCGGCACAGCGGTGATACTTTTTAGTTTTATAATTGCATAAGTTGCTAAAAAATTCTAGGCAATAGCTTTACCGCGGCAGTCTCCGAGTGCCACAAGTCTTTTTTTATTTATTTATTGACCATTGGCTTAACGTCCCTCCCGAAGAACGGCTGCAACTCCTTACCCAAACCAATTTAGAAAGATCGTTTCCTAAATTGACACGACCAGTAAATTACAACACGGTTCTCGTTTATGGTAGGTAAGTACCTAGACCAGCGTTTTCCATTTGCCGGGTTGCGATCCGGTACCGGGCCATCAAAATTAAATGCCAGGTCGCAACATTACTTGTTTATGAAATAATACCTACTATCGATTGACGCATGGTAAAACGTAGCAGAATATCTGGGGTACCCTTGAAGAGGAATACCCTCAGAAACCTAGGTTCTGCTACGCTACAAAAGAAAATTTGGAAAGAGGGAAGTTAATAGGAACCTACCTCCCTATAATTATTCCCTAAGAGCTAAATAAAATACAAGACAAGATATAAAGTAAATATATTAGAGTTAAAAGTATGATAAAATATATACGTAACTTAAATTTACACGTGAAAGTCCAATTTATTAGTGGTTTGATGAATAGAGGTGGCCCGGCGGTCGACCACGCCAGGATCCAACTGCGCAGCGGAGGGGAGGTAGTCCGGCGATCTGCCTGATCAAGCCGAAGTGATGGAGATGGCCCGGCGGTCTACGTGACCGCCAGGATCCAACAGCACTAGGTGGAGAAGGCCCGGCGGTCTACGTGACCGTACCAGGGTCCAGGAGTAATGAATAAATAGGAGTGTCCAAGATAATTCTCCCAATAATAATATTTAGTTCACAACAATAGAATAAGAAGTAGTGATCTGAAAGCCGAATGTCAACTGACTACTGATTGACGTGCTCGCCCGACATGGGTGAGGCACGATCGAACAATTTTGAATTTCAAAATAAGAATAAAAAAAACTAAAAAGTAAAAAATAAATTATAGTTTAAAAAACTAAAAAACCACGCTTTTAAAACAGATTGAACTAAAAAATTAAAAATAAAACTGTAGTAATCAATTGAAAAATTCATATTATTGTACAAAAAGCGTGGGGTGCTTGTTATGATATCCACAGATATAGTAAATTATTGATCAAATATTTACAACAATCTAAATCAAGCCCCCCACGCTTTTTGTACAATAATTTGAATTTTTCAATTGATTACTACAGTTTTATTTTTAATTTTTTAGTTCAATCTGTTTTAAAAGCGTGGTTTTTTAGTTTTTTAAACTATAATTTATTTTTTACTTTTTAGTTTAGTTTATAAGATTTGATTCCTTCTTTACCGACTGTAAGTCCAAACCTATGCAGGAAACATAATTGATACAGATCGCGCGCTAGCTCTATCTCTTTTACTCCCTCTTACAGAGGAAAACTGGGAAAACTGTTATTAAATTATTGCATTGTCATCGGTCCTTGATACGTGTGCAAAGTTTCAAATTAATCAAACTTCTGGAAATCGGTCAAATTTATGCTCAAAGATTCCATTACATACATAGATACATAGATAGATACAACCCAAGCTAATAATAAAAAGCGTGGTAAAAAATGAGAGTGAATCAAAAAGTTTCTAACAGAAATTTAAAAGAATTATAAAATACGTCAAAGTATAAAAAATGTAAAAATGACAATGGGATGAGAAGGTAATGAGAGATGAGGTATCTACATGCCACAATGGTAAATATTCTTCTTAAACTTTCGTCATTTTTGGGGAACTTGAATTCTTTAGTAAAACCATAGGGAAAGAAATATACTAGAGTTCCAATCGCTAGTCAAGAAATGTCTTTCCGAATTCTTTTCAAAATATTACGACAGATTGCGCTAGGAGTCTCGATTTGAATAAAATCATAGACCAAGGTAAATACAATCCAAATTTTGCCAATTACGAGAACCATTTGCAAGCACGTGTGGCTATGCTTTGACCATGAATGACACGTGCCGTAAGATGGCGCTTATTAGCATTTAACTTTTAATGCAAAGACCAAGAAAAAATCAAAGCAAGTTACTTATTAGTATTTCTGTTTTTTATTTTAAATCTCAAGAAAATTGCATTATATGTTTTTATTTTTTTGCAAATCGTTACAAAACGTAAAAAATAGAAGTACACTCGACAGCACATCAAGTTAAACAGTTGAACTGCGATAACAGCTTTTATTACGTAGGGCATAAAGGCGGTCTCAAGGTCAACATGTATAGTCTGATGTGCCGCCGTGTGTACGTACTAAGATTCGAACTCTCGGCCTACGGACAGAAAAATCAAATGCAGAATCTATTTTTATTTTATCTAACAATGTTGAAGTTGGTTCCGAGTTGAGCTGAAATAAGTTATGGCGCCAATTTTTTAATCTAAGTTACCACTTATCGGAGCGAGTTTGACATGCTGATATTGGTTTTGTCTCAATTCGGAATGTGGTCATGCTGTCACTCGGCTTATTCCACCAAATAAGACACAATACAGAATTATAACCACGCATAAAACAACAATTCACTTAAAACAATTAACTTAAAAATGTATGTAACTATTATAAAATAGCACAATAATCACAGCTCCAGATTAGAATATTTTACTAAGACAAAATATTAAAATGCAAGATCGCCCTCCCCATATTGAGTAAGTGCCTAAATTAAGTATGTTCCTATATAAAAACAATAAATTTTGGTAATCGTAGAATGTTATAAACTAACGGCCATTTCCAATAACCTATCTATCTTCAGTTTTGGCATATCGGAGATAGAAAACAACTTCTGTTTTTGTTTCTCTGGACGGCAAAAACAGAGATAGAAACCTAGTTTCCTATCTCCGATATGCCAAAACTGAAGATAGATAGGTTATTGGAAATGGTCATAAAATTACTTGTACCTACTTGTACAAAAATCATATAAATTAATCAAGAACTTGTCTTCCGATTAGGAGAGAAAATATAAGTATAACCGTTTTATGTCTGGCTATAGGCCGGTAACGCTCCTTCCCGGTAATCTTTTGTTTCGCAAATGCATTGTTATAATTCTAGATAAATAATGATGTTGAGTTTTTCCATGTTTCACGTTTACTTAAAAGTCGTTTTGAATTGAATAGTAAATTTAACTAAAATAAGTAGTATTTTACTAGCCGACTGTACTTTCACGTTTTTCATGGAGCTTAGTGGAACATTTTATTATTTAAAATAATTATACTTAAAATCAATTATGGAGCCCGGTGGAATAATTTCTTGGAGCGCAGTGGAATAAGCCGTCACTCACCACTACTCTACTCACTGTCACTACTTTTCCTGTTTTAGTGTTTACCTACAATCGTAGGACAGTAGAAAAAGGCGTATGTAATGTAAGATCGTAGGATCTTACATTACATACGCCTTTTTCTACTGACTTTGCTTAACCTTTTCACAGCCAACGACTTCTATAGAAGTTAGAGATTTTCGTGCCCCCCACGCCACGACTTCTATAGAAGCTCTTCATTGTACTTAATGTAATAAAATACAATTACGATACATATAACATTTCTTTTTTTTGTAAATTTTAAAGATGGACACTACTGAAACCCGATTTATTTCTAGCGAAAACAGGCTTTTTTGTGTTTTAAAATGGATAAAATAAAAAACGCCTCTAATATTGACATGTCCTTCATGCCAACTACTTCATATCAAGTTGGCCAGTGTTGTGACGCGAAAGTTGCATTCATTACAATCCACTACCGTTAATTTGTTTTAGTTCATACAAATGAGCATACATTTCATGATTTATGAATCAATGTCAGTCAGTGAATAACGTATTAATCAATAAATTGTTATAATAGGGGTTAAAGTATGAAATTGCCGATTTGTACTGAAAATCAAAATTGTTTATTTTTTTAAATTTTAACAAATTTATTTAATCAAAATTTTTACCATTATTATCTATACATTGCTGCCATCTAATAGGAAGGTCATTTATGCCTTTGTGATAGAACTCTGAGGAAACTGCACAAACTGTGTGAAAGCATTTTGTACTGCCTCCTGGGAAGAAAACTTCTTGTCACGTAGATAATTGTCCAAAACACGAAAAAAATGGTAGCCCGTTGGAGCAAGGTCTGGCGAATACGGAGGATGTCGAATGGTTTCTAGTTGCAGTTCCTGAAGGGTCAAAACGGTTTCTCGTGCTGTATGAGGTCTCGCGTTGTCATGGAGCAATAATGGTGAAGATCGATTCATGAGTCGGGGCTGTTTTACTGCTAGTTTTGCCAACATTGTTCGGAGTTCGGCACAATAGACATCTGCCGTTATTGATTGACCAGATCGGAGAAAACTATAGTGAATAACACCATGCTGAGACCACCAAACAATTAACATTACCTTTTCATTGGTAAGTTTTACTTTAGGACACTGTTGTGGCGTTTGACCTGGGTCAGTCATTGCATTCTTGTCACAATTCGATTTAATATTCCTTCATTTCTGTACCGATTTAACAAGGCAACACAAGTTTCAACACGCGTTTCTTTCTGCACATCAGTCAAATCATGAGGCACCCATTTTTCGTATTTTTTTATTTTATTGATTTTACGCAAATGAGTCAATATTGTGGGTAAGGTTACGTTAAACCATGCCGCTAATTCCTGGGTAGTTTGACTAGGATCGGCTTCCACTATCTCTCTTAATTCATCGTTAATCACCTGTGTGAGTCTTCCTCGTGGCTCGTTCTTCAAGTCGAAGTTTCTATCACGAAAGCGTTTAAACCAAAATCGCACGGTGCGTTCATTAGCAGATCCCTCTCCATACTGTCAAAATCCTTATTTTCTTCTAAATTCTTTTAAATTTCGCAAATTCAAAATTGTTTGATCGTGCCTCGCCCCGAGTGTTAGGTTATTTTCGTTACGGAATTTCTGGATTCGGTCTCCACGCTGAAGGCCCGCGATAGAAGCTATGCAAGCTTAAAAGAGTGTTTTTCTACATTTTCTCGGGTCTGGGTGTTTGAGGTACCTTCGTTGTTTCTGGTTTCTGTTGGGGCTTGTGTTAGTAGTGGACTGTAGATGAGGAGAATTGACATAAACACTGGTTGGTATTTCGCAAGAGTTTATTTTGAGCTCACAAGAAACTATCACTGAATCAAGTAGGTACTTAATAATTCTAATACACGTCTTATGCACTAAATTATACCTTAGCAGACGCTTAGTTAAGCACTTATTTGTAGGTTGGAACACGTCCGTATAGTACGGTGGCCTAACGTGGAGAGAGAGTTACAGTATACAGCAACTAGTGTTGTCTATAAAAAATAGTGATGTTGGATAGCGTGCCAACAGTTTCCAAAATACGAATGCTTTAAATAGTTATTCAAATTGGGATCAGAACAATGTTTGTGGTGTTTTCCACATTTAATTAAATTACTATGTTTAATTAATGATTAGTATTAAATTATGCGTCAAAATTCAATAAGTTTGCGTAAGTTTGCGTATGTGATTCCTTACAGTTTCCTTCTTCAAATTGTTAAGTTGTCATTCATTTGAGACGCTAAACGTTAAATAACATCAAATTTCTCCGGAAACATTCGAGATAAATGTCGACAATAGTATCGATAAATTTGAGTCAAGCTCGTCACCGTAGGATCAGATAGGTTAGGATATGTAGGTAGTCACTGCTGAACATTTTAACTGCTGATGGTGCACCGTTGCGACGCACAGTATTGCACTTTGTATAGGGAGAGTGGAAAATATTCTATATGATAAGCGGGAATCGAAAATTGTTGTATAAAGGCAAATAACATTAAACATACCTGAGGGACGATTTTCCATTTTTAACAGTTGGTGTAATTGCAATGACCACCTACCCTCTGATTATTTCAATTAAAATGCGTTCCATTCTATCAATCACTGTTCATCACATCTGTATTGGGCTTTAAAGAATAATGTTTTTATATCACGATTACTTTAGAGAACTGAATCTTCAGGTACAGCTACTAAAAGAAATACCGATAACTAGTATTATAACCTGAATAATAGAACCGATAACCGGAAACGTTACTTAGAATACATTTCAATATTTTTCTATAATGCTAGCGCCGTTGTTGTATATATCCAACGCTAGGGATTCCAAAAACGGTATTTTTATAGATATCACCTAGACTTTATCTAGGCTAAGGTACTATTTATTCCAAAAATTATAGATGTTTAGAATTAAGAACATCTAGTTTTTAATTTAAATTACATTAATTGTAAGAGGGAAACAAATAAAACAGCCACTAGTTTCCGGTATAAATGTAATATTTCTACCTTATAATTAATTTGTTGTAATAATGTGTCACAACACTATAGGTGAAGTATAAAAAAATGTGCACGGCGCCAGAGACATATTCTTTGGAAGAATCACGCGGCGGTTAAAAGGTTAATGAAAATAATTCATCATCGCATGACTATAAATATGACTTTTTTATAGTCGGCCTTCCAAGAAGTATGGCCTTCCATGGTCCACCCACCTTATTTAAAACATATACCTATTCCTTTTATCTAAAACCTTACGCTCTCAAACTGAGGATCGAACCCGCTTCATCGGAATGAGGTGCCTGCCTTGCAACTTGGAAAATCATTTAGCTATATCGATACCTGCAATCTACTGGATGCCTTTTTTACCGTCAAGAAAATAAACGTGTGAGATAGGTAAAAATATATGGTACGAGTATGAACACTTAAAAAAAAGTTTTACTTTTTTTATAAATGACAACCTATCCTCATAATCATTTTATTATAAGTTGATTTCGACGACCTCCGTGGCGGAGTGGCGTACACACCGGTTTTCAAGGTGTTGCCTGCTCCGAGGTCCTGGGTTCGATTCCCGGACGGGTCAATGTAGAAAAAATGAGTTTTTCTACATTTTCTCGGGGTTTGTGGTACCTTCGTTGTCTCTGGTTTCCAAAATACGAATGCTTTAAATAGTTATTCAAATTGGGGTCAGAACAATGTATGTGATGTTGTCCACATTTATTTATTATTTATGTATTTATTTAGATGAACATAACATTTAAAAAATAATAAGAAAAATACGAAACCGACCAAAACCCAAACGCATATTCTTTCTACTCAGAACGCGTTAAACTTGCCCGAGTTTAATGGCGGGAACTAGTAATTTACCTATTTCTTTGTAACGCACCGCACACTTGTTCTTATCTATTAAATCGCGCGATCGCACGCGCCCCCGCTCCCAGGCAGCGGCCCCTTTCAGTCACGTGGATGTCGTGGCTAAATTCCCGAGCGTCGGCCGCGTCCCGGACTCGGACTTCTAACATAGGAATTAGGATTGCATTTTGCATACACTTAGTCTGCCTTTGCGTACGAATATTTTCTTATTAAATAGGTAACTATTTGAAGAAACTTATAAGATAAGTCGAGAACGGCTGGACAGAATTTTCAGATTTTGGTGTTTTTGGATTTGTCTTCGTCGGAAATAGGATAATAACTATTTAAAATATTGAAAAGTTAACGTAAAAATAACTACCTAATTAAGAAACTGTATTTCTTCCGCCAGTCATTAATAAAGCAGCAGTTCAATAAGTAAGTAAATAAATCCAATCGGAAAAATCGAATCCCATTTTAGTGCCCCTTAATAACAAGATTATTCCCATCAGAGTTGTCCGCGGCACGGAACGGCTCGGCGAGCGGCTCGGCGAGCGGCTCGGAGAGCGGCGCAGTGCTTTGGAAATCAAATCTTGTACCTCTCATAGTAAAGTAATTAGAAAGCAATTATTGTTTTAGGGAGCTGAATAAACGACAAATTCGTTTAATGCTAAGCCAGGGTCACTTCATAAGTATGAAGTTTATAAAAAGTGGTTAAACTTTTTGGTAAGGAAAAATAAAGGAAAAGTTCTTTTTTTTACAATTCAAAGCAAGATAACGATCTTTTTGTGTTTTATTTATAGAGTACATATACTAACTCCTCTATTTACATAAAAATTTCAACACATACACGTGCAAATAAAAAGTAACAGATTTTTAAAGTAAGAAGAAATTTAACGAATTAACGCAATAGTATGGAGCGGGAAATTTAAGTCCATTTTTTATGATTAATTTGGATCATCCGACCAAAAATAAATATGCACTTATGAAGATTAGTGTCTATTTGATATAAATTAATAAGATAGGTCGTTTAGAATTAAAAATTCAAACCATAACAATTGTTCAAAAGTCAAGTGATAAAATTTATCCCGTGGATAAAGTGTTTTCTTTACGATAAATAATATTGAATACTTACATGAATTTATGCCGGTTTAGTTATGAAATAAATTAGACATATTGTAATGTGTCCCAAATCAATAAAAGAGTGCTACTTAAATAATTACATTTATTTATTATTATAATGCCAAACTGACGAGCATATTTTTGACTAAGAAGGTTACTGACGTGCACGTCCTAAAGTACACTAGTGATTATCTGATCTCTCTCCTTATTATGATGAGTTACAGATATGAGAAGTATTTCTATGTGTTGGGTTCAGGACACTGATCACAGTGCTTCTAAGGGCGTTTCCAAAGGCCCTTTATGCATTCACTAAACACAAAAGAATACAGTAATTTCGGTACATATCACTTCTAATTTTCAGTTTTTCATCACGATACGTTAATATTCTCAAATGTCGGTATTCGCACATCAAAATGGCCAGATATCGAGCATAGGTACGACCGTTGACACTCCGTAAACCGCAATCACCGCTATGTTCTTAAACTTTCAATTTTAAACGATGCCTGTGATTTCATTACGTTTGTTTGACTATAATAAACTTCTTCGATCATTCAGCAAAAAACACTAAAATAAGATCTTTGTGGAGGAACTACGTGATTTGAACTCGCGTCCATTAGATCTATAACAAATGTCGCCAGCCTAAACCGCTGATCCAATTAACCATTAAACGATATAGTGAAAATGTTAATCATGTTAAAAGTATTAATAGTGTGATTCTTATTGTGATGGAGTTAGGGCATAATTTTGTATGTCACACCATTACAATATTACTGAAGTTTAGCCAAGACTATTAAAAATTCATTATTTAAGTCGAAATCATCGGAAATTCGTAAATCCTTCAAGCTCGCATGAATATTTTCTTACTATAGTTCTTATTAACAACGGCCGCCCATACAAATTATTATTATTTTTTTTTTTTTCATTTGATGAAACTATGTTTGTGTTGCTACATTATTCTAAACTATCATTCTACACGTTTGACAAGTTATTTCAACCAAAAAACTGTCCAAAGTGACAAAGAAACGTTAAAATAGTTTAGAATAAAAAAAAAGAAAATGTCTGCAACTATAGTTGCATGGAGCACTTTGGCCTTGTGCATACGTGCAACTAGAGTTGCACGGGGCACTGTAGTGGGTTGCTCACTAATGTAGGCTCACGGATAGAATTTAAATATGTATCTGAAATGGATAAATAAATCACAACCCACTTTTTACAAGCTCGTTCTGGGTTTGATTATTAGCATAGGGAAAATATTCGTCGTTAGTTTAGTTAATTTTTCGCTTACATACTGTCCAAGTTATTAAAACAGTATGTCATCATCAGTCGTTAAGTTATTATTTATTCGATCGTTTTAGGATTCCTCTTTTCTAATCATTGTCATACTACATTACTACATTTCCGTATTGCGCCATCTTTTATATTTTTAACAACAACTAACGGGCAAAAGCATGCATTGCCACACTAGCGCTACGGAAATAGCAGGACAGTCTACAAACAGCCGAAACAGAGAAAGATTTTCTGTCTCTTTCGATTTGTACCTGGCGAAACAGTAATGCCATCTTTGCCTAGTACAGGATTTTAGCTTTCTTCCGAAGGACAATCTTTACTATGAAGATTGTCACTCTAGTATATTTCTTTCCCTATGGTTGGTAAAACATAGGCAGCGTGCGAAGTATTCGACTAAAATTTAGTTATGAAATAGTAGTATTAATAAAAATATTTTTAAATTTAATAAATTTATAATTATACACTTTTGGACACATCTATTGGCCCACCTTGTATTTTCAGTTTCGTTTGGTCCTAGCTAAAATTTTATATTAGGTCGAGCAAAAAGTTTTTATGCATTTTTGAACCTGGCACATTCACAATTTCATTCAATAGTCTTTTTTTGAATTTCGAACACAGAATTTAAAGAAACAAAAGACAATTTGGAGCCTGTTTGTTGATATCAAACAATCGAATACTAAGAAAACTTGGTTTTATTGGTTTACTTGGATTTAATTCTTGAAAAAGTGATAGATATCTTTGGTTTTGCAACAAACATTACTTATTCCTAACATTAAGGTGAGGTTCTATCAATAATCTATGGATACTTCACCTGAAGTCGCCGCCCAAGCTGTGGCACTTATTCAGGCTGGACACAGCCAAAGAAACGTGAGTGCTCAACTTAATTTAAGTCGATCTGCGGTCCGAAATGTTTATCGGAGGTACCTAGAGACTGGCGGCTTTGTTCGTCGCCAAGGAAGGCTACGATCTCGGGTCACAACTGAAAGGCAGGATCGATTCATCGTGACGACCAGCTTGAGAAATCGTCACCTTACCTCCATTGTGATACAAAACCAACTTCGTGACTTCCACGGAGTATCTGTGAGCGCTCGAACTGTTCGGAGAAGGTTAAAAGAACGCGATATGGTACCACACAAGCCAGCTAATGGGCCCAAACTAACGCGAGCCCACCGAACAGCGCGCCTTCATTTCGCACGCAGTCATTTAAATTGGACACAGCAAGATTGGAGCCGTGTACTCTTTTCTGATGAGTCTAAAATTGTGTTACATGGCAATGATGGAAGGAAGAAGGTCTACCGACGTAAGGGAGAGCGTTTCGCACAATGCTGCTTTGAAGAGAGGGTTGCTTATGGCGGTGGCTCATGGACTGTCTGGGGCGGTATATCCGCGAGCGGCAAAACTCAACTTGAGGTTGTTACAGGACCACGGCTGCCAACATTAAATGCTGAAAGGTACATTCGTGAGTGCTTAGAACCTCACGTGGTACCATACGCGGACTATGTGGGCCCAAATTTCCTTTTTATGCATGATAATGCAAGAGCCCATGCGGCCGGCATCGTCAGGGAATATCTTCGGGATGTGAACATCACAGTTATGGACTGGCCAGCCAGAAGCCCAGACATGAACCCCATTGAGCACATGTGGGACGAGCTAAAAAGACGTGTTAGGGCTCGTCAGCCAGTTGCCCAGACGATGCAGGAGTTGAAAACTGCCATAGAAGAGGAATGGGAGATGATCCCTCAAAATTTCATAGAGTGGTTGATAAACTCTATGCCTAATCGTATGAGAGCTGTGGTAGATGCCCATGGAGGCAACACGCGTTATTAAATTAAACCTTTATTTGATAAAACATGTTTTTTATTCAAAAATCAATTGCCTTTAACAAGGCGCATATCCGACTTGTTAGGCGTAGCTCCATGTCGTATGGTATTCTGAATTCAAATTTAAAACAATACGATCGAAAAAGATGGTAAAATGTATCAGGTTTAAAACTGCATCAACAGTTTTTGTTCAATCTAGCAATCATATTTCGGTAGGGGCCATCGAAACCTAAACTCTAAGGTGGGCCAATAGATGTGTCCAGAAGTGTATTACCTAATACCAGTTAAATTATAAAGGGGCAGTGTGAAAATTACCGGGGCAGTGTGAAAATTACCGGGCCATGGAAGTACAATGTTTGGGAAATACTGACCTAGACCATCGCGTCTCTATACTTACCGGGTATACCGTTAGCTATAGTTTATCAAAAAAGTAGACTTAACGTTACATACTGTAACGTTAAGTCAATGCCAAACAATGAAGCACAAACAATCATCATACAAAATTAAAAAAAGGTCATTTAGTAGTATTTTTTTTATAACATTGAATGATATTTGGACCTAGTTATGCAGAAAGCAGCCAAGTGAGGAGAAGTACAAACTGAGATATAAGCATTTTAGTGTCGAGAGTACTCGAGAGTTGCACTTCAGTTTTTTTTTGATGTTTTGTTTATTTTATATTTGAGAATTATAGAGAAAATTATTACGAATTTTTGTATCCTATCCAGTACTTTGAATCGTTTCTAATAATACAAATAATTGCGTTTTGAACGTGGCTGTTTTATACAAAATAGGCAATTTCAAAGAAATATCAAAAAGCATAAACCAGCCACATAGCGATGGCTGAGTTCTACACTAATTCAAGACAAAAAAATAGTATATAAAAACAGCCAAAAAATATTATAGCCAGTAATTTACTACAAAATAATTAAAATTTTGTATTACTATTTCATTTCTTATTGTAAACGGTATGAGTATATGTCAAATAACCTTTGTGATTTGTAAAAATACTTAAAAATCGCATGAAAAGTCTTCATTAAAAAAACTTGACCATACAAAAACCAAAAAATTTTTACCTCCTAACTATTTTAAGCTATTAAATTGTCATTTTGTCGAACTGGCCACTTAAATCTGAAATATACTACTCATTGGTTGAAAATTTCAAATCAAAAATTAATTAATTCATTTAACTGCTACATTTGAGTTTCAAAAACAGTCAATTATTATTGTTTTCTTTGTTTATTATTTTTATTTTTGGTGTTTTTCATAGTTATAGTACAATAGAAAACATGAAATACTATATTTACTAGTATCAGTTCCATCGTGGCACCAGTGCTGCACAAACAGCTCGAAGGATTAACGATGTGTATGGCACTGGTGTCGCAAAAAAAAATCACAGTAGTTTTTTGGTTCTTATGTTATTATTGTTTCGGAATTTCAATCTTCAGACCTACCCTGTGGATGGCACTCAAAGCCCCGTGAATAGTCGGAGACGTAGGTGGTTGATGAATAATTAAAATCTCTTGTGGAAGCAGATCCATCGCAAACCACTTTACAGATACATGCAGGCTTTGGTGTGAGTGACAAAACTGTTTTAAAACACTTGACTTGACTAAACAAGCTCGAAACGTTGGTATATTATGAATTGAGTGAATTAAACTAGAAAACATTTGACGAATGGTACGTTACATTGCTCAAACAACACAGTAATGAAAGAATTCAAAAGCAGATCATTACCTATGATGAAAAGTAAATCCTGTACGATAATCGAAAGCGCTCATCGCAAAAGCTGAATCTTGTAAAACCAGCAAAATTCTGTTTCTGCTCCCATACGAAAATTTACTCAGAATAAGAAAATTCACTTAGGAGAGTTTGGTGGACAAGTGCCAGTGTCATTGTACTAGTGCAGATATCTGTTGTCTGTAACTGTAAAACTAGATGAAAGGACTAGCTGCTAAACAAGAGGCTGGTCAATCTTGGCCATTGCTGCTTCAAGAGAACGCTGACCACACACTGCTCAAAAGACTGTCGCTAAACTAAAGGCATTGCCTCAGCCGCCACTGTAACTTCTGCGATATTTACCGTACACCCCGGACCTTGCCCCAACAGATATTATCTTTTGGATTTAGAACTCCTTACAAGAAAGAAAATTCTACTGCGTTGTGGCAGTCCAAACAACCTTTACAGACTTTTACAGCCTATCGTTATAAAAGGCAAGGTATTTTTTCCAGGAACCTGGCGATTAGTTAGCTCAGGGCACACTTCATTACCAAGTTCTGAACATATTAAGTAATGGGTAAGTAGCGAGACATTCATGTGTTACACCATACAGTATACCTCGTGCATATAAACGATAGAGCATAGTTCGTAACTATAGAGCAACAGATCATTACAGACGCAAGTGAACTAGCGTATGCTTGCGCTGCCTATGGGCGATTTTCTTTCGAGAACGGTTGCAGTTATTTCTCTCTTGTTGCAAGCAAGTCTAGGCCCTAGGGTGGCAACCATTCAAAGTCGTCAGCATCCCACGATTTGAGCTTCAGGCAGCTTTACTAGGTGTAACACTAGCCCGCTCGATATGCAGTGAGCACCGTTGTCAAGCTTCTCGCAGGCTGTGTCGCAGGGTATATTAGTGTGACTCCAAAACCGTTCTTGCGTAGATTAGGAGCGATTCTTTATTGATTCTCGCCCCAGGTTTTCTTTAGAAAAGAAATCAACGGAGGATCGTAAGGTCCTAAAATTGGTCTGAATCCAGGGTAATTAATTGCATATCAAACGTGAGATTTTCGACGTGCTCTTGAATTTTTAGGAAAATCCATATTTTATTGAGATGTTGCTTTTTAGCCTGGTAAAATGATCATTGTGTGTCTTTTATAGAGCTGACGTCCTCACCGCTTTTTCGCTTTTTTTATAGTTCAATACGGAATTTATCACTGATATTGGATGTTTCTGCTGAAGTCTGTGTTGGAGAATTTCTGAAGAAACTATAACGCACAGATTGTCAAAGAGTTGCGTAATCTGCAGTATGTGCTCATGAAACAAAATCAACACGCCGCGCTGCCTACGCTTCTTTGTAATAAACAATAAAAGTAATTTAACTGCGCGTATCAAAACATTTAAAACGTGAGTTAACAAGTAGAAGTAGAAGTAATAGACTTGTAATCAACATGCAGTATTGATTCACATTGGTGTTTTTTTTTCTTGGGTAACTATTCATATCCACGAAAAGTTGAGGAAAACTTAAATTAATTCGATTTTATAAACTGAATTTTTAAAGTTATAATAGAAAATGTCAGTAAAATCAGTAATTCTATAGCAAAAAAGTTGTAAGTACCTATTGTATTGAGTATATTCTATTTTTATTAATTTGATAAACACAGCCAGAGTGGTGTTGAAAAAAGCCACGTATGTACTAGTAACAAATAATCAATTTACAGAAAACAGCCATCACACACTGGCTGTCTTTAACGTAACTGGATCCCGATACCTCCTAACATTTTGAAATTTGTAAAAAACAGCCTTATAAGAAGGCTGACTTCTGCAATATAGGTTTGGAAATTTGTGCCTAAATTGGCTGCATTTTACACCATGATGACTGTTTTTTACAAAATAATATTAGTAGCATGGCTGGTTTTGACGGCTCGTATCTCAGCCGTAAGAAGAGATATCGACATGGCTGTCTATGCAAAAGATGCGCAATGTTGAATTTAGCATGGCTGTGTTAAAAACTCATTTTCGACAAAAGTGCCACTTGGCTGCTTTCTGCATAACTAGGTCCATTTATAAAAAAAAATACTTTATTTCGCGTTTATTTTACAGCGTTCATGGTCACGGGTTACTTTTATAGTTAAACTAGCTGTTGCCCGCTACTTTGCCCGCATCAATTTCTGTTATTATTATGATCGCGATTAATATCAATAATTTTTCCCGTTTTTGAAATATTTTTTACTGATGCTTCGCTCCTATTGGTTGCAGCGTGATGCTATATAGCCTAAAGCCTTCCTCGATATATTGACTATCCAAAACAAAAAAAATACAATTTGAACCAGTATTTCCGGAGATTAGCGCGTTCAAACAAACAAACAAATTCTTCAGCTTTATAATATTAGTATAGATTTGTATACATATTCATTCTATTCATTAATATTATTAATGTTATCACTATCCAAAAAATATTTGAAACTATCTCAAAATAAAGCAAATTTAGATCTCTTAATTTTGCCACCCCAGAGTGCAAGTCCGTGAAAAAGTGAATTAAAAAGGCCAACATTTGAAAATGGCGGATTCCCCACTCCCACAATTATGCAGGGCACGCGGGAATCTTAATTACGTGCTCACTAAACCTTAGTAGAAAATAAACAGCCAGCTCTTTGAAAACTATACTGGTTTAAATAAAAGATTTATTTACGGACGCAACTTTCATTCTTTAGTATTACTTTATGTCTTTTCCAATCTCGGAACTACAGAGTTCCGGACCTTTGGAAGGCATACGAGCGGACGAAGCCAACTCGCAGAGGCCCCTTAGACAACATTTATTTTAATGATCTAATGGAACACTAACCGACGATTTTTCCTGTACGCACTATATAAATGCATCCAAGGACAACCACCGGTTAGTGCAGGACTATTGCAGGACGTGGACATAATAAATACTGTGTGTTAGTGGACTGGGTAACTGGGACTATGGGAGGACTATGGCCTCTGCCTGACCTATGTTACTCACATGGTAAAATGGCAGGGGGTGACTTGCACACTCGATTGATGGGCCCCCAAAAAAGGCGAGCACATAGTGACGTAGTGACAAGGGGACAACATAGCCTGAGGTGCTTGAGGAGTGAAAAGGTATTACACGACTCTCAGGACAATCCCGGTAATCCGTTCAATCCGCTACAAGCATCTTACTGCAATACTTCCTTCCTCTGAGCATTTCTGCTCTAGCGACTCTGCACTCAAGCCGGCCAATGAAGGCAAGCAAGAGGTGGGAGATATGTTTCTCAGTGTTCACTCCGGCCAGCCAATGAAGGTAAGGCAGAGGTGAGGAAGAGGGATTCTCCCGTGAGCAATCAGGTCCGTGGGGTCGTTACTGCCCAACAGCTCGCCACAAGCTGCCCTGCGGGGTTTATGTTATTATTTAATGTAGTGGATTGCAAGTTACGACACTTAAATATATATATTTTTTTTGTTTTTTTTAGGAGTACACTTAAGTGGCTATCCTTTGAATATTGCAATTGTTAATATAATAATTAAAAGCAATTAAATAAATTATGTATGTAGGTATGTTTATTAGTAACAAACGGTGTCGGAATAGTATAAATAATAATTTTACGATTTCATACTTTTGAAAGCGTGATTTTAATAAGTGAGGAATGTGCCTTGCTACTAAAAAGTCTACTGATCATTCTACATCATTCATAACACTTTAGTTTTGTTTTTAAAGATGGCTGTTCTTATTCGAGTATGCCTAAACACAAACGTTTAGTAATTAATTCCGTATTAAAGCCGGCATACAACTTAATGTAGACTGAGCACTGTGACCCGGGGAAAGTGATGAGTGCTAGTGGGGCAGGAAGTAGAGGAAAACTCTACAGTTTAATAACTTAAATTGAAACAAACATAGGATGATTCTGTTCGCTTCAAACAACAGAATAACTCACGAAAAGTAGGAAAAATTAACGAAAATTAAATATGCTATCCAAACCTATAATGCCCTGATGGCCTAGTGGTTTAAATAGCGGGTCAAGATCTCGGGGTCCCGGGATCTGTGTAAGGCTAATTCATCCGAAGCAAAATAATACGTCCGTGCGCGTCACAGCATGATTCAAAATGATCGTCTTATTGTTTATTTTCTATTAATCTATATATTTATATATATAAAAATGAATCCCTATTTCCCTTGGTCGCCGCAACACGCGAGAACGGCTGGGCCGATTTCGCTAATTCTTTTTTGTTTTGTTCGTTATTGTCAGAAGAATGTTCTTATGAAAGAATAAAATAAGAAAATTGCGCTGAAATTTGAAAATTTGAGAAAACTTAACCACCATACTAAATTATTTGTAATGTAACCTTAGCGCTTTTGACAATTTAAACTTTTTTTAAATGTACCATTACGGCGTTTGACATAACATTGACGGAATGCGTGCTGCAAACGGTTACAATTTTCAGTGCGGTTAGCATTTGCAATGTCGATAAATAAATTTGTACCTGAAATATTATTTTTCACAAAGTCTGTCGGGTCCGCTAATACTTATACATATTTAAAAATAAAAACAACACAGCCAAGATGTTAACATGATCGTTACATAACCTGGGCTTCGTTTCTCAGGAGGTCAAAAATTCACGGTGTAAAGCCGAAGATGCCACTGTAAAGAGGCCTCCAGCGGCTTTCCGCAACCTTCACCTTCGTCGGTCCACCTGGCGGGGTGCCTACTCCCAGGGCATCATCCGGTGACCATTCCAGAACTTTTCCGCACTAACAGCCATCGGTTCCTCTTAGTGTTTACCCCGTCGGCTGCCACTTTAGCTCCGCAATTATTCGAGCGAATTTGAGTTATTTTAGTTCTTCAACGGATTACCTCATTCTTGATTCTATCACGCAGGGATACACCAAGCATTGCTCTCTCCATTGCCCGCTGTACGACCTTGACCCTG
The DNA here is from genome assembly GCA_949315895.1 of Anania crocealis. Lineage (NCBI taxonomy): Eukaryota > Metazoa > Arthropoda > Insecta > Lepidoptera > Crambidae > Anania > Anania crocealis. Next base: position 1,971,939 of record OX438880.1, read on the forward strand.
CTTATGAGAGCCATATTAGGCGACCACATTTTAGTATTTAAGTCATTAATAAGCCAATAATATATTTAAAAGTTACAAATATAGTGATCGTAAAATTTTAAATCTTAATAATGTTCTTTATTTTTTTAACGAAATTTGGAGCAAATCTAGCGATAAATCCCTAGATATGACAACGAAAAGCAAAGAAGAAAATAATAAGTTTCTTTATGTTTACTTACCATAACAAACATTCAATATAAGTGACATAAATTGTTGCTATTCAGTAATAAACAAGCCTGCGCAGTTCATTTGTCAGTAGTACAGAAGCCGTTTGAGTTGTGGTACAAGTGACAAACTTCACGACCTGCTTATGTCTTTAAGCAATTTAAACAAACTAGACATTCTGACCAAAAAAAATGAGGGTGTGCATTAATAGTGTCTGATTTCTTACTTAATGAAATTCATAAATACTGTTTCCTTGAGTTTACACGAACATCTGGCAGGGGGGCGTCCTACACTACGTTTGCCGATACAATCATCATAAACCAACTCAATCATCATACACCAACTCAAAATTAATAAAGGTGTTATTCTGATTTAAATTTTCATGGTCACTATCACTAGAGTTATTTAATTCGGGGTTTATACCATGTACCTTATTTATTATAAGTTTCCGATATTTCGGCACTGTTGCAAGCGCCATGATCACGGGAGAACTCAACGGACGAACGAACGAGACGGAATTGAACGAGACGTGTGCATTAATAGTGTTTGATTTCTTACTTAATGAAATTCATAAATACTGTTTCCTCGAGTTTACACGAACACTATGCGTTAAAATGAAAAGATATGTTTAAGGATTTTAATCATCATCAGCCTATTGCAGTCCACTGCTGGACATAGGCCTCTCCAAATGCACGCCACTTAGGTCGATCAGTACGAGTAACAATAAAAACTGAACTGCTTAAAAAACAGATTTTAATATTTTAATTTTAACACAACAATAAATGAACTTACTCGTTTTCTTATAAATTGTACCAAAAAATAAATATGGCTCCGCGGCTGTGGTCGCGTATGTGCAAATTACTTGTGCAAATTTATTACAACATTTTGGTAGGAAATTATGCACCAAGGTTTTTGGTTCTAATTCCGGTCGTCCGACCAATTTGTTCGTTTCCTACAGAAACAGCCTAGTCTTTGCTGGGCTTCCGAAATATTCCCCTTATTCAGCCGCTTCATTTGTCAGCGCGTTTAATTAAACAACTGTATTTTAAATGTTACTTAGCGTTGCTAACTGAATAGTATTTGTGCATCTGATATATGACTTTGTAAGCAATCCAAATCTCAAAAACGATGTTTCAAAACTCTACAGAATGATTTATACCACTTAGTTCACCATACCACATTTCATATGGCAAGTAAAAAGGAATTTTCAGATACCATTGGCTTTGAAGCCGTTGGCTTGTACGTGGGTAACACTGAAAATGTTTAGAACTGACCAGTTAGAAACATTGTTAATGAAAACTTTTTTTGAATTTCAATTTTAGAACTCTTTGGTAACCTAATGTAGGATTCATTTGCATTCATTTGTCATTTGTCATTTTTGTGAATCGGTGGCAAATCTAAAACTCTTGTTACACGTGAAAATGAACCTAACGCGAGAAAATTTTGGGTCAATGATTTATTATGACTTTCGTTGTGGGCTTACTCAACAAATCCCCATCTCGTGCCACTATTTAAAATTGGTTTAACTAGTTTAAGCGTGGACGTAGCAATCTCAATGATGATCCGCGTGAGGGACGTCCCTTAACAGCGGCTACTGAAGATAACATCAGTGATGTGCAACGCATGATAGAGGAAGATAAGAAAATGACCTATCAGCAGATACGAGCAAGCCTAGGCATTGGTATGAGTTAAGTTCAAAAAATATTACACGAACATTTAGGCGTCAGGAAGCTTTGAAACCAGAAACACCTTCGCATGGACTAGTGTCGCCAAATGTTACATAATTTCAACGGCGGTGACTCAAATGCTGTATTTGACATCGTCACAGGTGATGAAAGCTGAATATATTGCTACGAACCCGAAACCAAAAAACAGTCAGCTCAGTGGGTGTTTCCTTTCGAGGATCGGCCAACTAAGGTATAGAAAGGAAGAAGTCAAGGTAAAAAAATGATTGCCTCATTCTTTGGTCAGAAAGGTCATTTCGCGACAGTTGTGCTAGAAGATGGAAAGACAGTTACTGCAAACTGATATGTCAATCGCTGTTTGCCTGTTGTCTTGGAAAAAATTCGACAGCAGCGCCCTCGAAGCAGGATCCTCCTTCACCACAACAATGCTTCAGCGCACTTCGCAAAACGGACTGTTGAATATTTGACTATGGCAGGTGTCGAGATGATGAGTCATCCGCCATACAGTCCTGACCTGGCGCCCTGCGACTTTCAATTATTCCCAAGAACTAAAGTTACTAAAGTTACTAAACTAAAGTTAGCGTTAGAAATTTGGCAATGAGCATAATTTTAAGGAACATCATTATACGTCATTAAAACATAGGCCTCTAAAGCCTAGGCCTTAATAAAAGTGCTCTAAATAAAAATCTCGAATGCCAATTGAAAAAACTATTTTTTTCTTAAAACCAGGAAAAGCTCAACATCAATCAGATAATATTCATCAAAAAGTTTATCTACTTTTGTAAAGTTTCAAAATCATGTACTATTTTTACACGCAATAACTGGCTGTGATACGACATCTGCATTTTACAGGAGGGGTAAGACAGCAGTTTTCAAAATGTTTAAAAACAATATTTAGTTCAATGTGCTGAAGTTTTTAAAATGACTAATTCAACTCAACAAGAAGTTATCACCAACGGCATCCGCTTTCTTCTTTGTATGGGGCTACTAAAAAAACTACCTGTTTAGATAAGCATCGATATGCATGTTTCGTTAAAAATACTAAAAATAAAAAACAAGTTCATTAGCTTGTCTTCCTCCAACCTCAGTTGCTGCTCATCAACATCTTTCTCGGGTATATTACCAAGTTCAAGTGTGGCTTGGATATCAGCTTGACCCTACAGACGGGTTGGAAGTTGGTCAATATATTAGAGCCAGGTCAAGCTTTACTCCCACCTGCGCCGGAAAAACTGCTGGACACAATTTTTGACGCGTTGTTCTGTAGCTTTGATGTTTCTCGTGCAATCATCATAGTCATACAATACGACAGTAACTCTGGAACCAAAAGTCGACGTACATATTGAACGTATTTATGAATTTATGAACGTATTTAGAAACGGTGGCTCGTAGGAAAAAAAGTATTGATACATTTTTGACGTGACAACGTCTTAAATTAGGTTGCGGCTGGGAGTCACTTATGAAAAAGTGTAACGCTCGGTAACGTTACGATGAGTCACCGAACGAGAGAGAGGCCCGCCGAATGCCTTGCGTCTCTCTCCCACTCAACTATGATCGGTCTGCCGCGCGCGCAGCACTAGAGAATTAGGCGCATTGAATCGGCGCATGCTTGTGTCTCTGTCTTTTGACGTGACAACGTCTTATAAATTGGTTTGCCGGGTGACACTTCAAGAAACTGCGTTACGCTCCGCTCACGTTATGCGCTCACAATGAGAGCGAGTGAGAGGCACGCGTCCCTTCCACTCGGGCATGGTTAGCCCGCCTAAGAGCGAGAGAGACAGAGCGAAAGAGAGAGAGTGAGAGAGATAGGCATACACACCGGTTCATGTCTTGCGCTTCTATAAAATCCAGTTCAATAAAATTTTGTTAATATGAAATTCAGTGCGAGATTCTTTATATAAATTAATGTTTTAAATATAATTCTTTGTATAAATAAATGTTTTAAATTGGTACTATTATTTCATCCTTCTTCCTACTATACGAATGAATATTCACATTAAAATTATTTTACCACTCAAAGTCGTTGTCACGTAAAACTTTCGCCCGTATACCGACTTTACAGGCAACCAATTTTTTTATAGATAATTTTATGATCTACAATTTTTGTCTAAGGTACTTTTATGATTAAACTTACCGTTTTGCTGAAAATCGCGAAAAACTCATTTATTTGACCTTTGACCTTGACTTCAAAAAAAATTCCATATACGGGAATAATGGGGAACTTTTAAATATTATTTATAATTATGTTTTGAACAATTTTACTGATTTTCAGCTTGTTGGGATTTTATGCACCTTCGAATGTCTAAATTGACCGGACTATAAGTTTGATCTACATTTGGTGGGACAATCTAAAACCACTGGACGACGATCTGTGGGTAGGCCCCCCACCAGGTGGACCGACGATCTGGTGAATGTCGTGGGAAATTGGATGCGGGTGGCACTGGACCGATTATTTTGGAGATCCTTGGCGGAGGCCTATGTCCAGCAGAAGACGTCGTTTAGCTGAGGTGATTTACTAAAACCACGAATTCCACTCTTGGAGCCTTAATCTTTCAATGGGACACTACCTTAGTTTACTTTACAGAAACCATGAGTTAGCTACGGTCATATTTATTGTGTACTAGCGGACCCGACAGACGGTGTCCTGTCTTAACTATGAATATTGATTACGAAATGGTTAAATAAAAAAAAATTACCCAATTTGTTTATTATTATTATGCTTTATGATACAAAACATTCTTTGTTTGTTTTTTCTGGCGGGTGTATATATAGTTTTATTGGTATACCCACTATGTGCACAATTCTTTTTGTTTGCCCCCTATTTGACGATAGTAGCAGCTGCAGCACGCGTTCTGTCAATGTTATGACAAACGCCATACATTAAAAAAAGTTTAAATTGTCAAAAGCGATAAGGTTACATAACAAATAATTTAGTATCGTGATTAAGTTTTCTTAAATTTTCTTATTATCCGCGCCATTTTCTTATTTTTTTTCTTTCATAAGAACATTCTTCTGACAATAACAAACAAAACAAAAAAAAGAATTAGCGAAATCGGTCCAGCCATTCCCGCGTTATGCGATAACCAAGGGAAATAGGGGTTCATTTATATATATATAGATTGTACAGACAACGGCAAGTTTAAAGGTCATTCATTAAGTTGTTTTTTAACTTTAAGTCCAGCATGTAGAGATCGATATCGATTGAGAAATTTGACGTTTTGAAATAGGTTGACGTGCTGTTGTTTGTACATTAACCTTCGTATGCGAATCAATGATATTTAAAAAGTAATAGATATGTTACATGCGCTCTCAATATGCGTCCCTAAAACGTCACAATTGTGACGTCTTTTCAAATCTATGAAAGAGAAAGTAATTGTTCTTTTCACGAGTATGACAAGGACAAAATAAGAATTACGCATGTGTGCAGCTGTTCGCAAGCGGCACATATATTTCGATAGTTTTGTAAGGGCATAACCTATCTATACTTTTTAAATATCATTGATGCGAATATATACTTTACACGACATTCTGTCCACTTCAACTATACATCATAAAACGGCAGCATAAACTCACTCATCGAATCAAACCGGAGGGCAGCACTCGCTTTCATTTCTCGAGGGATCCCGTGAGCCGGCGACGAAGTAAATGTTTTAACAAACAATAACTTTGACGCGGTACTGTTGTCTTCAGGGCATTTCATCATGTGGAAAATTCCTTCGTCTCTTGAAAGGAATGAGTTTGAAATGCATAAAATGAAGTTGGATAAGATGTAGGTACAGTGAATGAGAAAGGGTAATAGAAGAGTGTAACGACGAAGTGAGTTTGCTTTGATTATAGAAACATGGGTTTGATAATCAGTTTAAATTTGTTTATTTATTTGATAATGAAAAACTTGAATTAAAATTTCGACTGTCTGAGATGGGACTCAAACCCACGTTACATAAGCAATTTTATTACCATTTCAATAAAAAAATAGGTATTATCCCGACGTTCCGAACATTTTTCAGCGTTTATGGTCACGGGCAGATAACATAATATATTTTAATTCATTGTATAATGTTTGCGTAAACATAACACATAATTTTATTATCACTTTATACTTGCGTCTGCATTTAGGCTGGATGCGAGAAGTCGGGGATCTAAGTGGCGTGCATTTGGAGAGGCCTATGTCCAGCAGTGGACTGCGATAGGCTGATGATGATGATGATTTATACTTGCAGTTTTGCTTAAATAACAGTTTTAAAAATATTTCTTATTTTATTTATTAAGTTTTTTTATATTACATCAAGAACGCTTTAAATTAGTAAGTATCAATAAGTTACAACGAAACAAAAATTATAAGAAAACAAAACATGTTCTTAGAGATAACAGAACTACCTACATTTAGTTTTATTACTTAAAGATTTGAAAATAACTTGTGATATAACTTTGACTAATATTTAAACTTATTTTTAAAAATATGCAGACAGATAAAACACTATTAAAATACCGTGAAAAAAAAGTGGTGCAATACTTATTAGAAAACCTTTTTTTTATTTTAGGTACCTAAATTAGTACGCTCGCTTAGTACTTACTTAGTAAGACTTACTATTAATTTGAAAATATTGTTTTGTCTTCACAAATTGAAAGATAGGATTAGAAATAAAATTAAGCTAGTAATAAAATTATTGTCTAGGATTCAAGAAGATTAGTCTTTTTCTGTTACCTACCGACTCAAATTCGTGGCTTTTCTCTGTTTGATAGTGGCCTCCGTCGTTAAAAATCACGCCTAAATCTCTTTTTTTTGTCAATTATAAATAAAAATACAGCAATCTCAAAAAACCCGTGAGATATCACATTTCGTAAACAGGTGCGTTCAAACGTTCGTACGTTGCCGACAATCGAAGGAGGCTTTCTTCTTTTGTGGGAGACTGTCCGCTCCGTAAAATCAGTTTGATGAGGGTACTGATGAGGTCCTTGAGGTTCCTCTCGTATTGATTTAGCAGGTTTAGGTTAAGCTTGCGCATGTCTGGAATCATGGTGGTCTAGTGGATGGAGTATCGGGATACTGTGGAGCCTGGTTTCGATCTCCAGGTCGGGCAAGAAGATTCGAATTCTCGAACATTGCTCAGAATTATTGCGATCACCAACACGCATGAGCAATACCATAGCAACACAGTAAAATGAAAGTGAGTTTAAATCCATAAAGTAACAGCCGACAATCATCCCATGCAGGGAAAAGGCCTCCATCATTGAATTCAAAATACCACAGCAATCATGGGTACTGACGTAATCACCACGCCTGCCAAATGTGGGTTGGTGATCTCAGCCCCGAGCAGTGTTTGAAAATTCGAAACTTTTGGTTTCCCGACCCGGGGATCGAACCCGGGGACCCCGAGATCTAGGCCCGGTTTTTAAAACACTAGACCAACACGGGGCGTTAAATCCATAAATAGGTGTATATTTTATTTTAATGTTTAAATCCGTAATGATATTTTTTAGTTCGCGTAATATTAAGAAAACAGTATAATTATTATCTTTTCTATAGTGAAATCAGAACTTCTTGGTGTCTATAACATAAAAGTCCTGTTGGTATTTTTTTAATGATGAAAATGCTGACTAGAACCAAGAACCTAACAATTAACCATAGAATTATTTCAACAAAAGACTGCCAATGCTATGCGCTAACGATTAAGTATAAGGTATAAAAATCTCTCATAAAATTACGAAAGTTGCCTATCCATTGAAATTGAAATAAATTTCCAACTTATTGAACGAATTAAATCATTTTTTTATCAGCCGAACTGCGTTTGCATGTGACGTTTCCATTTAACAGATAAAAATATAGATCACAGTGTATTTTAGTGGCAGTTTGTTAACATAAATTATTGCTTTTACTTTCTTAGTGGAATGCCCGGGTCGGTGGCCAAATGGGTTAGTAAAAAAAGCTTCTCTCCTTTTTAGTCGGTTTTTCACCCATATTACAAATTTGGTAAAAAAAATAGTTTTTAAATTCATTAGACAAGTGCTTTGTAGTCTATTCTATCTACATTTTTGTTTATATTCATTTCTACTAAAATAACGGCCATGTCTGAATATTAGATAATTTGAAAAATCACGTAAATCGCTTTATTTTACTGTATTAATTTATTACCTTATATTTATTTTATAATAAATGTATTTAAAAAATAATATCAGAGATGAAAACTTTATTAAATAATTAAAATTTTGCCCTACCTACTTTAAAAGCTTTTTTTGTCAGTTCACAAAAATTTTAAAATGTATTTTGTAAAGCAATGAAATCTTTAAATAGTCTTATATCTAAATATTTGGGTCTGTTAATTTTGTAGAATAAAATTTTTAATTGGTTTTTTGAACTGCTTTGTAAGCAAATAAAATGCTATTGTAATTAAGCTACGTTATGTCCCTGAAAGTCGTATCCATGTCCCACCTTTTTCTTTAAGGTAGCAGTATTTTTTAAGGAATAATATTAACGTGTTACTTTAAAAAAAATGTTAATGATGCAAGAAGGTCGTCAAATTATTGATATACACCAAAAAATCAATGATGTTTATGTCTTGCAAACAGCAATCATATAAATCCAATTTGTTTGAAAAAAAAATCGAATGTTTTGTATCTTTTTAATATTTTTAGTCTGTGTCATAAAATCAGCCGGCGCATAAATCCGTTGCTTGCCAAACGCATCGTCGTATTCATTTGTGCGATCCGTTATTTCAACTTTTGACAGATCGCCTTGATGCATATCAATCGATCCGATAAGAAAAAAACCGACCAAATGCGAGTCGGACTCGCGCACGTATGGGAGCCCCCCTTAAATATTTATTTTGTTTTGTTTTTAGTATTTGTTGTTATTGCGGTAACAGAAATACATAATCTGTGAAAATTTCAACTGCCTAGCTATCGCGGCTCTTGAGATACAGCCTGGTGACAGAGCGACGGACAGACGGACAGACGGACAGACGGACAGACGGACAGACAGCGAAGTCTTAGTAATAGGGTCCCGTTTTTACCCTTTGGGTACGGAACCCTAAAAAGGTTTTTAATTGACGCCAACATATAAATTAACTATGTTTACGTATATTTTGTAACGCATAGACCTTAGTTTCCGCTTTATTTCATAAAAAAATTACGCGTCGGAAGCGTGAAATGAGATATCTCTAGTCGATGCGTGACTATTGTCAGTAAGTTCCTGTTAAACGACTCTAATTCATTACAAATTTTTTATCGAACACTTTTTTTTTAAATGTATTTATTTTATTATAAATACAAAAGTCACGCTGTCTGTCTGTTTGTTACGCTTTCATGCATAAACTAATAAAGCTAATTTGGTAAATAAATAGATTTTTTATTTATTTTTATAATCAATGGGCTTGCTCTTGACTACATACTCGTACTTAACTCTACGGTTAAGAAGAAGCCTAAGATGGAGCGAGCTTACCCAGAAAGTGGCACTGGTTCTCCCCACACTAGCGGAACACAGAAAAACTGTTTGGCGCTCGACTCCGGCAGGAGGGTGGTAGCACCCAGGCAGCCTCTTACGAAGCCTAACACCACAGAGGGATCTGTCATCACCATTGGTTAGAAAACCAAAGATGCAGGTGCCCAGGGTGGAGCACTAGGAGGTAGACCCCACCACCCAGACTTGACCTTGGGAAAGGACATAGGCTACCAAAGTAAGCTACAAATATCCAACTGCTATGAACTAGTTTCTGGCTGCGCGTTATAAATTACAATGGACGCAGACAGAGCCGCAGGCAAAGCTAGTTTGGTATATTTTTAATAACAACAGACATACATCAGTTAAAGTATGAAATAAAAGCAACTCCAATTCACATTATTACTCGGTTGACTATTACAATTGATGGCGACAAATAATTAATTGTTGAAAACAAGTTTTTCCACTCTCGATGGCTACTAGAGTCCGCCAGGAGCAATCCTAGCAATTCAGTAACAAGTCATAAGTGGTAGCGGGTTGACGCAGACTTGTTAAATAAACTTGAAACACTTTTCACAACACACACAATAAATTAGAAAAGATTTTCAAATACAATGTATATTGTTAATAATAATGATATTTTACCCCTAATAATAAAGAATATAGTTAGCAGGATTAAAAAAGGAAAAAAAAATAGCAAAAATAGTCGTAAAAGGTTACAAAGAATTAAACCGACAAATTTAAACGGAGCTAAACAAGATTGAAGGGGTAAATGTATTACTTTCATTTTTCCGTTTAGAAGAATCATTATTTTAATTCAAGAGTAACTGACACTGTTAAGTACCTACATATTATTATTATTTTCTTTAGCAAAGGAATTGTGTCAATTAAAAATGAGATTCCTTGAGTTTAAATTCTAACTGTCAAACATGGAATTATTGAAATTCTTGAAATTATAACCTTTTGCTGATTCGGCGTCTGTTCTTTCCAATTTAGCTACAATGGGATGTTTTTGTAGCTCAAAATATTATATACTTGAGTACGTCAACTTTTTTGTTTTAATGTGTTTCGTGCTATCTAGCGTTGTTGTTATAATTAATGTTTTTGATAATGTCCAATACATGGGATGAATGTAATCCTAATTATATTTATGTGTTATTTGTTACTTTGTGTCTTTATCCAGGACTCGTAATTCTTTTTTCATATACTTCATTTATGTTCAGGGATCGTACTTTCATAAACTTATTTTATTTTCAAATAAACGCTTCGTCCTATAAATTGCGACGTTTTTAGAATAATTCTAAGTCGCCAGGGAGCTCTCAAGGAGTTTTGTTAGCGGGATTAAGATAATTAAAATACTTGATGCTGAAGTTGGAGGCCGCAGTTTAGGAGATTAAGACCAGAAGTGAGTTTTTGAAGTTTTTTTTTACGAATATTTTGCTATCAGCCATCAGAAGTTATAAATGTAACCATTTTGTTATCATGATTCTTGATAAGTTGATATTTACTACTTGCTATTTAGTAGCATTAAGCCATCGATAAAATAATAGGAAAAACAAATTCCATACAATTTTTTTATTGAGAACAAAGCTTGAATAAGCTGTCAATGTCATACCCGCCGTAATGCAAATTTGACCTTACGCACATGACAATACAAATAGATAAATTTAACTTTATTTAGGTATCAGTATATAAACTTGAAAAATTTTGTCTCAGGCGGGACTCGAACCCGCATCTCCTCGCATGCAAGGCGTGGCGCTTTACCAATTTAGCCACAGAGACACTACGTCATAGACATATTTTTTAAAGTTTAAATCATCATCATAGTCATCATCAGCCTATCGCATTACACTGCTGGAGATAGGCCCCTCAGTTGCACGCCACTTAGATAGATCAACTGGGAGACGTTGCTTATTTTGCGTCTGCATAGGAGGTTGTGCCCATAATCGCCACGCTGGGCAGACGGGTTGGCGATCGCAGGGCGTAGCTTCTTGCACCGGTGACGCTGCTGCCCGTCACCGGCCTGCTACATTTAACTACGCCTTCAGTTGGGTGGTTATACCGCCATCGGTTGGTCGATCGCCAGAGCCTCGTTCGTCGTCCAGCAGGATGCACCGCGTGCAGGTGAGGTTTGCTTGTGGCGAAACATGGTGGTTCGCCCCTCTACAATCCAAGTTTAAATACTTTAATTTTATATAATACAGTATTTAAATAGCTGTTTTCATCTTCTCGACTCGGTTCTTAAAATGCTATTGTTTCAAAATAAGTTCATACTTATAAGCAAATATTTAACTTATTATTTTAATGAGTGGTTACTATTATTTAGTAGTAAGCAGTAGTAACAGCCTATAATCATCCTTCAAGGCCTCCATCATTGAATTCAAGTTACCACTGCAATGATGGGAACTGGCATAATCACCACGCTTGCCAAATGCGGGTTGGTGATCACAAACCCGAGCTACGTTCGAAAATTCGAAACTATTTGTTGCTCGACCCGGGGATCGAACCTGGGACCCCGAGATCTTGGCCAGGCATTTAAACCACTAGACCAACAGGGCGTCCATTACTATTATTTAGTGTAGCTTTATCTTAAATAACAGGAATCATGCTGTGTACGCTGATTTTGGATCTATGTCTTGTAACTTAATAATATATATATTTTTAATTGGCTCTATAAATGACAGTGATCTGTTTGTGTACCAATTTTAAATAAATAAATAAGCAACACCTACAGGACGAAAACATGTGATGCTCTATTATAAGCCACGGCACAATAAATAACTCAACATACATACATACATACATATTATCACGCCTCCTTCCCAACGGGGTAGGCAGAGACCAAGGCCTTCCACTTACTACGATCCTGGCATACTTCTTTCGCTTCTTCCACATTCATCAATCTTTTCATGCATGCTCGTCGATTTAGAGTACTCTAAACCGACGAGCAAATAACTCAAGCTCCGTCAAACAATATCAGTCTATAATTTGACTTCTTTTCTCATTTTATCCAAAATCGATTCGAAAAAACAAAAAAGATCATATTAAATCAGCAAACAGATAACCCAGTTCCAAACCCTTATCAGGCCACTCGCAGCCGTCGATCGAACAAAGCCTCTCAACTTGAAAGTTAGTTCAGAAGCGACTAGCACCTGAGATGTTGGAGGTAATGGGGAAATAAATGGATACCGCGAATAGAGTTCTTGTACGGTAGTAAGCAAGTAATTTCGAAGAGTTCGTAAAGAGAAAAAAGTAATTTTGACTATTATCTTTTATTGACTTCAAATAAGCTTTTCTTTTAATAATTGCTGGTTTATTTGAAAATTCGATTCCTTCAGTAAAAATGGTGACTGCTCTAAGTAGGGCTGGAACCCGCAACCTTTCAATTGACGGGTAACTGCTCCAATTCAGCTGCTAAGACGTTGAGTAGAAAAATCAAGCCTTCTCAGACAAGGATCATCGGTAAATAACATCAGTAAAATCATATTTATTTCTGCAAATAGGCCCCTGGAGGCACTTTTACACGTCCCAATATTTAAACCTACCACTGCTTTGGGACAAGTTTGGCTAGTACCGAAAAGAAGAAGCGCAAAAATCTCGGTCACTAATGGTGAGAGGCGTTAAGACTCATTGGAGAGAAATGCATTGATAGTATAAACATTTTAATGACTTAAAAACATCTATACTAAATAAGTTGGGTGCTCTTATTTAAGTTGTATTTATCTATAACTCATGTAGGTATGTGAGATCAAATTTGCATTATTGTAAGTATTAAAAGCCAGTATTTGTCAAAAGTGTACCTACACATATTCTTTTAGCCGACTGCATCCAAAAGTTAGAAATAAGTAACCAATTATAAGTCTGTGAATCACAAACAAACGATCAATCAAGTGGGACGTTGATTTATTATTTGGCACAAGCCCAAAACTGGTGACTTATTTCATAATATTCGTCGTTTCTATATTTTATAGAAAAAAAAAACTATTTTTTTCAATAAATATAGACAAGACATCGTTGTTTTATTTTTTAATTTAAATTGATTTTATGCCAGCACGTTAAAATTATAGCACTTTCTCTTTCTGTGGGTGCCGTAAAATGCTCCTTTCTCCTTCAGTCTCCTTAAAAAGAACCCACAAAAGAAGACTGGCAACAACTTCTTCAACAAGTAAAGATCAATATCAATTGAGAAAATTTGACGTTTTGTGATAGGTCGACGTGCTGTTGTCTGTACAAGCGTGGTGATTGGCAAAGACATTGAAATTCAAATTCAAATTCAAATAATTTATTGCATTCCATAACGTTACAAAGGTGTTACCTTCTTTTGGTAAGGGCTGTGTCCAACTGCTGGATTGAAATGGGCTCGTCATTTAGGATTCATCTATAGTAATATTATAAAGCTGAAGAGTTTGTTTGTTTGTTTGTTTGTTTGAACGCGCTAATCTCTGGAATTTCTGGTTCGATTTGAAAAATTCTTGATAGTACATTTATTGAGGAAGGCTTTAGGCTATATAACATCACGCTGCGACCAATAAGAGCGAAGCATGAGTGAAAAATGTTGTAAAAATATTCGTGATCATAATAATAGAAATTGACGCGGACGAAGTCGCGGGAAACAGCTAGTTTTTTAATATAAGCGGATCTAGCAACGGTTTTATTGCATCAGAAATATATATGTTACCGTGAAATTGTTACATCTGTCAGTTCACAAAACAACGCGCGAGATTATTAACTCACGGTGGGATAGGTTAGGTTAGATTGGAATTCATCGACGTTCAAGTTAACAATTTTACAGTGACATACATACTACTGTAATTGACTTGAGGTATTATTGTTGCTTGTCTGTAGAAATGTCTACACAGTGTTTGACTTTGATAACATACCTCCTATCAGTATATAATCGAGGAGATGCGGGTTCGAGTCCCGCCTGAAACATAATTTTTCAAGTTTATATACTGATATTATAATTGCAATTTAATTGCTAAAATATCAAATAAATTATACCTCCTGTATTTATTAATTCAGTAATTGCTTGTCATACAAAATATTGTTTGATTTGATTTTGAATATTGTATTTATTTTATTACTAAGACTACGTATAGCTCCCCTCCCTCGATCGTGAGTTATTCCGGACACAATTGAAATCAATTGTTATCGTGGTACCCGAGTGCCTCCTAGGGGTTGAGGGATTAACTGTTATTAAATTAAATTTGAAGTTGTCATATAATAATATGTTATTTCTAATTTCAATGATGCAAATATATTTGTGAATGTTTAATTTTTAACTATTGTAAATAAATGCACTTTCAAAGTATCTAACCCCCATTTGTGTAATTTTTTATCACTTAAGACCTATAGAACCAAATGAAGTAACAAAGAAATGATTATGATTAAAATACTGGTGGCAAACTTCGGTACAGAAAATGATAACCAAATATTCTACAAGAAAATTACTTAGACGACAATTCAACCATGAAAACAGTTAGCTAACTTTTATGGTTATACCCTTAAAACACCATACCTCTTTGGCATAATTTGAATGTGACGCAGAAAGCGCAGCTCACCACAGGACCCCTAATAACAATGGCGTTCATCAAAAATATATTGTCCACTAAAATTAAACACACTCGCGCGGTTCTGTTTGCGCAGTCCTTGGTAAACAACTTTGCGTAATGAAGGTTTCGACATTGTAATATTTTGGCTGGCACAATTTATAAGCTAGGCGATGCTCATAATTAACATGGAGCTGTTCATAAAAAAATATCTTTCAATGGTAAAGATAGATAGATATTCCTCATACCTCAAATATGTTAGGGGATTATTCGTTGTCCAAATGATACAGGTAGACACACAGAGAGGCATGGAAATGGTTTTCATACCCCGAATAGGATATAATATAGTAGTTTTCATTCCAAAAAGGGACACCCTGAATAGGATATAATATAGTAGTTTACATTCTTCTTAAAAGCTCAATACCCTTTTAAGAAGAAACAAGAAAAGCATCACGTCTACTCTCCACTATTAGCCGAACTTTTTTAATAAAGAGTTTTATTTTATTTTTTAGATGCTTTTTTAGGGTTCCGCACCCAAAGGGTAAAAACGGGACCCTATTACTAAGACTTCGCTGTCTGTCCGTCGCTCTGTCACCAGGCTGTATCTCAAGAGCCGCGATAGCTAGACAGTTGAAATTTTCACAAATTATGTATTTTTGTTACCGCTATAACAACAAATACTAAAAACAAAATAAAATAAGTATTTAAGGGGGCTCCACTACAATTAACCCGTTTTTTTGGCCTTTTTGGTAAGGAACCCTTCGTGCGCGAGTCCAACTCGCACTTGGCCGGTTTTATTTATTAATTAATATTTTCGTTTCACTCCTCATAAATAAAAATATCCAGACTTTAAAAGAAATATATTTATCATTGCAAATGAAATTATCTAATCAGTGAATATCCATTTACACTGCATTGAAAGTTTAAAATTAATACAACTGAAACCTAGACTTAAGATGAACACAACATTTAGAACTTGAAACTGATAGCGAACTGAATTCAACCGGCACTTCTCACAAACCATTCAGGACTTCCAGATAATGTTTCAGCGGTTACTGTAAATTTAACTCTAATACTATACAAACGAAGGTTTTACCTCAGGAACAGGAAATAGTTCAATGTTTAATTTGAACAGTAGGTAATTAATAAAAACAAAACTATAGTTCCATTCCAAGTCACATTGCTCCCGAGCATACATAAGACTATGTCCCTAAATAACCTACGCGGATAATGGAAGCTGCGCTAGCGAATGTTTGTCATTTTGTGCTGGGACAAAAAAATGATACTTTACTTGCCTGCCAGAAGAAGACAGATGGTAGTGGCTTCTCTCCTCCATTGGCGTTGTGCAGGATAGCTCAGAATTAATGGGAAAACTAGGGAACCTAACTAGGGAATTCAGGAACACAATAAAATAGCACAAGTAACAGGTGACAACTGATATAATGCCAAAAGACATATAAAAACAATTAAACTAAACATAAAGAATATACATAAAAAAGGTTTGCTATGCAGTTCGCCACATCCTCCCCTTTTTAAATGGACAAAGGCACTAATTTTCGGAGTGGCCTTTTCAGTTGTCCGGCAGAGGTGTCTATATCGGCTACTCTAGCAACACCATCTTTTCCTCTATATAGAGTTCTTATTCTACCTCTCGGCCACATTCCCCGAGGCATGTTGTTATCCGCAATTAATACCAAGTCCCCCACTTTAACATCTGGTTTTATTCCAGTTCCTCTAGAAAGGTTCAGGAGGGGCAGATATTCTGTTACCCATCGCCGCCAAAAATGAACTGCCATTCTGGCTGCCTTTCTCCATCGAACCCTTCCGGATAGGTCGCGTTCGTTAGTTTCTATACTCAAGTTGCTGCCTGATGATGAGCCAAGTATAAAATGGAACGGTGTGAGGGCTTCAGGATGATCTGGATCAGGAGATACGTGAGTGAGAGGTCTACTATTTACTATTGCTTCTGCTTCTTCTAAATTCAGCGCTGTTTTTATGCTTCGTATTAGCCTTTCCCAGGCTCCTCCCATGAACGGAGCAGCTGGCGGGATAAACTTCCACTTGATCAGTTCATTTGTCGCGAAAGTAGACATTTGTTCGCCATACAGCTTTTTCAACTCTCTGCTGAGGCCAACGAAAGCTGTACCGTTGTCCGAGTAAATCTGACGTGGCGTACCACGACGAGCAATAAATCTCTTAAGACTCATCATAGCCGCATCCGTTGAGAGGTTGTGGATTACTTCCAGGTGGACTGCTCTTGTCACCAAGCATGTATATAGAGCGACGTAGCGTTTTTCATGTCTTCGTCCTAATGTTACTTGAACAGGTCCAAAATAATCCAGTCCGGTGTAAGAAAATGGCCTCTCATGATGTGCTAACCTGGCGTGAGGAAGCGGTTCTATCGGAGGATTGAATGGTTGCGCTTTACGATGTTTACAAATTAAACATTTATGAGCCACAGACCGAACAGTGCTCCTCAGGCTAATAATCCAGTATGTTTGACGGAGCTCATTTACTACTGTCTCAGTATTGGCATGGGCTGCTCTTTGGTGAAACTGGTAAACAAGTAATTGAACAGCTGGGTGCTTACCGTCAAGGATGATGGGACTTTTAGCCGACTTATGGATGTCGGTAGATGCAGCGATGCGTCCAGATAAACGGAGTAAATTATCTTCACCAATGACTGGAGATAAATTGTTCAATCTTCCATGTGGGGGAAGTGGCATTTTTCTTTTTAGGCAAACAATCTCTGCTTTAAAACTATCTAATTGACTCTGCCATAAAATGTGCACCTCTGCCGCTTGTAGATCGAGCGCTGTTAAATTAGTTGGAGCTACAGAGTTATCTCTTCTACAAGCAATGAGAAGCTTTCGAACAAATAAGTGAGCTAATGCAGTGGCTCTGACTAAAATTAACCATCTACTAATACGATGAGGACTAGCTGCTATAGGAACTAAATGATGTGGTTCCTCGGTGACCGCATTACAAAAGATTTTATGAATAGGTTTTAATTCAGACTGACCAGCTGTTGGTATATTTATTACAGGTTCAGATGGCCATTGGCCTGAGTGTAGAAAGTCTGAACCAATAAACCAGCGTGACTCCATGTTTAAAACCTCTTTGCTTAGACGTGTCGCATCATCGGCTGGGTTTAATTCAGATGGAACCCAGTGCCATTCGCTTACGTTTGATAGTTCTGAAATTTCTCCAAGACGATTTGCGACAGATGGTTTGTAGTTGCGAGCGTCGTTTCGAAGCCATCCTAGAACATTCAAGGAGTCACACCAGTAAAACCGTTAGGATGGTTTTAACTTATGAGCTTTGCATATAGTGGCTGCTAAACGGGCAGCAAGTAAAGCTCCTTGCAGCTCAAGCCGTGGAATCGAGGTTGGTTTTAAAGGAGCTACACGAACTTTACTTCCTATCAAAGCAACTGAGATAGTTCGATTATGACAAATTAATCGCCAATATGCTACCGCTGCATACGCAGATTCACTAGCATCACAAAACAAGTGGAGCTCTCTTTCGATCTTATCTTCATCAAACTCGCTTAGATTATACCGGCGTGGAATTTTTAAACTATTTATTGAATTAAGGCAAACCATGTGCCACTCCTTCCACGCCTTGATATAATTCTGTACAAGCTTATGATCACAATCAAGAGATTTGCGCCAAATATGTTGAAACATGATTCTACCTCTAATAGTCAGTGGTGCCAGTAATCCTAACGGATCATATACAGACATTATGAGAGAGAGAGCTTCACATTTCGTAAAATGATCAGAAATAGATTTTTCACTAAAACTTTTTACATTGAAACTAAGGCAATCTACAGCGGGTTGCCAGACTAAACCCAAGGTTCTTACAGACTTTGCTACTTTACCCAAGTCTACATTAACGCTAACCAAAGATGGATCTAAAAGTAGCTCTTTTGTGATGAGAGACAAGGCTTTAGGCTCATTTGAAACCCAAGATCTCATCTTATAGTGCGCTTTTTTATGGATTGCTACAATGTCAGCAGCGAGACGCGCTGCTTCATCCACTGAAGATGTAGATACTATGCAGTCATCCATGTAGTGATCATTAAGAATAGCATCCACAGCTGCAGGGAATTCATCTTGAAAATCAATGGCGTTTTTATTTTTTATAAATTGAGCGGTAAAATGGCTAGACGCCGCACCAAAGATCATTGATGACATTCTAAAGACTTGAATTGGGTTATTAGGACAGTCACGCCAGAGAAAACGTTGAGCGTCCTTGTCTTCTTCGCGTATTTTAATCTGGGGAAACATTTCTCTGATATCTGAAGAGAGTCCAACCTTTCCCTCACGAAAACGAAAAAGAACATCTAAAATAGAATTTAAAAGATCTGGCCCAGTAAGCAGCATTGAATTTAAGCTAACACCGTTCGACTTTGCCGCAGCATCAAATACAATACGAAGTTTCCCGGGCTTATTAACGTTAGTAACACCAAAGTGTGGTAAATACCACTTTTTCGAGTTAGTGCATTCTCTGCTTACGGGGCCCTCAGCATACTTATTGTCAAACATAGTTTGTATTTTTAGTTTATATAAATTTGCATAGGCGGGATCTTTAGCCATTTTTTTCTCTAAACATTGAAACCTAGACATGGCCTGACTGAAGCTATCCGGAACCTCAAAATTATCGTTTTTCCACGGAAGTCCTACTTCAAACTTGCCATCAGGTAGTCGATGAGTAGTATCTTCAAGGATTGTTACAGCTTTGGTATTGTTGTTGCTTAGACATTCCTTCTTAATTATACCTAAAGAATCCAGTTTATAATAATTTTGAATAAGTGAGTTCAACTCATTGTTATCAGGAACTGATTTATCAGAAACACAAACATGATTAACTAAATGCAATGGTTGGGTCTTACTTGAATCAAAACCAAAAAGTACCCAACCTAAATTAGTTTGAATTGCCACCGGTTGAGACCTTATACCCTTTCTAGTAGCTTTAGAAATCAAAAGATGCCAATTATCAACTCCTATAATTATTTTAGGCTTACTTTTACTATAACAGATAAATTCTGTCAAATCTTGTAAATATGGAAGCTGTTTAACAGTCTCTAAAGAAATGGTTTGTTCCGATAATCCAAGATTGCTGATGGATCTAGCATTCTTAATTTCAAAAGTATAAGGTGAATGACGACCCTTTATTTTAAAATCAACGTACTGGACCTTGACCTTTTTACCTAATCCATTAATGCAGCCAAGCTGAACGTGAGACATAGGCCCAGTCGCTCCTATTAGTTCACTTATTTGTGAATCAATGAAAGTGGCTGTGGAACCATCATCTAATAAAGCAAACGTATCGATGCTACCTAAGGGCCCTGAAATTGTAACAGCTATGACTTTTAAAAGAGGTGCATTTAAAGAATTGTCGGAATCAGGTTCATTTGCCGTGATAGTATGTGCTGCCAAGAAAGCTTCGTTATGTAAAAGTCGGTGATGTCGGAATTTGCAGTCGGTGATATTACAAACATCTTTGGCGTATTTACAACTTTTGTAACTATGTAAACCTTTTTTCAGACATTTATGACACAATTTATGGTCTTTGACGACCTGCCACCTGTCACTGACTGACATCAAAACAAACTTATTACATTTCGACAAATTATGAGTTTCTTTACAAATTATACACGGTTTAGTTTTTAAAATTTCAGATAAAGTTTTTATTTTAGCAGAAGTTTCACATTCTTGCGAATTCATATCATACGGAGAATTTTGAATACGAGGCGAGGATGCTACTATGTGGACCTTTTCAAACCTTTTATAGACATTTAAGGGTTCAGAAATTAAACCAAATTTAAGCTGCATCTCAACCTCTCGAGCTAAAAATTGTGCCAGTAACTCAAGTTTGGTCTTACCCTGAGGTAAAAAATGTAGCCCGCAGTAATCAATCCACTTACTTCGCAATAATGGTGTAAGTTTACTTAAAATTGTTTGATACAATTCTGGTGATTCTAAGTAGCACCTCTGTTCAAGAAGCCTCATAATTTCGACACAATTACGTACCTTACATGCAAACTTATTTAAATTACAACTATCAAAGCCCAATTTGGGTAATGAACGAATCGAAGCTATTTCATTTAGAACTATAAATTCTGACCTGCCAAACCTTAATTCTAACGCCTCCATTACCTCAGCAGGGTCACGCGCTGAGACGAGAAGAACTGCGACCGCGTCTCGGGTCTCCCCTTTTAGGCACATTCCGATTCGGATCAAGTTCTCAGACGGAGAGTGAGTGGCCTTGGTCTCTTCGAACGCTCTTTTGAAGGCCAACCAGTCCAGAGGTTTACCGTCAAAATTTGGCAGACAAAGATCACATTTGTTCGAAGCTCCTTTGCTGAGCGAATTAATAGCCTGTGCTAATAAATCTATATCAGTATGATGTGTTTTTAATTGAATTGTTTTGTCACAAGAATTAGGAATAGGAATGTTCGCTGTGGTGACAGAAAGGATTGGCCCATTTGAGCTTCTCTCACTACGTTTATTTAAATTTTGGCAACACTCTGTATTCTTTACAAAACAATTTTCTGTTATGTTAGGGTTAGAAGGGCTAGGTACTATAGTAAAGTTTTGAGCACTATTAACGTTATATAACTAGTTTCGAATGAAAGACCGGGAGCTCTTTAGGCTCCTCCCATTTTCCGATTCTAAAGCTGCAAGCTGTGCCTCCAGTTCTAAATCAGCGGCTCTACGTTCAGCATCGGCAATTTTTCTAGCATGCTCGGCCTGTAAAGCAAGTCGTTGAGCACGAACGGTAGCCGAAGAACAAGCTGACCTGGAACTATCAGAGATATTAGAGGGTATGCTTGTAATTGGAGCGACCGCAGCTGACGTAGACGTGGCTCGCTCATGTTGCCACTGTTACTGTGATTTCCCGTTGACTTCCGAAGCTTAGCTTGGGATTGGGACCTAGTTTCCACCATTTAGATTAAATTTTACAAAATGGAATAAATTTTGATAGGTAAGGTTAAATAACGGGAGAAGGACCAATTATGTGCAGGATAGCTCAGAATTAATGGGAAAACTAGGGAACCTAACTAGGGAATTCGGGAACACAATAAAATAGCACGAGTAACAGGTGACAACTGATATAATGCCAAAAGACATATAAAAACAATAAAACTAAACATAAAGAATATACATAAAAAAGGTTTGCTATGCAGTTCGCCACAGGCGTATTTGCGTTTGCCAACATACCTGCCATTGATGATTAAGACAAAGATCATAACAAACAAATCACTTGCAAAGCGTGATGATTTTGACAAAAATCTTCTAATAGCCTTGTGTTCATAACAAGCGACTAAAGGTATACTGCTAAGGGAAGACGAGCAGAAGCGTCTCTTCCCCAGCATTCTGTTCCGCAGCTCCCTTGAGAAGCCTGTATTCTGCAGTCTACTGACTGGTATAGACTCAAATAATGATCTGCATAAGGCCAATCCAGATCAAATGGGCCCATCTGTAGATAGGTAGATGATGATGGCAATGATCTACAACTGAAATTAAATCGCGTCATTTCCATTACTTGTACGTGGTCAATCCTTTTTTGCGTTTATCCAAGTATCGCTCAGCTTTTATAGCTTTAAAAGCCAGTTGCCTGCGTAAATGAGTGAAACGTTCGAGTGGCATAAAGTTGCAAAACAGTATCAGTTATTGCTAGGTTAAATGGTGATCAATTCGGCGGAATGGTTGTAGTATTTTTTTTAGTGTAAAATTTTATGCTAAGAGTCCTGTTACAAAAGTTTTACAATTTTAATTTCAGTCGTTTAGTTGTTCCAAATTTAAAAATAACTGGAGAAGTAAGAGTCGGACTTATCTGCCGAGAATTTTGTACAAATATGTAGGTACATAAATGACGGCCGGTACCATTGCTTAATCCCTCAACCCCCAGGAGGCACTCGAGTGCCACGATAACAATTGATTTCAATTGTGTCTGGAATAACTTACGATCGAGGGATAAACCTTCATGGTGAATACCTAACTTAGGTAAATGCTATGTTTTCATTAAATATTTATAAATTTTGAGTTTGATGCATTTATTATTAACTACTTACAAGTTCTTCGCCCGCAGCTTTGCCCGCGTGAGCTACACGTCATATCACACTGTCGGAAACCTGTGCCTAGCAGTGGCATATAGAGAAATATATTACTTAATACATTAAATATGCATGTAAAGCCATGAAAATACACATACAAAATTTTAACCCAATCAGTCAAGCTTTAGTAGTTGACATACCGACAGCAGCACCACCTACCGGGTCCTGCGGTAAATAGTAGCCTATGTTCATCAGGAATAATGTCGGCTACCAATGGTAAAATAATTTTTGGAATCAGTAGAGTAGTTTCGGGGTTAGTATTTGATTTTAATTTAAAAATAATACCTCCACGCGCCAAAATAAAAGGTCTCACCTGACAAACGGACGTATAAACGGACGGACAAAAGTGAATCTATAAGAGTTCCGTTTTTTTCCTACACTATTAGATGTTGCTGCGTCTGATTCGCTATTGTTTTGCCTGTTGACAATACAGTTGTTAGCATTACGTACCTGCATCAGTGTTAAGGCGTTTTGACGGCGCCTTTTTAAAACACTGTGTGCATGGGCCTTAAGGAAACAAAATAGGGTTGCCAGGATAAAAACTACCGATGAGAAATGACAAATTAGTACCTGAGTACTTTGAAAGTCATTATTCGAAGCGTTTTGATTTGAGTCACTGCCAAATAATGTCATTAACTATTGTCAGCGTAAACATTGTTGACAGCTTGAACATTATTAGTATTTAAACTTGAAAAGTCAAATATTAATATTTTAATTGCAGTTAAGTTGCTAAAATCTATACTAATATTATAAAGCTGAAGAGTTTGTTTGTTTGTTTGTTTGAACGCGCTAATCTCAGGAAGTGCTGGACCGAATTGAAAAATTATTTTTGTGTTGGATAGTCCATTTATCGAGGAAGGCTTTAGGCTATATAACATCACGCTGCTACCAATAGGAGCGAAGCATCAGTGAAAAATGTTTTACAAATAATCGCATTCTTATTAACAGAAATTGACGCGGACGACGTCGTGGGAAACAGCTAGTACCATATAAAGTAGCTTGAACATTTTTACCAATTTATTATAACTAGTTTTCTTTAAAATATTTTTATAGAATTAATCTATATCTATAACTAATATTATAAAGCTGAAGAGTTTGTTTGTTTGTTTGTTTGTTTGAACGCGGTAATCTCAGGAAGTACTGGTCCGAATTGAAAAATTATTTTTGTATTGGATAGTCCATTTATTGAGGAAGGCTTTAGGCTATAGAACATCACGCTACGACCAATAGGAGTGAAGCATCAGTGAAAAATTTTCCAAAAATGGTCGCGAATATAATAACAGAAATTGACGCGAACGAAGTCGCGGGCAACAGCTAGTACAATATAAAGTAACTTGAACATTTTTACCAATTTATTCTAATTAGTTTTCTTTAAGAATATTTTTACAGAATTAAACTTTGTTTTTAAGTAAACAGATTTACAAACCAAAGAAAAATACATACAAAAAGCGGCGAATATTTAAATTTATTTACGTAACATTCCGAAGCAATTACACCATCAACATAAAAGATTATTTCGCCTCTGGTAAAAAAAGGCAAATTGGATTCGCGAAATAACTTTCTTTAATTTTGACGATAAATTCTTGGATTGTCCATAAAGATGGTCATTAATGAAATGGCAAGTTACGAGGATTTACTTCCAGGGATAATTAAGAGTATGATAATTGTCTGATAGCAGTAGAGTATGATTTGTCTTTGTGGGAGCATAGCTATTAAATTTTAGTATCAAAGTATGTGTAATACGATTGTTTGAATAAAACTGGGACTGACTCTTAAACTGTACTTGAACACGGCCATTTTGATAAACTACAAGAAAGAGAAAATAAAATTGAGTAAATCAAAAAGTATTTTCGTCTTTATACAGTCCACGGAAGAAGCACTTGGTTAGTTTTTTCTTAGAAATAACAAACATTATCATCATCATGAGTCTACAAGAAAGAGAAAATAAATTTGAGTAAGTAAATCACTACGTTTTAATATTTCTCTTTTCGAAAACATTATGTAGAGTTATTTGTCAAAAATAGTGACGTACACAATTTCAATACCCGAAATAAAGATATACTTGCCGTTCCAGGATTCAGACTGCGAAAAGTAGGTAATTCGTTCGTGGGAAATTGTATTCGTATTTTGAACAAGTTACCATTGTCAATTGCTGAACTCCCTGTACATAAACTCAAATCATATATCAAAGTTATTTTAATGAAAAATGGCTATTATACTATTAATGATTATATAAATGATAAGAACGTGTGGCTTTAAATTGTCCCAGCTCGCACTGGCATATATCCTATGTAAACATATTTATTTAATAAGAGGCTGACAATAGTTACCGAGTTTCTTGCGCTGCAGTGGTTGGTTTAAATATTGGGACGTGTAAAAGCGCCTCCAGCGGCCTATTTGCAGAAATAAAACTGATTTTACCAGAGAATTTCACATAAGCAATTTATTTACTTAACAGTTTTTAAAGCCTTCACTTGCATTACATTCTATGGGTATTGGAAGAGGCGGCTAAAGGTGTACTTTTAGAAGAAAACAGTCAGCAGCGTCTTTTCTTTACATTTGTCTAAACTGAACGCCAACCTGCTGGTGGTGTTCGGTGCGAAAGCCGACTCCGAAACCTATACCAGTAAGTAAAAGTCCGAAGCCTGACCGAAGGAACCCGGCAGCTCCCGAAGTGTGTAAATTGCTAGTGCAAAATGCTCTAGGGCCTTATTCAGCTATTTCAATTGCAGTTCGATCGTGATTGAATTGTGCGATTTTGACATTTAGCCCATGCCCATATGATACTAGAACTTTCAAAAACCTGCTATTCAATTACGATTGTGATACGATTTGGTTACGTGAATTAGGGGCCTGAGTTGCCTGGTAAGAGAAAGATTGTGGGTTCAACTGCCGTTAGCATAGAACAACTGCCATAAGCAAAGGTTAAGGGCGATGTAGGTGGGGCAGGCGCGCCACAGAGGCTATGAGCAAATGCTTGTAAGTGAGCGTTGTGATTGGTTTCTTTTGACTGATACTTGATAATATCAGTATTAAAACTTGAAAAATTATGTCTCAGGCGGGACTCGAACCCGCATCTCCTCGGCACGGCGCTTTACCATGTAGCCACTGAGACAGTACGTCATGGGCGTCAATTTTTCCAGCATATTCTTATCGCTGTAAGTCAGCGTTGTGTCATCAAATGTTAGGAGTTTGCACCCTTAACACCCGAAAGAAACATCTTTGCAGATGTTTGACAGTCAGTTAATATGAAACAGCTATTTATATACTTTATTTGATATTTTAGCAATTAAATTGCAATTATAATATCAGTATATAATTTCTGATTTCCACAGTACAAGTGCTCAAAATAGTTTAAAAACGTATAGTATTAGGGGTTAAAGTATGAAATTGCCGTTTTGTATGGACGAAATCGAGAAAAGTCATTTTTCCATACCAACAATTTTTTAGTTTTTTTAAAAACGCCTGAACCGTTTTCGATGCAATTAAAGGTGAAAGTTAGATGGTTATAAAGCTACGCATTATAGCATTTAAATTTCTGAAAATCAAAGTATATAATACAAATATACTTAATTGAAGCAAGAAGGTCAGCTGACACATTGTAAGGGGTCTTTTCAACGACTTCCTTTGAAGTAATAGACACTAGAATTGCATTTTTTTTTAGTCAAAAGTTATTTTATTCAGGTTTTGATACAATACAAAAAGAATTACGCAATAATATGACTACACTTAAGAGCTATAAATAAAATAAAAAGTGGGAAAATAATCGGCAATTTCATACTTTATAACGTGTGACGTAGGCAACGTAACGCAACGTTTAAATCCCGTTAAACGTCTTAAATAGTTAAGCAACGCAAAAGTTTAAAAAAACTTGATATAGTTACTCATTTTTGGATCAGGACAATATACCTATGTGTTTTCGTCCACAATTTTTTTTATTATTTTTTTTTATTATTACTTGTGTTCCAAAATGCATAACAACGTCTGTCAGATCAAACATTCCAGAATTTATGCTATCGATAACTCGCAATCTCAGAAAACAATTCGTCCGGAGGCCTCTATAAAAAAGCAATTAATTTAAATAAATACCGTTAAAAAAACATTTTACTAATGCGCCATTTGGAATTCTGTCGTTTTATAACGCCGTCGACGTTAATGGGACCTTAATATCTTAGGGGCAGTTGCCACCTCGTTTTGGGGACTCTTATCATTTTTACAGAGTGCGATTTGAATTTGTAATGAAAGATTTGGTTTCAATTTTTTATGTTTATCTAGTTCCTTAAGAACGAACCTCGACGACCGCACATAACTTGTATATCGTTTTTATAAGAAATCAGTACGTTTTTGTAGATAGAAAAATGTAAAAACTCGATTAAAATAATACAAAAAATATATAATGATCATTTCCTTGTCATCCTAGTAATATTATTAATGCAAATGTTCTAGAGTTGTAAGGCACATAAATAAAATAACATGATTCGAATTTTGTTACGCGAAAAACCATTAAACGATATAAGTTTTAAAACTGTCTCAGGCTAGACTCGAACCCACATACCAGGCGCGACGCTATACCATTAAGTCAATACTGATGTTATAATTGGATTTAAATTGCTTACTTAACCAATAAACCATGGATTTTAATATGAAACCTGCGCCTACTAAGCGTTTTATGATAGCAAAGGCATGGGCCTTTGGGCATGGGCCCTCAGCGATGATTATACTACGTACTTTATTTGATATTTTAGCAACTTAATTGCACTTATAATATCAGTATTAAACTTGAAAAATTTTGTCTCAGGCGGGACTCGAACCCGCATCTCCTCGCATGCCGGGCGGGCGCCATACCATTAGGCCACCGAGACACTGCGACACGGCGCGAATTTTTCAAGCATATTCTTACGCTGTGAGCCAGCGTTGCTTCATCAAAAATTTTTCAAGTTTATATACTGATATTATAAGTGCAATTAAGTTGCTAAAATATCAAATAAAGTATATAAATAGCTGTTTCATCTTAACTGACTGTCAAACATCTGCAAAGATGTTTCTTTCGGGTGTTAAGAGTGCAAACTCCTAACATTTGATGAAGCAACGCTGGCTCACAGCGTAAGAATATGCTTGAAAAATTCGCGCCGTGTCGCAGTGTCTCGGTGGCCTAATGGTATGGCGCCCGCCCGGGCGGCATGCGAGGAGATGATGAGAAAATTTTTCAAGTTTATATACTGATATTATACTACGTGTTAATGAAATAACGCAAAACCTCTTAGGTGGTAGTTCAGCCCAAAAAACTGAACAACTTTTGTTCTACAACTTTCACGAAACCCAAAAATATATCAGTATATAAACTTGAAAAATTTTGTCTCAGGCGGGACTCGAACCCGCATCTCCTCGCATGCCGGGCGGGCGCCATACCATCAGGCCACCGAGACACTGCGACACGGCGTGAATTTTTCAAGCATATTCTTACGCTGTGAGCCAGCGTATATACTGATATTATAAGTGCAATTAAGTTGCTAAAATATCAAATAAAGTAAAACCAAAAATATATATTTGAATTTTCATACAAACAAATCAGCTGACCGAGTCAATTTGTATGAAAATCCTAATTTTATTTTTGGCATATTGGGAATGTTGTAGAACAAAATTTGATTTGATTTATGGGCGAAGCTACCACCTAAGATGTTTTGTGTTATTTCATTAACACGTTGTATAGAACTTAGGTACTTACCACTTTATAAAAAATATATTCGCAATCACCCTAAAGTATGCAGAAATTCTTTAAAACGCACATTTTTATACACCGCCAGTGTTGTCACATTTAAGGGGGAATACTTCCACAGGATTGTATGGGATTACCAACGAAATGTGCGGCCCTCACGTAAAAATGTGAAACATCTTACCTTGGGAATGGCTGTAATCCTTCAGAGTGATAAAGATTTCGTAATGCGGCTTACAGTAACCGGAATCTTCATTTTTTTAAGAGTTTCTTTGTAGAGTCTATTAAAACTATTGCTTTTGAATAGTTCATCTGTTTAAGGCTATGACTTTTAATAAGACCTCCGTGGCAGAGTGGCGTACACACCGGTTTTCAAGGTGTCGCCTGCTCCAAGGTCCCGGGTTCGATTCCCGGACGGGTCTATGTAGAAAAAAAGTGTTTTTCTACATTTTCTCGGGTCTGGGTGTGTGTGGTACCTTCGTTGTTTCTGGTTTCCAAAATACGAATGCTTTAAATAGTTATTCAAATTGGGATCAGAACAATGTATGTGATGTTGTCCACATTTATTTATTATTTATTTAATACAAAATAACAAATCAAAGGAATTCGAATCTTAATAGAAAACTAAATGGTCTGTGCAACCCGATCGAAATGTCATTCGAAATAATAAGGTATGACCGCATTTAATTTCCCGTGAAAATTCAAATAAAACAAAGGACAGTCTTATGCAAAATAATTGCTTATTTCAATTTTGATAAAAATATCACATCGTAGCAGAAACAGTATGGATCGAAGTTCGTCTGATTTAAATTTCTAAAAGCAACTTATACCTCGAAGAGTAGAAAAATACAGTCGTCCTATTTCAATTTATAAATCCCTCGATCGTGAGTTATTCCAGATACAATGGAAATCAATTTTTATCGTGGCACCCGAGTGCCTCCTGGGGATTAAATAAAAAATAACTTTAAAATTTATGGGTAGAAAAATAGGATTAACTAGTCTTCGTAAAACAAATCATTTTTTACGAATGAAAATACTGACAAAAGGCATGTCAAAACACTAATAATTCTCAGTTGGAGCTATACAAGAAATGACAATCATTGTCTTCTATCATCATAATTTATGATGATAGAAGATTATTGTATGGTGTACTAGCTTTTGCCCGTGGCTTTACTCGCATTAAAGTTGGGGTAAAAATAAAATTTCACCCCCTCTTTTAAGGGGTTGTTGGCAATATTCCCAAAAAAAAATGACGCACGATTTTTTTGTTAGTCCCAAATGGTCCGCATACCAATTTTTAGCTTTCTTCCTTAAATATTGGGGCATGCTTCATACAAACTTAACTTAACCATAGAAACTTTCTTTTACGTCTCTAAAGAAGTGGAGGGTTAGAAAGAGACAAAAAGTAGCCTATGACACTTTCCATTCCTTCAACTATCTCCACTTAAAAAATCACTTCAATTTGTGGCTCCGTTTTGCTGTGAAAGACGGACAAACAAACAGACACACACACTTTCCCATTTATAATATTAATAAGTATAAGTATGGATGGTATACCATCCATAAGGGTATACCCTTAGATGATAATTTGCACCGACATGTATTATAATGCACACTTCATAATTACACAGACTCAAATTCAGTAGCTTTTTTTCGCTTTTTCGAATTTGGTTTCAGAAAATATATCGAATAAAGATTATTTTCGCGCCTTCAGATCATCGTAAAATATCTCATCCCTACACAAAGTACTAACATCGATACGGCACCGTGCTCAAGAATTATATAAATACTCGCCGTACGCAAATAGCGATTTATATCTTGCCTTGTTTCGTACGAAATACCGAATAAGACCGACCGCCCACGACACATGTGCAAATCTGGAAGCAAATATTTATTATGTTTAAAGCGGTCTGTCCGTTTGTGCGATTTCTGTTGCGTTTCTTAGTTTGAAGAGGTAGTAGCAAAAATTACTTTGAATTTTTAATATGATTTCTTTTATTTAGTACCTACAGTTGAAACTGTAACTATCACTGACCTTAAATAAGGGGAAATTTTATGCGTTTTGGATATTTTATTGGAGTTAAAAAAAATCTAAGTTTTGATTGTTTTAATACCAAAATGATATCAATTTTCATCACAGTAAACATAATTTAATTTCGTAAAAGGTCAGTCAGCATGTATTATCAGTTCAAAAAGTGTTACTTGGAAATATAAATTAACACGTAGTATTTGTGTTGTTATTAATCTATATATATAAAAATGAATCCCTTTTTCCCTTGGTCATCGCATCACGCGTGAACGGCTAGACAGATTTCGCTAATTCTTTTTTTGGTTTGTTTGTTTTTGTCAGGAGAATGTTCTTATAAAAGCTAATGACAATTAAACTTTTTTAGTGAATGGCGTTTGACATATCATTGACAGAATGCGTGCTGTAAATATCATCAAATAGAGAGTAAAAAAACTGAATTTTGCAAATAGCCAGTAATGTCGCCTGTTCCCATGTCGTAATACCAATAAAACTGTTTATATTATTTGAAACGATAACGGGAATTAAACGCGATCATACCTTATTATTTTGCCTGACGTTTCGATCGGGTTGCACCGACCATGGTCACAGGCTGACTGGAGACAGCGATGCACTCACTCCGAGGGGAAGGTAGATTCATATAAATCTACCTTCTAAATGTTTATTTCTCCAAGCACCGTCACACACCACACTAACCGTGTCCTTATTCCGCGAGACAGCTGCCGCGTCCGTATTACGATGCTTACTCGACTGCGTACTAAAAGGAGGCTTTGTATTTTCAATCACCGGATTCCACGTCGCAGATAGTTTGAAACCGTCTTCCCGATTGAAATTTTTGTGCTTCTTTATTTCAATCGCTTCACGCACAACCCTTGAATAAAAGTGGCGATCTGTAGAGAGGACTTGCGTTTGATGAAATTCAATCCAGTGATTGGTGCCTGATTCAAGCAAATGTTCCGCAATCGCAGATTTTGCTGTCTGGCGATTTTTCACAGCGGCGATATGCTCCTTCACCCTTTCCGCAATGGTGCGTTTCGTTTGCCCTATATACGACCTACCGCAACTGCAGTCGATTTTGTAGACACCAGGAGTTTGTAGCGGTAATATATCTTTCGGCGAGCCCAGTACGGTGTTAACTTTTGACCCCGGTGTGAACACCGTTGGAATGGAGTACTTCTTAAGCAGGGAGCCAATTTTATCAGTCACTCCTTTCACATAGGGCAAATATGCGGGATGTCTACTCACATTCGGACTTTTACAAACTCCTGACCGCGGCTTCAATTGTCGTGACGGCATTACAAATCCGTTTCTACTAAGTACCTCCTGTACATGTTCTAACTCACGACTCAAATGCTCAGGGTCACACAGATCATACGCTCTGTTGATCAGAGATGTCATAACGGATTGTAAATGCCGGGGGTGGTGGTGTGAAGTCGCATGTAAGTATCTATCGGTGTGTGTAGGTTTTCTGTAGACACAGTGTGATAAGGACCCATCTGATCTTACTCTCACCAGGACATCCAAAAATGGCAACGATCTGTCTGTCTCCAATTCATAAGTGAATTTCATCTTGGGATGAATGGTATTAAGGTGTTCCATATATTGGTCTACGTCCTGTTCGTTTCCTTTGACAATACAAAAAATGTCATCCACGTATCGTTTCCAAAGTCTGATAGTCTTAGGGCCGAGGCGTAAAGCTTTTTCTTCAAAATGCTCCATCCAGAGATTAGCTAGTACAGGGGCTACAGGACTTCCCATTGCGACGCCATCAATCTGAAGGTAATATTGACCTTGGAATAGGAAATAGTTGCCATCTAAGCAGTTTTTTAATAAACCAATATAGTTAAAAGCCATTTCGTTGTCACATAGCTTGTCTTTAACTAGGTACAAACACTCCCCGATTGGAACGTTGGTGAAAAGGGACTCCACGTCAAAACTGACCATAACTTCACCAGGCTCCAACCTAAGGCTTTCTATAATTTGAACAAAATGACGTGAATCTTTTACATAAGACGGTGTTTTTCCCTGATATTGTTAACAAAGTGCGTCATCTAGAATCCCTACGGAAAAAACGTGCGCGAGTGGAAACATCGTTGATATTTTTAACAAAGTGTCGCGATTGGAACTTATTACCTACGTGTGTGCGTATTAAGCCCCGTTATGACGTCGCATTTTCTAGTAGGATTCTAATAAACGCGAGTGAACGGCTCCTGAGACAATTAATTAAAAACAAGCACCGTCAACTAGACAAGATACAGTGTGAATTATATGTGTTGCAATTGGATTGCAGTGTCGTTTTGTCTCGCGAGGATTATGATTTGTGTGATAGGATAACATATTTTCAGGCGTGTCGGACCTTCGAGTTATGTAGTAACGATCATGAGCGAAAGTTCTCGAAGCTGTATGACCGAGGGTACACCTCAAATACTACGTCATCCGTCGAAATAAAGAACACCGTAGTAAACCTATCAAGCGTGAATTTGTGTGATGCTGCAACCAATATTTTGGCCAAAGGCATGAATTTTGCCCTGACACCGAAGCGGATTCCATGTGAAAAAGTAATCGGATGCATGGAGGAAACTATCGTTCGTAATAAAATATCTCCTGGCGATGCTGATGCATTAAGACAAGACGTTGCAGTGATATTACGAAAATCAAAACTTCCAGCCAACAACATTACTAGGGAGGAGCGTCAAGCATTAGAAGATATCCGCCAAAATAAAGATATTTTAGTGCTTAAGGCCGATAAGGGAAACGCCACTGTAGTAATGAATAAAACGGATTACCAAGAGAAGATACACGGAATGCTAGGTGATAACACAGTGTATAAACAAGTGTCTTATAACCCCACAGCCAGAGTAACACGCAGGATCCGGACTCTTATCCAGGAGAATCAAGATCTTTTTACAGAGGACGAGTACTTAAGACTACATAGTCCCAAATCACACCAACCACCGAAGCTGTATGGACTGCCAAAGGTACACAAAGCAGGTGTACCTCTACGACCAATCGTAAGTCAGATTGCATCACCTACTTACGATCTCGCGAAACATGTTGCGTCAGTTCTGCAGCCCCTGGTGGGAAAAACACCGTCTTATGTAAAAGATTCACGTCATTTTGTTCAAATTATAGAAAGCCTTAGGTTGGAGCCTGGTGAAGTTATGGTCAGTTTTGACGTGGAGTCCCTTTTCACCAACGTTCCAATCGGGGAGTGTTTGTACCTAGTTAAAGACAAGCTATGTGACAACGAAATGGCTTTTAACTATATTGGTTTATTAAAAAACTGCTTAGATGGCAACTATTTCCTATTCCAAGGTCAATATTACCTTCAGATTGATGGCGTCGCAATGGGAAGTCCTGTAGCCCCTGTACTAGCTAATCTCTGGATGGAGCATTTTGAAGAAAAAGCTTTACGCCTCGGCCCTAAGACTATCAGACTTTGGAAACGATACGTGGATGACATTTTTTGTATTGTCAAAGGAAACGAACAGGACGTAGACCAATATATGGAACACCTTAATACCATTCATCCCAAGATGAAATTCACTTATGAATTGGAGACAGACAGATCGTTGCCATTTTTGGATGTCCTGGTGAGAGTAAGATCAGATGGGTCCTTATCACACTGTGTCTACAGAAAACCTACACACACCGATAGATACTTACATGCGACTTCACACCACCACCCCCGGCATTTACAATCCGTTATGACATCTCTGATCAACAGAGCGTATGATCTGTGTGACCCTGAGCATTTGAGTCGTGAGTTAGAACATGTACAGGAGGTACTTAGTAGAAACGGATTTGTAATGCCGTCACGACAATTGAAGCCGCGGTCAGGAGTTTGTAAAAGTCCGAATGTGAGTAGACATCCCGCATATTTGCCCTATGTGAAAGGAGTGACTGATAAAATTGGCTCCCTGCTTAAGAAGTACTCCATTCCAACGGTGTTCACACCGGGGTCAAAAGTTAACACCGTACTGGGCTCGCCGAAAGATATATTACCGCTACAAACTCCTGGTGTCTACAAAATCGACTGCAGTTGCGGTAGGTCGTATATAGGGCAAACGAAACGCACCATTGCGGAAAGGGTGAAGGAGCATATCGCCGCTGTGAAAAATCGCCAGACAGCAAAATCTGCGATTGCGGAACATTTGCTTGAATCAGGCACCAATCACTGGATTGAATTTCATCAAACGCAAGTCCTCTCTACAGATCGCCACTTTTATTCAAGGGTTGTGCGTGAAGCGATTGAAATAAAGAAGCACAAAAATTTCAATCGGGAAGACGGTTTCAAACTATCTGCGACGTGGAATCCGGTGATTGAAAATACAAAGCCTCCTTTTAGTACGCAGTCGAGTAAGCATCGTAATACGGACGCGGCAGCTGTCTCGCGGAATAAGGACACGGTTAGTGTGGTGTGTGACGGTGCTTGGAGAAATAAACATTTAGAAGGTAGATTTATATGAATCTACCTTCCCCTCGGAGTGAGTGCATCGCTGTCTCCAGTCAGCCTGTGACCATGGTCGGTGCAACCCGATCGAAACGTCAGGCAAAATAATAAGGTATGATCGCGTTTAATTCCCGTTATCGTTTCAAATAATTATGCAACGCGAAAGTTTAAAAGTAGTTATAACTATTTATATTCCCGCCGGAAAAAACAAACAAAGTTCATTGTGTATCATAAAGCATAATAAATAATAATAAACAATTGGTAAATATTTAAGACAGGACAACGTCTGGTCCGCTAGTATTGTATAAACCAAACCAAAATAAATTATATTGGTTTAATTAATATGCTGACCCTTCCTGAATACGACAATTGTCGTCAAAAGGGTACAAAGTTTTCAATCCCTTATTATATAGCAATTCAAATAATCTATGCCGATTGGTTCCAATTTGCTAAACGCCCGATTAATGATTGAACCAACATCACACCTTTAATATCCCTAAGGCGTTTTCACATTGCATAATTATTAATTCTAGTTATTAAAATCTCCGCGGAACGGAACTCAAACATTGAAGTTAAATGAGACGAAAAATATTCTTAAGCTGCGAAACGGGTTTGAG
The DNA here is from genome assembly GCA_949315895.1 of Anania crocealis. NCBI lineage: Eukaryota > Metazoa > Arthropoda > Insecta > Lepidoptera > Crambidae > Anania > Anania crocealis. Next base: position 2,007,743 of record OX438880.1, read on the forward strand.
TTTCCGCAGACGTCGCAACTTCGTATAATTACGATGAAATTAATCTTATTTAGGCGGGGTGTCACATTTACGAATTACATTTTAAAGAAGAACATTTCACGGTAACCATTGATAAAATCCGGAATGTCCAAGTTTAATTATCCCTTTATTCATAATAACGCAAACAGTCTAATAAACCTATTTTAGCTATTACACTGTTTTGTCTCGTTCTTTCTTAGCGCTGTTATCTTTTGAAAGAAAGTGACAAACCAGTGTAATAGCTAAAAATAGGTTTATAAGACTGTTTGCGTTATCTATACTTCTATACTAATATTAATAAAGCTGAAGAGTTTGTTTGTTTGAACGCGCTAATTTCGGGAAGTACTGGTTCGAATTGAAAAAATATTTTTGTGTTGGATAGTTCATTTATCGAGGAAGGCCTGAGGCTATATAAAATCACGCTGCGACCAGTAGGAACGAAGCATTAGTGAAAAATGTTGCAAAAATAATCGCGATCATAATAACAGAAATTGACGCGGACGAAGTCGCGGACAACAGCTGGTTATGAATAAAGGGGGTAAATGTTAGCAGCTAATGCCATATGTCATACCTGGCATTAGCTGCTAATAAAAATAATATCTTGTGTCATACTTACCGTAACGAAAATTTATCCGTAGGTACATATGACTGAAAGTTTTATGCTACTGAGGCAAAAGAGCACCAAATGTTCAGTAAGTGCTCATTTGGTGAGGACGTTTTACTTTCATTGATTGATAGTGTCTAGTTTATTAATTTGAATCAAAATAACGACCTATAATCATCCCACTGCTGGGCAAAGGCCTCCATCATTGAATTCAAATGAACACAGCAATTATGGGTACCTAAATTAGTAAATTAATAAAAGTGGACAACATCACATACATTGCACTGATCCCAATTTCAATAACTATTTAAAGCACTCGTATTTTGGAAACCAGAAAAAACGAAGGTACCACAAACACCCAGACCCGAGAAAAAAAAGAAAAACCAGTATTTTCTACATTGACCCGTCCGGGAATCGAACCCGGGAGCTCGGAGCAGGCGACACGTTGAAAACCGGTGTGTACGCCACTACGCCACGGAGGTCATCATAACCTACAGGCATAATAGGCCAATATCCTTAGCCACTATATTAGCAAAGGTATTGGACAGTGTGCTTAATAAACATCTAAACCAGCATGTGATTCTCAATGACGCTCAGTTCGGCTTTCGACCCGGCTTATTTACGGAGTCAGCAATATTATGCCTTAAACACACTGTCCGGTATTATACAAACAGGAATACGCCTGTATTTGCGTGCTTTCTGGACCTGTCAAAAGCTTTTGACCTGGTGTCATACAATGTTTTATGGAATAAATTAAGCAGTCATACGAGTTTACCGACTGAACTAATCAAAACATTCAAGTACTGGTATGACAACCAAACTAACCTAGTTAAATGGGCTGGGCAGTACTCAGAAGCTTTTAAGATGAAATGTGGTGTAAGACAGGGAGGGTTGTCTTCACCTACTCTTTTTAACATATATGTTAATGGGCTGATTGAGGAGCTCAATAACGCTGGGGTGGGTTGTTCGGTAGACGGCTGTTATGTTAACAACATTAGTTATGCCGATGACATGGTGTTGCTGAGCCCCTCAATCAACGGGCTTAAGATATTGCTAGCAATATGTGAAAGGTATGCTGTGGCCCATGGACTCAAGTACAATGTTACAAAAAGTGAGATCTTAGTTTTTAAATCTGGCATCAAAACTTATTCAGTGCCACCAGTAACGTTGAGTGGGCATCCTCTTAAGATTGTTACAAAATTTAAATACTTGGGTCATTGGGTCACGGACAACCTAAAGGATGATATAGACATGGAAAGGGAGCGCAGGGCGCTTTCGGTAAGGAGTAATTTGCTGTCACGGAGGTTTGCACGTTGTTCTCGCGAGGTAAAAATCACTCTTTTCAAAACATACTGCCAAACTTTATACACGTGCAACCTCTGGATCAATCACACCAAAAAGACCTTTAGTGCTCTGCGCGTCCAATATAATAATGCCTTCAGAGGGTTGTTGGGGTTGCCCTGGCACTGCAGTGCTTTAGGGATGTTCGCAGAGTGGAACACTGATGGTTTCGGAGCGGTGCTGCGCAAGCGAGTCGCTTCACTCTGGAAAAGAGTGCAGGGCAGCACCAATACTCTTCTGAAGGTTATTGCTGAGAGAATGGACAATCCTATACAAAAGTTTTGGATGTCCTTACATGTATAACTTTAAATTCTATTAATTTTTCTTTTATCTTTTTGTATTATTTTTAAGAATTGTATGTGTTATTTTATTTTTTAAGATGAGTAGTTGTAAGATAGTTGTAATTAGTTATAATATGGATTAATATCTGAAAAATAAATTTGATTTGATTTGATTTGATAATCACACGCTTGCCAATGACATCGGTGATCATACACCCAAGCAATGTTCGAAAATTCGAATCGCTTGTTGCCCGGCCCGGGGATCGAACCCACAACCCCGAGATGTTGATCCGGTGCTTAAGTCACTAGACCAACTGAGCGTCCATTTTCATCAATGTTATTAATAATAGGGGTTAAAGTATGAAATTGCCGATTATTTTCCCACTTATTATTTTGTTTATAGCTCTTAAGTATAGTCATATTATTGCGTAATTCTTTTTGTATTGTATCAAAAACTAAATAAAGTAACTGTTGACTAAAAAAAATTTGCAATACTAGTGCCTTTTACTTCAAAGGAAGTCGTTGAAAAGACCCCTTACAATGTGTCAGCTGACCTTCTTGCTTCAATTAAGTATATTTGTATTATATACTTTGATTTTCAGAAATTAAAATACTATAATGCGTAGCTTTATGACCATTTAACTTTCACCTTTAATTGCATCGAAAACGGTTCAGGTGTTTTTAAAAAAACAATAAAATTGTTAGTATAGAAAAATGACTTTTCTCGATTTCGTCCATACAAAACGGCATTTCATACTTTAACCTTTATGATTATTTTCTGAACCAAAATGGTAACCTGCTGGGATATAGTAGCATTACCCTCATCTTTATGGTTGCCTTATTAGTTTACAAAGATCTCGCAGTGCAAAAAACTCGGTCAATAGTGACCGAGTTTTTCAGCCACTTTTTAAATATTTATTTTATTTTATTTTTTTTATTATTAGGTTCATCAACAATTGTGACAGTATACATGCGGGTTTTACCAATCATAATAATGGAAACAAAACTGTACAATCACTTATAGACAAACACAACATTCACCTAGTAGGTCCAGCAAGTATCTAAGATTATACCCTTACACAAGAATCAAAAAGAATTACTAACAAAAAATAACTATATGAAAACTAATTAAATCACAACATTATTTTATTTTAAATTACGTGCATGCAATGCCAAGAGCTCCCGCCGAATTTTCGGGATCGAGCAACTTAGATCTAAGATATCATAATATTGATTATAAAGGCCGCAAAGACGTGGAACTGGTGAGTTTCTTCCGAATTTTGTTTTACGTGGAGGACGCAACAACAACTTATCAATTTTGTGACGTGGATAACGATGAGGTACTTTAATATTTATACTATGAAGTAGTTGTGGGCAGTTAAATTTATCATTTAGGAGTTTCTGTAAGAAAATGACATCGAGTATGTCTCTTCGCTTTTCGAGATTTATCATTTTGAACATATTTAGTCTGTCTTCGTACGATTGCACCCTTTTAGATCTACCCTGACTAAAAGCTAAGTGCCACATAAACCTCTTTTGCACCCTCTCTATTCTCAACATATGAGTCGCGTAGTGTGGCCGCCAGATTGTTGATCCATACTCAAGAATACTCCTTACCAAACAGTTGTATAATGTGATTTTAGTAATCGAATTACGAAAGGCTTTGATATTGCGAACAACGAATCCAAGGGTCTTTGATGCCTTACTAATGATGTTGTTGATGTGTGGGATGAAGGTAAGCTTTTTGTCTAATAGAACACCCAAATCTCGAGCTACTTCTACCTCATTTAATTCCGAGCCTTCAATCTTGTAAACGTACGTTAAAACGTTAGTGACGCTGCGGTTAAAATTCATGTGTATGCATTTCTCAGGGTTAAGTTGCATTCCGTTAATTTTGCACCATTTCACCAAATTATCGAGATCGCGTTGTAAGGCTTCCGCGTCAGTCATAGTGCCAACAGTTTTTAAGATTTTTAAATCATCAGCGTACATGAAAGGGATGGACTCCTTGATATATTCTGGGATATCATTTACGTAGATATTAAATAATACAGGGCCTAGGTGTGAACCCTGTGGAACACCAGAGTTTATAGGGTAAATAGATGATTCATACCCATTCAACACTACAAAGAAACTCCTACCTGTAAGATAAGACCTGAGCCAGTTCAACAAGGGACCGGCGAAACCATAGCTAGCTAGCTTTGAAATAAGGATGTTGTGGGGAACCTTATCGAAAGCCTTACTGAAATCCGTATAGATTACATGAGTCTGTTGTCCTGCGTCCAAAGCTTCACAAACTTTTTCTGTAAATAATGCCAAATTAGTAATTGTTGACCTAGCGCGAACGAAACCATGTTGGCAAACTGTCATGTACTTCTCAAAGTGCGTTTAAACTGCAGAACAAACGGCTGATTCCAATATTTTACCGAAAGCACTAAGGATAGAAATGGGCCTATAATTTTTTACGTGTGTTTTGTCATCGTTCTTGTGGACAGGTACAACCTTTGCAACCTTCCACTGTTCTGGAAATATACCTGTACTTAACGATGTGTTAAATATCAACAGAAGTGGCGTCACCAAACTTCTGGCACACAGTCTGATAAAGATCGGCGGTATGCCATCGGGACCAGGCCCCTTGTTAACATTCAATGAGCGCAAAACACGGTAGAGTTCGGTATGACCCAACTGAAATAATGAAAAATTGTCAGAAAAGTTGTCAAGTTTCGGGGATGGATTAATTTCTACTATGTCTAAATCCTTTTGGTTGTTGACTGAAAAGAAATATGAAGCAAAAATGTTACAAATTTCAACACAGTTGTCAGAACTGTTATGTCCATCTTTAATTACAGGAGGATAACCGCTACGACCGCTCCTTTTTGTCTTAATATAGGACCAGAATGATTTAGGGTCCTTTAAAATGTTGGTTTCAATGCGACCAATGTACTGACTGTAACATTCCAGTGCATGCGTCTTACACCGTTTCTTTAAGACTTTTAACTCAATAGCATCCATTGGATTTTTATATTTGTTAAACCGTTTCCTTATTCTTTCTTTTTCTCCTAATTGCTTAATTAAGCTGCTCGTGTACCATAAAGGATATTTATTATCAGCAATTAGGCGACTTGGCACGTTATCCCTGATAGTGTCCTTGATAATGTTCATAAAACATGCCACCATATCGTTGACATCCTCACATTTGGAATATACTGAAAGCCAGTTTACCCTCTGTAATGATTCATTAATTGAATCATAGTTCGCTTTCTTGAAATTAAGTTTCTTAGCTTTTGGGTTTATATTAAGGCACTTCGCCTTACCTAGTGGTAACACGATCGTAAGAGGAGGATGCAGGGGATCAGTTTTACTCAACGCGTCTCCCGCAATTGAAAGTTTAGCCACACTTACATCAGTAAACACCAAATCCAACACTTTATTACCAGAATTAAGCACGTTATTTAACTGAATAAAATTATTTAAGAAGTAAAAATCAATTAAATGCTGAGCTATGCCTGAAAATGTAGTTAAGGGGGATTTATCAACCAAGTTCCAGTCGATGCCACTTGGTTGATAAATATTGGTAGAGAAAAAAGCTTCTTCCTCCCGTTCTCAGACATAAGAAGGGAATTACATATCATCATCATCATCATTATTATTAGCCTATCGCAGTCTACTGCTGGACATAGGCCTTTCCAGTTGCACGCCACTTAGGTCGATCCTCTGCTTCTCGCATCCAGCTCCTGCTAGCCATCTTGTGCAAATCATCACTTCACCTGGCCTGAGGGCGTCCTACACTACGTTTGAATTATTCAATAGTTTTGTTGCGAAACCACAGGGCTCCACAGTTTACAAGTAACCAAACTATAATCAAATCAGTCATCATTCAATCATCTCAGGACCTCAATCAGGTTTGCCACACTTACTTAATCACCACCACCGAAGCGTTGCCGCATCTTAGAATTGAGTACTTCTCGAGCCGATAGCGCGAAGTTCTTAGTTCCTCCACTACAAACTCAAACTGAAATTACTTAAGCAATCATATTGACTCAAGCATCTTCGCGTTCCCTTTGCAACAGAAACCGGAGATTGTGTACAGAGCGTTAGCTTGTCTGTTTGTCTGTACTCTTTGCAATCGATATCTCTGGAACACAACAGCTGTGCAGTAAGGGTTGGTACACACTAAAATACTATAGCACTTTAAAAATCGCTGAAAACTTGCATTGTGATTGTCTATGGCTGTTACGACTAATGCTGAGCGGGCTACTTTTTAAACTTTTATTGATTGTGTCAAATAAATATTTTCTTCTTTTTTTCCTGCAGTTGGATGTTTAAAGTTCGTTACTTTACTTTCTTTTTTACATATTTAAGGGGAGTCCTATACCAGAAACGTGGTTTTCTTGCAGTTATTATTTGGCGGCAGTAGGTAAACGCCAGAAATATACACAATAATAATAAATTGTAATTAATTTCAAAAACATGTATATAAAAAATTTAAAAATAAAGGTAATGTATTTTTATGATAATGATAATTATCAGTTATAAAAACTCTAAAGTCCAAGATAAAGATATGTAGTGTTAAAAAAGTTGCTTAAATTACATTTTCCACATTAAGTTATAATTAAATAATGATCCCGTTTGTGAACTAACCCTTACTATCAACAGTGGTTTTTTTGTCCGTTCCACCAGCGTTAAATTATTTTTGGTTTGAATCCTAAGATATGTCTTCAGATGCTGATTCATTCGCGTGTCTCGCATTTCTGGGAGTTTGGCGACCTGAGAATAATTCAACTGAAATAAACTAAAAAGATTAATGAAGTGCGCAGACAATTGATGCGCGAAGAAAAATATGTTTTAAGTTGTTGTCATTTATTAAAAACTATGTTGCAGTCTTTCATACTCTTGTTATTTTTGACTAACTATATCTATTTTTTTAAATATTTTAATTTAAAGTTGTAAGCGACGGTTCATACAAAAACATTTAAAACAATTTTTAGCGAACAAAATCTAGTGTTTTTAACCAAATCAGATTTTATCTCATTGCAGATATTAGATTTAAGAAAAAAAATTTTAGAACATAATATATTTTCTTGCTCTATTATGTAACGCATTATTATCTATTGATTTCACAAGGAACGCAAATAAAAAGTTTAGCACCTATTTTAATTTATATGTACATAAGGTTTACTTATATTAATGACAGCCTTGTATAAAAATAAAAATTAAAAATGTGTGACGAAAAATAATAAAACAGACTAAAAATTCTGTAAATTATGAGTATGTGCCAATCAAGCAATCAACGTAAAAAAAAAATCATAACTATTTTGCTAAGACATACCTACTTTACTATGACCCAAAAACAAACAACATTATATAAATAGTAAACGAACCGTGTCGTTCACCAAAATAGCCGATTTCACAAAGTCATCGCTACCCAGCTGTCAGTTCCTGTGACAGCACGTCAATGTCACCTGTCACACGTTAATAAGGCCCCAAATAGGAACCGTGTGTTAAAAATAAGATGGTGTTTGTCCACTGCGTGTAAACTATTTAAACTCTTTGCTATTTTACTCGTTAGCCAAAAAAGAGGACAAGCAGACTCGTCAAATACGAACTTTTGCAATAGAAACATCCCTTTTCTGACGTCACACAGCCCAAAAAACGTTTTTGTTTAACTCAATGGTTCAGTAGAATGCTATATGGCATACAAAATGAAACAGTATTATAACATCACTTTAGTAAAAGTATTTGTGTTATTTTGTATCTGAGAAAATGACTTGAATCCTAGTAATTGTCTGGTGTAAAGATTCAAAAGCCTCTTTTTACAGGCCTCGGGCGTGATTTGTTTTTACAAAAACACAACTAACTATGATCCTATTTCAGACTCAATCAAATTTCGGAAATAACGTTTGCCAAATTATCGCGACTGGGAATCAAACGCTTACATTGTTGGTGGAGCACCTTATAAAAACACAACCGGATTAGAAACAAACGATTTTGTGTGAAGTTTTGAGCACTTTACAGCATTTAAGGTCAAAGGTCCAATAAACCCTAGTAAATGTGTGCCAGTGCAAGGTAGACTAAACTCCAGTAACTGATCCTTAAGCTTATCATTATACCTATTTGTATCCTGAAGGAAACAGTAAAAATACATTCCTACTGCTTATGATAAAAACAAAAAATCACACATGGCTGACAAATAGTTCGGGTGACTCAACAATGTCTAGACACGACAATAAAATAGATTTGATCACCCGTAGACTGTAGCTGAAGTCATGATTGAGTTTTTATTACTTTATTCAACCAATTCTTGAATGACATTGTAGAAAAATCGGTGTTATTTTATAAAACACTGCAGAATCACAAACCCTTCTATATAAATACTAGCGAATTCGATGATGGTTGAATAAATGACAGGTCATTTGATATCGCACGGCGTGGGGTGGTCTTATCACTTAGTTATATATGAATATAAAATAGTTTATTTATGCCCAATTTTCTGACCTACCGAATATTACAATAAAAAAATTTTGGTTAAAAAACGCAGTAACCCGAGAACTTTATATATATTCTTTATTTGATATTTTTTAGCAACTTAATTGCACTTATAATATCAGTATATAAACTTGAAAAATTTTGTCTCAGGCGGGACAATATATATATCACATAATATATATATTATTATTATTACATTAGATTGATGGCAGGGTGCGTAAACCGAAAAAAAATTAGTTTATTTATTTTACGTTGGTCTAGTGGTTTGAGTACCGGGCCAACATTTTGGATCCTGGGCTCAACCCCCGGGTCGGGCAGCAAAATTTTCGAATATTCGAACATTAAAATTATCTTTCTCGTAACTTGCTATTTAGTTGCTTCAAAAACAATTTTATTTATTTTATTTAAGTACACTACTTTCTTTAAACTAGTAAGGAATTTGTTCTTATACATTTGCTAACAAAGGTAACAGTTTTAATACCAAACTGAAGTCTTTGCCCATAGCAGTATCCGTTTCCCGAAATCAACCCGTCATGGTCCGGATGTTTACCCTCGGCACGTGGGGGCCCGAAATACCCGCGAGTCGCATCGGGTTATAACGATGCGCGGGCGACGCCAGAAAACCCTTGCGGCTTGCATGAGATAGGTTTTCGCGATGAGATCCGAAGATACACACTGAAATTGTTCAATCACTGAAAAAGCAATCATATTTTAAACTAGCTGTTGCCCGCGATTTATATAGGAGATTTTATTCGAATTAGTTTTGTACTGTTTTTCTTATCGAGTATTATTTTGACAAAAAGCAATCAGAATAACTGTAGACAGGATGAGACAAAAAAAATTTGGTTTAGCTTATTCACTAAATTAAAAACTTATTGATAATTTATTTAGTTACTTGTAACCTTCTTATGTTTACTTAGATCCTTATAGTTTTTTTAGATAAAGATCCTATTTTGTAACCCTTTTTACTGGGTAATTTTTGTTTACCCAATTTAAAAAGGAATAAATAGAATTATATGAATAGGTACATTATCAAAACAAAACACATCAAATACACCTTATGCGTTGAGAAACTGATTTTCTTTTCTTTTTTTTGTCGTTTGCAAAAATACTTTTGTCGGTTCTTATCTTGGTGGTCTAACTGGTAAAGCGCCGCGCCTGGTATGCATGGAGGAGATGCGGGTTCGAGTCCATCCTGAGATATTATTTTTTTAAGTTTAAATACTGCTATTATAAATGCAATTAAGTTGCTAAAATATCATTATTATAAGTGCCCTTGGAATTTCATCAAAATTATTCGTATGGTAGCGGCCTGTTATAAAATATCACCGCCCCTTCTCGTTCTAGCTTAAAATCGTAACTAACAGTACGTAGCTACGAAGTTTTACATTTTTGCGCATAAGGTCAGCGTTCCAAATCGATGGAATGCTGAAATATTTCCAGACCTATCGTAGAATGCCATACCCTCTGCATCCGGCGCTGTAGTATTTTGGTATTAGAATCTCGCGGGGACAGTTTGGATTCGATCCAGTCGCGAGCGCAACTCATGAACGCGCTAACGTTACCGTTATAATAATATCGCGACCGCTTTTTTACCGGTATTCAAAAAAACAATACAAAAAAATTATACCCTAGAGGTGTTACTAAGTTGTGTGTGGTAATAGTAAATTTTTCGAGTGTTTTTGTTTTGTGTAAAAATGTGATTATTAGATTGATAGTGTTATGATAGTGTTAATAAGAATTAAGACACAAAAAATGACTATAATAAAGATATAAAAACATGCGATGAGTCACTAACTATGAAAGAAAACAAACAGTTAAACTCCAAACTATTTTGAGATCGCGCGCGCATAAAATGAACCAATAAACAAGATGGCCGCCAACCGGCACGCGCCTCCGTTTATAAATCACAAAATGTTTATTTGTGTTGCCATCTCGCTCTTACTGCCGATGGCTAATGAAGGCGCGCCGGGATTGGTCGGCGATGCGCGAAGTTACACGAGCGATGACGGAAAGAGGTTGACGAGGGAGTACCATTTGAGGCAGGGCGCGTTGAGAGGGTTAATAGTAAGGCCGAGTCGCCATTATGATTTGCAGCCGGTGGAAATGTTTTTGGGAATACCGTATGCAGCGCCACCTACAGGCAGCTTGAGATTTATGCCACCAGGTATGATCACACTTAAAACTTCATACATGATAATGTGGTTAGCGTAGTGGTTCGTTGTTCCGCCAACTACGCGGTTCGATTCCCAGGCGGGTCAATTAAGGAAACATCTTTTCTAAACAGCCCGCTAAACAGTTAAAAACATTTTTGTTCTTGCTCTATTTCTGCAAAAAAAAATCAGAGACGCGTATCTCAAGCATTTAACAGTGATGCCATCTACGGTTGACACTACGTTTGCAATGGTTCGAACTGAAGCCTAACTCAGCTACACAATGTCAGTATTTTCGAATCCATCTGTCTCTACCACTCATACCGATGTCTTAGAGTATCTGAAAGAGTCAGATATATCCGTAAAATATGAGCTTTGTGTTGCGTAGTAAAGCCTCAAGTCCGTGATGTGTTTTACTCGAGCAAACTTTGTAGGTAGGTAGATTGACTTTTGTACCTATCTATCTTTTGTGACAACATACTTACTATACACACACCCACTTCTAGGTTTTCTTTACAAATTTCACTACTTGAATAGCGGTTCTAAAAACTAATGTGAAGAAACCTTCACATTTAGATAACGTTGGATATGTTGCTAAAATCTAAAAAAAAATGACTGAATTTGTAAAAGAATTGAGAATGAGTGAATTTGTAAAAGAATTGAGAATCAAGCTATCTAATAAAATCGAAACAAACTTTAAAATTACGACAAGATAAACTCACGTTTTATAAGCAGAGTGAAGAAGCCGCAGTTGTGGTGGCAGTACAAGACATTTTAGAACACAGCGACTCAAACACAAAAATATAAAAGTTAAGTTGTATTGCTGCTTCATCCACTGCTGTTCAGAGTACAAATAACTGATAATCACAAAAATAAGATAGTCCTTGGATAGTCCTCTTCTTTATTTTGGCACATTTGGTACGAATGACAGAAATACTACTGTTGCTAGGCAACTAGAAGACATCACGCTGACAAACTTTCATGTATGGAATGGGGGCTATCGCTAGTGAATTTGCCACTAGAGGCACTTGTGTCGCGTGAGGTCCAATATCACTTTTCGCTAGTTTTAGCTGGATTTGTTGCATAAATTATAATTTCTTTAATTTACTTGCTAGAAAGTGATCTCCTTTGTAAAATATCGCAAATATGGATTATTTGGCGATTAATGTGAACGCTTTGAAAGCGGAATTAAGAAAAAGTGCAAAAATAGGCGGCCTCAAGAGCAACTATTTCAGAAGTTAGTATATTGATATCAAGATAGTTATTTATAAATAATAAACCATAATTAGATTTAAGATATAACACTTTGTTTCGGCGCCGATCGCCTTTGACAGCTATACCTCCGGACCTCAGTCTACAGTGGCGCCAACTGGTGAGCAAAGAAACGGTAGTCCCCATTAAGTTTGAATTTTGAAAAACTTAAATGTTGATCAAAAAAATTATTCATATAATCTTAATATATTATAAGAAAGTCGTGTTAGTTACACCACTTATAAGTCGAGAACGGCTGGACAGACTGTTATGATTTTGGTGTTTTGGATTTGTCTTCGTCGGGAATAGGATAATAAGTATTTAAAAAAATATTTATAATCTTAATACTTTTTTCCAATCACGCCTTAATTGATGACAATGACATTGAGGACGTTAAAATCAATACTACTGAGGCGATACGAAGTTATACTTTATAAAACAGTAGTTTTCATAATGTCTAGGGCCTCATTACAAGTCATAAAAAAGAAGAAACTAACGTTGAGATGAAAAGTCAGCTAGGATTACCAATATTACCATTTTCTCTGAATATTATTGAAATTTTTAAGAGCTAAAGGCTTTATAACTACTGTTTAACATAAAACTGTATAATATCTCCTGAAATGAATTCTATCTGACTTTAAAAAAGGAAACTAGTCTGAGTAAAGCCACGTCTCCTATTGTAGCGGGGTGCATAAGCCATAAGTCAGAGCGGACGCGTTTATTAATGTAAAATCATAATTATTCCATTCGATTCTTACATCTAAACAATAGCCTTGGGGAAAAGTAATAATAATAAACAATTGTTTTACTTAACTACAAGTTATTATAAAAAAGCCAAATTATTTAGGTTTAGCCCAACAGTAAAAGGTTTTTAGGTAAAGACCTAAAAACCTTTTACTGTTGGGCTGCTATGTTGAGTGTTAAATTATTTACCGTTATCGCCAAATTAAGAAAATCGAGGAGCAAATATGATGCAGCCGTTTTCACCTTACAGTATTCTTCAATCATTTCTTACGCTGTATTTTGTGCTGGAATCACACATCACTAAGACGTCCACTCAACCAGTGCTAACTTCAAATTATTGTCAATACCCAGATGGTAACTCCAGCTTATCACAATAATACTACACATACAGAGATCATTTTTATAACATTTGTATTATATTATCTGTGACTTGGCCATCAAGTTTTATAGTATGGAGTAGACATCCTCTAAGCAAGAAGTATTGAATCCGATTACCACAACGCACTTGCCGCTGCCAAAAAGACCGTGGCCTTAGGTATTGCACTTTCTTTTATGAAGTACTCCATCATAATTTGAAGAAAATCATTCATCGTTCGGTATTATGATAATTTTAAGGGAAGCTGTATTATACTTAAGCAGCATTTAACCTTGAAAAAAATATGTCTTAGGCGGGGCTCGAATGCATCTCCATGCATACCGAGCGCGTTGCGTTTCCAATTAAGCCGCCGAGACTCTACGTCACAGCGCCAATTTTTTAAGAACATTCTTATCGCTGTAATCCACCGTATAATCATCAAATGTTAGGAGGATGTGTGCATGGAGATGCGTGTTCGAGTCCCGCCTGAGACATCATTTTTCAAGTTAACTGATATTATAATTGCAATTATATTGCTAAAATATCATGATAAATCATGGTTTGTCATCCTTCCAGTAAGCGCGCCCCCATGGCCTGGAGTCAAGATGGCTACGCACTTCGGCCCGGTCTGCCCACAGGCGCTCCCCTCCATCAAAAAGGGGGACCCGCCGACATGGGAACGGCAGCACTACATGTCGAAACTGAAGACCTTCCTCAAAAACGAGTCCGAAGATTGCTTGTATCTGAACATCTACGTTCCTTACAGAGGTAAGTAAAACAGAATTATTATGGTAAAAAGGTGCGATTAACTTTCCTGATCAGATAAATCTAGTGCAGATGAGATGATGTTCCATTTTAACATTTAGTATTTAAATTTTTATGTGTTTATCATCACAGTCACACAGTAACAGCCTATAATCATCCCACTGCAGGGAGAAGGCCTCCATCATTGAATTCAAGTTACCACAGCAATGATGGGTGTACTGGCATAATCACCACGCTTTCCAAATGCGGGCTGGTGATCACAAACCCGAGCAACGTTCAAAAATTCGATACTTTTTTGTTGCCCGACCCGGGATTCGAACCTGGGACCCCGAGATCTTGGTCCGGTATTTAAACCACTAGACCAGTTTATCGTGTTTTTTTTAAATTGTATTGAGGTACGAATTGAAGGTAATTATTTAAAAATAAACTTGTTTTTACTTTAACTCTGTATTTGTACAGTCAGCTGGTATGTAAACAGATCTGACTAATGTTGACTCATAATACAGTAAGTTGGTAAAAACGAAAAGTGTTTACATAATTTTCAGCTAACTATACGAAGTTCTAAGTATATTAACAAAAAGTAAATGAAAAAAATACGACTTGCAAAGAAAAAAGAGAAATATTAGGGGTTAAAGTATGAAATTGCCGTTTTGTATGGATGAAATCGAGAAAAGTCATTTTTCCATACTAACAATTTTTTAGTTTTTTAAAAATGCCTGGACCGTTTTCGATGCAATTATAGGTGAAAGTTAGATGGTTATAAAGCTACTCATTATAGTATATACATTTCTGAAAATCAAAGTATATAATACAAATATACTTAATTGAAGCAAGAAGGTTAGCTGACACATTGTAAGGGGTCTTTTCAACGACTTCCTTTGAAGTAATAGGCAATAGTATTGCATTTTTTTTTTAGTCAAAAGTTACTTAACTTAGTTTTTGATATAATACAAAAAGAATTACGCAATAATATGACTATACTTAAGAGCTATAAACACAATAAAAAGTGGGAAAATAATCGGCAATTTCATACTTTAACCCCTATTACTCGTACATTAATCATCTAGCCTCGAACCGGGGTCTTTTGGTTTCAGGATTTAACCAGAGCTAGTTTACATAACCTTGTAGATCAAGGCTAGATTTGCCTTAGTATTTTATTGATATAGTACATACAACGTTTTGACTATCGGTAAAGTAAATAGAGAGTAAGACATAGAAAAATTGGTCGGATATATTATAATAAAGCACCAAAAATGGCAATTACCAACTCAATTGCATGAAATTGTTAATTTTATTACCAACACGATACCACAAAATGGTTCCATCTTACATCCCAGATCAAATGAGCGATTACAGACTATTTTCGAAACAGTATGAGGCCCCTAAAACCCATTTTCCACTGTAAATAAACGTCAATCAACGACTGAAAACTCTTAAAATAAACGAAAAGCCCGTTTGGAAGGTGTAAAAAAATAAAATGGTAATCGCGTGAAAACATCACGAAAGAACCGAATTCATAATGGAATGTCCATATCATTTGTATTGGTTTCAGAAAACTGTGTTGTTTTCAATTTACTTTTATACCGACGGAAAAAATAAGAGGTTATGGATTTGACTCATATTTTAAATGTAAACAGATAACTTTTTCCAGATTAACCGATTTCGATGTTTTTTTTTCATGACATTATGGCATAATCGTTGAAACAGAATTTAGTAGGATGATAGTGGGGGTTAACGATCGCTTTTTTTTTATTAATAATGTGCTTGCTCTTGACTACATACTTAACTATACGGTTAAGAAGAAGCCTAAGATGGAGCGAGCTTACCCAGAGGTACTGGTTCTCCCACACACCAGCGGAACACAGAAAAACTGTTTGGCGCTGGACTCCGGCAGAAGGGTGGTAGGATCCAGGCAGCCTCTTACGAAGCCTACCACCGCAGAGGGATCTGTTAGCCGTCATCATTGGTTAGAAAACCAATAATGCCGTTGCCTAAGGTGGACCACTAGGAGGTAGATCCCACCACCCTTTGTCTATTAAAGAGATAGATAGATGATTATGACAGTACTTATTTAACCGCTTTTCATTCTGGTATTCTTTCGTAATGTATATTATTGCTAAAATAGGCCGCTTTTGGCGTTAGCGACAACTTCTTCTTTGTAAACAACTAAATGAAAAGTTGACTGTGATTCAATAAATACTAGAGGTAATTTGTTGAAATTATACTCTACTAGTTTGTTTAGAATAGATTTTGTTATCAATTGGGGCAGCACTTAGCTCTAGTGATCCTCTTAATTTGATTCAATTTTTTAGATTACTCTTGCAACTTTATTACTTAAAAAATAATTAGAAACAGTACCGACTATTATTATTACACGCATAGGTAGATGCATAATACATTTACAATAAACCTTTGTGATAGAGTGGCATACACTCCGGTTTTCAACGTGTCGCCATCACCGTGGACCCGCGATCGATTCCAGGACGGATCAATGTAGAAAAATTTGTGTATTGCTGATAAATAATAAATAAATAAATATTTAAGACATGCCTCACTGGGCCACACTGAGCCATCTAGTCCCAAATTAAGGTACTATTAAGTACCCTGTCGTATGGGGTACTAGACAACCGATAAACTTACTTATATACTTTTTTTTTTGTAAATATATACTTATAATACATAGAAAACACCCAGACCAGTACAAACAGACATGTTCATGCACACAAATATTTGTACTGTGCGGGGATCGAACCCGCGACCCATGGCTCAGAAGCAGCTTTAACTACCGCTGATCCAAATGGTCGTCGTCTGATAGTTGTTGTATCGTCATTGCTTTTGATATCCACAAGAAACAAGTGTTTTTATTAGATACTTGTAGCAAGTGCTTTAACCAATTTAATATTTTCAATCAATATTTTCCAAAGGAGATGTCCCGTTACAAGCCCCGACATTGTACAGTATTCTAAAAAATCAAGAAAAATCCACTGAATTTGGGAAAAATACAAATACCTGCATTTAACGTATAATTTCGCGGTTCAAAAATAAATACAATCTAATAAATATTCCTTTCAATTAGGCATACAAAATGACGTTTGAAGAAAAAAAAACATAGATTCTAAATGTCAGTAGCTGTCAGATTTTATTTGTTAATTTGACATAACAGTTATTTTCATGTTTTTTCCACTCGTCCTATTCTCACTTGAAAAGCTAATATTGTTTAATCAAACATATCCTTTAGGCATTACATAGGTTAAAACTCTTTATTTTGTTTGTTGTTATTACAACAAGCACAAGTAAGCAAACAATATCACTTGTTCGAATCGAGATAAGCATTTTGAAATTGTCAAAACTACAGATGCCTTTAAAGTGTCATCTTCCGCCATGATAGTATTTGTTGTTGAGTATTGCTATTCTTATAATTTTCATATAATGATAACAAATTGTTGCAGGTATATTGCCCTATTTTTTGGCAATGTGTACAGGTTCTGGGCCTGGCCTCCATACATTTGGGACATCACCTTTAAAAAAATACAACCTATTTTGTAGTACGAAAAGCTCTTTATTATCACGGTCAAAGAATCGAAGCCGCTATACTCTTTCGTCCGAAGAAACACTTACACATCTGTGACACTCCGTTTTGTTAACCTATTATCGTGAATTCCTTTTCAACGATCAGCTAAATAGAACTGCTATTTATAACTGAACCTTTGAGCCGATAGAAATAAGACTCATTTTACATTAGTTTCAATGCCAACTGTTTCACATACACTATTTATAAATAGTTAAGAATTTGGATTCTCGTACAGGACGGAAGTTCTTTTAATAGACACTGATGGCGCCAGCAGTATAACTAATTGTGTCACTTTGACACGACGATGGTTCGCTTTGAAGTTTGGCATCATTAGGATGTCGGTCAGTTTGTTGAATTAATATTTTTAGCTTACTATCGAAAAGTATTGGAATTTAATATATATATATATATATATATATATATATATATATATATATATATATATATATATATATATATATATATATATATATATATATATATATAAGAAAGTCGTGTTAGTAACACCACTTGTAAGTTGACAATGGCTGAAACGATTTTTGTTGGATTTGTCTTGGTCAGGAATAGTGTTAAAAACATTGGAAAGTTATTTTAAAATAACTAATTCAGAAACTTTATTTCTTCATACAAATGTCCTACCTCGCCATATTTGACAATAATGACATTTAAGACGTCAAAATTAATATAGATGATATTAAATCTATGTCAAAATCAAATACTATTCTAAGGCAATACGAAGTTCGCGGGGTCCGCTAGTAGTAGATATAATATACTCTATGTTACGCATTGGCTTACCCGACCACGGACTCATTATAAGTAGACGCGCATTGCAAGAGTATTCCCCTCTGTCAGGCATACGAGCATAATGTTCCACCATATTTTTTAAAAGTACGTCAACGATTGCCAACACCCATACATTATTGACTAAATTAATCATTTAATAACAAATAAGTAGTTACATAATGTTTTTAACATACCTACATTAATTAAACATCCTCTTTTTGAAATGTTGGCAACTTAAACATAAACTTCATCTCCACAATCATCAAAGGCCTATATCAATCAACTGCTGAAAACAGGCTTTACAAACAATTATGTTATGGCCATAAAAGGCCACGCTTGGCAGGCATTGTAGTATTGTATCGAAATCAAGTTTTTGGTGGGATCTACCTCCTAGTGGTCCACCCTGGGCAACGACATCTTTGGTTTTCTAACCTATGACGGCCAACAGATCCCTCTGCGGTGGAAGACTTCGTAAGAGGCTGCCTGGATGCTATCACCCTCCTGCCGGAGTCCAGCGCCAAACAGTTTTTCTGTGTTCCGCTGGTGTGTGGGAGAACCAGTGCCACTTTCTGGGTGAGCTCACTCCATCTTAGGCTTCTTCTTCTTAACTGTAGAGTTAAGTATGTAGTCAAGAGCAAACCCATTGATAATAAAAAAAAAGTAGAGAGAAAACGCTGTTGTCTATCTTCTTCTGGCAGCACTCCTTGAGACGCCTCTTACGACACTCATTGGAAGAGAAAGTGTACCTAATGCTATTATTTTAAGTATCGATACCAAACTGCTGAAACTTCAAACACTTCTACACAACAGATCATAAAAACGTATGTTCTGCAGCTGAAACAAAAGCTCTACATTGTAATACATGGTTCAACGAAAATCAAGTGAATTTTTCAAGTAATTTCCCCACAAACAAAGCGTGGAACAAAGAAGTCGAAGTAAACAATAGGGGGTAGACGGGCAATGCAAGGGTTTGGACGCTATTGTTCTACTTTCTAGAGATCGTTTGGCGAATTATAATAAGATTGTTACGTTTTGCATTGATCATCATCATTACCAGGAAATTACAGTCCAGTGCTCGACAAAGGCCTCTTCATAAAAAGGATATTGCCATAATTTCCACGCTTAACTTGTGATCCTTCAGTCAGCGTCTTACGACACTCATAAAAAAATATCAGGCGAAATTGTTTTTTTTTTAAACCAGCACATGGTTTTAAAAAGTTAAAATTATAAGTTTGATTGAATGAGCAGTCTACAGTCTTACTGTTTAGGATAAGTTTTTCTGAGGAAACAGGGTAATCCATACTAAAAACAGGGTAATCCATAGAAATGCCAAAATGTGTAGATTCGTGTGTCTGTCCCTCGGTCACTTATCTATTTTAAACCGCTGAACTGATTTGGATAAAATTAGGCACAATGATAGTTTAAATTCCAAGAAAAGCTAATCGTATAAGTTATCATTTTAGAAATCTGCTTGATTTATGGGACAAGTTAATGCACAATGATGGTTTGAATTCCAAGAAAAGCTATAAGTTATCATACTGGAAATCTATTTGATTTCTGGGACAAGTTAAGGAGCACCTACCACAACCCAGACGACAAACACCCAGACGACAAACACCCAGATGACAAACATCCAGACCCTAGAAATTGTAGATTTTTTTTTCTTTACTGTCCTTCACTCACTTTGAAAACCACGCAGGTCGCCACTATAGACCGATTTCTTTATTATCGGCCAAAGCCAAGCATGACGGTTGACAAATTCTGCATTCAGGGTGACCTATGTTACTATGAACAGAACAGAACCCAGAATGTTTTCGTATCTCACCCACACTTGACAGGTTTCACCTTTTATTGTCTGGAACATTCTTTAATTACCTAACGAAACGTGAAGTTAGAGTTAACTGAATTCAAATTTGAAAGGGTCGCTTGACGTTGCGTTCTTTTGATAGGGTTAAATTAAACTAGACTTTAATTCAGTTAACTAGTAATTAGAGGCTGCCGTGAGCGGAAAATGGATTTGAGTAACTCTAGAAATGGTTGTGACAATTATTTTTTAACTAGATATCTCGGCTTTGTATGGCTTAACTTAATGAAGGTAATACAAGCATAGACTTCCCTTGCATTCTCATGGACGACTCGTTGTGACTAGAGTGTGTCAGTCGTCACATTAACCGCTATTGTCACGGCTTTTTGACATCTTTTTAATATAATATTAATATAATATAATGTGTTTTATTATCACCACAAACAAGTAATACAAAGAATAGATAAGAATTTAAAATAGGCATTACAAAATTTAAGAATACAGCTTAAAAATATGCTGACAAAAAACTTGTTTGTGGAGACTGGTGACCTATGTTAGATAAAATGTATTTTATCCGTGTTACAGACCACCAGGCCCCACCCCTAGGCACACGCAGAGTAAAAACTGTTTACGATACAATCAAGATTGTATCGTAAACTGTTTTTCAATTCGTGTTTGGTAGCCATGCGGCGCTAGTATCGATCAGCGTAAAGAGAGTACCAATCGTGCGTTCATTGGTGTGGCAGCAGATGCAACCAAAGCTATCATAACATTTACGCCATTGATTTATATGTTAACACTAGATTAGTAGTAACGGCCCCAAAGCGTTGCCACTGGGCATATGGCCACAGCCATATGCGTAGCTATCGTCAGTTCAGTACTTTGTGTGACGCCAACCGAGTTACGTGCAACAAAATTTTCTCCAAAATGGTTAAATGCGTAATGAAAAAGTGAGATTCAAGATCACAAAAACACAATAAATTATCCGGAATTACTTTCCACACGTAAGTTTTTGTTTCTGTGTTGAAATCAACGTAAAAATTAAATAAAATGTAAAATTTTGTAAATTGGGTCCAGTGTTACCACTAAAAACTTAGTTTTAGTTTCCCACATTTATGAGAGAATTTGTAATTTATAGAACAAGTTATTTTAATTACTTTTTATATAATAATAACGTTTCAGGTTGCCTAAAGATGCAATATCATCGGTAAATCGGTGCAGCAATAAATCTGTGCAGCCGTTTAGGAGGAGTTCAGTGACATACACACGTACAGTAGAATTATATTATAAAGAATGGGCTTTATTATCCCAGGGCCTAGGGATTTTATTTAAATCTATATAAAATTTTTAAATCTCTACTGTTCCATTATCATATAATATTATATATTATAGATAAATAAAAACATTTAAAAAAACATTATTAATAATTTTATCACTTCTAATCTCCTAATTCATCAAATAGGAAAACTTGAGTAAAGTATTTTAAAATAAATTTAATTTCATGTATTTAACGTCTAATTATGGCTTGAAAAAATTGGGTAAAATTTTTCACAGGTAGGCAAACCCATCCCGCCATTGCATGTTAATATTGCGGTCTTTGTCTAATTCACGCAACGGTATTGTTCTTGCGACTTGCGTAAGTGAGACAGATATATGTTTACTTTTAAATGTTTAGTAGTTTCAAAGCTACGTCGTCGCGTTTGAATAGTGGTTACACTTTTTTTGACGCATTATAATGAGATTGCATCTCTAGTATATTTAACTCGATGATTTACGCTAAAAAATTCGCACTGCTCTTTATGGCTGTGTTTACCCTTGCCACACTTTTCTTAAATAGTTTTTTTTCTTCTATATAATCATCAAAGTTTTTTTTTTTCTAACAAACCTCTTGCTGGGCTCCGTTGGCAATAGTTTATTTTGACATTACTACCATAATAAAGGTGTTAAAATATACAATTGCGATGCAATTGCGATTCTATTGAGCCATTTGTAAATTAGCGGAATTGGGGCCCTAACCATTGTAAACTTAACAAAAATACACAGGCCTTTTCCAAAGGAGAACTTTCCCTTAATTGTCAAGCTTGGCAAGCTGGTAGGCGATCGCAGTTTGAACAATGATGGATTGAAGACGCTTCTACCCGTTTCTTTCTGGCAGTTCTCCTATAGTTCTTACGGCACCCATAGGAAGAAAAGAGATGGTGATAATTAACGTTCGGACACCAGAACTCCTGTTTCCTTTAATCGCTTTCACATAGTAAAGTAGCAACCCATTTCGCTCACCAGTGAGCACGGGTCCTTCTCCTTTTTGATAGGAACTGGTGCGGGTTGGTGGATGGCAATGGCAACGCTGTGGCAACATTACCCCGCCGTTGAACGTCTCTCTAGCCGCCCGAAGCCTCCAACATGGTTTAACGACTGTTACCGTGACAACAGCCGAGACCGACGACTTAACGTGCCCTCTGTAGCATGGAAGAGCTCTGCCCCCTAATTCGCGTAACCAAATCGTATCATAATCGTAATTGAATTGCAGGTTTTTGACAGTTCTAGTATGAGCTAAATGTCAAAATCATCCAATTCCTTTACGATCGAACTGCGATTCGGTTAGGCCCCTGGCATGGATGCTACAAACGGTCACCCATCCCACTAGTGACCGCTCCTAGCGTTGCTTAACATTCGTGACAGAAATTGATCACTAAGAAATATTGGGCTACGAGCGCTTCCACATACACCGTGCATATATATCCACCTAACAAACGAGACGCACAATATGTATAACGTCCTGGCAGTGCTTTTTTATTTTTTATCAAATAAAGAAAATATGAAATACTGATTCGGTTATTTATTTTGAAACACGATGTGAGGTGCACGGACGTAGCTGTGTAAGATTCATTATCGAGGAACTCGGCTGCAGCAAAGTAATACGTCCGTGCGCGATTGAATCAAAATATTATATGTCCCTAAGACTTATTTTGTATAAAATAAATCACACTGCCAAGATGTTACACATAATGATGATTGAATGAATGATTACATAAAGTTGTTTTCGTTTGTCAAGCGTTTAAAAATGCACACGGAGATTTTGTATTTCTATCGCCGCGTTTGGCGTTAGCGACAAAAAGTTTACTGTGATTCAATAAATACTAGAGGTAATTTTCTTAAATGATACTATTCTAGTTTTTTGAGAATTGATTTTATTTAGAAGCAATAAAATGAAATCAATCGGGGGCAGCACTTAGCTCTAGTACTTAGTCGAAACATAACATACTCGAAAGCTTTCTACAGTTGTCGCGGACCAGTAACCACCTCATTAATATACCTAAACAAAAGCTTATAAAAGCTTAATGGCGGCACGTCAAAGAAAGCTCAAGTCGAGCGGAGCAGCGCCGGAGACTCATTTCCGTTTGTGTTATTCATGGAATAGGCTTTTTCTGTGCTTTTTGTGTGTGTGCGGGCGGGGTGAGCTTACTGATTCAATATAAACATTGATATTACGTGTATTACTTATGTACGCATATACAGAATGAAATTTAACCACTTTCCAAAATTTTTATAGGCGTTCAGTATCGTATTTAGAGCATATTTATGAAGTAAACAATGTAAAACAAGTTGTCATCCGAAAATATTTTTCGCGATATAGTTTTCAATTTTTACGGTCCTAGACCTGTTAAGGTATAAAAGGAAAATCAAAAACTTATGAATAGCATCGCAATGAATGAATGAAATGCGCAACGCGTAAGAAAAGTGTTTCTATGCGGCCGTATCAAATATTTTAGATTTTTGGCGGACATTTTCTAAGTGCTTTATCTTGACATTTTTGTACTGAGCTATACCAAAAGAAAAAAGAAGAAAAAATACATCATTTGTTTTTTTGTCTCGTAGATTGATATATTAAAATTTTGGAAGGTGGTTAAAATTTCATTCTATATAGTATAGTGGTTTAAATACCGGGCCCAGATCTCGAGGTCCCAGGATTGATCCCCAGGTTGGGCAGCAAAAAGTTTCGAATTTTCGAACATAGCTCTGGTTTGACAACCTGTATTTGGCAAGCGTGGTGATTATGCCTGTACCCATCATTGCTGTGGTAACTTGAACTCAATGATGGAGGCTTATTCCCTGCAGTGAGATGTTTATAGGCTGTTACTAGATTATTGGAACGAAGTTCCTTATCCCGCGTTACGAAAGGGGGCCAACGAAAAAAAATTGTAACGACACTTTTTTTTTTATTTATTATATAAAAAGTAAACAAAGTGGCATAGTAAAAACAGCACTAGTAAACCACTAAGGTTTGAGTAAATGCTACAACTCAATCGATAACGAATAATATATTCTAATTAAATATTAATAGTTTACAAAGCAATGTATTTATATGTAAAGGTAAAATGCTGATGTCAGTGGTTTTGCTATTCTAAGTAAATGACGACTTATTATAATTTAAGTTATCAAAAGAATATAAATTTAGTTGAAAGTCATAGACATACGTAGTATGAAACGTGTTCCTTTTGATATCCCATAACTTTAAGGTATTAAACAGACCATGGTAAATAATCAAATTTTTTTTTGTTTAAGTTTTACATACAAATTAATTCTAAAAAGTCACGAATGTTTATGTAAAACACCCTTACCTTGTTATGAATGAACTTTTGAATAAAAACGATTTGCTCGTACCTACTTATCAAACACCTACACACGTCAATGTCTAAACGAACTTTATCTATACAAAATATTAAGGTGAACAAACAGATTGACATAATTTTACAACAAAATTAAATTCAACAAAAATATCGCATTTTAGCGGTGACGACTTTCTACTTATTTACGTGTAAAATGTGCAATTTTCTGAATTATTTCTGTTATTGACACCACAATCACTCACAGAACATGTGACCATTGTTAAATAAAATTGTATTTACTATAAATAATTTACGATTCAAGAAATAATTCCATAAATTTGTGAAGCTCATATCGCAGTTGTCACTGGATGTCACTACGTCAATCAAAACAGATCACAAAATGAAAAGATTAGTTTTCTTTTTCTATCTACCCGCCCGGTGAAGCTGTAACGGCCTTCTGCCACAGCATAGGTCCTTTAAAAAAAAAAAACTATCTTGTTAGAATTCCATAAGAGGCTTTCTTCTATCTCGCAGGCTTTGTTCGTCTTTAATTATATACTATGTCAAAGTTGAAAATTAACCACAAACATCTAAACTTGCAAATCCAAATATATCAAATAACGCCATCTATACGCCAAGCGGTGAAGCTCTTACTGAAGCGCTTTCAGCTGCACTGAAAAGTGGAAAGCAGACAAATGTGTGGTTTTCTTTTCAGGGCAAGTCCTTACTTGAAATGACGCGTTTACTGCGTTTCGAACTAGATGTCGCTATAAGTCGTATAAAGTTAGTAGCAAGTGCTGAGATTATTTTGTTATTAAATGACTTAAAAAGGAGAAGTTCTTAAAACAAAGCATTTTAACAGACGATTAGTTTTTTTTTAGCTTTGCCAGTATTATGCTTACCTACTTAAAATTTTTGATAAATAAAATAAGTGACAAATTACAAGCCCAAATTAATCTAACCACTGTCGCAATATTTTTTTATTTAATGTTTTTTTTTTATATACTTAAGACGGTATTTTTAATTTAAAGAGATAAACTTTGTTATATACCTACCGGTTAAAACCACAAATGCCACATTCCGTCAAACTCGTAAAATTTGTGTATACTCGTATAAAAATATGTCCTTATTTCACGGCCTAATTATCAAAACTAATTTGTTTTCATCTCGTAAACAAAGTGAACGTCGAAAAACAAATCTCTTACCTACAACATTGAACACACAAAACTTCTAACGAACAAATACTAGTAATACCGTAGTTACCCGAAAAGCAAGATTGATTGGTAAGAAAACCCTCCGCAGTAGCCCCGTGAGCGATTAGGCCATCTCAAAGATTCGTGCGAAGTCTATAAACATGCCAAATTGATCCTCAAACATTGTACAATAGAGTCGAAAATTACTTAGCGAGAAATGGGCTTAATTTTTTGCTCGCTGAGGGAGATTATGAAATAAATAAAGATTAGCTTTTTCAGCGAATATTGCTTTAGAAGTAAGGAAACTTTGGTAAACAAACAATTGGGGAAATGCTAATTAGTTTTGATTGATTCCAAGAAAGGAAAAACAAGCTTGTGGTTGAAGAAATGGCTGGCTGTTGACCCGTTTTTCATGGAGTAGGCGGTCTCAATATCTCATTGTCTAGTTTTTTTTTATTGGTTATGAAGATTACTTTTCTCGTGTGATCTCTTTAGCCGCCTCTTGCGCTAACTATGAAGCGAAGTGTGGCGTTGTTTCAAAAAAAGGCGTCACCATAATGCACATAGTACGTATCTTCTAAAAATGAAACCTAAACAAGCTTTATATCGCACGGGCGCAAACCTGTGCCCATTATGTCCTTTCTCTAAGTTTTTCTATACACAAATTTCATTAAAACTAGTTCTGTAGTTCAGTTGTGAAATCGTAACAGACCAGTAACATTGCATTTACAATATAAGTATGAATGTTTTCTGATTGTTTCAGATCAAAAGTCCAAGAAATTCCCAGTGCTAGTGTTTATACATGGAGATTCTTTTGAGTGGAGCTCGGGAAACCCATATGATGGGAAGATCCTCGCGTCATACGGGAACATCATGGTTATTACTATCAATTTCAGACTTGGAATATTGGGTGAGTTAAATTGTTTTTTTATTAGTAGTGTGCTTATCATCATAACTGTCACCTGAATACATCTGTCCACTGTTGAACAAAGGCCTCTCTAAAGGAGAATCCTTTGCGAAAGTTTGTGAGGATGTATTGATATTTGGATGTTTATTACCACGCTTTTATTAGCTTGGGTTGTATCTATCTATGTATCTATGTATGTAATGGAATCTTTGAGCATAAATTTGACCGATTTCCAGAAGTTTGATTAATTTGAAACTTTGCACACGTATCAAGGGCCGATGACAATGCGATAATTTAATAACAGTTTTCCCAGTTTTCCTCTGTAAGAGGGAGTAAAAGAGATAGAGCTAGCGCGCGATCTGTATCAATTATGTTTCCTGCATAGGTTTGGACTTACAGTCGGTAAAGAAGGAATCAAATCTTATAAACTAAACTAAAAAGTAAAAAATAAATTATAGTTTAAAAAACTAAAAAACCACGCTTTTAAAACAGATTGAACTAAAAAATTAAAAATAAAACTGTAGTAATCAATTGAAAAATTCATATTATTGTACAAAAAGCGTGGGGGCTTGATTTAGATTGTTGTAAATATTTTATCAATAATTTACTATATCTGTGGATATCATAACAAGCACCCCACGCTTTTTGTACAATAATATGAATTTTTCAATTGATTACTACAGTTTTATTTTTAATTTTTTAGTTCAATCTGTTTTAAAAGCGTGGTTTTTTAGTTTTTTAACTATAATTTTTTATCTTATACGCTTAAACGAATCTACGGATCTGAATGAAGTTTGGCACGGTTTTAGTTTAAATGCTGTAATACTCGTAACTTAAAGACAATTTTTCCTTATTTATTTAAAAATATATTTAATATGAATTCCAAATTACACTCGTAAGAAGTCACCAGTTTGACAATAATCGCGACACTTGGCAGACGGGTTGGCGATCGCAGTAAGGCCAATGGTAGAGATCAGACCTGCCTGTCTGTCTCCTTCTGGCAGTACTCCTTTAGTCGCCTCTTACGACACCCATAGGAAGAGATGCTGCTGCCTGTCTCCTTCTGGCAGTACTCCTTCAGTCGCCTCTTACGACACCTATAGGGAGAAAATATGTTTATATGTATATATACCAATACCATGCGTAGAATGCTTAAGAATCAAAATAATGTATCAAAAATGAAATGAGCAAAAAAAAATTTTTTAATAGGTATTCAAGGTTTGAGTGGTGTGTTTTCAAATGCAAAACGTGGTTGCTTAGTGGGTCTTTTAAAAAGCTCAAGGATGCACAGCAAAGTATAGACGAGCAGCATCAGCACCTAAATATGTGACCTTATTTAGGCGAAGAGATAAATTTCCCCAATTGTCACGCTTAGCAAATGTTAAGTGGGGAAATTTATGAGACGTTGGGGTGGTGTGATCTACCTCCTAGTGGTCCACCCTGGGCAACGGCATCTTTGGTTTTCTAACCAATGATGACGGCTAACAGATCCCTCTGCGGTGGTAGGCTTCGTAAGAGGCTGCTTGGATGCTACCACCCTCCTGCCGGAGTACAGCGCCATACAGTTTTTCTGTGTTCCGGTGTTGTGTGGGAGAACCAGAGCCACTTTCTGGGTAAGCTTGCTCCATCTTAGGCTTCTTCTTAACCGTAGAGTTAAGTGTGTAGTCAAGAGCAAGCTCATTGATTATGAGAAAATAAAAAAGTTTGTCCAGCAATTTGGACTTGTGTAAATGAATGCAGAAAAAAAAAACTGAGTCCACATTATACTGATCAATACAGTTTACAACACATTTAATCGTCACTTTGTATTTATACACATAAAAAAAGCCACATAAAAGCCTTTAGCGAGTACTCTTTCAACATTTATTCAATGCAACATGAAATCGTTTTACGAAACATGTCATTTAAATGTTCCAAGTAAATTTGTACAAAGGTTGCAATAATACACGTTACGAAATTCAATGCTTTTGAAATCACTCGACAATTTTAACTGGATATTGTAATATTTTAAAATATGGGACTCCATTCGTGTAATTAAATTTTCAATTTTATAGATAAAAGTTCACACTAAAACCTTTTTGGTGAAAACTCATTTGGTGACAGAACACGATTTAAAGTCCAGTAACTCCTCCAGAGATGACCAATATTCTCTATCCTCTGCTACTTGCATCCAGTGTGCGCCTGCTATTTTTATTACATCGTCTGCCCAGCGCGCATTTGGTCTGCCCCTTTTTCTGTTGCCTGGTGGCCCTATCCAAGATGTTGTATTTGTTCATCTCTGTTCATCTCTGGAGGAGGCCTTTACCTTCCACTAAGAGGGGTTCTTGCAGTTAAACATTTACATCCACAAAAACTTCTATACTACATTTTTTATACTACATTAAAGAGAATTTGTAATAATTCATTAATTGGATTAATTAATTGATGGATGAACTTTAAAATAATCATTTAATTAATTATGCATGTACACTATTTTATATTGTCAATCACTACTCTAAACTGTAAAGCAAGAAATAAAAGGCATTTTATTATTTATTATTATTTATAACTTTATGTAAGATTTCACTTTTTAGGTCTTTTTAGTATTTAGAAATGGGAAAGAATTATAAGAACTTTCCCTTTTATCTGACAATCAACGAATTAAGCAATCTCAATTGGTAGTGAGACTTTTAGGGTTTCACTTAACTTAAAAAGAAAAATTATCCTATTGTAGTCTGTTTTTTCGAAATTTCTACCAAAAACCTTGTTTTTATCAATGTCATCATGATCATTGACATCACAAGCAGTCTAATGCCATCCACTTACACTACGAATCTTAGGCCTCCGTGCATACCACTTAAAATCATCAAATTTTAATCGAAACCGCCTGACCCGAGGTCCGATTCCCGGTCGAGTCAATGTAGAAAAAAAAAGTTTTTATATTTTTTTCCGATTCTGAGTGTTTGTGGTACATTCTTTGTTTCTTATTTTTACAATACGAGTGCTTTAAATAGTTACTTATTTTGGAATCAGAACAATAATTGTGATGTTGTCCACATTTATTTATTTATACAAAAAGACAACAATCTTTTTTCTATGAAAGCTCGTCTGGCTGTGCATAGAGGGGTGTTGGTTCCAACACTCATGTACGGAAGTGAAAGTTGGGTATGGCAGAAAAAGCATGAAAGTAGAATAAATGCAGTAGAAATGAGAGCGCTAAGATATATGTTAGGAGTGAAATTGAGTGACAGAATAAGAAATAGTGTGATAAGAGAACGTTGTGGTGTGAAAGAAGATATTGTCACAAGGATTGAGAAAGGGATGCTTAGATGGTTTGGGCATGTAGAGAGGATGAATGAGAGAAGAATGACTAGACAGATCTACAAGACGAGTGTGAAAGGGAACGTTGGAAGAGGAAGGC
This sequence comes from Anania crocealis, assembly GCA_949315895.1. Taxonomy (NCBI): domain Eukaryota; kingdom Metazoa; phylum Arthropoda; class Insecta; order Lepidoptera; family Crambidae; genus Anania; species Anania crocealis. The sequence goes on from OX438880.1 coordinate 2,038,009, forward strand.
CTAGACGAACTTATCACGATCAAATCGGGGATGTTCTGAAGAAAGGTCAGGTCAAGAGTACTCTAAACCGACGAGCATGCATGAAAAGATTGATGAATGTGGAAGAAGCAAAAGATGTATGCCAGGATCGTAGTAAGTGGAAGGCCTTGGTCTCTGCCTACCCCGTTGGGAAGGAGGCGTGATAATATGTATGTATGTATGTATGACAACAATCAAATATAAAATAATGCCTTAAAGGTCTCCCGCTTTGCATTTATTGTGATAATTTGTGGCATGCCATAACGCTGGTATTCTGCTGCATCTAAAAAAATCAATTAAAAATCACTTGATCTCCTGACCTTCTGATCCAGCCATCGCCAGCAACCCTCAATAGCTCATTAGACCACTGAGCCGCTGGCTATCACACGACTGCGTGGTCTCCATTCCACAACTCGTCTGTTCAATCATTCATCACTCAATGTTTTGTGACCACGTGTTTAGTGACCACGTTTCAGTTCCCGTCTCACTGGAGACCCGCACAGGTCAAAGATTTTCGCATTGAGATCCTTTCATAGCTCACTGAGTGAACGGATGCTTTTGGATAAATTAATAAAACTTTATATATTTTCGCAGGGTTCATGAAACCTAGTCTCACAGAGCACGTGTATGGTAACAACGGTCTTTTGGACCAGTTGGCCGCTCTTCAATGGATTAAGGACAACATAGAAGATCTTAATGGCGATCCTAACTCTGTGACATTGATGGGGCATGGGACTGGAGCGGCCTGTGTCAGCTATTTGATGCTATCTCCGATATCTAATGGTAAGTTATACGCCATGTGCCTTTTGATCTTACGCATAATACTCGTAGCACCACATCAGCCTAGAACGAGGAATTTTACGTAATTACGAGGCTCCGCAGATAGGTTGTAATATGAGGAAAGAAATGATTTGGCTGTTCCGTCTTTTTTGACAGTATTTCTGACATTCTTATAATACCTATATCGTTCCAGTTTATGTAGTGGTGCGATGGTCATCCTACTATACAAGAGTTTAAGATTCGATTTCCGGTCACGTCATACGATATTTTATTTAAAGTCATAAAAACAAGTCACTTGAAAGACCTGCAATAGGCAGCTTTGATAATTCTGACACCAGACCAACATCAAGAGACTGTCGTGCAATAGAAAAAATATGACCCCTTGCCGTAAAAGAGTTAAACTATATATGTTTTGCTATCACGACACTCTAAAGGTTTCCCTAACTACAGAATCAAAGTAAAAATAACAACATTAATTATCTTCTAGGTCTGTTCCATCGAGCAATCCTAATGTCAGGTTCGGCGCTCTCCGACTGGGCGATGACTAAAGACCCGACCCAGTACACATTACAAGTGGCCCAGAGTTTGGACTGCAGTCCAACTTCGAAGGACATGATGAGCTGTCTGCAGAAGAAACCGTGAGTATGTTAGTTTTTATTTCATAATGATATTTCTGTATCATGTCGATCTGAAAGAGAATAGCTCCACCCCGTTTGGTCCTTTGGATGTTGTGGACTGTGACTTAAGGAATATTGCCAGAAGATGCGAAGCAGGGTCTCCCCTTTATTTTTGGCCAAACTATGATCTCTAACCTGTCACCAATTAAAGCATGGCAATTAAAATTAAATCTAAAATGTGGGCTACTAATGATATTGACAATAAAAAACTGTAAAAATTTCTGCTTACTACAAACAGGACCTGCAGCTACTTAATGGCCTGCGCAGACGACGGACTTTTCTCCGCGGCGGTGTAAAAGTACGCTCCGCGACTAAAAAGTCCGTCGCGAATTTACCGCGGACTCAACGCACACGGTGTGCGATCATTTTCTAGTTAATCTTCGTGCATAAGTACGTTATTCTCGAGCGCACAACGCGGACTTAAGTCCGCCATGTGCGTTGCTTCGCCTAGTCACACGAGTTCTATTTCTTTCAGGGACTCCTACGTACTTTTGTCCGGTCCGCTTTCTGCATATCCTCGGTAGTTCGGGGGACTTTTTGTTCGCGGTACTTTCAATCCCTCGTTTGCGTTACTCGATACAGTAGTAAGCGATCTATTTTAGCGGACAAAAAAGTCCGCGGACAAAAATCCCTCGTCTGCGCAGGCTATAAGAATACCGCGTTTTGATTGAAGCAACGTCTCTATACACCTGGAAGAAATTGCATAGTCCTTACATAGGGAATGTCGGATGCTGTGATTTAAATAGTCAGTTTCTGACTCAAAGTAACACACTTCAAGTTTATGGCAAGAACTCAATCACTGGTGCAAATTTTTCTTTTTTTTCTTTGGACTGCTATATCTTTCTTATATTTTATTTTATTTATTTGCAAATTGGTCCGAATTACTGTGTAAGAGTTTAATTACCAAAGAACTTACAACACCTCACATTTGTTTCTAATTAGCTTCAACTTATGCTTTGAGGTGTCTCATTTAAAATTTCAAAGCGAAACAACTTTGTTATTCGGCTGAAAATGGGTTGACTTTCACATACTCTTTTAAAGAAGCTTGTGTGAATTTAACGTATGTAAAAACTTTATGATCAAAGTGAACGCAAACTCTACAAACAAAGACTAAAGTTTATAATAGTATATGTAAGTGTATGACAATTACTCGTACATCCAATTTTCAAGTCGATTGAATATTTTACGAAAAGTAATTGTAAAACATTGTTAACATTTCTTGAAAAAATCGGACTTTTGAGTTTGCAAAATTAATATTGCAAGTGCATATTTTCAGTTTACTAAAATAATGTTTTAGAAGCAATTCAGGTGTTTTATGATTGTGATTTCCCTGGAAAGTATATTCTTTTAAAGAAAACAAAGAATTTCCATATCAGTCTACGCGACTTCGTGTACAGTCAGTATACATGACATTAAAAGATCAAAACGAATTAATAACTTCCTTTTTTCTGAAGATTAAAAGACTGTAATATACTTACATAAGTAATTTAGGCTATATAGCTTTTAGAAGGCCTCTTTACACATTTAGAATAATTTTTCGATTAGTTATTTGTTGTCGATTAAGGAATTTGACTGCCCAAAATCATATTATGAAAAGCATTCTTCTGAAATGATTGTTAAATATTTCTAAAAATACTTCTTTTGGATGTTGGAGGTCATACCAATCTATTATTTAGATGAAACTTGGTTTACTTACAGCGTAGTTTTGAATAAATTTGACACAAACAAATTTATTCATAGCTAAATGGTCAGAGAAGTCGCCCGGTAAGCAAACGGTGATAGGTTCGTGTCCCACGATAGTCGATTTCTCTGTCTGTCTCAGTCCTCTACCAAATAACTAACATGTAATAAATGATTATAACGTGTCAAGCACTATTGAATTAACCGGTTCGCTTACACTCTGCAATTCCTTTAAACATTTGTCTCAGCACAATGCAGGTTCACTTGGCTGCTTATCTTTGTCTGTCTAGATTTTATCGCTGGCTGTCTCCCGTTTTACGAGAACGACTGGGATTTATTATTTCCTAGGTTTCATTTTAGGGAAACAAATCCACCGTGCTCTACGTTTTTAGAATTCATTTTAGACAGTCAAAAGTTGTAGCAGAAAAAGTTTATTTGTATCTCTCATTTAAATTTATTTCGTTTGATGTTTGTAAATGTAGAGTATTCTTTTTTTTATTTTGATTACCAACATTTTCAAAAAGTTTTAAGAACTATGTTGTAAGTTGAATTTAAAATGCTGCTTTGCTGGACAACTTTTGTTTGTTAAGTTGCAAAACTTGCAAATGTGAACTAATAATATTTCTGTTAAAAAATTTGGATTTTTGATACAAAAATAGCGATTAGTGGTTTTTTTTACTGTGTAGCTGGAAGTACAACTTTGAAACTTACCTATACACTAATTATCGAAAGTGATTTTGAACTGATACAATAGCATAATGAAGGCATCGTAGATAATTTGCATATTCAAATTCCTTTATAAAGGTTTGTAAAAGCGCCTCCTGGGGCCTATTTGCAGAAATAAAACTGATTTTAGTGAAAAATACTGCAAAAAATGTTTATGACAACTCGTCATAATAATATGGGTGTCGTTCTCTTGTCCATAGCAGACCTAAACTCGTTAATCCTCCTGCCAAAAGTTTTATCCTTAGAGAGTAGACCTCTCCAGCGAAGGACTTACATCATGTGATGTTGTCCATTTATACAGGATGAAATTTTAACCACTTTCCAAAATTTTTGTAGGCGTTCAGTATCGTGTTTAGAGCCTATTATGAAGTTAAAAATGTAAATCAAGTTGTCACCCGAAAATATTTTTCGCGATATAGTTTTCAATTTTTACGGTCCTAGACCTGTTAAAATATAAAGGAAAAAATCTAAAACGTATGAATAGTATCACTGAGCAAGTAATCACTACGTAATAGTATCGTAATGAATGAATGAGATGCGCGACGCGTAAAAAAAGTGTTGCTAAGCGGCCGTATCAAAAATTTTAGATTTTTGTCGGACATTTTCTGAGTGCTTTATCTTGGCATTTTTGTACTGGGCTATACTGGCTATACTGGGCCAAAAGAAAAAATACGTCATTTGTTTTTTTACTCATAGATTGATATATTAGAATTTGGAAGGTGGTTAAAATTTCACCCTGTATAAGTCCACCATACATTGTTATGATCTCAAAAAATATTAAAACCCCTGGATTTGTGGAAATCGAACAACGAAGAGACCATAAATGTTAAACCCCAAGAAAATATAAAATATATTTATGTTTTCTACATTGACTCGTCTAATAAGAGAGAGTGATGTTGATAATCTTCATAAAATTTTATAAAAGATTTTTTCTTACAGATTGTCAGAAATAAAGAAAGTGCAGATTCTGGCCCGCGAGTTTGAGTCACCACTCGGACCAACGGTAGCAGGATCATTTATTCCCAGTGAGCCGGCCAGGACAATGGAATCGTATCCTAATTTGTTGAGCAAGTGAGTCTTATTTCAAGTGAACAGCAGTCTGAACTGGAACTAATAAGCCCCTTTTTTGATTTCTCTTTCATTTAAAGTCGATAAATATTAACTTCTGTCCTATAATTTTATCGATAACTTTTTTTTCAGTACAATTTTTGAAATAACTACACGCTGTACTCTCTACTAATTCTCTAGGTCAATAGAAATGTTTTTAAAAACCATAAGTCAATACCTACATAATTCCTTAAAGTCTAAATTTGAGAAATCCAAGTATTAAACAACTCAATGGGGCTAGTGCTAGTGAATTTGCCACTAGAGGCGCTAGTGTCGCGTGAGGTCCAATTTCACTCACTTTGTACTGGTTTTAGCGGAATTTGTTGCATAAATTATAATTTCTTTAATTTACCTGCTGGAAAGTGATCTCCTTCGTAAAATATCGCAAATACGGATTATTTGGCGATTAATGTGAACGCTTTAAAAGCGGAATTTAAAAAAAAGCGCAAAAATAGGCGGCCTCAAGAGCAACTATTTCAGAAATTAGTTTGTTGATATCAAGATAGTTATTTATAAACAATATAACCTTGATTAGATTCAAGATATAACACTTTGTTTCGGCGCCAATCGCCTTTGACAGCTATACCTCCGGACCTCAGTCTACAGTGGCGCCAACTGGTGAGCAAAGAAACGGTAGTCCCCATTAAATATCGGTGCTGTTGTTAAAAATGTTATAGACCGTTAAGATATTTTTTTTATCTGTAGATAATTAAAATAAAAGTTTTTTTTTGCATTGCCTACAGCTGTACTGCAAATACTATTTAATAATCGCTGTCTTATCCAGCTCAATGGGATGAAATGTGTGCCTTTGTCAATTTGTTATTCCGTCTCTTTCTAGATACCAATTGCTCAGTGGAGTAACAGAGCTAGAGAGCTACCATGATTTTGGAGTACTTGAACTGGGGCAAGGAGTACTCGACACACAAAGAGATGAGTTTATCAGTAAATATGCAAAAGTGATAATGGAAGGCGCTGAGGATGAAGCTTTAAAGGAAATTTTGAAACAGTAAGGAGTATAATATAATACAAAACTCTCTCACACACACACACACACACACACACATCTGTATTTTTTAAATAATAAATTGTTCTATTTTATTGAATAGTTAGTGTGTCAAGCAAACCTCTTTTTTTAAGGTATGCTCCATCAAAATTAGATCCCCAAAGATGGAGTGTGGAAACCAACCGTGACGTCATCCTGAACATATTTAGCGATGCAAGAACACTGTCGCCCACCGTCAGCTTCGCTAATTACCAGTCAAAATCAAACCGACAGTCGTACTTTTATGTGTTTGGACACAATTCTGTCACTACTGATTATGCACAAGTAAGTATGAGTGTGCTACCGCCCCGTTTGTTTGATCTAGTGGTTTAAATACCGGGCTAAGATCACAGGATGGGCAACAAGAGCTTCGAAGTTTCTAACATTGCTTAGATTTGAGATCACAAACCGCATTTGGCAAGTTTTTTTTATAATCAATGGCCTTCCTCTTGACTACATACTTAACTCTACGGCTAAGAAGAAGCCTAAGATGGAACAAGCTAACCCAGAGGCACTGGTTCTCCCAACACCAGCGGAACACAGAACATCTGTATGGCGCTGGACTCCGGCAGGAGGATGGTAGCATCCAGGCAGCCTTTTACGAAGCCTACCACTGCAGAGGGATCTGTTTGTTAGCCGTCATCATTGGTTAGAAAACCAAAGATGCCGTTGCCCAGGGTGGAACACTAGGAGGTAGATCCCACCACCCCAAAAAGTAATTGTACTTGTACCCATCATTGCTGTTCTAACTTGAATGCAATGATGGAGTCCTTTACTCTGCAGTGGAATGATTATAGGCTGTTACTAATAACATAATCATCATCTCTAGCCCACTTCAGTTCACAGCTAGATATGTGTCTTTCCTGAAGGATGATTTCGCTATAACTGACACACTTGGCTGCCTATTTGGTAATCGCAGATTGGCTAATGGTGGAGAAAAGACACTACGGCTCTTTTTCTTCTAGCATTCCCTTAGTCGCCTCTTACGACACCTATAGGAAAATAAGGAGTAGTGCTATTTTTCACTAGTTTGTAGTAGAGATCAGGTATGCAATGATAATGCAAGGTCTTTATTAAAAACAAACATGTATCAGCTTTATTCGATGTGTAACAGTAAAATCACCCACAAAACAGGTTTTACCAGACACAACATAAAAATTCTCAGAAAATTTGAATCACCATTCTTCTCAAATTTTCAATACTCTGTATTCCGAACACGGCTCGCTGTTGAAACAATGCTAGGCAAATGATAAACGTTCCGAAGTCTAGGGGATTTTCACCTTTCAAAGTTCCACTGCAACAGGTGCCTTCGAACGTCGGAACAAAAAGTTTGAGAGAAGTGGAGTGCTAGTTTTAGCCTTTTTCGTGTGAGTCTGAAATCAGAATAACACTTTGAGTAATGAATTGAATGAATTGTTCGTATTGAAATGATATTTATAAATATTATGAAGTAAGTTATTTATCAAATGATGATGATGAAATACTCGTGATAGCAGTCGCAGCAATAAGACAGAGTTTACTTAAAGACCAATAATCATCCCACTGCAAAACAAAGACCTCTTTCATTGAATCCAAGTTACTACAGCAATGAGTACTGGCATAATCACCACACTTGTGAAATGCGGTCTGCAAAATCACAAACCCGAGTAATGAACATTCGAAAATCTGACACCAAATTATCCTTAAATCATAAACAAGACTAGTAGAGGAAAACAAATATTATATTGTATAGATATTTCCCCTTTTGAGAATTTAATCAATTCTCAAATTATGTTAAGAACAAAAGTAATAAATTTACCAAAGATAACTGTTTTTTTTTTATTTGTCTCATCCAGAAACATTAGCTTAAGTATTATTGTCTCATACAAAATTTAAATAAATCTTAAAAATGAAACACAGATAATGTACATTTTTGCAAATAGCCAAACCTGGATTGACAAATGCGCAAAATTACCAAAAACATAATTAAATCCGACCAAACATGCCGAATTATTTAAAATATAATTTAACGGAAATCTCAATTAACAGTTATTTAACATTCAATAATTAATACCAATTTATAATTGCAATGCTTCCTGTGAATATTTAAATTTAATGACCGCATAAATTATAACTAACGACCCGTTAAATTAAGTAATATTCTACTATTTCTGATCACACTTACCGGAACATTATACAAAGATGCACTGGAAACATTTTTATTATTACTAGCTTTAGTGTCTATAGTTGATATTAACATAATAATATTATGTAGGTCATACGATCAAAATAAAAGCGCTCTAGTGGCCTTCAGTTAAAGAAACGACCTACAATCATCCCACTGCACGGCACAGGCCTCCATCATTGAATTCAATTTACCATAACAATGATGGGTATGAAGCTTTAGTGTAGGTACTACACTATATTTAGCGCGGGGGAAACCTGTGCTCAGTGGTAGAAAACTAGATAACCTTTGTCCTTTATTAAAGTTCATTTCTAATCTATCTGAAGCCAAATTTCAGCAAAATCGGTTCTGTAGTTTAATCATGAACGCTTAACAGACACACAGAGTTACTATCGAGTTTATAGATTTATTAAGGATTATGTTGCTGATACAAATCTTTTATAGTTTATATTTCAGATGTGAGGAACTAAAGGTATGCGAAGGGTAAGAAAGACGAAATGAGAGAGACGAATGAAATTTTAATTTTCATGGTTCCATAGTATTCGCGCTAAAAAAGAGAAGTTGGAACAAATCTTGTCAATAATAACACTTCCTTTTATTTGACCATACTTTTATTTTTTCAAAATTAAAAATATATTTTTGAATTTCAGCTAAACAAGAGCGTCAATGGCCAAGAGATGCCGTACGTCCTGGGAGTGCCGCTAGGCGGTGCCACCACTCACTTCCCGACAGTGTACACTCAAAGCGAAAAACTACTGAGCGAAGTTGTAATGAGGTTGTGGACCAACTTCGTTAAAATCGGGTGAGGAACTTTAATTTGCACTTTTTAAACTAGTTACGTATTCGAAATAGGTTGTTTTAGAAAAGGAAATGAATGTTTTGTTTCCATGCGGACGGAAACTATAGTGTCGTCGGACTGAATCTGATTTTTGTGTAAAAGTAAAGTAAATTAGAGTAACAGCCTATAATTATTGTCCCACTGCAGGGCAAAGGCCTCTATCGTTGAATTCAAGTTACCATAGAAATGTTGAAACGAACCCGAGAAAAGAGAGTTAGAAAAAACAAAAACAATCCCATGGCTTTAAAATTTAATTTGAATAATAAGGAAATAGCAAATCATTAAACTGGCAAGACATACAGTGATAAAATATTATCAATTTCTATCGATGTATCTACATATGACATTGTTTTTATAGAAAAACAAAGCAATGTGCAATAATATATATTTACTAGCTGACCCGGCAAACGTTGTTTTGCCATAAAAATGATTAAATTACTAAAATGGCTAACAAAAAATAGGGGTTGGTGGTAAAAGGGTAAAAATTTAGGGATTTATTTATAGCCTTCCCTACCCTTACCCTACCCCTACCCTACCCCTACCCTACCCCTAACCTACCCCTACCCTACCCCTACCCTACCCCTACCCTACCCCTACCCTACCCCTACCCTACCCCTACCCTACCCCTACCCTACCCCTACCCTACCCCTACCCTACCCCTACCCCCTACTCTTCCCCTACCCTACCCCTTCCCTACCCCTACCATACCCTACACATACCCTACCCCTACCCTAAACCCTTCCCTACCCCTACCCTACCCTTACAAAAAAGACGATAATTGATCAGTTATCGAGCGGGATGAAAAATGATTAAATTACTAAAATGGCTATTAAAAAATAGGGGTTGGTGATAAAAGGGTAAAAATTTAGGATTGTATGTATTTTTGTATGTTGTATCATAAAAAAATAGAAATTAAAAATTTTGTCTAAAAATAAAAAATAAATTTAGGGGTGGACTACCCCTAACATTTAGGGGGATGAAAAATAAATGTTGGCCGATTCTTATAGATACCGGATAAGCACAAAAAATTTCATTAAAATCGGTCAAGCCGTTTCGGAGGGGTATGGCAACGAAAACTGTGACACGAGAATTTTATATATTAGATTTTTGTTTTGCTAAAATCATAGTATGTTACACAGGACACCAAACACTCAGAGCGTGAACAAATACTTCACTGGAGATAAAGAGCAATGGAATCAATATAATGTTGATTGGCCAGAATACGATGTTGATCACCAATCATACTTGAAATTAGGTAAGTATAGTGATGTTTGGATTTTTTGTGATTTCTATTTAATTACAAAAAATTGGTTGTTTGTAAAGTAGGTTTACGATCGAGATGTTTACGTGATAACGTCTTATTGGTGATATAAGTTTTTGGGAAGTAAGGAATTAACATTCAACGAAAACTTAACCGCACGAGAAAATCTCCATTCGTTTGTATGCCGCTAGAGTGAGAGAGACGGAAGATCGGTCCACTCACTCGAACGCTATGCCAGCCTCCGCTCGTGAGGATTCCGTGTGACAAGTTTCACGGAATGACTGGCAGCGCTCGAGATGAGACGGGAGATCGGTCCGTCTCTCTCTCTCTCGTTATACCTGCGATCGCGCTCGTGAGGTTTTGGTGTGACACAAGTTTCTGAACATGTCACCCGACTAAAACGATTTTAAAGAAGTTATCACGTCAAAAATACATCGAAAGCTCATAATAAGAGAGCAAGCTAGTACGTACCTAGAATTACCAATTTTTCATGAATTACTTTGTTTTTTATGTTATTGTTGTTTTTGATTTTAGTAGTATCTATTTTAAACCGTTCGTGGTTGAACCCATCACAATTATTGTTTATACATTATATAAAACCTTTTTGTACAAGGTCTTTTTCATGATCGATTCAAGGTTTTTTTGGGACTGCTGCAAACATCCTAACAGTTTTTCCATATTATTACTAGTTCTGCAATCATACCTCTAAGCATACATTTATACAACCGACCCTTTTAATTCAATATACTTATTATTATTCCAGATATCCCGCCCCATATAAGCAGTTTATACAGATCAAACTACACTAATTTTTGGACAGAGATCCTTCCTAAGAAGATGAGGGGCTACGTTGTGGACCCACTATTTGATTATACCCCCACCTCCACTACTCCGAAGCCTAAACCAACACATCGTACTACGAGCAACTGTAACTATATCCCTTTTGTATTAGCATGATATTCAGGCTGTTATATCTGCTTAAGAATTTAGCATTGAGCACTTAAGATACATGTTTTTATAACAAACTAGCGGACCCGACAGACGTTGTCCTGTCTTAGCTATGGATATTGATGTCAATTTGGCATAATTAATTAAAAAATATTTCAGATAAAAAATTATCTATCGACATTGCAAATGCTAACCGCACTGGAAATTGTAACCGTTTGCAGCACGCATTCTGTCAATGATATATCAAACGTCATAATGTTACATTTAAAAAGTTTAAATTGTCAAAAGCACTAAGGTTACATTACAAACAATTTAGTATGGTGATTAAGTTTTCTTTAATTTTCTATAAAATTGCGAAATATTCTTATTTTTTTCTTTCATAAGAACATTTTCTTGACAATAACAAACAAAACAAAAAAAGAATCAGCGAAATCGGTCCAGCCGTTCACGCGTGATGCGTTGACCAAGGGAAATAAGGATTCATTTTTATATATATAGATTATGATTTGACAAGAATAACAATTTTTTTTTATAATGCTGTCCTTAGTCCTAGTCTTAATGCTTTTGCAGTCTATAATCTAACTTCAATTCATACTTTATCCAGATCGGTTTAATTGTTCTGTAATAATTGAGTAACAAACATATAATCAAACTTACGCATTTGTAATATTATAAACATCGTCTATTACCTATTTTAAATTGTCAAAAATCTTTTTTGTAACAGATGGAGTAAGAAAACCATGGCCGTCTTCAGCAGCAGAAACGCCAAGATTTAGTGCACCATATGGCACAGTTCATTCATATTCCGCCCCTGTTTATAGCAGATCAGACTCTGACTCTATCTACCGACAGATTCAGTCAATAATGACCCCACACAGACCGCCTCCACCACCCATTGCTATAGAAAAAATTGCTATGTATACAACGACAGAGAAACTGACAAACAAAGCAAGTAATATACCTGTGAAGATATCAAGCGCTACTGTCACGCTTGTTATATCACTTGCAGTGTTGTTCGTACTCGTCAATATCGGTATTTGCTCAATAGTTTATATGAAAAGACGTAAATTAAGGTCATCAGATGATCCAGCTGAAACTGGTCACCATTCCCGCGCTGACGTAGGTGAAGTTGATGTTATTGGTCAAAAAGGTTCCAAAGATGACAAAAGTGCACTTAAGACGTTTAAAAACAGCTGCAGCGTTATCAAGTCCATGAGTTTAAGCAAAATCAAAAGTAACAACAAGAAAAGTAAAAAGAAACTAGAACCTTGTAAGACACCGAAGTCTGATGACTCTGGGGGCTTTCGAGAAAGATTTCAACTAAGAAGGCACTTATCTACGAGTACGTTAGATGCTCATACAAAAGTAAGAGACTGGATCACAAACGAGGTAATGCATCGTTGTTCTCCAGGAATACTCCGGAAGTCTAATTCTGATTTAAATACTGATAAGATAATTCCACAGAAAACTTTTACAAGATCTGAAGAGTTACTGTCGGAATCAAATAAAATAAAAAAAGATACACTAAAAGTAACAGATGCAAAAGTTTCACTTATAAAGAATGGGAAAACTCACACATCTGAAAAAACAACATCAACTTCAGCACTCGGCTCACATTCGTCACTGGGCAGTAACAAGAATTCTATAGCAAGTACAAAACATCCCAAGAAGTCTACTGACTCTTTGAAAAGAAAGGGTACCGATAGTGTCAAGTCTAAAAAAATTTCAGTAGCAATTGACGCCACACCGGCTGCTCGAACTAATTCCATTCTCAAGCAAGAGCCTATCGAAATATCTAAATCTGTTGATAACGGAGAAATAAAACATTCCAACAAAGATAATAAACTGCAAAGGTCCAAAACTGATGGGGAAATCCAGACAGATCTCAAAATCACTGAATTCAAATTTCCGAATTCTGGTCATGACAACCCAACTTTTACAAACGTAGTAACATTATCTGTAGAACAAAACAAACCTTTAAGAATATCACATAAACATTCCTCATCTGATCCAGTGACGGATGTCAACTATGAGAAATTGATGAAAGAAAAAATGGATAATAGTGAACAGATTATAAATATACTTCCGCCGGTGATATTCAGGAATGATATAAACGTGACGTCCCGAGATGAAAATGTAAAAAAAGAACCTCTGAGCGCTGAAGACTCATTGTGGACAATAAAGAAACGAAACTTTCCAAAAGTTTTACCCGATTTGCCCAAAGCACAAAAAAGATTATCTTTACAACCTGGTGCTTTACAAACCTTTAGAAATACGGGAAGTATTGATTCCGATCGCCTCAGAGTACCACCACAGCCACCCCCCAGAACGACAACTTTGGATCGGCGAGTTGCCTACAGAAATTCTAAGCCGATGTCATCTTTTGATAGTTCAAACTTCAAAAAAATTACAGAAACGGAAACACCAAAGAACTATGAAAATTTAGACATGTTATCCCAATTAACGAACCGATCATTTAACAGATCATTTGAAAAACCTACAAGCATTGACACTATTGATTCAACAAATTTCAATAATACTGCAAAGGAAAGAAATTACCCAAAACTTATTATTGCGTCTTCAGCTACTCCAGATACAAAGATAATAATCAAACCATCGCCAAGTCAAAATCAAATCCCCACAAATATACCAAGAATAAAATTGCCAGACGATTTTCATTCCCAAACAACTGGCTCTGTTACTTCTTTTACATCTTTTTATTCTGATGATGATGATGACCAGGACGATGAAATCGATGACGAAAACCTTGATGAACTATTTGAAGATAAACTTATACAAGAGCTCGTTGGCGGAGTTGAATCACCAACAGAAACTATGTTGGACTCTAAAGGACCAGAAACTGCATTTGAAAGAAAATTAGAAATAATACCAGTAAAAATAAACCCTGGACATATCGCACCTAAAAATAAAGAAGATTACATTTGCATTTCAGATTTACACTTACCAGATGTCAGTGATCTCGAAAAGACAGCTAAGATTAAACCAAACTTTGGTCTTAATAAATTACAACATAGAACAGAAAGCATACACAGGCCTCCAGAAAAAGCAGTTAAAGTCAAACAAAAAAGTAATTCCATTCTTAAAAGAAGCATTAAAAATAAAAGAAGAAGTGACAAAAGTAAAAGTTGTAGTAGTGGTAGTAATTTAGAACATTCTAACTCTGGATCATCAAATGACACAGAAACAAGTACTGGAACTGTAAAAAAGGTTGAAATCAAGAAGGATACTTAATTCTAAGATTTTAGGATAGTGAATCTTTGTTTCTCTATAGTAAAAACATTAAAAATATTGTACCTTCTCAATGACCAAATACCTAAGTTAACTTTCCAAAGTTTCATATTATGTATTAAATGTGAATATCAAGTATTTGTTTCTTTTTCTTTTTAAGGCCTATTGAATTAAAAACAATGTAACCGAACCATCTTCATTGTCCAACTATTAATCCTATCGATATCAGATTCTTACTTATTGATTCTTACTTCCATTATTAAAATTTAAGCTCATAGAGAAGTCCCCAAGAAAATATTTTTATTTCTCTCTTTGCTGATATAATGTAGGCGACATAAATTTATGACTGTCTGAACTTCAAGTATTGTACGGACGCGAGGAAACGGCAATAAAACGGAGCAGAAATTAAACAATCTTTCCTGGTATCTTGGATCTTTTATTATCGTTTAAAGTAATGTTACTTTTGAGGACTCGTTTGATCTTTGCCGATGGTACAAGTTATGACCAAGTAACTACCTATTGAATCCATAATGATATATTATATCTTATATCTAGCAAAATGCAATGGAATACATCAGAGACCTTGTGTTATTTAAAAGCTATTATTACGTCTTTTAATGTCATTTGGTTAAAATTAAAATTCACCTTATTTTATTTAAGTACGACTTTAATATCAACATTCTTTCATCTGTTTTCAGGTGCCAAGTTTTATTAATAAGAGGATTTTTCCATGCTCATGTGAAATTCAAATTGCTTAACCACACATATTATTACAGGCGCTTCGTATTCGTATTATTAGACCCAGGTGACACATTAAAGTAAAAACCAATGTCACTAAGAAACCGAAGTAAAAAGACAAAGCTTGTCATTTCATATTCATGTTGGATTGCCATAAGTCTATCACTTGACGACTACACAAAACGTTAAAGTCAGTAAAGCCCCGTTATCAAGGGCTGTGAGTTCGCAACTGTAATTCTAAACTCATGATTCCTGAACCCCGCTTCATGACAACTCGGTCGGATCCACCCGATCTCGCGAAATCTAAAAACTTTTGCAATTAAAATTTCGCTTGCGTCTTTTGCAATTGGAGATAATGACGTATTTATGGATTGGTACCTATGCGTACTTCATTGTACGGTTTAATGGGTTCGATATAAAGTTGAAGCCATTTTGGAAATCATGCTTGTTTAAATTGGCTTGGATTTGAATGCTTTAGGTAATACTTACAGCAATATCTACATGTACATAATTTTACGACTTGATCGGTAGGATAAAAAGTATAACCATTATGGATATCAAAGTTGTTTAAATTGAAATGAGTTTGGATGGTTTGGCTACTAAAATGATATGATGACTTTTTAAAAATACCTTATAACGAAAGATGTGATCCCGTGTGTATTATCTAAAGCAGTTTAAATAAAGAAATAGTACGAACAATAAAAATAAACAATTTTTTGGGGACAAAATTAAAAATAAACCAGCCTATGAAAAAAACACATAGACTCCAATTTCCTCGCTTGAATCGGTGACAAACAAATGAATTAACTATAAACGGAAACTGTTATGCCCAGACTCACAGTAAACTAGTAATTTTCTACCTATTGTGGTAAGCGAAAACCCAGAGACCGGATGCTTTAATTGTCAAATTCGTTACATACCGATATCGGTGAATCGTTTATACGCTGGTAACGAATTGCGCTATATTAAACATTACGACTACTCCGCGCCTGTTAGGGTCCTAAGACTGCAGAGATAAATGAATAGACGTGGACTGTATATACATAGGTTATATTTCTCTGGTTACTTATTCGTAATAATTTGATCGCGCCTATAAGGGAGGAACCGCGTGCGATACCGATGGTGGTCGAGAGGCTGAGTGCGGAGGAGGGCACCTACGGAATGCGCCCGCCCCTCGCGTACACGAGTATTGCCGATGATGCCCGAAGCGCCTGGAGTGCCCGGGAGCGCCAACACGCCATTGTAAAGCAAGAAGTACCTTGTGGTTACGAAACTTATTTTATACTTAGAAAACTAACTCTATATTAAAATAAACAATCATCATGATATCAGCCAAGCGTTAACTTCCGAACATAGGTCTCCCCTAAAGATTGGTGGTGTGGTGGGATCTACCTCCTACTGGTCCACCCTGGGCAACGACATCTTTAGTTTTCTAACCAATGAAGACGGCTAACAGATCCCTCTGCGGTGGTAGGCTTCGTAAGAGGCCACCTGGATGCTACCACCCTCCTGCCGGAGTCCAGCGCCAAACAGTTCTTCTGTGTTCCGCTGGTGTGTGGGAGAACCAGTGCCTCTGGGTAAGCTCGCTCCATCTTAGGCTTCTTTTTAACCGTATAGTAAAGTGTGTAGTCAAGAGCAAGCCCATTTATTATAAAAAAAATCCACAACGAATTCCTCGCCATCCGCATCTAGAAGCTTTCCACGATCTTCACCAGATCATAGATCCACTTATTGCAGGGCCTACTTGCAGCTAGTCGTCCAGTACGCAGTCGCCATTCTAGAACACTTCCATCCCAACCACTATCGGTTCCTATTACTATATTTCCGTTACTCTTACAGTGTCCTAGCTTCACTGATATTTCGTCACTGTTGCAAGCACCATGATCACAGGAGAACTGTTTATGTGCCTTTGTGAGTTCTCCTGTGGTCATGGCGCTTGCAACAGTGGCCTAATATCGGAAATTCATAATAAATAAGGTACATGATATAAACCCCGAATCAAATAACTCTAGTTATAGTGACTATGAGTATTAATCATTTCTGATTCTATCGTGAGCATCGCCATCATTGCCCGTTGTTCGATCACGAGCCTTCTTAATTGACCCAAATTAAGCGACCACGTTCCAGTTCCATAAGTCATCAATGGCAAAACACACTAGCAACCTAGGATAAAGGAAAAAATCGTCGTCACATAAAATTCGAATACTCGAGATGCGTTCAATTCTCTTTTCTTTGTTAAATATGAGGCAGCGTACCGGACTTCCAAAAGTATTTTGCCCGTTAGAACTGAGAATAAAAATAATCATAATAAAAATTCCTGGCAAAAGAAGCTAGTTCTATGCAGTGCAAGTTAATTTGTGCCGGTCAAAGCAACACTCATTTGCAAGCCTAATTGTAGCGCATAACTCTTCTCTGTGCAATGGAAAACAACCGAAAATAGACTCAAATAAAATGTTTTGATGTCTAAAATTCGAATTTCAAACTCTGATTAGGTGAGCAGCTCAGTTTTATCAGTTTAAATATTTATTTTGCAAAACAGTTATTGTCAATCAACAAAGAAATATTGATAAAATTATACTCTCTGGACTCCGCCGTTACTTCGCTAAAATCCATAACTAAAAATCACAACATTTATTTTGATTCATAGGTAATTAATTAATAGATACACTATGAAGTATTATTAGTGTCACTATGTTTCGCCCAAGTAGGCATACAATAATTTCATAATATTTTTTTAAACAAAATGGCAATGTTTAGTTGGCAAAGTTTGTATTATCATTAACGTCAGCGGCACCAAAAACTATAAAGATAATATCATATTTATACCGTTATTTTGAATAAGCAATAGCCAGTTTATTGAACAAAAACTTTGAAATATTCTATAGCTAAGTCACTACAGTCTAGTTTATATGTTTAGATTCAATTTTTAGACTTTTTACTCCACTTTGCATGAAAAATGTAAACTCATAAAACGTGGGACCTACGTCCACCGAACACCCCACGGAAATCATAGACGAACATATTGCACCGTAAAATAAATACAGGCTTTTGGTATAGACAGCGAATATAAAATACGACAAAAATGGCCGATACGAATGACCCGGGTTTGCTGCATTCGACGTTTTTCCTGACTTTTACCTTCAATTTAATAGCGGATCCATTCAGTTCAAGATTAAACAAAAATCTTCATTAAAATGATCTTTGTACGTTGTGTTGGAAGTTAAAAATCGGTGTGGAAATTGATGTGGTGGCAGTGGCAGTTAGCAAGGTAAAACAATATTTTTTGACTGGTTGGTCTAGTTTTTGATTTTCGGCTAAATAGAAAATGATTCCAAAAACTTTTTGACGTGATAACGTCTTTAAAATCGTTTTAGTCGGGTGACATGTTCAGAAACTTGTGTCACACCAAAACCTCACGAGCGCGATCGCAGGTATAACGAGAGAGAGACGGACCGATCTCCCGTCTCATCTCGAGCGCTGCCAGTCATTCCGTGAAACTTGTCACGCGGAATCCTCACGAGCGGAGGCTGGCATAGCGTTCGAGTGAGTGGACCGATCTTCCGTCTCTCTCACTCTAGCGGCATACAAACGAATGGAGATTTTCTCGTGCGGTTAAGTTTTCGTTGAATGTTTAACAATGAAACAAAATGTGAAGTGCAACTGAAGTGTTACAACAATTGCAACAAAAAAAGGTGAATAAAATAGCCTACTTACTAACAATTAACATTCTTGAATAAACTTGTAAAAGTAATGAAAGATGGAAAAAAGACACGTGTGTGTTATCACGTAAACATCTCGATCGTAAACCTACTTTACAAACAACCAATTTTTTTATTAAAAACTGAACGTAGGTAACGAAAGAATCATAAAAATACAAATTCAAGTCACATTAAAATCACTAGTAATAGTTAGTACGTAAATTGTAGTACTAATTTAGTCATTGTAGAAATAGTTTAACCTGTTTGTTATAACTAAGTCAAATTTTTCAAACATGTAGTAGTAAGTAAGTAACAGCCTATAATCATCCCACTGCAGGGAAAAGGCCTCCATCATTAAATTCAAGTTACCACAGCAATGATGGAACCTGGCATAATCACCACGCTTGTCAAATGCGGGTTGGTGATCACAAACCCGAGCAACGTTCGAAAATTCGAAACTTTTTTGTTGCCCGACCCGGGATTCGAACCTGGGACCCCGAGATGTTGGCCCGGTATTTAAACCACTAGACCAACGGGGCGTTTTCAAACATGAAAGACTACTTAACCCTATTTAATATTCACTCATAACAAACAAAAGCAACACAGTAAAAAGTTATGTCACTACCCATTAACCTTAAGTACACACGGCGGCACATCAGACTATACATGTTGACCTTGAGACCGCCTTTATGCCCTACGTAATAAAAGCTGTTATCGCAGTTCAACTGTTTAACTTGATGTGCTGTCGAGTGTACAACGGTAAATAGCAACAAGATTCGATAACGCGCGATATCCATACCATTTTGTGTATTTCAAATTTATTGTTATACACATTAAAATATTCCACTAGCAAGTTTGAACTAACCACGCACTGCAGACCCGAGTTGAAACTGCGCATGAACGCATATCCGACCGGTATTTACAAGTTTAAGCATCTCTTAAACACTATCAAACAGAATTTCGGTGGCGTACACTCGCGTTGAATTTACTTTAATCGCGTCATATTTTTCCAAAACAACGACGTGCAGAATGGCCCCCGTGTGGTTTGCACGCGAGTGTACGGGTTTTAGATGTGACAACACGATTGCGATTCGACTATTTGTATCGTACAGACAATAGTACGTCAACCTACTACAAAACGTCAAATTTTCTCAATTGATATTGATCTCTACTTGTTGGACTTAAAGTTGAAAATCAATTCAATGTCCTTTAACTTTTTGGGTAGGTTGACCTGCCGTTGCATGTACTTATTCAGACCATCATTGCCATTATGATAAAAGTTAGTTGAAATTCTACTTGGATCATGGCGCTTGAATGCCGAAATATAATTAGGAAATTCATGAGAAATGAGGTAAATAGTAGCTAAGAAATAGTTATGTTAGTTTTGAATAACAAAATATAAAATAGTATCACATTTTACAATATTAAATTTTGAAATACAATATACATTGTTATAATCTTAAATTAATTAACTATTAAAGAATCTGTTTCGTGGAAATCTGAGAATCGTACCCGGGTTTGATTAGAATTGGTGACCGTGTGAACCGGTGTGTAAGCGCAAAGGTCGTATAATTGAAAAAAAAATATTAAAAAAAATATTTTCTCAGCATGGCAGCGACGATGATTCTCCGGACGCCATTGTAAACGATGAAGACCGAAGAATTATAGAGGTAAACAATCTACTAAATTATTAACACATCTTTTTTTATAGGTCGTAAGGTACGACCAAAGCAGTTTTTCAGTTTTGCCTAAAAAAGATTAGCAGCAGCGTTTTCTCTTCACTTAACTTGGATCGCAACTCTTAAAAATGATAAAGTTGCAAAACATCGTGTGATCTAAAAAAAGCCCTACTAAAATATCGCTTTCCATATTTTGCTTAGAATTTATCGCTTGAAGATATTGTTCGTCGTCGAAGCGCCGTGAATAGCTCGCTTGGAGATTTCATTTATTTTCTTGAGCTGTGCTAGGTTCGGGCTATTTTTAACGGCTTAAAATGTGCATAACTCAGTATAAGTGACGAAATTTAAATAATAAAGTAAAGGTTGCAAAACTAAAGTGAAAATACGAATAGTGACGATCTGGTTGGCGTAGTAGTTCGGTGTTCCGCCTACTACGCAAGAGTCCTGGGTTCGATTCCTGGTCGGGTCAATTTAAGATACTATATTTTCTAAATAAGTTTTAGGAACTGGAAGGGAGGATATTAAGCCGTTGGTTTTTTTACTCTGCCACGATATGGATGTGATCCAATAAGGTCTATGGCACTAAAGAGTTAAAGAGTTATAGAGAATTATATAGTATCAGACGCTTAATGTCATAAGCTGGTTCGAAAACTCCATTATTTGATAATGAGAAGAAAAAAGGCGTACTTTACTTATGCCTGGCATTTTCCTGAAGAAATTAATTTATTGCCACAATACTTTTCTACATTAAAACGTTGAAACTATTACAAATTAATACTACAGTCGTTGCATATAAAACGGACAAGCAAGCAACTGCGATCGAGAGCGGACGAAAATTAAAATTAGTTCTTATTGTCATGATGATAAGGTTTTAAGATCGAAAATTCGTCGTGTGTAGATCGTTAATAAATTTTGTGGAAGTTATAATAGCTTCTGGACGGAAAAGTTTTTTTGGGATCCGTACAGCAGTTTCGACAGCATGAAGTAATTTAATCTGATGAAGATCAAATGTTTGGATGAAGAGTGGGTTTTCTTGAATAATATTTGATTGATTGGTTGGTTGATTATACTTTTATTGCACAAAACAAAGGTGACATAAATTACAATGGACACATCTGTACAATAAGGCGGTCTTATTGCTAAAAGCAATCTATACCAGGCAACCTTTGGGTAGAAAAAGGAAAACCTCGTTTAAGTGGAGTAGGGGTGCCATGGTGCAAAGTAACAAGTGTGTATCAAACATAATACAAATAATTATACTTAAATCTAATAAATAATAATTTATAAAATAAAATATATGATTATTATTATTAAGCGTCTTACTTTTACAACGGTAAAAGAACAAACGCACACTCTCAGACACCCCACATATTATTGGTCTCAAATCTCAGATTCAAGCAACGCGATAGATTCATGCATGCAAATAGTGTCGTTAGTTATTTTTTTACTGTAGCTACTCATTTAGAGACATTTTATCATTATCACCATCATCGCCAACATATATCAGTTCATAACGGTACAAATATAGGTTGATATAGACTGGAGAATATTGTTACAAACGTCATGTTTGGTAGTCTTGTTGTCGATCGCAGTTTGGATAAAGGTGAGAGAAGAAACTGCCCATCTTCTTCTGGATGTACTAATTCAGTTGTCTCTTACGACACCTTATTTTCTGATTAGCCTCATACCCCAAAACCTGTGAATAGTAATTCTCAATTGCTTTTTTTTTAAATCCCTTAATTTTTTTAAAGTATAAAGTTATTTCTCTAATTTCCTAAATCGACAAAATGTCTTCTAAAAATGCAACGAGTGCAGCAATACGTGTCAAGTTTTTCTAAATCAGTATTGGCTCATAATCATCTCTACTTTTAAACTTTCACGTTGCATAATTATTTAAATGTTATTGGGAAATTAAACGCGATCATACCTTATTATTTTGCCTGACGTTTCGATCGGGTTGCACCGACCATGGTCACAGGCTGACATTAACCATCATTTAAGAGGAAACACTAAGGGAGAGAGAATAAAAAAATAGGTATTTGTAAAATCTATTGCTGTCACGCAGTGCCCAAACGCATCCCCGCAGAGCGCGATAGAGACAACTGCATCTCGGACCGAAAATACTTACTAAAAGCTCACAAAATCAACGTTTCGTAGTCCCCCGATTCCTTTTCCAAAACTAAACCGATTTAAATACTATTTTCATTAAAAATAAAGAAAGGCTTTGGCCGTGTTCGTGTATTTTTCTTTTTTTCTAAAATTTTGCCAAATATGTTTTCCTCATGTTTGAACACAGCGGAAAATCTAGCGAATTTTTTCGATTATTGAAGGCTCGTATCTCTTTTATTAAATAATTTATGAAAAGGAAAACATAGAACCATATGCCTACAGTGGCCATAGAATTTAGTTACAAAAATTATTGCTCTACTAATTTTTATCCAGGGAGGAAACAGGGGACTACGTTTGTATGGAAAAACGGCCTTTGTGTTTCCTCTTAAGCTCGATAAGCACGACGATCAGTCCCTCGTCACCCAAATCCAGCGGCTTCCTTTGATCTTCACTAAATCATCTTTCCACCTAGGTAGCCTGCCCACAAATGTCAAGTTCAAAGTCATCATTTCAGAAACTTTTCGCCCCCAACACTAAAAAAATATTTATATATGGGATAGGGTATAGTTACCCTTGTAAACTCTCCATGTGAGGATGCGTGGACTGTAACCTGTCAGTGTACCTATTATAAATAAATAAATAAATAAACTTGACGACCTCCGTGGCGGAGTGGCGTACACACCGGTTTTCAAGGTGTCGCCTGCTCCGAGGTCCCGGGTTCGATTCCCGGATGGGTCAATGTAGAAAAAAATGTGTTTTTCTACATTTTCTCGGGTCTGGGTGTTTGTGGTACCTTCGTTGTCTCTGGTTTCCAAAATGCGAATGCTTTAAATAGTTTTTCAAATTGGGGTCAGAACAATGTATGTGATGTTGTCCACATTTATTTATTATTTAAACTGTCATCAGATATTACTATTATGTGACCTACCCACTGCTACTGCAGCCCCGCAAATCTTCAAATGATGGCGGTTGTTGAAATACCAAGTAGGTACTTCTTTCTCCATTACATGCTGTGCGAACTTGGCCGGTTAATTAAATACGGAACCATTGTCAAATGTTGAACTCAAATTCGCTTTTTTTTATAATTTTCGTCGAACTCCCTCGGTTCCTTTGGTCTTTTGAGCGATGTAATAATTGTGTAAGTTCTATGGGGCTTGGAAAGTTAAATTCGGCCTTACCCATATTGGATGTTGTAATAACTTGAATTGGTTCGGGGAAACTTAAGAATGAGGAGGGCTCGATGGAAGTGATATTGCTTTCTGATAAATTAATCAAAAACAGAGATGTTAGAAACGTACTTACACGTTTAGATACCTACTATCAAAAATTTCATAGAAATTCTTTAATTCTTGACTAACTCAGAGGAAGCGTTTTTGAGTTTTTAAAACCCATGTCAGACTTAGAAAACAACATTATTTTGTCATACAATTTTTATGCAAATTTAAAGCTACTACATATTTATAGACAAAGTGACTGAGTTTGATTTCATTAAATGATATACTTAATTACTACGAGTATGTTTGAATAACTACAAAATACGTGAACGCGGCGACTTGTTAGGCCCGTACTGTCGCGTACTGTAGGTACCCTGACACAAGATCATTCTTTGTGAATAATCACGGGATATGAAGTCACGTAATCGTACCAATGTGTTATTTATGAAGGTTATATTAGAGCATTTCTGGACGCGAGCCTCTTCAAAAATGAGATTTTACCAGTAATATCGTTTTATTTCAAAATAGCCTTGGTCATCGCAAATTGTCAAATTGAAGAGAAATGACGCTGCTGCCCGACTTTTGGCACCTTTATTCACCCTCTTTCAACACCCAAAGAGTCAGAAAAGGTGGATTCTATTAACGTGCATTCACCATTTTATTACAATGGGGACTACCGTTTCTTTGCTCACCAGTTGGCGCCACTGTAGACTGAGGTCCGGAGGTATAGTGTCAAAGGCGATTGGCGTCGAAACGAAGTGTTATATCTTGAATCTAATTAAGGTTATATTGTTTATAAATAACTATCTTGATATCAACAACAACTTCTGAAATAGTTGCTCTTGAGGCCGCCTATTTTTGCGCTTTTTCTTAATTCCGCTTTTAAAGCGTTTACATTAATCGCCAAATAATCCATATTTGCGATATTTTACCAAGGAGATCACTTTCCAGCAGGTAAATTAAAGAAATTATAATTTATGCAACAAATTCCGCTAAAACCAGTACAAATTGAATGATATTGGACCTCACGCGACACTAGCGCCTCTAGTAGCAAATTCACTAGCGATAGCCCCCATTGAGACCTATCCCAAGTATTGTAAGAGAAATAAACGCAACAGTTCAACTCCGTTGAGGGCACAGACTTAGTATATAAGTTGATGGTCGAGACCAGACAAGTTGTAAAGTATTAAAGTTTACTTTTACCTCGTCGTACGTTGGGAATCGCAAACTGGTTACAAGTGGCATGGTTAAACACAATTGCAGTTAGAAAAGTACTGAAATACTTGGGAGACGCTGCACCGATCCTGTGAAGAGTTTTGTGATCGATTTTCAACTTATAGTTTAGTTTGTGAAGACTTATTTTTCAAACGTGCATTTTCTTAAAATATTACTACTCAGCATGTACAAATTAAAAGAACACTTGATCTTTGGTGGGAGGAGGAAATGTACAAAACCTTATCACGTACTACCAGGGTGGAGGAGTAAAGTCTAAAAAGTTTGTCTGCGTTAAATTCGGCTATATTGCGTTCTTGGTATAAAGAGTTCATTTATAAATTGAAAAAATCATTATTATTAGATTTGAACTAAGGGGTGTCAGCATATTTAAAGAATGGCATTTCCTAAGGGTGTAGTAAAAAGGAGCAGCGTCCTTTCTCTGCCATAGACCAAACTGCTATCGCCAACCCGCTTTAGAAGTAGCCTAATCCTTAAACATAAGCTAGGTACATTTTATTTAAAAAAAATACAAATCCCGTCGGTATAGTTATATAGGGATTTTTAAGATAGACTGAGTTATAGTGGAAGAACCCGCGATCATGGCACTTGCAACGGTGCCGCAATATCGGAAACTCAAAAAAACAAGGTACATGATAGAAACCCATCTGAGAACTAGAACACAGCGTTTTAAAGTCTAAAAAAATAAATGTATTAGTTAAGAATCTAGTCTAGTCACAGTTGCTACCGGTTACACGATTTGACTAACTTGGCTTGATAGAAAAAAAATCACAAACCTACATCTTTTCCAAAAGGTTTTTTCAATTTGACGACTAAATTACGGACATTTTAAATAAAATGTTTATGCTAGTATAAAGCTACTAAATATTTATAGATATATTCGCTGAGTTTGAAATCATTAAATGATATACTTAATTACTATGTTCAAATAACTACAAAATACGTGAGCGCGGCGGCTCGTCAGGCCCGTACTATCGCGCGCTGGCGCATACGGAGCGCATAGGCGATCAATGGATAGCGATCCATAAATCACGAACTACTGGGCCTTAACTAAGTCTTACAATGGTGACCTTGAATGTCTAAATCACTATAGTTATATAATATAAACTACTAATATAAACTATAATATAAACTATAATAGTATAAACTAAAAATTCTTGTACGAAACCACAAGCTATTTAAAGTATACAGTCATTTACGTACTTATTTTTAATGATGTTTACTTAAGTAAGATTATATGATCGAAAATGTTACCCTCTAGGGATAATTCTCTGTTGTTCATACAATAAAATTCTCGTGTATTGTAACATTATTAACTAGCTTGGCTACTTGCGACTTCAGGCTTCCTTTGGGAATCTTGATCGATGAAGTATTCACCGCGGTTGTTAACCTTTTGTATTGGAAATGTCCTACCAATTGTTTGATGGCATGTATTTTCTATACTTTTCCAAAAGCTTTCGTTTGACTTATCTTTAATCAGGGTTTGTATATCTAAAATTTAAAGGATTGAACTTATTTACACCCAATTTGAAAAAAAATTCAGCTAGATCAGCAGAGAAAGCAAGTCGTTTACAGGGAGTTTTGTTTCAAGTCGTACCGGGAGTTTTGTTTGTAAAGAATAGTCTCAAATTTGCAATCTCTGATCTTGAATGGCTTACTAGCTTGTATTTTAAGAGCCCCTATTTTGAGAGAGTAATTAAGATGATTTAATTCTATTCTATATGTCTTTTTATCTTTACTAATATTATGAAGCTGAAGAGTTCGTGTGTTTGTTTTTTTAAACGCGCTAATCTCAGGAAGTACTGGTTCGAATTAAAATTCTTTTTGTTTTAGATAGTCCATTTATCGAGAAAAGCTTTAGGCTATATAACATCACGCTGCGACCAATAGGAGCGAAGCAGCAGTGAAAAATGTTGCTATAATAATCGCGATCATAATAACAAAAATTGACGCGGACAAAGTCGCGGGCAACAGCTAGTTTATAATATTCCATGTGTGAAAGAAAAGTAACTGCCCATAATCATCCCACAGAAGAGCAGCTATGGCATCCATCTTCAAATTCAAGTTACCACAGCAATGATATAGACAGATGAATCACAACGCTTCCCCAAAAAGGGTTGGTTATGACGAACCCGTGTAATGTTCGAAAATTCAATACTCCTATTGCTAGACCAGGGGATCGAAGATCCTGGCTCGGTGCTTACTACTGATAACAACAGCTAGTCAAGTATAAAATTAGCAGTACGTACGGTCGACTTAAAGGAAGGAATCAGCGTTTTCTTGTTGATAAATATCCCGTTCTATCTTACATCGAGACCGATTTCAGCTATCTATTCCGGAACTAACGTTGAGTCTTAGCTTCTTGCTCTTTTAATTTTTAACTGCACTTCAGGAAATGTTTTCTTTGTAAAAACACTCGAGGGTGCAACTATTCTAGTTGGGGTGACAGTAAAATACTCAGCAACTTTGGGAATCAAAATATTTGTTATTTATGGTACCGGCCTCAAAAACGAACCTTCCTTTTCGTTATTGGTGAAGAAGTGTCTTGGGAGAATATCCTGAAAAAGTTCATCAGCGCCATTTTTTATTCATTGGCCGCCATTTTTGATTTTAATATTTAATGTAACAATGTAATGTATTTGTATTTGGATCTAATGGGACTACATCCTGAAATAAATGTTTTTTTATTTTTTTATTATCGGTCACACAGGTAGACTGCCAAGATACTAACTAATTCATATAGTATAACTGTTTAAGGATAGTGTAGTATCAGAATTTTACGTACTCCCTATATTAAAGAGGCTTTCATATAGGCTAACGTGACTTGTTCTTAAAACTTCTATCTAGAGACGGATCTCAAGACCAACGACTTAGCTGCCGAAGCACGACTACAAAGGGTAGGCTCTTCTAGACTTTTGATTTGGTACTTCAAATTCGAATTTCAAACCCCGGAATAAGGCAATAAGGACCAATGAGGGTGGTGATACTAATAACGTCGTATAAGCATGATAAAAATAAAAAAACACTACAGAAAAAAAAAATAATCTGTACAAAATTTTCGTATGACCTTTGCCATTCGTAAAATTAGAATAATGAGAAAATCCGTATGAGATTAAAAATAACTAATATAACACTCTAAATAAATAAATAAATGACAAAAATGTCAGTAGTTAAGACACACAGTTTGAAGAGTCCTAAGTTGATGTGGCGGAAAGCTTCTAGAGTGGTGACCACTCACCGGACGACGTATCTGTGGCTAATCTCCCTCCAAGTGGACCGACGATCTGGCGAAGATCACGGAAAGCCACTGCATGTATATATGTATATATTTTTTATAAATAATGGGCTTGCTCTTGACAACATACTTAACTATACGGTTAAGAAGAAGCCTAAGATGGAGCGTGTTTACCCAGAGGAACTGGTTCTCCCACACACCAGCGGAACACAGAAAAACTGTTTGGCGCTGGACTCCGGCAAGAGGGTGGTAGCATCTAGGCAGCCTCTTACGAAGCCTACCCCCGCAGAGGGATCTGTAAGCCGTCATAATTGGTAAGAAAACCAAAGATACCGTTGCCCAGGGTGGACCACCACCACAGAGGTAGATCCCACTACCCCATGATCTGGCGAATGTCGCGGGAAGCTACTGGATTTATGGCGTGGGACCGATCGTTGTGGGGATCCTTAGGGGATGTTCATGTTTAGCAGTGTACGTCGTTTTGCTGAGATGATGATGATAATTACTAACTGTAATACTAATCCAGAAAGTTTGAGAAAATCTACAACAACAAATGTAACTAATAAGAAACATTGTAAAGCATAAAATTTATCAATATCACTGTATTTTTTTTTATAAAACAGTATGGTCACCCCAGCTAAGACTCACTTAGGTGTTGTTCTCAACGTACAGACGGACATGAACAAACCCCAGACGCACTAGCCCTTTAATTGCGCTGTTGAGTTGAGTATTTTCACAGAAAACATTATATTTTTAAAGAAATATTTATTTATCTACTAGACACAAACAAAGAAATACGTTTTCTAACAGCACTAGTAAATAAGCGTTTTTACTAAGAGATTGTTTATTGTTTTTGGGCAGTGAAGCCCGCAGAGTGGATTAAGAGAAAAAATTGTTTTTGGGCAGTGAAGCCCGCAGAGTGGATTAAGAGAAAAAATTGTTTTTGGGCAGTGAAGCCCGCAGAGTGGATTAAGAGAAAAAATTGTTTTTGGGCAGTGAAGCCTGCAGAGTGGATTAAGAGAAAAAATTGTTTTTGGGCAGTGAAGCCCGCATAGTGGATTAAGAGAAAAAAATGTTTTTGGGCAGTGAAGCCCGCAGAGTGGATTAAGAGAAAAAAACTTGTAGAAAGGTAACAGATATATAATCAGGGCACGTTGTTGATCACTATGTTTACTTGGGACAGATAGTCCAGTTAGGTAAGCAAACTTCGAGAAAGAGATCTCTCGTTGAATCCAGCTCGGATGTGCAGCGTTCGGGAAGCTCCGGCATATTATATTCGCGTCCGAAATACCTCAGTGTCTCAAGACGAAAGTTTTTGACCAGTGTGTGTTGCCAGTAATGACCTATGGGAGTGAGACGTGGTCGTTTACTATGGGTCTTATAAGAAGGCCCAAGATCACCAAGCGAGCAATGGAGAAAGCGATGCTTGGTATTTCCCTACTCGATCGAATCAGAAATGATGAGATCCGCAGGAGAACTAAAACAACCCACATCGCTCGAAGGATTGCATCGTTGAAGTGGCAGTGGGCGGGACACATAGCGCGGAGAACCGATGACCGTTGGGGCGGAAAGGTTCTCGAATGGCGACCGCGTACCGGACGACGTTCCGTGGGCAGGGGGGCTACAAAGTGGACCGACGATCTGGTCAAGGTCGCGGAAAGCCGCTGGATGCGGACAGCACAGGACCGACCGTTGTGGAGATATTTGGGGAAGGCCTATGCCCAGCAGTGGGCGTCGTTCGGCTGATATGATGATGATGATGATATAATCAGGGCAAAGGTTTTCAACATTGAATTCAAGTTACCACAAATGATGGGTGCAAGCATAAGCACCACGCTTGCCAAATGCGGGTTGATGATCACAAACACGAGCAATGTTCGAAAATTTGAAACTTTTATGGCCCGACCCCGAGGATCGAACCAAGGACCCCGAGATTTTTGCTGGTAGGCAGTAAATAACATTTTTGATCAAATAATATTAAATATGTTATTTCTATTCCCTACACTATGCTGACAAATTGTCATGCAATTTGCACCCTTAAAACCCGGTGAAGTCAAATTCGATAAAACTCGGTCGACTTCCATCTATCGAATAATCTGCCATCTTGGGAAATAGATTAAAAATGGCGCCCGCAAATTTTACATCGTCCCGGAGATAATATTGTTATCGGCAGAACACGAAGTATTATTGCTTTTAACTGGGATTATTTTAAAGTTTTTAATAAAGTTTCTAAATGGTATGTGTTGTGTAGTGCTTGTACATAAAAAGAATGACACCACATTCTTGTCATATTGGTTTCGTAAATGGCGATTAGAAAGATAGAAAGAAAAAGGTTTTTATGGTACTACACACGTGGCACAATTGCAAGTAATACTCGTATATAAAAGAGGGTGCAAATACCAAAATGGTATTTACTCAGTGTATGGTCACAACGACTAAGATTGGTCATAACCACTGGTATTCTGCGGATGCCAATTTAGAAAAGAGGGACATACAGTCTCGAAAAAAAAAACAATGATATAAAACAAGAACATAATACAATTTGTAGTGAAGGTATACATAAACATAGATATGAATAATGATATAAATGGTCTAGCCTCTTTTGCATAGGGCTTAAAATCAATACTATATCTAAACATAATAAAACAATAATAGAAAAAATAGTCATAAACATAGTTGCTCGCATTGTAACAAGAAACGTAAAATTATATGTTGGAAGAGCTTCTAAAACGAATAAATTTAATGTCTTTTTGCATTTGAAATAAATAGAACTTTCCGTGCCGTGGGAAACTAACATACCTAAAGACCGCGCAATGAAAGAAAACAAATATTATGATCTCCTAAATGAATTAATAAAAAACGGTTATATAGTTAGTTTATATGCTGTAGAAGTAGGAGCGAGAGGTATACCAGCAAAATCTCTCTATAACCTGTTGAAAGACCTTGGCTTGGCCAGAACTGCAGTAAGTTCTATACTAGAGCGACTGTCTAAAGCTGCATTAGCAGGTTCGTACCAGATTTGGCTGGGCAGGGAGAGAAACACGAGTAGTGAAGGTGAGTGTTGATGTACGTCGGAAAGTGGCCCCCTAAACCTACACTCGTATCACAAGTCTACTCTCGGGAACTACTCGGAGTTTCTCTTTCTGCCACACGATGGACCCGGCAACCGCACGGTGAATCCATGGAACGCTAAGAAGTTTGTCTCATACAGTATTTCCACTATAAGAACACAAGCAGCAGCGTCCTTTTCTCTATTCAAACCGTTGTTTAAACCGCGATCGCCAAGCGCCTTCCAAGCGTGGTGAATTTGGCGGAATAGTCCTTTTGATGACATCTGTGTTTTGCTGGGAACTAATTTAGACTGCTAATGAATATGATTTCGAGAAGTTTGCTCTTGAAATTCACTTTAGTATTGCCTAACTACATTACCGATAGTGTTTCTGTCAGTAGCTATATATAATTATAATTCAAAAACTTGTTCAAAGAGTGGTGGTAAGTGTCTCCATAATAAAAAAATTACAATCATTTATCCGACAAAGACCAAAAAACAATATCCATAAATTTTGGGCCCAAACCAACTTATTCAAACTTACCTATGCCCAATGTTCAATATTTGGAACATTAGGCGTACGGTTGATCTTGTTGTTTATCAACAAATACATCGTTTGTACAGTTTTCACCCGTAAATTAGACGTCTCTATGAACAACAAAAGCATTTGCTAATCATATTTGTTGTTTTAATCGAAATTAAACACTAAAATTATAAATCAAGCTTTATATTTTAACCTGGACAAAGAACCACACACAGAGCACCGGAAGCTCGTAGCATAAACTCGAGAACATTTAGTGATGTACTTATAAACCAGGGAGGTGACAACCAATCAAGAGAAAGCTATTTAACTATCTTTTAAATAATTCAACACTCTCACCAAATAGCATTTCTCATACAAACTTGACAAGAAAATCTAAGTTGAAAGAAAACATAGTAGTTTCAGATGGCAAAATAACACAAGACTAAAAATGATTACTATAAATATTACCCCACTCTCACCCAAAGAAAACTCTAAAAAATCTTTTAACTAATATCATTGTCAATTGTATGTATTTAACTTGAGCTTAATACACCTATTTTATTTCTTAAATACTGAAATCTAACTTTAGGAAGAGCTTTAATAAATATATCAGCATCTTGTTCTTTACTACAAACATATTTTAAATCAATCAGCCTTTCTGCAAATTTTTCCTCAATAAAGTTATATTTGACATCTATGTGCTTACACCGTTTATGATAGTCCTTATTTTTAATCAAGCAAATTGCACTTTGATTGTCTATATTAACACACACTGAATCTTGATTAAATGCACTAATGTCACTTAATAATTGTTTCAACTCGGCCTCAGTCGTTGATAAGGCAACACTTTGTTGATGTTGTGTAGCCCACGTTATAGCAGCTAAATTTTTAATGAAAACATACCCAGTTAATGAACGTCGTGTGCACGTGTCTTTGGCATAATCTGTATCACTGTATGCATGAAGCACAACATTTTGTGATGATGTATAATGCAAGCCATAGTTTATTGTTTCCTTCAGATACTTCATAATCTTTTTGACAACATTCCAATGTGTGTGATCAAAGCAATTTAAAAATCTACTCACCAAGCTAACTGCAAACATAATATCAGGCCTGCTCAGTATTGCTAGATGCATATGAGTGATCCAACAGCCTCTCTATACGGGATGTTCTTGTCAGGTGCCTCTGTACTCTTTTCTAATGCTGTATGGGGATCAATTGGAATGCTATTAGGATTGGCATTATACATATCAAACTTGTTTAGTAAGTAAAAAATGCCGTCTTGACATCAAACTGCATTATTTCGAAATTATGTTGAGCAGCATCTGACAACAGAATTCGAACCGAATCATACCTGACTGTAGGAGAAAATGTTTCAGTATAGTCCACCCCTTGCTTTTGTCCACAGCCCTTAGCGCACAGTCTTGACTTGTAGAGTGGACCTAATTCTCCTTCTTTTATTCTAAAGACCCACTTACAGCCAATTAGTCGTACCTTTGGTGGTTTCTCAACTAAAGACCAAGTATTATTGTTAGCATGTGATTGCAGTTCATCTTTTTTCTGGGATATCTAACTCTGAACTTTCACTTGAACAAATGTAAGTATTTGTGTCAACATTTTGAGCTTTATATTTAGATCTTGTAATTTTATTGGATTGCATTCCTTTGAAATTAATTGTTTCATCTGGCTCATATGAAGACCCTTCATCGGATTGCTAATCATCACTAGATTCATGTTGTTTTGATGTATTTTCTAATGATGTATAACTATTATCCACATCGCTAATGCTAAAAGAATCTGTCTCATTTATGTTTCGTTTCGTTGGTAATTCTGTCAATGGTACTGCAGAAACATCTCTTTTCTCTCTTTTTCCGGATCTGGTTGAAATTTGGTAGACATGTAAGCTGGAATACCACATAATCTTTTTATAACAAAAGTACGGAACCTGAGCGATAATTCCAAATTTTAAATTTCTTCGCTTACAAAGTTGCGGGTAACGTTCACATTTTTTTTGTATTTTTAAATTTATAGCGGCCTCTGGTTTTTAATGCAATAATTAAATAATTTATAAATCACCTTATAACTGCCAAATTTTCGTAACAGTTTTATCGATGCCCCATTCCAGAATGTGAAGGTTAAGAAAAAGTTTGTCATAACACTAACGGTTTCTTTAAAAGTACCTATAAATTTTATAAACCTTTTCAAATAAAATCACTTAAGCTATCTTATGAAACTAAGATAAAATAACAAAGTCTCCGTAGTGTGAATAAATAAGTTCAAAATGGCTCCTCTGTTCATATTGTTATGATCGTTAAATGTAACGCTCTGCCGACGGTGGCGGTAGCACTAATATGGCGATATAAGGCAGTGGTGCTCAAAGTTTTGTTTTAAGTTCTCAACATGATTGTTAAGTGAATTTCACAGATAATTCTACACTAAAACAAATATGTTCTGTTTCTACGTCCTCTTAATCAATGACATCAAGGACGGATGTGTGTTATGAAGGATGTGTCATTTTTCTTTGAGCTACTAAACAATATGTTATAAAAACCCTGTCCGATCCGAAAGGGTCACAAAGTTGCTATATTAACATAACCAAATTAAGTATCAAAATTACGTGATTCATGAATACAACTTTTTTATCGATTTTTAAAGTCAACAAGTTTATCACCCATTTACCCTACAACGGGGAAATTTTCAAAATGCGTTAACACTCCCCGTCGCGCGGCTGTATTGTCGGCATTGACGCAAGCAAACTACTCGCTTTTCGGCACCGCAATAAACATAGGCGGCGCCTTTGACATAGCGTAAAGGTAGCCGCCCGCTTTGATTCAACTCACCGCGCGGCACGTGTCGGTGGATATATCCTGATCATGCATTATTATTTATTATTACGACAGGTCAGTTTCGCGAAGACATTACTTCCGAGTGGTCGTACCGTTCTGCTCCGCGAAATGTCGTATTCTACAAATAATTTTCATAAAATTATGTGACAGTGAAGCAAAAATGCGTGTGCGGATTGTTGCGTTTAAAGCGGATACGAGTGTGTTACAATCGGTGCGGGACAACCTAGTGCGACGATGTGAAGCCTGTATTTCTGACGGTGGCAGAAATATGGAACAACCTCTTCGCCACAACCATCAAATCAGTGTCCTTATTGAGTGACCTCATACTACCAAATAAAAAAGCTACTTGCAGAGCTACCAAGAAGTCTCAGTTTCGTACAATTGACACATTATTATCTGACTAATAAGTACCGGGGTCAACTGGGGTCATGACTTCGCTACCTGTGAGTGCGAGCGCCGGCGCATCTCCGCGCCTACCGCGCGTCTGGTCACCGCCTCTTGGGATTGCCATGTAAGCTTTTTTAATGTAGTGAATTTTGTATTTTTTTTTTCATGGGGTAATTTTTTTCTAATGTTCATGAAAATTATTACACAAATAGAATCTTATATAGATACCTAATAACACCTTAATGGATCGGACAGGGTTTTTATAACATATTGTGTAGTAGTTTTTAGTTTCTCAAATTTCATATCAAATTTAATTTTACTTTAAAAAAGATGTATAAGACCCCTTTTGAAGAAGATGTTGTCCAGAGCCAAAATATGTCTACGTCGTTTCTACGAATTAAACTGTCTATGGAAGTACTAATTACGTCTAAATAAGTATAACAGTTTTTTGTATATTCTTTCATAATATTATTTGTGTAGGTATTGATTAGTTACTGCTAATGAGACTAAAGAAACAACATTTTCATTCATCATTTCAGGTCAAATCTTGTGATCTACACCAGAAACTTTGACAATCACTGAATGTAGATTATCTGCCTATGTTACGGTTATGCGTCTGAAGTTTGGCTTAGTGCAGATACGCTTAATCGTTTGACCTACATGTGTTCACGCTAGCTTTAATATAAGCCGGACTGCAATTAAGCATAGTTAAGCATATTGTTACGAACGTGGAGTTCGGGATTTGGATAAAACACCGTTGACTTAGAAGATTTTATTAGGCGATGAACAGGTCGCAGACACTATCACAAAAGCCAAATCACAAGAATCGTAGTCCAGTGGGTCGCTGAGGTCGTTGGTTCCAAATCACTATTAGCCAATCCGTAGAGTAGTCCTTAGATCCGTTGGTATCGCTAAAGTCGTCGTTACTTCGCACTAGATCACTTTTCGCAGGTATCGCACCGAAAGCTCAGAATGAACTGACTGCGGCGTCTTAAGTCCTGTTATTTATATATCTCAACATCGATGCCGGTCGTACATACTAGAATGTTCATTTTCCAGAAAAATCACAAGGACGTAAACAATTCTAGTGAGTTATACCATTTTGCGCCTTAGGATTTATGAATAAAGCTATACTAATTCGATTGCAACTCTTGTTTGTGGGTTGCCTTAACTGAAGTTTCCTATTTAAGAATACGCTATAAATATTTTTGTTGATTTATTACATTACTTTACATCACATCTCTTGGTTCACTGTCTTGAAAAAAGGTTACAATACTATTAGAAGATTTTAAATGAATTAAATGTATAGTATAGCATTAAATTGCTGTATCTTGTAGCTCGCACTGGCATACATCTTTTTGAAAAGATAACGGGTGTAAAAAAATCAAACGCAGATCCGAAAACCACGTATTGTCCCCATCACTAGAATATTTTTTTTCTTTAGGACCATACCTGAGAAACAGCTGGTTCCGAAGATATTGAGGGTCAAAGTCACAATTTTGTTTTCCATTTTATTACAAAAACTGTTGCCAAAGGTTACTTAAAAATATTCTTCTTACAAACAAGAGTGTTTTTTTTATTATTCCGTTCATAATAAGGCTTTTTAAATTACAATACGCAATGTACGGCTCAGCGCGGACGAATTTTGAACTTAGCAGTCATCTCCAGCGCAGCGGTCCACACTCCATTTGCTATACATTGCGCGCTATGTATTTTATTATTTTTGAGTCCCAAAAATAAAAATCATTTCCCAGCTGTAATATTTTGTAACATGACTTGGTTTGCTTTACAGATTGCGTAGCTTCAGGATCTGCGTTTATTTTTTTTACACCCTGTTTAAAACAGGCTGACAATACTGTATCTTTTTGGCGCCAGCCCACTTTGATAGTAAAAACAAAAATTATTAACTTTGATTATGTTCTAAATTAAAACCGCTCTTGTGTAGCTTGCTATGTATTGAATTCAAGTTCCATAGTAACAAAAATCACAATGGGCAGAATTGAATTGGGGCTAGCACAATACAAGGTGATATGCAGAAAGGGTCTATTAACATACATATTGTAGCGATGTCCAGCGAACTCGAAGAAATTGATGGTTCTATTCTGGAAGCGTCATTATCTTTTTGTATTTTGATTGAAAGTGAAATTATCATTATTGTTAGGACTTAATAATATTTAAACATCTAGAGGTGTCAAAATACCGGGACAAGTTCTCGGGGTCCCAGGTTCGATCCCCGGGGCGGGCAACAAAAAATTTCGAATTTTCGAACATTGCTCGGAATTGTGATCACCAATCCGCATTTGGCAAGCGTCTTGATTATGCCAGTACCCATCATTGCTTTGATGACTTGAATTCAATGATGGAGGCCTTTTCCCTGCAGTCGGATGATTATAGGCTGTTACTTTACTTTTACCCTACTTTTACTGTTGCAAAAGCCCCGGAATAATGATGACCTATGAAAACAAGTATAGCGATATCTGTTAACCGTTAACCTTGATACTGTAGTTTGTTGAATGGGTTAAATTTGCATCACTTTTATAATCCATAAATAAATAAATAAATAAATACATACAAATAAAATCCTAAAGTTCAAAGTTGTTGTGTACAAGGTGGTAGTTTACAAATAAGATACCGATAAGTCATCATAAATCCTTTACTGATAACTCATTATTACTCTTGTATTATCTCCATATAAGTGACCGAAGATGTCATTCAACAACACCAGTTTACAGATGAAGTGGAGATTTCATCCAAAATCATCTGATTGATTTTTCAAATAATGCAATTAGCTTTTTTAAAAATGGATGAATAAATAAATTATACATATCACAAACATTTGCTTTGATCCCAGACTAACCTATTGTTAGAATAAGAAAAGAACATAACTACAAATACCAAGACCCAACAAAATGTTCAATGGTGGTTTTTTTTAGTGACTCATCTAGAAATCGAAGGTTCCTCTTCAGAGCTAGCAACACCTTAAATACCAGTATCTAGGTATTTTTTCTATTCCAGATCGCCATATAGTCGAGATAAGACAGGTTTTACACGTAATTTTTATTTAATAAAACAAGAAAAAAAGTCTCTTCTAGTAAAACCAATGGACGTTATCTAGCAAAAGAGAGGCTATTTGAGTGTGTAGAGGATCACAATTCAACTCTCGCGACGGTTATCGCGCGGATGCGGTCGTTAACTTTCAATATAGGGCTGTAGCTATTGTTAGACTATCGATACTATCGATAGATTGTCGAAATGATAAATTTTTAATATAAAAATCATGTAAAATAGTAATGAAAACTTATATATGAACGAATTAATCTTTATTGCACACCAAATAAAGATATAACAAAAATAATCACAATATGATCTACAATTTAGGCGATCTTATTGCCGACAGCGATCTTTTCCAGACAACCTCTAAAGGGAAAAAAATAAAGGAAGGGCAAGGTAATACGTTAGTTTGTGTGATACCTAAACTTATAATATCAATCTAATTCCATAATATGAAATATGATTAAGGAATAATTAAGCTTAAGTGACTGTGACCTGGGTGCATAATAAAAAAAACTGGTTGGGGTGGACAAGTTCTGGACAAATGACGGCGCAACGCGCGACAATCTGTGTACTAGTGCCCCACTTGGTGGACCGACGATAGCGGAAAACTACTGGATGGGACTGATTAAAATGATGCAATATTATCTTAGGTATGGCACTCTTCGATTCAAATCAAATCAACAGCCATTATCAGTCCACAGCTGGACGTAGGCATTCTTAAAGTAACACCACAATAGTCTATCCTGGGCAAAAAATCATTAAAAATCATTAAAACTGTTACTAACTGGATAGAAAAATCCGAGGATACCGAAATATTCGCCGTATTTAAACCACTAGATCAACGTGTCGTTTATTTTTTCTCTATTGTGCATTTTGATTATCTATGAGACGATTATAATTAAACAGTTCATCGTATCGATAGTCAAGTTACCAATAGTTTTCCAACACTATTTACCGCCAATGGTTACCGCTTCTATACATTTATTTATATCTCGAATCGAAGGCGAGAATTCAGTTGGAGCAAACCATTTTGGTCAGTGGTTGGGTTGAAATAGCTTTTGGATGTCCAAATATGGGAGGCTACGGTCCAAGGAGATGCAATTCAATCTTGTTTGGATTACGAGTAAAATGATACTTGAATACCAATTGAAAAGTCTCAAATGTGTGTAAATTTTCATGTTGATATTCTTTGGAAATCAAATTTTTTAAAGTTGTTGCATTTATTAGTAATGTTAAAATACATCATTAAGAAAATAGTACACTACCTCACAATAACAGGACACACAAGTAATAATTAAGTTTCTAAATCCTACTAGTAGATTAAGAAAATAACCTTCTGTCACTCAGCTTAAATCTAGCTTCAAAATCGAGAATTAAGGATTTGTATTAGTTTCTGAGAACCCTAAAGATCCTTTGAAAGTTAAATTAGTTTAACTAAAATCAAATTGCTATGCTTTACTTGCACGTCTGCGATCAATTTGGCCAATCGTGAAGAGATGACGCTGCTGCCAGCCTTGCTCCGACAATTTATCTTGCGACACCCCGTGGTATGCACACCGGACATGCCAATAAGCACTGCATACCCTGTCTACTATGTCTAAGATAAATATCCCTGCATTACTTCTATAGTAAAGTTTTCTAAAACTTCTGTTCTGCATATCCTACCGAGAATTGTTGTGCAAGCCATGGACAATATTTATCTACACCACAGATAATATAATACTAGTTAGTATCTACACTAATATTATAAAGAGGAATAATTTGATTGTTTGTTTGTATTGAATAGGCTCCTAAACTGCTGGACCGATATGAAAAAATCTTTTATCATTAGAAGCCGACATTATTTTTGATGAACATAGCTTATTTTTTACAGTGGGACCCAGTAGGTGGCGCTACTGTTGGTATGTCAACTATTAAACGGCTTGACCGATTGGGTTGAAATTTTGTATGTGTATTTCCATGGTTTCACAGACACGAATGTGTTAAGCCTAACCTAATCTATCTTTCTATATACCACCGCTAGGCACAGGTTTCCGCCCGTGCGATATGACGTGGAGTTCACGCGGGCAGAGCCACGGGCGGTAATCTGGTAGAACATAAAGAGGTGGTGTTATACTAGTTTAAGCCAGAATCACACAGCGCAAAGATTAATTAAACTCAATATTTTTGCAATTTCATTATTGTGCAAAGCTTTTATTTATAAACATCTCCGAGAGGGTGGCGCCACCTCATAATTAATTATTTTATCGTGAACTTGCTGGAAACCATTAAAAATTCTCTTCGCAGTTCGACTAATTACGCCCTGATGATGCAGGGGTTGCTACAGTAGAAGCTAAGCTACACCTACTAAAACATTTCTTATTTTTATTTTATTTAATAAGTTTAACCAACAACTTAAACACTGATACTAAACATTAAAAATAAAAAAAATAACTATAATACTAAATGTAAAGCCTCTTAAAGGCGAACACAGCTTGCCAATTACATAGTAACCAAGAAAACTACACAAAACAACGGTTGCAAACTATGGTATCAACTAATTAAATACAAAATCCAAGAACTATAACTTAGATTATATTCGAAATTGAGACCCCTTCTTATTCATTATTTAATATTTATTGTTGCAATGTTTTATAGGTGATATCTTTTTAGGTACATTTTAAAACACCATTTTATTTTTACCAATTGGTAAATTTTGGTATGTGGTACCACACAAACCAAGGACAGCAGCACACTTCCACATCCTACGGGCGTTGTACAAGAAAGCTACAGAATTACAGCGAAAAAAGACAGGCAACAACGAAAAGAAAATAAACAAGTAAATAAAAACAGTGAAATGTACCGCCTATAATCATCCCACTACTTAACTCTACGATGACTACGGTTAAGAAGAAGCCTAAGATGGAGCGAGCTTACCTAGAGGTACTGGTTCTCCCGCACACCAGCGGAACACAGAAAAACTGTTTGACGCTGGACTCTGGCAGGAGGGTAGCATCCAGGCGGCCTCTTACGATGCGTACCACCGCAGAGGGATCTGTTGGCCGTCATCATTGGTAAGAAAAACCAAAGATGCCGTTGCCCAGGGTGGACCACTAGGAGGTAGATCCTACCACCTCTAAGTCACAGTAAGATCAGTCACAAGCATCTACCACCCTTGCCAAATGCGGGTTGGTGATCCCAAAGCTGAGCAAAATTCGGAAATCCGATACTCTTGTTACCTGATCTGGAGCTCCAACCCAGGGCTCCGAGATCCTTGGCCCGACACTTAAACCGCTCGACCTAAGGGGCGTAAATATTTTTTTAGTCAGTGCTTAGCAATTAGTTAAATAACGCCCCGTTAGTCTGATGGCTTAAATACCAGGCCAACATCTCGGGGTCCCAGGTTCGAATCCCGGGTCGGGCAACAAAAAGTTTCGAATTTCCGAACGTTGCTCGGGTTTGTGATCACCAACCCGCATTTGGCAAGCGTGGAGATTATGCCAGGTTCCATCATTGCTGTGGTAACTTGAATTTAATGATGGAGGCCTTTTCCCTGCAGTGGGATGATTATAGGCTGTTACTTTTAACAACTAGTAGCTGACGATTAGTGCATCTGATTTGGTGATTTATTAGTTTTGAAAGCAGTTCGTACAGACAAAAGCACGTCAACCTACCCAAACAGATAAAGATCATTGAATTGATTTTCAACTGTAAATCCAACAAGTAGAGATCAATATCAATTGAGAAAATTTGACGTTTTGTGGCAGGTTGACGTGCTGTTGTCTGTACAAAACCAAACGATGTCAACCTCTCACAGTTCCATGGTTTATATACTCTAAGCTTAGAATAATAACACCTAGAAGCCGCGTCTGAACCAAAACGTAAGCGTAAACGCGTGCCATCAACTATCTTTGTGTGCGTAAGCTGAATAAATCTACGCTCTTCTAACGCATACAAATATGGGTCCAGTGATACCATCATCGGGCGTTTACCCACAAAAAATGGGAAAACGTGTTGTTTTGTTATACGACGATTTGCCATGTGTTTGGTATGATCTTTAAATACATAAGAAAATATGATTACATTCATAAGTATATTACATATTTATTAATCTAATGACGAATGCCAACGTTCAATATGTTTAAATTTAAATGCCTGTATGATTGTATAAATTCACATTAAGAAATTATTTTCATAAAATTAATAACACCAACATTTAGTCTAAACAGTATTAAATAGCTGTTATGGCAAATTCAATATTTTTCTCAATATTAAAAAAAAACAAAACAAACTGTGTGCAATTTTTTTTCCCACAACTAGCAACACTGATGTTGATAGGGTTTGTGTTTCAAATTATTTGTTTTTAATTCGATTTACGTGCAGAAAATGTTTAAAATGTAAGTACTTACCTGTGAAATGAAACTTTATCACATTCTTTTTGTTTCTCTGATATGCTAGAACACTTCTTCATAGTGCAAACAGTCATTTTAAATTATTTTTCGCGAGCTTGACTTAGCGTGACGTTGAGCACTGACAGCTCGCGGAACGAAGTAAGCCAGATATGATATGGTTTTAGTTGCGCGTTTTTCGTGCTTACATTCGGTTTCTAGGTGTTATTATTAGAGTTGTACCGACTAGTCGGTACAACCCTACCGGCCTGCTAGTCGGCGACTAGTCGTCGACTAGTCGGCTGAAACGGCCGACTAGTCGGCCCGTTTTTTGCTAGTATTAATATACGAGTACGGAACCCTAAAAATTGATGAAATTGAAATCTTCAGTTATTATTTTTTATTAGAAAATTATATCAATTTTACAATGTAACTTTCTGTGCAATTTAGAACAAGTTAGGAAATTAGGAACTATTCGTCCAGACATTAAAATATAAACAAAAAAAAAAACTCAAAAAATTGGCTATAATTAAGCTTACAACTTACATATTGAAACACTTCTCTTGACCTAATAATAATTAATTAGAACTTAGTACCAGATATAAAAATTTATAAAAAACTTCTTAATGTGACAACAGAAAGTTAAAATAAATAAAAATTCTACTACACTACAAACGAAGAATTAAGATGACATCAGATAAAAGAAGGCACTTATCATAAAAAATGGCAATACAGTGTGATTAGAGCATGTTACTCTAATTATTATAACCTAAAGCAATAATCGGCTTGGCCGACTAGTCGGCCAAGCCGAATGACAGTCGGCCCATCTC
Organism: Anania crocealis; assembly: GCA_949315895.1. Taxonomy (NCBI): domain Eukaryota; kingdom Metazoa; phylum Arthropoda; class Insecta; order Lepidoptera; family Crambidae; genus Anania; species Anania crocealis. Next base: position 2,081,461 of record OX438880.1, read on the forward strand.
TAGTTATTATTCTAAGACTCTAAGTTAAGCAGATTATATATCGTAACAATTCTCCGGCTTCGAACCGGACACCTTCCGACAAACAAATTTAGTTTTCTGATGAAGAAGGTACACCGCCAAATTGTGATATTTGTAGAACACAATGTCGGAATGTGTTCGAAATGAAAGCGTAAGACAGTCTGTTAATGATTTAATACTTTATTTATTTCTTCTGCGGCGTCCGCGTGTTAGTTATAAGAAGTCAATAATTAAAATGTAAAACAGTCAATAGTAAACAAAGATAAGGTTAACGATAGGACTGGCATGTCTAATGTTAGACAAAAGTCCTTAAAAAAATCTAGAAAAAATAAAAGTTTCCGATTTATATCTTTCGCATATCTTCCCCTATGCTTGGTACTTTAAATTTAATTCAACCGTCAAGCACGTATTGTCGTGTCACGTAAGGAGCTATTAATCATTCACACAGAAAATCCTTTAACGAAACCCTATCGTTTGACGTAAATTACTAAAGGAATTTCAAGATGGCGATGACAATGGATAGCTCATAGCATAGAAGATAATAGTCGAATTACTTATTCATTGTTCAAATAACATTTAGTTGCTGGTAATAGTATGATTTCCTATTATAATGACAGTGATTTAAAATGTATAATATGCCTTTAAGAAATCGTAATGACAGATACTATATTTTACAAATTTTCTTGCCTTTTCGATCTTAGATTGTCACACCGGACGCGGCGACGCTTATTTTTCGTTGTTTATGGCAACGAATAGGTCTAAATAAATCATAGTCACTTCAATGCATAGTATTCGCATTTAATCATGAAACTAATTATTATTAGTATCAACTTCTAATCATCATCATCTCAACTGGACAGCGATCTCTTTCCTATTTCATTATTAGTTTTATGTGACGTTTAAATGTGTCAAAAATTAAACTTTAATCGAGTATTGGTAAAATAAAAATAAAAACTACATTTTTGAGTTGTTTATAATGGAAGAGCTCTCCCTGTATATTTATTTAACCATTTTTAATTAAAAAGAGGCAGAACGAGTTACTTGCGCTGTTTTTCTCATGGATAAATTATATAAAGGAACTAGTGAAATAGTCGCATACAAAAATGACAATTGGAACAGTCCAACTGTAAATAGCAGAAACTAAAATAAAGAGCACAAAATGTAAGGTGCTCTTGGCGAGGAAGTTTTTCAGTCTTAAACTGTGTATGTAGTTTATTTTATTTAACAGCAATGTCTAGCCTTCATTTGTCTCGAAGCAATGGTAAGTTAACATACTGGGACATGTGAAAGTGCCTGGGGCCTATTAGCAGAAATAAAACTGATTTAAATTCTAATTCCCAAGCGGAGACGCGAGCAGAGCGATAAGTAACGGCCACTCATCCCACTGCAGGGCAAACTCATCATTAAATTCAGGTCACATTGATCGCTACGCTTGCCAAAATGCAGGTTGATCACAAGCCCGAGCAAAGTTCGAACATTCGAAACTATCGTTGCCTAACGTTCAATCCCTGGGGGATTGAACCTAGGACCCCGAGATCTTGGCCCTATATTTAAACCGCTAGACCAAAGGGCGTTAGCAAAACGCTAGCTACATACAGGATGAAATTTTAACCACCTTCCAAATTTTAATACATTAATCTACGCATAGATTTAATATACTATATTAAATCTATGAATCTACGAGACAAAAAACAAATGACGTATTTTTTCTTTTGGTATAGCTCAGTACAAAAATGTCAAGATAAAGCACTTAGAAAATATCCGCCAATAATCTAAAATTTTTGATACGACCTCCTTGCAACACTTTTTTACGCGATACGCGTCTCATTCATTCGTTACGATACTCGTACTATTCATAAGTTTTTGATTTTCCTTTCATACCTTAACAGGCTGAGGACCGTAAAAATTGGAAACTATGGTGCGAAAATTATTTTTGGGTGAAAACTTGATTTACATTTTTTACTTCATAAATGGGCTTTATACTCTAATCTGTGACATAAACACAAGATCGAAAAGAGACCCTAATAGGCTTGTGTTAAATATAATTCCAAGATCTGCTTAATACAGTAAAAGCTGTTAAACAATGTGTCTAAAGAAACAAAATTCCAAATGACATTAAAAATCAAAATATTAATATGTTTAAATCAAAATATAAGTGGCTTATTGAAATGAGAATTTATGACATAAAAATTTTTATTGACTATAGATTTTAAACAACTAATTATTAATACTAATTTCATCTAACATTAGAGTTATTAATTCGGGGTTTATACCATGTACCTTATTTATTATGAGTTTCCGATATTTCGGCACTGTTGCAAGCGCCATGATCACGGGAGAACTGTTGCAAGCGCCATGATCACGGGAGAACTGTGATCATGGCGCTTGCAACAGTGCCGAAATATCGGAAACTCATAATAAATAAGGTACATGGTATAAACCCCGAATTAAATAACTCTAGTGATAGTGACCATGAAAGTTTAAATCAGTTCATCTGACATTTTCTGTAATTATAATTTTTTTATTTATTTTTATTGACATATAATTCATTAATGAATGTTATGAATATTATAGTTTTAAATTTGTTCAGATTGTATTATTTCCTTGATTGTTTAAGTTTTTGCATGCTATTTTTGATAGCGAGACATGTGCTCATCTAAATAATAATAATTATTGTATCATCCATAAATACCGTGTTTTACGCAAATAAAGATTCTAATTTTAATTCTAATTCTAAATACAATACTGAACGCCTATAAATTTGTTGAAGTTGATGAAAAGGTCATTCTGTATAATATTTTCATGCTCTCATCAGCGTTCGTTGACCTTGCATAATGAGATGAGCGCGAATATCCCTCCCGCCTCGGGGCTAATGTTGTTGCTGGACTCTGCCACGGTGATTGACCTTAGAGGCCAAGATGGCCGCTACCACTGACCCGTCTCATTTTTATAGCAAAAGTGAGTTAATTATGCTATGAAATTTTTAGTTTAAAAGGCTTTTTTGTTTAATTTAAGACAATGTATTACTTTCTGCAATGGTTGAGAAATTCTGATTTATTTATACTATGATTCACAATAAATGTTTCTGATTTCTGATTTGTTTTTGTTTTTATAAAAATACCTATCACAGAAAATCTGGCAAAATGTGTTTTGTACTTTGACGAATAAAAAGAAGCTTAATACGAGTATTATACGCGTTTTTTGTAATTATCGTTGACCATTGTTGTCGTCTGTTAGGTAAGCTTTGATGTCTTTATTGTTTAATTTAGTTTGTGAGAGCAGAAAGGAATCCCTAAAATTAGAGCGGATCATGGGATCTTCTCGGATGGGCATTGTATATTACTTAGTTTAATACCATAAATACCTACTTGTCCTGACTACAAAACCTAACTTCAATATGAAATGTAACCTGCAAAAAGCGTTTGAAAGCCCACCAATTTCAGTATTGAGCATGCATTAGCTCTGTTTACTTGATTTTATTTATAAAATCTTTGGTTGCTTCTCCCAAAAAATTCACTTTGTTTTTTGATACTCAATTATAACATATAGTAGGGGACATGCCGATCAAGTTATCTAAGAGACGATAAGTACGTCTTACGTTGGAAACTATTTTAATGGAATTATTGGGCTCACCTGACTTAACGTTGAAGTGTTGGGTCTTGCCCCCAGCGTAATATGACAAGAGTTTGAGAAATATGAGAAGAGCTGAACTATTTACAGTTCTAAAGAAATTATTGTTAGTTAGCCGTGACCTCGGTAGTTTGGTTGTTAATAGAATATCGTAGCAGTACCTTTGCATCCAATGGGTTTCGTTATTTAGAAGAAAAATTGCTCGTCTTCTTTCCGGAATCGTCGGACTGCTGCGAAGGCGACCACGTATGAATATTTTAAATGTTACTAGTGAAAGTAGTGAATAAATAATATGAACAGAAGAATAGACGCAGAAGGGTAGATACAACTTCAGATTGTTTTTTCCACGAATAATGATAGCTTTTACTATTTTTCACTTTTTTATGTACTGGTAACACATGATACAATACAATATGTAGTTAAGTATATAATTCCAAAAGAAATGTAGTGTTTGTTGTATTTGATTGTCTAACAATAAATCACATTTCTTCAACACATTGTGTAGACGTCCTTGACAATGAAGTCTCAAAATTAAACGTGGGTTTTTCTCCTTTGATAAAATGTAAGGTAAGAATAGAAAGCCTAAGGATAAGTCTACATTAGAGGTTAGAGTCAATTTTATCTTAATATATAAAAAATACGTGGCACGTTGTTTGTCCGCGATTGACTCCTAAACTACTAAACCGATTTCAAATTTGATTTGCATACCGTATGCAGTTTAATCCAACTTAAAAGATAGGATAGCTTACATCTCAATTTATAGTCGCAATATTATTTCATTGCAAATTTTCTGTGTAACAGGGTAAGTTAAACGCCATATTTGATGCCAATGACATTGTGTGACGTCTTACGTCAAAATCAAATTATGATAAGAAGTTCGCGGGGTCAGCTAGTTATACTATAAAAGAAAGAGTTTTATCATGTTCTATCGACAAATATTGTGTGTAGGTAGATCAATGATTTTAGCTGTTATTAATATGATAATGTCAGTGATTCATACTTTTCTTCGGATTAATTCAATATAAATGGATTAGGTATTATGTTATTATTACCTACTCAGTTTTTACTCAATCAACAAAAATAAATTAAACTCGTAAAAAGTCAAAAAAAAAAGAAAGAAAAACATTTAATTGACCACAAGCACGTTACAAAAAAAAAGACGTGTGGCACTCGGAGACTGCCGCGGTAAAGCTATTGCATAGCATTTTTTATCAACTTATGCAATTATATAACTAAAAATTATCACCGCTGTGCCGGTCGGAGGGGGGTGTTAGGCTATTTTCGTTACGGAATTTCTGGATTTGGTCTCCACGCTCAAGGCCCGCGATAGAAGCTATGCAATAGCTTAATTTTATAATTGTATGTATTTTCTAATTTTGACTTTTGTAATTAAATTCTTCTGTTATTTTGGCAGATATGGTTACCATAGGCAACCATACTGTCAAAATCCTTATTTTCTTCTAAATTCTTTTAAATTTCGGAAATTCAAAATTGTTCGATCGTGCCTCGCCCCGAGTGATAGATAGGTTAGGTTATTTTCGTTACGGAATTTCTGGATTCGGTCTCCACGCTCAAGGCCCGCGATAGAAGCTATGCAATAGCTTAAAAACACAAAAATTACAGAACATAACATTAGAACCAAAGACACAAGATTAGGACTGAACAATATTCAAAAGTGGTCAATTAGGTCCCAGCCTCAGCATGTGCTGCAACGACCCGAGGGCCTCTGCAGCGCTGGTATTCTGGTGGGACCCAAATGAGTGACACTTCAGACACGGACAGAAGTGATAGAAATAAATAAAAAAGTAATAAAATAATCATTAATAAAAAATTTACAATGATTAATAAAATAAATGTGGACAACAGCACATACTTTGTCCCAATTTGAATTACTATTAAAAGCACTTTTAATTTGAAAATCCGAAACAACGAAGGTGCTGACGGTAACTACGAGAAAGTGTAGAAAAACCCTTTTTTCTACACTGCGTGGCAGTCCGGGAATCGAACCCGTAACCTTGGAGCAGGCGACACCTTGAAAACCGGTGTGTACGCCACTCCGCCATCTAACTTTCACCTTTAATTGCATCGAAACGGTTCAGGCGTTTTTAAAAAAACTAAAAAATAATTAGTATGGAAAAATGACTTTTCTCGATTTCGTCCATACAAAACGGCAATTTCATACTTTAACCCCTAATATTTTCGACGTACCTACCATAACACTATACAGCTGTTCTATATTCTTGTTCGTCCTGTACACGCCTTTACACTCCGCATCAGTTGTCAAGGCTGAACCCGTCAAAGTCTTCCAATATTGCTTCGTTCTGACAGGGTACTATTTGCAGATTGGTGCTACATTTGTGGTGTTTTAGAATAAGGAATAGAGCACTATTTTAGTTTACTTTCTAAAGTTTTGTGTTAACTGATTTGTCAAACATTTAAAATAAAATTACAATTGTAGGCGACTTTACAATATGGCCCAAATAATTATAAAAAAAAGCACTTCTGTTTTGAAAATCAGAACCGTAACTGCCTATACTGATATAACTGCAGGACAAAAGCCTCCATACAGCAATGGATGTAAGCATGATCACCACGTTTGCCAAATGCGGGTAAGTGATCACAGAGCCAGGCAATGTTCGAAGCTCTTGTTTCTGGGGATCGAATCCAGTACCCCGAGATCTTGGTCCGTTATTAATATTGGATAACTATAGATGCATATTAATACTAGCTGTTCCCCGCGAATTCGTACGCGTCAATTTCTGTTTTTATGATCGCGATTATTTTTGTAACATTTTTTACTGATGCTTCGCTCCTATTGGTCGCAGCGTGATGTTATAATAATCTAAAGACTTTCTCGATACATGGACTATCCAACACAAAAATAATTTTTCAAATCGAACCAGAACTGCCAGAGATTATCGCGTTCAAACAAACAAACAAACTCTTCAGCTTTATAATATTAGTATAGATTACACGCCTATATTACACGCTTTCAAAATATTATGTACTAGTCCATTCAAACATATATCAAATATCCTGTTCTTATAATTAAGTATTTTATAGGTACGGTTCTGAAGAAATCTACAAAACTCTATTTCCCACTAGCAATAACCAGAATTCACCTTGTTCATGGTCCAGTGAGTTTTCGACGGAGATCCCATGGGGCCTAGGGATTTACATACGATTAAAGTGTATTTCCTGATGGGAACGGCAGGATCGCAATGGTATTCCAATTCAGAAGGCGTTATATAGCATCTAAAAGAAATAAATAAAATGCCTGCTTTGTATTATGGCTTTAATGAAACTACGATATTTTAATATCATTTAACGATTATTCCTAGATAGAATTTACAAGAAGTTCGATAAATGTTATACCAAAATACGCATATAATTACAATGATGAAGTCACAAATTTAATATCATATTTTTTTTATTTTTATACAAACTAAAATTTTGAGATTCCTGTTTGTATGAAAATATATTTAAAAAAATTACAATATTAAATTTCTGACTTTACCATAGTATTTATAACATATGATAAAAAGGCTGTTTTCGGCTTGTCATACGATTTACCGAGCCCGCTGTTAAGGTGCTTTTTTTGCTTAGTTTAGTCGGGCGTACTGGCGCTTTTAAAGAATAGCACCACCTCTTCTCTTTCTATAGGAGTCGTAAGATTCGAGTAAAGGAGAACTGCCAGAAGAAGTAAGAGTTATTCAAAGTTTTGTTTTGTGTGAAATTTAAGTTAACCATAGATTTAAAATTTTACAAGCAATTTCCAACTTAAAGCAAAACGTATAAGGATCCGTTTTAATCTTGTTTTTTCATTTTATATTTATAAGATTTATCAACTGTAGTTACAATATTTAAATATAGAGGAAACATGCTTAGGGAAGTTAGAAATATTGCACGACAGATTTACAGATAAACACAGATTACTCCATATTTCGCACATGTGAAGGATGTGTAGATAAAAAATTATAAAAAGATTAAAAAAAAACACAAACAAACAAACAGGAAAAAAAAACACTGCGGTACACAAATTCTGTGAAAGCTGTGAGTGGAAAGGAAGAGCTAACTACATAGATTTCAGAGATCTTATACATTTCTTAAATATTCCGGTTGAATCCCAGTGGATATCCAAATGATCATTGTATTTGTTGTAAAGTTTGTAGAGTAGACGTGGAATAGGCGAGCAGGCACCAAAAAGTACGCTGTCGGCCATAATATTGTGATCATTTTTTTGCGAGGATAATGGAATGGTACTTTGATTTTAATGTTACTTACGGCCGGTCCCAATAATCTTCTAACTCTTATTTTGCCGTCCAGAGAAACAAAGACAGAAATTGTTTTCTATCTCCGATATGTCAAAACTGAAGATAGATAGGTTATTAGGACTGGCCGTTAGAATCTATGGACAGGCGATCATATATCTGAGAAAATTTAACATGATTGTCGGAGCTAAATCTGCTGGTGTGTATCCTGTCCTTAAAATCTCTTAAAATATATGATTCGTCGTTGCGCTTATGGCTGTGATCACGAATGATCGACCGCTATTGTTACAGCTATTTGTTTCGTAGCCATGTCGATCAGCGTTATAAGAGAACTAGCTGTTGCCCGCGACTTCGTCCGCGTCAATTTCTGTTATTATGAACGCGATTATTTTTGCAACATTTTTCACTGATGCTTCGCTCCTGTTGGTCCTCGTAACCTAAAGCCTTCCTCAATAAATGGACTATCCAACACAATAATATTTTTTCAAATCGAACCTGTTCTTCCGGAGATTAGCGCGTTCAAACGAACAAACAAACTCTTCAGCTTATAATATTAAGTATTGATAACAATCGTGCCTTCATTACTGTGACAGCAGCTGCATGTAAGTGCTGTAACCAAAGTTGTATGACATTTGCGCTTCGAGAATCGCACTTTTGTTTGTCATTCATATAATAAATACCTTATGTACTGACAACGGCAGGTCAACCTACCGAAAAAGTTAAAGGTCATTGAATTGATTTTCAACTTTAAGTCCAACAGGTAAAGATCATTATCAATTAAGAAAATTTGATGTTTTGTGGTAGGTTGTGCAGTTGTCTGTACAAGTCCCACTCGATCCTCCTACTAGCAAATCTATTTTTATACGAGAATACGTACTTAAGTATATGTCAAACGAAGTCCTAGCGCATCTGTTATTGAGTATTTGAATCTAGAATTCATTTGAAACTTCCATTACTATTTGGAATGAATGAACACCCATTCAAGGGGAAGGCATAAACTAACATCGGAGAGCGATTGCGTTGGAAAAAGGGAATTGGGACGCAGGTGTTTGAGCCCGATCAATGCTGATGTTCCGCTGTGATTACGCGGAATGGGTGGACGGGAATGCAGACAGATTTGTTTGTATTTCAATAGTTTTATATTCGTTTCTCGTTAATCACTAGGTATTGTCTTCTGACAAAGACAAAATTTTTTTTTTAAATTTTATATTTAAAAACTTTTGGATGAAAAATATGGACAATTCAAAATCGTTAGGTTCTTTATCTAATTCTAAGTAAAGATGAAGTGATGCGCCATTAGTCGAGTGGTTCGGAGTCTTGGGTACAGATATGCCAAATTGTAATTCATGTTACCTTTGTTTTGTGCAATGAACGTTGTATATATTTATCATATCTAATGTTTTTTTTTTGTTTTTAAAGGACTAAAAAACTTCGAAGAAGTTAGATCTTCTGACAAATAAAGTGTCAAGCAAGCACAGCTGTTGGCAAGGTTTTTACATCAATAATTAATTTCCATTACTATTTAAAATTAATCAACATTAACTTAAAGGAAAATAATAAACTAACATGGATTGTGTTAGAAAAAAATCGTGGCGCAGGTGTTAGAACCCGATCAGCGCTGATATTCCGCTGTGATTACGCGGAACACACAGATTTGTTTGTATTTTGATAGTTTAACGTTCGTTTCTCGATAATGACTGGCTATTGTCTTCTGATAAAATACTATGGAAAATTATTTTTGGGCAACGGCATCTTCGGTTTTCTAACCAATGATGACGACGAACAGATCCCTCTGCGGTGGTAAGCTTCGTAAGAGGCTGCCTTGATGCTACCACCCTCCTGCCGGAGTCCAGCGCCAAACAGTTTTTCTGTATTCCGCTGGTGTGTGGGAGAACCAGTACCTCTGGGTAAGCTCATTCCTTCTTAGGCTTCTTTTTAACCGTATAGTTAAGTATGTAGTCAAAAGCAAGCCCATTATTTGTAAAAAATAAAAAAATATAAATGAAACAACTTGTGGTCGTTGATTGTTTGTTTTTTGTCTACAACCGTTGATGAAGTGACGCTCCGGCACTCTAATGGTTTAAGTACCGGGCCAAAACCTCTGGGTCCTGGACAATAAGAGTTTCGAATATTACTCAGATATGACAGTGACTGGTTTGCAGTCACATTGTGACTTTTGCAAGCGTGGTAATTATGCCTGTACTCATCATTGCTGTGGTAACTTGAGTTCAATGATGGAGGCCTTTTACCTGCAGTGAGATGATTATAGGCTGTTACTATCCTTTCATGTTTACTTTAAAGCTAAGGGTGTTTTATTATTCAACACAAAAAAAGTAGAGTACCTGATTCATCAATGTAATTGCCACACTTGACAGATAGGTCGGTGATCATAGTTTAGCTAGTACTCGTAGTAAAGAGAAGACGCTGCTGCCTCTCTTCTGATGACATTACATTCATTTAACCTCGCTTGTGTCACCCTTTTTGATGATCAAATCTTGATTTTAAATAAAAATACAGTAAAATCTACCTAACCACTTGAGCACCCACTGAACATTTGGATGCTATTTTATCTTGTTGCATTAATCTTTAAGCCATATACTTAGTGAAATTTTCATTAAGGTGGGCTTGGCAAGGGACTGTGTAGCAAAATATTTTTACTTTGTCGGTGAACCCATAGGAGGAAAAATTTAAGAAACTGCTAGTGAAATGAAAGATAAGTTTACGGATTTAGAACGCGTTTATTTTTGATTTCACCCGACGTTTCTAACCCTTTACAGCGTTCATGGTCACGGGTAGACTAAGGTGTGCAGTGCAGTGGTCATGCGTTTGATAAGCCCAACCAATGATATTTAAAAAGTAATAGATATGTTACATGCGCTCTCAATATGTGTCCCTAAAACGTCACAATTGTGACGTCTTTTCAAATCCATGAAAGAGAAAGTAATTGTTCTTTTCACGAGTATGACAAGGACAAAATAAGAATTATGCATGTGTGCAGTTGTTCGCAAGCGGCACGTATATTTCGATAGTATTGTAAGGGCATAACCTATCTATAGTTTTTAAATATCATTGAGCCCAACCATTTCATTAGATTTGACAAACCTAAAGTTCTTGCTAAGGAAAACCGATACGTACCTAGAATGATACCCGAAGCAATAGAAATTAAAAACATCCTAATTTCAATAGAGAAGATGGTTGGAATTTACCAGCTGCTTGGGACCCTGTCTTATCATCATTGAAGTCCACAAACCATGGCAACACTGCGAAGACTCCGGACACAGTTAGCTCATTTTGTGTAAAAAGGAACATAACTGACAATTAAAATTAGAGACGGTAGTAAAACATTTTTTTAAATTACCATACCAGACGAATAACAGTCTACCCGTGACCATAAAAAGGGTTCGAAACGTCGGGTTAATTCAAAAATAAACGCGTTCTAAATCCGTAAAGTCATCTTTCATTTCAATGTATAGTGTTTGCGTAAACTCAATAAAACTGCTATTGTTCATATATTCAGCTCCACGTGACAGTAACTAATAAGCATTTATTAATTAAATGTACCAACTAAAGTTTTTCCACGCCACTTCATATTCGCAACCAAAATATTCCACTGTAATTCATTGCCGCAATAAATGAGTCCCATTTTGGTTCATGAGGAAAAAGTGATGCTAACAATTGCCCGCTCGGGGTTTGCTCGTCCGTCACTGTTGCGGGCACATGCATCATCCCGGATCCCGGATCCCGGAATTATGGCCGGGATCAAGTTCAAATGTTTGCGTCTTTGTGAATGAGAATTATTATGAGAGGATGTTTGTTTGGAGAAGTATTTTATAAAGCTAGAGAAAACAACTGAACAATAATGTAGGAATTTTGTATCACATGCTATCAAAATGATAAAAGAAATAATATCATATCAGTTTTTTAGGGTTCCGCTCATAAAGGGTAAAAACGTAACCCTATTACTAAGACTTCGTTGTTTGTCCGTCTGTCCGTCTGCCTGTCACCAGGCTGTATCTCAAGAGCCGCGATAGCTAGACTGTTGAAATTTTCACAAATTATGTATTTCTGTTGCCGCAATCAACACTAAAATCAAAATAAATTAAATATTTAAGGGGGGCTCCCATACAACAAACCCGTTTTTTTTGGCCGTTTTGGTACGGAACCCTTTGTGCGCGAGTCCGACTCACACTTTTGATTTAAACAAACACTGTACATTTAAATGAAAAATATACTTGAGCTAGGCTTTGCAGTAGTCGGGTTTTTGTACTCACCACATATATAACGCATTTTGTAATTTTATCAATTCTTAATCGCTAAATAAGTACCTTTTCTGAAAATTACGACTATAATTTTTCCACCCCTCAACCTTCTTGTTGCAAGCAGCAACAGTATGTCATGTTGGGAACTTTACTGCATACTTGGTCACAAATAGATCAAATTCAATCCGATCCGAATCCATTCAAATAAATGTTTCATTTCAACAACCTTATTTAGCTTAACATCTGAATTTACATATCCAAGTAAACATCACACAGCGATTACACGAATATACACTACATGTTCATTATTTGCAAGATGGCTCGTACGAGATAATAATCTCCAAGATAACGGTTACGATTCTGTTAATGTAACATGAATTATCTTGTCGAAAATTTACACACATACACAAGAGAATATATACAAGAGTTTTGTACATACTACCTGTTACCCGCGACTTCGTTCATGATAAAATCCTCTGTTGAAAAAAAAATTCTAACACACGGAAACCGTTTTTAACAAAGAAAAGTGAACCATGTTATTAATTGACTTAAATTGACCCCTAGACGATTACTGCACAAAAAATTAGGACAGTTACTCTTTGAACCATGTAATATTCCGGATTTCAAGAAGCATAATATGTGCTATTCTTGGTCATATACTGCCTCCCTGACAAATTTTACTCAGATACGTTCAATTGTTTATATTTATTTATATTAAATGAGAAACCCAACAGCCAAAAAAAAAACAAATAATAACCAACTCATTGAAGCTATATACATAAATATAATTGGATAAAGAAAGCAACTAGTAAGTTACTACGTGAATAAAAAGGACACGCTGTAAAGGTGCTGTACGTCCTGTTATAGTAAGTATTTTAATATTAAAACTAAATATGATGTTTTTCTTTTTTTAATTGTTAATAATAAACATGTAGGTACTCAAAGAACCAAACTAGAAGTTTGACTCCCTAAGCGCTTTGACAATCTTTTTCTAAACATGTTTCTGATACCATTGCTATGGTATTAGGTGGATAAAAGAATAACCAAGTTTTTGCTAGAAGACAATATCTAGTAATTAACAATCAAACAAACAATAAACAAATCACATTTGTATCCGCGTAATTACAGCGGAACATCAGCGCTGATCGGGCTCAAACACGTCTTGCGTCCCAAGCACAAAATTACCACACTTGGCAAATGCGAGTTGGTTCGAAAATTCAACCCGAGGATTGAACCTAGGGCCCTAAAATCTTGGCCTGGTACTTGAACGACTAGACTAATTAGGCGTTAAGCGCCGTAATTGTAACAAAATTCTCCTATTTAAGAGGCTTTTGTCCAGCAGCGGACTGTTATGCTAGTGATATCAAGGTTACTTTACCTATTACAAAATAAAATGCGGTTAAGTAATTGAAGGGAACTCTTGAACCAAACTTTATAAAACTTGCAAAAAGAACGCATTTATCATTTTAAATTGCCATGTTCTAACCACTGACAAGGATAAGTGGACGAGGTTTTGCCTTTGCCTAGAGATAAAAAGTTAAAAAAAAAAACAATTTGGCTGTAGGTAACCTTTTTTTGGAACGTGCAAGTTATTTTTGGTATGACCTTCAATAGGTTCACCCATTCGTCAGCAACTCATCCCAAACTCAACCCTAAATTGCCGATGAACTAACAAACCGGCTTAAGCATTTAGTCACGGTCAGGCAACCCAATTAAAAGGGTTAATTGGGCAAAAATAGTGCAGCCAACGGCGTTATCGATAGTTGTTAGAAATTAAGAAAGAAAACATGCTGAGAGAATTCAAGAAATCTATAAAATTGCATGCTGAGTTTCATCATCATCATCATCAGCCTATCACAGTCCACTGCTGGACATAAGCCTCTCCAATTGCACGCCACTTAGGTCGATCCTCGGCTTCTCGCATCCAGCTCCTGCCAGCCACCTTGCGCAAATCATCACTCCACCTAGCCTGAGGGCGTCCTACACTACGTTTTCCGAGACGCGGTCTCCACTCAAGAACTCGTTTACCCCAGCGGTTGTCGGTTCTGCGGCTAATATGGCCAGCCCACTGCCACTTCAGCTTGCTAAACCGGTGGGCTATGTCGGTAACTTTAGTTCTCTGCCGGATCACCTCATTTCTGATTTTATCCCTAAGAGAAACTCCGAGCATAGCTCTTTCCATAGCCCGCTGAGTTTAACTAAACCGAATGCAAGAAATCAATGAGCCGTAAACATAGTTCTCATTTTTGAAAATTAAAACTATTAATGTTTTTGTAACATACATCATTTGTTAGATATTATTTGAACTGCAAACAGACACTTACAGACAAATTATAAAAATAGATTTTGGGTTAAAAAATTTGGTTTTAAAACATTTATGCATGTAAGTCTGATTGCAAAAGTTTTAAATATTCTCGTATTATATCATTTACATCCTATCCCACGCGAACGATTTTTTTCCGAGATAATTGATAGCCTTTATGCTATTATAGCTTATAACTTTTAACTGTCCTTTCATCCAGATCATCTCAGCCGTTCTAGCGTGATTGAGTAACTAATATCCATCCAAACATTCATATTTAAAATATTAGTGAGAATTTGAAAATTCAGTATTTAAACTTGAAAAATCATGTCTGAAGCAGACGAATCCGCATCTCCATTTATACCGGGCGCGGTGGTATATAAGCCACCGAGACACGCTAATTATGTCTCAGTATGCATCTCATTTCGTATAGTGTTCTATTATTGTAATATTTTTTCAAACCTTTTACATATACATCATCATATCAGCCGAACGACGCCCACTGCTGGGCATAGGCCTCCCCCAAGGATCTCCACAACGATCGGTCCTGTGCTGTCCGCATCCAGCGGCTTCCCGCGACCTTGATCAGATCGTCAGTCCACCTTGTAGGGGGCCTGCCCACGGAACGTCTTCCGGTACGCGGTCGCCATTCGAGAACCTTTCCGCCCCAACGGCCATCGGTTCTCCGCGCTATGTGTCCCGCCCACTGCCACTTCAACGATGCAATCCTTCGAGCGATGTCAGTTGTTTTAGTTCTCCTGCGGATCTCATCATTTCTGATTCGATCGAGTAGGGAAATACCAAGCATCGCTCTCTCCATTGCTCGCTGGGTGATCTTGAGCCTTCTTATGAGACCCATAGTAAACGACCAATTACATATACAATTTATTTGAAATATTCACTTCTTTTTCAATTTTATCTTTTGTATACACAGTTATACAATAGTACCTGTCTTATATTGTTGTTTGCATGTGGTATAAAATCAGTTAAAATCAGTTAAAATCAGTTTTATTTCTGCAAATAGGCCCCAGGAGGCGCTTTTACACGTCCCAATATTTAAACCTACCACTGCTTCGGGACAAGTCTGGGCTCTACCTGGCCTGCTGTGTGTATCTACCTGTAATTGTTAGTACATTTTAGTTCTTTTTGTTATTATAGAATTACAAACATGTAAATGAATGATACAAATGTTGGTGGATCATTAAATAAAAAATTAAAAAAAATATCTTTGAGTATGCATCTCCATGCATACCAGTTGCGGTGTTATACTATTAAGCCACCGAGACACACTAATGGTATTGTAATGAGATATTTTAATTGCAATTTATTAAAATGCTAAAATATCATACAAAGTTAAAAAAACACTTGATAATAAATTTTATTTTATGACATCTATTTTTATTATATAAAAGAAAGTCGTGTTAGTTACACCACTTATAACTCGAGAAAGGCTAAACTGATCTATACGATTTTTGTGTTTTTGAATTTGTATTCGTCGGGAATAGGATAACTATAGGAGACATTGAAAAGTTACAGTTAAATATATTTTTTAATATGTACAGACAACAGCACGTCAACCTACCACAAAACGTCAAATTTTCTCAATTGATATTGATCTCTATTTGTTGGACTTATAGTCGAAAATCAATTCAATGACCTTTAACTTTTTGGGTAGGTTGACCTGCCGTTGCCTGTACCTATTTCTTGGTATTTTTTCCAATCACGCCATATTTGCTGACAATAAAATTTAACTTTGCCTAAGTTAAATACGAAGTTCGCGGGTTCCGCTAGTAATTTCACACAGATGATTCATCAAATCTCATATATTCAGCTTAAAAATAACACGACCAAAATAATTTCTATCGATCTCAGCTCATATTTTCTATCGATAAGTAACTCTACCAGCACTACTGACACTGCGGAGTTACATCCTTTGTAAGCAGGTGCACTCAAATTGACTGGAAGCCATCGGCACTCGGCAGTTTGAGTTAACGGATTGTGATAGTTTAATGGATTTATGAGATTAATAGATTAATGAATATTTGAATACTAATAAATCAAGTCAAATAACTGGAATTAATTAATTCGGGGCTTATACGTGGAAAATGTTTAGAACTGACCAGTTAGGAACATTGCTCATTTTAAAACTTTTTTTGAATTTGTAGTTTAAAAATCTTTGGTGACCTAATGTAGTATATTGAATTCATTTGTCATTTGTTTTTGTGAATTGACGTCAAATCTAAAACTCTTGTTACACGTGAAAATGAACCTAACGCGAGAAAATTTTCGGTCAATGATTTATTATGACTTTCGTTGTGGGCTTACTCAACAACGAAGCCATAATAGGCTGCGATTAGCATTTCTTAATAAAACCCCATCTCGTGCCACTATTAACAATTGGTTTAACGAGTTTAAGCGTGGACGTAGCAAGCTCAATGATGATCCGCGTGAGGGACGTCCCTTAACAGCGACTACTGAAGATAACATCAGTGCTGTGCGACGCATGATAGAAAAAGATAAGAGAGTGACCTATCAGCAGATACGGGCAAGCCTAGGCATTGTTAAGAGTCAAGTTCAAAAAATATTACACGAACATTTAGGCGTCAGGATGCTTTGTACCAGATGGATTCCCCATACTTTAACCGACGACCAGTTACACCTTCGCATGGACTGGTGTTGCCAATTGTCAGATAAGTTCAACGGCGGCGACTTAAATGCTGTATTTGACATCGTCACAGGTGATGAAAGCTGCTATATATATAATTATTGCTACGAACCTGAAACCAAAAGACAATCAGCTAAGTGGGTGTTTCCTTTCGAGGATCGGCCAACTAAGGTAAAGAAAGGAAGAAGTCAAGGAAAAAAGATGATTGCCTCATTCTTTGGTCGGAAAGGTCATTTCGCGACAGTTGTGCTAGAAGATGGAAGGACAGTTACTGCAAACTGGTATGTCAATCGCTGTTTGCCTGTTGTCTTGGAAAAAGCAGCGCCCTCGAAGCAGGATCCTCCTTTACCACGACAATGCTTCAGCGCACTCCGCAAAACGGACTGTTAAATATTTGACTATGGCAAGTGTCGAGATAATGAGTCATCCGCAATACAGTCCTGACCTGGCGCCCTGCGACTTTCATTTATTTCCAAGAACTAAAGATAAAATTCGAGGTATTCGCGTTACGAGCCCAGATCGGCACTGTTGCACCATGATGCATTAAATAGCAATTTACAAGAAAAACACTTAGACTAGATTACCTACAATCAAATTTAATATCAATTGGATATGTTAACATGACATGTTAAAATATCAATAAATTACTTAATAATTCACCTTAAAAGTTAGTTAACCGCCTTGATCTTTAATTATTCATGTATTATTCGATGACAAAACAAAGACAAATTACACACAAAACACACTATGAATTTTGTGAGTTTATTGTAAAACTGAGATATTCCAGCGTAGTAATCCATTCTATTATGACGGATATATTCTGGAATGGTGAACCAAATGACGGTCTGTGGGTAGCCAATCGATGCTTTTGTTAAAAAATAAAGCTGCATGGTGAATGCTACGACAATTGGGGAACTTTAAAATAAAATGTTTGCAGTCATAACGAGTGGGACATCATATTAAAGAAGGCAATCTGAGTACAGAAATATTTAAAAATACTGCAAATATAAAGGAAGTAACAGCCTATAATCATCCCACTACAGGGAAAAGGCCTCCAACATTGAATTCAAGTTACCACAGCAATGATGGGTGAACTGGCATAATCACCACGTTTGCCAAATGCGGGTTGGTGACCACAAACCCGAGCAACGTTCGAAAATCCGAAACTTTTTTTGCTCGACCCGGGATTCGAACCTGGGACCCCGAGATCTTGGCCCGGTATTTAAACCACTAGACCAACGGGGCAAATATGAAGGATCACTTTGAAATCATTGCACTTTTTCGCAGTCGAGTTACAGTAATTTAAATTATTTATACTTGTTTCATAAGTAAATCAAAAAGTCGTTACTGAAAAATCTAGGAGAACACTTGCCCATTTGTAGATGAAAGTACACGCTTCGCAGAACACCGCAAGGAAGTTTCCTAAATTTACAATTCAGATACAATGAAACTTGAAATAAACGAGGTTTTTTTTTCTGAATTTTAAACGGGAAAAGTGAGCGAAGTTTGAAAATGTTACGTAGATTGTGGAATTACCATCCTATTGAGAACTTTCTGTTGTAATAATATTACAGCAGAAAATTAGCGTTTGGTAATTTTACGACACATTACTCGACTTAAGAAATATACGTGTCAGCAAAAGATTACTTGAAAAAAAATGTTGTCGATGGATTGTCACCCAAATTGACCCGACTGGAAATGAGACCGGACCCTGGCGTAGTAGGCGAACCACCACATACACTCACTACACCGTGTTAAGGAAAAGAGTTGGCACCTTAAAAAAATGCGTTTTGTTTTTATATCATCATCATCATATCAGCCGAACGACGCCCACTGCTGGGCATAGGCCTCCCCCAAGGATCTCCACAACGATCGGTCCTGTGCTGTCCGCATCCAGCGGCTTCCCGCGACCTTGATCAGATCGTCGGTCCACCTTGAGGGGGCCTGCCCACGGAACGTCGTCCGGTACGCGGTCGCCATTCGAGAACCTTTCCGCCCCAACGGTCATCGGTTCTCCGCGCTATGTGTCCCGCCCACTGCCACTTCAACGATGCAATCCTTCGAGCGATGTCGGTTGTTTTAGTTCTTCTGCGGATCTCATCATTTCTGATTCGATCGAGTAGGGAAATACCAAGCATCGCTCTCTCCATTGCTCGCTGGGTGATCTTGAGCCTTCTTATGAGACCCATAGTAAACGACCACGTCTCACTCCCATAGGTCATTACTGGCAACACACACTGGTCAAAGACTTTCGTCTTGAGACACTTGTTTTTATATGATTTAGAATAATTAATTCAGGACAAGTACAATAAATGTGACCGCGCACTAGGGAGATATAAAAGGGAGTGTTCGACCGAGCATCGATGTTCACTCGCGAACCGAACGCTCACTCGCCGAGTGAGTTCGCCGTGGTTCGGTGATTGTACGTCCCGTACGTAGGGGAGACCAGGGCTAGTTGACTATAGACGTAGGTTGACTAAGGTAACAAAGGTTGTGTTATTAATAGGAATAAAATATAGTATGTGATTTAGTTCTCAGTAACATCTAGGTAGTGAAAGGGAGGGGAAACACACCTAATTTGCATACGTAGTTTTTTATCACGCAGCACTCTGAATCAGGCAAAATTATCGACAGTTCGTCAACCTACCCTAATAGTCAACTATCCTCGGTCTCCTTTATCTCATGCCCTTTCGGTATGCGTGACTCTGCCCATGCGTAGACAATCGGATTGATGATTAAAATTTCATACTTTTTGCTAAATCAAATTATGACAAGAAAAGTTATGTCATTTAAAACACTCTTTTGTTTTGCACAAAATGTCACAATTGTTGATTTTAGAACTTATATCGAGTGAATAAAGTCTCAAAGTGAGACACAGACGATAGTAGACTAAAGTGGTAGGTTGACTAATTGTCAATATTTGGGCCTTTTGAGATTGTTGTGTTATTGAATTTGGTGCAACATATCGTTTCCTCTGTTCCTCAGTTATTTAGAATCAGGAATTGCATACTAGTTGAACGCCACACCATCTTCAGATAGTTCAAGTTGGGTACAATTAGTCAACTATCCCCGGCCTCCCTTTTGGTGTTCAATGTATGATAGAAGCATTCTGTCTACGATTGAGAAGCATTATGTCTATAAAAGTTTTGCCTAAACCATTATTGTTTCTGATTCCCACTAAGTGCTTAAAATAGTTCAGCACTTTGGGATTAGAGCAATGTATGTATTTATTCACATATTTTAAGCAAAGTCTTATGAATGAATATGTCACAAAGAAAATGAGAAGTAAAATATCTTTGCCTTTTCCTGATCTATTTTTCACACATTTTCTTCTCAAGATGTGTATAATAAATATTCAAATTCAACGAACGTCAAGCCATCAGACCCTCCGAAACGAGGCGTGATTTTTCCGTTTTACCCTTCTGTTGAGAATTGTACTAAACTTATGACAAGGGAAAATATTTACAAAAGGTTCAGTATGAACGTTTGATGGCCTTTTCAATTTAATTGTACTTCTACAGTCGCTTTAATATGACGAGAAGAGGTGGTGCCAATATGTAGCGCCGCGTGAATCGTCTTCTGGTGTAATAACTTTAGAATGAATACGAATTCTTGAATATAAATTGCAAATCCCTTCACGTCCCGAGTTCACCAACAGACGTTTAAGTTTTAACCTTCGGCATACAACGTGGGGTATTTTTAACCCCAGCTCGAGAAAAAGACGTCGATCTATGAGTAGTAATCGATCAAAAACATTGAAATTCCTAGTAGCTGGGCGTTAAGCGTTGCCGCGTCGTGTCGTGACGTTGGATCAGTGCTGCGCGGGCCGCGTTCGTGTGTGCGCGTGCGTAAAGCGGGTTCCGGGTGTTTTTAACCCCACGTTGTATGGGACGGTGCTGAAAAGGTATGTATGCATTCATAAGTTTTTTTGTTATTTTCAATTTGGTTTTGATTATATTTATGTGGTTTATTTTCTGTTACAGATATAGGTAACTAAGATGGCAAATAGGATGCGAGATGATGATATTGCGTCGGCTTTACTTAAAGAAAATGTGTCAGAATACGAAGAGAACTACCCCTCCGACAGTGATGATAATTTTGATCACATTAGCGAGGCGTCTGAATCTCATAGTGATACGGACATGGAAGATCATGAATCTGTAGAAGGAACGCTACCATTTTATACAGGTAAAGATGGCAAAACCAAGTGGTACAAAACGCCACCACGGACCAATGTTCGAACAAGATCTGAGAACATAATAACACATTTGCCTGGGTGTAAATCTACTGTTCGCGACAAAAAAAACCACTTGGAGTGCTTTGAAATATTTTTTACAGCAGAACTTGTTGACATTGTGTTGAAGTATACTAACCAAAAGATTTGTTTGAGATTGGCAAACTCTGAACCTAATCCGTCAACCAAAGAAACAAATAAAGAAGAGCTGAAAGCTGTTTTTGGATTATTAATACTGGCAGGTTTGTACAGATCTAACAGACAAAGTGTTATAGATTTATGGTCTAATGATGGCACCGGTATCGAAATATTCAGAAATACTATGACTAGACAGAGGTTTTTGTTTTTGGTAAATAACCTCAGATTTGATGATGCATCAACACGTACAGAAAGAGCTGCTATCGATCGTTTGGCACCAATAAGAGATGTATTTGAAGTTTTCGTCAAAAACTGTCAGGATGCCTATACGCCGTTTGAGTACTTGACTATCGACGAAGAACTCTTGGCCTTTAGAGGAAGATGTTCCTTTCGTCAATACATTCCGTCTAAACCAGCTAAGTATGGTTTAAAAGTATATGCACTTGTGGATGCGAAAACATTTTATACAATGAACCTGGAAATTTACTGTGGTAAACAGCCTGATGGTAGCCCTTACGCAGTGAGTAATAAGCCATTCGATGTTGTAGACCGTTTAGCCAGATCTGGGAGAAATATAACTATGGACAATTTCTTTATGAGCTTCGAAACTGCTGAAAATTTACTCCATAACCACAAATTGACTTCTGTTGGTACTCTACGGTCAAACAAGGCGTGCCTTCCTCTCCAATTCAAAGATAGACGTGAAGAAAAATCTTCCGTATTTGGTTTTCAAAAAGACATAACAATTGTGTCTTATATATCTAAACCACGAAAGTGTGTACATATGATGTCCTCATTGCACCATGATGATGAAATAGATCCAGAGAGCGGGACCCAAAGAAAACCATCTATTATAACGTTTTACAACACAACAAAAAGTGGAGTCGATGTAGTTGACAAACTTTCAAGAACGTACGATGTATCCCGCAACAGTAAACGCTGGCCACTTACGCTGTTTTTCTCCTTGTTGAATCATGCCAATATAAATTCTTTTATAATACATATGTTCAATAACGAAATTGAGAGAAAAAAAAGCAATATAAGGAGGAAATTTATCAAGAAATTGGGACTTTCATTGCTTGAAGATCATATAAGAAAAAGAAAAGACGATCCTCATATTCCTTGAGATATCAGAAGACGTGTGCACCAAATTTTGGATGAAGAGGTTCCAGGTCCGTCTCGAAAGCAATCGAGGAAGTCGCAAAGATGTTCTTTTTGTCCTAGAAATAAAGATAGGAAGACGTTAAATGGTTGTTTCAAATGCAATGTTCCAATATGTAAGGAACACGCAAATCTGATGTGCCAAAATTGTACTGATTTATATAACCAATGATCTCGCTAGAATAAGACAAACTTAGTTATTTCTAAATTTTTTTATAATGATAAACATTTCTAGTTTAGAAATATCGGCTTAGACCAAAAGTGCCTATAAAAATAAACATCCCACGTATTTTTTTTTAGGTTTAAGGAAAACTTTTTGAATTTTATAAGTATTTTTGCATTTTGTGTTTTTTTTTATAATTAAAGTTTATTTTCTAAATAATATTGGATTTTAATTATTACTTTATAACTTATTAAGCCAAATTAACCCAGTCTTAGCCGCTGTATTTAAGTAATATCCTTAATAGGTAGATATCAATAAGGGGTTATTTTAACCCCACCTTGTACGGGTAAGGATTTTTTTTCACCTTGTATGCCGAAGGTTAAACAGCGTTTAAAATATTATTTGACATATTTTGTATGGGAATTGTGTCAAATTAACCGTCATTCTATGTTTACTGGCTGTTTAAGTATTGGTGAACTCGGGTCTAAGTGAGACGTCTTCTTCTGGTAGTAGTCATTTTGTTGCTATTACGATACTTGTAGCCCAGAAGCGCTTCTTAGTGATCAGTCTCAAACACTAATGCTAAGCAACGCTGGGAGCGGTCACTAGCTGGATGGGTGACCGTTTGTGGCATCATACCATGAGCACTTCCATGCTTCTAAGGGCACGTTAAGCCGTCGGTCCTGGCTGTCGTTAAGCCCTGGAGGCCTTCGGGCGGCTTGGGAAACGTCCACCGGGTGATGTTGCCACAGCGTCGCCCTTGCCGTTCACCAACCCTCATTAGGCAAGCGTGGTGGAAATAAGGCCTTAGCCCTCTCCTTATAAAAGTGAGAGACCCGTGCTCAACAGTGAACGTAAATGGGTTGTTACTTTTCACTTTACTTACAATACTTATATGAAAAAAGGTTTTTTTTATCGGCACTTGCACGGCACAATTTTTTTCTTGAAAATGTTTAACAGGCATTCAGAAAACTTCAAATAACTTATGTATCGTCTTCACTATCACAGCCGAACGACATCATTGCTTGATTGCCACAACAATTATTCTCACGCCGCTTACATCCAGCTCTTACATACATAAGATAATACTGCCCGACCGAAAATCGTAATTTTTTCGGCAAAGAATACAGTCCTTTTTTACCAGTCCAAATCAAATTCTCTTAGAAAACAAACGGCCTGAATTCATTTCTGTCGTCATCGTAAATTACAATTTTGCAACTGGCTCGAACCGGTTTCATCCGGAATTTACTGGAGGGCAGCGGACGTGACTGGAATAGGCCCATGTGAATTGGGTGCTACGTCACAGATTCCGTATTCGTTATCGAAGTTGATTCGAAGATAGAAGGTTGATGATCAGTCGAGGCTGTGAAAGGATATGGTGCGATAAATCTTTTAAATCATTATAATATTTTGTTTTAATATGCGAGTCTTATTAGGTATATGCGTGTCATAAAATAAAAAATAAATGCGGACAACATCGCATACATTGTTCCGATCCCACAGTGAATTACTATTTTAAGCACCCGTATTCTAGAAATAAGAAACAACGAAGTTATCACATCTACCCAGACTCGAGAAAATGAAGAATAACACTTTTTTATATTGACGCGTCCGGGAATCGAACTTGTGAGACTCAAGCAAATGCAGTAAAACACTATTTTTTAAATTGACACATCCGGGAACCGAACTCGAGACCTCGAAGCAGGCGACACCTTGAAAACCGGTGTGTATGCCACTCCGTATTGGAGGTCGTCAAGTCAGGGAGAGATTGTTTAAAGATGAATACAAAAAAATCTAATAAAAAAAAATCCAACAAAAAAGTTTCTAAACACTGCTAAATGGATAAAAGTCTTGCTGCATTTTTAAATAGGTCACGTATCGTTTCGCTTGAACTTTCTTAATCAGAAAATTCCATAAATGTTAACGTTTCTTATAAATGGGAAGCTTTGATTCTTTTATGTAGCATTCGATGAATGCATTGAAGTTTTTATCCTTAAGGCGACTACTAGAGCTAAGTCAATTTTATTACTTCTGAAAAAATCAATTTAATAAAACTAGAACAGTATCATTTTAGCAAATTACCTCTAGTATTTATTGAATCACTGTTAACTGCTTTTCATTCAGATGACTTTTCATTCATTTTCATGCTTTTTTGACGACCATTTGGATCAGCGGTAGTAAACGCTGCTTCTGAGCCATGGGTCGCGGGTTCGATCCCCGCACAGTACAAATATTTGTGTGCATGAACATGTCTGTTTGTACTGGTCTGGGTGTTTTCTATATATTATAAGTATATATTTACAAAAAAAAAGTATATAGGTAAGTTTATCGGTTGTCTAGTACCCCATACGACAGGGTACTTAATAGTAGCTTAATTTGGGACTGGATGGCTCTGTGTGGCCCAGTAAGGCATGTTTTAAAATATTTATTTATTTATTTATTCAGGCATACTTTCGTATTGTACATTATTGCTAAAAGCAGCCGCTTTTAGCGTTAGCGACAAATTTGATTTTTTGTACAACTAAATGAAAAATTAACTGTGATTCAGCAAATACTAGATGTAATTTGCTAAAATGATACTGTTTTTTTTTTGACAATTGATTTTGTTCAGAAGTAATAAAATTAAATTAATTGGAGGCAGCACTTAGCTCTAGTAGTCCTCTTAATATATTTCGCTAAATATGCGTAACTTTGTTTCCTCTTATGAATTGAAATTAAAGATATATAATTTAAATTTTACATGTAGACTGCCAGTGACCACAAACGGTGTAAAGTGTTCTTTACGTTCGAAACCAAAATAAACGCGAATTTAAATCCGTAAACATACGAGTATCTTTCACTTCAATGTAACTTTGTTTTTTCGTTCTATAAACAAATTTATCTTTAACTGTAGTTTAATATTTCAGTCCTTGACGCCCAGGTGGTCTAGTGGTTATTTTACCTTATAAGATCTCGGTGTCCTGGGCTTGATTCCCGGTTCAGACGATAGAGTTTCAAATTTTCTAACATTGCTCATGTTTTCGATCACCAACCTTCAAGCGTGGTGATTATGTCTGTACTTATCACTGCTGTGGTAACTTCAGTTCAATGATGGACGTATTTGCCCAGCAGTAGGATAATTAAAGGCCCCATATTCAAACTCAAAATTTTCAAGAAAATCTTGACCTTATCCAGTAACTGCCAGCCCGGTTATTGCAATTGTCTGCCACCTACAACGGTATGACGTCTACGCAAGGGTATTGGGTTTGATTCCCGGTAAGGTTAATGTAAAATACTATCTATTCTGAGTAAGCTGGGGTATAGTCGTTCAATTATAGTCTTTTAGAAGGCCCATGGGTTTGCTCTTGACAACATTCTTAACTCTACGGTTAAGAAGAAGCCTAAGATAGAGCGAGCTTACCCAGGGTATTGGTTCTCCCACACACCAGCGGAACACAGAGAAACTGTTTGGCGCTGGACTCCGGCAGGAGGGTGGTAGCATCCAGGCGGCCTCTTACGAAGCCTACCACCGCAGAGAGATCTGTTAGCTGCCATCATTGGTTAGAAAACCAAAGATGCCGTTGCCCGGGGGG
This sequence comes from Anania crocealis, assembly GCA_949315895.1. Lineage (NCBI taxonomy): Eukaryota > Metazoa > Arthropoda > Insecta > Lepidoptera > Crambidae > Anania > Anania crocealis. The sequence goes on from OX438880.1 coordinate 2,107,874, forward strand.
GACCACTAGGTGGTAGATCCCACCACCCCCATTTGGTCTATAAGGTTGAAGTCGTATTAATCAGTCACGTCAGAGACTTGTAATAGAAGTAGTAGTAACAGCCTATAATAATCCCACTGCAGGGCAAAGGCCTTCATCAGTGAATTCAAGTTACCACAGCAATGATGGGTTCTGGCATAATCACTTGTTGAATGCAGGTTAATGATCTCAAACCATCTTTCACAAACCCTCTTTAAAAAAAATCACAAACTTTATGTTGCCGACCCGGGGATTGAGCCCGTGACCCTGAGATCATGGCCTGGTATTCAAACCTCAAGACCAACGGGGCGTTCAGGTCTATAATTAGGCTGTTTTTGAAAAGCTCTTAAACCATAGCTTTCAAGAATAATCACATGACAAGAAGAATAAGACTATTTTGTTTTTTAAGGCTTGGTAGTTCTTAGAGGCTGGGTTTTGAGTTTTTAAAACCCATCTGAGACTGAGAAAGCAGCGTTATAAAGTCTGGAATGTATAACGCTGTTTCCTTAGTTAACATTCGTTATCGGTTACATGATTTGATTAACTTCGCTCGATAGAAAAAAATCACAAACTTGTTTGTATTCTTTTTAAATATTACTATAACTAAACTATGGACATTTGATGTACTATATATTTATAGACAAAGTAGCTGAGTTTGATTTTATTAAATTTATATAATAAATACTTAATCCCTTAATTCTAAAAAGGGACTTTTATCCCTTTTTGGATATAAATAAATAAATGTGGACAACATCACATACATTGTCCTGATCCCAATTAGAATAACTAATTTAAAGCATTGGTATTTTGGAAACCAGAAACAACGAAGGTACCACAAACACCCAGACCCGAGAAAATGTAGAAAAACACATTTTTTCTACATTGATCCGTCCGGGAATCGAACCCGGTACCTCAGAGCAGGCAACACCTTGAAAACCGGTGTGTACGCCACTCCTCCACGGAGGTCGTCAGAAGGAGGATATGACTAATTACTATGTTTAATTACTATGTTTCAACAACTACAAAGTGCGTGAGCGCGGCAACTCGTCAGGCCCGTACTGTCGCGCGCGCTGGCGCTCACGGAGTACCATGACTCCGTAATAAGCTGTCGATGGATATCGATCTATAAATACCGAACTACCGGGCCTTAAGGAGCTACTGATGGAGTATCGAGACCTTTTTAGTATTGGTTAACTTTATTTGCACTGATTCCTGGTGCGAGCTTCAAGAGTAATGTCCTAGCGGTTACCAATTTGTCTAGGTCAGCCGTATGTCGGTAATTTGTTAGTTTGTGTGTAGTAAATTTTAAGTACAGGAAGTCGAGATAACTTTAACACTAGTAGTTAAATGTATTTACCAGTTGGTGTTATTTATTATAGACTAGCTCTTCGCCCGTGGCTCTGCCCGCGTGAACTCCACGTCACATCGCGCGGTCGGAAACCTGTGCCCAGCAGTGGCATATGGAAACAGATGGCATATAGATAAAGTAGGCTTATAGATTCGTGTCTGTGAAACCATGGAAATACACATACACAATTTAAACACAATCGGTCAAACCGTTTAGTAGTTGACATACCGACAGCAGCGCCACCTACTGGGTCCCAAAAAGTAGCCCATGTTCATCAAGGATAATGTCGGCTTCTATGGTAAACGAATTTTTCAAATCGGTCCAGTAATTTCGGAGCCTATTCAATACAAACAAACAAGCAAATGTTTCCTCTTTATAATATGAAGTGTAGATAAGTGCAGATAAGTAATCTGTTTTAACAGCTCAGGTAGATATATATGGACTTTATTGCACTAAAAAGAAGTAGACCAATAAAATATTACAAACAGGATAATATACAATTCTTGGCGATCTTATCGCTTTAAGCGATCTCTGCAGGATAACATTTGTCTGCAAATACTTGGCAGACAAGTTGGTGATTGCTGTTTAACGAATGGTGTTCGAACGACTTTACTGTCCATCGTCTTCTGTCGTAACAACTTCAGTCGATTACGACACGCTTATGAAGAGAAGGGGTAATGTCTTAGCCCTATGTCCAGCAGTTTGACTATGGGCTAAAATCACTGGTATGGCAGCCATACTAGCATGCGATAAATTGCAAGAAGAGATATAGCCGAACGAGATTAAGAGATAAAAATGACGCCTGCAGACGAGCAGCGATGGATCAAGCTTAGCTTTGTGACACACGGTCAAAATGAACATCGTGCTATGAGTGATATTCGATCCTCACTTGCAAAATTTAAAATGAAAGACAGTAAAGAATTAGGGACATTTACGAGTAGGTAGGTATTATAAAAACCGGCCAATTGCGAGTAGGACTCGCGCATGAAGGGTTCCGTACCAAAAAGGCCAAAAAAAACGGGTTTGTTGTATGGGAAAATTTTAATATTTATTTTATTTTGTTTTTAGTATTTGTTGTTATTGCGGCAACAGAAATACACAATCTGTGAAAATTTCACCTGTCTAGCTATCGCGGCTCTTGAGATACAGCCTGGTGACAGAGCGACGGACAGACAGCGAAGTCTTAGTAATAGGGTCCCGTTTTTACCCTTTGGGTACGGAACCCTAAAAATGTCAAGATCGTTTATGGGTTACTGAGCAACATTTATCATCCATCATCAGCCTATATAAGGGGACTACTAGAGCTAAGTGCTGCCACCCAATTGATTTAATTTTATTACTACTAAATAAAATCAATTCACAAAAAATTTGAGCATTATCATTTTAGCAAATTATCTCTTTTATTTATTAAATCACAATAAACTTTTGATTAGTCGTTTATAAAATCAAAATTTTTGCTAATGCCAAAAGCGGCCGCTTTTAGAAATAATGTACAATACGAAATAATGCCAAAATGAAAAGCAGTTTACAGTGATTCAATAAATACTAGAGATAATTTTCTAAACTGATACTGTTCCAATTTTTTTGAGAATTTACCCAGAGCTACTGGTACTCCCACACACCAGCGGAACACAGAAAAAACTGTTTGGCGCTGGACTCCAGCAGGAGGGTGGTAGCATCCAGGCAGCCTCTTTCGAAGCCTACCACCGCAGAGGGATCTGTTAATAGCTCTTTATAAGTTCAATACCCACAGAAAGGGATCCTCTTTCTACCCATCCTTCTTGTTTTTTAATATTTACGCTGGCACGACACACAATAAGCAAGGAAGGACTCGTAATAAACAATAACTTCCTATTTAATTTCTATACCTTTTCTATATAGACGACCATTTGGATCAGTGGTAGTAAACGCTGCTTCTGAGCCATGGGTCGCGGGCTCCATCCCCGCACAGTACAAATATTTGTGTACATGAATATGTCTGTTTGTACTGGTCTAGGTGTTTTCTATGTATTTATTTGTATAAGTTTATCGTTTGTCTAGTAGCCAATACAACAAGCTTCGTAGTAGTAGCTTAGTTTGGGACTAGATGGCTCTGTGTGGCCCAGTGTGGCATGTCTGAAAATATTTATTTATTATTTATTTATATGCTGTGTAGTTAGTTGCCATAGGGCTGTCGTCTAAGAAGCTATAGACTATATTAGATTACTGAAATGAAAGCCTGGCTTGGGCTTCTGACAATTTTTACCAGATGCTCGATCGATCCATCATCATTTGGCTTGCAATATCCATTCCAGAATCTTTCCAATCCAAAAGCCATTTTATCTCGCTATGTCCCACCCACTGCTACGTTACTTAAGAAACAATTCAAGCGATGTCGGTTGTATTAAATACGTTTGGCGTTCCTCAAAGCAGTGTGTCACACACTCCTAGAGATTAGGAAGTGTAGACGAAGCACTTTTTAAAGTAAACCTTGTAAATATTTATGGTAATCCAGTACTGTGGAGGAAGTTAATAAATTGGTACGATTATGCACTTTAAATACTGTTGTTTTGAGTAGAATTCAGGTTTTCAATTTCAGTTAGCGACAAGCATCATCAACCTCTTTCAACATTTTCATTACTATATTAAAACTGTTTTCTTTTGGAACTTTTAAACAAATGTTTTGGAAGTAGTCATCTAAAAACTTGTCATAAAAAAACTTTGTGTAATAGAGTGCTTTCGTTTCATCCTTGCCAGCTACATCCTCAAAGATTCGCTTGGATCTGTGTTTTGATCGTGATCTATGTAACGGGTTAAGCACTTGTTTTATTAGAGTTAATTGATACGGGGTTTATACCATGTACCTTAATTTTTATGAATTCCCGATATTTCGGCACTGTTGCAAGCGCCATGATCAAGGGAGAACTGATGTCTATGCGGGTGGGTAGGTAGTTGTTAAAAAGCTTTCGTGGGCAATTTATAACTACAATTATTAAACTTACTTACTATCCAATCAACAGTGCGAGCTAATTTAAAACATTAAAACATAGTGCCATCGTAATTTCAGTCAGTCACAGCTCTTCGATTATATTACACTGCTTTCCTGGCCAGAGTTCAAACGCAGTTTTAATTTCCGACGATTATGAGTCAATAACTTTTTCGTTAACGGCGCTTATTAAATATAACGTTATAACGGTAATTACCGGTCCACTGTTAACGGTAACGGGTGCGTTATTTTCGTCCACCGTCGTATTAATGACTGGTGGAACTGGAGTTTATGGTTTAATAGAGAGGTTATTGCTGATTTTGTTGAAAGCTCTCACTAAATGACTCATAAACATGACTCATTTTATATTATTATTCATATTTTTTTTGTAATTTACTGTCTAACATTAAAATTTATTTTTCCACTATTAATAAAAACATATTTTTTTCAATACTTATATCTGTTTAAGTATTTATTGATATTACTTTTATTCCAAATTTCTTGACCGATCAATAACTTCCTGAGCTTAAAATAGCACGTAATTACGTATTTTATTCGTATATTTTCCAAGTTACTAAATGAAAGACATAGTTTACATCAGTATATAAACTTGAAAAATTATGTGCCAGGCGGGACTCGAACCCGCATCTCCTCGCAGTCCCGCCTTCGACATAATTTTTCAAGTTTATATACTGATATTATAAAGTATGTAGTTTACATCATTATTGAGAATAAGATTGTTAAAATCCTTTCAAGTAACTTTGAAGTTCTATAATTAGAACACATTTTAAGATGAAAGAACACAGTCTTTTAACATTCTTATCTCTGTTAATATATCAAAGCCAACCAAACGAAATGAGGTAACACTTTCTCAAAGGTCGCAGAATCAATTTTCACAACGCATTATTTGAAAAAAGATGGCACTTTTCATTATATGCCTTATCTCGTTAGGCGACTACAAAGCAACGTAATAATGAGTTCAAATTAAATTTATCATTGCAACTGGCATAAAATAAAAACACACAGTGTCTTTAGTGGTAATTAGTTTCATCCTTCCTCTCAGAAAAGTGTCTGGAGAAGGCTAAACATAATTTCGTTGCCTGATTGAGTTGACGTTTTTTGCTACTATTTCAATCAACATAAAAGAAATGAATTTAACTCGTGCTTTACGTTTACGTTGTGTTATTTACTTTATATCTCAGAATAAAGTACGAGTTACGTGGAATAGGCATCAGCTAATTATATTTGTAAACTGGGAGGTTTTTGGAACCTCTTTTTTTAATTTTCAAAATGCTTTTTTCCTTACCATGACATCTTGACCTTATTTATTTTACGACAATGGTAACATACCAGTCCTGATATTACTTCGAGTCAGAAGAAGCATCATACGTATCTCGTACGTATGAGTAATTTAATTTCGCTGAGAGTAACGTTATAAAAGTAAAAATTGCCCGTAAAGTGAAGTGGGTGAATTAACAGTTGGTCCAATTCACAAAAAATAGTACATGTTAAGCAACCCAACAGATTTTTTTTTAAATTACTTTGATTCAATTCCTATATGTTAACACTACTTCTCTTGATGTAATAGGTGAGTCAAGAATCATCACCGGAACAGGAGTTTTTTCTATACTGTTGGGAAAACTACAATCGACCGCCTGTTTGACAAACCTGTGTGTAGCTATGGACTTATATACCATGACGAATTTTGAGCTATACCTCGATAAGTAAGTAATGTTATTACCGAATTATTATAGAACCACAACTCATTTTTTTGAGTTGTGCACGTCTTAAATTGGAATTACTATTTTTAATACAATCTAATACAGAAAAGAACTAAACCTTTATCATAGATTGTATACGTTTTAGTATTGGAAACTGTATTTTTTTTAAATATTGAAAACAGGAAGTACCTTTTACTTTATTCACATTAAGTTCTGATTTATATATTTATAGTTTATGAATTATGTTTAAGCAATGCATTTTTATGTAATTACTTTCCGTATCATACTTATCCAAATAGAAATATATCTGTCAGCCACCGTCTCCGTAATGTACTGAACGTTCGCTTATCACTTGAACGGCTTACTTTAAAGACCTGAGTTTACGTCATTCGATGTCATAATCCCAGCATTATTGGTATGGGTAATATCTCCGTTTGCACTCTCTACTAGGACGGTTTATTCTTTGCGAGATTCAACTTTTAATGTAGAAACCGGGTCTTATTAGATTCTGCTTTTAGCGTCGCATTCAATTTTATTTTCTTGAGAATTATTAGAAATATCCAGTAAACAGGCAGGGTGAATGTGATTTTGTGGATGCAAATTACGAAACTACATGAGGCCACGTGTTGATTGTATTGCAATTATTTGCATATAGCTTATATGGTATAAAACAAAAATAAGATAAAACTAAATAATCAACCAAACAAAGAAGAATAGCTACATTAAGTAATGTTTACAGTTGCAAATGTGATTTTATTAGCGCTAAAATTAAAACCGTTTATTTTAGATATATTATTAGTAACTATAAGTTCGCCATTATCAGACCACATAGCTACTATTACTACATAGCAATGTTCAGTTCTTATCTAGATTCCTGGGTTGACTGTCACAATTCTGGCCTATGACATCTAACAGACGGTATTATCCATCTTCTTCTGGAAGTACTTCTTTATACATCTATAGAAAAAGAAGGAGTTGACCTATTCTATTTTAAGCCAGCACTACAAATAACAACGTAATAATATTTCTTCTATATCTGAAATCAGAATCTTCTTTTGGGTAAGCTCGCATCATCGTACGCTTCCTTTCATCTCTATGTAAAACCAAGAGCAAGTCCATCATCTTTAACATAAAAATAAATTAGATCATAAAGGAGTGAACAACAAACGTGTTACATTTGAAAATAATGAGATACAACGACGACGCCTCAAGATTAATGATTGTTAATGAAGTTAAGATCAGCTAGAGACGATAAATTACCAGATACGCCGCCGCGGGAGATTGATGATGTTCGATTGACGCTTTAGTATTTCAATAAGTCTGTTGTTAGGGTAAAGCAAAGTAAGAATGTACACTGATGTTCAGATAATTCTAAACACTAAAGTAAATTTAGTTATATTTAGGTATTAAAAGAAATACACTATCAAAAAGAGATTGTTGACCTTTTGAAGAAGATTTTAGTTCGTTTCGTGTATGTCCTTCAAAGATGGTGTTAAAGTTTTCTGAGCTACCCGAGTTGCATTTTGCAAATACCAACAGATTAATTTACCTTCAAAACACAACTATATCCACCCACACCATGTATACCTAAGCCGGGTGCTCTTCGGGTCGCCAATTTAAAGTCCTAAGTACATTTGACCGAACCGTATTGGCCGAGACTTATAACATATTTATTGTCTAGCCTAATAGTTCATTTTGCAGTAAAATCGTTTGGTCTAAAAATTAAAAACCCTAATTTTAATATATCTAATATCGAATGCAGTAAAATGTATTCGCGTCTTTCTGTGGGCATCACGAAGATTACGCTGCGTGTTGAAAGCCCTATTTTTTTTTTATCGAAAAAGTTAAGGAAACAAATCTCTCACAAACCGACTAGACTGCCTGACCCCTAGTGTAATTCAAAAGCGCGTAGGCGCGCGTAATATTATACCGGGACCTTTCTGTAGCCCGTGAACTACCGCACTACTAAACCAACAGGATCATGAAGGGAGGGTCTTCTGAAAGATGAAGAAGGATATGCATGAATTTTTTTCTTAATAAAATCCGTAAAAAATCAAAGCTCTTAGGCCAAACAGTTTTTTGAGTTTCCATGTTGAAGTTGCAGTAGCCTGTTTACAATGCCTGCGGAAAACACACAATGCCTTGAGGCTCCATGAAGGATTGGCTGTTGAATCGAGTTATGGAATAGCAGGTAGCTGTTGCATTATTGTATGTTTTCGACTCATAGTTACTCTCGTAGTTGTGTTTTCGTCCTTTAGACGACCAAGCAAAGGTAAAAATGCGTTTGTGAGGTCTAGCGTGTCCTGCCATGAGTTTTAACCATTTTCGTTTTCCAACTTTAATATCTGGCTTCTTAATAGAATGATCAAGAGGTTGCTATTATCAAAATTATAAGTCCAAGATCACGCATCATGAGATCACAAAGAAATGTATAAAACAAAATATTTTGTATTGTTTTTTTTTGTCGTCATACATGACGCCAAACAAATTGTGATCATAAAACGAATACGAAAATGCTCATTTTTCTATTAGGTGTAAAATAGGATCTAAAACTATTTAAATTTAAGGGTCATGGAAATCAAATGACAATGCTCCAAACAAATTAAATGCTTATTCTGACTTGGCGAGATATTGTAAAGTATTTTCTTTTCTTTGAAAGTATTTTAAACTCATTACAACTTGGCACAAACTACTGTACCTACTGTCGATTAATTGCAAAGAAAAGACGCTTGATATTTACTTATCAGTGCTCTGATTGTTTTTATCGAGGAATTAAATAGTTGATTGTTATTAAAACACTAAAAGAATAAAATAATAAATTTCTAATTACTATAAATCGGAACATTTAAGTCCACTGTTGGAAATAGAAGGATTTTACCTTAAAATCGCTAGACGAACGCAGTTCTTACATAAGTTAGAAGCATATGCTGCTGCTAAGGGTATCCTTTGGTAGCTTCTTATGACACCCAAAAAAATAGGTGTTTCCTTTATTGGGCCACACCAGACAGGACGCTAAACACTTTAGTATTATCTCATCTGTAGCTAAACACAATATTGCTGACTATTTGTCATGCATACTGCAAATTAAAAATAGTTGCAGTTGTAAGCGTAGGATTTTAAAATTGAATATATCCAAGAGATGTTGTACATTTTTAATTGGGATTAAAAAAGCCTACAATCCATCTGCCTGCCAAATTTACTAAGTTGGGTGGAGCCATTATCGCGTGATTCAGTAACAAACGGCCTTCTGAACTTTTAGGTATTTAATACTAGATGTTACCTGCTGCTTTGTACGCGTAGAATTTGAGACTATAATGGAAACCGTACTTTTTTTGTGGTCAACCTGATATTCCAGCTTATAAAATATTTTTGAGAAAAAATCATATAGATATGGTTAGCCGTTTTGACGAAATTGAGGAACAAAACATTAATCCAAACTTTCCCGTCATAATATTAGTAAGATAGATAAAATTAGAAGGAATTCATTCAAAGGTTCTTTTAGAATAATGTTTTGTGATCATCATAAACATCTTCAGTAAAATTAATAGATTCAAGTCTTAATAAATATGGATGTAAAAAATATTTTTCAATTTACATATTTCTTCAGTAAAAAGCAACCAGTCACAACATAACAACACGCAAAAACATCAACCACCAAAACAGCTGACCGATGGCAACATCTCTCGTGGGCTCGAAAACTCCCTATTAGGAATAAATTTCCGTACACTTTTATTCATAACAGCAACAATGGATTGGGTCATGAATATGCGATGCCTTTGTCAACGGTTTTATGCTTGTAAATAAATGCCACGTTTAAGGAGAAGTACTCCTAGTAGTGATTCTATTAAAGATGCAAAATATTCAACTTTTTTTATTTCAAACATTCACTGCACTGCATATGATGGAAATCCATGTGAATTGATTGGTCGCATATCTACTAAGATATCAAAAATAAATGACTTAAATACAATACCGTCTTACCATGCTACTCATTTTCTACCCAGCAGTCTAAAACTGGAAGAAAAAGGTATGCTAACTAATAAAAAATTAAGGAAGACATTATACGAAACAACTATCCTTAAAGCAGGTTTCTGCACCAGGTCTTTGTTAAAAATGCTGCAGTCAATATTTTACTTTTTTTTTAATGAAAGTCTAACAGATTTGCGCGCAAGTGCAGAATCTGTGCAACAAAGTTAGTGCAACCTTTATACAGTTCTTATTCTAGACGCGAGGCTTCAAAAATTCAAAGTGCAGTTCTTCATGTCTTAGTTTCTGTTGTTTTATGTTTAACATATTATTTATGTAATTTTTTGTTTAAGAGTAGTATTTTTATTATCGTTTCTACAAAATCGAGCAGAGTCAATCAAGGTAAAACACATAGAACTAGATTACTACATTTCCTAAGCCATTTGTTTTTTTTTATTTAATAATAACTTGTCGCCGATCCAACAATCAGCTACAGAATCTAACAAATTGGAATATGACATAAACATGTTTCTGTCAAACTACAAAAACTGAAACAGTCAAATTTGCAAAACAGTCTTTCCCTTAATTCGGTCACTCAACGCCAGCTTAAATGATTCTTTGTTGCTAAAAACTCCGCGTAACTCCGTGAAATTTTAGGAACATTAAAATAATAAATTAAAACATAAGACCGAAACATTCATTTGAATTTTAAGTTATAAAGGCGCTTATTGAATAAACATAATTAATTGCTCCGTGGCCTTATCTTTTCCTTTTGTTACTTTGTTTTTCGTTTTACTTTAATTTAATTTTGACCTGACGGATTCATTTCTTGTTTATGTAAGTAGGTTTAAATGGTGACAAACAATTTAAAAACCCTTTTTAGGGTTCCGTACCCAAAGGGTAAAAACGAGACCCTATATTACTAAGACTTCGATGTCCGTCCGTCTGTCTGTCACCAGGCTGTATCTCAGAGCTGCGATAGCTAAACAGTTGAAATGTTCACAAATTTTAATCATGTATTTCTGTTGCCGCAATAACAACAAATACTAAAAACAAAGTAATATAAATATTTAATTAAGGCTGCCAACATCAAACGCGATTTTTGGGCCATTTTTGCTCGATATCAATAATGGCAACAGGGAGACACCTGAAATATTCACAAAACGCTTAGTTGTATTTTTACTTTAAAAATAAAAAATACTATAAATTTAAAATAAATACAAAAAACGCCATTTTTTGCCTACATTTGCTCGATATCAATAAATGGTTTGATAAGTGTAGTGCTCTAAATTAGGTGAAATATATTGGTCTATTATTATGTGAACGTATAATCTACTACTGATTTCATTATGACCATAAAAATTTGTTATATATACATAGACTGCTAATATCATAACCCTTTCTGGTGACTTTGCCGTAGTCTGGCAAGAATGGCATCGTAACATCAGACCTATTCTGGAGGCAGATTTCTGTAAATTAAGATTTAACCAAAATGGCTACGATTAGCAAGTGGCATGGCGCTTGAAGTTTGGCTAGTGGCGGAGAGACGCTGATCCTATTTCCATCTTATACCCATAAAATGAATGATGATTCTATTTACAGCCTATTACTATAACAACAAAGCTCAAATTCGATTTGCAATCAACTTTTAAGCAAAGGTCCCATTGGTCTAATGATTTTAGTAGTCAAGATCATGGAGTTGGTTCGACTCCGGGTCGGGAAACAAGAATTTTGAATTATCGAACATTGCTAAGGTATGTGATCACCGACCCACATTTAGCAAGCGTGGTGATTGTGCATGTACTTGTACTCATCATTGCTATGGTAACTTCAATTAGTTGATGCAGGCCTATGCCCTGCAGTGGGATGACTACAGGTTGTTCCTTTCCCTTCTATTGCTTAAACAAGTGAAACGTATTTTTAACCTTTCCTTATTTGAAGCAGCATACATTGGATTTTAACTGAAAAGCCTGTTATATTCACGGCAGATCCCAAAACACCCCTTCTTTTTGCTTACACTTCAAACTTTGAACCCAAGAAAACAAAATACGCCCCAGGGTATAGTATTGAGATGTGGAAACATACCGGACAATACTTTATTCAGACACGCTTATTATTTCAATCGGTGTGTGGTTACGATGGTAATTGTACTCTCGGTATCGATTCCCGGTTGCGTCAATTATTGAAAATATATTTTCATTATTTGTTCAAGTCTGGAAAGCGGTTATAATGCTTTGGAAGGCAAATTAAGCAGTTGGTCTTGTATTCTGTCGCAAGATGGAGTCCACGTTATTTGTATATGAATGTACATATTATATTACCAATATTGTTGCGTCTATATAGCAATACAATAATATAACTCTGTGAAACATCATGTTACCAATAAATTGTATTAAAATAACGAGTAAGTGGTATTTCATTTAAACTTTGGACCACGTTAAAATGTATAGGATACGAAAAAATACGAAAAAATACGGAACAAAACTTTAGACGGATACGCGGCGTTTTTATACGTACTAATGGAAAAGTATTTTTATTTTTAGTCAATAATATGATAGTATTTGTTTCCAAACCATAGAAATAAAAGAATAGGTTTGTTATTCCACACGTTAGGTTTATAGTCCAATCCGTCTTATTTTATTTTTAGTATGACCAAACAAAACTTAAAGCAGAAAAGTGTTTTATATAATCAGCATTAAATTTTTTAAAAATGGTTGAAAATGAATTAAAACTCTACATATTTTGATGGTTACTCATCACTTTCACCAGCACAGGTCATTCCAAAAGATTTTGCCATAATCTGGTTGATTATCGCAGTTTGGGAGAAAAAACAAATTTAGTACGACATCTATACTTTCCATACTTTCTGTACTAGGTAGTATGTGCTGGCACTACGGAACAATCCTGGCTGGTTGGATGTGCATATTTACAGAGGGTTAGATAAATCGGAATCTCAGAATTTAAGTTTGTGTGAAAATAATTAATAAAAAAATTATGATATCAATTTTTTTAACTTCTCCATAGTATTTATATACATTTATGAACTTATGCTGGTTTCGGCTTATTATATTATACCATTTGCCCTAACACCTATGTTTAAATATCAATTATGTAACACTTGAATGGAATGTGAGATATTCGCGGAGTTCCGTGTCACGCTTCCACAAATGCCTGTAATCGCGACATGTCACGAATGTCTTAGAAATTTGTTCTATTAACCTTCGGCATACAACGTGGGGTATTTTTAACCCCAGCTCGAGAAAAATACGTAAATTTATGTGAAATTATCGAGCAATAACATTGAAATTTCAAGTAGCTGGGCGTTAAACATTGCCACGTCAAATCGTAAGATTGGAAGAGTGCTGCGCGGACCACGCTCGTGTATGCACGTGGGTATAGCGGGCCCCGGGTGTTTTTAACCCCACGTTGTATAGGACGGTGCTGAAAAGGTATGTATGCATTCTTATGTTTTTCTGTTATTTTTAATCTAATTTTGATTATATTTATGTAGCTTATTTTCTGTCACAGATCTAGTTTAATTTACATGGCAATTCAAGATAATGATATTGCGGCGGCTTTACTTGAAGAAGATTTGTCTCACAATACAACAAAAAGTAGAGTCGATTTAGTTGACAAGCTTTCAAGAACGTACGATAAATGATTCCCGCAGCAGTAAACGCTGGCCATTTAAGCTGTTTTTCTCCTAGCTGAATCATGCCAATATAAATTATTTTTTAGTACAAGACGATGTTGAAATATGTAAGAAACACGTAAATCAGATGTGCCAAAATTGTATTGATTTATAGGAAACGAATGATCTAGCTAGAATAGACAAATTTAGTTAATTCTGTATCTTTTTATAATGTTACACATTTCTAGTTTAGTGTTGTTTCCTTAGACCAAAAATTCCTATAAATATAAATTACCCACGTAATTTTTTTTATAACACGAAATTCGTTGAATTTTTGAGGTACTTTTGTATTTTGTGATCTTTTTCATAATAAAATTTTATTTTCGTAATTAAATTGGGTTTTAATTATTACTATGTAACTTATTAAGCCAAAAACTCTATCTAAGCCGTTGTATTTTATTATTACACTTAATATGTCGCTATTTACTATGGGGTTATTTTAACCCCACGTTGTAGGGGTAAGGATTTATTTTCACCTTGTATGCCGAAGGTTAATTATGTAGCTGACGATGTTATGATTGTGTTCAAATCAATATTAAAATTACGAAGAATAGTTATAGGATTATATAATATAGCGTTGTCTTTTAAGTGTATCAGTTGGTTTGTGACTACCACCGCTTTAAGGCGACTGAAACGTCAAAAAACACATGGACATCATCACATTTTTTTCCGTTACTTAAATAAATCTTCGGTTTTGCATTTTTCTCTTTAGTCTACACTAATACTACAAAGAGGAAAGGGTTTTTTGTTTGTTTGTTAGGCTCCAAAACTACTGGGCCGATTTGAAAAATTATTTTATTAAATTATTAGAAGCCGACATTATCCCTGATGAACATAGGATACTTTTTACCTCGGAACACCGTATGTGGCGCTGCTATCGGTTAGTCAACTACTAAGATTGAAATTTTAATAATGTATAATTCCATGGTTTCAAAGACACGAATGTATTAAGCCTATATACTTAATCTATATACATAATTTCTATATGCCACCGTTAGGAACTGGTTTCCGACCACGCGATATGACGCGAGTTCACTTAGTTTTAAATAGTCTTGTTCTAGACATACTGATCGTTACGATTGTACTTAAAATACGAGTAAAGGTTTTCGCATACAGGCTATATTTTCAAGCGTGCGACTCCAGCAATACACACCAAAGGGAGTGAAGCAATTAGTGAAGCAATTACGTAAGAATTACCTACTTGATTGCTCTCCTAATGTTTCTGCTAATTGGTAGATACTCATACATTTAGGTCTAGTTACTTGTTAGATATCACCTTATTGGTGTGAACTGTTTAACACTGAACACTAGACAAACGCTATGCTTGGCCAAGATGTCAGTGTACTCGGCTCAATACCCGGGCTGGGCAATAAGACTTAAAAATTTTCGAACATTGCTCGGATTCGTGGTCACTTACCCGCATTAGGCAAGCATTGTGATTATGCATCATTGCTGTGGTAATTTGAATTCAATGATGAAGGCCTTTGCCCTGCAGTAGGATGGTTATAGGACGTTATATTACTATTGGAGTGGTGGTATCTACCTCCTAGTGATCCACCCTGGGCAACGGCATCTTCGGTTTTCTAAACCATGTTGAGGGCTAACAGATCCATCTGCGGTGCAAGGCTTTGTAAGAGACTGCCTGGATGCTACCACCCTCCTACTGGAGTCTAGCACCAAACAGTTTTTCCGTGTATAGCTGGTGTGTGGGGGAACCAGTGCCACTTTCTGGGTAATCTCGCTCCATCTTAAGCTTTTTTTTAACCGTAGAGTTAAGTATGTAGTCCAAGCCAATTGATTTAAAAAAAAATGGTCACTGTAATTACATCAGTATATAACACTGCAGCTGTCAACTTTACTAGCGAACTTAGACAAGTTTCTTTCTAATATAGTTGACGTCCGACAAAAAGATAACAAATTCATGAAAATAACATTAACAATCAAACGATCGTTTCGCAGTCCACTGCTGGACAAAGGCCTTTCAAGTTGCACGCCACTTAGGTCGATCCTCGGCTTCTCGCATCCAGCTCCTGCCAGCCATGTTGCGCAAATCATCACTCTACCTGGCCTGAGGGCGTCCTACACTGCATTTGCCAAGACGCGGTTACCACTCAAGAACTCGTTTACCCCAGTGGATATTTACATACATTTATTATCTATTTGTCGAACCTGCCTACACAATGTTAAAAAGCAACTTCTGTTAAGCCGCAGTTGAGTTGGTTGCGAGATTTTTTACGAAGTACCTAGTTTTTGTATGAAAATTTTTGGTACAGATGCAATGCAAGTGCCCTGATCCTGGAAGTCCTTCTGTGATTCTCATATATGCATATTTACAGTGACCTTAAAAGTAATATTTTATGGTCACATACGCCCCGTTGGTCTAGTGGTTCAATTACCGGGCTAAGACCTCCGGATCCTGTGTTTGATCCCCGGGTTGGGCAACAAGATTTTCGGATTTTGAAACATTGGGTTTGTGATTAACAACCCGCATTAGGCAAGTCTAGTGAATTATGCCTGAAGGTACCCAACATAGCTGTGGTAACTTGAATTTTTTTTTTCAGATATGCCACACTGGCCTTCACATAGCCATCTAGTCTCAAATTAAGCTACTTATAAATAATGGCGTCCTTTGCCCTGTAGTGGGTTGATTATAGGCCGTACTCTACTTTTTTACTTTTTATGGATACCTTTTTGTTTCATAATAAATTACAAGGCGTCAACATTCGCAGTACTGCACAAAGTTACAATCGTCGCCTGCAATTCTACTGTGTCTGGACTTTAGGTGCAAATGAAGTAAAAACTTGCAAAGATCAAAAGCTGAATGCATCCAAACATCAAACGCACTCAAAGCGAGTTCCTAACTACTAGTTAGGCAAGTTAACAGCCAGTGTTCAGCTACGGTTTTGACTCGTTCACTGAGACCGGTTAAACATGGTGTTTGTGTTAAACGGTTTAAAAGGGTTTGCAGTTTTGCATTTTGAAAAGTTTCGAACAAAATCTTGGAGATACCATAATGTAAATACCACGTGTAGAGTCAGCTTTTTTCCAAAATGGAAGGAATTGGAAAGACAATTCAAAGACATAAATGCTCGTTTAATAAGTATATTCCAGACATATGATTTTGAACTTTGCATTTTTTCATATTATTGTACCAGATTGTCTATATTTTAAACGCTATTGTAACTAATTGCAATGCTACTTTAGATAATTTGCAAATATGCTTTAGAATCATAATCCCTCGATCGTGAGTTATTCCAGACACAATTGAAATCAATTGTTATCATGGCATCCGAGTGCCTCCTGGGGGTTGAGGGATTATTAACAATGTGATTTTTTGAATGGAGTTTTGTTACTCAATAACGCAAAACGACTGAACAGATCTAAATAAAATTAGTCAGGGAGTATACGATCAGGAATAATATACATAGGGTACTTGAAATTTCAGAAAAATTTAGGGTACTCGTGGGATATTTTAATTCTGATTAGATTAATAATGGTCGCCCCGAAGTTCATAGGTTATGAATAGGTCCTTCAAGATTTTGCGTGTGTGATGCTCTTGGCGTCAAAAACAACACATTTTATACTTTAAAACGGTTCCAATGGGAGACAATACTTTTTTTTCGACAGAGGCCTTTACCACGACTGAAGTCTAAGTTATTTATATTTGAGAGACTTAATAAATTTTAGTATAAATGAATTACGGACACTTGGACACTTGTTTCAGACATCCATTAGAGCCAATAGAACGATTGACGAAATGGATTTAAGATTGAATCAGTGAAGAACATTGGATGGAAAACTAAGTTAATTCTTGTAAGAGGATTTGAAAATCTTTTCTCTGGCTAGACTGTAATCTGGGATAAGTGAAATTAACCGTCAAGAGAGTTTTAAGGGTACTTTAAAGAGCAAAGTGGTTAATGTATTGTTGCTACTCTAATGAATTTTGTCTGTCAAAAAAGGTGTTTTACTAAATTCGACGCATACCGAGACGACGTGACGTGACACATCTATATGTTTTTATGTTTTGATTACCTCCGTGGCAGAGTGGTGTAGGTACACATCGGTTATCAAGGTGTCGCCTGCTACGAGGTCCCGGGTTCGATTCCCGGACTGGTCAATGTAGGAATAAAGTGTTTTTCTACATTTTCTCGGGTCTGGGTGTTTTTGGTACCTTTACTTATAATATGAAATAGTTTCTCAAATTGGGATCCGAACAATCTATGTGATGTTGTCCACATTTGTTTGTTTTACGTACTTATGGAACGTGATATTGAATTGTATGGACGAAATCGAGAAAAGTCATTAATAAAAAAAATAAAAAATTGTTAGTATGGAAAACTAACAATTTTTTTTTTTAAAACGCCTGAACCGTTTTCGATGCAATTTAAGGTGAAAGTTAGATGGTTATAAAGCTACGCACTATAGTATTAAAATTTCTGAAAATCAAAGTATATAATACAAATATACTTAATTGAAGCAAGAAGGTCAGCTGACACATTGTAAGGGGTCTTTTCAACGACTTCCTTTGAAGTAATAGGCACTAGTATTGCTTTTTTTTTCAGTCAAAAGTTACTTTATTCAGTTTTTGATACAATACAAAAAGAATTACGCAATAATATGACTATACTTAAGAGCTATAAACAAAATAAAAAGTGGGAAAATAATCGGCAATTTCATACTTTAACCCCTATTATTTAAAAACAGCTACTTCCTCGAAGATAAGTCATGCTAGCCTCTTGTCACGTATTGTTATAGTATATAATCCCTCAACCCCCAGGCGGCACGCGCGTGCCGCGATAACAATAGATTTCAATTGTGTCTGGAATAACTCACGATCGAGGGAATAAGATGAACCATCGTTTAATAATAAAGAGGTATTACACGGCAGACTGTGTATCATTTCGGGTCTTCGTCCCAACGCCCATCACAAGCTACTCATATCTTTTTAATAGTTTAATGGATTTCTAAGATTATTTTTTTTAATTATGTATTCTCCAAAAGAATAATTTTTCGCCTGACTTGGTAGTAGGCTTTACGATCCAATAATGAAGAAATAAAGAGAAAAAAGAATATTTTCATATGGCGATAATTCAATACTCCCCACTTACGACACCCATTTAAAGAAAAGAAGGGGTGATGCTATTTCAAGAATTTTGCCAGTATCGTCGCAGGCTCAATTCCTAAACGAACCAATGTAAAAAAAACATTTTTCCATGAAGTTTTGGGTTTGAAAGTTTGCAGTACCTTTTTAGTTAATAATTACTACAGAAACAAATTTAAAAGACACTCACTTTGGAATGAGTTTATGCTCCGTTGTCAACATTTATTCATTTATCTTTGGGAGACGCAACTCCTGTTTCTCATCATTAAAAACAAGAAACAATATAGTATCTCAAACAATTAACCTTTCAATAATGTTGTTCGCCTCGTTAGTAAACGCCCCGTTAGTCTAGTAGTTTAAATGCCGAGCCAAGATCTCGGGGTCCCGGGTTCGAACCCCGGGTCGAGCAACAAAAAGAAACGAATTTTCGAACATTGCTCGGGTTTGTGATAACCAACCCACATTTGGCAAGCGTGGTGATTATTCCAGCACCCATCATTGCTGTGGTAACTTGAATACAATGATGGAGGCCTTTCCCCTGCAGTGGGATGATATAGGCTGTTACTTTATCTTTTTTTATGTTGTTTTATTCAAACTGTGGTTTTACAGAAAACATCGGCTCCGATGGTTTAATAGTGCTAATTGGTGATTACCACCGAGATCAAATGCTCGTTATATTAATTGATCAGAGGCATTACACCGCAATACAATGTCAGTATATTCGGATCCATCTGTCTTTATCACTCATACCGATATCTTAAAGTATCTGAAAGAGACAGATACCTCCGCAAATAGGAGATGAGCGAGAATATCGTGTTGCAGAGTAAGGCATCAGAAACGATAGATTGTTACAAAGTTCAACTAACAGCCATTTCCAATAACCTATCTATCTTCAGTTTTGGCATATCGGAGATAGAAAACAACTTCTGCCTTTGTTTCTCTGGACGGCAAAAACAGAGATAGAAACTGTTTCCTATCTCCGATATGCCAAAACTGAAGATATAGGTTATTGGAACCGGCCGTAAGTACATTACCTCCGTTCCGTTACCTTTTTTAAGTGCCCTTTGAACTTTAGATGGAGAGTATTTATTCAATAAGTATGTCTAAAACAAAAGTTTTTATTTATATTTCTGTCTGTGTGTACGCCTTTGTACACGTATCCCGCAAAGCCAACTGCATAGAAATAAACGAAGTATTCAGTTATGTTTTTACCTTAGAATAATAACACCTAGAAGCCGAATGTAAGGAAGAAAAACGCGCAACTAAAACTAAGCCATAACTGGCTTAGTTTGTTCCGCGAGCTGTTACTGCTTAACGTCACGTTAAGTCAAACACAGCTCGCGAAAAATAATTCAAAATTCTAGCACACCAGAGAAACATAAAGAAAGTGATAAAGTTTCATTTCACACGTAAGTACTTACATTTTAGACATTTTCTGTACGTAAATAGAATTAAAAACGAATTATTTGAAACACAAAACCTATCAACATCAGTGTTGCTAGTTTTGGGGAAAAAAATTGCACACAGTTTGTTTAATTGGTTTTTAATATTGAGAAAAATATTGAATTTTCCATTACAGCTATTTAATACTGTTAAGACTTAAATGTTGGAGATATTAATTCTATAAAAATAATTTCTTAATGTGAATTTATACAATCATACAGGCATTTAAATTTAAACACATTGAACGGTGGCATTCGTCATTAGATAATTAAATATGTAATATACTTATTAGAGTACTCTAAACCAACGAGCATGCATGAAAAGATTGATGAATGTGGAAGAAGCGAAAGATGTATGCCAGGATCGTAGTAAGTGGAAGGCCTTGGTCTCTGCCTACCCCGTTGGGAAGGAGGCGTGATAATATGTATGTATGTATGTATGTATATACTTATGAATGTAATCATATTTTCTTATGTATTTAAAGATCATACCAAACACAATATGGCAAATCGTCGTATAACAAAACAACACGTTTTCCCATTTTTTGTGGGTAAACGCCCGATGATGGTAACAGTTTACCCATATTTGTGATCGTTAGAAGAGCGTAGATTTATTCAGCTTACGCACACAAGGATAATTAAATGGCACGCGTTTACGCTTACGTTTTGGTTCAGACGCGGCTTTTAGGTGTTATTATTCTAAGGTTTTTACAAAAAAACATTTTAATGAGTTGTTCACTCTCTAAACTTTTGTTACAACGTTACCATAATTTTAAACTCTATGCACAGAAAATTGCTGGTGTCAAAAAATACAATAAAATCATTCCACAGCAGAGCAAAGGTCTCTATCATTTAATTCAGTTAATATAGCAGTGATGGGTACAGACATAATCACTACGCAGATTGGTGATCACAATCCCGAGTGATGTTTGAAAATTCGATACTCTAGTTGTGCGACCCGGGGATCGAAACAAAAGGGCGCTGCTTTGGCAAACTGAATTCAATGATGAAGGCCTTTGCCCTGCAGTGGGATGGTTATTGGCCGTTACTGTAAAAGTAAAAAAAAACCCACGCTCGCTCATAGCCCAATGCTTCTTCGTGATCAGTTTCTGTCACGAATGTTAAGTAACGATGGGAGCGGTCACTAATTAGATGGGTGACCGTTTGTTGCATCATACCTTGAGTGCTTCCGTGCTTCGGAGGGCACGTTAAGCCGTCGGTCCCGGCTGTTATCATGAGATAGATAAACCCTGTTGGAGGCCTTCGGGTGGCTTGAGAAACGTCCAACGGCGGGGTGATGTTGCCACAGCGTCGCCCGCGCCGTCCACCAACCCGCACTAGGCCAGCGTGGTGGTACTAAGACCTTAAGCCCTCTCCTTAAAAAGGAGAGAGACCCGTGCTCAGTGAGCGAAAATGGGTTGTTACTTTACTGTACTTACTTTTAATTCCAATTGTAACAAAATTTTAAGTTGTTGTTCACTCTTTAAAATTTTGTGACTACATTACGGCAACTCAAACTCTATGCTCTGTAAATTGCTGGTGTCCAAACACAAGCGAAACAGGAATCGTATCACTTCAACTAAATTGTGTGTAATAGAGATAAAGTTGAGACCTGGTATCTGGATTAATGGCCAAGGCATGCTTTCAGCTTGGCAATGCAAAGAGAACCGTTTCACGTAGACTGATGTTTTAATTTGTTTTGTGAAATAAATGGGATTTGAGAATTGTTTGACGGATTCTAACCGTTGTGGTTACGAGGAATACGGTTTGTTATTGATCAACTGGTTTTGGTGCAATAGTTAGTAATAGAAATATATATATTATTATAACTACTAATGAATGCCTATACTTGGTGAACGGATGACAACAGTACCAAAACTATGCATATGCCATGTTAGGTAAATAACTTACTAACTAGGTATTTATTATAGGTACATAAAGTAAGTACCTACAGTGTAGCATTGTTGTTGCTTAGCTTTTAACCGCGTTCGATATTTTATAATATATTTAAGCTCACATCTTTGTTAATATGTGAATAGTGTATTTGACTACATAGTTAATCTTTTTTAAAATCAAGACAATGTTATTTTGTGTAATTATTATTATGTAGTTGTTTGCTATTCCGAATAAAGTGAAAAAAAAAAAAAAAAAAATATTATTGTACAGTGCTTTAGCTTTCTGTTTTATACTCATACAAGTCAATGGTGTGTAAGGTACTGCAGACTTCCTAAACGTTATACCTTCTGAAGAAATTAAGGCAACTCTTTCACGTTATGTCTTATTTAGATGTGATAGGTGCGATTTTGCAATAAACATATATAGACCGTTGTGCAGGTACCTTTACATTGCGCTTTATAAGAGAAAAAGCAATTTACAAGTCTCTTGGTCACGGAACTTGCAAGGAATTTGGTTTAATTACTTTTCCTAACTGGATTTTTTAATGAAATTTAATTTGGATAGTTGCGGTAAGAGAATTGGGTTTCGGTTCTAACATAATTATACCAGTTGAAAGTTAATTGGTACTTATGAAGAGGTCAAAATCATCTTCACCCTACAAATACTTCATCATCATCAGCCGATCACAGTCCACTGCTGGACATAGGCCTCTCCAATTGCACGCCAATGCGTCTGCATTGGAGGTTATGCCCATAATCGCTACGCTGGGCAGACGGGTTGGCGATCGCAGGGCTTCTTCTCGCACCGGTGACGCTGCTGCCCGTCACCGGCCCGCTACACTTAACTACGCCTTCAGTTGGATGGTTATACCGCCATCGGTCGGTAGATAGCCAGAGCCTCGTTCGTCGTCCAGCACGATGCACCGCGTGCAGGTGAGGTTGGCTCGGGGCGAAAGATGGTGGTTCGCCCCTCTACATACAAATACTTCAAAGATGGATAAAGGGATTTTCAACATAATTATTTAGACACAAATGCCTTGTTAGCTATAAATTTGCCCATGGTAAAGAGACGACGCGGAGATCTATCTTTTTTTGGCTACAATTTAAGTCATCTTCGTCATAAGAACAACAGACGTAGGACTAGAAGGAGTTTTAGTGACTTATTGTGTATTCTTCAGTTTACCAGTCATGGTGTCATCTTTAGCGATGTAAGCTGGTTTTACCCGATCTATGGAGACCGTAACTAACCTCTTTGTTTCGTACAGCCAGCTTAAGAGTCTTCTCCTTTCGATCCAGCACCTTGTATGGACCTGTGTATGTATAGTGGTTATAGCGAGCGTCTGGAAGTTATATACTTTATCTTATCTTGTCATGTATTTTATTTAATTTTTAGGGAATAGTTATAGAGAGGTAGGTGCCCTCAACTTTCCCCGTATCATTTTTCTTTTGTAGCGCAGCAGAACCTAGGTTTCCTAAGGTATTCCTCTTCAAGGGTACCCCAGATTGTCTGCTACGTTATGAGATTTAAAAAAAAATGATGCACTATTTTTTGGTAGCCACAAATAGTCCGCATACCAATTTTTAGCTTTTTACCTTGAAAATTGCGGCTCGCTCCATAAAAACTTCCACACCCCAATTTAGAGAAGTGGGGGGTTAGAAAGAGACAAAAACTTGCCAAGTGTGGTGCAGTGCTTCTTTAAATCAGTGTTAGTGTGGGTAGTGTGGTGAAGGTACCTAGGCCGGTGTTAACAAGCGAAAATCATTAGCAAAATAATTTTCTAAACCCATTATTATGTCACTTTCCATCCCTTAAACAATCTCCACTTAAAAATCACGTCAATTCGTTGTTTCAAGCTAAAACCTCGGGGTTCGATTTCCGGGTCGTACAACGAGATTTTTGAATTTTCGAACATTGTTTGGGTTTTTGGTCACCCATCCGTATGTGGCAAGCGTGGTGATTATGCCTGTACTCATCATTGATGTGGTAGCTTGAATTCAAAGAGGCCTTGGCCCTACAGTAGGTTAGTTATAGGCTGTTACTTTACATACTTAAGATATGAAAACAAGGGAAACCAATATTATGAACACAATCAAATGTTATGAGGAGGTAAACAATGTTTCTCTCCTAATGACGTACATACATTGTACAATGTTTTGCTTACCAAATAATGGTAGGTAATTATGTAGAAACACAAATTATAATGAAACATACTGATAATAATAGGGGTTAAAGTATGAAATTGCCGATTATTTTCCAACTTTTTATTTTGTTTATAGCTCTTAAGTATAGTCATATTATTGCGTTATTCTTTTTGTATTGTATCAAAAACTAAATAAAGTAACTTTTGACTAAAAAAATGCAATACTAGTGCCTATTACTTCAAAGGAAGTCGTTGAAAAGACCCCTTACAATGTGTCAGCTGACCTTCTTGCTTCAATTAAGTATATTTGTATTATATACTTTTATTTTCAGAAATTTAAATACTTTTATGCGTAGCTTTATAACCATCTAACTTTCACCTTTAATTGCATCGAAAACAGTTCAGGCGTTTTTAAAAAAACTAAAAAAATGTTAGTATGGAAAAATGACTTTTCTCGATTTCGTCCATACAAAACAGCAATTTCATACTTTAACCCCTAATATAAGAAAGAAATACATATTTATGGATTTTATTAGCGTTATAAAGTAAAAAACAGTAAAGTAACAGCCTATAATCATACCACTGCTGGGAAAAAGCCTCCATCATTGAATCCAAGTTACCGCAGCAATGATGGGTGTACTGGCATAATCACCACGCTTGCCAAATGCGGGTTGGTTGGTTGGGTATGCGGGTATTAGCGTTAAATAGAGTTTAATAGGTCCTGCTCAGTTACCACCACTTACCGTGTCAAATTGTGTTTGCAAACCATCCAGATACCCTTCGAAATATACATACAACTTATTTAAATCCATCTAGCTGTTTCAGAGGAGATATTTTATATGAAATTGGATTGAGATTTCTTACTCAGTCACCTGAAACTGTCTAAACGTATATGAATAAAATAAAGATGTTATCAGCTAAAATAATTGAAAGGCTATATTTTCATATTTATTTGAATAATAAACATTTGTGTTAATAATCGTGTAACGCCTCCTTAACCCGTACAGTTGTCTAAACTGGGCACTTAGAGCGAGCAAATGTACGTATCCTCACGTGCCTTACGCTCTAGCAAAGACATCGGTGCAGCGGTGCCCCGAGCATGATGTTTCAAGGTACATACCGGCGTTACGAGAAGTAATGTTAATAATTAAAATTAATGTTACAAAATGAGATAAGAATCTCTTTTTGGCCGGGCACCCCATTGGTTCAGTGGTTGAACTACCGAGTAAGATATCCAGATCGGAAAATAGCAATTTAGAATTTTTGACCAATGGTCAAGTTTGTGATCACAAAACCATATTTGGCAAGCGTGGCGACTATGTTTGTACTCATAATTGGTGTGATAACTTGAATTCAATGATGGAGGGCCTATTAATCCTTTAGTCGGCAAGTTTGATTTGGAAACTGATTGGTTTATTTTATTTTATTTTATTTTATTAGTACAACCAACAAGGACATACACTAGAACATGTTTGTAACTTAGGAGTAAATAAGATTACTTACGGTGAGTGTTGCCTTAATTAAAGGTTGCCACGGAAAGCATTAAGTAAACGATTAGACTTTAAAACACATCAGGAGCCAAATCTCCTTACAATAAAATTATTTTACAAGAATATTTAGTGTGTTAAACGTTGTACAACAGAACAGATAGGTGAATTATTTAACAGAAAATGAGAACATTTTATGATAATGTCAAGTGAGCTGCTTGTGAACCGTTAAATTAACTAAAATCCGTGAGCGAGTGAAAAGATGAACAGAAAAATGGATGTATGATTGAATAAATGGTTGATGATATTATAATAGTAAGCAGTCATGTTTTGAACTATTAAATTATTCTTTCAGCATGATTGTTGTATTAACTATATTCTGGGGGGCTAAAAAGGCCACATTGAGCAATTCATCCGTTAGCAATTCATATCCAGAATTTTGGGCAATTCCGTTGCAATTCCTCTAAAATGCGTAAAATGGCCTAAGTTTGGGGAGAATCATTTACAATTCAATTCATTAGGAGAATCGTATTTGACGAACATGTTGTTTACATGCAAAAAACATAGAACGAGTAAACGAATGTATTAGAAAAAAATGTTATCAATATTTTTATACTAGCTTTAATGACTTTTAAGAGTTTGTAATAATGAAATAAGATAAGAAAAATATATATTTTGCTATAATGGCTATTCTCAGAGCTAAAAAAAATAATTTAGTTACGACTCAAAACTAATTTTTTTCATCACACTGGCAATAAATTTGATGTCATTGTTTAAAAAAAAGTAAACACTAAATTTGGAAATAATAATTTGATTTATTTGTTTACGATCGATATATTTGATTAAGTGAATTGTATACATAAACTACGAATATGAAAACACTTAGTCCTTATGCTGGAGCTGCATTGTGGCTTAAATAGAGAGATTTCAATGGATAATATTAATGTTTTGGTTTATTTAAATCAAGACTTTAATTTCGTGTAAAAGTAAGTAATTCTTTCATCAATATGTATAATTTCATAAACCACTAATCCATAATAATGAGACAGACATTGCTGCACCACATTTTCCTAAACAAACTAGTCAATGAGTTAAGCTCGATATTGCAGTAATTAAAATTAAACAATAGAGAAACTGACATTATTTTATATTTATTTATTATATTAATATAAAACCTTTTTTTCTAGGTCACCCTTAGGACCAATAGAGAAAACTAGGCAGTTAAAATTTATTAGACTTACACTGCACACTAGTAAGTAAATTAAACTATTTTAAACGGTTTTTTAAATTAAAAATGAACATATTATTTTTAAATAAAACGTAACCTCATATTTTATTCTAACCACTTCAAACACAACCCATAAATAACACAGGAATTTATGTGTAGCTGACTAGATTTTATCCGTACAGAGATATATCTAACTGCGGTACCTTCGGCTTCATGGTAGTTCGGGTTGTCTGTACATGTCCCTGAAAATTAAAATTTAATTTTAATATAATGTAACACATTCAAATACATTTAGAAAAGTACTAGCATGTATGTTTGTAATTTTTATCACTTTAACATTAGTCATATTATGTATAATGAATATTTATAACAATAGTACATACCTAAAAAAATAGTTTTTTGTTTCATTTTCAGGATAGTGGAGGTGTTCCAGATATAATTTTATTGTATGAATTCTCCAAACAAATTAATTTTGGTTTGCTGCACCACAGCTGGCATCTATGTATCATTAAAATATTGGGAGTTGGAGTCAAAAACCTGAAACAAAATTATGTACATAATAATAATGTGTAAAAGAAGTATTTGTATATTATATAAGTTAAAAGAAACACTTTTTTATATCCTTAATGGCTGTTCCTACTAAGTCTACACAGGAGTTAAACTAAATTTTAAACGAATAACTAATTTTCTTAATAAAAGCTTGCTTATTATTTCCTTTATTATATTAGTAGGATATTATGCTAGTAAGTTTTCCTTTTGTTATAACAATTGTTTATAATTTTTTTGTGCTATGCACCTGCAGAATAGCACGACCTCTTCTCGCCCTTCTTACTAAGTATTTTTATATGAGGTAAGGTATTATTTATTATAAGGCTCACCTTATTAGAAGTTTCTGTATTATATACACTAGGGACTTACTATTTGTAGAGTATGATACAGTTCCTATTGAATAATCTTTTTTTAAATTCTGCAGACCTTGCAATGACAATGCAATGTGAGATAAGTAGAATACGACGCTATAAGTAGGAATAATAATTATCTAGACAACCGAACGTATTATGAACTTATGAATCTGATTAATTTGTGATTTGAAAATATGACTCACCATAGTTTATTTCGTTTCGATGATGTGTAAGCAAATATAGGGCTCCAACTCGTTTTAATCACTGCACACACTTTTGTTATGTTTCGTGTAATTGGACAAATTCAGTCTTGTCTAAAAAAGGTTATTTTCACTTTGCTAACATTAAAAGATGCTTTAAGTTGCTCACGATGCTCTAAAAGCTTTAATTTAGTCCTTAATATTAACTTTTAACAATATTTCATAATTATTTTTAGTCTTGAATTAGTGAATATGAATTGTATAAAGTTACTCGAGAGTAACTTCTTATGAATCTGCTATTTGACACAAAAGCAATTCATATTATTAGGCCATTTTACGAATCTCCATAGAAAACTATCAAAACGATGAATTGCTAATATGAATCGTAATATGATTCATCTAAGGAATTGCCTCTAAGTGGGCATTTTGCGATTTCTAATAGAATTCATAATGGGATCACAATATGATTCTGCCAATGTGGCCTTTGTAGCCCCCCTGATCTTATTTTATTAATATTATTTACTTGTGAGAAAACAAAAATGAAATTATTACAGACATTTTTTTTTATTTTTTTTTTTTTTTTTTTTTTTTTTTGAAAGGACCTATGCTGTGGCAGAAGGCCGTTACAGCTTCACCGGGCGGGTTTTAGGCGAGTGCGGAAGGCACTCAGCCCAAAAGCGGCCTGCTAGCGGGTACCTCGAGCGCGAGGCGAGTCCTAGGCTCGCCCGCGCAGGGGCCCCGTACTAGCGGCGCGATCGGACCGTGTCGGGTGCTGAAGGCACCCGGCCAAGAGGTCAACCCGACTAGTGGTTGCATCGCGTAGCTCGGCGCTGCAACACAGACTGGTCTGTGCATACAGACCGATCTACGCGAGCCCCGTTCTAGTGGGCCCGATCGAGGGGGGCAGACTAGGCCTCAAGGGCGCCTCTGTAGGCTCGGACCTCGGCTTGGGCCGTCGTCCGAAGGGCGGACTGGTGAGAAGCGGCCAGGTACATGTCTGTACCTGCCAAAATGATGCAAGGGTCCTCGCACTCGCCGGCGAGTGCGCTGATTCGATCTAGTGCTTGTCGGGTGTGTACTGTTGTGACTGGTGAATTGTTTTACGAACGATGTGATTTCGTCGTCGGGATCTTCGAGAACGTTCCTCGGTCGGCGGAAACGGGTTTCGACATCTTTTTGGCACAAGTAGGTGGCGGCTTTGACTATGAGAGGATTCGTATGATTGACGGCTTTATCAAAGAAGTGTTGAGACGCTTCTTTCATAAAGCTGGCAATCGACGGAATGTTAAGGTCGCGATGCAAATTATCGTTACGCACATACCACGGGGCATCCGAGGCAGAGCGTAAGAATTTGTTTTGGAGGATTTGGAGTCTTTCTAGTTCTGAGGGGCTGGCATGAGCGAACACTGGACTAGCGTAAGTCATCACGGGTCGAATACAGGCTTTGTAAATTGTCAACTTATTTCTAAGTGACATTTTACTCTTCCTGCCGATATAGTAGTAGAGCCTTGAAAAGTAAAAGGCTGCAGTCTGACGGACGCGTTTTATGTGAGGTTTAAAGCTCATTCTACGGTCTAAGGTGACACCTAGGTATTTGACTGTCTTCTCCCAAGGGATCGGACGGTCGTATAGGGTGATAGGTGTGAGACATCGTTTAGGATGTTTTGAAGCGAAGAAACCCCGAGTAAAGTACACTGCTGCACTTTTCTCGGGGTTTACCTCTATTCGCCACATCCTAAACCAGTCACCTAGGGATTGGGCTGCACGTTGTAGTGCCTTAATGATGTAACCGGCATGGTAGCCAGAGTGATAGAGGGCTGTGTCGTCCGCAAATAGAGCTAGCTCTACTTGCGGTGACCTGGGAATGTCGTTAATGAAAATTGAAAAGAGAAGAGGGGATAGCACGGAGCCCTGAGGGACTCCAGCCCTGATGGGGCGGGGAGATGAATAGGACCCCTCTACGCGGTAGCGAAAGGTACGATTTGACAGAAAGTCTCGAAGGATGAGCACGAGACTGTCGGGCACTTTGAGTTGGTACAGCTTGTAGATCAAGCCGTTGTGCCAGACTTTGTCAAATGCTTTCGCTACATCGAAGAAGAGTGCACCGGTTACCATCGGTTTGGATCTGTTGAGGCCGTCGAGAATGTGCTCCGTTAGGCGGTGCACCTGTTCGACACAAGAGTGGGAGGCTCTGAAGCCAAACTGTTCGTTGATTAAGAGATTGTTCGAGAAAATGTAATCTCTTAGGCGGGAGACGAGAACACGCTCGTATAATTTGCCCATAGTCTTGAGGAGACTGATGGGCCTGTAGTTGGCGGGCTTGGAGCGGTCCTTGCCGGGCTTAGGGATACCTATGACGTCTGCTTCTTTCCACGCGGTTGGAAAGATGCAGTTTGCCATGGCACTATTGAAGATAGCAACCAATAGGCAAATCAGTTGGGCGGGGAGGACTCGTAAGACTCTGTTGGAGATCCGGTCCGGACCGGGAGCCTTGTTTGGACGGAAACCTTTGATGATGGTTTGCACCTCATCGGCGGTGGTGGGTGCAAGGGGGCAGGTTGGAGGGAGGGCCGAGAGACGTTCGACTTCGCTGTCCACCATACTAAGGTGGGTAGCGTCTATAGGAAGCGTGCTAGGAGAGCACTGGGCCTCTAGGCTGTCGGCCAGACATTCGGCTTTCTCTTCGTCGTCGAATACGACGGAGTTGTCGGGTCTAGAGAGAGGAGGCATAGATGTGACTATATCTGACTTGAAGGATCTCGCCAACTTCCAATAGGCTTGGTGAGATGGTGAGATCGTTTCAAGTAGGCTATCCCACTGACTTTCCCGAAGAGCCTTAATACGTTCCTTTACAGATGTCCGTAAAGTGCGTAGAAGGGTTCGGTTATATTCGGTGGGATAGGAGTCATAAGCTCTGGTCGCAGCTCTCTTTGCCCTCAACAGCTCTCTCACGTCATCCGGCAAGTTCAATCTATGCCTAGGCATATCTGGAACTTGCCTAGACGAATCGCTAATAGCGGTCGTGATGTGGCTAGTGAGGGCATCGATCGCTTGGTTAGTCTCGTGAGGCGATCCTAACCTGTCTGGGATTGAGTTCAATACTGAATCGGGACTAGGTCCGAGATTGCTCTTGAGCCTGTGCCAGTCCAGTATTGTTTTCATGGATATCTGTTGGTCAGAGGGACCTAATTGGAGGACAACTGGGCGATGGTCAGAATCTAGGTCATGGTGGACTTCTATTGAACGAAGGCGCAGGCCTACATTCTTTAGAACCGCCATGTCCAAGATATCGGGTCTGTGGTTTACGTTAAAAGGATAGTGGGTCGGAGAAAGGGGGGCGATGATGTCAAAATTGAGGACTTCAGCGAGATCTGCTAACTCTCTACCATTGCTGGAGGTTGTTAAACAGTTCCACTGAGTATTTTTGCTATTGAAATCTCCGCCGAGAATGACGGAGGGTCCCATAGCAAAAAGAGCCTCATAGTCGCTCCTTAAGGGAGTCTTGTCGCCAGGTTGATAAATGGAAGCTATTATGACTGGTTGATGGCCGGTCATGGCTAGCCGACAGACAGACGCTTCAACGTTTGTGAGCGTGGGAGGGTCGAGGGGAATGCAATGCAAGGAGCGTTTGTAATAAATTAGAGTGCCGCCACCTCTAGTGGGCCTATCGTTGCGAACTACGTTATAGTTGGCAATCATAGCACTACGAGGGAGGATGGAGGGTTTTAATAAGGTTTCTTGTACCAAAAAGATGTCGACTTGGTGCTTCATAAGGAAGAGTGATATCTCTACCTTTTGTTTTTGAAGACCAAAGGCATTAAAAAATGCGATGGTAAGGGACCGGGGTTTCGTTCTAGAGGGTGTATTATTCATGGTGAGGATATGTTTCTAACTTTTTGGAGGAGGTCGGCGTGCTTATCTAAAAGACAAAGCATTGCGCATGGGTCTTTTTGATGCGCACGGATTTGGGCTGCTACATATCTAATTTCAGCCGGGTTGATTTGGCTGAGATTGTATATGAGCATGGCATCCTGCTCGTACGGGACAGTTGGCGAAGCCTTAGGGGCATTAGAGCGCGGGTCACGGAGGGTGACCGGGGCATTTGTAGCCTGCAGTGCCTGAGGGGCCTTTGGGACTACTGGCGGTGCCTGAGGGGCAATAGTGGTGGCCTTAGGGGCCATAGTGGGGGCCTTAGGGGCCACAGATTGGGCCGTAGGGGCCATATTTGGGGCCTTAGAGGCCCTCGGGACTGCTGTAATTTGGCTTAAGGCCGGGACAGGGGCGTAGGCATTCCTTGCCCAGGATAGTGGTCGAGACCACGCGTTGTGTCCGTAAGGACGCAACTCTGGGAAGGCTGTGGGTTGAGCCTGAAACTGGCGAAAAGAAGGGGCTGGGAAGTGCGCGGCCTTTGGTGCCTGCACCCGTGAGTTTACTCGCGGAGCACGGGGGCAACCGCGATAATTCGCGGTGTGTCC
The DNA here is from genome assembly GCA_949315895.1 of Anania crocealis. Classification (NCBI taxonomy): domain Eukaryota; kingdom Metazoa; phylum Arthropoda; class Insecta; order Lepidoptera; family Crambidae; genus Anania; species Anania crocealis. Next base: position 2,140,454 of record OX438880.1, read on the forward strand.
CTGCTCTCCGCAGAGTACACACGCGGGCGGGGTAGTCGCCGTGTCCTTACAACGAGGACAGTCGGCGGTACCATGGTCACCCAGGCATTTCACGCAGCGCGGGCGTGCGTGACAATTACGGGCAGAGTGCCCATACAACTGGCAGCGATGACACTGGCCAGGGGTGAGTTTTTTATGGGGGGTCTCTATGCGTAGGCCGGAGATATGGCATATAGATTTTATATTAAAAATCTTTTTGCCTTCAGGGGTATTTTCTAGTACGATCTGTACTAAATCGTAAGGGGCTTTGCCACGCGCTTTGAATAAGCGGTGGACTTCTAGAGCTGGGAGTTGTTTCGACTGAAGGTCGGTAAGTATGAAGTCTGTGTCGACTTCTTTCGGAATTCCGCGTACAACCACGCGGAGCTTCTTCTCCTCGACTGGAGTATACGTATGGAAGTAGATCTTCCTTACGTTGAGGTAATGTTGGAGCTGCCTGTAGGAGGCGATGTCCGGCGTTTGCACGCGGATTCCGTCGGAAGCCGACTTTGCGTGTGAAAACGCAATGTGGCGCTCATTGAGAGCAGCCGAAATATTTGTCCAGGCAGACTTGTCCTGGACTACGATGGGCGGGGGAAGGGGGGCCTTTTTTGTCTGTGAAGCAGACTGCGAGGTTGGGGCTGGGGCAGGGGCGGAGCTGGCGGCGGATGCCTTGGCCGGTCTGGGTTGCCCGTGGGAGATTTTGGCGGTTTTCGCCGGGGGTTCGGAACGCGCGGGCTTACGCGCTCGCTTTCCGTGGGTCACTGGAGTGAACCCTTCGGAATCTGACTCCTCGGTTTGAGACATTTCCTCCGAAGAGGAGGAGCCGTCACTAACGGGGGACTCATTACTCTCCTCTGATGAGGAGCTGGAGGGTGTGGGAGGAGAGGAGGAGCCTGAAGGGCTTTCCTCTTCCTCCATGGGAACGGGCTCTGGGTCTGGGGAGGCGGGCGAGTCCTCGGAGGCTTCGCGAGCGCGACGAAAGGCATTAAAGCCTTTCAACGCGTCGCCTCCTAACGATCGGAGGTACTCTAATAAGAGTACCTCCATCGTGGAGGGAGGACTTTAGTGAGTAATTTTTATTTACCACCGATTCGGAACGCGCCTTCACCGAGAAGAATCGGCAAGAAACTCGGTGACGGTGAGTGATGGGTGTCTGTGTGGTCCAACCTGCCACAGGAAGGTTGGTTGAGTCGGGTGTGCCTAAAAAGGATGTGAGGTCCCTAACACTGGGTGGTCCCACGACGATGTGATGTCGCCGCGGGGTGAGTGGCCTACGCCTAGCAGTCCTTCGGGAGGGACCGAGCCACCGAAATGGCCCGGGATACGCTCCCTAAGGGATGGAATATAAGGATGGGTAGGGTGGGTCACGCCCGGCAGGGAAAGGACTGCAGTTTCTAGTGTCTCTAGGGCGAGGAGGAACGCCTCACCCTCTCAAACGTGCCTTCCAGGAGGCCTAGACTTACAGCCCAATATACCGGCGGCGGAGGGAAATTTCAGCGCCTTGAAAAAGGCACTGTCTGTCGCTCCCTATCGAACAGAACCGCTTTGAAAAAAGCGTTTAACTCAACAAAGGTCAGTTGACACCGTTAGGTTAACCTTTGGAGAGCCGCGGGCGAAACCACGTAGTAAGAAATAAGATAGGAATGCTGCGAACAGCGAGACGGATCGACAGCGGAGCGAGCGTCCGACCTGTGCGAGCGCTGAGAGCGGAATGACCACTGTATTACAGACAAAGTCATCATGAGTGATTTTATACAATATCACGTGACAACGAAAAAGTAATAGCGAACACCAAATCTTTTTGGTAATAAAGATAAGAATATAAAAATCCCTCATTTTTCCGATGCTGAAAATAAAAATGATAAGTAGTTTACCCTCGATTCGTGCTTGGGACGTCTTTCTCGCGTGACGTAGAGCTATGTCTTCACGCTGCGCGTCTCCCGGGATTGTCTACTAGCGGGATTTATTACTGGGAATGAATGTGTCGCGGCACTCGCACTGTTACGCTCCAGAGTATTCCGGGATTAAGAAATATGGTTTTGACGCGAGATTGTTTATTGTATTTATAGCTTGGTGACATGTTTGTGAGTTTAATTAAGCAGCGTGTTAAATGGGATTAATTTATGGCGTTTAGAAATTAGTTGTGTTTATTTTGCAGTCAAGCCTAAATGGGGATACGATAATTTATGGAGAGTAAGATTGCTTTGGGATTTTGGACCTCTTTGCCCCAACGGCCACAGGTTATTTTTACTATGAAAAAACTTTTTAAGTTAAACGGTTTTATGTTAAACATACATTGCAATGTTTAAGATAAATGTACTTACAACCAAAAAATGATAAAATAGATACAGTCGTGGGAATTATAAACATATGCATAGACTAGACTAAAATAAAACCGTGGGGCACGTCAATTGTCTACAATCGTTGATTAAAATGTTTGTTTTGTAATGTTACACTATAATTAGGCAGTTGTTCAACCGTATTCTTCTATCGCACATTAAGTCGATAATTTGTAGACAATTGACGTGCCCCACGGTTTTATTTTAGTCTAGTCTATGCATATGTTTATAATTCCTACGACTGTATCTATTTTATTATTTTTTGGTTTTTAGTACATTTATCTTAAACATTGCAATGTATGTTTAACATAAAACCGTTTAACTTAAAAAGTTTTTTTACCTATTTTTATTTTCTAGTTTTTAGTTTTTATTTCGCATTCTGTTTAATTCATTTTGTAGAGGCCGCCATCTTGGATTTTAATTTTATATAGTACATTGTATTATACTGGTTGAGCACTTTCATTTGATACCCATATTGATGGGATCGATAAAACCTACGTTATCCGCCATTTTGTAGCGGCCGCCATCTTGGATTTCAATTTTTTATAGTATATTGTATTCTGCTTGTTGAGCCCTTTCATTTGATACCCATATTGATGGGATTAATAAAACATAAATTATCCGCCATTTTGTAGTGGCGGCCATCTTGAATTTATAATGATAATGAATAAACATAATTGTATTGTCACCAAAATCCAAAGTGTATACAAAATTTCAGATTAATCGGTTGACAGGAAGAGGGTGAAATTTGAATTACTAAATTTGACCCAAGAATAAATAAAACAAACGGGGTGAGCTAAATAAAACCGTTTAAAAAACAAAGAGTATTTAAGAATAATAACTGTCGTCAATAACAGAAAGTTTAAATCGCATTATCCGATACATGGTTTTCATTTTTTAGTTGAACCTGCAAAACTGTACTTGTTTAGAATAAGAATAAGAATAAGAACATTTATTTGCTTTTGAACAGGGTGCACAAAAAGTTGTTATGGTAAATAATATGATCACCTATCCAGCTATTAACAAATAGCATGCAAATTTTATAAAAATTTTAATATTATTAGAATTAACATTATATAATTATTTATGTCTAAAATTCGAAATAATTATACAAGAAAAAATTGAGAAATTAATTATTAAAATAATAAAACGTTATATATCAATAATTTGCGATTTGCTGATCGTCCCTGTTATTTAAAAATTCTTGAATTGAGTAACATGTGTGTGTGACTAGTCATTTGTACAGAGATGATTTAAATTTATTAAAGGGCAGATCTTTAATATTTTGACTAATCTTATTATAAACCGCCACACACATGCAGAAACAGTTCTTGTGGACACGAGTACTTTTTGGTTTGAAATCAAGGACCAATCGATTGCTGTTCCTTGTATTCCGAGGATATAAATCTTTCGCTAGCTTTAATAGTGAATGACATTAAAAATATTTAATGTACAATTTTATAAATTCAATACAATTTTATAAATACAAATAAAGAATTTGAATTTTAACTGAAGAACGAGTACAGAACGATGTATAATATAGTGTATACCTATATGGGATACAAAAACCATTATAGATGTCGGTCAACAAAAAAAAAACAAAAGTTTTTAAAAAATACGCTGCTAACAGCGAACTCAATGTTTTTATGCGTGTATAAAACACATTACATTTCATAAAAAAGGTGGTTATTACCACTAATACCATCTATTTAACGTTGCGGCTCTATGGCGAATATGACGAACAGACAATTCCCCGGACGTGACTGAAGCCGACTCGCGGGTCTGCGTTTACTTTACACGTCATAATCCGAAATGATACTTTTCGTTTTGAGGCTTAAACTGATTAATGGTACGTGTTTACTTAAGCTCTGAGAGAAGGTGCGATTAACACCTGAACAGGTGTAATACAATATAAAACAGACTCATTTATAATTCAGTACACATTTTCAAACTGTTAAACATTTGAAATAAAAATAATTGACAATCATATTTTTCAAATGTGCCACACTGGGCCACACAGAGCCATCTAGTCCCAAACTAAGCTACTACTACGAAGCTTGTCGTATTGGCTACTAGACAACCGATAAACTAACTTATTTTTTTGTAAATGTACTTAATTTTTTTATTAATAGCTACGAGTAGTTTAATAGAATTGCCTTATTTTTTACAATATAATAAATTGAACATTATCATTAACTATTTTATTGCATTGATTTGGACGTGACTTAGATTATATATGAGCTTGAAATCTAAGATGTTAATGATCAGACTTTGAGTCACTTCCAGTTCGGTCGGTGCGTGGTTCAGTTTTGTATCAATGACGAAAACTTGTTATGATGTGTACCTAAGCGAATGTTCGACTGGTGGAGAATGCGAAGTGTTACCCTCCATATTCAATGTTTTAATGTACGCTCATCTCACATAAGTGAATTTTATGTTAATTCTTGTGGTAAATAAATAATCTTTGAACATAAATATATACCTATAGTACATAGAAAACACTCAGACCAGTACAAACAGACATGCTCATGTAAAAAAATGTTTGGTTCCGAAGCAGCGTTTGCTACCACTGATCCAAATGGTCTTCACGTCAAACATTGATATAAAACGCAAAAAAACAAGATACATTGACAGAAAAACGTTTACACCAAATAAACATACACTGAACGTTTCTGAACTAGCTGTTGCCTGCGACTTCGTCCGCGTCAATTTCTGTTATTATGATCGCGATTATTTTTGCAATATTTTTCACTGATGCTTCGCTCCTATTGGTCGCAGCGTGATGTTATATAACCTAAAACCTTCCTCGATAAATGGACTATCCAACATAAAAAGATTTTTTTTAATCTAACCAGTACTTCCTGAGATTAGTGCGTTCAAACAAACAAACAAACAAACAAACTCTTCAGCTTTATAATATTAGTATAGATTTGTTGCGTTTTTCTTTAAGTTGCAATACGGCAGACATTATTATAATGATAAAATATGAGACGCAAATTTCTAGAAAAAAGCTTTTTTAAAATTCTCACGAAAAATTTTAATTATTTGAAAACTTTCGAAAGCTGCTAAACAAATCACCATCAGTTTTTTTTCAAAAATAAATGTTCAGTTCACATTTTTTCTTATTGAATGCATTTTAAAATATTTTCGTTGACCCTTTTCATGGAAATACATTATTTAATAAATACTTTTACGAAATATAATTCACACTATACATTGCGGGTTTCACATCAAATAACGAAATAACAAGTTCATAATCAGCACCTTCCGCTCTGTTGTGATATATCACGTAATAAATCTCGCTAAACGTCATTTCCTGAGCTGCACTACGCTAAGGCTACGTGTCCCGCTATTGCTGGAACGTGAATTACGTACGTGATTCTATTGGATCGGTAATAAGTACCAGATATTATCACGGAACAGGGTAGTATAAAATACTACGTGATATTTTATTAGGCATGTTACAAAACTTTTAGAGATTAAAAATCTTTTAAAAAAAATGCTAGGTTGCATACACTAGGTTGATTTTTACTAGAAAAACACAACACATTATGTATTTATTGCACATTATTGCCTAAATAACATATTATATCTTTTATATAAGTAGAAAAAGGGGATATAACAAACGCTTTTCTTTGTGCCTACGATTCTTAATAAAGTAATTTTTTTAAAGGATTAACTATTTTGTTGTGGTTAGTTAAGCGATTTCGTTAAAACATAATATTTTATTTTTAAATGTGGAGAGATCCATGCTCAACAGTGAGCGAAAATGGGTTGCTACTTTTTTATTTTTTCTATTAGTATTTGTCATCACCTAAAGTGGAACGTGCCTGTTCATATGGCGAGTTGCATAGATGAATTACCGCTCGATAGTAGCAATTAAATAGCTCGAACCCACATCTCCTCGCATGCCGGGCGCATGAGACATAATTTTTCAAGTTTATATACTGACATCATAATTGCAATTTAATTGCTAAAATATAAAATAAAGTATATAAATAGCTGTTTCATCTTAACTGACTGTCAAACATCTGCAAAGATGTTTCTTTCGGGTGTTAAGGGTGCAAACTCCTAACATTTGATGAAGCAACGCTGGCTTACAGCGTTAAGAATATGCTTGAAAAATTCGCGCTGAGTCGCAGTGTCTCGATGGCTTAATGGTATAGCGCCCGCCCGGCATGCGAGGAGATGCGGGTTTGAGTCCCACCTGAGACATAATTTTTCAAGTTTATACACCGTCAAATTTTAGTGGTTGTTTTCCCGCAACAGAACGATTTACCTTTAGTAGCACCATCGAATCGTGCGAGTTATTTTTTGAAAATAAAGATATCGTTGTTCTCAACTAATCAAAATAATCATCAACTCAAAAGCGTGAGATACGATAGTATCTTTACAAAATGTTTGGGTACTGCTTGCCGCACGAAATCAATGTTCAAAGCAAAAGAAGCTCTACGCACTAAGTAATATAGCATAGGCAAGCCCCGCGCGAGGGGCAATGACCCCGGCCGGTGACCGGCTGCGGCGCGGCTGGTACCATTGGTTCGGGGTTGCTTTCGAGTTTCGTTTATCACAATCGTGAAACTGCTATTTTTTTATTTGAATAAAAAAAACTGCACAAATCTATTGTACTACTAAGATAGAATCATTTAACTGCGGGAAAACAACCACTAAAATTTCACGGTGTATACTGATATTATAATTGCAATTTAATTGCTAAAATATCCAATTAAGTATCATTAAATAGCTTTTTCCGAATTGGTGGAACACCAAGTATCGATGTCTCGGTAGTGCTTTGCAAACACCTTTAGTCACTATTTTATTTATATCAGCATCCCGCTGAAAGCGATAAGTCTGTGGCTATTTTGACCAATGGAGAGCCATACTTAGACGACTTAGACGATACTTAGACAACTTACATACATATTTAGACGACCATTTGGATCAGCGGTAATAAACGCTGCTTCTGAGCCATGGGTCGCGGGTTCGATCCCCGCACAGTACAAATATTTGTGTGCATGAACATGTCTGTTTGTACTGGTCTGGTTTTCTATGTATTGTAAGTATGTATTTACAAAAAAAAAGTATTTATGTAAGTTTATCGGTTGTCTAGTATCCCATACGACAGGGTACTTAATAGTAGCTTAATTTGGGACTAGATGGCTCTGTGTGGCCCAGTGAGGCATGTCTTAAATATTTATTTATTTATTTATTATTATACTGAAAGTATTCTCTTTTTTTTTCAAATCCTCAAGCATTATTCGTAGATCTGTGAAAAAAATAATCTTTAATTATTTAAATAGTGCAGAGCACGGTGAAATGCTAAACATTTTAGATTTACTCAAAAAATTTCCAACTCAAATACCAACGCTTAAAGATCAATTTCATTTTGACAAAATGCTATTGTTGCTAGTTGAAGAGCCATACACTCCTATTTGGCAAACCTTACATACATGCCCTGTGTTTTCGCGACACGTTTCACATATAAATAACGGCAATGAATCTTGAACACGGCAGCTCAATAATTGTGTGGCGACCGAACTCTGTCTTTGTCTAATGATATGGTGAGGAGGGAGACAGTGATAAAGTGGTTTTATCGGATGCTTAGATGGGTCAAGTGTTCAAAGGTTAGGAGTGTTTTGGTTTATGAGACAATAAATAGTATACGAGTTTTAACAGAGTATTATACTGTCTGCGACGGTCACCACACGTGACGGCTCTACTATAAAATAGCTTCACCCCTAGTAGAAAAAGAAAATGAATAATAAATAAATAAATATGGATAACATCACAGACACTATTCCAATACCAAATTAAACTATTTAAAGCACTCGTATTGTGGAAATCAAAAACAACGAAGGTACCACTAACACACACAGACACGGGAAAATGAAAAAAAAATCTTTTTACATTGACTGGCTGTACGAGAATCGAACCCGGGACCTCGGAGCAGGCGACTTCTTGAAAACCGGTGTTTACTCCACTCCGCCACGGAGGTCCACAATTGGGTGGATGATTAGGGATATCCTTCTTTGGAGAGGCGTATCAAAAAACAAATTAGATTTGGCTATTTCTTTAATTTTGATTGAAATTTTCCTAATAATATCATTTCACCCCGTTAGTCTAGTGCAGCGTTTCCCATTTGCCGGATCGCGACCCGGTACCAGGCCATTAAAATAAAATACCGGGTCGCAACATTCCCGCTTGTTTATGAAATAATAAGTAATCGATCGACGCATGGCAAATATACTTCTTAAACTTTCATCATTTGAATTCCTTAGTAAAACATAGGCAGCGTGTGAAGTATTCGCACTAAAATTTTGTGACTAAATAGTAGTAATAATAAAAAAAAAATACTACCAATAAATGTGTATTACTTTACCTAATGGAACCAGTTTGGTTTTATAAATATTAAGTGGGTCACAAAGGGGCAGTGTGAAAATTATCGGGCCATGGCAGAACAATGTTTGGGGAACACTGGTCTAGTGGCTTAAGTACTGGGTCAAGATCTCGGGGTCCTGGGTGCGATCCCCGGGCTGGGCAACAAAGTTTCAGACTTTCGAAGATTGCTCAGGCTTGCGATCACCAACCGGCATTTGGCTAACGTGTGATTATGCAATGCTATGGTATCCTGAATTCAATGATGGCTGCCTTTGCCTTGCCTTGGGATAATATTATTTCAATTTACAGCCTACTAGTATATCTAGTTAATTCCGATCAGTGATTTCAATAACCGTACAAGATACGGACACATTTCTTACCATTCCGACCTCAATATTGCATTGCCATACCCCGGCAAATAACGTATTGGATGCTATATAACATTTTGTGTAGTTGGACAAACCACAACAGTTGTAATTGGATGTTGGTCCAAGTTACAAAAAATTGAGTTTTGTCAATCTTCAATCGAAGTTGAAACACGTTTACTTTAAAAAAATATGAAAATGAAGGTAAACATTTCGCGTGCAGTGATTTGAAATGATGTATAGCTAAAATGTTTATTTCGAAATCATCATCACCGGCAAAGATAAAACAATAAACTTAAACTTTTTACCAAAAAACGAGAGATTAATGGATTTTACTGAGGGTATTTTTATCAGCCACTTCTTACAAGACTCTAGGATTGAAACGCTTTCAAAAATCAATAACAAAACTTTTGCATACTTAACATTTGCGAATCAGTTGCAACAAAAGTGATAACATAGCAGCGCCATCTAGACCTTTTTATACTAATTGGTAGTGACATCTTTCTCTCATCGTTTGAATTTGCTCTTAGACCAAATTACAGGTCACACAAACACTTATATCCTACCTTCAACGTGGTTTTCTAAATGTCGGTGGGTTAAAAAAAGGAATTTCGACTAGTACTCAATTTTATTTTATAAAATCTATACTAATATTATAAAGCTGAAGAGTTTGTTTGTTTGTTTGTTTGTTTGAACGCGCTAATCTCCGGAAGTACTGGTTCGATTTGAAAAATTCTTTTTGTGTTAGATAGTCCATTTATCGAGGAAGGCTTTAGGCTATATAACATCACGCTGTGACCAATAGGAGCGAAGCATCGGTGAAAAATGTTGCAAAAATAATCGCGTTCATAATAACAGAAATTGACGCGGACGAAGTCGCGGGCAACAGCTAGTAATTGAATAATATCGTGGTTTTTCCGTGTCTCTATTCCGTAACCCAGTAGAAAAATAAACAAAAAGATTTTAAGGCTACATTCGGAGCTTCAGCTAAATTTTCTTCACTTACACCGTTCCCAGAAAGTGGTCATAAAACGTCAAGGTCGTTTCGGATTTATACCCAGTCCCTTGGTTTATGTCACGTGTAATGTGGTCACTTGACGCCCCTAATTAGACAGTTACAGCCACCGTTGCACACACATCACTGAACTTATGTCTGACAGTGTTTTATGGCTGGGATCTATGACGGTGTTCCCAAATCAGCGAGCAAAAGGGTTCTGTCAAGATTTCCTTAAGGATGCGAAGTTACGACTTGAGAGTACTATTGACCTATTTGTGCAGTACTCGGCACTTACAAGGTTCTGTTGGAAACCGTCTTGAAATGTTGACGTTAAATGAAATATGTATGTATTTCTTGCTTTTCTTAGTTTTTGTGAAGTAGTTTTTTGCGGGTAAAGAAGTGTGTGACATTAGTTTGTAAGTCCGATCGTATCAAATTCTGTAAGACATCAAACTACATAGGCAGTAAAGGTAAGGGATGATGCGTTAGTAAGAAGCTTCCTGATCTACACCTGTGCTGTATGTTCCAGTGTCCTATTTAAGGGCCTTTTTCGGCATCATCGTAGACCTGACACATGTTGCGGTGAAACAATGAATGCTAAAAAAAATTGTAATTTCAATCAAATGACATCGTTCAAAATTTGAAAACGCATTTTATTATTGCGATGAACTATCTTAATGATCTTCAATTTCGATATACATCTCTGTATATTCTTTGAGAAGTTAGGCGAAATTAAACGTTCATTAGTGTCGAAGCGTAGCTATTGGCAATCAAAAAAAAAAACACATTTATAACAAAACATGGTGTACTCATAATATGAGAACGGACGCATTTCAGCGGGAAACGTAAACAAATGTAAGGTTGCTAACGACGATGAGTCACCAATATCTGATTGCAAAGCCTTATTACAAAGGGTTAAATCTGACTGTAATGAATCAAATTGAAAAACTAAACCAAGCTTTTCAATTTAATCAAGTACATACTTGCCATTTGATACCGAGAAACCAATTGTAATAATATAAAAAAAACCTAGAATCTGACTATACTGAGTTAATACACTATTAAAAGAATGAATTGAAAATAGAGGTAATTGAAGGAAGTGGAAGGTCTACACGTCATGTTCTTTTACAATTTGCTACAAAAAACGTAATTTTTTTTTTGTTTTCTCAGACAGGGGTGTATCCGAAAAGATGTTCCTTGTGATGATATTTTAAGTACTTAATAATTTTTGAATTTATATAGGTGGATTGGCTTATTTTCTGCCGGAGCAACTTAAAAAAATCATAACTATAACTTGCATCTTGAATTTTATGTAATTGATTAGAACGACTGAAAGATTTCATGACAATAAAATTTTAGGTCAAAAAAACCAGAAAATTCGCAAACACTATTTTTAAATAGAAAATTATCATTTTGTGAGAGATAAAAATAAAAAAGCATAAAAAAACAATAAAACATAAAGATTAAAACGAGACAACAATTTATTAACATTATTCTATCGAAAACAATTATTATTAATGCAAAAAATCGAATGCAAATCTGAAACATCAGAACGTGCGCTCATATGAGGTCAAACATTTATGTGGGAAGCACCAACAAAATAATGTCCGGGTGTTAATTATAAAATGGCGAATAACGATCGTTAACCCGTTGACAAGCCAACAATACCCGATTATCCATTGCAGAGCTCTACCGCAAAACGTAAAGTTAATTAGTTGATTTCGATCAAATTGAAAAACCAAACAAATTTAATTGTATTTCAATGACATGATGTGAAATTGTCGAGAATGTATAAACATTTTAGGGTTCATTTCACCATCACGTCATGTAGTAGTAGGGTGTAGGTCACACGTCCCGGGAGCTACTCGGAGTTTCTCTTTCTGCCACACGATGGACCTGGCACCCGCACGGTGAATCCATGATACGCTAAGTAGTTTGTCTCGTCTTATATCACCAATACGACAAGTATCTAGTTGTACATAAAGATTGAAGCCATAAAATGGAATAATCTACACCTGCTAAAAATTGAGCCAACAATTTAGAATATATCGAACATTGACGCCCTGTTGCTCGAGAAGTTTAAGTATCGGATTAAATCTCGGGGTTCTGGATTCGATTCCCAAGTCTGGTAACAAGAGTTTCAAATTATATAACATTGCTTGGATATGCGAACAGCAACCTGAATTTGGCAAGCGTGGTGATTACCTATGTCTATACCCATATGCTGTGTTAGTGATAGAGGCCTTTACTCTGCAGTGGGGTGGCCATAGGCCGTATGTTAGGGTCCGCAATCACTCCAATGCAGGGCAAAGGTCTCCTCAAACAAACCACAAACGTCGTTTTTTGCTTATGCTCTTGAACATGAACAAATTCAAAGTCATAAAATTCAAGTAGCAAACATTTGTAGTGAGGCCAATTACATTTTAAAGCACCATTGCTCGTAAAACTTGAATTGTCACAATTAACGCGTAGCCGACTGCGAGCTGCAGTAATTAAAAATGACATCGGAATGAGAGAATCCGATACTTTGCGCGAGCCGTTGCATTATTCCGAACAAGCTGCTCTCCGTGATGACAGTTTAATATTAACATCGGCGAAGGCTTTTTGCTTTAATTTGCACTCAAAAATTTCAGTGGAAATCTCCATCAAATATTTTAAAAAGAAAGGTTTTAATTTTGTCAGTATCATCTCGTCGAAACGAAGCCTATATTTCTGTTTTGTTAACAGAACGAGTGGACCAAAAATTCCCATTCGTTTGGTGAACAGAACTAATGGGACCTAAGGGCCTTAAGAGGAAACACTAGGGTTGAGAGAATTGAAAAATAGGTATTTCTAAAATCTATTGCTGTCGCGCTGTACCGAACGCCTCCCCCGCAGAGGGTGATAGAGGCAACTGCATCTTGGACCGAAAATACCTACTTAAAACACACGAAATCAACGTTTCGATTTCTTTTTCAAAAGTAGACCGATTTATATACTTTTTTCATTAAAAATTAAGGAAAGGATTTGACCAGGTTTTTTTTAAAGTTTAGCCAAATTTGTTATCTGGATGTTTGAACACAGCGGAAAATCTAGCGAATTTTTTAGATTTTTGAAGCTCTATCTCTTTTATTAATTAAATTATGAAAAACAAGAAAACATAGAAACATGCTAATAGTGGCCATAGATTTTTATAGTAAAAATTATTGCTCTACTGGCATTATCCAGGGAGGAAACAGGGGACTACGTTTGTATGGAAAAACGGCCCTTGTGTTTCCTCTTTACATAGGCCTCCCCTCGGGATCTCCACAAAGATCTGTCCTGCGCCTACCGCAAGGCCGCTACCGCTACCGCTTCTCGCGACCCTCATCTAATCATCGATCCACATAGTGGTGTGCTTCCCACAGTTCGCTGTCCTTTACGCGGTCGCCATTCCAGAATGTTCCTGCCCCAACGGCCATCAGTTCTTCTTATTATGTGTTCCGCCAATGATACTTCAACTCCTCAATTCTAGAAGCTATATTGGTTATCTCTCCTTATTTGTGATTGTATCAAGTAGGGAAAGACGAAGCATTGCTCCCTGCATTGTCCTCTGTGCAACGTTTAACCTTCTAAGACAATTTTGAGCGACGTGATTAAAACAATAATATATTATATTATTTAACTAGAAAAGAAGCATTATCATCATCATTTCAGCCTAACAATGCCCACAGCAGATGGGTTTCTTACAAAATATTAGTAAAAAAAGAGAAACAAATAAGTCGAATGTGAATTTTCTTCCGTTAGAAAAAAATCTGAAATCAACCGAAAGCGGTATAAATAATAACCGCCTCAAAGCCCAACGAAAGCAGGTACATGACAATAACACCGGTCAAAGATACCTGTTACCTATTAAATATATCATATCGTCTCATTGGAGTCTCCACTTACAGCCTAACATATAAAGTCTAATATCAATTGAGAATAATAAGAAAACGTAGTAGACTTCCCAAAGAGCAATATTTGTGTATGTATAATTAAACAGTCGATAGATAAAGAAACTACAATACGGAGTTTACACAGACATATTCCTTTGAAGGAAAATATGCTCAAGTCGCTTCCAATATACAGTAATAACAAACGAACTGATAGCGTAATGGCGTATTCTTACTACTCGTACCATATATTGAGTTCATCCATTTCTACTACGTATTGCCTTAGTGGCACAATATTGATATACTAGTTATTATTTTTCTGTCGAAGTTTGACCTTAATCTGCTTTTACAATCTTTGAAATGTAATCTTTTGCAATTATGCTTTGTCAATTTTAACTGACAAAAAAGGTTTTTTCTGACAAAACTATCCAAAATACTAAACATAACGGCGGCGACTATAAACGACAATCATAATGCAATGAATTAAAATTTGTTGACATTGGTAATATTGCAAACTTTTTGCAGGCTTTGTTAATTTGCTTAAAAATATAGTTATGTCTGTTCTGTATATTACGTTTTACCAAATCTAATGAGCATTACGAGATTTACGAGCATTACCTTAGGTAATGTCCATAAACCTAAGTTGATAGACTAAATACCTAGATATTGATTGGTAAAAGCTGCATTTTTTTACATAAATTTATCATTAAAGTAAAACACATACTTATCATAGCTGTTCCCCGCGACTTCGTCCGCGTCAATTTCCGTTATTATGATCGCGATTATTTTTGCAACATTTTTCACTCATGCTCCGCTTTTATTGGTCTCAGCGTGATGTTATATAGCCTAAAGCCTTCCTCGATAAATGGACTATCCAACACAAAAATAATTTTTCAAATCGGACCAGTACTTCCTGAGATTAGCGCGTTCAAACAAACAAAAAAAGACGTGTGGCACTAGGAGACTGCCGCGGTAAAGCTATTGCATAGCATTTTTTATCAACTTATGCAATTATAAAACTAACAAGGCCCGCGATAGAAGCTATGCAATAGCTTAATTTTATAATTTTATGTATTTTCTAATTTTGATTTTTGTAATAAAATTTTTCTGTTATTTTGGCAGATATGGTTACCATAGGCAACCATACTGTCAAAATCCTTATTTTCTTCTAAATTCTTTTAAATTTCGGAAATTCAAAATTGTCCGATCGTGCCTCGCCCCGAGTGTTAGGTTAGGTTATTTTCGTTACGGAATTTCTGGATTCGGTCTCCACGCTTAAGGCCCACGATAGAAGCTATGCAATAGCTTAACAAACAAACAAACTCTTCAGCTTTATAATATTATTAGTATAGATTTCAGATAAACATTTAAAATTTCTTACCTAGGTATAAGTATATTTTAAACTTTGGAATATCCCGTCCGCCAACAATTAATCCGTGAACACTCAAATTAGCAAATAGCTAAAGTGTTAGATTAAAATCCTGTTGACTTGCTGGAATAATTCGTGAATAATATCTCTGAACGAGGAAAAAATTAATCGGAATGATATACGAGTTGTTCCGAATCGAGTTGAGATCGATAAGGGACGGAAGGTCTGCTGATTGATTGCCCATTGGGGCCCTTTGCGAATTCCCACATTTGTCAGAAGCGACGAATACGGTTGTTGGCAAGTAATTAGTTTTTCATACAAATATTTTTGGAAGGCAATCGCGTGTTCTGGCCTTTGGTTGAGGAAGATTGATCATTGCTGAGAAGGACTTTTTGATAATATACTTACTTAAGAAAAACTAGGTGGTGTATTATGTAACTTGTGAACAAAAAAGAAATACCATAAGCAGAGAGAGTTTCATTTCAAAAGCGATTCCTTAAAAAGGAATGTTGACTGTTTCGAGGAGAATTTTCGAACCCACGTAACATAGGATGAAATTTTACCCACCTTCTAAATTTGAATATACCAATCTACAAAACAAAAACAAATCCCGTATTTTTTTTCTGGTATAGCCCAGTACGAAAATGTCAAGATAAAGCACTTAGAAAATGTCCGCCAAAAAACTAAAATTTTTGTTACGGCCTCCTAGCAACACTTTTTATACGCGATGCGCATCTCATTCATTCATTACGATACTACTCTTAAGGTTTAATTTTTCTTTCATACAATACTGTTATTGTATGAAAGAAAAGTTAAACCTTAAGAGTAGTATCGTAATGAATGAATGAGATGCGCATCGCGTATAAAAAGTGCTTAGGACCATATAAATTAAAAACTACAAGTATGATGCGAAAAATATTTTCGGGTGAAAACTTGATTTACATTTTTTACTTCATAAATGGGCTCTAAATACGATACTGAACACCTATAAAATTTTTTGAAGATGATGAAAAAGTCATTGTTTATATTAATTGTCGAAAACCCAATGAAATAGGAGGAATTCTATTTCATAGAATCGTATATTAAATTTTAACTTACAACTTTTTTGCCTAAAACCAGTTTAACTACAATAATGTCTATAATTTTTACTTTAAATAATAATATTGCCTCATAACTTGGAGATATTCATATTCATATTAATTTATTTACATTATAAAGTAATAACAGTCTCAAAATCGGCAAAAACGTAGTCAATGGCTACTTTATGACCCGCAAGAAGAAAAACCTGTGAGTAATGTTCTTTTGTAATAAGCCATTCCATAATGAAAATTAAAATAAAACTATACTTTATTTGATATTTTAGCAACTTCATTGCACTTATAATTTCAGTATATAAATTTGAAAAATTTTGTCTCAGGCGGGACTCGAACCCGCATCTCCTCGCATGCCGGGCGGGGAGATGCGGGTTCGAGTCCCGCCTGAGACAACATTTTTCAAATTTATATACTGATATTAAAATAAAAATAAAAATCTGTTTAACAAATCTGACATGTAGAAGTCCTGTAATATATTTGCAGACATAAAGCTGGTTTTACTGATTTCAAAACTGAATTCAGAAATTTGGTGAATGACCGCCCTAGGTTTTAGTTCTTTAATGCTTTTCACTTCGCGAAATATTAGATAAATGAACGTTAAAAGTTTCGTCAATTTTTTTTTGTTTCAGCCCTTCATTTGACATGCCGAGTAAAAGGAAATTGAAAATACACTAAAAGGCCGACAAGTTTAAGTGGCTTTGGGGACCCTTTAGAAAAATAAATTGCACCCCATGTTTCTGAGAGCTTTATATGGAAATCTAAATCATTTTGCGAGGCAGAGACGTTTGAAATGGGTTAGAATGACGGTCTTTGGCAGATTCCGAACGGTATGATTGTTGGGATAACCCGATAGAGATTGCGTTCGCGTTTATTGGAAACGAGATTGAGGATATAGATTTTATTTTTCGTTCACATATCATAAAAGCTTTTTGTGAAATTTTAAAATCTTTGAAATCCGTTTTAATAGAATCCAACACACAAAACAAGCGTATTCTTTTAATTCGGCATACTAATTTTTTTTTTTTGGAGAAAAAGGTCTACATAATAAAAATAAGAAAATTGCTTAGAAACATAGAGATGAAAGGCTTAAAAGTCTATCTATTTGAAAAAAAAAACACATAAAGTCTGTGACCATTTTATTAACTACCTACGAAATTAATCCCATCTTGCTGGGGTGAAATGATAGTGGCCTTGCAGTGGGATGATTAGAAGCTTTACAAATAATAAAATAATTTTAAATGAGTCAATCTTGTGATTGTTTAGTTCAAAGCTCTGATTATTAAATATTTTATTAACCATGTGTCAAAAGTTTGGAATATCAGTCTCAACACCATTAATATTTAAGACAAAATATTTAAGACATGCCTCACTGGGCCCCACAGAGCCATCTAGTCCTAAATTAAGCTACTATTAAGTACCCTGTCGTATGAGGTACTAGACAACCGATACACTTACTTGTATACTTTTTTTTGTAAATACATACTTATAATACATAGAAAATACCCGGACCAGTACAAACAGACATGTTCATGCACACAAATATTTGTACTGTGCGGGGATCGAACCCGCGACCGAATGGCTCAGAAGCAGCGTTTAGTACCGCTGATCCAAATGGTCGTTACATTAGACACTGTCTGTAAAACCTATTGCTGAGTCTTTGCATCGATATCTTCAGTCAATTTATTCGGCTCTTGGCTCGGCATCAATAGCGATCTATCAAACTAAAAGCAATTATCACCTCCACTTTATTTGTCACTTCACTTTCCGACCGGTTCGATGTTTAAAACTAAATTAACGGAATTGCGATTCGGACGGCAACTGCTTCAGCGAAAAACTGAATGAAACGAGCAAAAATAATTGGCGTTTGATGAAAGCAGATAGAAAAACTCAATTTTGTTTGATTTTATTATAAATATTTTTATTTCAACCGTATGTAAAGAAAACGATGTTTATCAGTCGTTGGAGTGGGTCATATTTGTAATCTGAAAACGGAATATCTGGAATATTTCCATGAAGTCTTTTAAGTGTTGTCAAATCTTTGTTATGCACAAACACAAACGGGATACCAATGTGTTTTTGCTAATAAGAGATCTGTTATGTGACTTTGATAGAGTTTCCGCTATTTCAACAATGCCTTCTTCTTTTTCATTAATGGTACGGAACGTTAAGAAAAATACAGCACTTTCTATTACACAAATATAACAAAATTTCAAATACCGACGATTGTTCCAAATAAAATCTTTACCGTTGCCATCCTTATGACACATAACACGCATCATTTACCCGCCTCCATATATTTTCGTAATATATACGAATGCTATTACCCTTTGTCTTGTGATGCCTCTATTAAATTATGTGGCGACATGTTTTAATAATTGCCCATAAAACTTGAAAACAAAAGTCGTTTAGCAAATTGAGCTTCGAATTTATATCCTGCGATGGCTTCGATACAGCTTTTTGGTTAGTTATGAACAAAAACTTTTTGTTTTATTCAGAGGCCATTAAAACGTTTTTATTACAAGCTTTTTGTATTTTATAACTGTCTGTGAGATTTTGTTTGGCACTAACATGATATTTGGAGTTTAGTTTGAAATTTCAAGGATTTTTTTTTGTTCAAAAATTTAATACTACCAATTTATTAAAGGTCTTCTGATTCCTAATATTTATAAGATATAATATTCCTTTAATACTGATAAAAGGTCTGGAAATCGGCATCATCTCACCTTCTTTGGCTAAATGGCCATGCGTAGCGATTATGGCAAGATCTTGAAGAGCCACTGTTATGTGGATTGATGATGACCATAAGACGTAACGAGATTCAAATAAATATTTATTCATACTATTAAGTAAAATATTCATTTAAACTGTCATGTTGTCTGGTACACTATCGCTAATTAATTGATTCGAGGTTTAAGTAATTACTTTGTTTTTATGAGTATTTGATATTTTCGTACAAGCGCCATGATTACGGAAGTAGTGTAAATTGAACTCTAGTATTAAGTAAAAGCCTATAATCTTATTTTTTTTATGTAAACCATATTTGCCATTTCACAATTACAATGTCATCGTAACAGCCTCAAAGAAACCATCTCCATTACAGTTCCCAAAACAGACAACAAATTAATGTATCCCCTAACTTTTTGATTTGCGCAGGGTTTAATATTAAAATTTATTAACAGTGTTTCGTCCTTATGAGGCCTTAGGGACAAATTACCATTAGAAAGGTAAGCTTGGAGGATTTCGATGTTACGGCCCCTGTCAAATGGGTCGAACCAGTAAAGAAAGGTTTTGTTGTTATTGCGAATTCCGGGTTCATTTGAGTGGTTAAAGGTTTAGCTGAGTCTGCAAGTATTTGGACAGGATTAGAAGAATCAAAGGGGACGGGTTCGGTAAGTTTTTAGTTAAATGCGTTTGGGCCATTTCCTTGAATCGTTGGAAAATTTGGAAAACAGGACAAGATAAAGCGTTTGGTTTGCAAATAGGAAACGAGGAGAACAAGTATTAACATTAATGCAGTTAATTTTTTTCTGGCTTTTAAATAACGCTTTTTCAGAAGGAACATTTGGTCATAATTGCCAAGCTTAGCAATCGCAGTCAGGCCAATAGTGTACCAAAGACTTCTTTTCTAAAGGGTACTTTTTGAAACACTTCTTACACGTGTAAGTTAAGAAGAAATAATTTGCTATTTTAGGCTTTGCTGTTGTATGACATTTTTGATGAGAAAGGTATTCACTTTTCAAAGGTATCATTAGCAGCCTTCAATATCCCACTGTTGGATAAGGGCCTTTCCATAAAAAAGGATTTTGACATTATCAGCACGTTTAGCAGATGGGTTCAGGATCACAGTTTGTCTACTGAGGGAGAGAAGACGCTGCTGCCTGTCTCTTTCTGGTACTCCTCTAGTCTGGTACACAAAGTGAGAAATGGTGGTGATATTCTTTCGAAAGACCAAGTTTTATATCCGTAATTGGTTTAAAATAACTCCCTATTGATCATCCCACATCTCAAACTGAATCCATCAATCATAAATTAAAGTAAAATGAAACGATGTATGAAAAGTCGTAACTCTTTTTGCTTGACCCGTGGATCTAACTCCTAGATCTTGGCTAAGTATTTATGAGGAAACACAAAGGTAGTTTTTCCATACAAACGTATTCCCCTGTTTCCTCCCTGGATAAAGCTAGTAGAGCAATAATTTTTATCACAAAAATCTATGGCCACTATTTGCATGTTTCTATGTTTTCTGTTTTTTAAAAAATGTATTAATTAAAAAGATATGAGCCCTCAAAAATCGAAAAAAATCGCCAGATTTTCCGACGTGTTCAAACATCCAGAAAACAAATTTGGCTAAATTTTAGAAAAAAAAGAATTGTATGTTTTCTTTTTTTTCTAAAATTTAGCCAACGGCCAAAGCCTTTCTTAAATTTTTAATAATAAAAGTATTGAAATCGGTCTAGTTTTGGAAAAGTAATCGGGACTACGAAACATTGATTTTGTGTGCTTTTAGTAGGTATTTTTGGTCCAAGAAGCAGTTGTCTTTATCACACTCTGCGGTGAAGGCGTTTGGCACTGCGCGACAGCAATAGATTTTACTAATACCTATTTTACAATTCTCTCGCCCGTAGTGTTTCCTCTTAATTCACTAGTCTTAATCAGGTCGAGGCACACATAAGAAAGTTAATAAAGTTTACGACCACGTTTAATTTCCGTTACTGCTTTAAAAATATCTAGGTACTCATTGAAGGTAGATAAAACCAAAAAAAACATTCAGTTCTTCGGAAGATCCGAAGTTTTCTCATTTACCTAAAAAGATTAACACGTTGTACGAAAGACGTGACCAGACAGTTAATTGCCTTTAGATTAATATTCATTTTGCTCGGTATCTGGGTTGGGCTACCTCTTTTAGGGACGTTTTTTCGTTTGACCTAAAAGCTATTAAAGTAAAGGTGTAAGCACACTTAATTTTGTTTTTTTTGTGGAATGTCGGTATTACTAAAGCTCTTATTACAAATAAAAGTTAGGGAAAAAGTGTGGCTCAGGAAACACTTAAAAGATTATAAATGATATTATTAGTGTGATTTTTGATAAGTGTTTATTATGATACGCCCCGTTGGTCTAGTGGTTTAATTATTGTAATTATTATTATTAGAATCAGAATCAGAATCTTTATTTGCACAAAACATTACAACAACAATACTAACTTACACATAGATACTAACTAAATACAAAAGATCTCATGTTTTGCCAATATGTTTACAACTTACAATTTATTATACTTTAATTTCACATTTTAACAGTCACATATCCAATGAATGTCGTATTAGTATATATATATATATTAAATTAAATACCGGGCCAAGATCTCGGGGTCCCAGGTTCGAATCCCGGGGCGGGCAACAAAAAAATTTCGAATTTTCGAACGTTGCTCGGGTTTGCGATCACCAACCCGCATTTGGCAAGCGTGGTGATTATGCCAGTACACCCATCATTGCTGTGGTAACTTGAATTCAATGATGGAGGCCTTTTCCCTGCAGTGGGATGATTATAGGCTGTTACTACTTACTTACTACTTATTATGATAAGTGTTCCTTTTTGCAATGTAATCAATTTCTCTAATATTAATAATGTGTGTGTGTGTGTGTGTGTGTGTTAAAGTTTATAATTGTTAAGTTTAATAATTTTTTCTTTGTATTTGTTGCGTGTAACTGGTTTTTTACTAATTAACTGTATGGGGTGGAGGGTTAATATCCTGAACAACAGGAAATCTCCTAATTCAGGTATTAACCTGCCACAATCTTCATTGTGTAATCGCAGTGCATGGGTGGGTAATTTAATTCTTAACTTGTTTGTATTGTGTTTACAACTTCTTAGTATAGCTCAGCCCCCGTTATTTGAAAAGACGTATCTAACATTTTTTGACAAATTGAGTTACATATATTGCCGGAATCAGAAAAAAAAGGCGCTTCTTCCAGTATTTATGATATTTTTCTATCTCGTTCCATTGCAGTTTTAGAACAACAAAAAAAGGCGCTTCTGCACATTTTTTGCACCTGATTGAAGATGAAAAGACGAATTTGCCTTAAACTTAATTGAAAAGCCACATTAACGTATAAATGCCCTTTTGGTTTGATTTTTTTGCGTAAATTCCGCAATATTTTATCTTTAGATGTTATTATTTTTTATTTTTCAATAATATAAAGGGGTTTAAATATTTAATTTTATGTACTTTTTATCTTAGTCAACAATTATCGGTATGGTTTTAGACACATAAGGAAAAAGGCGGATATAGGCAAATGCGCCTATTTTTCTTAGGAATACAATGCCCGAATAAACTTGAAAGGGCGCATCTGGCCATTTTCGTCTATTCAATTAAGGACTTAGTATTTTTTCCAACTTTTTTTCCTAAAATAAAATGTTTTTTTAAATATTTCTAATTAAATAATTAAAAAGGTTCAGTTAAAATCAGTTTAAATCAGTTTTATTTCTGCAAATAGGCCCCTGGAGGCGCTTTTACACGTCCCAATGTGTCGACAAATGTGGGCTAGTGCCGAGAAGAAGCAGCGCAAGAAATTCGGTCACTATTGTTAGCCTCTTTTTAAATAAACATGTTTACATGAGATATTTGCCAGTGCTAGCTGTTACAATTTAAAGCCAAACGTTCCTATCATTTATATAATCATTAATAGTGTAATAGCCTTTTTTCATTATAACAACTCGTTCGTCATTGCCTGTTAGGATCTATCATAACGATGACAATTTACCATGTGATCTCACGACAGCACTTGTCAATCTCATATGCAATTTCTTTATCATTTCCAAGTTGTTGATTTAATTAGCTACTATTATCTATACCTAATGTCGCACGGGCAGTGTTTGTGTATACGCATGGATACGTAGGTCTATGTGTGTTTGCAATCATTGTTTGTGTATATTTGTATTTATGTGTGTATTTATATATGATTGTAAAAGTTGTAAGTTTTCACCCTTGCTGCTCATCATGGATTTACCGGTTGCTATTCATAGCTGTTTAATTTGTTAATTTGCTCTGTTCTGCTTACCAGCAGTAACACATGTCTACTGTCTACTTCACTTTGTGATATTTCGTGGTCAACTTTTATTGGCTATTCAAGTTATCTTTCGTTTGATATGT
Source organism: Anania crocealis (assembly GCA_949315895.1). Classification (NCBI taxonomy): domain Eukaryota; kingdom Metazoa; phylum Arthropoda; class Insecta; order Lepidoptera; family Crambidae; genus Anania; species Anania crocealis. The sequence continues at coordinate 2,164,060 of OX438880.1, forward strand.
AAAATTATGTAAGTATGCTGTTGTTGTCCCAAATATATAAAAATAAAATAAAAATAAAAACATAATATTTTATAAATGGAAATCAAAGAAAAATATCGTTGATAATATTCAAAATTTACAACAAGTAATTTTTTTTGTTTACTCAGATTTTCCATTTCATTTATTCAAACATTTTTTCTCCGTTTTGACTTTTTGTTAGATGCGGCTTTTCCACTATCGGGGGCAGAGCTGCCCATGTATTATTTAAAGATTTCAACTGTGTACTGTTTGTGGTGGGAAATAAACGTTCATTATTATTATCATAATTATTGTTGGTATTTTTCCGATCGCAGAATTATGGAGTCCCAGACATTTGGAAGGTGTACGAAGGGCTGACATCAACTCGCAGAGGTCCGTTAGTCAACATGATCACAAAACCGAGCAATGACCGTCTTGTTGCCTGACCAATGCATCAAATCTAGGAAATCTTGGCCCGTTACCTAAACCACTCGACCAACGGGGCTTTATTATCACAACAATTCTTAAATTGGTCGAGCCATATCGGAGATGTTCGACTACAAATATCGTGACACGAAATTTTTATAGGTACATATTGATACTAGCGAACCCCGTGAACTTTGTATCACCACAGAATAGTATTTGACTATGACGTCTTAAATGTCATTGCCATCAAATAATATGGCGTGGTTGGAACTATTTGTGAAGAATTTTTTTTCTTAATCTTAAAATTTCCAACACTTTCATTACTTATTATTCTATTCCCGACGAAGACAAATCCAAAAATACTAAAATCATTATAATCAGTCAAGCCGTTCTCGACTTATATGTAGTTTAACTAACATGACTTTATTTTATACAAGCCCACGTTATGTTAACATTATGTATAACATCTTGGCAATGTTATTTAATTTTTTTACAAAAAAAATTGTTTAAGCTTGTGCATAGCTTCTATCGCGGGCCTTGAGCGTGGAGACCAAATCCAAAATTTCCGTAACGAAAATAATCTAACACCCACACCCACACACTCGGGGCGAGGCACGATCGAACAATTTTGAATTTCCGAAATTTAAAAGAATTTAGAAAAAATAAGGATTTTGACAGTATGGTTGCCTATGGTAACCATATCTGCCAAAATAACAGAAAAATTTAATTACAAAAGTCAAAATTAGAAAATACATAAAATACATAAAATAAGCTATTGCATAGCTTCTATCGCGTGCCTTAAGCGTGGAGACCGAATCCAGAAATTCCTAACACCCCCACTCCGACCGGCACAGCGGTGATACTTTTTAGTTTTATAATTGCATAAGTTGATAAAAAATGCTATGCAATAGCTTTACCGCGGCAGTCTCCGAGTGCCACACGTCTTTTTTTATAAAAATATTGAATGTCGATTCAGCTATCTATTTTGAAACACGCTGTGACGCCCACAGATGTACTCGTAGCTGTGTAAGGTCGATTCAACCGAGACCCCGCCGCAGCAAAATAATACGTCTGAGCGCGTCACAGCGTGTTACAAAATTAAAAGTCTGAATCAAAAATTAAAATTTTTCAAAAATTATTTTTAATAAAAAAATAAATAACACTGCCATGATGTTACACATAATGGTCCAATAACGTGGGCTTCGTTTGACAGGTGGTTAAATTTGCACGGTGTATACAGGGTGTAAAGAAACTAAACGCAGATCCTGAAGCTACTCAATCTGTAAAGCAAACCAAGTCATGTAACAAAATATTATAGCTAGGAAACGATTTTTATTTTTGGGACTCAAAAAATATAAAAATACATAGCGCGCAATGTATAGCAGCCGAGCATGGAACGCTGCGCTGGAGATGGCTGCTTTGTTCAAAATTCGTCCGCGCTGAGCCATACATTGCGTATTGTAATTAAAAAAGCCATATTATGAACGAAATAATGAAAAAAACACTATGTTTGTAAGATGAAAAGTTTCTTAATAACATTTGGTAACAGTATTTGTAATAAAATGGAAAACAAAATTGTGACTTTGACCCTCAATATCTTCGGAACCAGCTGTTTCCCAGGTATGGTCCTGAAGAAAAAAAATATCCTAGTGATGGATATAATACGTGGTTTTCGGATCTGAGTTTGATTTTTTTACACCCGTTATAGAAAATTTTACAATACAGCTTATTGCTGTAAGTGTGTTTCTAGCCTATTACAATTTGAAGGGATTAAAGCGTAAATTTTCAGTGCCATTGCCGTTCGGACGGTTAACGTTTTTGTCAAGGTTCAGTAAGTAAGGGATAATGTTTTCAGTGTTATTAAACTGACATTGGGACCTTCTAATGTAGGTGCGGAAATGGCTGACGGCTTTAGATCCGAATTCAAAAATAGCAAAATGGCCGCCAAATTTTCGACGATGGTAGAGATGTCTTGAATATTAATATTAAAAATGTTGTTGGGCAATCAAAAGTATATTTATAAAGACATGTAAATAGTTGGAACAATTTTATAAATAAATAAATAAATGTGGACAACATCACAGATATTATTCTGATCCCAATTTGAGTAACTATTTAGAGCACTCGTATTTTGGAAATCAGAAACAACGAAGATGGCAAAAACACCCAGATCCGAGAAAATGTAGAAAAATACTTTATGTCCGGGAGTCGAACCCGGGGCCTCGGAGCAGGCAACACCTTAAAACCGGTGTGTTCGCCACTTCGCCATGGAGGTCGTCTTAAGCTACCTTACATAATATTTTTTTAACTGTTTCATTATATTCATTGAAAGCCTATCGCAGAATTTAGATAGTTTTAAGGCTATTTGGTGATTAGAACACTTTAACAGCTACTTCAACTTCAACAAAGGGTATTTTAATTAAGCACGTTAAAGAAAAGCAGTGTCTAATCTCCTTTCTGTGGGTGTCGTGTATTAAAAAATAATATTGCCACAAGAAAACGGGCAGCAGCGGTTTTCCTCAACCATTGGTCAAACTGCAATCACCAACACGCCTGGAAAGTAAACATATAGCAAAAATCTCTTTCTGGAGAGGCCTGTATTCAGCAGAAGACTGATATGGGTTATAATGATGGTGATGAAAAGGTAAATCAGAATTCGAAAGCTAAAAACAGAAAATTACCACCATAAACACAAGTGGTACTAAAGTCTAGATACAGTTACATAAAAAAAAACAAATATCCAGCAATTTCAATTAATAATATTAAATTTTGAAAGGATTTATTGATATAACCCTACTATGGCTTCGTCCTAACTCTACCCGATCCCATCGCTACCCGATTTAAAATTACCTTACAAAATATTCCAACTCTACCCGATTTCATTTTTGGTATTAGAAAAAAGTATGGGTACAATTAAAACAAAAATTATAGAAGTTTTAGGTATGAAAAAATGTTTAAATCATGATATTATTATGATTGGGATGACAATGTCATACTTGCAGTTCAAGTAAAAGGATCATAGTTGTTAGGATGCAAGCGCTGGCGAAGTTAAACCCGTTATTATAGTTCTTTCGTGAACTATTATCGTTTTTTTCCTAAAATAAACGAAATTTTAAGATAAAAAAACTACGTCCCTAACACAATCCGTGATTTTGCATGATTAGTCAGTTTTAATTTTTTTTTGACAGTTGTTTCGTTATTATTTCTTTTGTTTAAAAATATTATTTTCATTATAACATTATAAATTTCGATTGTTCTAATTGATGATAAACCTGTTGATGATTAAAAAAAATCGTTTAAAGTTTTAAGCTATTGCACAGCTACTATCGCGGGCCTTGAGCGTGGAGACCGAATCCAGAAATTCCGTAACGAAAATAATCTAACACCCACACCCACACACTCGGGGCGAGGCACGATCGAACAATTTTGAATTTCCGAAATTTAAAAGAATTTAGGTGAAAATAAGGATTTTGACAGTATGGTTACCTATGGTAAACATATCTGCTAAAATAACAGAAAACATTAATTACAAAAGTCCAAATTAGAAAATACATAAAATTATAAAATTAAGCTATTGCATAGCTTTTATCGCGGGCCTTGAGCGTGGAGACCGAATCCAGAAATTCCGTAACGAAAATAACCTAACACCCCCCACTCCGACCGGCACAGCGGTGATACTTTTTATAATTGCATAAGTTGATAAAAAATGCTATGCCATAGCTTTACATAAAGGCTTATAGGCTATTGCAAATTTCTTTTTTATTATTTGGTATTCCAGCTAACTCTATATGCTCTAGCCAAACATTCAAAGTGGATTCTATAAAAGATACCTAACTATCACCAAACATTCAAAATGGAGATTAACATCAAGCTGTCAAAAGCACATTACTGTGTGCTCACACATAACAGACGAGTGCAGTAATACTAGTCTAAATATATCACAAAATTAATAATTACTTGAATAATTTTTATGACTGCTAAGGTCAGAAAACTTTCGTTTACCAGGCGATTGTTCTACCGTAACATTTTTTGTGTCAACGAAATTGTTCAAGGCTTTTTAAGTTGTGAGGCGGTGTTTTATCAACGGATGTTAGAAATACATAACCTAAACCAATTTAATATTGGTTTGATCAATCTATACTAATATTATAAAGCTGAAGAGTTTGTTTGTTTGTTTGAACGCGCTAATCTCAGGCAATAGTGGTCCAAATTGAAAAAATATTTTTGTGTTAGATAGTCTATTTTTCAACGAAGGCTTTAGGCTACATAACATCATACTGCGACCAATAGAAGCGAAGCAGCAGTGAAAAATGTTGCAAAAATAATCGAGATTATAATAACAGAAAAAGACCCGGATGAAGTCGCGGGCAACTAGTGTGAAAATAAAAATGGATAAGTTTTTATGTAGTTAAATTTAACCTACAATTTATTTGCTTAAAAACAGTCTCAAAACTAAATCTTTACCAAATCTGCCTAAAAATGGTTACAGCTGAATAAAGGCCTTCTTTTCTTATGGATGTCATCGGAATTAGTTAGTGACAAGTAGGTCCAAGCGTAGCTTTTGCGTCATTTTACCAAGTGGAGCGATGGCCTTAAGTTTGCGGGAAGCCGCTGGAGGCCTTTGACGAGGGATTGAACGTTGTGGAGACCCCATGGGAGCTATGTGTAGCTGTACTATGGGAGCTATGTCGTTTGGCTGAGATGTAACGGCCTATAATCATCCCACTGCAGGGCAAAGGCCTCCATCGGGCTCGCCATTAAAATAAAATGTGCTCAATTCAAGTTTATTCAGAAGAAGTATATTTTGTATCGTTCCACAAATTTATAACCGAATACCAGAATCCATTCGAGACACAAATGACATTAATTATTTTAAATCAAAACTAGTGAATTATTTAATTGACAAATGCTATTATTCCTTTAATGAGTTTTAGTGTCATATTGTATAATAAAATAATAGTAATTAATATATTAATGGTTTGGTGTAAATTATATTTTATTGTAAGATTAAATAATAATAATAATGTTAAATGTTATACTCGTAATAATGTTTTTAATTATTTGATTGTACGCCCTAGTGGCAGGACACGGTTAGTTCTAAGCATGAAATTTTATAAGACCCTTGTTGTATACCTGTGTTCCACAATAAAGGTTTATGATTATGATTATGATTATGATCATCATTGAATTCAAGTTATCATTGCAATGATGGATACAGACATGATTGCCACACTTGCCAAATGCGGAAAGTTAATCACAAACCCGATCAATTGGCTGGATTAGGATTCCGTGACCTTGGCCCGATATTAATCCCTCGATCGTGAGTTATTCCAGACACAATTGGAATCAATTGTTATCGTGGCACCCGAGTGCCCTCTGGGGGTTGCGGGATTAAAATCAATAGACTAACGGTGGCTGAGACGATCGTTCAAAAATTTAAGTCTTAATTGATTTGTGCAATAAATTGTAAAAAAAAAACAAAAGTGATATTACTCCGCTTATTTGTGCTATGGCATCGCGGATAGAGGTGAAGCGAGCCGACAATGGCATACCATAAATTTTCCATGCCAACGACTCGCACAGACGCGGACGACTAGCGCCGGTGTAGTTGTGTCGCTGATAAGAAGGACGCTTCACATGGTGCGACGTTTTAATCATTTATAATTCGTGTAAAAAAAACTTGGTAATAAAAGTTGGTGTATTGATTCTTTGGCCTGATGACCGAAGGGAAGTGTTCACCAACCGACTTTTTCTATTAGGTGACGTAAGAGGCGACTAAGAAAAAGAACGGCTAGGGAAGTATTTTCTTACCGCATGCCGGTCATGACAAAATCCTTCTTTTGAAGAGGTTTTTGACCAGCAGTGGCCTACTGTGTGGTGACTGAGTTTCCTGCGCGGCTTCTTCTCGGCACTAGCCCAGACTTGTCCTGAAGCAGTGGTAGGTTTAAATATTGGGACGTGTAAAAGCACCTCATGAGACCTATCTGCAGAAATAAAACTGATTATACTGATTAACTAATTCTACATCATTCTAAAAACGCCAAATAGTGCATTTTTATTTAAAGTCTTGCCTCAAAATCTAAGATAGTTAATAAAACATAAGTGGCAATCGGATCGAAATCGTATAGTCAGTGTTAAACTGCCGAAAACCGAGTGAATTTCCCGGAGACATTAGGCCAAATCGCACATCTCGAGGGCAGGCAGATAACGCAGCATAAAATATAATGTCAGCTGAACTCCTGCCTTCTCTTATATTAGACTAACAATTCAATCCAGTTTGACACTGGTATAAAAGCTGCGAAACTTAGTTTTTAAACAATTCGGATTCGTATTGATCGAAAAGAAATATGAAACAATTGTTAATGTGTTTTTAGGGTTCCGTAGCCGAATGGCAAATAACGGAACCCTTATAGATTCATCAAATCTGTCTGTATGTCTGTCTGTCTGTCTGTCTATCGGTTCGTATGTTACAGCAACTTTATTCTGAAAGTATTAGCATTAAACAGTTGAAACTTAGTAGGTACGTGTATCCTGTTGACCGCTTTACGATTCTCAAACAAAAAAATAAAAAATATGATATTTAAGGTCGACTTTTTTACTCTAACCTACGCGTATGGGGTATCTATGGATAGGTCTTTCAAAATGACATAGAGGTTTCTAAAACCATTTTTTCCAAAAGTCTAACGTTTAGAAGATAGACGCTTCCAAAGTGGTAAAATGGGTGTCCTCTAACTTTTGAACTACGAAAGTGAAAATTTTGAATAAAATACATAATGTAGATCTTAACAAAAACTTACAACGAAAATTGGTTTAAACGAGATCAAACCGGGTAGTTTTTTATAAATATCACATTTTTAACTACCGCAAATATAACTTTGTCCTTTATACAAACACTATGAAAAACAAAGCTATTTTTGCAGTCAATCAAATATTGTGGTATTTTTTTTAAATGAAGACTCATGCTTGCGAATCTGACACTAAATATGAAATAAATCTGTCTTTAACTTGTTGATTTATCATCAACGCGTTGGTCTAGTGGTTTAAATACCGGGCAGGTTCGGGCACCAAAAAGTTTCGAATTGTGTGATTATGCCTGTACCTACCCATCATTGCTATGGTAACTTAAGTTTTTTTTTAATAAATAATGGGCTTGCTCTTGACTACATACTTAACTATACGGGTAAGAAGAAGCCTAAGATGGAGCGACCTTACCCAGAGAAACTGGTTCACCCACACACCAGCGGAACGCAGAAAAACTGTTTGGCGCTGGTCTCCGGCAGGAGGGTGGTAGCATCCAGGCGGCCTCTTATGAGGCCTACCAGCAGAGGGGTCTGTTAGCCGTCATCTTTGGTTAGAAAACCAAAGATGCCATTGCCCAGGGTAGACGACTAGGAGGTAGATCTCACCACCCCATTGAGTTCAATGATGGAGGCCTTTGACCTGAAGGGGATGATTATAGGGAGTTACTCTATATATAAATACGGCAGTAAACTGATGCACGTCAAACAGACACTACATCTGGGTCGCAAGTCCCAGGCACTGATGTCTTACTCTGCAACACGAAGCTCATATTTACTTATATCTGTCTCTTTCAGATACTTAGAGACGGACATGGTGTTGCAGAATGAGGCCTCAGCCCCTAGTATCTTTTTCGGCAACGCATTGAACTCAGCCACAGAACATGGAAAGAGGTTAGAACGGCTTTGTGGGCGGGGCAGGCGTGCCACAGTAGCGAGCAACCGCTCACACCTCTGCGAGCGCATTGCTTAGTAACTCGCGAACTCTGACTCAATGTGTATCGTGAAGCGCTGCGTCAAAAATATTGGAATTTGCCATCTTGTGCAATAATTACTTGCAAAACAAGACTAGTCAATTATTAACTTTAGCCAAAGGTGGTGTTTTCCTATCATCGGTAAGTAGTATAACTTCTGCGTAGTATGATATTTCAGTAAAAATATGTTAGACATAATGAACATGATGAAAAAAAATCTTGAAAATATACATTGCCGTCTATGCACGTTCGCAATTTTGACTATAATCTTTCCATGTTCTGTTGACTCAGCACAAGCACTGTGAATGACCATGACTGCTAAGAACTGTGGTTTCAATAAAAATTCACTACTGCGTCTTATATTTTTTGTAGTCGAGCAAGATCTGATGTCTCGCTCGTTCGGACCTCGACAAGTCTATGAATAAATTCATATCTCATTAAAATGTCAAGGGGAGTGTCTTGTTCTAAACTGAATTATGTGACGGCTATTTAGTTATTATTTATTATTATTTAGTTTGACGCCCCGTTGGTCTAGTCGTTTATACCGGGCCTAGATCTCGGGGTACTGGATTCGATCCCCGGGTCAGGCAACAATAAATTTCGAATTTTCGAACATTGCTCGGGACTGTGATCACCAACCCGCATTTGGCAAGTTGGTGTGCCTAGTATTAGTACGGTAATTTGAATTCAATGAAGGAGGCCTTTTCCTTGCAATAGGATGATTGTTGGACGTTACTTTACTTTTATTTAAATGTAGAGCGTATATCGCCAAACATAAAAGATGACAATGGGGGCTATCGCTAGTGGATTTGCCACTAGAGGCGCTTCTGTCGCGTGAGGTCCAATAACATTCACTTTTCACTGGCTTTAGCGGGCTTCGTGACATAAATTATATATTTTTTAATTTACCTGCTGGAAAGTGTTCTCCTTCGTAAAATTATCGCAAGGATTATTTGGCAATGAATGCGAATTAAGAAAAAGCGCAAAAATAAGCGGCCTCAAAAAGCAACTATTTCAGAAGTTAGTTTGTTGTTATGAAGATAGTTATTTATGAATAATAAACCTTATTAGATTCAAGATTTAAAACTTTGTTTCAGCGCCGATCTTATAAAGTCGCTTTTGACAGCTATACCTCTAGACCTCAGCCAACAGTCGCGCCTACCGGTGAGCAAAGAAACGGTAGTCCCCGTTATATTCATATCTGTCCATGTATCATGATCATTATCACCAGCAAAGGCTGGTAGTACGGCATCCAGCCGTGGACTGATATAGATGTCAATGACTGATACAGTCCATCGCTGCAAACCTCTCGAAAACGAGGATTTTGCCCTATCGCTACGCGTCTTCTTCTGACAGTAGTCGCCTTTTAAGCTGAGGAAGGCAAGGAGATGTGTGATTCTTTTAATGTCTGGCACACATATTCAATAGAAATGTAGCCATTTTTTTATTTTATTTTATTGCTCCGTTTCAATCATGTTTCGTTGACACTCTCTGGGGAATAGTTAAACGATTTAAATGTTTTGATTTGTAAATACTTATCGTAAGACAGAAATTTTTCAATGCAGAGTCAAAATTTGCATGGATTGTATATAGGAACAACATCCTGAGCAAGCTACGAGTATTTTTAAAAAAAGAACGCTGAGCGCTAGCTTTCAAAATTTAAGTCATTTAAAAAAAAAAAAGGTTAGATAAGAAATGATTTCACCATCAACGGTACATACAAATCATTGGTACAATACAAATGTCTTAAGTGCCATGTTTTGTTTTAGTTCCGCCACTGGCCCCACGCACTGGTCAAAGATTTCTCTTCATATGGGTGTCGTAAGAAGGAGATAGGCAGTAACGTCTCCTATCTACCATTAACTAAACTAAAATCTATGAAAACGTCCCGTCGGTCTAGTGGTTTAAATACCGGGCCAAGATTTCGGGGTCCCAGGTTCGAATCCCGGGTCGGGCAACAAAAAGTTTCGAATTTTCGAACGTTGCTCGGGTTTGTGATCACCAACCCGCATTTGGCAAGCGTGGTGGTTATGTTAGTACACCATCATTGCTGTGGTAACTTGAATTCAATGATGGAGGCCTTTTCCCTGCAGTGGGATGATTAAAGGCTGTTACTTTACTTTTTTTACTTTATGGCAAACTACTATTTAAATTACACTTGTAAAGGCCTATGTCCAGATGACTGACGAGGAATGATAATGAAGGAAAATCTTTTTAAGAAGTAGCTCAGATACCGTACAAAATGAATATTAATCCAATAGCAATTAACGTACCGGTCACGTATTCGGTACAACGTGTTAATCTTTTTAGGGAAATGAGAAAACTTCGGACCGGCGCCGGGCGCGTTGCGGACATTTTTCTAATTTCATCGAAACACCGAAAATGGATTTGTGTTAGCGCGAACGAAATTTTAATGGGACACGTTGTCCCAGGTTTTGTCAGACAGGAAAATTGTTTCACATTATTTTGGTTTTTACGAGATTTTTGACAGAGTTACATAATTTTTGGTTGAAATAGATATTTTTTGAAACATTTTGCTGTCATTGAAGTTGATGGCGATCTGGTCGGTAAAGTGGTGTGGCCCAGGAACACGGAAAGAGGTTAGAATGGCTTTCTTGCGCCATTTGTATGAGCCGCTTTCTCAAAAAATAGGTCTGATGCCAAATTTTTGCGGAGAACACAAGGGCCGTAACGTCAGCATAAGTAAAAATTTTACCATTTACAAGATCAAGGTTGCAAAGTTCATCCATGTAGATTAAAAATAAGTTAGAGCCGACGATACTGCCCTGCGGGACACCATATTGGATTGGAGTTTCACAACTCGTTTTTGCGCATATTTTAATGCTTTGGGAACGATCAGTTAAATAGCTACGGAACAAGGAGAGTTGTACACCTCTCACACCCAGAACCTCTAGTTTTAATAAAATTATCGGGATCGAAACCGTGTCGAAAGCCATAGCAAGGTCAAGAAATAGAGCGACACATTTATACTCTTATCTAGCTGATGAACAATGTGATTTACCAGACCGTGAACAGCGTCAGCCGCAGAGAGCTTTTTTCTAAATCCAAACTGGTTGCTGGAAAATAACTTTCGAGATTCTAGGTATGCCACCAGTCTTATGTTCATCAGCTTCTCTAGTACTTTGGACATTGCCGGCAAAACAGAGATGGGCCTGTAATTTTCAACACGGCTTCGATCTCCGTACTTATAAATGGGATGTAGATGTACTTTTTTGAAAAGATCAAGAAAGATCCCCGACTTAATACGTAGGTTACAAATGTATGTCAGAAGGGGAACTAAGATGTTCTTATGCCTCTTTAAAAAATAAGAGGATATGCCATCAACACCAACAGCGCACTTGTTTTTCAACGACAGAATTAGGTTGTGAACTTCAGTTTCATCGGTTTCTAGTAGAACGAACGATTTATTTTGCGGTTTCGGTAATTTAAGAGCCCTGTGTTTGTATTGACTATTAATTTTTTCAGAAAGATGTGCACCCAGGTTTACATAATAATAATTAATTTCAGAAAAGGTGTCATTTTCATTTTTCGAACCATTTAATAACTGGACTGCAGAAGATTGAGGTTTCTTAAAATTAGAAACGTTCTGAATTACATTCCAAACCTGTTTACTATTACCCTTTGCTTTTTTAAATTCGGCTTTGTCATAGTCTATTCTTTTCTTTCTAAGTAATGCAGTACAATAGCTTCTGTATCTTTTATAAGAAATCTTCATTACTTCATTTGAGGGGTTAGACTTTGACTGCTTACGTAAGAAATCTCGATGCCGCATGCATTTGAGGAGACCAGGTGTTACCCAAGGTAGAATTGGAGTACGCTTACGTTTTCGGGATGATAGGACTGTTTTTGAGTTGTTTTTTGAAGCTAAGAAAATAGGATCCATTAGATATTTCAGTGCTATGTTGGGGTCTTGTGTTGAGTAGACAGGGGAGGAAGTCTATTTTAATTAGCTCTTCACAAATTTTAACATCGTCTATAGTAGTTCGACTAGACCGGACAAATTCCAGGGGCTTTTTAAGAGGTAAGATAGTTATAACTGCGAAGTGGTCTGTTATGGTTGTCTCTAGCACAAATATTTTAGGACGATACTTTGTTTTGATATTAGCATGATCGTAGCACGTGTCATGTGTCTTAAATCTGTGACCGGTGAACAAACCGAAATCAGCCAACAGGTCTAGGTAATCCAGAGAGTATATTGACTGACAATCAGGTGTAATATCTATGTTTATATCTCCCTGTCCCGTCCCGGAGGTCGACGTGCTGTTGTCTGTATATAGAGATAATGTCGTCTTAAAATAACTCCATTATAAAAAAAATCAAAAGATTATTTTAAACTTTTACTCTTGACACTTTAGACAGTAACGCTACAAGATAAAATCGCATCAAAATGAGTCCTACGACATTACATTCTGTAGTAGTACTTATTAAACCCAGATTTATCACTGTCTCGCTCGCCCGATTATAGCCGGCCCTTTCCAATCGGCCTTAGTTGTTGTAGACCTGGCACGCATTTTGGATACTCTGATATTCAATTGAAAACAAAAAATCTTCGCATTCCTTCTTTACAAATGCAAGAGTAATTATTTCTGTCAGTTAAAGTTTCACGAGCAGTCTGCTGAACCGATTTTGATGAAATTAAGTATAAAAATAGATTAGACCTTGTAAAAGGCCTTAAATTGCTTTGTATCCCACTGCTGGGCACAGGTTTCCGGGGTATAGCGTGTAGTTTACAAGGATAAAAGTGTGTAACATATTGTAGGTAACACAACTTCGGTTAACATAAAATAATTAAACTTTGTTAAGAATTCCAATCAACGTTAAAGGAGGTTATACAGGCCAGACACAAGGCTTCGTTTCGCCTAAATAAACCTAAACGTATAGTTTCAAAAAGTATTTATCATACTCGTACTATTGACGAAATAAAAGTTTGCGAACAAAACTTTTTAATAGCCAGTAATGAGTCTTCCTCAAATTTTTAAATTTGAGGAATAATATACTGTAATTTTAAAACATTCTGCTTCATAAACGTCGTTAAAGTATGAATAGACTCGTCAGCTCACTGTGTTTTCAAATTACCAATTAACCTTTTCCGAATGATGAATACGGAAAATTAACAAACATACGATATTTAGTGAATGGAGAAATGGAAAGTACCAAAATAGGCTCTAGCAGGCCGTGACGTGATAAGAAATAACATTTGAAAGGTTATTACAGAGACATAACTAAATAAAACTGATAGTTGCGGAGATGAATTGGCAGCAGATGGGACACTGAAGTAGCAGTTCTGAGGTCTGTCACTCAGGTCGCCATTCCGACCGTTAACTATTTTGAATTTCACTGCTTCGCAATGTGTAAGTTCACGCGGGTAAAGCCGCGGTCGAAAAATTGCCCGCGACATCGTCCGCGTCAATTCCTGTTATTAGTATCGCAATTATTTTTGCAACAATTTTCACTGATGCTTTGCTCCTATTGGTCGCAGCGTTGTTATATAGCCCAAAGCCTTCCTCGATAAATTGACTATTCAAAACAAAACTAATTTTTCAAATCGAACCAGTACTTCCTGGGATTAGCGCGTTCAAACAAACAAACATAAATACTCGGTGTGCAAATATCATTCGAGTCGACTCGCAGTTTTTTTTATAAGACCCGTCTATACATATTAAGGTCTACGGCCAAACCATCCTCAGGCATTAATCTAAGTAAGTGTCAATTAACTAGAAATACGGGAGGCACGGTACTCTGTAAATACGTTAGTTTTTTTTCGTTACCAAATCCCTTGGCAACCAGCCTCCTTTGTTTTTAGAAGAAAACATGATTAATTTACTTTGACAATATTTTTTTGGGAATGCTTAAAACAATTTAGTTTTCTTACAGTATTAAACATTTATAAATTTTCTGTGATCTAATGTTAATTGCGTTTTTGGCAGCAAATTTTATTATTATAAATGTTGGAGTTTTTCAGCAGAAAATCACCGCTTATAGTTACCCTATAAGTGTCGTAAGAGGCACCTTAAGGAGAACTACCAGAAGAATACAACAGAAGCGTCTTCTTTTCTTTTTCTTTCTTTCACTGGCCAAACTGCGGTCTCCAGCCCGCCTATCAAGCCAAGCATTTATGGCCAATATATTCTTTAGAACCGACAACCGCTGGGGTAAACGAGTTCTTGAGTGAAAACCGCGTCTCGGCAAACGTAGTGTAGGACGCCCTCAGGCCAGGTGGAGTGATGATTTGCGCAAGGTGACTGGCAGGAGCTGGATGCGAGAAGCCGATGATCGACCTAATTTGGAGAGGCCAATGTCCAGCAGTGGACTGTGGTAGGCTGATGATGATGATGATGATCTTCTTTTTGAAGAAGCCTGTGTCTGGCAGTGGACAAATATTGGCTTGTGATAATAATGAAGATAATCCCACGTAATGTGCGACAAAAACTTTTCCAATTAACATATATGAAAATTAAAATTAAGTAACATTTACTTATATGGTTTTAGAAAATTATTTTGCTAATAATAATTTTCACTCGTTAACACCGGCCTAGGTACCTTTACCACACTGAATGAGCAAGCACTATTTCATGAAGGAAAACCACCCGCCCTCCTAACAAAAATGCAATTATTAGTACCCAACACCGATATATGAAAAACCTCGACTCGTTTCGCCACTTCACGTAGCATCCTCAGATGTTGTCACCTTTGCTGCGCTCCGACGACTAAACCCGCGTCGTCGGAGCGCAGCGAAGACCGACTACTTAATCGTGGACACTTACCAGAGGACTAGTTCACAAGTTTAAAGTCGCTCAGCGAGCTATGGAGAGGGCTATGCTCGGTATCTCGTTAAGAGACAGGATACGAAACGAGCATATTCGTCAGAGGACGAAAGTTATCGATATAGCCCGCAGGATAAGCACGCTGAAATGGCAGTGGGCTGGTCACGTCTGCCGTAGAACCGACAACCGTTGGAGCAGACGAATTCTGGAGTGGAGACCACGTTTAGGCAAGCGTAGTGCAGGATGCCCTGCGACTCAATGGACTGATGCCCTTAGGAGAACTGTCGGCAGCGGCTGGATGGGGAAAGCCAAGGATAGACAATTGTGGCGTGACTTGAAGGAGGCCTACGTCCAGCATTGGACGGACAATAGCTGTTGATTTGATTTGATTTGACGCCTGAGTCTATTGTTTTACAAGTACTTATAATGTTCTCTCTTAAGTAACCTAACCGAACCTATCCTTCGAGAATAGTCTGGTGTCAGAGTTTCCCTAGTCACCATAACATATACGAGACGACTCTGACGAGACTTGTTCTTACCAATTCTATCGTGAAACGAAACTACCAGTTAAACGTTTCTGCCAATCTTATCGTTTAAAAACAGTAAAATACTGAATGAAACGATTTAATTTATACTACGATTACGCGAAACGAAATTTACGACGAAAAAATCGGGCGCAATATTGCAATTTTATTTGAGCAATGTGTCGGCCGATAAATTCTTTTGAGTGCTTTCCGCTTTTAGAATTTATTGGTGCTTCAGTTTGAGATATTTTTTGTGTCGCCATTGTACTAATACAGTTCGTATCGTAATTTGCTTTTTTTCTTGAATCTCACTTATGTAGTGAGCGTGGTGATTATGCTTGTACCAATTCATTGCTTGAATTTAATGTTGGAGGCCCTTGGCCGTTAATTCCTTAATTTTAAATAACGAGCTGGCTTTGCACGTGTTGACCAATGTAGATAATACAAGCAAATGATCTAAAAAAAGTAAAGTAACAACCCATTTCGCTCACTACTGAGCACGCTCTTCTTTTTGTGGAGAGGCCTTAGTTCCACCACACTGGCCTAGTGCAGGTTGATTGAAGGCAAGGGCGACGCTGTGGCAACATCACCCCGCCGTTGGACGTTTCTCAAACCACCCGAAGGCCTACTGTTATCTCGTGACAACAGCTGAGTCCGACGGCTTAAGGTACCCTCCGAAGCACAGAAGCGCTCATGGTATGATGCCACAAACGGGCACCCATCCAACTAGTGTAACAAATTAACAATAGGATAGTAACACTATCCTATTATGATTTAGAAAATTTGCTTAGATCACTTAGGTAATACGTCAAAGTATGCACGCGTAACGCACAGACACACACACACACACAGAGACACTCACACATACACATACACGTCCACACACAATTTACTTTTATTTAAATACTTTGAGATAATTAGGTATTTTATTTTTATTTTTCCTTTTTGTCGTTAAATCATATCAAGTTACTACCTACATTATTTTTATAATTTTATGTATTTTGTTGAAAGGTGATTTCTACGGGACAGGCATAGCTTACAGTAGGAATCATCGCAAATAATATTTATTGTAAGACTTTTCATTGTGACATAAATAAATAAAAATTAAAAAATATCTAATTCTAAATGTTAATATAGCATAAATGAATATTTATCTGACAAAACAAGCCAATAATTAATTAGTAAATACTGCAAAAAATACCTCAGAACGTCTAACATTACAATCTAGGGCAGATTGTAAACTTTTGTTCGTTAATTTAATTTTGTTTAAATTTGAACAACTTTCTTTTATATGACGGCGTCTCCTCTCTTTTATTGTCCTCTTGCGTGCCCGACAGGGTCTATAATGCTCATATTGTATTTAAATTTAACATCGTCTGTACAATCTGGTTGCAAATAAATTATTAAGTATTAAGTATAGTGACCGCTCCCATCGTTGCCTATCATTAGTGACAGAGACTGATCACTAAGAAGCATTGGGTTATGGGCAAATTATAAATACCCTTTATACACGTTTCATGTCAACATTGGTCTCCCCTAAAGACGTAGCGACCTTCACTAGATCATCGGTCCACCTGATGAGGTGCCTATCAACAGATTGTCGTCCGATGCGCGGTTGCCATTTCAGAACCTTTTCGTACTAGCGGCATTAATCTTCTTCGAACGATCATCTTAGTTCTGTATGGATTTCCTTATTACAAAGTCTAGATCTCTGACGTAAAGAAATACAAAAATATTGCTCTTTTTTGTGCCTGCTGTGCAACCTTGAGTCTTATTAAGAGTACCTACCATTTTAAATTATTTACTGCTTTAAAAAAACTACAAATGATTAATAACGTATTAGTTTTATATTTTAGTTTGTTAATCAATGGAGCCGTGTTCCTAAAATTCAGTTCTCATATAATGCACGCTGACATTAAAATTTAAATATGAACTGTACTACTTTATTATTAATACAAACGCTCAGCAAAATATAAACTCTACCAACGGTAAATCGCTGGTTGCAGTATGGTGACTACAAAACAAACGGATACACGGATATATTTTTTTAGTCTGGTTGCAAAAGCTAAAGCTTCTTACACCCTTTAAAATATTAGGGGTTAAAGTATGAAATTGCCGTTTTGTATGGACGAAATCGAGAAAAGTCATTTTTCCATACTAACAATTTTTTGTTTTTTTTAAAAACGCCTAAACCGTTTTCGATGCAATTAAAGGTGAAAGTTAGATGGTTATAAAGCTACGCATTATAGTATTTAAATTTCTGAAAATCAAAGTATATAATACAAATATACTTAATTAAAGCTAGAAGGTCAGCTGACACATTGTAAGGGGTCTTTTCAACGACTTCCTTTGAAGTAATAGGCATTAGTATTGCATTTTTTTAGTCAAAAGTTACTTTATTTAGTTTTTGATACAATACAAAAAGAATTACGCAATAATATGACTATACTTAGAGCTATAAACAAAATAAAAAGTGGGAAAATAATCGGCAATTTCATACTTTAACCCCTATTACATTGTTTTAATGGTACACATTTTTATGTATAACAATATAAATTTATCAAAGGTGTTCAACGTTTTATTAATTTATGAGTTGAGCGGTTTCTTAAGCTGTTTCAATATCAATCAAATCAAATGAACAGCCATTTGATTGTCCGTCCACACTGCTGGGCGTACTAATATACCATGCGATACCATGTAGTAGTACATAAATTTAAGTTGAAAAGAGTTATTATACACCAGGAATTTCAAATTAGATGTCAAGTAAACGACCTTAAACCAGGCATATTCAAGAAAAATAAAAACGTTATTGGTGCACATTTTGAACAATTTTTTCTCAAAAAATCATACATTAAACTTTATATTCAGCTTAAATAAATAAATAATAAATAAATGTGGACAATATCACATACATTGTTCTGATCCCAATTTGAATAAGAATAACTATTTAAGGCATTCGTATTTTGGAAACCAGAAACAACGAAGGTACCACAAACACCCAGACCCGAGAAACTGTAGAAAAACAAATTTTTTCTACATTGACCCGTCCGGGAATCGAACCCGGGACCTCGGAGCAGGTGACACCTTGAAAACCGGTGTGTACGCCACTCCGCCACGGAGGTCGTAGTCGTCGTCGGTCGAGGAGCTTAATGTGCAAAATTTTGCTTCTTTAGTGATTCAAAGTAGACATTGTATATTTTTTTAACAAATTTTAAGACTTTGTTGTCACCCTACCCTTGCCGCCATTTTATACCAGTCCGCGCCGTAAACAATTTCAGTTGGAGTTAATTAAAGCGCGGTGCTCAGCCGTGATAGTATCGGGACTACCCGACAGTCGCAAGGGACCTATTACATGGACAAGATTATTAGTTAGTACTAGCAATTGATTGAGTACTGATCACCAACCCGCATTTGGCAAGCGTGGTGATTATGCCAGTACATTGCTATGGTAACTTGAATTCAATGATGGAGGCCTTTTTCCTGCAGTGGGATGATTATAGGCTGTTACTTTACTACTAGCAATTGTAGGGTAAAATGTTTTTTTACTAAACTTATTCAGGGTGACAGGGTATAGTGTATTGACAATGTAATATATTGAGATATAGTTTAAACTTTAATATCATAATTATTGAAATTTTAGTAATTTAGACTAAAAAGATTTAAAGTTTGGTTACAGTAATATAGTCGGTTAAGTAATTGGTTCGTATCATCCGCGTGACGTTCTCTTTGAATCTTTGACTCTAAATTAAAATCAGTTAAAATCAGTTTTATTTCTGCAAATAGGCCCCAGGAGGCGCTTTTACAAGTCCCAATATTTAAACCTACCACTGCTTCGGGACAAATGTGGGCTAGTGCCGAGAAGAAGCAGCGCAAGAAACTCGCACGGAGAAAAAAATATTTTACAATACTACCAGAACGACTTGTAAAAACAAATCTTTTAAAAGTTAACAAAAAACTGCGAGTGCTATCAGAATTAGTTTTAAGGATAAATAGTCGCTTAATTGCAAATACTAAAAAAATCTGGTAAATAAGTTAAGTGTACGAAACATGTCAAATAGTATCAATTACTACTTTCTTTGTAAAGATCAAAATAATGAGTTAGTAATGGGCACAACTATGTTTGAGTATTGCTAGCAGTACAAATTTGATGGTAAAGTGTACCGAAAAATGTGTTCAATGTACCAGAAAATTCACGTTACTGAAAACTAGATTTTTAAAATATCATTTACAAAATGTATAGTTGTCACGTATAGCACTATGCGTTCTAGTTAACTTCCTCAAAATTCTGGTTAGTGAAACTAGACCTTTTTCTCCGTGCGGTCACTATTGTCAACCTCTTTTTAAATAAATATGTTTACATAATAAGATATATGCCAGTGCGAGCTGGGACAATTTAAAGCCACACGTTCTTATCATTTATTTAATCATTAATACTCGTAGTATAATAGCCCTTTTTTTATTAAAATTACTTTGATGTATGATTTGAGTTTATGTACTGGGAGTTCAGCAATTGAAAGTGGTAATTTATTGAAAATACGAATACAATTTCCCATCAACGAATTACCCACTTTTCGGAGTCTGAATCATGGAACGGCAAGTTTATTTTTATTTCGGGTATTGAAATTGTGTACGTCACTATTTTTGACAAATAACTCTAGGTTTTTACGGACGTACATAATGTTTGCGAAAATGTATTGAGAAGCAACTTTGAAACCGAATGGTATTTTCCAAATTTCTTATTCTGTTTACATGGTACATACATACAATTCAAAATAGAGGTGATTTTGATGATAACCTTTTACGTGTTGTATGGTAGGAACAGATACATGTTTTGAACTGGATTATTTTGAGTTTATAAAAAAACATTTATACTGTCATATTTTATTTCTACGTAGATATTTAGGTTATTTAAATGGTATAATATAAACACACATATAAATAATATGGTGAAGTCAGAAGATTGATATCGTCATTTTAGAAAAAAATAAATTTCAAAATAATTGGAATAAAATATACCAAATCTTTTTACAATAGTAATACGCATAATTGTTACATAGGCTGGTTATAGCTTGTTATACCATATACAAGTACTGTATAACTTGGCCTATTTTTGTCATTTCAAAAAGTTTCGACTATAGCTAGCAGTGATTCGTCATCCTTATCAACACTATATGTGGGGACCAATGCAATATTACCCACAGGACATAGGCAGTTTTTGAGCAGTACGAAGGTGCAGGTGTATAAAGGTAATAGTTAAAGAAGGAACGAAATATTGCAGGGGAAAAATATAAGGAAGGTGAAAGTACTCGTATATTATTAATACCACTGCCTATCTCTAACACAATTTAAACATTCGCTAGCATAAGAAGTCAGATAAAACAGGGTGCCCTTCGGTTCGCCTAAAATTTGAAGTCCTAATTTCATTTGGCCGAACCGTATTGGCCTAAACTTATAACGTATAATTATTATCTAGCCTAACAGTTGTTTTCGCACTATCATAGTTGGGTCTAAAAATTTAAAATCCTAATTTTAGTATGTCTAATATCGAATGCACTAAAATATATTCGCATCTTTATTTTGGCATAACACTAAGTAATGAAAGCCATATTTTTTTTTAAAACCTAAAAAGTTAAAAAACGAATCGCTCACAAACCGACCCCAAGCAGTCTTGTCTGCCCTACCCCTAGAGTGTAATTTAAAAGCGCGTAGGCGCGGAGGGGCGAGGCGGCCCGCGGGCTGAGGAGCAGGAGGCTGTAAGCGAGGCGCCGCGGCTGAGGCTGGCCGGCGCAGCCGGCCAGAAAGCCGAAGCTGCGGTGCTGAGTGTAAGCCATCTGCGACGATTAGCACGCGTGGGACCGCCGGAGCCCCGCAGCACCGAAGCCGTAACGGAAGTCTGATTGTTTGGATGCATGCATGATTGCTTGTTTGCATGCATGTTTGCTTGATTGCATGCACGCCTGCTTGCTTGCATGCACGCTTGTTTGTTTGCAAGCATGCTTGCTTGCTTGCATATATGCTTGCTTGCTTGCATGCTTGCTCGCTTGCTTGCTTGCGTGCATGCATGCATGCTTACTTCTTTAAAATATTGATAAAGTTTTAACTATTTGCGAATAAAAATTTGGAACTGTAAATGGTAGGTATTAGGATATATTCGGCTAAATGTCGAATTTGGCAAATTATAATACGGCGATATACAGTAAGGCGTATTAAATATAGGCTAAGCACGTTTAGGAAGAGTGAAAATGTGCGAAAAAAATTTAGGCTTAAAGTTTGTGTGCCAGTGACAGTTAGGAGTACAATTAATTAGGCAATTCGATATATACCCGATAAAACACTTACTTGCAGCGGCTTTGGTATCAATATTATATGTATTTATTGGATATCTTTGAATCGACTCCGAGTCCTTTATTTACCTTTCCTTTATTTAGTATTGGTCTATGGGTTCTTATTTATCAGATTAATCTTGAAATGCAGCTCTTAAATATTCCTGGACTTAGTATACAGTCTGTTTCAAATTTATTAAAGATATAAAAACACAACGGGAACAGCAGACAGTGTAAAGAGGTTGGAAGTGGCCTGAACACTCTACATGAGTCCATTGTTAACTGCTGCCTCTTGTTTCCTTTACAAGGAGAACTTTGGGATGTGGGATTGAGATAGCAGTTGAGCCAAAGGTTTAGAAGACGTTAGTCTACTACTTTTTCTATTCCGTTAATCGCCTTTTATGACACTATCTATGGGGATTTCTCGACATTTTTCATATCTGAAATATTACAAAATTTATCTTTATTAAACTCAGCGTCAGCTAAAGCTTCAAGTTAACAGCTTTTTCAGTAAAACTCATAAGTGACATTTTAATAGCTTTCAAGATGGTGAAAAATGAACAACGGTCAGTCCTGTGCAGTGCTGTGCTACACAGTTATGTACAAGCATAATAGTATGTATTATATTTAAAATGCATAAGAGTAAGTTACTATTTATACTGGTCTGAAAACTGAAGCAAAAATTTTAAGCTATTGCATAGCTTCTATCGCGGGCCTTGAGCGTGGAGACCGAATCCAGAAATTCCGTAACGAAAATAACCTAACCTAACACTCGGAGCGAGGCACGATCGAACAATTTTTGAAATTCCGAAATTTAAAAAAAAATTAGAAGAAAATAAGGATTCGACAGTATGGTTGCCTATGGTAACCATATCTGCCAAAATAACAGAAAAATTTGATTACAAAAGTCAAAATTAGAAAGTACATAAAATTAAGCTATTGCATAGCTTCTATCGCGGGCCTTGAGCGTGGAGACCGAATCCAGAAATTCCGTAACGAAAATAACCTAACACCCCCCACTCCGACCGGCACAGCGGTGATACTTTTTAGTTTTATAATTGCATAAGTTGATAAAAAAAGATATGCAAGTTATTATTATAAGGCAATAGCTTTACCTCGGCAGTCTCCGAGTGCCTCACGTCTTTTTTTTTTCAATTTCTTACACCTGTATCTGAAATGCAGTGCAATTTTTAGAAGTTTAGAAGTTGAGATTTTTATAACCTCACTATTGAACTAATTGTTTGTTTGATCTTTTATGTTGTTAGAGTAAAAATTTAAGTAAATAAAACTAAGTAAAAAAAAAGGTACATGGTTTATTAATACCCCAAATCATATACCTTTAGTGATTGTGATCATAAAAGATTGAATAAGTACCAATCAGAGTCTTGTCGTTAAACTGTTTAACAAAACATGACTCGATACGTAACGGTTATATTTTTATTAACGAGTTATTTTATTTATTAAATTCTTTAAATCCGGCAACCATTCCCGTGGCACTTTCGCTCCGCTTGTCCGCTTTCGCTCAACGATTTAGTGCCACTGTTCTAACCTACCAATTTAAAACTAATCATAAACTGTAATTGACATCTATTCTTTGAAAATAATTCAATTTAAATTTTAAATACTAGCACCTCTAGTCAGCAATTTATGAAACAACTATTTTGACAAGTGAAATTTTCGTGGAAACAAAATTATGGGAAATAATTAAGTTATAAAACTGTGTTGTATTTATAAAATGAAATATCATTTCTATGAAATATACAAAAGGTTAATGTTTATGGTAATAAAATCAAAAATTAATCTTAAAATTATATAGGCCATAATAATAACGCCCTGTTGGTCTAATAGTATAAATACAAGGCCAAGATATCGATTCCCGGGCCAGTCAGCAAAAAGTTTCGAATCTTCGCACATTGCTCGGGTTTGTGATCACCAACCCGCGTTTGACAATCGTGGTGATTATGCCTATAAGTAATATATAATATAATATATAATATTTATGACATGCCTTACTGGGCCACACAGAGCCATCTAGTCCCAAATTAAGCTACTATTAAGTACCCTGTCGTATGGGGTACTAGACAACCGATAAACTTACTTACATACTTTTTTTTGTAAATACATACTTATAATGCATAGAAAACACCCAGACCAGTACAAACAGACATGTTCATGCACAAAAAATATTTGTACTGTGCGGGGATCGAACCCGCGACTCATGGCTCTGAAGCAGCGTTTACTACCGCTGATCCAAATGGTCGACAAGTATTGCTATGGTAACAAGAATTCAATGATGGAGGTTTTGCTCTACAGTGAGATGATTACAGACAGTTACATTACTCTGTTTTATAGTTTGTATTTAAAAAAACCGGCTAAGTGCGAGTCCGACTCGCGCACTGATGGTTCCAAACCAACTTTAACTGAATTGGGGGTCCACTTACTTCCACTTAGCCAAAATACCACAGTATTTTGTTAGCTCCAAAAAGTAACATTGTTTTTCATAATGTTGTTATGAAGACAGAGTAATATTTGCGGTTGTTGAAAATGCGCTATATCTCAAAAATTACCGGTTTGTCGTTAAAATCAATTTTCGCTGAAAGTATTTGTTATGATGTACATTATGTTTTTTTTTTTTTTTCACATGCTTAGTATAAAAGGTAGAGGGGACGCCCATTTTTCCACTTTAGAAGCGTCTATCTTCCAAATGTTAGACTTTTGGAAAAAATGGTTCTAGGAACCTCCATGTCATTTTAAAAGACCTATTTATAGAGTAAGTAAACATTTCTTTTTTGTTTTAGTTTCATGATATTTAAAGGGAAGCCCCCCTTAAATTTCATTATTTTTTATTTTTTGTATGAGAATCGTAAAGCGGTCAATAGGATACACCTATCTACCAAGTTTCAACTGTGTAATGCTTATACTTTCAGAATAAAGTGGTTGTGACATACGGACGGACAGACAGACAGACAGACAGACAGACAAACTTGACGAAACTATAAGGGTTCCGTTTTTTGCCATTCGGCTACGGAACCCTATAAACAGTTAAAATATGTTTTTGTAGACAATTCAAATCGTTGCATTTCGTTGCCATTTAGTGATGGTGGGGAGTCGAAGTAAAGATTTAGTCGCTATAAAATAAGTTTTTCTGCTTTTTCTTGTCGTATTTATCTTTAGAGGATGATGTGATATTGGTCAAGACGCTTCTGACGAGATTAAACGGCTTTCATCTTGTGACAGAATACAGATACAACCTTCTGAAAATCATTTGTAACCCATTCGTAAGTTTTCCAATGTTATTCTAAATTTTCGACGACCTGAGTGGTGTAGCGGTGAACACACCGGTTTTCCAGGTGTCACCTGTGGGTCTAACACGAAAAACTATCGAATTCGAATCGTTTGCGTGTTCGTATTGCCATCGAAATATTTAGTATGAAAACTTAAACAGCGCTCGCGCGGTCAAAACGAGAACTACAAAACAAAGCACGAACTTTGTGTCGTTTGCTTTCGATACGCAAACGATTCGAAGTCGATAGTTCTTTGTGCTAGACCCACTGCTCTGAGGTCTCGGGTTCGATTCCCGTCAATGTTGATAAAAGGATTTCCTACATTCTCTCGGGTCTGGATGTTTGTCGTACCTTCGTTGTTTCCATTTTTCACAATACGCTGCTTAAGGTAGTTAGACACTTTAGGATCAGAACAATATGAGTGATGCTGTCCACATATAATTCAATTTAATCATTATTTATTTACAAGTTCCAAAACATTCCGACGAAGGTTCTAATCGTACCGACATTGCAACTCAATAAATCCTTTCTAACGCTGTGAAAAACATGTTTACGCGAGTTCGCGCCTACGTCAACATGTTTTTGCCTTATTGTTTCTTTAAATTAAACAAATTGTTCTATTGTGTTGTCTTCACGAAATTATTTACATTTCAGATGAAATAAAGACATGTTTTGTCTTATTGTCATTCAGTATCATTGGGTTTTTTGGTTTTTATCAGGCGATGAACATTATAGTTTTGCCATGTCCGTCTGGATTATTTCAAATACTATAAATACTGGAGAACAAATAAACAAATAAAACGTCAAATCCAAAAAAGGTGTGAAATAAAATTTTACATAAATGTATTTAGGTTACTCTTAAAGGGAGTTATTTTTTTTTTTCACTTAAGAGTATTTTTGCGAGGCATTAACGATTTTTTCTAGTCAATCTCAAAATGTAGGGTCGTCAAATAGGTTGTTTAAAAAATAGTGTAATTCTGTTTATAGCACCAAATGACGTATTCGTTTTTAATAAGTCTTCTTTACAGCCTACAAAATAAAGCGTTCCCAAATTTCGAATTCAGAATAGAATCACTTTTACTTCTTTTTCTCTTTGGCCAAGCATCCAAAACTGAGTTTTCTTCGTCTGAAAAATCAAACAAACAATGCACACGTCCGAACCAATTTCTCACATGCTTCGACCAATCGCAAACAATACTGAAAATTGATAGAAACCACTTTGACATCGTCTAGAACATTCCAAGGAACGTTCGCTCCAAAAAATATAACGCTGAAAAATTTTATGATATAAAATGGAGCATGAATACATCAATTTTGTGCTTGACTGGACGAAAAGTGGAAATCTTTTGAAGTTATACTGGTAGTAATATTTAGCCGATTTTGGATTAAATAATTTGGTCGGATTTTTCCTATTGAATGTGCATATGATTAACACAATACTTACGTCTTTCCTAACAAATAAAAAGGGCACTGTTTAAATTTCATGTAATATATCCCTTTTGTGTACAATATTTAAGGAATCTTAGTTTATCGATTTAAAAAGTATTGGTAAGAGGGCGCTCCCCATAAACAGGATAATTTATTTTGAGAATTGTAGTTAAGATAACGTTCGGTCTAGACACTCGCAACTTATGTATTAGTTTTCTTCTTATGTTTCTCTAAGATTTTCATAAGAAATAACTGTCTCGTAAGAGATATCAGAAGTATGTGTCAAACGGGAATTGTCTTTTTCTGGGATTAAAAATTCTTTATAACCTATTCTGAGACCCTCTGGATATACAAAAAAAGTAATCATAAGGATCGATCGAATCGTTTCGAAGTAGGTGGGTAACAAGCACGGTCGGTAGATGTAGCCTTACTCTTGTAAGGGGAATCATTTACCTACCTTTATATGTATATGTAACATAATAACATAATTTATTCTTATCTTGTGCAATGATTCCAATTTTTCTTTTAATATTGTTAACAATTGTTCTGAAAAATAGACGCCTTTTACCAACTGCAATTATATCAAATCCAAGATTTATCATTGCAAGTTTATATTAAAAAAATGCCTTTATAAAGTTCTAGTGTCTGTTGCAATATTTTCAACGGGCTTCGGGTCCCATGGGAAATCATAACTCAGGCATTAACGGTGTCTTGTACTGCCATTTCTTACGTTATACGCTTTATGAGCTGTTATTTAATATTGCTTGACAATTTGTATTGGAACAGGAATCAAAATGACGATTTTACAGTTTAATTTCACAAAGAGCCATTACACTAATAATGATTATTTAAATGATAGGAACGTATGGCATTAAATTGTCCTGGATCGTACTTGCTTAAACCTTTTGTAAACATTAATTTAAAAAGAGGCTGACAATAGTTTCTTGCGCTGCTTGTTCTGGGCTCTTTCGTTGCTTCTTATCGGCACTAGCCCACACTTGTCCCGAATCAGTGGTCGGTTTAAATATTGGGATGTGTAAAAGAGATTCCTGGGGCTGATCTAATGGCAGATATAAAACTGATTCTACTGATTTTAAAAAGATAGATTGCTAATCGGAGATCGGTTTTTGCAGAATGTTGTGTACAGAAGTGTACATACTCGTATATAGATTGGCGATGATGGTAAATAAGTAATTGGTAAAATTTAGTTCTATAAAATCATACACTATGTGTTTGTGACGGGTTTACCTTCTTAAATAGTATTGCATCATCTTTAGTGCATGCATTTTTGGGGTATGGGATCTACTTCCTAGTGGTCCACTCTGGCTGACGGCATCTTTGGTTTTCTAACCAATGATGGCGGCTAACAGATCCCTCTGCGTTGGTAGGCTTCATAAGAGGCCGCCTGGATGCTACCACCCTCCTGCCGGAGTCCAGCGCCAAACAGTTTTTCTGTGTTCCGCTGGTGTGTGGGAGAACCAGTGCCACTTTCTGGTTAAGCTTGCTCCATCTTAGGCTGCTTCTTAACCGTAGAGTGAAGTATGTGGTAAAGAGCATGCACATTGACAAAAAAAATGAAGGAGAGTCAAAAGGAAAGCCTTGCTCGCATGTGCTAGTGCTTGCTCACTCTGTGTCAGTGCAGCATGGTGTAGGTTCCAAAGCCATGTTTGTCAACGAACTGTACATTTATACACAGCTAAGTGACAAGCATCTCTAAAATCACATTATGTACACAAACGTTGGATTACTGTCTGTCTAGTCTGTAACTTAGAACTTTAAGTATTAGCAAAAAGACTGTGATCTGTTTGCGTACTTATAAAAATAAATAAACCTACATCGCCCCTGCTACAGAGCAACAGAGTGGTGACGTCATCAATCAGCGCTGTGACGTCATGCGCAACTGTTACGTCACCGCAACCCTGTATACCTAACTACGGAACATTTATATTATCTTATAACTAACTATATAATATTATAAAGCTGAAGAGTTTGTTTGTTTGTTTCAACGCGCTAATGCCAGGAAGTAAAGGTTCGAATTGAAAAAATATTTCTGTGTTGGATAGTCCATTTATCGAGGAAGGCTATAACATCACGCTGCGACCAATAGGAGCGAAGCATCTGTGAAAAATTGACGCGTACGAAGTCGCGGGCAACAGCTAGTTATCTTATAATCATACTAGAATATGAACCTTATTTATAACGACGTAAAAAATAAATTAGTTGTTAAATCTTTAGTTGACAGAAATACCTGTTTTATTTTGATAGGAAATTTTTGATGTGAAACATCTATAGGCGCACGTGAGACCGATTTCTGGCGTGGCGACGCGTCGCCACGCGCAATCGACTGTGCGTTTCTCTCTCACTCGATCCGGCGTTAAGCCATCTCTTTCGCTCCACTGAGCTCGCAACTTAACCAACTTAACCAACTTAACCAACTTAACCAACTTAACCAACTTAACCAACTTAACCAATTTAACCAATTTAACCAATTTAACCAATTTAACCAACTTAACCAATTTAACCAATTTAACCAACTTAACCAACTTAACCAACTTAACCAACTTAACCAATTGAACCAATTTAACCAATTTAACCAATTTAACCAATTTAACCAATTTAACCAATTTAACCAACTTAACCAATTTAACCAACTTAACCAACTTAACCAACGTAACCAATTTAACCAACTTAACCAACTTAACCAACTTAACCAACTTAACCAATTTAACCAATTTAACCAATTTAACCAACTTAACCAACTTAACCAACTTAACCAACTTAACCAACTTAACCAATTTAACCAATTTAACCAATTGAACCAACTTAACCAACTTAACCAACTTAACCAACTTAACCAACTTAACCAACAACCAATTGAACCAATTTAACCAATTTAACCAATTTAACCAATTTAACCAATTTAACCAATTTAACCAACTTAACCAACTTAACCAACTTAACCAACTTAACCAACTTAACCAACTTAACCAACTTAACCAACGTAACCAATTTAACCAATTTAACCAACTTAACCAACTTAACCAACTTAACCAACTTAACCAATTTAACCAATTTAACTAATTTAACCAATTTTACCAATTTAACCAATTTAACTAATTTAACCAATTTCTGGAAAGTTGCATGTAGATCATTTTTCGAAAAATAAGGCCATAAAGAAGTTTCACTTCTTACGTGTGTACACTAGTACACGCACAACTTTTTTTTATTTTATTGACATTTTTAGTTCCTACCACAATCTGTTCTTTTCTGCATACTACTTTTACGAAATAACGTCGATGTTTCACATCTACCAGGCGTCCCGTGACGGCTCCATTTTTTTTTGTAAGATTACTAAGACTTCGCTGTCTGTCCGTCTGTCCGTCTGTCCATCTGTCCGTCTGTCCATCGCTCTGTCACCAGGCTGTATTATAAGAGCCGCGACAGCTAGACAGTTGAAATTTTCACGAATTATGTATTTCTGTTACCGCAATAACAACAAATACGAGTACTAACAACAAAATAAAATAAATATGAAAGGCATACAACATACCCGTTTTTTTGGCCGTTTTGGTACGGAACCCTTCGTGCGCGAGTCCGACTCGCACATGGCCGGTTTTATTTAGATTACCTACATTCCAGAATCTTTTCGCCCCAACGGCCATCAGTTCTTTTTACTACATGTTCCATCCACTGCCATCAAATTTTTTACTACTGAAGTACAAATTTCATTAACGTTGAGCATTCTATTGATGTTCAAATTTGACCTTTTCGATCTACATACAAAACAAAACTAGTGTTCCTTGCTTAAAATGTGCTTTGGTCAGTTGACTTAAAGGGCTTGGAAACTAACAAATTAATTAGTCAGTGCAAAGATTCAGGCCCAAAACAAACCCATCCTTTAACGAGCTCTCATTAAAGATTCTCTGCAAGTAACCCTATACTTACTTTAGCTATGGTCCAAGTGACTAACTGATGTTCACTTTCATGGCCACTATTATGTAACTTGTGCCATGTGAGCCTAAATGGAATAGCAAAACTCTGTTTTGTCCTACGGGTGTAGCAAGAGGCAGCTACAGAAGTCTTCTAACCTAAAGAACATGCTTCTTTATCTCATTGGCCAAACATCGGTCTCTTCTAAAAATGCTGGTTATGGCAAAATTATTCTTGTGTCTAATGACTTACAGTGGAAAGATTAAGGGTGACGATGATTGCAGGAGTTAAATAATAATCAGTAATTCACTACCATGTACTTTTTGAATTTTGTTGTCTTGGAGATCCAATATCCATTTTAGAAAACGCCATGAGATGAAGAACTAATGAGCTTATTTAATTTATTAGCTCTCAGATATCTAAATAGACTGAAACATGACATGAATAGAAAAAAATCCTTTACATCAAAATGTAGGACTTAAATAAATAGCTTTTTCAGAAGAGAACAAATCGATGTTTTTTCACTCTATGGTGATTTGAAATTTCTCGATGACATTTTCTGAGCGTGAAGCGACAAAACGATTTTTCTTGTATCGGTGTTGGGTACTAATAATTGCATTATATGTAAAGTAACAGCCTATAATCATCCCACTGCAGGGAAAAGGCCTCCATCATTGAATTCAAGTTACCACAGCAATGATGGGTGTACTGGCATAATCACCACGCTTGCCAAATGCGGGTTGGTGATCACAAACCCGAGCAACGTCCGAAAATTCGAAACTTTTTTGTTGCCCGACCCGGGATTCGAACCTGGGACCCCAAAATCTTGGCCCGGTATTAATCCACTAGCTAGACCAACGGAGCGTTACATGTACTGCATGCATTTTTGAGGAAAGGCGGGCGCGGCTTT
The DNA here is from genome assembly GCA_949315895.1 of Anania crocealis. NCBI lineage: Eukaryota > Metazoa > Arthropoda > Insecta > Lepidoptera > Crambidae > Anania > Anania crocealis. The sequence goes on from OX438880.1 coordinate 2,195,438, forward strand.
CTTGCATGCGCTAGTGTTCACTTTGTGTCGATGCGGGTAGTGTGAAAATTACCAAGGCTAAGACCAAGGTTAACGAGCGAAAATTATTCGCAAAATATTTTTTTAATTCAAACCTACTTTCTTGTGACTTAAACTGCTGGGAAAAATACTAGGCGGACGGATTGCAAGACGGATGCATATTCATGTTTCGTTGCTAAATATTTTTATAACTTAACCCATAACGATAATTTGAATAATAACCAGACCTAGGTACAGTTTTTTTAAGTAATTACGTAAGAAAAAAAAAGTCACGACCTATAATCATCCCACGGTAGGACAAGGCTCTATATCATTGAAATCTTACCACAGCACTGATGGGTACAGGCTTAATCACCACGCTTGCCAAATGCTGTCTTCTGAAGTCTTCCTTGTAAAGCTTTAAGGTTTATTTTTATTTACACCCTTGAGCTAATTATTATCATCATTTAGTGGATTTATGATTCTCTTCTGTTAAGAACATTGTAAAGCAAAATGAACAAAAATGAGTTTAGATCTTATGTTTGTAGCTAAAAGCACTATTTTTAGTGAAAATCCATTCAGAACCTTTCCACCCCGCAAAATTTAAGACGCGAACTCTTCTCACTTGTGCACCCAACTGCCACTTCAAGTGCTTAGCAGAATTGCTTAATTCTTCAAACAATATCAGTTATTGTCATTAAATAAAGTAACAGCCTATAATCATCCCACTGCAGGGAAAAGGCCTCCATCATTGAATTCAAGTTACCACAGCAATAATGGGTGTACTGGCGTAATCACCACGCTTGCCAAATGCGGGTTGGTGATCACAAACCCGAGCAACGTTCGAAAATTCGAAACTTTTTGTTGCCCGACCCGGGATTCGAACCTGGGACCCCGAGATCTTGGCCGGTATTTAAACCACTAGACCAACGGCGGGTGACCAACGGGGTGGTCCGTTTCTACACAGTAAGCCAGCCCAGTCTATATTATGTACATGATTATAAAAATAAAGAAAGAAAGAAATATTTATTTGACCCATTAAAAAACACAAAGCACAAAAGTTAAGAAAGAAGAAGTTTTTAGTGTCAAAGCGGTTCAAACAGCTCAGCATAAGTCTTGAAAGCTGGTGGCTATTGCGATGTTAATTTTTAGCGCGCATTATAAATACTACTAGTGGTAATAGATAATATTCAGATTAATAATAGGGGTTAAAGTATGAAATTGCCCATTATTTTCCCACTTTTTATTTTGTTTATAGCTCTTAAGTATAGTCATATTATTGCGTAATTCTTTTTGTATTGTATCAAAAACTAAATAAAGTAACTTTTGACTAAAAAAAATATAATACTAGTGCCTATTACTTCAAAGGAAGTCGTTGAAAAGACCCCTTACAATGTGTCAGCTGACCTTCTTGCTTCAATTAAGTATATTTGTATTCTACACCGTGAAATTTTAGTGGTTGATTTCCCGCAGTAAAATGATTATATCTTAGTAGTACAATAGATTTGTGCAGTTTTTTTTTATTCAAATAAAAAATAGCAGTTTCACGATTGTGATAAACGAAACTTGAAAGCAGCCTCGAACCAATGGTACTAGCCGCGCCGCAGCCGGTCACCGGCCGGGGTCATTGCCCCTCGCGCGTTGCAGTTTATGCTGTATTACTTAGTACGTAGAGCTTCATTTGCTTTGAACATTGATTTCGTGCGGCAAGCAGTACCCAAACACGTCACATTTTGTAAAGATACTATCGTATCTCACGCTTTTGAGTTGATGATTATTTGTTTGATTAATTGAGAACAACGAAATGTTTATTTTCAAAAAATAACTCGCACGATTCGATGGTGCTACTAAAGATAAATCGTTCTGTTGCGGGAAAACAACCACTAAAATTTCACGGTGTATACTTTGATTTTCAGAAATTTAAATACTATAATGCGTAACCATCTAACTTTCACCTTTAATTGCATCGAAAACGGTTCAGGTGGTTTTAAAAAAACTAAAAATTTGTTGGTATGGAAAAATGACTTTTCTCGATTTCGTCCATACAAAACGGCAATTTCATACTTTAACCCCTAATATTTTTGTACTGTGTGAGGATCGACCTCCCTAACCGTAGTAAACCCCGTAGAGAGCTGTTGAGTTATGGCTCAGTAACAGCTATCACTACCACTGAACCAAACTGGCAGCCAAAGCCTCTTCGAAGGATATCAACGATTGATGTAAGTATATTTTATTTTTTCTAGAGGAATTATGAGCATCGCTGTGCAGGAATTAGTTATAAACATCGCTTGCTTCTGTGCCTGCTCTAAGTTCTTGAGCCATAACCCATAATTAACAGTGTTGCGTAATTGCAAACCTCACGTCACAATCTCGTAGCGAAAATAGATGTGGAACTATTCCTACTTCTAATTAGTAATTAAATTTAAATGAACTTGAAGCGGCAACTCAAAAGGCTTCATACACAATTAAGTTGAAGTTCTTTGAGTTACACAATCCTAGGTAAGACAAAGGGCCGACCTTTATTATACAGATTAAAGTGAACAAGCTTTTTTAAGTCTACAATCGCAAAGAAAATGTTTTGAACTTACGCTTTTATTTGTGTTTAAAAATTTCTCAATTTTATCTTCAGAAATATATAATTCAAGTGTCGGTTTGTTATTTATTTTATTACATACAATTTCAAAAAATATGTATACAAAATACTCATAAAACTTACATACAAAAAACTATTTTTAAAATTTTTATGTGTCTGTCCGATATTGATTTTAATACTTAGTTCGTAAATTTAAAAGCACAGATTTTACATAAGTAACGAAAAATTTTATTAAAATCATTTTTATTGGAATTCGATATAAGTTTTCTATTGTTACTATTTATATACGTTACCCTTTGAAGCAAAATTTGCTACTTTGATAACTGAGCTAATTGTGTTTGGGGTGGTGGGATCTACCTCCTAGTGGTCCACCCTGTGCAACAGCATCTTTGGTTTTCTTACCAATGATGACGGCTAACAGATTCCTCTGCGATGGTAGGCTTCGTAAGAGCCTGCCTGGATGTTACCACCCTCCTGAGTCCAGCGCTAAACAGTTTTTCTGTGTTTCGCTGGTGTGTGGGAGATCCAGTGCCACTTTCTGGGTAAGCTCGCTCCATCTTAGGCTTCTTCTTAACCGTATAGTTAAGTATGTAGTCAAGAGCAAGCCCATTGATTATAAAAAGAAATGACACTAATTGCTCAAGTTTTTCAGGCTTTTTTTACTATTGATCAACCAATGCCTTTAATATAAAATTTGGACTTCCTTAAGCGGGATATGAACCACAACCTTCATCTTACTGGGCAGCGGCTCTAACCATAAAGATACAAAGACATTGTGTCACGAAATTATTCACAGAATTTGTGAAGCATTTTTTTACGTTTGTTAACCGTTTCCGGTTATTTGAAATAACAATGTCATTGCTTGAAAACTTACTACTGAATATTTAATATGTTTTCTCTATCAATATGATAAATCACCTATTTTAAATTGCTTTTCTGAATACCCTTTAATTTTAGATAACAAAATACTAATAAGTATTAAGAAATACAAATTACTTCTAACGCTAAACCCATTATAAAATTGTATTCGTCTTACAAAATTCGAAATCAACTTACGAATATCGAAATTTTCCAATCATAATCGATTGCATTTGCATATAAAATGCTCGATGGAATTCGTTATAACTTTTAATGATAAGATAACTTTGTTAAATTGTCTCTTTACAAACTCACTGCGAAAGGGCGTATTGTCAAGTTCACGCAAATAAATTTTTGTGAATGTAGAAAAAAAAAACGAAATTCACTTTAAATCATTTTTCAAAGTCTTGTTTGCCATGTGATGGATTAACATGGAATATTTCAACCCTTTCTTCTCCTATAAGAGGTAAGAAGTTTTCTGTAAGAAGCGAATTAAGGAGACTAAGAGTCTAGAAAAGTCTATTGTTAGGTCAGGTCATTTTCAAAAGGAAGATTTCAGTATGTTAAAATCTTCCTGCCAGGGAATAAAACTTCTGGAGAGGATAGAGGGATAAAGTCGCCGTGTGTTCTGACGAAAGATGTCAATCATAAAAAACAAGACAGAGACAAACTTCTTAGCGTTCCATGGATTCACCGGTTACTATTGGTGCTCTTTCCCAACATATTATTTTATCATAATAGCAATCTATTTCTTCTTTCCCTGCTTTCCACGTATGTTTCCAGTTTAAGTTAACCAAATTCTAAAAACTTGTTGTTTAGAATTTATTATTTTGGATGAATCTTTGTAATTTATTGCTGTTAGATCAACAAGTTTTATGATAGATCAACTTTTTACTTTATGGTGTCCAAGATTGTGTTTTTGCAAATTACGAATAACACAAGTTTCTGTTCCGAACATTTGTAATCACCGCTTATGTAAAAATAAACATAATATAACATGTTCATTATCAAAAATAACATTTATAAGCTTTTATCTCAACCAAAATAAAGTACGAATAAACTTTCTGTAATGCTTCGAACACAATACCGCACGCCATCATGATATAGAAACAAATTCGGATTTCACATTTTAATCAACAGCCTACACAAACAAATGTTGGAATTTTAACTTAATACATTAGCCCTTTTATAGTAATCATGGAAACCCTTTTGCTTTGAAAAGTTTTGAACCGTAATATCGGAACGGTTTTGTACGAATGGAATACCAAAGTACCCAGAAATGTGTATGTTAATTATTACATTGACCTTTTTACTCGTAGTCATAATTAGAATACGGTTTCACCAAAGGGACCAAGAGAATATAAGATGGCATTCCACTATAAGTATATATAGAAGGAAAAAGATAGCGATATATTTACTTAAGATAATGACGATGCTGATTATGTATGTCGTAAGGTGCTGATAAAAAGAATAGCCTTCTCTTCTTAATAGTGTCGTAAGATGCGACTAAATAAGTATTGTTAGAAGCAAAAAACATAGAAAAAAGGTTAGAAAGGCGATGCAGGCGGGGCAGACGCACCACAGAGGTTATGAGCAAATCCTTGTAAGTGAGCGCTGTGATTGGTTTCTTATGACGTCACACGACCCTATTGGTCGCGTGACGTCAAAAGGATTCGCTTGATTTGCGTTCATTGAACCATAATTGAACTCGTTTATGTATAGTGGAGCACATGCGGTGACATCAGACAAATAACGCATGACAGCCTTTCGAACCTTTTTCCATGTTCTATGGTCAGAAGAATATGGACAGTAGCGTCTTATCTTTACCATTGACCAAGCTGCGATAACCAATCCAAAAACGTAGCGATCATGGAAAAATCATCTTTTTAGAGAGGCTTGTCTCAAGCAGTGAATTTAACAAAAACAAACTGACTTCAATAATATTTTCACTGGTGATGATCGTTTTTGAAACTGTAGATTTGATTTTTGCTGCAGTCATCTCTTTATATGTTTGGTATTTATGGAAAGGTCCTCCTTACAGTTAAAATCAGTTTTATTTCTGCAAATAGGCCCCAGGAGGCGCCTTTACACGTCCCAATATTTAAACCTACCACTGCTACGGGACAAGTCTGTGCTAGTGCCGAGAAGAAACTCGGTCACTATTGTCAGCCTCTTTACATGACCGTATAGCAATTTAAAAAAAGACGTGTGGCACACGGAGACTGCCGCGGTAAAGCTATTGCTGATGATAGATGGAAAAACTAAAAAGTATCACCGCTGTGCCGGTCGGATTAGGGTGTGTTAGGTTATTTTCGTTACGGAATTTCTGGATTCGGTCTCCACGCTCAAGGCCCGTGATAGAAGCTATGCAATAGCTTAATATATTTTTTTACTTTAAAAATAATAAATTTTGCCTTAAATTTAACTGAAAGCAACTTTAAGATTCGTTAACGAACAATTCAATTTTAATTCGAAACATCAATTTTAGTTTATGACCTTACGTATACAGAACCAATCATAGTTCTTAAATAAGCAAGCTTGTATAACTGTTCGAAAAAAAGCAATAATTTAGAAAGCCAATTAAAATAATACCATACAAATCCAACTCCCTAAAGTTGTTCAATGCCTATCAGAAACCTCAGAATCGTCGCACAAAGGAACAAAAGAGTTCTGCGTGACGAACACTCTGGGTAGAGTTACCATGTTTGTGAGTTTGTGTAGGAAAATTATTCTATCCCACCAGAAAAAAAAAACGCTTCACAAAGTTTGAGTTTTACATGATCCTTACCAGTTAATCGTACTTTTCTTCCTGTGGATATCAAAAGAGGCGATTGAAAGAGTCAGTACTCCTTACCAGCAGTGCCACAATAGGAACTCAACTATTGATTAGTTATTTTACTTTTGTTGTTTGTTACGTACGTTTTGGTTCCTAAAACCATTTTTATAGTGTAATTACCACCTATTCATTACTTTTTTTTTTATTGTTGCAATGCCCGTACAAGGCCATGTTACTGAACCATGTGTTTTCTAAGATCTTAACACTAACATGTGGCAATAAATAATAGGGGTTAAAGTATGAAATTGCCGATTATTTTTCCACTTTTAATTTTGTTTATAGCTCTTAAGTATAGTCATATTATTGCGTAATTCTTTTTGTATTGTATCAAAAACTAAATAAAGTAACTTTTGACTAAAAAACAAAATGCAATACTAGTGCCTATTACTTCAAAGGAAGTCGTTAAAAAGACCCCTTACAATGTGTCAGCTGACCTTCTTGCTTGAATTAAGTATATTTGTATTATATACTTTGATTTTCAGAAATTTAAATACTATAATGCGTAGCTTTATAACCATCTAACTTTCAACTTTTAATTGCATCGAAAACGGTTCAGGCGTTTTTAAAAATCCTAAAAAATTGTTAGTATGGAAGAATGACTTTTCTCGATTTCGTCCATACAAAACGGCAATTTCATTCTTTAACCCCTAATATTATGACTGTGACTATGAAAAAAGCAAAATTAAAAAAAAAACTAATTCAATACCGCAGCTCAGTTTATTATTATAAAATTGATTTCACAATTTTGTCTTACACTATTTATACTGTCACTTCGCTCAAATTTCGAATTTGGAAATACGACTGATGAGACCTGAACGTCAGAGTCTCCTCACTAACACCAATTAACGGGTAAAGAACCGGGGTCCTGTCCTTCAGAGTCTTCTCACTGAAGGCCAACCGGCAGGCAAGAACCAGGTCCGTAGTTGGGCAGCGAGTCAACTAATTAGAACAGACTGACTGAATTTTGGAAAATCACAAGTTTTTATACACAAATATTGCTGATCACAATATTTTAGTTGTTTAGTGGTATTGAACATTGATTAAAACTTAGTCAGCAATATTGGCGTGAATATTGGGTGTAACAGATCGCCAACTTTCCTTGTGTGGTGATTATGGCGAAATCCTTCTTTTGAAGGCTAATGTTCAGAAATGGACTGTAAAAGTTGATAATGATGTTGACACCAGTCATGTTTGTATCAACATTACTCTCAGTAAATCAGTTTTATTTTTGCATAATATAGTCCACAGTAGGCACTTTTACATATCCATATACATATTTGACGACCATTTGGATCAGCGGTGGTTAACGCTGCTTCTAATCCATGGGTCGCGGGTTCGATCCCCGCACAGTACAAATATTTGTTTGTACTGGTCTGGGTGTTTTCTATGTATTATAAGTATGTATTTACAAAAAAAAAAGTATATAAGTAAGTTTATCGGTTGTCTAGTACCCCATACGACAGGGTACTTAATAGTACCTTAATTTGGGACTAGATGGCTCAGTGTGGCCCGGTGAGGCATGTCTTAAATATTTATTTATTTATTTATTATTATTTATATACTTTACCTTAAAACTGCTTCAGGACAGTAACAGTTGTGTACCAAGAATAAGCATCGCAAAAAATTCGGTCACTACTATAATGAGACTCTTTTTAAATAAGTGTATACCAAGAAAATGTATACCAGTGCAAGCTAGGACATTTAAATAGCATAATTTTGTATTATAGTTTAACTTATCATTAATTAAAAGTTGTTGTATCCCAAATCACTGTCGGTCAAATTGTACTAAATTAAATACAAGTTCAAAAGGCTACTTGAAAATAAAATAATAAGACTCTTGCCCTTTAGTAGATATAGATTTAAATATTGGAACAAAAAAAGCACGTACTTGGGCCTATTTGCAGTAAAAAAAAAGATTTTAATTACTGGTGACGACAATGCTAATAATTTCCATTGTTTAATTTTGCTGGTAACCCTACTTCAGAGATTTATTGCCGTTGCGTGTCTCAAGAACAATATGGGTATTTCCTCACCTTTTCTGGTTCCATAACGGGGGTACAAAGGATTTTAGAGTGTATTGTGCAAATATTATTATAGCGACGGAATTGTTAAAAGCGATGAGGAAACTATTAAGGATCCTTCGTTACTGAAGAGACCCATTTAACAATTTATCATGAACGTAATTATAATTCAGCAGATTTTAAACCTTACGCATTTGTCATTAGGTTGCAAACCATAAATCAAATATTTGAAACAAAAGCCTAAGTCTGTAATGAAATTTCATCTTTTACAATAAATTGCTCATGAATAAATATTAATTAACTAACTGTGTAAATTTTAATACATAACTCAGTTCACCACTAAGTAATATCTTTATATTGACATAAGCATTTCAATAAATCACTGCAAATACAAATTTAAAACAGTTTCCAAAACACTTATAAAGCTGTTTGATTTTTAACTGATTGTTTAATATTTGTAAGCATAATATCGAATGGTGGATGTGCTATCAAAAAACATTGAGGAAATTCTGCTGGCTTACAGATTTTAGCCTCCAATGAGTTCTTCCTTCAAAACAATGCCTCAATTGCTTAAAGCAGTCACCCGGCAAGCTGAAGGTTGTGAATTCAATTCCCACTTAAGACAGCTTAATTGCAATTATGATATCACTAGCTGATACCTGCGGCTTCGCCCGCGTGGAATTTGATCTGTTACAAAGTTTTCGTCATGACTAAACCCCATTTCCTCCACTTTTTTCCTCCACTTTCTTTGCATACAGTGCCGGTGGTGCCCATCACGGGCGAGGTGGTGTTGGGTACTTAGTGGGAGCCGGTACGTCGTTGTCGGCATACCGGGGTCCGTTACGCTGATACAATAGTTGGATGAAAAGGGCTGAATTATGCTATTGTTTGAAGGGATCCGGTGTTGGTTCTTTCAGTGTACCGTAGTCCAAGCGAGCTCGCACCACATCTGTTTGCATTTACATGAAATTTAAAGTCTAATATAATTTGAAGATTTAAAACTGTCAATGCTGTAGTACAACAAAACTATTCAAAGCAGCTTGCAAGGCTTTATTCGAATATGATCAACACTGCCTAGAGCCCTGGAAGAAGTGGTCCTGTGTAAAAAAACATTCTTAATTTCCAACCAAGTAGGTAAATCCATTTCTCGATCCATATGCGTTGTAAATGCGATTTAACAAAGACAATTTTCTTGCATACTACGTTTGGATAAAAGACCTAGATCGGACGGTGGACGACGGACCTAGACGGTGTAGTATCAGCATCGGTGTAAAGCTCTGGAAAAGACATTCCTATGTCATTCTCCCTTCATGATCGATAGACAAAGTTTCGTTTTACTGTCATGTTTTAAAAGTGTATTTTTTTAAATATGGAGAAAATTTAATAAAAATATAATTTTGATGCGTTAGATAGGCAGTTTCACTAAACAAACTTTGCCAGGCCGTCAAAAGTGGTGCGTCCTAGAAAAAAAAAACGTTACTAAATGGAAGTTTATCAAATTACCTACTAAATGGAAGCTTGTCAAATGGTTTACCAGTCTATACTGATTTAATCCACCAGTCAGCTGCTTCGTGTTGTTGCAACACACCTGTTACCTTAGTCTGCCTGATATACGGGTCTATGCCCAGTTTAGGAAGTATTTTTGTACTGCTTAATATAGTTAATAATATCATAAGGTACAACAGTGTAGTTTATAAGATTCGATATTTCATTTACCTACTTATTCATGCATATTGCATGTAATGGAATTAGGCGTATATGTAGTCTTGGTTGTACAAATAAATAAATTCACTCATCAATTTTATTCGATTTTCCAAAATTTTATCTACCGTATACAAAAATCGGCCAAGTGCGAGTCGGACTCGCGCACGAAGGTTTCCGTACCATTGATTACGTAAACAACAGTAGGTACCTACATTAATTTAGTTAATATAGTGCTTACCTGTTACCATTTATTAATATCGAGCAAAATAGGCAAAATAATGGCATTTTTTGTATGGGATCAAATATTCATTTTATTTTCATTCTGTTATTTGTCGTTAAAGTTAGAAATATAACTGAGTGTTTTGTGAATATTTCAAGTGCCTACCTGTTGCCATTATTAATATCGAACAAAAAAGGACAAAAAATCGCGTTTGATGTATGGGAGCCCCCTTTAATATTTATTTTATTTTGTTTTTGGTATTCTTTGTTATTGCGGTAACAAAAATACATAATTTGTGAAAATTTCAGCTGTCTAGCTATCGCGGTTCTTGAGATACAGCCTGGTGACAGGATGACGGACAGACGGACACAGCAAAGTCTTTTAACATGGAGCAAAAAAGGACAAAAATCGCGTTTGATGTATGGGAGCCCCTTTTAATATTCATTCTTTTTTTGGTATTTTTTGTTATTGCGGTAACAAAAATACATAATTTGTGAAAATTTCAGTTGTCTAGCTATCTCGGTTCTTGAGATGGCCTGGTGACAGGCAGACGGACAGACGGACACAGCAAAGTCTTAGTAAGTTTGTTCCGTTTTTACCGTTTGGGTACGGAACCCTAGAAATGAGTTAGTTTTAAATAATACCATTCTATTTGTAAGTTCCGATATTTATTTTCTAAATATGGACCTAAATATAGATAAGACAGCCAATAGGAATTTTCAAGTTTTATCAAAAGTTTTCGTTACATAGCCTCCTATTTTGTCGTTCATGACGTATGGAATACGTCGCGGCTAGATGTCACATCTTCTTGAAGCTCTTATTGACCTTTTTAGTTTGATATGCAAACAAGAGTTTCGTCAAACACCATTGATAAATCTTCTAGTAATCTGTCCAATTTTGAGTTGTTGATAATTTATTAACTGAATTTTAACTAACTCCTCAAATTCTGACTTTTTCAGATTTTAAATCCCAGTAGTTTGGGCTGTACGTTGATATGTCTGTCAGTCAGTCAGTCATTAAATCAGTTTTCACTTTTATATATTTAGAAGATTATTTAAACTTGAAAAATTATGTTTCAGGCGGGACACGAACCCGCATCTCCTTACATACCGGGCGCAGAACTTTATCAATTATGCCACCGAGACACTACGTCAGAGACGCCAATTTTTCAAGCATGCAATATTCTTATCGCTGTAAGCCAGCGTAATTCCATCAAATGTTAGGAGTATTGCACTCTTAGCACCCGAAAGAAACATCTTTACAGTTATGATAAAACAACTATTTAAATACTATGATATTTGAGCAACTTCATTGCAATTTTTTAACGACCATTTGGATCAGCGGTAGTTAAAACTGCCTCTGAGCCATGGGTCGCGGGTTCGATCCCCGCACAGTACAAATATTTGTGTGCATGATCATGTCTGTTTGTACTGGTCTGGGTGTTTTCTATGTATTATAAGTATGTATTTACAAAAAAAAAGTATATAAGTAAGTTTATCGGTTGTCTAGTACCCCATACGACAGGGTACTTAATAGTACCTTAATTTGGGACTAAATGGCTCAGTGTGGCCCAGTGAGGCATGTCTTAAATATTTATTTATTTTATTTAATTATAATATCAGCTTTTATATTTAAAAAATATGTTTTTAAGTTTTTAATGGTCAAAAGATTTATTTATTTATTCATTTAAATCAGGCAACAGATATGATTTACCCACTTACGACAGCTGGAAACTTTATTCGAGTGAGAACATTATCAAAATATTTCACATTTTCTTAATTTCCAAGGTTACAAACAGTAATATAATACTTATTTTAATGTCAAAAGTAAGAAATGATTGTATAAAATCAATTTTATGGTAGCTTGTTTGTACCGTGTAAGAATGTTGATTCTTACACGGTATGGTTAAACTTCTTTCCTCTTAGAGCGCGATACCCAAATCCACCAACACTTTATCTAAAAACTAGCTGTTTCCCGCGACGTCGTCCGCGTCAATTTTTGTTGGTAAAAATGCGATTATTATGCAATATTTTTCACTGATGCTTCGCTCCTTTTGGTCGCAGCGTGATGTTGTATAGCCTAAAGCCTTCCTCGATAAATAGACTATCCAACACAAAAATAACTTTTAAAATTCAGACCAGTACTTCCTGAGATTAGCGCGTTCAAACAAACAAACAAACAAACTCTTCAGCTTTATAATATTAAGTATAGATTCAAGTCTACATGTAGATCTTTCATAATCGTGATAGAGTTCACCTTTAGCTGTCTTTGGCGAATCTCCAAATAACTTCCTAATTGAAGAACTAGAGAAACCGATCGCTGTTTCTAGACTAAGAGATTAATAGGCGGAAAAGTAGACAAAATACATCAGACAAACTTTTGTTTGACCTGTTTGAAATTAATATTCTCGACATAAATGTTATTCTTCTCGAAAAACATGACTGATAACTATACCATTACATCTATTTAAAAACTAGCGGACACCGCGAACTTTATATTGCTCAGATATTTGATTTTTATGTAATTTTTATGTCATTTGCATCAAATATGGCCGGGTTGACAAAATTTTTCTTTGTATGGAAGTATTGAAAATTCTTATTTTTTGACATTTTCAGAAAATTTTAAATTTTTCTTTAGTTAAAACCATCCTTGTACTTCAAAGACTATTCTTAAAAAAGAATAAGCGAAATCGGTTCAGCTGTTCTCGAGATTCGCGCTTAGCATCACATTCAGCGATTCATTTTTATATTACAGATATAAGTAACACATAATAGTAATTATATAAGCTACTTATTTGTAATTCGTACTGACCAATAAACAGTGCGGTGACAATAGACGTTATGAGTCCCGGAATTTATTAATTACCGTATGAATTGGCCTGGAGACTACTTTTTTCTGACCTAAAATAAATATATTATTTTTGTCCCTAAAACAAAAATATGATGGTCACCACATGCTTTTTCATGTTTCATACAATTTACGACGCACATGAAAGTCTTCTATATTAAACCTAAAAAAGGTGAATGATTCTTTTATCAAGTTTTATAATAAATTACATTGATAATCAATCATTAAGTGTTACAACTTATTTTAAATTTATCATCAAGCAGAATTCATTTAAATAAACCGATTTATTTTCAAAATTATAACATCAAATTTGTGGCTTAACCATACCATTAATATGCTATTTACCTTAAGCTCTGTAGAATGAACATGATAAATGTTCTGGCTGTTATGTTTGTGATTCATATAATGGCAGGCCTCTGCCACAAATGATTAATGATTAATCTTTGTTGCGAACTGAATCGGAAGCGTTATTAATGTGTGCTGAGACAATATCGAGCGTTTAGGTGTCGGGTGACGGGTGGGGGGTTTGGATGCTATTAGTAAGGTACATTATTTGGATGATATTGTTTCGTTAAAAAGGAAAAAAAATGTACGTACGCGTAACTTCCTATCGACTGCACTTGATTGGATAGTTCTTTGTTTTTAATTACTTTATAATTATGATATCTTAACAACTTAATTGCAATTATAATATTAGCATTTAAACTTGAAAAATTATTAAATGGACACGGACCTGCATCACCATGCATACCGGGCGCAGCGCTTTATCAATTAAGCCACCGAGACACTTACGTCAGACGCCATGTTTCAAGCATTTTCTTATCGCTGTAAGCCAGCGTAATTTCATCGAACGTTAGCAGTTTTGCACTCTTATCACCCGAAAGAAACATCTTTACAGTTATGATAAAACAACTATTTATAAACTATGATATTTTAACAACTTTATTGCAATTATAATATCAGAATTTATCTTAAAAATTTTTTTTTAAGTTTTCATTGATCAAAAGGTTTCATCATCATCATCACCAGACCATTTCAGTCCACTGCTGGACATAGGCCTCTGCATAAACAGAATTTCGTCCTAATCCCGATGCTTGGAAGGCCGGTTGGCGACCGCAGTCTCGTGGAGGATTCGCTTTCACTTGTAGAGGAAAGACGCCTCGGGCTGTCAGCTAGCAGCCTCTTTTCTACAGTCTTTGCTACTTCCACTACTTTCACGCCAAAATTTGGAATAAGAAACACAAGACTTTGCGAAGGAGGCAATTTTGCATCCCACTGCTAAGCATATAAGTTCCGTGCGATATTTATTTAATGCTTATTATACTAGTTCGAGCTGAAAAGCCGCAGGCAAAAATTAAATCGTTTATTAATGTACTGTTACGCCCCGTTGGTCTAGTGGTTTAAATACCGGGCCATGATCTCGGGGTTCCGGTTCGATCCCCGGGGCTGGCAACAAAAATTATATATTTTTTTAATATTGCTCGGGTTTTGATCATCAACCCTCATTTGGCATTCACCCTCAAATGAGGGCATTTGTATGGCAAGTATGATAATTATGCCTGCACCCATTATTACTATGGTAACTTGAGTTTAATCACAGAACATGTAAAAAGGTTAGAAAGGCGATGTAGGCGGGCCCGGGGCAGGCGCGCCGTTGAGATTATGAGCAAATGCTTGTAAGTGAGTGCTGTGATTGGTTTCTTTTGACGTCGCGCGACCCTATTAGTTGCACTACGTCAAAATAATTCGCTTGATTGGCGTTCTTTGAACTCGTTTATGTGTAGTGGGGCGCAAGCTGCGACATCCGGTTCTCATAAAAATGGCGCATGACAGCCTTTCTAACCCATTTCATGTTCTGTGAGTGATGGAGGCCTTTGTCTTGCAGTGGGATGATTATAGGCTGTTACTTTACTTTTTTATTATTTATTAAATTACCATCTATCTCTGCCTCGTAATAAAAGCAAGACCAAGATAAACTGAATACTTGGTCGGTGTACTATACATATAAGTACTGGTATGTTACCAAGACTCCTTTCAAGCTGGATGATACATCAAAATTGATGCATTGTATCTCCGATACCGCTTTAAAACGTTCAAAAAATGTTTGCTTTAGAATTTTCCGATATTATGGTCTAGATTTTAAAATGTTATTTATGTAAGCTGTCATAATGTTATCGTAGCTTTATAGATGGCATTGTAGGGATGCCTGACTACGAGAGCATTTAATAAAATGTTTTATACTAAAAACTGTCTTTATATTTAAATATAACACAATTACAATTATCAAATTTAACCCTTTCGTGTTCGTCTCAGTCGGCGATCGTCTGGCGATCGGGCCCGGTCACTCGCGCCTTCCGCTCGCACATTAGTGCTGCGTATGCACAACGTACAGTATGATATTATGTTGCTGACGTTAGATGTAGACGAAACTTTTTTTTTTATTAAATCATTTATTTTCTCTCTCACAAAACATGGATAGGTTTGTTTTTTATCGACTTAAAATTTATATGGAAACCATTAAGATCAGTTTTTTGTCCGTCCGTCTGTCACTAACGACAAATTTGTACCTTACCTTCGGTGGGCGAGACCGATTGCTTTTGTCTAGTTTTCAGTCTTTAGATTGGAATTTCAGTTGAAAACTAATGCATCAACTAGAGTTTGGATTCGGGGTTAATACCATGTACCTTATTTATTATGAGTTTCCGATATTTCGGCGCTGTTGCAAGTGCCATGGTCACGGGAGAACTGAATTTCAATAAATCGGTATATTATTGCATCAATTTTATTGTTGTGATTACTATTTTCATCGAACTACTAAGACAAAAGAGTCCTACATAGTATAGATAGAATATACGGTACTACAAGTTAGTCAAGTTTTTTAATCAAGAACTTTGGTTTAATTGCATAAAAAAATAGTTTTATAAATTGTTGTAAAAATTTTTTGTGATTAAGTATACGATTCAGTTCGAATTTTTATCATTCAACTAGCTGTTCCCCGCGACTTCATCCGCGTCAATTTCTGTTATTATGAACGCGATTATTTTTGCAACATTTTTCACTGATGCTTCGCTCCTATTGGTCGCAGCGTGATGTTATATAGCCTAAAGCCTTCCTCGATAAATGGAGTATCCAACACAAAAAGAGTTTTTTAAATCGAACCAGTACTTCCGGAGATTAGCGCGATCAAACAAAAAAACAAACAAACTCTTCAGCTTTATAATATTAGTATAGATAAGCAAATTGCGTGCCAGTCATAACAGCATTCTTAAGACGGTGTCTGACAGGTACACGTGCTTGGTGCGGAGGATGATCAGATGAGAACCAATTTTTGGACTTTTGATCACCCTTGTTAACAAGTTCTTTTAAATTTCCATAACTGATATTAGTTTTTCATAAGTCACTGTTTTAATCCACTATGAACTTTACGATCAAATTGTTCGAAACAAATGCTTTTATTTATTTAAAAGAATTTCGATTGATTGAAGTTGCGTAAAGTGTTAAGAAAACATTTAACATACCTATACTTAGTCCTTACCCTAAACCAAAATCTCTCTCCTGTTCTTATTGGCGGCCACGTAACATGTAATCTGCTCTGGGAATAACCTTTCGCTCGCCGGCAATTACTTTTTAGGCGCGCCAGGAGACATCTGAAATATTAAGCCGAGCATCAGTTGCTTCATCTATAGTTTTAAATGCCACAAAGGTTTTATTTATATTACTACTGATTTTTAGGGGGGGGGGGGTTGAGAGAGAAGTCGCGTCACGTTTTTGTAATTAACAGTCATCATCATAGCTACGCCAAAGGTTCGACATAGGTCTCCCCTAAGTAGGTAGTCCGCAGGGAAATGCCAATAATTGCTAACTTCATTGCCCGCTATGTGACCCTGAGCATTCTTATGAAAGCTAAGGTGAGCGATAACGTTTTTACTTCATCACTGACAACACGCATTGGGCCACCATCTATGCCTTCTTGCTTCATGACGAACAATACGATTCGCTTTGGGCATTTGATGAAAAATTTCATGTAATATGTTCTGCAGAACTACATTTAATAGATGTCTCCCTAGACATCCATTACACATATCTGCTCCATTGACGTTTGCTCATTCGCGTGAAATTTTTCGTACAATTATAGTAAAAAAATCTTTTCCAAATGACTATTCAATTCCAAAGGCTGAAGGAGGTAAACAAAACCAAAATTGATTTATAAAACTACAAATCATCACACCTATTGGAAAGGAGGCAATGCATTAAGCAGAAATTACTTACAACGTAACGTTACCTTAATCGGTCGAGAGAATATCCTCTACCTGCGGTAATTACGGCGATGACTAGCGCAAATGTTTCTTGATACAAGAGGCCATACTCTGCAACGCTATGTCCGTAAATTCGAGTACATGTGTCTCTCTCACTCATACTAATGGCTTCGAGTATCTGAAAGAGACGACAGATCAGAATATTTTGACTTCGTGTTGGGTAGTAGTGCCTAAGTCTCGAGAATATTAATAATCGTTCATCCCGCCGCTAAGAGATGGCGCTACCGGTATGTTAGGTTACGGTGGTGAGAATTTAAAGTTAATAGTTCAATGCAAAGGTCATATTCCATGTATTGATACTCGTATATTATAATCACATAAATATAAACAATCGTATTTGTCCATTCATTTTATAATTAAATATCATAAAAAAAAGAATAACATTACATCATAACCAATAAATAAATCAATCAATTTTTTTTTAATTTATAAACAGTCATTTATGCGCAAAACTTATTCGTATGATTTTTTTAAATATAATACAATTAATTATTATTAAAATAAGTGTTTCATAAAGAAAATGTTGACTTACTTTGACTGAGCATCATGATGATCGTTTATTTAAATTTATTTATTAAGGACAATAAAAAGATATTCACGCGTTACATGATCAATTTTATACAGAAATAAACCGTCACGCTTGGACTGGTAACCTCAGTTTGGCCAATGGTGGAGGAAAAACGCTTCTGCCTGCCTTCTTCTGACGGTGCTCTTCTATTCAAGTCACCTCTTACCACACCAACAATAATAAAAGGAGCGAAACATAACTTCTTACTTACATCTTACATACTGTTTTTATTAATCAAAAATTTCTAGAAACTATAATTTAAAACTGTACATACAAGTTGTCTATACACTGCTTGTACTTTGTTAAGGTATTTATCTTTATACATGTTTATTATGAATTTGAACATCATTATCCAAAATATTCTATAAAAATACCAGAAAAGCAAAAAGAGCATCACTTAGTACGTTTGTATGTACACAAACTTTATATTTTATTGTTCACTTAACACTTTCGTGTAATGGTTATATTTAAGGTTTATTAACGATTTTGACAGAAAGAGACGGAATTATGGGAATCGTGGTATTTGGATAAGTGCCAACAGTAGATTCTGCTTAATCTATACTAATATATACAGTTGAAGTGTTTGTTTGTTTGTTTGTTTGTTTGAACGCACTAATCTCAGGAAGTACTGATTCGAATTGAAAAAATATTTTTGTGTTGGATAGTCCATTTATCAAGGAAGGCTTTAGGGTATATAACATCACGCTGCGACTAATAGGAGCGAAGCATCAGTGAAAAATATTGCAAAAATAGTCGCGATCATAATGACATAAATTGACGCGAGCGAAGTCGCGGGCAACAGCTAGTTTAATATATTTGGCATTAAAAGAAAACATTTTTAAAATTTTGTAATTAGCGCATTGGTCTTCTAGACCATCGATATTATTATAAGCAATAGTAAGTTATTCCACATGATTTGTTCGTAGAAAATATCGTAGCAATGTTCCTTTATTATATCAATGTCGGACCAATGAAGAGAAATGAGAAGCGAATGAAATGTAGCGTAATGATAGATACAAAACATATTACACGTTGATGCCACCGATGTGGCTAGTTTATTATTACCTGTATTAGAAGGGAATCAACGCCTTTGATAGCATTTGTGACTGTAATTATTTTGCTACTGTAAAACTTAAGAGGATACACAAGGGCCGTTTTTCCATACAAACGTAGTCCCCTGTTTCCTCCCTGGATAAAGCCAGTAGAGCAATCATTTTTATTACAAAAATCTATGGCCACTATTAGCATGTTTCTACGTTTTCTGTATTTTCATAAATTAATTAATAAAAAAGATATGAGCCTACTGTTTTCTTGAGTTTACGCGAACACTATACATTGAAATGAAAGATAGTTTACGGATTTAGAACGCTTTTATTTTTGATTTAACCCGATAAGCCCAACCATTTCATTAGATTTGATAAACCTAAAGTTCTTGCTAAGGAAAACCGATATGTACCTAGAATGATACGCGAAGCAATAGAAATTAAAAAACATCCTAATTTCAATAGAGAAGATGGTTGGAATTTACCAGCTGCTTGGGACCCTGTCTTATCATCATTGAAGTCCACAAACCATGGCAACACTGCGAAGACTCCGGACACAGTTAGCTCATTTTGTGTGAAAAGGAACAAAACTGACGATAAAAATTAGAGGCGGTAGTTAAACATTTTTTCAAATTACCATCTTAAAGACGAATAACACCTTAGTCTACCCGTGACCATGAACGCTGTAAAGGGTTCGAAACGTCGGGTTAAATCAAAAATAAACGCGTTCTAAATCCGTAAACTATCTTTCATTTCAAGATATGAGCCCTCAAAAATCCAGATTTTCTGCTGTGTTCAAACGTCCAGAAAACGAATTTGGCTAAATTTTAGAAAAACAGAATAACACACGAACACGGCCAAAGCCTTTTTTAAATATACTATGAAAAAAGTATTTAAATCGGTCTAGTTTTGGAAAAGTAATCGGGGGACTACGAAAAGTTGATTTGGTGTGCTTTTAGTAGGTATTTTCGGTCCAAGAAGCAGTTGTCTCTATCAAACTCTGCTGTGAAGGCATTTGGCACTGCGCGACAGCAATAGATTTTACAAATACCAATTGTTCAATTCTCTTGCCCGCAGTGTTTCCTCTTAAACCGATTTGCCCGCTGTAAGACCTAACCGATAGAAGTGCTTGACTTATATCTGAGAAAAAGTCCTCAATCAGCCGTGTATCTGTATTTTTTTTGTATTGTATTATTTTTTATTAGGTTGACACATTTCTATGTGTTTTTTGTTCGTAAAGGGAAACTTAAAGTTGAACACCAATAATAACACTTCGAGAAAAAAATAACAGCCTTTAATTACATAAAATTTAACTTTTAATGCTTAGAACCCCACGAGTCGCCTGGGTGCCACGATAACAATGGTTTCAATGGGGACTACCGTTTCTTTGCTCACCAGTTGGCGCCACTGTAGACTGAGGTCCGGAGGTATAGCTGTCAAAGGCGATTGACGCCGAAACAAAGTGTTATATCTTGAATCTAATTAAGGTTATATTGTTTATAAATAACTATCTTGATATCAACAAACTAACTTCTGAAATAGTTGCTCTTGAGGCCGCCTATTTTTGAGCTTTTTCTTAATTCCGCTTTTAAAGCGTTCACATTATTCGTCAAATAATCCATATTTGCGATATTTTACGAAGGAGATCACTTTCCAGCAGGTAAATTAAAGAAATTATAATTTATGCAACAAATTCCGCTAAAACCAGTACAAAGTGAATGATATTGGACCTCACGCGACACTAGCGCCTCTAGTGGCAAATTTACTAGCGATAGCCCCTATTGAGTCGGGAATAACTCACGATCGAGGGATTAAAGCGTACTCGTATAATTATAAGATTAAACGAACTTACCTTAAGTGAAGTTCAATCTTAATTATACGAAGATACTTGTCCGAGATGGATCTTTACATGTAGTAACGGCGAAGCACTAGCGCAGAGCCACAATTTTTTCAAAGCTAAAAAAAAAAAAGAGAAACAGAACGTGTTCTATGGCAACCTATCAAATGTCATTACGTTTAAAGCAATGAGAACAACCCAACTAATGGGATAATACTATAGAATTTAGTATTAGTGGGTGGGTTTTTGGGACTGCCATCTCGGACAAGTATCTTCGTATAATTAAGATTGAACTTCACTTAAGGTAAGTTCGTTTAATCTTATAATTATACTTAATACTTGTCCGAGATGGATCTTTACATGTAGATGTTTGAAGATGGGTTGTGAATCACTAGTACAATTTTTAAAGAATGAAAAAAAATATGTAATTAAGTATAATAATAAACCTTAAAACTTTGTAATTTATAAGATAAATAATTTGAGAGAGATTAATAGTAAGTAAAAACATTTAATTTTTTCACTCTGAAAAATACTATTACACACTGTATTATTGAATTCTGCTACAATTTGAAATATTGGCCTAGAATATAGAAGAATTTTGAGATCATCCTGCAGTGTTTTTAAATATAAAATCATTTCTAACACGTGACCTCTGCTGCACAGCAGATGTTGTTGTATGTCTTGTGGTATAATCCAAGAATATATGTATCATTAATACCAGCTTTTCTCAAAATCTACTTAATCCACCAACTTATGACTGGATTTTTAATGGTTAAAATCAAAAGGTTATCATTTTTTCCTTGACAAGTTGGTCTTCTCTATATACGATTTTATTGTAGACACAATATTAATTTATTTTTACTGAACAAAGGTTTCTAATTGAAACGAAGACTGAGGATTTTCTTTTCTTGAAGTATGTGTAATATTTTGAACATCAAGAACGTTTGCAAACGCCCACAGAGCCAAGTAATGCGTCCCGTTTTTCAATTAACTCTTTTAGTGACACATTCTGTCATCTGATCTAACTGTAGGACCAATCAGTAGAGACAGAGCTGATCATTCTCATAGATCTGTGTTTAAAAAACTAACAATGAGAGGAATGGGAACCTCATGCATGAGTATCAATATTGTGCTTTTCTGCAAAATAGTCACCATAATTTTAAGAGTGAGTCATATCGCTTTTAGATACCCAAATGGAATACTCTTTATTGCACACCAAATAAAGGAATAACATACTATTTTATAATATTAAGATGTACAATTTTGGGGGTCTTATCGCAAAAGAATGATGTTTACCAGACTACCATAATTGTGTACAGGGAAAAAACTATGACAATATTTAGGGCATTTTAGAAAAGAGAATTGACCATTATGTCAAGTGCTAAGTTTTGGAGGGCACCACCTTATAAATTCTTGTCTGTCAACAGCCCTACAGCCAGGGTAAGCTGCTGGTATAAGTGATAGTAATCTTTGAAATTAAAATAATGTTCTATTAAGCTCAAATATATTATTTTAATAAAAATACTAATAAGTGTCGATGGCTTTTTGACTAGGGGAAACCATGGTTGTAATGGCCAATAGGGGAAAACTAATGTTCCGGTGGCTCTATCTTTTTGAGTCTTATTTAACTTTTCTTGATTCCTTTTTCCCTAGAAATTTTCTTCAGTATATACTTTCACATTATTGTCACATGTTTTTAGTGATACTAAAACGGATTCTGGCCTAAGATTTTTTATATCGGCCCAATAACACACCCGCATCCGCTTTCTCAAATAGGGCTCGTGAGAATACTAAAATAACTTAATTACAAGGTGAGGAGACTGTGTACCTGTGTATCTATTTTATTAAAATGAGCTATTGCGGTTGTGTTATCAATACTCATTAAAATTTCCTAGTTAAAGTAAAACATTGTAGGTCCAACAGTGCAGCTTTTAATTCTAAATAAGAATAATAATAATACGAATTTATTACACAATCAAGATTTACAATGGTTAATATGATTAATATGATGTGTTTGTTCTGCACGGGACCAAGACCCCGAAGCCTTATTATGGCCCACATACAGCACCCCAGGTCCTGGGGTTGAAGCCTTGGTGTGTATTTCCATGAAACGATTAAGTTGTTTACTTAATATATAATTTTTGAATTGCTAATTTTCATATTGTTTTTCCCCAAATTAATTATATCTTTATTTCCTTAATGCTAGGCATAACTTAATCCAGTTTTCATGTGATTTTAGTAATTCTTTAAGTCTGTGTTTTTCCATTACTTTTGTATATAGCCGTCTATACAACAGCTGGATAAATTGTCTTAAGTGTAGGTACCAAACAATTTCTCTGGATTCAATTTTTTCTTAAAGTAACAGCCTATAATCATCCCACTGCAGGGAAAAAAGGCCTCCATTATTGAATTCAAGTTCCCACAGCAATGATGGGTGTACTGGCATAATCACCACTCTTGCCAAATGTGGGTTGGTGATCAAAAGCCGAGAAACGTTTGAAAATTCGAAATTTTTTGTTGCCCGACCCCGGATTCTAACCTGGGACCCCGAGATCTTGGCCCCGTACCTCAACCACTAGACCAACGGGGCGTTGTTTTTTCAAATTCTTTCTTATCCAACTGTATTTACTTTTTAAGAATAGTCTTGCTCTTATGTTTTTGTATAACTTTTTAGACTATCAAAATTCAAATTCAAATTCAAAATTTTTATTTCAGGCAGAGCCCATAATATTAGTAACAGTTTTTCTTAGAAATTAGTGTTAGTAACATAGAATAGTGGCCACATTTTACAATTTGGTATGGGATAAGACCCATCGTTGAAGAAGTGGTGACTCCCAACGATCCACGAATACCCTCAGGATAGTGTTGGCACTGCCGCGAAGACGTGACAGTGCAGATGCACATCGTTTTCTCATAATTGCTGAAAAACCATCAATTCGAGCCTCCGCAAACATACCAGATGCACTACTTCGCCACGGCAGCCCCAACAACACCCTGAAGGCATTGTTGTATTGGACACGTAAATCACTGTATGCCCGCCGAGTAAAATTAACCCACAAGCTGCACGTGTAGAAGGTTTGGCAGTATGCTTTAAACAGAGTTAACTTTACTGTCCTAGTACAACGTGCAAACCTGCGAGCCAACATGTTGCAGCGAACAGCCAGCGACCTACGCTCCCTATCAATATCTTGATTATCTCTACAATCCTCAGTAACCCAATGCCCCAGGTATTTGAAACTCTGAACCCGTTTAAGGGTTGTACCACAAAGGGAAATATCCGGTACTTGTGTGTAATTAATTGTTCCTGACTTAAATAATAGCCATTCACTTTTATCAGAGTTATACTTAAGGCCATGGGCCACTGCGTAGGATTCACAAACAGAAAGAAGATTCCGTATTCCACTGACAGATGGGCTTAGGAGGACCATATCATCCGCATAGCTGATGTTATTCATGCAAATTCCGTCAATGTGACATCCGATATTTGTGCTATTCAGCCCACCTATTAGCTGATTTACATATAGATTGAATAGTCGAGGAGAACTTAGGCCACCCTGTCTAACTCCACACTTCAAATCGTACATACAAGAATAAGCTCCAGCCCATTTAACTATATTTTTCTGGCTGCTATACCAGTACTTAAAAATTGACACAATCTCCCCAGGCACTGTGGTTTCATTAAAAAGTTTATGCCATAGCAGGTCATAATTAACATGATCAAACGCCCTCGACAAATCCAGAAAACAGGCAAATACAGGTGTTTTCCTACTCGTGTAGTAATGGACAGTCTGCTTGAGACACAATATAGCACTATCAGTGGATAGGCCAGGTCTAAATCCAAACTGGTTATCATAAAGCTCTATGTGATTAGCTAATATTTTATCAAGCAGACTGTCCAATGCCTTTGATATAATCGTTGCCAGTGATATAGGCCTGTAGTTGGAAATATCAGAAGCGTCCGCAGTCTTGTTCTTGATTACTGGTGTAACAATAGTTCTAGTAAGGTCTTCAGGTAGATAGCTGTGGCTAATACACAGACTAAAAAACATAGAGAGCACTCGAGGCAGGTGCGTACCTGCATACCTAAGGTGTTCGATGCTCAAACCGTCGTGACCAGGTGACTTACCTCTCACCATTCGCCGAATAATATCTTTAACTTCCCTGGCAGTAAAACTGATGGGAGGGTTCCCAGCACCAACGGCTCCAGCATCGCACATCCTTGGCAATTCCACTAACGGTGGATTAACTTTAAAGTGATTCAGAAAAGCATTAGCCACTGCTGCTGGCTCATGCACGCCCGCCACGCTCACGGGGAGGCCCGCCCTGTGCTTTAACCTATTGGTGGCTTTCCAAAATTTGGTAAATTGTTTTCGAGAATGACACTGAGCTATTCTATTCATCTTTATTTGTTGTTGGTTGTCCTGACAACATTTTAATTTAGCTTTAAATAGTTTTCTAGAATTGTACATTTGATCATAGATTGGGCCGGACCCAGGTTTCCCGTACAATAACCAATTCCGATAATGAAGCCTAGCCTCACTATGTGCGCCGCGAACGTGCACGTTCCATCCCGGTAAGTAGTTTCTATTCCGTCTATGTTTATTTGATACGTAGCATTGCTCAGAACCCTTCTTGAGAGTACTTATCAAATCTCTATACATATTATCCAACAATATACAATGTTCAGAATTATTGCATAACCTACCGGCGCAGTCACTACACTCACTGGGGAAATCAATTAGCCGTAGTCGAGCGTTACAATAGTCATGGTAATAATTAATCTGTCGTTTGTCCCTCTCACCCCAGATAACTTGGTTATCACAAGCAGAAGGATGCAAGATCTTAGGTTTAATTAATCTAATATCACACTCAACTAATAGGGGCAAATGGTCCGAAGCATAAACACCATAAAGAACCGATACGTTAGTCACCAAGGGCCTGGCTGCACTAGTCACCACACAATGATCAAGCCACCGGAGGGAACCATTTGCCGTACTTATAAAAGTGTACGTATCAGA
The DNA here is from genome assembly GCA_949315895.1 of Anania crocealis. Lineage (NCBI taxonomy): Eukaryota > Metazoa > Arthropoda > Insecta > Lepidoptera > Crambidae > Anania > Anania crocealis. The sequence continues at coordinate 2,221,296 of OX438880.1, forward strand.
AGGCAACACCTCCATATCAACGCATGACCAAGATTGTTCCGTGCAAACTGTTAGTAACTCACGTGAAAACCTGGTACCTGGATGGGCGTTGAAGTCTCCCAGCACAAAAACACTTTCTACGCCACTACTCTCAATAATTGAGCCCACTGCACTCAAACACTCTGTGTATTCTATAATATTGTCAGCACAGTCAGTGGGCATATAAACGGAGAAAATAAGCAACGAACGATTTTCTTGCACTATTTTTATGCACGCAATGCGATCACTGTTACAATTTATGACCGAGACCGAAGGAAACACTGCCTTCCTCCACAATAACGCCACTCCTCCAAAAGGTCTTCCTTTAAGAATTCCAGTAGAAACATCAACGGCCGATTTACCAGTGTAAGCAAAGTCCCTGCTAACGTTACCAAGAAAAGGCACGTCATGGGGCAGAAGCCAGGTCTCCTGCAATGCTATGACGTCAGCAAGGCCACATAGCTTCCGTACGCACTCAGCTGATCGGATAATATTTTTGCAGTTAAACGATAAACACTTTAGATTCCTGTCAAGCATTATGTGTTTTGTAATTTTTTGTCAGCAATATGTGAAATACCTTTATCTTTTTCCGACTTAAAGTAAATAAACCGTCTAAACTTTATTCCTTCAGGCCACAGCTTGCTGTCCAAAAAGACATCCATTTTATTTTTCGACACGACTAATTTGAAAGCATTGTAGGGTCGTTCTGTCCTCATATGTATTTTTTCTAATTGTACAACTTCTTGTGTCATATTCAGGATGTATTTACAAATATCTTCTTCTGTAGTTTCTTTGTTTACGTTTGAGATAAAGAGTGGGCTCTTAGATTCCGCCGCTTTAAAGTTACCCGTGCTATTTAAATCCGCAGAGCCAGTCTTACCGTCTATCCGATTTTTATATCTCTTTCGTTGGACTTGTATCCAGTCATCATTAGGTTTACGATTAGGCCATACCCCTTGTTTCAAAGTTTCGGCCATTGTCGACTTAATAACAGCTGTGTCAGTTTGTAGTGTACTGTTTTCCAACACGGCCGCATTCAGATTTGTGTCCGAGTTGTCTTTGTCACACGGTGCATCTTGCGCACAAGGGCGAGCGAGAGAGCGATAAGTCGGCACATATTCGTTGCCACCGTGTTGAATTGGACCGTCTTGAGTTGCAGGCTCTGGCAGTAACGGCAATAAACCGAAAGGCCCGCTATCCATGGAATACCCGCCACCCCGGATTTTGTTGACGTTTGAATTAAACAACGGATTTGGAATATTAGCCTTTTGCATGGATATTTCTAGCTGCTCCTTTGTGACATAATCTTCTTTGATTTTCGTTATTTCGGCGCGTACAGTTAAGATGTCTTTTAACAATTTCGTGACATCTACATGGTCGAAGTTCACGGGTGGAAGCTTATGTAGGTCATAAGCAACAAACACCGGTAACTGGTCAGGGTCTGTTGTTTTAAAAAGCGAAATCATATCCTCCAAATCTTTCTGCTTCTTATCTTTGCGTCTTGAAATCAGTTTCTGACTTGTTTTGGTCGATACAAATAACAATTTCTTCGCTTCGTCGACCTCCTCAACAGAAAAGGCAGACACACAGATTCTAATTAAACTTTCGTTGTCCATTACGTCATGTCTGCTCCTCAAAAAAGCAAGAACTTCCGAGATCACAACATTGCAACTAGCACACTTTATCGTATTATTTACCGACATTGTCACACCGAACAGTGACCGCTCACGTCGCGAGCGCGCACCGGACTATAAGTCCAAAAAAAAAAAAAAATACAGGGTACTCCAGTTCAGACACAAAGGTTACTTTTGAACACTGTATTTTTAGATTTAAGTTAACTTCTCGACTGAAGGTTTAAATAAATAAATTTCAAATCAGTCTGTGGAATTTTAAAATAACTCATAAGTTTTTGCAATTTTAATTGGGAACAAGTGCACTTTTCTCAAAGTTCATAACTTAAGATATGTAAGAGTTTGCATGCAACAATAATGTTGTCTTTGCAATTGTTTGTTTCTTTCAAATCGTTGAGAAGGTAAATACGATGTTATCTATAAATATATTATATTTAACATTACATTGGAAATCTCGGTTCAGAACTAAGTTTCTTTCAAATCTTTTGATGCCATATATCAGACATAAGTTTTGTAAGCAGTTATAATATTCTCAAAATAAAAATCTCTGTACCTATAATTATTTATAAAAAGTTTTTTCAAGTTCGAAATAAAACTGTAAGTACCATTGGGTTTTGCAACCAAGAATACAGCAAAGTTGTTGAGAAATTATTCTGTACATACAGTATGGGCACACAGATTATGCTCCCTGAATTTTAAGTTTCTTTATCTCATAGGCAATTATATTTTTCTCTATGAAAGGCAATTGCTGTGGTTCTAGGAAATCGGAGGGTGGAATGGTGCTGAAAAGGATTTCATATTCCCCATGATTCATCATCCTTTGTAATCTCAAGCCATTTATAAATAAAATATTTAAAGCTGTAAAAAGGAAGGAGTTTGTATTTTCCTAGATATTGGAGCGTACTTCTTTACAAAGACCTTCTGTCATAATTTTCGCCCGTGTAGGGCAACTTCTGGTCTGATAGTCAATCCAATTTTTTCTTTTCTCAGAGCCAAAAAATAAACTTTTTTGTAAGAGGGTTGTCATCTCAAAGGAACAATTATTATTGTTCAGTACAAGGAAGCAAATTGCCTACCCGCAATGTGGTACCACTATGTGAAGAACCGGCATAAGCCCATGTACTATAAGGGTAAGCAACTGGCTTACAGCGTTAAGATTATGTTAGAAAAATTTTGCACTGAGTCGCAGTGTCTCGGTGGCTTAACGATACAGCGCCCGCCCCGCATGCTAGGAGATGCGGGTTCGAGTCCCCCCTGAGACATGATTTTTCAAGTTTATGTACTGATAACATGAAGGCGTTCTAGTCCCATCGTACTAGCCTGTGCCCTTAATGTAAGCATGTCTCATAGGCCTTCTCTCGTTATATTCGCCCCGTATAGGGAAAGAATCCCGCCTGATAGGCTTTTCCATTTCTGCTTTTCCTACACCCTCTTTTTCCCGAGCCAGCAGAAGCTCTTCTGTAAGATGATTGTCATCTAAAAGGAACAATTTTCATTGTTCAGTACAAAGAAGCAAATTGTCTACAAAAATGTGGTAGCTCTCATGCTCATATAATATGAAGGCATCTAGTTCCAGCATACTAGCTCTTGCCCTTAATGTAAGCATGTCTATCTTCGAGTGATAGCACTTGCCTAATAGAAAGCTCTCACATTTAGCATGTCTAGCCATTGTTTGTGATTATTCAGAAAATCTCGCACAAAATTAGAGCTTGTGGTTCTGTTCATCATACATGAAACTACCCAGACGTTTAAAGTTGTTATAGGGAAAAGTCATATTTGTTGAAATATGTTAGCCTCACCTATTGGTGTATGTGTCATCTTCTATGATAACACATTTAAGAGGGTGTGGTCAAAGATGTTTCCTCATATTGCTCTGAGAATCTTGAAGTTTCCTTTATTAGCTTCCATTTTTCGAATCTTCCTCTTGTTTCCTCATTTCTTTTCCTTTCTTGATCTTCTTTCTTGAATTTAATTTTTTTCAAACACTTGGATTTTAATGGTGAGATTTTTAAACAAGTGAGTAAAACGGTTACGAAAAGATAAACGTGCTCTCCGAAAAGAAATTATGAAAAGCAATCTTGTTTTTACCGTAACCTAACCGAAGGTTTATGCACTAGGAATAAATATTGAATCTGCAGAATGCATAGATATATCATTGCTTTCGTTGTAACGCTTTTAGCCCCAAGCGACAACCGGTTGTTGCGATAACAATTGATTTTTAATTGTGTCTGGGAATATCCGAACGTCAAAGGTACAACGAAATGAAAACAGAAAAAATGGTGGAAGGTGATATTATAGGTTATGAATTATGCTGTTATCTATTTTATTTTTTCTGAAGTTTCAACTCGAAACCATCGTAACTACAACATTGTTCTATATGTGAAAGTAAGAATAAATTGAATCATACCTGTGATTAATGTTGTAAATCCCTTCTATTTGCATAACAAGCCTTGAACTTGATTAGGCTTCTTCTAGTCATTTTCCCAAAAAAATTTCTTAAAGCCTTAATTCTAAAGCCTGATTATAAACTTTTATGGTATATTTCTTAAGAGTAATAGATATCTTACCCATCTTTTATAAAACGACGATGTGACCGCGCTCGCACAAAAACCGTAATGACATTTGATAGGTTGCCATAGAACACGTACTGTTTCTCTTTTTTTTTTTTAGCTTTGAAAAAATTGTGGCTCTGCGCTAGTGCTTCGCCGTTACTACATGTAAAGATCCATCTCGGACAAGTATTAAGTATAATTTAAATAAGTTACAATGATTTTGATTTGGTACCAAACGAAAAGTAACTCAAAATTTTCAAACCGACTTAAAGTAGGTGGCTGCAAACTTTTTATTTAAATCGGTTGCTTCGATATTATTTTTGGTCAATTTATTGAAAAAAAAAAACTAATAGCACAAAACCTACTCGCCTAAGATTAAATTGAAGGAGAACTGCTAGGTTTGTTTGTTTGAACGCGCTAATCTCAGAAAGTACTGGTCCAAATTGAAAAAATATTTTTGTGTTGGATAGTCCATTTATCGAGGAAGGCTTTAGGCTATATAAAATCAAGCTGCGACCAATAGGAGCGAAGCAGCAGTGAAAATTGTTGCAAAATAATCGCAATCATAATAATAGAAAAAGACGCGGACGAAGTCGCGGGCAACAGCTAGTATTAAAATAATAAATGTGGACAACATCACATAAGTACATTTGATCCCAATTTGAGTAAGTATTTAAAGCAGTTTTTAAAGTATTTAAAGTATTTTGGAAATCAGATACAACGAAGGTACCACAACCACTCAGACCTACTTTTTCTACATTGACCCATCCGGGAATCGAACCCGGGACGACGGAGCAGGTAACACCTTGAGAACCGGTGTGTTCGCCACTCCGTTACTTTGGTTGTCATTCCAATGTATACAGGTGAAATTTTAACCACCTTCCAAATTTTAATATATCAATCTACGAGACAAAAAACAAATGACGTTTTTTTCTTTTATTATACTATTAGCTCAGTACAAAAATGTTAAGATAAAGCACTTAGAAAATGTCCGACAAAAATCAAAAACTTTTGATAAGGCCGTCTAGCAACACTTTTTTTACGTGTTGAGCATCTCATTCATTCATTACGATACTATTCATAAGCTTTTGATTTTCCCTTTATACCGTAACAGGTCTAGGACCGTAAAAATTGAAAACTATATCGCGAAAAACATTTCCGGGTGACAACTTGATTTACATTTTTTACTTCATAAATAGGTTCTAAATACGATACTGAAGGCCTATTAAAATTTTGGAAAGTGGTTAAAATTTCACCTTGTATTGTACGCGTAAACTCATGAAAACAGTGTGTCCTCATTAGATGGTTTTTATGTTAGATCCGGATCTATTTTCGAGAGCAAATACTGTTAAACGTAATGTATCCTTACGTGAAAAGATGTTTATTACGAGATTCGCTCGTGAAGTTTTGTTGCTTGATGGCTTAATGCCAATATTCTTAACCTAACCATTTAAGGCTGGCGTCTTAAAGCGCAAACAGTAAAGCTATATCACTGTACTTGTAAGAAAACCTGTTTTAGCTGAAATGATGATGATGTTTTATACATCAACATCATTTCAGCTAAAAGACCGCCACTTATGGACAAAGGAATCCCTAGGACCCTAAGGATCTCCATAACGATCGATCCCGCGCCACCCACATCTACCCGCCTCCCGCGACCTTTATCAGATCGTAGGTCTACCTGGTGTTTGGCCTACCCACAGATGCGCGGTTGCCATTCAACAACCATTCCGCCTCAACCATATATTCTTATTACTATGTGTTCTGCCCACTGCTACTTCAGCTCCGCAATTCTTTGAGTGAAGTTTGTTTTAGTTCTCCTACGGGCTTGCTAGGACTATAGAGAAACACAGCCCCTTCTTGTTCAAGGCGTGTTGCTAGAGGCAACTAAAAAGTACGTTTGAACGAATACTGCAGAAGCAACAGCGTACATTCTCCACAATTGGCCAAACTGCAAACGTCCTGGCCAAGCGATGATTTTATGAAAACCTACCTATTGGAAATGCCTATTCTCAGCAGTACACTAACGTTAGCCAATGCTTTTTTTTTGTTAGCCTACTCCATCCCACTGCTGGGCAAAGACCTCCCCCAAACTTCTCCACTGATCCCTATCCAGTGCCAGAGACTCCCATTCGGTTTGAAATGCAGTCAAATCGTCACACCATCTTTTCTTTGGCCTTCCTCTTCGACGGTAGCCGTCCGAAGGTGTCCGCTGTGTGACGATTCAAGTCAACCTATCAGGATGCATTCTGCATATGTGACCGGCCCACTCCCACTTCAACCTGGCAGTCTTCTCGCCTATGTCTAGTACATTAGTTTTCGAGCGGATGATGGTATTTCTCACTCTATCGACTGTTTTCAGACTTGTCGACATTTGTATTCTGCCCGTACTATCCTACGGGGCGCAAACTTGGTCTTTGACCGAAGGTCAAAAGTCCAGGCTCAAGGTCTGCCAAAGGGCAATGGAGCGTAGTATATTAGGTCTAGTATATTAGCCAATGATAATGTTGCTATAAACCATATAATATAGATAGTTGGGCAAGGCTTATATCCAGCAGCAAACGCCGCCATTTGCTGGGATGATGTTTAGATTAGGTTTAAATTCGGAATATTAGACGGATGTTTATGTTATATGACTAATGTTTACTCGTATGTGTTTAACGCCCCGTTAGTCTAGTGCTCGAGCCTCGAGTATATAATCACCAGCCCGCATTTGCTTTGTACCCATCATTGCTGTGTAAATTAAATTTAATGACACCTTAAATTTTACTATAGGCCGTTGCTTTACTATGATTTTTGCCAGTTGGTTTGTTGTTCATTGTTTTGCCAATGACACCCACTTTGCCAGTCTCCAATAACACATTATCGTTTTCCTTAATTGCATGCATTAAGCATCTAAACTCTTAACTATCTGAAGCTGTGTTACTACTACAGAAGCGTAGCTGGACGGAGTGGATTCGATCGGACCAATAATTGACCAATCATAGAGCTAGAGATAAATTTGTTATTTGTGAATTTCGAGCGTTACGATTGGCCAATTCATAGTCTGCTTCTCTCCAATTTTTTCAGCTATGTTTCTGCCTTACTAGCACTGGGCGTTGTGCTTGTAATATCTATGGTTATTTCTGTTCGCTCAATACTTTTCGAGTACGAGGTTTTAAAAATGCGTTAGACAGAAGTTAATGCGACAAAAAGGGATGCTATTTGTTGCTATTTAAATATGGACGATATCACAAACATTATTCTAATCCCAATTAGAGTGACTATTCGTTTTTTGGAAATCAGAAACAACGAAGGTACCACAAACACCCAGACCCAAGAAAATGAAGAAAAACCACATTTTTTCTACATTGACCCGTCCGGGAATCCACCACGCTACCAATCCAGGCGACACCTTGAAAACTCCACCACGGGGGTCATCACATAATATAATATTTGTATACGTGCGGTTGTCTTACTGATCTCCTTAAGCTTAAGTCTAACTCTCGCAATTTCGGCCTCGCTCGTAAACAGAATCATAAAATACGTCATCTACTTTTCCGGTCAGTTGGTTCATATTTATTTCGTACTTTGTTAGCAAGTTTACGTGCCACTGACTTGAAGTTTCACGTACAAAACTTGTTTGATATTGCAATTTTGTCGACTCGTAAATGTTGCCATTAACTTTGTTGCGTTGATGTGTTTGTTGATGAGATGATTTTTGTCCTTGTTATTTTGGACTGTGGCGACATTTATTATGTAGTAAAAAGATCGTAAATATTTTTATTAGGTGTGTAATTGAATAATTATCACCTTGGATGATTTGTGTTTTTCTTGCAGTATAGTGACCGTAGATGATACAAATTAAAGTACTGCTTATGGCCACTAAACATATTTCTTAAAAAAATTGACAGAGCATGATGCAGCAACAGTCTTTGTCAGTCTACTGCTGGTCATACGCGTCACAAAAAAGGTTTATGTCATAATTGCCACGGCCGGCAGGTCATTGGTGTTAACAGTTGGCAGTGAAGAAAAGACGATTCTGTCCGTCTTCTCCTGACAGCACTCTTAATTTGCCTCCTAATGACGCCCATGGAAAGAGAAGTGTTAATTGATTCTGATTACTTGTTTGGTTGGTAAAATTGGTACTTTGCTTCTAGTTTATTCTCTATGATTTTTTATACGCGTCGAATCGATTGATATTCCTTATTTTTTAGTTGAATAACAAGAAGCGTAATTTGAATCAATGAACATTAAAAATGTTTTCAATTTAAAGAAATTAATACGTATGATCAATTTAAATTATTTTTGTATTGGTTTGTAGTTAAAATTGTATGAAATGTATTTAGGTATTCTTTTCTTTTCCACTAAAAAAGTAAATTTCGTGTAACTTTTTGGCGTAGTACATTGTTAAATTTGTAATTTTTCAAAACTTCCTAATTTTTGACTTTGGGTATAGAGTCTGAAAGACATGGAATCAGACATCGAGTGGCTTTCACATCGCATTTTAAGGTACAAACACACTTTTTCTAAATATTCTTGAACCATGTAGTTCAATTAAATGATATTACCCGTTTCACTATGAGTGTCTTAATACCTTATGAATATGTAAAGAAGAAATCATTAAAATCAGTTTAATAATAGGGGTTAAAGTATGAAATTGCCGATTATTTTCCCACTTTTTATTTTGTTTATAGCTCTTAAGTATAGTCATATTATTGCGTAATTCTTTTTTTATTGTATCAAAAACTAAATAAAGTAACTTTTGACTAAAAAAAAATGCAATACTAGTGCCTATTACTTCAAAAGAAGTCGTTGAAAAGACCCTTACAATGTATCAGCTGACCTTCTTGCTTCAATTAAGTATATTTGTATATACTTTGATTTTCAGAAATTTAAATACTATAATGCGCAGCTTTATAACCATCTAACTTTCACCTTTAATTGCATCGAAAACGGTCAAGTGTTTTTAAAAAAACAAAAAAATTGTTAGTATGGGAAAATGACTTTTCTCGATTTCGTCCATACAAAACGGCAATTTCATACTTTAACCCCTAATATCAGCAAAAAGAGGCACATTTATACGTTTATTTAACACAAATTAAGTTGAACAATCCAGCGGCGTTAGAAGTTAAAGGTTATATTCAACTTGCCAAAGTGGCGAAGACTTTGGGAAAAAACTTCCATTAAAAAGGTAATCTACCGCAAACGCTATCAGCCTATCATCTAAAGCACCTCAGGGAAATCTGGTTGAAACATCACACGGTCCGACATTTTGAATGAAATTCAACTGCCAACGCAGCCCTGGGTCATTGTTTCCATTGTTTAGTAAACCGGAACGAAGAAAAGTTATTATTTATTTCACGAATGTTTAAAATAAAAACCCATGTTATCATCACACGAGAAGTCAAAGGCCTTCGTCATTGATTTCAAGCTAACATAGTAACAGTAACAGGCATCACCACGCTTGCCAAATGTGGGCCACAAACCCGAGCAATGTTCGAAAACGCGCAACTTTTGAGACCCAACCTGGGGATTGAACCCAGATCCCGAGATTTAGGCCCGATGTTTAAACCACTGCCAACGGAGCGTTGATGACGAGGATTGATATTTGCCATTTATTGCTCAAGGAAAAAAGTTTAAACTCAAAATTTAATGCCAGAAGCAATCTTTACTAGTTAACTATAAAGGCAAGCAACAATTAAACAAATATAGGTGAATGATTTTTGTAGAGATGCGAATGATTTAGCCTTTAGGATGTTACAAATAAAATAAAACTTTTAAGGGTATTATGGGTTAACCGGGTGCGTTGATTCTATTGCGTTTACGATATAGTCACTCAGGATATTGAACCTTACTTGCTGACCTTAGTACGATCCTTCTAAAGTAAATAAAAAAACGCTACCTATAAAATAGTTTCAATCTTTATCTGAATTATTGTATTCTCATCGGAATCACGGCATCACCCATGAAAATTACTTTTTAATGGGCAATGCCAATGTTTTTAGTAATTTGGTAGGTAGGTACACAACATTTATTTTTAATCGTTATTAGTTTTTTACGGTTATCAGAAGTAGCTTATAAATCACAAATATCTACACGTATAACAATTACATCATAGTTTTTAGTAACGGGTTTGGATACGATTTAAAATCTCGCACCGTGACATAATGGAAACGTCTTCTACGGATAATAAGGGAATCCGCGGAATCCAAGTTGGTGGTTCATGTATAATGTGTGTTCAAAATTTTGAGGTAAAATTAAATTAAGACAATTCTAGTAAAAGTTTCAATTAGGTTTTTTTACCCTGCGGGGCTTTTAACAAACCTCTTTTTATGTTTTGCTAAAAACAGACTTTGTTTTTTAAGAAAAATAAAATATTAATGATAAAATCCTTAAAATCTTAACCGATTTAGATTAAAATTGGGCTTAGAGTGTATGACACTTAAAACTATTAATATAGGGTTTTGTTTTTCTTAAAATAGTTTTTTTTCGTCAGAGGCATTGTAATGGTGTTTTAAGTGAGCATGAAAAATTAAGAGTTTCTTAATTTGGTAAAATAACAATTGCAAAGAAGTCAAATGATTTCTAAGTAGAGCAATATAATAGAAATGCGATGTAATCGGGAGTGACATATAGCACAAACATATTATTATAATTGAATTTAAGTTCAAATGAGATATTACCTCTTAACTTAATTAAAACAAATTGAATAAGCCATAACACTAATACAAAATTTTACAACACAATTAAATTCACGCCATCCAAACGTAACAGATTCCAGCCTTTACAACCCTTTTAAATTGGGCTTATTAACCCTTGCCTAATCGTCAAACTCGTAGCTAAAGGGTCGATTGGACCAACAAAAGGACGGTTCATAACGCAGGTCCTATAGACCTAATTTGGCGAGAGAGGTTGATGTAATATATCATGACCCATGTCTCCAAAGGTCTGACGTACGTTGAATGGACCAACTGTCACTTAGCAAATTTACGAAGTGTCACAATCGGACTCGAGTGTTCTAAGTGTAAAAATTACAATTTCTACAATAATTTTTTTTCGATTGTTTTAGGTAGGACTGACCCAAAACCTTCTGCTTAACCGGTGACTGATCCAACCAAGAGCTACCAAGACATCTTTTGTGTCAACAAATTTGTTAAAGGCTTTTCACGCTTTACAGATTGTACTTCGGAAAGTGTGCTCTTGAGCTGCATGAGCTCATTCCGCCTTCCCATTTCTATCTTGGGAATCTAGGGGCACTGCAGGATATCATACCTTCTCGGTTCATATACTGCGATTGCGTACCAAGCGCTTTTCATCTTCTTTTGTGATGCGCACCGCCAAGGAGTGGAATGCCCCGCCTGCGTCTGTTTTCCCGAAAGATTATAGAAAAATTTAAAGCAAGAGTGAGTGCTTTTGGGTAAGCTCGCTCCATCTTAGGCTTCTTCTTAACCGTATAGTTAAGTATGTAGTCAAGAGCAAGCCCGTAATTTATTGAAAAAAAGTTTTTTGAGAATTGATGTTGTTTAGAAGTTATAAAATTAAATCAATTGGGAGCAGCACTTAGCTCTAGTAGTCCCCTTAATTGCCTCTCACAATACCTAATAGGAAAAGAGGTGATGTCAATTTTTTAATGTACCTATACCACACGACACCTACTTATCTTCACTTCTTGGAAATTTCCTACAAACAATACAGTCACGATTAGTTTGTGTTCCTATGAAATATTCATGAGGGCTCACGTCTCTCGCTCGCTCACAACCCGTAATAAACTTGCTAGAAAGAGACCAATTTCTAAAATGAATGTTGACTTATCCAGAATGTGGGCTCACCCGGACCGCTGTCAAGTCCACATCTATCCATGCAGAAGGCCAAAGTAATAAGATATATTTGTTATCCGCGCTCTTTTCGATAGTGTCCATGGGACACACAGCTCTGAAAAACAAAAAACATGAATAGTGCAAAAAACCAAACAATTTAACCGATATCACCCTACATTAGTCCACAGCTCGACAAATAGATTTCCAACAGAAAAACTTTGCCACAATTTGTGGAGGATTTGGAAACACGTTGTGGAGGTAGGTTAGCAATAATACATTGTTTGGTAGTACTTCTTTGGTCACCTCTCACGAAGTAGAAGCCAAAAGAACGAGAAGCTATTATAAATAATAATATTTTAAGACATGCCACACTGGGCCACACAGAGTCATCTAGTCCCAAATTAACCTACTACTGAGTAGCTTAGTGTATGGAGTACTAGACAACCGATAAACTTACTATTGCTTGGCTATTGTTTTCAGACAAAAAAGATGCATGCCATAGTTTGTACTTCATATTATAAAACTACAAATGTTCTTCATGAATTGTCAAATTCATAAGTTTCCTATAAGTTGACATGCGATTGCTAAAACCTGCCATGCAAGACAGCATTCGGTCATATCTATGAGATGGCATACATACAACTAAGTATTATAGGCTTAAAAAGTTTCTGTTCACGTACCTGTAACTTTTTGCTGTTTTTCTAGAGAAACCATCTAATTATTTTCTAAACCTCGCGACTGTGTGTTCGTTTACAGTATGGAGTGCAAACGATAAATTTCATAAAATTCATGCGTTCAATTTCAGAGAGGACGAAAATATGAGACAATAAGATGTGCGGGACAAAGTATCAGATGCGGGTCAGGCCGTCCATTAGAATGGTTTGCATAACTGACCAATATTAAAAGGGATCAATAGGTTTCGTTTTGTGTGTACAGAGAAGAATAAATGAACCTTACTTGAGGGGTGAGTCATTTTGAAACTATTTTTCAAGCAAATTACTGCGAGCGTAAATAAAAAATCCAATTCCGTGAATAAAAATGCCGACTGCCTGAGGAGGGACCCGAATTCAGAACCTTCCGTTTACCGGTTGACTTCTCTAATCATTTAGCTTCCCAGACATATGGTGTTTTACATTTATATGCTTAAATAACAGTTTGAAAAATCATTAAAGCAGCTTCATTTTTATTATCTATCTGATTTTTGTCACACAATACTTCCAGACATGACATGTAAGCGAATATAGTTCGCCCAATGATGGAGTAAAGCCACTTCTAGCGTCTTCTGTAGAACTCCTTTCTCTTAATACTCGTAGAACGAGAAGCGTGGTGATTTTATGATGGCACCACACGACACGGCGTACGCAAATACAGTATTCAAAACTTCAGACGACAATTTGGTCCGAAATGGAATTCTTCTTCTATTTTATTTGATTTGAAAGCATAACAGTATTATGTATGGACGTCCCTATAACTTAATAATCCCTTCACATTGGAAGTTCACCCTTTCGGAACGTGATGACGAAACTTCACTATTACTTCATTTTGTCGTAATATTCCGCTGAATCTTATTCGCTTGGGAATATTGTTGAAAATGTGCGAGTGCTAAAATTACTTTTTTTTTTTTATAAGACATGCCTCACTGGGCCACACAGAGCCATCTAGTCCTAAATTAAGCTACTAGTAAGTACCCTGTCGTATGGGGTACTAGACAACCGATAAACTTACTTATATACTTTTTTTTTATAAATACATACTTATAATACAAAGAAAACACCCAGACCAGTACAAACAGACATGTTCATGCACACAAATATTTGTACTGTGCGGGGATCGAACCCGCGACCCATGGCTCAGAAGCAGCGTTTACTACCGCTGATCCAAATGGTCGTCAACTTTTACTGTCAATATTTGTTAAAATTTGTGATTACCGTGATTTGTTTGCTTAGAAATGGTACACACAACAGCATGTCAACCTACCACAAAACGTCAAATTTTCTCAATTGATATTGATCTCTACGTGTTGGACTTAAAGTTGTAAATCAATTCCATCACCTTTAACTTTTTGGGTAGGTTGACCTGCCGTTGTCTGGTTAGGTAGATTATAAGTTATAACTTAAAAAAAATGTTTACGACTAGTATTTAGGTTAAAACTTAGCCGATATTATGGTAAAGATAAAATCAACTTAGATCAATATGCTCCTAGGTGTCTTGCCATTTTTTAACTCTATTCCAGGGTAATTGAGTTAGGTATGGAAATTGTTGTATTACTGGCTAATCAGAAATATTTTTAAATCTTTTTACAAACTGTATTCTATTCGTTCCTTTGTCACTTCATAATAAAAAGTCAAAATACAACATTCGTTATCAACACGAAAATTTATTCATGTGACGAAACTCTACTTTTAATCTAAATATATAAAAATGAAAACTGATTTAATGACTGACTGACTGACATATCAACGCACAGCCCAAACTACTGAGATTTAAAATCTGAAAATTTTCACCGTGCTTCCTTTTATAGTGTAGGTGAGCACTAAGAAAGGAATTTTGGAAATTCCACCTCTAAGGGGGTAAAAAGGGCCCCATAAGTTTGTATGAAACTCCCTCAGTTTTGAAGCTAAGTCAATGAAAATTGGTATCCAGCTACCTGATTAGAAATTAAGAATGACGTCTTTCAGGATTTATGAAAATTTAATCTTCAAGGGGATAAAAAATGGGGGCAAAGTTTGTTCGGTTCAGCGTCATATCCATACTCTTTACATATTTGTACTCTCTGACTTTACTTAGTTTGTTATGACATTCAATGTGTCAATCAGAAAATAAATAGGTAATTTCTTGCAAACAGAATGGTATTATTTTAGAATTTAATAATTGGTGCCGAAATGGATGAATTAACCGAATTAAAACGTGTAGAACTTTAACAAAATTCGGCAGCCAGATACAAAACCTATGAGAAATTTGTGATTATGAATTAAAATTAGTGAGTGATCAGCTGTTGAAGTGACAAATGAACAAATTTACCAAGAATAATTTGGTAGAGATACGACTACAAATAATTTTACTGATGACCTACAGTTGAAAACTGAGATTGAAGAAAAAAATAACCTTCAGGGTATTACAACACAGCTTAAACTATAACTGCAGAGTTTGAATTCGATAGCACGAAACAATTCCATGTATGCAGAAGGTACTGAGGAGCAAAGGTCGGTCACAAACAAATCTTAGGACATCTAAATTGAACTCAGTACCATTAGACAAGGACGAAACATTCAAAAACATCATTAAACGGTTGGATACGTACTTAAAACTGAACAGATGTGATGATATCGATACAAGGAAATACACGTCAATCATACATCTTTGAGCCCAGAATTACATCAGAAAACGTATTATATTTATTATATTTTTGTGCTCCACGGGATCCTTGTGAGTTAGAATTTGAAGAGTTGGATAAAATTCAGTTAGTAAATTATCAACAACTCAAAATTGGACAGATTACTAGAAGATTTAACAATGGTGTTTGACGGAACTCTTGTTTGAATATCAAACTACAAAGCTCAATTAGTGATTCAAGAAAATGTGCCCTGAAGGACAAAGTTGACGAAGAAATAAGGAGGCTATGTAACGAAAAGACAAAACTTGAAAATTCCTATTGGATGTCTTATCTATATGTACATTGGTACATATTCAGAAAATAAATATCGGTACTTACTATAAGAATGGTATTATTTAGAACTTAATAATTTTTAGGGTTCCGTACCCAAAGAGTAAAAACGGGACCCTATTACTAAGACTTCGCTGTCTGTCCGTCTGCCTGTCACCAGGCTGTATCTCAAGAGCCGCGATAGCTAGACAAAATTATGTATTTTTGCTACCGCAATAACAACAAATACTAAAAACAAAATAAAACAAATATTGAAGGGAAAAAAATTTTTTTTTGTCATTTTTTGTTTGATATTAATAATGGCAACAGGTAGGCACTTGAAATATTCACAAAACACTCAGTTATATTTCTAACTTTAAAAATCAATAATTAAATTAATATTTAAGGGAGGTTCCCACACAAAAAAAACAATTTTTTACATTAACTAAATTAATGTAGGTACCTACTGTTGTTTTCGTAGTCAATGGTACAGAACCCTTCGTGCGCAAGTCCGACTTGCACTTGGCCGATTTTGTTTATACGGTAGAGACAAATGTTGGGAAATCGAAAAAAGTGTATAGAATTACACTGTTGTACCTTATGACATTCTCAACTATATTAAGCAGTACAAAAATAATTCCAAAACTGGGCATAGACCCGTATCTCAGGCAGGAAAAGGTAACAGGTGTGTTGCAACAAACCTAAGCAGCTGACTGGTGGATTAAATCAATATAGACTGGTAGACCATTTGACAAGCTTCCATTTAGACGATAATTTGATAAACTTCCATTTAGTAACGATTTATTTTTTCTAGGACGCACCGCTTTTGGGGGCCTGGCAACTGCCTCTCTACGCATCCAAATTATCTTTTTATTTAATATCCTCCATATTTAAAAGAATACACTTTTAAAACATGAAAATAAAACGTTGAAAAAAAAATCACCTCACTTCATAATTCCGTCTTGTTTAATTTGTCCGGAATAGCTACCACCACGCACCCACTAATGACCAAGCAGCAGTAATTAATTATGTTTTGCTGACATCATTTAAAGCTGAAGGAATAAAAAAAATTATAGACACAGTGGTCAGTACAGTCGAATCAGTTCTCTATCCTGTCAAGTTTCTGAACACTTTTTATCCTACTGACCATCCTCTACCATTCATGCCTCGAACCAACATGAAAGTTTTGTGAAACTACGTCAGCTTTTTGGTATAAATTTTGTTATGTTGCTTATAAGGATTTTTTTATAATTAAATATTTGAGGGGGTGAAAAACGGTTGAAAATTTTGTGGTTAATTATTTGTGTTTAACATCATATTGAGGTACTTGAAACTTCGTTTATCGATCATGAAGGGAGAATGACATAGGACTGGCTTTTTCAGAGCTCTACACCGATGCTGGTACTACACCGGTCTTCTATCCAAACGTAGTATGCAAGCAAATTGTCTTTGTAAAATCGCCTTTTTAACGCTTATGGATCGAGAAAAATGGTAACCTACTTGGTTGGAAATTAAGAATGTGGTTTTTTACACAGGGCCACTTCTTTCAGGGCTCTACGCCATATTCGACTTGATCATATTCGAAAACAGTTTGCAAGCTGCTTTGAATGGTTTGTTGTACTACAGCGTTGACAGTTTTGAAAGTTTCAAATGATATTGTACTTCAGATTTCATGTAAATGCAAACAGATGTGGTGCGAGCTCGCTTGGACCACGGTTCGCTAGGAGAACTAACACCGGATCCCTAAATAGTTTAAATCGGACCCTTTCATCCAACTATTGTATCAACGGGCCCCGGTAAGTCGGCAACGACGTATCGGCTCCCACTAAGTGCCCACCACCACCTCGCCCGAGATGGGCACCCTCGGCACCGTAGGCAAAGGAAGTTGAGGAAAAGAGTGGAGGAGAGAGTCGTGACGAAAACTTTGTAACAGATCAAAACCCACGCGTGCGAAGCCGCGGGCATCAGCTAGTTGAGATATACGTTATAAATATGCATATTCTAGTTTAAAAGTGAATAGGCGAATTTTTCGTTATACGTGCTCATATATTTTATTAATATTAGTGACATTTCATCATTTCACGACTTATATAATAATTTTACTTTGACGTTAAACAGCTGTAAAAATGACGAATTCTCTTTCTGCTATAAAACCGCTGATAAATAGAGACGGCTACTCAGTTCGGAAGTTCAAAATGCGAATGTACCTTATTCTTAAAGAGTTGTGGGAGACCATTGTCGGATACCCTGAAGGTGATGATATTTCTATTGAGAAGAAGGTACGAAACGATCAAAAGGCGTTATCAAAGATATGTTTAACAGTAGATGGTATGGCGATCACCCATGTGAGATCCTGTCAAACAGCCAAGGCGGCTTGGGACGCTCTTTCATCAGCTTACGAAGATAAGGGTTTAGGTCGACGTATAAGCTTGGAAAGAAAACTGTACAGGTACTGTCTTGATGATTTTGATTCCAACATAGAGACTTACATAAATGCTGTAATGTCAACAGTACAAGATTTAGTTGATATAGGCAAAATTATAGAAGATGCCTCTATTGCGGCGATTCTCTTAGGAGGTTTAAGTCCGCAATATTCACCGTTAGTTATGGCTTTGGAGAATTCTAATGTAAATATTACTGTAGATCTCATTAAGTCCAAGCTATTAAATGAACCAGATTTTAATGCTGCTCTTCGTACTAAAATAACACGAAATAAATCTTCTTTGTCCAAATCTAAGAAACCTATTGTGTGTTATGACTGTTTGGAGCCAGGACACAAGAGACCAGAATGTCCCTATAAGAAACGAAAGAAACTCAATAAAACCGAGAGTCACAAAAATTTATTATGTGCCTTGAACGTTAATGGCGAATTGAGGAGTGACATATGGTACATTGACTCTGGTGCTTCAGCGCATATGACTTCAAGATTGGATTGGATGGAGAACGTGAGAGGTTGTTCTACCGGGAATGTAACCATTGCAAATGGAGAGGTACTATCCAGCAAAGGCGTTGGGGATATTTCAATTTCCAGTTCTGGTATTGACACTGATGTGAAGAAGATAACTGATGTGGTTCACGTACCTAACTTGAACTCTTATCTTATATCAGTTAAGAAGGCAGTAGATAAAGGTTTTAGTGTAGTTTTTGATAAAACTGGTTGTAATTTTTATGATTCACGTGATTTTCTATGTACAGGTGATATTAGGGGTTAAAGTATGAAATTGCTGTTTTGTATGGACGAAATCGAGAAAAGTCATTTTTCCATTCAAACAATTTTTTTGTTTTTTTAAAAACGCCTGAAACGTTTTCGATGCAATTAAAGGTGAAAGTTAGATGGTTATAAAGCTACGCACTATAGTATTTCAATTTCTGAAAATCAAAGTATATAATACAAATATACTTAATTGAAGCAAGAAGGTCAGCTGACACATTGTAAGGGGTCTTTTCAACGACTTCCTTTGAAGTAATAGGCACTAGTTTTGCATTTTTTTTTAGTCAAAAGTTATTTATTTAATTTTTGATACAATACAAAAAGAATTAGACAATAGTACGACTATACTTAAGAGCTATAAACAAAATAAAAAGTGGGAAAATAATCGGCAATTTCATACTTTAACCCCTATTATTATTTTACATGGTTCTGTATGTGGTGGACTGTATTCTTTAGATTGTACAGTCAACTTATCTCGTCAATTGTCCGCTTTTGAGACACACTCCAATATTTCCAAGTTCAAACTCTGGCATAGACGCCTGGGTCATCTATGTCGTATTGGAATGGATATGTTAAAGAAAGGCAACGCTGTAGGAGTTGATTACTCAGAAGTAGATAAAGAACCGTGCATCCCATGCATTGAAGGTAAGCAGAATCGAAAACCATTTAAAAAGATTTCCTATAAAAAGTCAACTTCAGTTTTAGAACTTGTTCACTCAGATGTTTGTGGACCTATGCCTGAAGTTTCATTTCAAGGCAATCGGTATATTTTATTTTTTATAGATGATTTTTCTCGTATGACTTTTGCTTTCTTTATTTCTTCAAAAGCTGAAGTGAAGAACAAGTTTCGCATTTTCCAATCCTCGGTGGAACGGGAAACAGGAGCAAAGATTAAGGTTTTAAAGAGTGACAACGGCAAGGAATATGTTAACAATGAATTTTCTAACTATTTACAGAGTGAAGGAATTCAACATCAAACAACAGTTCCCTACAGTCCTCAGCAAAACGGTGTCGCAGAGAGGACTAATCGTTCTATTATGGAAAAGGCCAGATCATTGCTCTCGGAGAGCTTACTTTCTCCAGCTTATTGGCAAGATGCTTCAGAGATGGCTGTTTATCTAAAAAATAGATCTCCTCATCGTGCTCTTGAAGGCAAGACGGCATGCGAGAAGTGGTATGGTATCAAACCAAATCTATCTCATCTACGTGTTTTCGGGTGCAGAGCTTTAATTCATGTTCCCGAGTTTAATCTGAATAAACTAGACATGAAAGCATCTGAATACATTTTCGTCGGTTATTCTGAAGATCCGAGAAGTTATTACTTTAGGGACGTTCAGTATCCAAGAAGACTTGTGAAAAGTAGAGATGTAACCTTTTTTGAAAATAATTTACAAGATTTGAAAGGTACAAATGATAAAACTGGTGTTAATTTACCTGAAAATGGACTTGCACCAATTATATTGAATTCACAAGGAAACGCATCAAGTAGTACAACGGAATTCAGACCTGGGACAAGTGCAGTTACCATAAATGAGCTGATTCAACCCGAAATTGCCCCTGTATCAGAAGAACATGATTCTATTGTGGAAGTTTCAGAGCCAAGGTATAATTTGAGACCTAGAAAACATAACACTGCTGTCAGTTGCGCATGCATGCAAACTTCATTTCCTCAGCTTATAAATGAACCAACGTGCTATTCGTAGGCAATGATTGCAGAAGATAGCGAAAAATGGTATCAGGCTATGATAGATGAATATCAGTCATTGATTGACAAGAAGACATGGGTTCTCGTTGATAGACCAGATAAGAAGGTAATACCTTGCAAATGGGTACATAAATTGAAGAAAAATGCTCATGGTGACGTAATTAAACATAAAGCACGGCTTGTCGCAAAAGGCTATGATCAAGTTTATGGTGTCGATTATTCGGAAACTTTTTCTCCAGTCGTTCGAAATACTTCTTTGCGAATTCTGTTCGCATTAGCTGCCGAAATGGGACTGAAAATACATCATTTAGATGTGGACACGGTGTTTTTAAACGGAGATTTGGAGGAAGAGGTGTATATGTGTCAGCCAGAAGGTTTTTCTAAACCTGGTCAAGAAGATAAAGTATGTTTATTAAAACGTTCGCTTTATGGCCTTAAACAGGCTTCCAGAGCTTGGTATATAAAATTAACCGAAATTTTATCTTTGATAGGTTTTAGTCAAACTCCATCTGAAGCGTGTATTTATACCAAGAAGATTGGTAATGATTTAATCATACTCGCATTCCATGTGGATGACATTGTCATTTTTTACAAAGAAAATGAAACTCTTGACAACGTCATTACTGACTTGAAACGTTTTTTCAGTTTGAAAATATTAGGCCCGTTAAATTATTATTTAGGATTAAATGTCGAGTACAAACCAAACGAGATTAAAATATCTCACCATACATATATTAAAGAACTTTTGAAGAAGATCGGAATGGAAGACTGCAAAACAATGCCTACGCCATTGGAAAGTAAGAAGCTTCTTCCAAACGAATACGGTAACGGCGATGACTCTTCTTTGTACCCTCATCAGAATCTTATTGGGTCATTAATGTTTTTATCCGTTAATACGAGGCCGGATATAGCATTTGCAATATCATATTTAAGCCAATTTAACAAGAATTATAACAAAAACCATTGGATTGCAGCAAAGCGTGTATTGCAATATTTGAAAGGTACTATTGATTTGGGTATTACTTACAGAAAAGGTGGTGGATGTCTTGTTGAATATGCGGATGCTGATTGGGCTAACTGTCCAATAGATCGTCGATCCTATACTGGATTTTTCTTCAGTTTGGCTGGAGGAGCAGTGTCGTGGGAAAGTAAGAAGCAAAATTGTGTTGCCCTCTCTTCAAGTAAAGCAGAATATATGTGTCTAGCAACTGCGTCTAAGGATGCGGTTTTTCTAAAGCGGTTATTATTTGAATTGACCGGTGAGTCGACTGTTGTTAAATTACTAAACGATTCCCAATCTGCTCAAAAGTTGATTTTGAATCCGGTCCACCACAATAGAACCAAACACATTGACACAAGATTTCATTTTATTAGAAATCTATTAACTGATAAAGTTATCAGTTTGATGTATACTCCTAGCTCAGAGATGTCGGCAGATGTATTGACCAAGCCGTTAGCTTGTATCAAGCATCAGAAATGTATTAGGGGAATAGGTTTATGTTTGTAAAATTATTTCGATTAAGTGGGTGTATGTAGTATTACTGGCTAATCAGAAATATTTTTAAATCTTTTTACAAACTGTATTCTATTCGTTCCTTTGTCACTTCATAATAAAAAGTCAAAATACAACAGAAATGATATTTCAAATCAGAATTTAGATTTCGCCATAGTATTTTTGTGCATGTAGTAGTATTTTTGTACATATGCTGGTTACGGTTTGTAGTGCCATTTTAATAGTATTTTATAATGACGGAATACTAATGTAAATTCTTGCAAGGTTTTCTAATGCAAATTTTGTTGAAGTTAAATTTGAATGGTAACCCTTTCAAATTCAACTTCAACAAAATTTGCGTTAGGTTAATATATTTTTTTCTAAATTTAAATATAGGTATATTCAAAGAATCTAAAAGTTAAAAATATTACATACTATAATAAATTAAATAGAAAACCTATCGTTATTCTAATTGTTTATGTTGCCGACACAAAATACGTTACTTGTGTATATTAGGTTGAAAATAATATTTTTGGTTCTATCAGTAAATAAACTTAAAAAATTATGTCTCAGGCATGACTCGAACCCGCATCTCCTCGCATGCCGGGCGGGCGCTACACCATTAAGTCACCGAGACACTGCGACACAGCGCGGAATTTTATCAAGAATATTCTTATCGCTGTAAGGCAGCGTTGCTTCATCAAATGTTAGGAGTTTGCATCCCTTAACACCCGAAAGAAACATCTTTGCAGATGTTTGACAGTCAGTTAAGATGAAACAGCTATTTATATACTTTATTTGATATTTTAGCAACTTAATTGCAATTATAATATGAGTATATAAACTTGAAAAATTATGTCTCAGGCATGACTCGAACCCGCATCTCCTCGCATGCCGGGCGGGCGCTACACCATTAAGTCACCGAGACACTGCGACACAGCGCGGAATTTTTTCAAGCATATTCTTATCGCTGTAAGCCAGCGTTGCTTCATCAAATGTTAGGAGTTTGCACCCTTAACACCCGTAAGAAACATCTTTGCAGATGTTTGACAGTCAGTTAAGATGAAACAGCTATTTATATACTTTATTTGATATTTTAGCAACTTAATTGCAATTATAATATCAGTATATAAACTTGAAAATATATCAGTATAAAAACCCCGCCCGGCATGCGAGGAGATGCGGGTTCGAGTCCCGCCTGAGACATTATTTTTCAAGTTTATATAATGATATTATAATTGCAATTAAGTTGCTAAAATATCAAATAAAGTATATTTTTGGGTCTAGTTTTACTTGAAATATATTTTAATTTTATTACTTTACAATTTCAAAAGAAATTTACCATCGTAGTATGAACTGTCTACTTAATGGCATACTGAAAATTGAACACCGCTCGTCGCTAGTGATGTCCCGACCACATAATACCCACTATGTTAGTGCTGCGACGTGGAGCGTAATTTATGTCCTAGATATATGACATCCGAAATGGCGGCCATTTTGTGATAGAAAGCCTTGTGCGGCATGTTCAGTGCATCGGGCGCTGTGATGGCCGGATTCTGTGTTGAGGAACGTTAAGCAAAAATGTGTTTCTGAAAATCCCATCTTCTTATTTAATTAAGATATTTATAAAGATCTAAACACACAGTCCGATATAAAAATGAGACGCCAGTAACTGTCCTCGATTAAATGATTGATGTTGATTTAATGTCTCTGTCAACATTATAACCCAGCTTTATTATGTCGACATGCAATAGTTTGGATATATTTGCTGTGACATATTCATTATAAAAATACATTTTAGGCAAAATTAATTGTTGTATTAAAATTGCAACCTCGTGTCAAATGGATTCACGTTTAGTTGGGGGCAATACTGTGTTAATACTTTTAATGATATTTAAGCAACTTAGTTGCAATTATAAAATTAGTATTTAAACTTGAAATATTATCGCATCTCCATGCAAAACCGCATCTCTATGCATTCAAGTTCTACTATACTAATAATACTGAGTAACTTTGACATACTTATTTTAGGCATAGTCGTAATAAGAATACCTGTTAATAAGTTCTAATACCAGTTTTTTTTTCTGCAAAAAACTCCTGGAGGCGCTTTGACACGTTCCAATATTATTTTTTTATATTTTCCTGTGTGGTAAAATGGAATTTGTCATTTATTAACCGTCCGAGGTACTATTGTTTAATATTATACTTACCCTTTGGGTACGGACCCACAAAAATGGGATCACTCGTTGACTTTATGATTTAACACAGATTTTATCAAAATCGTTAAAATCATTGTTATTTTATGTTTTTCTTCCTCAATGATACGCTTAGAAACATTATCTGGTAACGTCGTAAACATTTTCATAGCCATAAATTATTCAATGTTACGCTATAGCATACTTAAATATTAAATAACAAGAGAGATAAATGATGAAGCCTAGATAATACTCGTAGATCAAGAAGATGAATGCAGCTGTGAATTTTGCGAATGCAAGTATAATTAATGTGTTTTTGTTAGATTGTTTGTTTGTGTGTCTAATGTCTGAACTTTTGCTTGTCAAATGGTTTTGTTTCAGGGATATTATTGAAGCTGTGATATTACTATTTGACTAGTGACATTATAATTACACGATTTATTGTCAGTCGTTTGCATTACTTACAATTTAACGGACTAGTTTCAGTGCCATTATAATTTTACTAGACCGATATAGTGAAATTGTAAGGCAGTGATATTTTGACAATAACACTGGCTTAAGATTATCCGAGCGATCTCTAACCTAACCTAACCTTACCTAGATTTATTATAATATCACTATTGCCGCCCAGTGAAATTACAATATCACTGAACAGAGCCCGTGAAATTACACGAACCAGTCGTCATTGACAATAATTAGTGTAATTAAGAAGTCATGTTATTAAGAAACACTGCTTCGGTAAGTAGGTCACCGGAGGCCGCCAACGTAAACACTCGTCGTGGAGGGCAAAACGCATCCATCAGCAGTTTTGCGTCAGCGCATACTGATGCGTCACCCCCCGCAACCTCCGCGCGCCCCGCCGCCGCTCCCTCCGCCCAGGCGGAGACGTCGCGCGTGTGTACGTCGACCCCTCAACGTCCATACGCTGCAGTCACCGCTGCTAACCAACCCGCCAAGCGACAACCCGAGCGGGTTACAAAAGCGACGAGTAACCAACAACGAACGGTCTCTAAGAGTATACCGCAGAGACAAGAAAACGGCTGTGTTGAAGACGGTTTTAAAAAAGTGGAAAGGAAAAAGAAGCCCGCCCGCCGAAACCTTTGCGGAACCGCCCCGACTGGACACAACCAGCTGCTGCGGCCGGCTATCCCGACAACGCAGTTGTACGTGTCCCGCCTGCATTACTCCACGAAATCAGATGATATTGTGGAGTACATCAGAAATAAAGCCAAATTCACTCTGAGGGTCGAACGGCTGGTTTCCCGCCATAACGTGAATTTTAATTCCTTTGTGGTGAGAGTACCGACCGAACATCTGTCGACCTTCATAAAAGAAGATTTTTGGCCGAAAGGTGTTTTGTTCCGACGATTCCGTGGTCGGATACCGGACACTGCATTGCGCAACACGTCGCCGCCTTCATTACGTGTTACTTGTAATAAATACTCGTAGTTATTTTTAGCTATGTTAATTATATGTATGTTAGTCTGTAAGGTATTTATTGTATGGGCCTTTTGTTGCCTGATATAAATGAATAAATAAAAATAAATAAATTATAATTTCACTAGTGAAATTATAATATCACGTGTACGGGCCAGCCATCGTACATTCAACTCTGGTTAGATGATTAGAAGATGGTTGAAAAGAAGTTGAAGCCCGTGGTTTTGAGTAAGTTTCGTTCGGCGTTGTTTTATTTGTAGGTAAATACTTCGTTGCAGTATTGTGCAATAAAGTGTGATGTTTCATTTGACATTCTTTACATGTTTTTGTAGAAGTGCATTTGTTGTTGCCATGACTGAATAAGCAATTTTCACACAAATGCAGTTTTGTAACAATATTATTGCGTTGTAAAGCGTTCATGTTAATGAACTCTGGACATTGCATCAACACGTGACCTTCTTTACAGTTCGGGCACTGTCCGTAAGCGGTGTAATAAGTTTTCTTGTTTTCATAACTATATTTCTTGATAGGATAATTTTTATCCTTAAGATTCCATGATGGTATGTTTCTGTTTGCTTGTTTGTTGAACGATGTAAAAGTAGGTTTATGATTCTGAAATGTTGATGTTTCTTTCTTTGCATTTTTCATGGTTTCGTATGCCATGAACTTGCACTCGAGAAAATAAAGAAAATCACCTAAGGGTTGTAATTCTCTATGATCTTGCAGTTCTTTCATGTATTCAGAGTAGGTAGACTTATCAAGTTTCAATGACATCAGGTGAACGACTAGTGGATCCCACGTAGTGGTATCTATGCCAATGTTTGAAATTCCATTCAAACATTCCGTTATGACGTCATGCATCTTTTTTAAGTTGTAGCTGTCTGGCTGTTGTATGGTAGGCAAGTTGAGCATAGTGTTGATGAAAGATGTAAACTGAAGGCGTCTGTTGCCATACCGTTGGACTAGTATATCCCAGCATGAGTTATAGTTGTCTGCGCTGACGCTGAGATGTTGCACTATACGCTCTGCCTCACCCCTTAGCTTCGACTTGAGATGCTGCATCTTTTGAGCATTGTTTATCATCGGATTGTTGTGAATAGTTTCTACAAAAAGATCTTTGAAGGAAACCCATTGGGTGTAGTTGCCAGTGAATTCAGGAATTTCCATTTTTGGCGCCGAGGTTTCGTAATGAATAGTCGACCAGATTCTTGTGTTTAGAATTCGTCGAATTTCATCATACTTGTCTTCCATTTCGACGAATAAGTTGTAGTATTTCACATTAGAGCCTTTGTACTGAGCTTCTAATTGCCAATGTAGTTTGTCGATGGCTTGCCACTTAGATTTTAAAATGGATAGATGGTCTTGAAGCTCCCATTTCTCGGTGATGGTTTTGAGATCAATTTTGGACATAGCACGATCGAGAGCCTTAAAATTACACATTTGTGTTTCTAATAGCGAAGTCGAAGATGAAGTTTCGTTCGAGCTATCTTCCAGCATGCCTGTTAAGTCAAACTCCACCGACTTATTTTCACGTAGTTTTTGTAGTAGTTCTTCCATATTTTTCTTAGTGGTTTCATAAAGTTGTTTAGTGTTTTCATAGATATTTTCGGTGAAGTAGTTAATGTTCTTATTTTCAAATGATTCGACAAGGTGCGGGTGTCGTTCGTTGAAGTCACTCCACTGAGCTTCGAGGGACTCCAGACGTTTTTCCAAGTATTCTTCGTTTTTTCTTACTTGGCTGTCCTTTTTGTAGTTAGAACAGAGAGTTTTGATGTTGTTGAAACACTGTTGTTGTAATTCCAGCATGTTGTTGTTGGAGTGGTAAGTTGTATGTTAGACAAGTTAGCAAAAGATGCGTTGTTAGTTCGTTGCTCGTTGATCTGGCACGCAGTCGATGGTGACAGACGTAGAGTTTGGCGTTGGTTCGTTTCAGGTATTTGTGTAGTAAGTACCAGGATTGAACTGCGATATGTGCGCACTCTCAATTGATTTGGTGATTCCCGCTTCTGGGAGGCCAGTCAACCGATTCGCTACCGCAGAGTTATCACTGATACACACTATTACACTTCACTGATGAATTTTTACTCGAAGGACCACAAAATGTATGGTTTTGTATTCGCCATACATTTGAGAAAGGTAAGTTAGTTGTTGAGCACGTCAAACAGAAAAGATTACCGTAGTTAAAAGGTTTATTAAAAGTTTACAAAGTAATTGTGGCAAATCTTTCCTTGAATAGTGTTTGGTTGGACAGTTTGTGACGTACTAAATTAATGTTAAAATAATTATTTGATCGTATTTGCGCCCGAGCGAGACTAGGTCGCAACGTAAGCTAAAACCAGAGTTGAATGTACGATGGCTGGCCCGTACATCACGTCTTTGACAAAATACCTGCGACGTATTCATTAAATGAATATAAATGCTTGTTGTTGCTACAGTACCAATAGAGTTATTAATAAATTGAAGCAATGTTAAAGCTAAACATTACTCGGGATTTACTGCAGCTGAATTGAGTATTTAAATAACAATTGATATTTTAAAATTTCAGCCTTCTTAAACAAAATATTTGGAAAAATTTCCTTTTAAAATATAAGTGAGACACACTTTTAGGTATAAACTTGGAATTATTGAAAATTGCTAGAGTTTGTGATCATCAACCCGCGATATTGTCTTGTTATTGTCTAGTGTGGTGATTATGTCTATATCAATCATACCTGTGGTAACTAGAATCCAATGATGAAGGCCTTTGCCCTGCAGTAAGATGATGAACGTTACTTTAAATGAAGTTTCAACGAGGTTATAGGCCTTAATTTTTAATAAAATTTTAAACAAACAGAATATAAAATAACTCTTCGTATGCGTAAAATTTAAACAGAGCTGTTTTCCTTCCACCGCACAACTTGCTTCAACACAAAGCCTTTACTCCTGACTTGCTAAATAAATCTTCATGTAATAGAAATGCCAACTCACCATAATAACGTGAGTTAAGAGAAACCTCGCCATGTAAGTTGCTGTATCAGTAGACCCAGTGTTTACTGAGTGATTTATGCTTACTAATTTTATTAATATGAAAGTAACTCTGTCTATCTGTCTGTAACGTTTTCACGCCTTAACCACTGAATACTGAATCGATTTTGGCAAAATTCGAAACAAATAAATAAATAATATTCTAAATAAATAAATCACATTCTTTTTTTTTATCCTATTTTGAATAACTATTCAAAGCACTAGTATTTTAAATTAGAAAAAACTAAGGTACCACAAACAAACAGACCCGAAAAAATTTTGAAAAACACTTTTTTTGCTACAGTGACCCGTCCAGGAATCGAACACGGGACCTCGGAGACTTCGACACTTTTGAAAACCGGTATGTAAGCCACTCCACCACGGAGGTCTCCATAATAAAAACTATTTGTATCTTACTACTGGGCACAGGCTTTTGTGTAGTATAACATGTATTACTAGTTCTCGCGAGCAGAGCCGCGGACAAAAAACTAAGTAATACATAATATTTTTACACACCCGAACTATTTTTTTCAAATTTAGATTCGACCTAGTCTTGGTCGTTATCATTAGCTTACATAAGTCCACTGTTGGGCATATAGGTTTAAAGAACTTTATTTCTCATAAAAAACATAGTTTCACTTATAATGAGATATAGTAAGAACATAGTTTGTATGATAACTGATTTGACTTACGACACAGCGCCCGAGTATTGCGCGGGGTGCGGGGGCGCAGCCACGCGCACATAGTTAAATGTACATACATACAAACACAACATCTACTCCCAACAATATTTAAACAATACTCTCAAAGCTAACATAATTACTAATTAAAGGTATAGTGGGAACGTAGTACTAAAAAAACTTCCTCTAATCAACAACAGGACGATCACGTAACAATCTTTTAGATGCAGTTTCGAGCACCTCTGTCTGCGTCTGCGTCTGCTCCTCGTCATTTACTGTCTCCGCCTCTACAAATTCTTCGTCAGATTCTGGATTGCTTCTAGTAATAGGATATTGTCTTACAGAGGTAGTTTGCCCTGCATCTTGTACTATTTGGTTACCGTTATCTTCTTCTGAAGATGTTGAGTCATTTGACTCATATAACTCTACTCTTCTCCCCCTAGTAGTACTACACAGATCTGGAGAAAGTTGTAATTGGCTCAAAAATTGAGAAGGTTGGTTTAAAAATGAAATCGGCTGACTTTGATCTGACGACAATGGTGTCGGTAACGGGGCAGGCTGAGTCGATGACAGAGGTACTTCAGCCGAGTGCGGCGGGGAGCCCGGACCAGGTAAGTCTATAACAGTATTATCTATTTCTGTAGACTGTTTGGTACATGATCCTTTATCTAAAACTAACTGATCTTTATGTCGTTTGCAGCATTCCAAGGTACAAATGTCCTTAATTTGGTACATAACCTTTCCCAGCTTTTTCACTATTATTCCTTTACACCATTTGAATGTATTCTTATTTATATATTTTTTGTAGAATATGTGATCGTTTTCATTAAACAACCTTTCACTTTGTTTGCTTACTTTAGTTTGTGTACACTGTGCATTTTTCACACGATTAGCGACGGCCGGTGACGAGGGCGAAGATGATTTTGGGTCAATCAAATCCAAACGCGATCGTAATTTACGGTTAAATACCAACTGTGCAGGCGACACACCCGTGGCGGAGTGAATAGAATTACGATAGTCCATTAAATATTTGAGTAATTTTAAATTAGTGTCTTTCGTCGTATTGCTTGATAAAAGGCTAGATTTTATTCCCTTTTTCACCACTTTGACAAAACTTTCCGCCTGACCATTACTCGCCGGATGATAAACCGGTGAAGTGATATGTGTAATTCCGTTACTCGCGCAGAATGATTCAAATTGGTGTGAACAAAACGCTGTGCCATTATCACTGGCAATTATTTTTGGAACCCCAAATCTCGATATGAAATCACATAGTTTTTCTATTACAGCGGTAGAAGATGTAGAATGGTTCATATTATAGGCTTCGACCCATTTACTGTGTGCGTCCACTATTACTAAATACACACAACCGTTGATCGGACCTAAAAAATCTATGTGTATGCGCTGAAAAGGACAAGATGGAAACTCCCAGAAAGAGGAAGAGGCGCGGGGGGGCGATGGCCGCAGCTGTACACAGACCTCGCATGAGCCAATAATTTTTTCCAAAGCTTGATCGATTCCCGGAAACCATAATCTCGAACGCGCTTCGGCTTTTGTTTTCACTACACCTAAATGTGAAGAATGTAGTTCTTTTAGAATCGGTGTGTATAAAATCTCAGGTATAACTACTTTATGACCTCTCATGACACATCCATTTTCAAAAGACAGTTGATATTTACATAAATAGAAAGGTTTTAATCTTAAATCCCTAACTTTCGATGGCCATCCGTCAGTTATAAACCTAATTA
The DNA here is from genome assembly GCA_949315895.1 of Anania crocealis. Taxonomy (NCBI): domain Eukaryota; kingdom Metazoa; phylum Arthropoda; class Insecta; order Lepidoptera; family Crambidae; genus Anania; species Anania crocealis. The sequence goes on from OX438880.1 coordinate 2,252,410, forward strand.
CTGTTTTTAAAACTTGGTCTTTGTTTGTTTCTTCCCTTAATTTATCCAAGGTCACAGGCATACTACCATCGGATACAAAACAAACATAAGATGCGCGGTCGCAAAGTTCGCCGTCGGCGCACGGCTCCGGACACGCGCAGACGGCGCGGCGGCGCCGCGGCGGGGATGGGACGACGCGCTCTCGCCCGCAGCGGGCAGACTTGCTCGCGATAAATAATCCGCGTTATTGTCGTGGCTGCGAATGTATTCAATTACGTAATTGTAACTGCCAAGAAATAATGCGTATCGTTGTAACCTATTGGCAGATACCTCAGGTACCCCCTTATGTGGCCCAAAAATAGAAATTAACGGTTTATGATCTGTACGTAAGACGAATGGTTCCGATCTACCATATAGGTATTGATGAAAACGCCGTACGCCGTAGATGATAGCGGTTGCCTCCTTTTGAATCTGTGCATACCGTTTCTCCGCCGCGTTCAAAGTTCTTGAGGCATTCGAAATGGGTCTTTCGACTCCGTTTGACTCTAATTGTGATAAAATCGCACCTAAACCTGTAGGCGAGGCGTCAACGGTCAATATCAATTTGGCTTTCGGATTAAAATGAGTTAGCACCTGCTCCGACGTTAACGTCTCTTTTATTTTTTCGAATGCTGAGGTATGATTATCAGTCCATTCCCATTTACAACCCTTTCTCAAAAGATCATACAAAGGACTGAGAATCATAAACGCGTTTGGCACAAAATTTCTGTAAAAGTTGACAAGACCTAAAAACGACTGTAACTCCGCTACGTTAGTTGGAACAGGTGCGTCCGTCATAGCTTTTACTTTTTCTGGGGCCTTTTTTAAGCCATCCTTTGTGATAATATAGCCTAAGTAATGAATCTCGTCTTTAAGGAACTCACACTTATCTGTTTGTAAAGTCAGTCCCGCGTCTTGCAGGCGCTTCAAAACTTCATTTAGCCTTTCTAAATGGACCTGCCTACAGGATGCTGTGACCAATATATCATCTAACAGGCATACAACCCCGTCCAGCCCTGATAACACACTTTCAATAGCCCGTTGAAAAACAGCCGGCGCGCTAGCCAAACCAAACACAAGACGCGTATATTTAAAAAGCCCGCGGTGCGTATTAATACAAGTTAAAGCCTGGGACTCCTCATCTAAAACGCACTGGTTGTAGGCCATTGACAGGTCCAGCTTACTGAACTGTTGGCCACCATGGATCTTCGAAAATAGTTCACTGATTGAAGGCAATGGATACTGTTCTACGAGCAACTGTTTGTTGAGACTTACAGAGTAGTCCGCACACAGTCTAACCGAGCCATTCCGTTTTAACACCGGGACTATAGGTGATGCGTATTCCTCAAGGTTTAAAAACCCACAATGCGCTGTCAATCCACGCAATCTCGCAGCCCATTGCGTGTGCGATTCACCTGCTTGCTGTGTGGCAGCATAAAAATTATGACGTTCACCGAACCCCACACGCTTTGGAGTGAAATGGCTGTCTAGTAGTTGTAAAATATCTTCATATGGTACTACTTCGATTTCCTTGGGCAGTGCTAAATCTGCCACCAGATTGTAGGTCCCCTCGGCGAGTGCGCTGAGCAAAATAGCCTTTCGTTTTTTACCCGTAGGATCCCCTTCTTTGGTTATATCGTTAGCTACATAAAACTGTACGAGCCGTCCTTTGTACGTTTTCCAGTTCTGCAGATTATGGTCAAAGCAGTTCAAAAATCCAAAATGTGCACTGGACATCCTAACTGATTTTATAATCGCACGTGAGAGGGTAAAACGCGAAGTCGTCGCCAGTGATTTGTATCGGACGTAGGGACACGAGTAAAACACTTGCTAGCTGGCAACGCACTGTTTCTTGGAACGACTTATGACACAGCGCCCGAGTATTGCGCGGGGTGCGGGGGCGCAGCCACGCGCACATAGTTAAATGTACATACATACAAACATAACAATAACTATGATATGTAATAATATCTTATAGCATCTGGTGCTTGACAAAGCTAACTAAATATTTTACAATAATATTAATATTTACTATCATATTATTTTAAGGGCCCTTTACAATGTATCTAGTACATATTTTTTAAGTTTACCTTTAAAGGCAGCAACACTATCACATTCCTTAATATCATTAGGTAATTTGTTGTATGAATGTATGCATTGTTATCACCGGACACTCAATAAAACAAATTATTAAAATTAAACAAAAAACCCGACTGCTAAAACAACTATAATATAAAAATTGCTTCCACAGCCACTTGGTTGATGACTGTCACCGTCTGCAAATCGAATTCTGAGATCATAGAGCTTGCTTTTTTCTTTTCAGTTTTTATATAGCTGTTTTAGCAGTCAGGTTTTCCAATTTATTGTTTTTAGCTGTTTTAGCAGTCAGGTTTTTTGTTTTATTTTTATATTTGGATTATTTAAACTTTTTAGTTAATCATGGTAAATACATTTTATCCAAACAATATCAATATGCAACTTAGATAAATATCCTAGTCTGAGAGGCAGTGACCGAACAATGGCTGTTGATTAATAGATAATTAACCTATTATTGAGACTAAAGGTAGCGGTTCGCACCGCGACAGAGACAAGTGAACGAGACAGGAGACCGAGGCAGGTGACCGCGACAAGTGTCTCGGTCTCTTCTGCATGTACTGTAGGTCGAGACCGAGACCGGAGACCGAGATGTCAATCAGTATTGGAGAGTCTGTCGATAAACTCAGTTGTGTTTGTGTCATGATGGAAAACCAAGTAGAAGTTCTATTGGAGGAAGAAGAAGACAACGATTTGTTGTTATATTATTATTACAAATACAAGACTAAAAGAAGATTACATATTAAGGAATTATAATTGAACTAGAGGCCAAGAAGGATCATTTTCGCTATTAGTATTTATTATTGACATGTTCAATCAGTGTTTCACAGTCTTCGTCAGAAAAAGTATTCATTTTTTTAACACTAAACACATTGCTTTTTGAGCGCAACACGCGACACTACTGGTCCGGGGCAGCGACCGTCTCGCTGTCTCCTGTCTCGCGTCTCTGTCTCCTGTCTCTGTCTCGCTCGCAAACTGACGCGCATACATTACATAGCGTCAAGTGATGGTCGCGGTCACCTGTCTCGGCTGTCTCGTTCGCTTGTCTCTGTCGCGGGCGCGAACCGCCACCTTAATACACTAAGTTATGTCGCCCCATCTGAGTATTCGTACTGTGTGTTAAGGGCCCGACTTTTCTCAGATAAAATAAACTGTAGGTAATAAACTTGTCGCCGACTTAATTAAGAGGCACGTGTCTGACGCTTCCAAATTAAAATATATGGCTCTCAGTGCAGACTACTGCGGGATTTAAGCGAGGATTTACACGGATTACAGATGTTTTGTGTATGAAAGAAACATTTGGGGGATAATTATCGAGTTAATGAAACATTCTTCGAACGTTTGAATTATGAGGATAAGATGGTCGATGGGTCATCTTACTTTACGAATAAAGTTCTTATGAATAAAGTGACGTCAGATTTTTAAAAATGCTTTCTTGAATTAACGGGAAATAAAACTATTTTACGGATTTAATTTGCGTTTATTAAAATCTTACATTGTATTCTGGTTTATTCTGTCGTTAGAGAGTTTGTGAAAACGGATTGTCAACGTGTTTTTCGTTTTTAATAAGGTAATTGTTAAAGATTTTGAAACGAAGTTCCTTATCGCGCGTTGCAAAAGGGGGATAGACGGAAAAAAAACGTAACGACACTTTTTGAACGACACGTTTTGCTATATTATTAGTTGTAAGCCGTGCGGCGTGCGTGTGATGGAGAGGGAGAGGGAGAGAGATAGGGAGAGGGAGTGGGAGAGAGAGAGGGGGAGGGAGAGGGAGAGGGAATTAAAATAAAATTAAAATTAAATAAAATTTTATTACAATTCCTTCACTAAAAATGAACTTTATTCCATCATGGTGTCCCTTGACACCTCTCAAGTTTTTTATATATTTATTTATCATTTGTTTCAGGCAACAGAGTAAAAAATACAGGCACATAAAATAAATACCTTACAGAATAACATACATTCTCGTACAATAGAACAAGATAAATTACACTATAAAAACTGGAGGTTTTAAAAACAGAAGTTTTTGCAGTAAGGTAACAGCCTAAATCATCCCACTGCAGGGCAAAGACCTTCATCATTAAATACAAATTATCACTGATAGTACAGGCATAATCACCACGCTTGCCAAATGCGGGTTGATAATGACATATCCCAGCAATGATCGAAAATTCCAAAAAAATTTTGCCCGACCCGGGAATCGAAACCAGGACCCCTTGATCTTATCCTGGTGCATAAACCGCTCGACCAAAGGGGCAATCGTGACAAAAGGTTCCAATTTATTCTCGAAGCTTTTTAAGCGATAACTCAAAAAACACGGTGAAAACTTACAGAGCTTTATTCTTAATGCCCCAATCTGTGGCAAATTGGCAATAAAGCTCACTCAGCTTTGAATAAATTATCAAGTATAAGATAAAACCTAATGTAAAAACTTTATTCTCCTATAAACAGATATTGTTTCTATGGGAAATGTACTTATAAACTCAGCGAATTAACAGAACTTAAGGGCTTGTTTTGGGACATTAACAGGAATCACAGTTTGAAATACCTTCATAGCTTTTACAAACTTTTGTTATGCTTCTAGAACTGTATCATAGGGGTCTTCTGCTCTGTGGCTCGAATGGCACTCTTGGAACAAATTTAATCTGAGACTAAAATCGTTATGATAATAATTGTTCGAATTCCCTTAACAAGATAAGAATTTTTGTCGTCTGGGCTTCGGGTTTGAGTTTGTGGACAATTTGCTAAAACAACTTTAGAAATTGTGTGTCAATTAAAACTGGTCTTTGTGAATATATTTAAAGGAATCAGTAATAGAGAGATGTTTCAAACATTTTTCGTTATTAATATAAGCCACATACAATTCGTCAAAGGTCTCTCGTTAAAGGGACTACTAGATGCTGCCCCCAATTGATTAAATTTTATTTCTTCTAAACAAAATCGATTCTTAAAAACTAGAGCAGTATTATTTTAGCAAATTACCTCTATCATCATCATCACCATCATCATCATCAGCCTATCACAGTCCACTGCTGGACATAGGCCTCTCCAATTGCACGCCACTTAGGTCGATCCTCGGCTTCTCGCATCCAACTCCTGCCAGCCACCTTGCGCAAATCATCACTCCAACTGGCCTGAGGGCGTCCTTCATTACATTTGCCGAGACGCGGTCTCCACTCAAGAACTCGTTTACACCAGCGGTTGTCGGTTCTGCGGCTAATATGGCTAGTCCACTGCCACTTCAGCTTGCTAATCCGGTGGGCTATGTCGGTAACTTTAGTTCTCTGGCGGATCACCTCATTTCTGATTTTATCCCTAAGAGAAACTCCGAGCATAGCTCTTTCCATAGCCCGCTGAGCGACTTTGAACTTGTGGACTATCCGTACCGTCAGTGTCCACGTTTCGGCTCTGTATGTCGTGACGGGTAGGACGCACTGATTGAAAACTTTCGTCTTGAGGCATTGTGGGATCTACGATGAGAAGACTCGACGTAGTTTCCCAAATGCTGCCCAACCCAACTGAATTCTTTTGTTCACCTCATCCTCAAAGTAGTAAATTACCTCTAGTATTTATTGAATCACTGTTTTTCATTCTGGCATTGTACTTACATTATTGCTTAAAGCGGCCGCTTTTGGCGACAAATTTGACTTTATAAACAACTAAATGAAAAGTTTACTGTGATTCAATAAATACTAGAGGTAAAATACCGTACCGGACGACCTCCGTGGCGGAGTGGCGTACACACCGGTTTTCAAGGTGTCGCCTGCTCCGAGGTCCCGGGTTCAATTCCCGGACGGGTCAATGTAGAAAAAAAAGGGTTTTTCTACATTTTCTCTGGTCTGGGTGTTTGTGGTACCTTCGTTGTTTCTGGTTTCCAAAACACGAATGCTTTAAATAGTTATTCAAATTGGGATCAGAACAATGTATGTGATGTTGTCCACATTTATCATTTATTTATTTATTTAAAATAACACTGTTCTAGTTTTTTTAGACTTGATTATGTTTAGAGATCAGATTATACTTGGGCAGCACGTAGCTTCTAGCAGTCCCCTTAAGAAGAGTTTTGTTACCTATAATTTTGAAATGCTGGAATATCAAACATGAAACATGACAATTTATGTCACATATTTTTGTGGATTAATCATATCTAATTAAATCCTCAATAAGAAAAAGACGCTGAAAAAAAAAATGCAACAAAAATATTTTGAAATTTGACATTGAAACACTCGTTGATAAAGTAATATACTTTACCACTTATAGTATATTTATTGTTTTTAAAAGTAACATACCAATCTTGAATATTAACACTTGTACATTATTCGTAACGGTTGATTTAGGTATAATTAGTTCTGGGATTTGGGAACCGATTTCCTGTATATCCTTAATTATTTATCTTGTTATTATTCTCATGAGACTATCCCTTATTAGTGCTGTAACCTTATTCCTGCTTTGAAAAAATTGATTAATTTCACATAACTTAAGAAATAAATACAAGTTACATACTAAAATAACGACAAAGTACAAAATCATCATCTAGATTTATTATTATACAAATTATTGTGATTGAAAAATATTGAGTATTTTCCTTTAAGTTTGATTATATTATACTAGCTGTTGCCCGCGACTTCGCCGCGTCAATTTCTGTTATTATGATTGCGATTATTTTTCATTGATGCGTCGCTCCTATTGGACACAGCGTGATGTTATATAACCTAAAGCTTTCCTCGATAAATGGACTATCCAATACAAAAATAATTTTTCAAATCGAACCAATACCTCCTGAGACTAGCGCGTTCAAACAAACAAACAAACGAACTCTTCAGCTTTATAATATTAGTATAGATTCGTTCAGGTAATTCATTCGTATCGTCCGAGTGCCTTTATCCTATTTTTATTTCAGACTAGCGAACCCGACAGACGTTGTCCTGTCTTAACTATGAATTTTTTATTATTATTATGATTTATAGTACACAAAATTCTTTGTTTTTTTTTTTCTGGCAGGTAATACACTATAGTTTTGTTGGTATTCCGACACGGGAACAGGTGACAGACATTACTGTCCATGTGCAAAATTCAGTTTTTTTTACGCCCTATTTGACGATATTTTCAGCACGCATTCTGTGTCAAACGCAATAAATTAAAAAAGTTTAAATTGTCAAAAGCGATCAGGTTACATTACAAATAATTTAGTATGGTGATTAGTTTTTTTTAAATTTTCTAATTTTCCGCGCTTTTTTCTTAATTTTTTCTTTCATAAGAACATTCTCCTGACAATAACAAACAAAACGAAAAAAGAAATCGCCAAATCGGTCCAGCCGTTCACGCGTGATGCGATGACCAAGGGAAATAGGGATTCATTTTTATTCATTTAGATTAATTTGAAATAACGTAATTTGAAATAACGTAATTTGAAAATGTTATTTATGATACTGATTTCAACTTAGTTCTTCCGTGAGCATGGCGATTGCAACAGTACCGAAATCTCAAACAACTAAGGTATAGACAACAACACGTCAACCTACTCAAAACGTCATATTTTCTCAATGGGGACTACCGTTTCTTTGCTCACTAGTTGGCGCCACTGTAGACTGAGGTCAGGTGGTATAGCTGTCAAAGGCGATCGGCGCCGAAACAAAGTGTTATATCTTGAATATAATTAAGGTTTATATTATTTATAAATAACTATCTTGATATCCACAAACTAACTTCTGAAATAGTTGCTCTTGAGGCCGCCTATTTTTGCGCTTTTTCTTAATTCCGCTTTTATAGCGTTCACATTAATCGCCAAATAATCCATATTTGCGATATTTTACGAAGGAGATCACTTTCCAGCAGGTAAATTAAAGAAATTATAATTTATGCAACAAAGCCCGCTAAAACCAGTGAAAAGTGAATGATACTGGACCTCACGCGACACAAGCGCCTCTAGTGGCAAATTCGCTCGCGATATTGATCTCTGTTGTAGTCAAAGTTGAAAATCAATTCAGTGACCTTTAAATTTTTTAGTATAGTTTACCTGCCTTTGTTTGTACATAGTATAAACCCCATGGTATCAATTTACTCTAATGTTATGATTTTATAAATCTGTGTTCTTTAATAACTTTATAAAAAAAAATATTCATATTATGGTATTGCCATATGCTTACTCCAATTCAATTCAAATTCAATTCAAATATTTTATTGCGTTCTATAATGTTACAAGGATGTTATAAAGTATGATAAAAACAGTTCATTATAGACCCTGTTCGGGCACAACAATACAATTAGTAGTAGACAGAGAGGATGACGCCATAATTACATGATATTTCAGTACAAAATAACAAATAATAAGTGTATACATACTTTCTAAAATTGACTTTATATTCAATTTATAGATATCGATTAAATTTATATTAAAATAACAGCTAATCTCATATTTTTATTAGATTGTATTACTTATTAAACATTTTTATAAATTTGAATTTGACATAAATGAAATAAATTGTTATATTTGTGGCCATTGTATTAATTAATTTGATTATTATTTTTTTAATTTTATTAGATTTTTGTCATTTAGGTATTCATTTATTGTATAGTAGCAGTTATTTAAAAGAATAGATTTTATTGATTTTGAATATTTAATTTTATTTGATTCTTCTTTTATAAATTCCGGTAGTTTATTGTAAATTTTTATAGACATGATTAGTGGGCTTGATGAATGAAGCTTTAGATGGGCAGGCGGTAACATTAATTTGTTCTTACGAACACTTCTCAATGAATGGTTCGAGGGTAAATCCGATCGCTTTGTATAAAATTCGGGGTGTTTTCGGACGAATTTACATATTTCCAAGATGTACATACATGGAAGGGGAAGTATGTTAAATTTTCTAAAATATGGTTTGCAACTTTCTGTCTGTTTTGTGTAGGCGAGAATTCTAATTAGCTTTTTTTGCAAAATAAAAAGGCTGGCTGCATCGGTGCTATTTCCCCATAGAATGATGCCATAGTTAAGCCACGCGTTTGCATAGGCGTAGTAGGTAGTTAGTGCCGCATCAAGGTCAGTACTTTTTTTAACCACTCCCATAGACTCAGCTATTCTATGCTTTATCCATTTCCATCTCTTTGCAGGTTAACTATAATTGTACAGCTGGCATATAAATCTCGTATGTAATTGAAATCAAAACTAGCAGCTAGTCGTATTTTCATCCTTTCAACCTTTTCCATAAAATAATTGTTTTCATTAGATTTAAGACAAACAATGTCGGGAACTAAAGAGTTAAAAAAAAACTTAGTTTCCTTACCTTAGATATAACTGACATGCTTAAGCAAATGTTGAATTGTGGTTTAACTAGCTTAAGCAAATTACAAAGCGGTTGAACATTGTTCTGCAACTTAGAGACAAATACGAGTAATAAGCTTTCCACTTTTGTGTTCTTGTTTATTTAGTGGATTTACTGTTTAATCATGTTTTGAATCCTGCATAGATATTTTATTTTGTGTACAATGATCTCCGTGGTGTAGTGCTATACACACTGGATTAGAATGTGTTGCTAGTTTGAGATTCCAGGCTTGGTTTCCGGATAGGTCAATGTTAAAAAAACTTTTTTCTATTTTGTTGTCTCGGGTATGAGTTTTCGGGACCTCTGTTGGTCCTATTATACAAAACATTGACTTCAGATGGTTAGTTGATTTTGAATCAAAACAATTTAAAATTTCAAATAAATGGACAACACCACTTGCATTGTTCTGATTCCAAAATGAATAACTATTTTAAGCACTCGTCTTGCGAAATCTAGAAACATTGAAGGTAAAACAAACACTCAGACCCAAGAAAAAAATTTTTCTACATTGAACCGTCCGGTAATCAAACTCGGCACTTCAGAGCAGGCGACACCTTGAAAACCAACCCTGTACGCCACCCCACCACAGAGGTCTTTAAAATGTATATGATGTTGTCTACATTTATTATTGTATTTTCGAAGCAGTTCTCAAGCTGTGAAGTTGATTCACTCTTGAGGCAGTAAACAAATATTCAAAATATCTTCAAAATCAGTTCAAATATTTCGATTATTCATCTCACACGTAGTGCGATCAAGCTTTCGTCAAGTTTAACTACAGAAAGCTTTTAAGTGGGCATATAGTCACAAAAACTTTAGTGTTTATTGCCGGCCCGGTACATAACGCTGCACGTAACTCCGAGTCTTCGTTCCGAAGTGTAAGAGGCTTTCATTATAAACTTCCGGCGAACTATGTACTTGTAAGTTGGGAAGTTTGTTCAACTTCAGCGATGGCGTAGGACGATGGTGTGTATTTAAAACAGCTTGTTTGATTGGAGGTTAAAAATTTGTTGTACTTAGACTTGGTAATACGAGATTCTATTGGTTTTTTCAGTTAGCATAATATAAAATTACAAATGGCATGGATTTCCGCAAAGTAACTGAATCTGTTTTGTTTTTGTTATATTAGATCACACATTTATTATATCCCTAAGGATTGTTTTTATTTTTTTCAAATATACATAAATTTAAGCAATTCATTGTGTAGGGGAGGCCGTTTAGAGTAGATTGGCTAAGTGCACAAATCTGGAATTATCTGTAATAATATGGCATTCGCACGCATATAAAAACCGCGTTCCCAAAAATTAAGTACACGCATTTCGCATTCCCAAAAATTAATTGGAAAGGGGAAAAAGTGTCGTGACTAGTTTTAACAAGTAACATGCTCAATAGGTCAAATTATTGCTGGTCAGTCAATCTACCGCAACAACTATTCTTGATCTCCCTTATGGACAAAATTACCATGTTGTCATAAACAATAAATATTTATAATCCCAATAAGTATTCTACTAAATAAACTATAATTAGTGCAAAAATTGCACAGCGAAACAAGTCCAAGCACATATAGACAGTGTTTATATTCCTAAAAAGTGTTCTACTAAATAAGCTAACATTTGTGCAATAATTGTACAGCGGAACAAATACATTCAGCAGAGTATCCCAAAGTGTATTTTTCAAATCCGAGACTTACTAAATTTATGCGAAATTGGTTTGTTATACGAAAACTAAGTCTTAGTCTTAGTTCGGGGAATAGGCAATCGTCAGGGGAAAAAGCTACTTAAGTGGCTAACTAGAACAACTAAGACCCTTTAATGTAGGTACTTGACAAAACCCGACAACATTTGGTTGTATACGTGGGTATCAACTATATCGCACTCCCGGTTTATTATGCATTGTTAATTTCAAAATCCACTGCAGAGCTTAGGCGTCCATCATTGAATTCATGTTACCAACAGCAGTGATTGGTAATTATTAGCATAATTATTACGCTTGCCTAATACGGATGGTGATCACAAACCCGAGCAACAAGAGATTTTCTCTTGTTGCTCGACCTGGGTGTCGAACTCAGGACGACATCTTGGCCCGGTACTTAAACCACTAGACCGATGGAGCGTTACTTAATCTACCGAATGTCACAATTTTTTTTAAGTTTTTTAGTTTCTCTGTTTATTTAGTCTTAAAGTTGAAAACTGAGACAATAGAGGAAAATATCTGCTTTTTACATCAATTTTACGGGAATCGAAACTTGGAACTGAGAGTAGGAAAAGCTTTACATTATTGACATCATTTTGTATTTTTTGGAACTCTTTGGTACCTTCCTCTGTAAATATTAATACCTCGATCGTGAGTTATTCCAGACACAATTGAAATCAATTGTTATCGTGGCATCCGAGTGCCTCCTGGGTGTTGAGGGATTAATACAACTGTCCGCTATCTGAAGGCGGCATGTAAGAGAGATCGCTTCAATATTGCATATTTCTACTGCTCTGAATGTATTTTTGTGTATAATTTAAACAACTCAATTAACTAAGAATGCCAGTATTATTTTTATTTTAAAGTTTTAAATTGTTCTAAAACTATTCCAAGAAGTTCCATGATTCAACAGAAAGTAGCGTTCCATACCCTCAAATGTTTGAAAACCACTGGTTAACAGGTACACCAAAACTCGATGCAAAACATGTTCACCTTCAGTTCGTAGTAGCCTCGCAAGCAATCCGTCTTGGCTCGTTCACGGTTGTCGCTCAGCAGATTTATTAGACACGCCACAGTAGGAACCCAGATTGTTCTTACCTTTTCGGGTGCACGGGCAACAGAATTTAGGCTAAACACTGGTTTCTTATTTGTGTTCGAATAGAGGCGATTTTGCAACAAAAAGTTTTAGGTTAATACGCTGACTACTTACAGGCTTTATGAAATTAATAGACTCAGGCGTTACTTTTCGGAAATCCATAACTAAATATGGATTTTGAAAATTATTTTGCTAAAGATTATGGCCAACATAGGTACCTTTAGTCGTCGGAGCGCAGCGAACGCGACAACATCTCCTGAGTGACGATGCTACGTGAAGTGGCGAAACGAGTCGAGGTTTTTCTTATATCGGTTTTTGGTACCAATAATTCATCATTAGCCTATTGCAGTCCACCGCTGGACATAGGCCTCTCCAAATGCACGCCACTTAGGTCGATCCTCCGCTTCTCGCATCCAGCTCCTGCCAGCCACCTTGCGCAAATAACCACCACTAATAATTGCATTAACTATGCATTTTTGAGGGAGGGCGGGCGGTTTTCCTGCATGAAATAGTGCTTGCTCAATCAGTGTTAGTGCGGGTAGTTAGTGTAGTGTGTGAGTCACCTCACCCGGAGTCCCACATTGCAGTGGTGACGGTACCTAGGCCGGTGTTAACAAGCGGAAATCATTAGCAAAATAATTTTCAAAATCCATAATTTGTATTTAATTTTGATGCTCATAATATTAAACACGCCACCATAGAAAGAATCCTGATTGTACTTACCTTTTTGGATGTAAATATAATGTCTGTTGTTAACATATTGACCATTTCATGGTCACTATCACTAGAGTGATTTGGTTCGGGGCTTATTCCATGCACCTTTTTATTTTTCAATTTATTGGGGTTAACAAACAATGAACAGTAGATTACATAAATAGACTTATTAAAAAACAAAGTTAATCTTGTGCCACCAACATCGTTAACCACAGATTGATGTAATAAATTTGGGTATCAGTGGTGTGTTTGCCTTGACTAATATATTGTTATTTAACTTATAATAAAAAAACAACTTTATAAAACATACAAACAGTTAGTATTTTTTTTATTATTTTTGTACCTTGTTTTATAATTATGTTGGCACTGTTGCATGCGCCATACTAACTAAGTTCTTCCGTGATCCTGGCGCTTGCAACAATGCTGAAATATGGGGAACTCGCAAAAAACAAGGTTAATGGTATAAGCCCTGAATCAATTATATCTACAAACTAGCTGGTCCCCGCGACTTCGTACGCGTCAATTTCTGTTATTATGAGAGCGATTATTTTTGCAAAAATTTTCTCTGGTGCTTCGTTTCTATTGGTCGCAGCGTGATGTTATATAGCCTAAAGCCTTCCTCGATAAATGTACTATCCAACACAAAAAGATTTTTTCAAATCGGACCAGTACTTCCTGAGATTAGCGCGTTTAAACAAACAAACAAACAAACTCTTCAGCTTTATAATATTAATAGTATAGATTAACAACGATCACATATCTTTTCTGTTGAGTCCGGTGCCCAGCTGACAGACACTGCCATTTGGCATTGTCGACTCTTGATGATACTATGCTTTAACAATATTTATAAATAGGGTACAAACAAACGTCATCCCAGTATTATCTGTGCGTATTCTCATCAGTTGAAGTGGATACCAATGCGTTAGTATATCAGTTACACCCGAGCGAGTCGGTTCGTTCCACTTCTGACTTGATAAATGACACTATCTTCGACGGTACGCAACAGTTTTACGGCTAGTTTTAAGCTAAACTGTCGCGCCATAAATCACGTAACATTTGAATTTGGAACTCTTAAATTTAACTTTTGTTACCCTTACATCTTCTGAAGATATAGTTTAGTTCTGATTTGTAAGGTGACTGACGCAACTAAAAGCAAGGGCTCAGGGTAGGACTTCCGGTCGGCCTATAAAAAAAATGTTTTTTTTATTGGCTTGGGTCTAGACGGGGTAGGGGTTATAATCTTGTTTAGGAAGGTATTTCAAGTCGTTGATCCCTGCTTGTGTCTCAAGATGCGATAAAAGGCCTGTTATAGTCTTGGACACTAGATCATCCTAGAAGTATAATCACACAATTCAAAAGAAGATTCCTTTAGTAAAACACTGATGACGCTGTAGAGCGAATATTCTGTAATACGTACAATGTTTTTAGAGAAAGGGTTCAGTCTTAAGTGCAGGAAGGAATGTTTAGTTCCGTGTAACATTCCTAGGTTTCGAAACATGCTGTCTGAATGAGCACAGCCTAAATGGATAAAACAATCAATATCGTTAAAAATGTTGGACGTAACGTTTATATGTAAATAAAAATGTCATTTACAAAGTCAATTAATGAAAAAAAAAAATCCCGTTTGAATTTTTGATCACTTTAGGTGATATAAATGCCACCAAAAAAAAAAACGCCGAAGATTAACTCAACTTGAGTAGCTCACTTTACGTTTTTTATTGGTCCCATTTTTCATCAATTATCAGGAGGAAGTTCTCAGTTCGACTCTTGGAAAAACGAGGGTCTCATTGATTATCTTAAAAATCAGGCCTTCAAACACAACCTTAGGAACCTAGCACGGTTTATTATTTGCTTAATATTATTATACGGTTATTTTTTAATCTTTTTTGCGACAAAATTTTCATTTCCAATTTAAATAAAACAAACTTAGCGCTGCAGCCTCGTTGGGCTAGTGGTTATTGTACCGGGTCAAACCTCTGAGTCCTAGTTCGATCCTCGGGTCGGGCAACAATAGTTGGGTGGTGATTATACCTGTACCCATCAGTAGTGTGGTAAACTGAGTTCAATGAGGAAGGCTTTTGCCCTGCAGTGGGATGATTATAAGCCGTTATTTTACTTTAATTTTAGCGTTATCAGCTATCGTCTATGACGAGGTTACGTCTGAATGAAAAAATATTGTAATGCCAATGACGGAGGAGGTAAGGAGGGCTCGATGTAGTTGTGGTCTTCCATCTTCGTGACACTCGAAATAAAATCACTTCCGTTCCCGTGGTGTGTTTATTATAATATAATAATTAATAATTAAGACATGCCTCAATGGGCCACACTGAGCCATCTAGTCCCAAATTAAGGTACTATTAAGTACCCTGTCGTATGGGGTACTAGACAACCGATAAACTTACTTATATACTTTTTTTTTTGTAAATATATACTTATAATACATAGAAAACACCCAGACCAGTACAAACAGACATGTTCATGCACACAAATATTTGTACTGTGCGGGGATCGAACCCGCGACCCATGGCTCAGAAGCAGCGTTAACTACCGCTGATCCAAATGGTCGTCGTTTATTAGTTGAGTCCAATCACAAAAAGGCGAAAATAACTAGAGATGGCCGTGATGCACTCGGATACGTAGCGAGATCGTTACGGGCGGGGCTGATGATAGAAGTGGTATGGCCGTTCTCCCAGCGATGTACACTAAGCCGGCGCGTGCATTCGTTACAATGCATTTCTCGCGTAAATCTTAGTTAAAGCCCGAACTTGCACTTCACTGTCGCAAAGGATTTTAAACGTGGATTTTTCATTTCCGAAATGCAACGTTGTTTTATCCGGAGCAGACGTTACATATAAAAATGGAGATGGAAAGTTCGTTGACTCGTTAGTGATAGCGTTTTGTTTCAAAATGGAAAAAGATCTGAATTAGAAGGATATTCTTTTTAAATTGACACTTTGTTAGTGCCAGCCTTACAAAGAAGAGCTAGTTAGTTAGCTAGGTAGTTTAGGCTAGAAACCGTTACAGACAGACTATATTTACTTTTGTATTTATAATGTAAGTGTAGGTTTTTTTTTAATTACAAGTCATATGATTTTTCAACACACTAAACGGGTATTTCAAAACCATGAGCAGTCTCAAAATTGTGTAATAAAAAAAATATATGTTACATTTTAAATTAAAAAAAAAGAAAAAAAATCTTAAATGGTAAGGCAACTCGAACTCCAACTAGTAGGTACCAGCATTATTTTTTATAGTAAGTAGCTTTCTTATTATAATTACTTATGTTATAAGATGTCACCATAATGTGTATTGCAGAAAAACACAAACGCAGTATTTAAAATAACTTATACACTCAGATTAAAAATGTTTTTGCGCACTAATAGGTATGTTTGGAATGGAAGCTTTTAGTAGCGAACACAATGTTTGCTTATAAAAGAATCCATATGTATACAAGGGATGAATGTGGCAAAAGAAGTATGATTGATTTTGTGATCGTAGACGAAAGACTGAAAGGGCAAGTTCTGGATACAAGGGCGTACCGCGTAGCCGGTATTCATACAGACCACTTCCTGGTGATGTCCAGTATAAGTGGTCTTTCAAACGATGGCGACATAGGATAGCGGAGCCCAGAACTAATCTAGAACGCGTGAAAGTAGAAAATTTGCAAGAGGAGAGAGTGAAAGAAATTCTTCTTTCACTCTCTCGTTACGTTAAAAGGTTGAAAGAACGATTTGTTACTTTGGATAAGGAATGTGAGATAGAACGTTTTTGGAAGTCTTTTAAGGAAGGTGTAGTGAATGTTGCAATTGATGTATGTGGTGACTGTAAAAGAAGAAAAGAAGAAAAGGAAGAATGCAGAAGAAAGAATGGGTGAATAAGGAAGTGCAAAAGGTTGAAGGTAATAAGAAGAAAGCATGGCTGGATTGGTTAGCAACCAAGGCTATATTATATAAGGAGAAGAATGTGTGCTAAGGAGATGGAAGGAATATTTTGAAAGTCTTTTTGAAAGAGAAGAGGGCCTAGCACAAATGCAAGCACCTCCTCTTGAAGTGAACGAAAGTGAGCATGAAAGCGATATTAGTATGGAAGAGATTATGAAAGCATTGAAAATTATGAAATCAGGTAAAGCTGCGGGATATGACAGGGTTTCCGTTGAAATGCTGAAGGTTGGACAGGGAGTGGTAGCAAGTCAGTTGTACTGCCTTTTCAACTTGTGTTGGAGGAACGGTCGGGTACCGGGAGACTGGTGCAAGGCTGTGATCGTGCCGTTGTACAAGGGAAAAGGGTCACAACAAGACTGTATAAATTACCGCGGAATAAGCCTCCTCAGTGTTGTCGGCAAACTGTATGCTAAAATGATGATTGATAGAGTAATGTTAGAAACAGATGACAGAATATGGGATGTACAAGCGGGATTTAGGAAGGGAATGGGATGTACGGATCAGGTCTTTTCCCTGCGATGCATTACGGAAAGATATTTGGCAACAAACCAAAAAGTCTTTTGTGCATTCGTAGAATTGGAAAAGGCCTATGATAAAGTGGTGAGGAATGAGTTGTGGTCGGCATTAGCTGTGCATGAGGTGGGCAGTAGGCTGATACGGGCATTGAATTCCATCTATGAGGATTCTAGTGCTTGTGTCAGGATAAACGGAGCGTACACTGATTGGTTTAATATCCAAAAGGGTGTTAGGCAGGGATGTGTCTGACAGATCTGAAAGAAAGTGATTTTGGTCTAAGAATGAATGAGTTACGCGTCAAATGTCTTCTTTACGCCGATGATCAAGTGTTACTTGCATCGGCGGCTAAGGATTTGCAAGCGATGGTGACTATTATGAATGAAGCTTTGGAAAGAAAGGGAATGAAAGTGAATACAAAAAAGACGAAAGTTATGGTGTTTGAAAAGAAAGAGAGCATGACAGAAGTATGTATTCGGATTGGTGGTGATGAACTGGAGCAAGTGAATGAGTTTGTATACTTGGGGTCGATGTTTACTAGGGACGGAAAGTATGAAAGTGATATTGAAAGGAGAGTAAATGCTGGTAACAGAGTAAATGGTGCGCTGCGCGCCTTTGTGAATAGCCAGAAGATTTCTACGAAAGCTCGTCTGGCTGTGCATAGAGGGGTGTTGGTTCCAACACTCATGTACGGAAGTGAAAGTTGGGTATGGCAGAAAAAGCATGAAAGTAGAAAAAATGCAGTAGAAATGAGAGCGCTAAGAAGTATGTTAGGAGTGAAATTGAGTGACAGGATAAGAAATAGTGTGATAAGAGAACGTTGTGGTGTGAAAGAAGATATTGTCACACAGATTGAGAAAGGAATGCTTAGATGGTTTGGGCATGTAGAGAGGATGAATGAGAGAAGAATGACTAGACAGATCTATAAGACGAGTGTGAAAGGAAAAGTTGGAAGAGAAAGGCCTAGACGAACTTACCACGATCAAATCGGGAATGTTCTGAAGAAAGGTCAGGTCAAGAGTACTCTAAACCAACGAGCATGCATGAAGAGATTGATGAATGTGGAAGAAGCGAAAGTTGTATGCCAGGATCGTAGTAAGTGGAAGGCCTTGGTCTCTGCCTACCTCATTGGGAAGGTGGCGTGATAATATGTTTGTATGTATGTATGTACTAATAGGTACTATTAAACATAATTATATATATATATTTTGTAAATTTAAAATAACCATGCAAATAAAATTAAGAAATATAATAATAATATGCAAGTAAAATGTTGTTGCTACATTAAAAATAAAAAGTTGTTTACACGAAAAGATCTTATTAAGGAAATAAACACGTAATGAAATCTGAATTCACAAAGTTGAAAATGTCACCGCGTTAAGGAAACGAGAAATTATATAACATTATGTAGATGGAAAGTAATGTGCCTTGAGGGAGTATAATTCCATTGATCGTTACCAAGAAAAATATCCTTCAATTACAAAGAGAACAGTGAAAAAGGCAGGGCCGCATCCCAACAGGTATTTGCCTCTAGATCTACTAAAGTGGAGAAAAAAATACAGTACAGATTGTGCTTATCCTCTTGTGGGGTGGGGATTCGTCGATATGTTGGATCATCATCATCATCATCAGCCTATCACAGTCCACTGCTGGACATAGGCCTCTCCAATCGCACGCCACTTAGGTCGATCCTCGGCTTCTCGCATCCAGCTCCTGCCAGCCACCTTGCGCAAATCATCACTCCACCTAGCCTGAGGGCGTCCTACACTACGTTTGCCGAGACTTCACGACACTACTTCTCCACTCAAGAACTCGTTTACCCCAGCGGTTGTCGGTTCTGCGGCTAATATGGCCAGCCCACTGCCACTTCAGCTTGCTAATCCGGTGGGCTATGTCGGTAACTTTAGTTCTCTGCCGGATCACCTCATTTCTGATTTTATCCCTAAGAGAAACTCCGAGCATAGCTCTTTCCATAGCCCGCTGAGCGACTTTGAACTTGTGGACTAGCCGTACCGTCAGTGTCCACGTTTTGGCTCCGTATGTCATGACGGGTAGGACGCACTGATTGAAGACTTTCGTCTTTAGGCATTGTGGGATCGACGATGAGAAGACTCGACGTAGTTTCCCAAATGCTGCCCAACCCAACTGAATTCTTCTGTTCACCTCATCCTCAAAGTTGTTTCTACCTAACTGCAATGTCTGCCCGAGGTACACGTATTTCTGAACAACTTCGAGGACGGCGCTGTGCATCGCAATCGGTAGCGGTAGTACATGTTCATTGAACATAACCTTGGTTTTATCCAGGTTCATTCGCAAGCCGATACGCACAGAAGAGTCAGCCAGGTCATTCAGCATCTGTTGTAGGTCCTGCAGCGTTTCTGCCATAATGACGATGTCGTCTGCAAATCGCAAGTGAGAGATGTATTCGCCATTGATGTTGATGCCTCGTCCTTTCCAGTGCAGCGTCTTGAACATATCCTCCATTGCATTTGTGAACAATTTCGGGGAAATGACGTCACCTTGTCTCACTCCTCGATGCAATGGTATAGGTTTTGTTTGCTGATTCTGTACTTGGACGGACATGGTGACGGCTTCGTAGAGACATCTCATCACTTGCACGTACCGCCAATCTACTTGGCAACGCTGCAGGGACTCCAGAACGGACCAGATCTCTATCGAGTCGAAGGCTTTCTCATAGTCCACGAATGCTAGACACAAGGGCTGATTGTACTCTTCGGTCTTCTGTATAATCTGCCGCAATGTGTGGATGTGGTCTATGGTGCCGTATCCGCTCCGAAATCCAGCCTGTTCCGGTGGTTGGAATTCGTCAAGTCTTCGCGCAAGGCGGTTCATG
This sequence comes from Anania crocealis, assembly GCA_949315895.1. Lineage (NCBI taxonomy): Eukaryota > Metazoa > Arthropoda > Insecta > Lepidoptera > Crambidae > Anania > Anania crocealis. The sequence goes on from OX438880.1 coordinate 2,272,648, forward strand.
ACGACTCTTGAAAACAGCTTATAGACGTGGCTTAGAAGGGAAATGGGTCGATAGTTCTTCAGCAGGGTCTTATCTCCTTTTTTGAAGAACAGGACGACAACACTCCTACTCCACGCCTCCGGAGTTCTCCCTTCAAACAAGACAGCGTTAAAAAGCTTTTGAAGCTCCCTCAGTACGGGTTTACCTCCAGCCTTTAGCAACTCTGTTGTAACGCCATCCTCTCCAGGGGCTTTTCCATTTTTCAACTGTTTAAGAGCCATCCTGATTTCGTCAATGCTGACTTCTGGCAGGTCTTGAGTGTAGTGGCGTGTTAACGCGGCTCTAGGGTCCTCATTTTTGGGATCAGGTCGAGATGCATGCGAAGCGTATAACCGGCCATAGAAGCGTTCTACTTCGGAAAGGACTGCTGGCTTCGAAGCAACGACTTCTCCACTTGCTGTGGTCAGTTTCGTCAGGTGGCTTCTTCCAAGAGATTGTACGAACACTTTCGACCCCCGATTTTGCTCGATCGCTCTTTCAATCTCAAGAGTATTGGAGCAACGGAGGTCGTGTCGTACGAGCTTACTGATCTCTCAGTTTAGAGCGCGCTTTCCTGACGAAGTGACGGGTGGGTTTTCACGTCGTTCCTTAATCAGCCCTAAAGTTCTTTCCGAAAGCTTTGACTTCCTGCCCTTACGCTGCATTTCACAAAATCTCGTACCTTCTTCCCTGAGGATCCGAACCACATTTTCGAGGTTCTGGTTTACGTCTGTTGTGGTTTCCACGGCAGCGAGTCGGTTTTCCAGGTTTGACTGGAACGTTTCAGATCCTATCATGGTTTGGAGCAAAGTAGGTCGGAGCCTTGACTTCATCAGACGGACACGTTCAGCCTTAAAATCAATATTCAGAGAGCCTCGAACGAGTCGGTGATCGCTACCGGTATTAAACCTGTTAATCACGGAGACGTCTCTGAATATATGCTTCTTGTTGGTCATGATGAAGTCAATCTCATTTTTCGTCATAGTGTCGGGGCTTTGCCACGTCCACTTCCTTTGGGGCTGTTTCTTGAAGAAGGAGTTCATCAAGAAGAGCCCCTCCCGTTCGAGGAAGTTGACAAGCATTTGCCCCCTATGGTTTCTGCATCCAAATCCATGGGATCCTACTACCGATTCGTTGCAATTCTGTACTCCCACTTTAGCGTTGAAGTCTCCCATAACAACGCTGTAGTGAGTCTTAGTGGTGAAGTGGAGGGCCTTTGATATGTCATCAAACATATCCTCCACCTCTTCGTCCGAGTGTTTCGAGGTCGGTGCGTACGCTTGAACCACCTTGAGGCTATACCTCTCAGTGAGCTTAACAATAAGGTACGCTACCCTGTTCGACACACTGGACACTTCCACAACGTTGTCAGAAAGGGACTTATTTACCAGAAACCCAACGCCACCTTGGGATTGTTGGTCTCCCTCACGAAAGTACATTAGGTGGCCCGACTCGAGGGTTATGGTGTCCTCCCCCTCTCTTCGGACTTCACATAGCCCTAGGATATGCCACCTAATCTTCCCAAGTTCCACCGTTCAAACATCACGCTCGGCAGGTGGGTTGGCATCATAAAATATAGAATGCTACCTAAATTCTTCGGGCAGAACTCCATATCTAGAGTTAATTGATTTGGGGTTATACCATGCACCATGTTTTTTTTGAGTTTAGGATATTTAATAGTACATTGTATACACCGAGAATCAATCAAGTCTAGTGATACTGAATGAACTTTAAAAGTCACTTTTTACATAAACAACCTGAAGATGAGAATTGGTACTTCTATTATTTTTACGCCGGCATTACATGGTTAGCTAAAAGCGTACACTACTTTAAAATACACGGCAAAAATCTATGGTATCAATTTTTAATTTAATCCTGTTTTCAAGTTAGAAACACCCAAAAATGACATTTATTTTCACGTTGGCAAATAATCGGGTCTTATACTTACTTGTTTTCAGAGCTGTGTGAGGAAAAAATAAATATATTTTCCTACAAATAACTATCCGGATTTCGCTCAAACCCGCGCGCTCTCATGCGATTCAGATAGTCAGGCACGTCGGAGCGCGTTGAAGCGTATTTCATAATGCCACAAACGAAATCAAACTGTTGACACCGTAATTAAAGTTCAAATTTGCATCAACAGCGTTCAACATTCAACATCTAGGAAACTGGTTGGAAACATGCACTCAATAGTTAAGTGATAAAGTGAGCGATGTTTATCGTAACTGAAATTATTTTATACATTCTTTTTCATGCGTGCTAAAAATTTTTGAATAATTCTTGTTTGTTGCTCATTTTAACAATTTTATTTTAAACCTTGGATGATATTATGTTTTTTTTTAATTATAAAATCATTAGTAGTTCACTGTAAAATGATAATTTTAACAAAGAAACATCAGGATAAATGTCTCCCGTTGCGGTTACCGACATCGTCGCCGCTACTGCGCGCCCCGCCATGCGCCCCGCAGCACCGCAGGACACATTGCGCGTTGTGACGACAACCCCGACGCGTGCATATGCTGCAGCTGCTGGTCGGAAAAGCAATTGCATGGCGGCTCCGAAGACGCTGGCACCACAGATAAATGTGATGAGGAGGGTTTTACGAAGGTCGAGAAGAAGAAAAGGAAGCCCTCGACTCGCAACCAGTGCGGCAACACACCGACTGGACCGAACCACCTGCTTCGGCCCGCAGTTCCAGTGACGCTGCTATACGTTTCCCGGCTTCATTACTCTACAAAAGTCGAGGAGATTGTAAAGTACATCCGAGTGAAGACCAGACATACACTGAGGGTGGAACTGTTGGAGTCTCGCTACAACACGAACTTTAATTCGTTTATGGTGAGGTTTCCGACTGAACAGCTGTCGACCTTCATGCAGGCAGAATTTTGGCCGAAGGGTGTTGTATATCATCGGTTTGGTGGACGAGTACCTGACACCAAGTTGCGAAACACAACGCCGTCAAAATAGTGTGTAGTGATATAATTTATGTGTTATTTTGTATGTATGTTAGTCTGTAAGGTATTTATTTTATGGGCCTGTATTTCATAATCTGTTGCCTGAATTAAATAAATCGTAAAAAAACCTACAAACGCGAAATAATTATATTTGACTGCTATCAACTTGTTTTTGGCATCGACTCTTAACTTGGTTTCTGAGATTGAGCTTTTGACATATGCTTTCTTCATTCTACCCTTTGTTATATTAGATAGAAAACAAAAAAAAAACTTATTGAATTTTCAAATCAAAAATCACAAAATCGAATTTCAAAGCTCTAAAAGTTTTCACCACACCTCATCGATAAACAATTCTCGCATCCCAACTCCGTGCCTGGCCTATAAAATATGGCCCCAGGTGAAAAAATTATCGGGTGAAAATGTTCCCGTTTCGCCTAAACAGTCAAATGACTGGCGTAAATCGTGCGACAAATGAATGTGTGGTAAACATTTGCATGTATATTGGTCGGGCGTCATGCGGGCGGAGTGAATTTTAAAATGTTCGATTCGCCCTTTAGCGTTTCGTTTTTGTTTTAGGAGTCCGCGACTAGTAACTGGTTAAGTGTAACTTTTTAATTATGAAAGTTTTATAGGCCAATAAATATAAAAGCACCCATTTTTACTCGAACAAATGGTTGTAGCAGGAGAAGAAGACAGACAGCAGTGTCTTCACTCCACCATTGTTTATACTGCGATCGCCGAACCGCCTTCAAATCGTGACGATTTTGTCGCACTATGTTGGATTTGCTTTTTCTATACAAACTCATTAACCATCAGATATCATGTCCTGGTTTGCTCAATACAATAAAACTACCTCGCAGATGTCCTGGAATACCCCTCACCAAAACATTCGCATTGCCCCGCCGAACTAACCTGGGCCTGCACCATCCGATAGCTCGCATTTGCACAGAGTAAAACAATATGAACGCAAAACTCACCGACATGGATAGTTTTGGGATGTCACATTCAGCTTTTAGAAAAACCATACAAAAACAGCTCCACTAATGTAAAAAATTAACAAATGTACACAATAATTCAACAATTAATATTTTAAATTTAAACTTAATTTTCTTTTCTAAATTTCATTTCGCTAGTTTTAATGCATGTTATAATATAACAATATAATAATTATGTATAATTTTCAGATTCAGATAGTTTTTATAAGTTTTTTAAGCAATGATGTTATAAATGTTGTGTAAGCTTTTAATTAGTCTGCATATTAAAATGTATCTTAATTTACTTAATGTTTAATAATTGTTATTGGAATTGTATTTCATATGTTTGGTTGAAAGCTTGCCTTAAATAAATAAACAAATAAACAAACAAACACATTAAGATCCTTCTTTAAAGGGGCTTATGCAATGATGTTTCAAAGTATAGATATTATGTTACCTTCCTTACTTTGCGTATTAAATCTGTAAAGCTGCACACATTGAGAAGTTTCAAGTGATAAGCTAAACAAAAGATGCGAATAGCACGCAAATGAAAGAGATAGCTATAATTTTTAATAATTACCGTTCGTGACTGCATTCAAAGTGGACGTTGTAAAAAATTAGGGCGTATTTGAGTCTTCACAACGCTCGTGCTTGTGACATATCTGCTTCGTTTCAATATAGGTAATATCATTGGGCCTATGTTTAACTTCGGTAACGAACAGGTGTAGGCTGATAATGATGGAATGACTATCAAGGCTACTAAAATAATGAAGATTAATTGTATTCTTGACGTATGATTGCCATGCAAAGATGATCTAGCTAGTTTGTCAGTTTCGCAAGCTATCTATTGCAGGCTTCTATTGTTACTTTCAATCTTGCGACTGATAACAATTCCAACAGCTTCCAGAGCCTTTCAATCTACTGTTACCCACCGCTAATTCAGATTCAGATTAAGCTTTAATCGTTTTCTAAAGAAAACCTATTCGGAAATCGAACCGAATAGTCAACAACTAATAACTTTACTTAAAAAATATTAAAGTAAGTAATAGTCTTGTCTTGACATTACATTTATTCTTTATTTGAAATGAAATGAAACTACATATTTTAACAGGTCATCAATTTTGATTAAGCGATTTTTAAATGTCGGTAAATTCTTGTTTGAAGTTGATCGTAAATTGGTGACTTATTTTGCCCAATGGTATTTCTTTGATTTTTCGAATTTAAATGGGATATCTGCTCTATGTGCTCCTATTGTGGCATGTCTTGAAATGTTTATATTTATATTTTTTAAACATTTATCATTTACCATTACATCAATCCACTATCCCACATCGAAACTCGGGTACTTAAATGAAACAAATAAAATCACCTTTGGGATCCAACGGTGATTTTTTAACTCTTTCATATCACGATTTCACATGTCCAAAACAAAACAAAAATTGTATCCCTTTGATGCCACGACCGCATACGGAACTCGCAATTTATCATCGCTCCAGCTTAACAAATACACTTATTGGGAGCGGATGAAATATTTTGTTTGCGGTTTTTGTTTTCCAATATGTCTTTTATAAAATGTCAAAGATCTTAGTGCAGCTGCCACTGGGATTTTTCAAAGCTTGATATTCTTATTGTATGACAATTTATTAATTATTTTTTTATTGAAACAAATATCATTACAACATTATATTATAAATGTCTCGCAAAACCTTTTAAAAGCTTTGACTGCTGGTACATACTAAGATTATCCTTCTAGTATATTCCATTGTCAGGGCTTTTCGAGTCGCCTATCAAATCAAATCAATTTTGATCACTTTAGTTATTGTTGTATGGTTTATGTTCTGAATAATCAAGAATTATGAGTTTAAAAATAGATAGGTAAGTAACCTAAAAAATTCTGTGTTAGTCAAAGTACAAGATATATACTCCCAATTAATCCCTCGATCGTCAGTTATTCCAGACACAATTGAAATCAATTGTTATCGCGGCACCCGAGTGCCTGTTGGGGGTTGTGGGAATAAAGCGGCTTTCGGTTACGGTGACAACTATAATTAAATAAATAAATAAATAAATAATTATTTAAGACATGCCACACTGGGCCACACAGAGCCATCTAGTCCCAATTAAGGTACTATTAAGTACCCTGTCGTATGGGGTACTAGACAACCGATAAACTTACTTATATTTTTTTTTTTTTTGTAAATACATACTTATAATACATAGAAAACACCCAGACCAGTACAAACAGACATGTTCATGCACACAAATATTTGTACTGTGCGGGGATCGAACCCGCGACCCATGGCTCAGAAGCAGCGTTAACTACCGATGATCCAAATGGTCGTCAAACTATAAACTCCTTTAGTCCGCAAAATGAGGTCTGGTACCTACGTTGGTCTGCCCTATCATGTGCCCTAATATGACTACAGTCACCAATCTTGACGACTACGATATACGAATATTAACTTCATACGTATTTCAAATGCAGCACAACCACATTTTAAAGTGATTGAATTTTTTCTTAAAACCAATTTTCTTTTTGCTTTGAGTTGAGATTTAAGGAGCTTTGCCACAATACAGTCAGGTGTAGTGATATCGAAAAGTATTTCCGGACATTTAGTAGACATTTTAGAAAAGAGATTTATAGGTCAAATGCCAATGTTTTTAAACAATTTCTAGTTTAATAACTGATATCGGTGAATCTTGAAAATGGGCGTATTTGATTGATTCCCGTGGAAAATTTATATAATAAAGATATGCTAAAAGCATAGCGCAATATTAAATTTAGATAGTTTTTTAACATATTGATCTAATAGGCACTCATTTTGCACAATTAGTTTCGAAAATATAAGCAATTAAAATTTTGTCTACCACGGAAATCAAAAACAAGGCATTGGAATCAATAAAACAATATTTATTATAGTTCAAATCAATTGTTTGTTTAAATTCTTTTATTCAAAACAATTCTTTTATTCCAAAATTTCAGTTCTTCATCAGTTCTTTGATAATTGTAATAAAAAGCTCGTCTCTTTTCCTTTCAAATTGTAACAAAAATAAGTAACAAAAATAGGAAACACGTCTTAACACTCCATATCATTTATAAATTTTAACAAACTTTTACTTAGTTTTAAATCAGATACCTAGCTATAGTTCAATTTTCTTATCTAAAATACAAAAATAGAGGACAAAATTAGAAAATATTTCTTCATCAATTTATATTATTGCTAAAATTAGTTATTGCAATATCATTAAAGATTTTATATATCATTCAACACTTTTATGATAAATAAAATCTTTAATGATGATGCAATATAAGTATGCAAAAACACCATCATTAACTTCTCAACCTAATTATGTTTTAATCAGTTCTCTTTGCTTCTTAAGTATATAATACAAGAGATCTACCTATCTTATTAGAAATAATCGTTTTTATACTTCTTATCTCTAGACCTGGCGATTCTATATAATGTGGTTCCAAAATGATCACTGTTCGGACTAGGAGGGAGAGTGTGTCAATTGACGAACAAGTGGAAGACTGATTCAGTGGGTCATGGCTACTCACGCTGTGTGCTTCTGTATCACTACCGCCAGAATAAATATGTTCTTCTAGTTCTAGCTCCTCTATTTTTTTCAGTTTTTTCTTTTGATTGTGACTATTTGAACTTTCTCTACTTTTCTTCCTCGCAATTTTCTTTTGGCGTGGACTCATTTCACTCACTGGTACAATTTTTCCTGTCATTTTTTTCTTTAATTATCTTTGCCGTTCTTTTTCTTGTGATTGAGCACGAAGTATGGGGTCATTTTTATTTTTTCCCTTCTACGACATTCAGCAAGGCGTTTTTTTTTCTAATATGCTTGCTTTGACTGTTTGGGAGGCATTTTTGGGTCTGAAATAATATGTAAAAGTTTCTATAAATATATAATTGAATCTAGCTATTTTATTGTTATTAAAAAATCACAAAGTAACGACACAAATTAAGAATATATATGAATCACAAATACATTGACACAGCATCCTTCATTTTATAAAGAAAGATTGATTCCCATGGCATTAAAACCACGGGAATCAATAACACGGGAATCAAAATTCGTAAATTTTTATCGATTGGTCTTCAACTACCAAACATATATTTTAAATGCAAACTGAAATAAACAATGCACTATCAATAGTCTTTATTTGTTATAAGAAGCGAACTTAAAAAATTATAAAAATATTTTTTATGGCTATCACGGGAATCAACGATGTATAGAAACAATGCCACGGGAATCAAATATTTACCTTCGTAACTCGGCGTAGATACAAGCTGCGAGGTGACCGCCTCCCACTACACTTAACTCACGACTGATTCTCGCGCGGCAACGCACACTCGTATCCCTACCTTTTATTACTAGAGCTGCAAGTGAAGATTAGTGACGTACCACGGGAATCAACTTTCAATCCTGGACAAAACTTTGATTCTAAATTAAAATATAACTAAATACTTCAGTGAAGATTCTTATTGACTAATATATTTATAGACTAATCTATTTTTATAAAAATAGCTTTTTAACATCTGATTTTATCCCTAAGTTGCAGTTTTTTCTACAGTTTGTTCAAAATTTATTGAATGGACATGCCATGGGGATCAATTTTCCTACCCTAACTATTTTTTTACAGTTATTTGCAAATACAATGAAGCCAAAAACCATGAAGCATTAGTTAGAATACACCTAGAACTAAATAAAAATATATATTTTGATGTTCCATTATTAAACCTCGGGTACTTTATAACTCCGGACAACGTAATTCGTGCGTTTCAAGATTCACCCATATTATAATTGCAATTAAATTGCTCAAATATCCAAAAAGTTCTGCCCTTTTGAGAGAATATCCTCTAATTTAAAACTTATTACCCATCATTGCTATGGTAACCTGAATACAATGATGGAGGCCTTTGCCCTGTACTGGAATACTTTTTGTTTGCTGGCAAAAGAAAATCCTATGTAAATACTAGATATACTCGTGTAGAGTTAATTGGTGAAAATTCGTTAGTGGTCACAGCTAAAGTGTTATTTGGCATTCTTTTAACTGATTTTTAACGAATGCTGTAATAGTTCTTCAAATTGGGGTCAGAAGAATGTATGTGATGTTGTCCACATTTATTTTTCTCTGATTTGTGTACTATACCTACTGTATATAAACCTAATGTGTCTTAGCTTTGAAATGCAATATAGTTAGAATGCTTCTAATTTACCGATTGAAAAAGTTCATGCAAAAGTTCTGTTTCGTTCAAAGTGAAGCTTAACTTTATGCGTTTTTTATGAATATTGCATTTCAGTAACTTCGAACTTGTCTCAAAATTTAGCACCAGTTATTTTTTTAAATAAACATAACTTGCATGCTGCCCATTACTCTAGGTCATTTTCCTTTCTGTTTATAATCTATGGGCTTAGGCCTCTAACTAAGCCTACCGCCGCAGCGGGATCTGCTAGCCGTCATCATTGGTTAGAAAACCAAAGACGCCGTTGCCCAGGGTGGACCACTAGGAGGTAGATCCCACCACCCCACAGTCTTCGCGTAGAGGAGGTAATTATAACCAGCAGCGTTTATAAGTCCACTGCTGGACACGAGCCTCTACCCAGTCGCTGGGAGTGACTGTACGAGGGGATGGCGTATATTGCTTTGCGCGCTTGGCGGGCCATCCAGTCGTACTTGGAGTTTCCGGTCCCAGACGTCCTGCCTCATAACTGGAATCCAATATTTTACAAATGCATCATAATAAAAAGCTACAAAAGGAGAACATTGCCATGATTGCCGCGCTTGGCATGCGGGTTTGCGATCGCTGTTTGGCCAATGGTAGAGAAAAGACGTTGCTGCCCGTCTTCTGGCAGTAATAGCAGGGCCAAGATCCTTAAGTTCGATCCCCGGGTCAAGCGACAGGAGTTTTGAATTTTCAAACATTGCTCGGATTTGTGATCATATCACCAACCCAAATTTTGGCAAGCGTTGTGATTTTGCGTGTACCAATTATTGCAATGGTAACTTGAATTAAATGATGGAGGCCTTGCTCTGCTTTTTTTACCTCTCTCGATTAGTAATTAAGTTCAATGACCCTCGAAGTTATGTTACTTAAAGGACAGGACAAAAAGTGGCTAATTAGAAAAGCCTATGATCGTATCTCACGATTGCCGGGGACCGTTTGCCCAACGGCTCGTATACTGTTCCAGTACATTACTTTATCGGGCTCTGGAATTGTAGAAAGTGTACATTATTTTCGCGCCTAATTGCTGAGTCGACGTTGGCTTAGTGGCAGATGCAGCGCTTTAGAAGTAAAATATAAAGTTAAGGAGCCTTCAAAAAGGTTACAATTGGATGGGTGACCATTGCAACTAATATATTCCTTGACTAAGCTCTTCACCCGCTGCTCTGTTAGATTGAACTATACTTTATGTACGGGGTATAAAATAGCCTTTGTCCTATTTGTACTAAATTAATCAAGATACATTTATTTTAGGCGTGAAATCTAAAAAAACGAAAAAGAATTACTTTCGCATTTATTATATAACTATATAATATTAGTAACGATATTTTTCAGTTACTGTGTTGTAGGATGTAGACTCTAATGATAATCACGAGTAGAACTCCTTTGGGGTAAATAATTAAGAACAATTTGGAACCACATACATTCTGAGCAGCTTAACTAAGTCTTTATTAACACTATATAAAATGAGTTCGTTTTACGATAACGTTAAAATACTGTTATTTTCCACTATATTTTAAACAACATGTGTCTATATTATGTTCTGAACCCTCAATACTTGAGCTCAATATGCACTTAGCAAATTATCCTAGTCTATATTTCCAAAGAACGGTTTCCATAATGTTACTTGAATACCTTCAGGCCGAGCAGACACTTATCCAGGTAGCCTATACAATTTATCTTCCACATAAAACCTTCCCCGAAACACTTGAAGGAGAGAAAATTGGTTGGCATATATAATTCAAGAAATTTCGTAACATCAAGCCGTTTTCAATTACTTCGAAAACCGACTCTTTGGAGGTTAACTCATAATGGAGGTTCGTTGAGTAGGATCAATGAATATACCATCAAGGGACAGGTAGAAAATATTAACACTGTAGTAAGGTAGTAATGTAATCTATCTATCTATCCATCCATACAAAAGAAAGTCGTGTTAGTTACACCACTTTAATGTCGAGAACGACTGAACCGGTTTTGATGATTTTGGTGTTTTTTTATTTGTCTTCGTCAGGAGTAGGATAATAAGTATTAAAAAGAGTTGGAAAGTTAAGGTTACAAAAGCTAAGAAAAACTATTTTTTGATATTTTTATCCAACGACGCCATATTTGATGACACTGACATTTATTTTAGGCGTGAAATCTAAAGTTTGAGGTTCTAAAAATTAAAAATCTAAAGTCTAAAGTTTAAAGAAACGAAGTTTGAGGGGCCAGCCTGTAATAAAATAGTTTACTTTGGTACTGCTGTGTTTCAAGCGTCGAATTATATCAAAAGAAAATAAAAAAATAGTTAGGTGGTCTGCTACCTAATTTATACAATTTTAATATATCAATCTACGAGACAAAAAACAAATGACGTATTTTTTCTTTTGGTATAGCCCAGTACAAAAATGTAAAGATAAAGAACTTAGAAAATGTCCGCCAAAAATCTAAAATTTATGATACGGCCGCCTAGCAACACTTTTTTCACGCAATGCACATCACCTTCATTCATTACGATACTAATCATAAGTTTTTGATTTTCCCTTTATAACTAAACAGGCCTAAAACTGTAAACAATTTTAACTATATTGCGAAAAATATTTTCGGGTGAAAGCTTGATTTTCATTTTTTACTTCATAAATGGGATCTGAATACGATGCTGAACGCCTACAAAAATTTTGGAATGTGATTAAAATTTCATCCTGTATTTAGACGATCAGTGCTTTATTTATTAAAATTTTGCAGCGACAACAATAAACATGGTGTTGATATATGTTGATATAAAATCTCTGTCAGTTGGAATAGTTGCCTAAACAATACCATGTAAATCCATAAGTAAATAGTACGTTACGTACGTAAGAACCTTCAAGGACTACAATGTTTCTTATTACGACAGGATATTAGGTAAATGGTATATCAAGCCGAAACCAGTCTATGTTAATTAAGCATATAATATATAATACTATGGTGAAGTCAGAGGTGGACCGACGATCTGGTCAAGGTCGCGGGAAGCCGCTGGATGCGGACAGCACAGGACCGATCGTTGTGGGGATCCTTGGGGGAGGCCTTTGCCCAGCAGTGAGCGTCGTTCGGCTGATATGATGATTATATTCGTGATCATAATTATTGAAAAAAAAAAAAACATACAAATCGGCATCAAACATTTTAGGGTTTTATGAAAATTAGAAATATATTTATTATGTTATATAAAACTGACTTCACTATACTATTATTTTATATGCATAAACTAACCTTAGAATAATAACACCTAGAAGCCGCGTCTGAACCAAAACGTAAGCGTAAACGCGTGCCATTTAATTATCCTTGTGTGCGTAAGCTGAATAAATCTACGCTTTTCTAACGCACACAAATATGGCTTCAGTGTTACCATCATCGGGCGTTTACCCACAAAAAATGGGAAAACGTGTTGTTTTGTTATACGACGATTTGCTATGTATTTGGTATGATCCTTAAATACATAAGAAAATATGATTACATTCATAAGTATATTACATATTTATTAATCTAATGATGAATGCCACCGTTCAATGTGTTTAAATTTAAATGCCTGTATGATTGTATAAATTCACATTAAGAAATTATTTTCATAGAATTAATATCACCAACATTTAGTCTAAACAGTATTAAATAGCTGTTATGGCAAATTCAATACTTTTTTCAATATTAAAAACAAACTAAACAAACTGTGTACATTTTTTTCCCCACATCTAGCAACATTGATGTTGATAGGTTTTGTGTTTCAAATTATTTGTTTTTAATTGGATTTGCGTAGAGAAAATGTATAAACTGTAAGTATTTACCTGTGAAATGAAACTTTATCACTTTATTTTTGTTCCTCTGATATGCTAGAACACTTCTTCATAGTGCAAACAGTCATTTTAAATTATTTTTCACGAGCTGTGTTTGACTTAGCGTGACGTTGAGCACTGACAGCTCGCGGAACGAAGTAAGCCAGTTTTAGTTGCGCGTTTTTCGTGCTTACATTCGGTTTCTAGGTGTTACTATTCTAAGATGCTAACAAAGGCTAGTTTTGGCTGGTTATATCCTTTACCTAACACTAAGTATTAAAAATGCGATTAGATAGATGTTATACGCTCAACCACGCAAGAACGGCGCGATGAATTTTCAAAAATTTGCACGCAGACCGATTATTGGTTGAAATAGCACATACACTACTTTTAAACGAAATAAATAATAAAAATATAAATAATAGTATACGCGACGTGAGGGAATGAGAAATCAGGAAAGGAAGTAAATAAATAAAATAAATTAAAATATTTAAAATTATAATTTTAAATACGTGTTGAAAAGGAAGAAGAATGACAACTAAAAAAAAGCAATTTATGAAACGATGACAAGTAAAAAGGTTAAAAATAAAATGATAAAAATGTAAAGAGGTTCGGTTTGCCACATTCTCCCCCCTCGTATGAAATACGCAAGTTTGAGAATATGTGGCAAACCGATACGTTAATGTGGTACACATACGAGTAGTTATGCTATAATAACAAGTTTTTTCACAGGCCTACGCAACGTCCCCCCTTTAGTTGCAACGTCAACAACTCTAACGATGCCATCTCGTGCTGCAGGGTAGACCTGGGTGACTCGTCCCTTGGGCCATACACCTTGTGGTAGATTTTCGTCCACGATGAGGACAATGTCGCCGACGCAGACGGGTCTCTGTGTGTTAGATGTAGGGGGTCTAGTGTGCATCTGTGGCAGAACTTCTCGTAGCCAACGTGTCCAAAAATAGTCTGCAAGGCGGGATGCTTTCTGCCATTTAAACCTACCAACTAGGGCAGTATCGTTAAAAGCTGGTGTGGGTACCGTTATGGATGACGACTGGCCAATGAGAAAATGATATGGAATCAAGGCTTCTTGGTCTTCAGCAGCAACACTAACATGTGACAAGGGGCGTGAGTTCACAACTGCTTCGGCTTCCATCAGTAAGGTTACGAATGTTTCTTCTTTAGGAGCCTTGTTATTGAGCGTTGCTCTGAGTGCTGTTTTTGTAGAGCGTACTAAACGCTCCTAACACCCTCCGAAGAACGGTGCTGCTGGTGGTATGAACTTCCATTTAATGCCTCGTGTTGCTACAAAGTCTTCAACGGCATTTCCAAAGAATTTTCTTAACTCCTTGCTGGCGCCGACAAAAGCTGTGCCATTATCTGAGGTGATAGTGGAAGGTGAACCTCTGCGTGCGATGAAGCGTCTAAGGCTCATTATTGCCGAGTCGGTAGAAAGGCTGTTGACGACTTCGAGGTGTAGGGCTCTCACCGTCAAACATGTATACAGTGCGACATACCGTTTCTCTCTTCGCCGACCAATTGTGACTTCCTGTGGACCAAAATAATCAAGGCCCACGTGCGTGAATGGTCTTTGGTGGTGTGCCAGTCGTTCTGGAGGTAAGTCTGCTGTAGGCGGAGACGAAGGAGAATTTTTCCGTAACTGGCAAAGTAAACACCTTTTAGCAACGGTTCTTACTGTAGGTCTCAGGCGCAATATCCAGTATCTCTGCCGAATTTCATTAACAACCGTCTCATTATTTGCATGCGCCATCTTCTTGTGGCAATGATGAATTAGTAAACGTGCAATGGGGTGTCGTCCATCAAGAAGTACCGGATTCTTGGTATCTTCGTTGATGTTCGGAGCTGCATGAATACGGCCGGCCAGCCTCAAAACGTTGTCCTCTCCAAGCGATGGTGACAGCTTTAGTAAGGCGCTGTTCTTGGGGAGGTCCTGAGATGCCAGGATACAGCGTAATTCTTCGTTGAAGCTATCCAGTTGACACTGTCTCAGTATGTGTTTTTCGGCTGTTATCATAAGTTCGGCGGAAAGTGACGGCAAATCGGATAAAATTGTTGACGGTTGCATCCCCATAATGCGCTGATGTGATGATGAATTACATACAGATGAGTTTTTTGATGGCGTAGAAAAAATGATTGTTCGGGATTTTGAATTTTGAGCATGAGGTTCCAAAAGCTTTTTAAATTTAATCGCGGCTTGGTGAGCTCGTGCTGTTGACCTTACAAGACGTGTCCAGTCACTAAACCTATCTGGGTTTGCTACAACTGGTGTTGGCAAGAGCTCACAAATTGATGTGAATCCCACCATTTCACACAAACTAGATGTTTTTAACTCTGTGAGAACTGGTGCGATTGCTGTTGATGGTTCAGTAGGCCACATGTCAGAATTTTGTAACAGGAATGAAGGCCCAACAAACCATCTTGATGAGGACTTAATAGATCGTACCCTAGTGGCATCGTCAGCAACATTTTAGTCTGTTGAAACCCAGCGCCAATCACTGACGTTAGTGTTCTCAGTAATTTCACCTACGCGATTGGCTACAAAAGGCCTAAATGTGCGAGAGTCGGCTCTGAGCCAACTAAGAACTGTACGCGAATCACTCCAAAAAAATTCCTGTACCGGTTTGTTTCTGTGGCTGTTCTTAATTGTAACGGCAAAGCGAGAAGCGATGAGGGCTGCTTGGAGCTCTAATCGTGGGATTGAAACCGGTTTTAATGGGGTGACTCGAGCCTTGCTACCGATGAGAGCAAGCTTAAAGCTATGGTCAGGTAAAATGAAGCGCCAATAAGCGACGCAGGCAAACGCCAGCTCGCTCGCATCAGCAAAAATATGTAACTCTCGTTCGAGGATGTCTATGTTTAGGTAACAACGTGGGATGCGAATATTCGCGATAGAAGTCAACTCAGCAAACCAAGTTTGCCAATTATTAATCTCAGTTGGTGAAAGTTGATCGTCCCATCCGATGTTGATACGCCAGAGAGCTTGAAACATGATTTGACCCTTAACTACAACTGGGGCCAGTAGACCTAAAGGATCATATAATCGCATCAACTGCGATAGAGCGTTACGTTTGGTTAGTTTAAAAGGTTGAGATAAAGTATCTTCATGTAAACCAGTTCTAAAACCTAAAAAATCTTCATTAGGATACCAAATTACTCCTAAAGCGCGGACTGGGTTGCCTAAAGAGACTTCAGTAGAAGAAACTGCGCGCAAATCAGCAGGGACAAGCGCAAGTGCCCTTTTATCATTAGATATCCAACCTCTCATTTCAAAACATGCCGCTTTGTGCACTTTGACAATATCAGCAGCCAGGTTCGCGGCTTCATGAACGTTGTTAAGACTGCCGATATAATCGTCCATGTAATGGTCATGGACTATTGCATTGGCCGCCTCAGGGTACAAATGAGCTAGGTCGTTGGCGTTCCTATTTTTTATGTATAATGCTGTAAAAGAGCTAGAGCATGCACCAAAAATAACTGAGGTCATTCTAAATTCCTTTATCGGTTCTTCAGGGTCTGGTCTCCATAAATAGCGAAGAGCGTCGCGATCTTGGGCTCTTACTTTTATTTGTGGGAACATCTCTTTAATGTCAGCCGTTAGCGCGATACGGCCTTCCCTAAATCGGAACAAAATACCTATGAGCGACTCAAGAAGATCGGGCCCCGGTAGTAACAAAGTATTCAGACTGACCCCATGAGTTTTAGCAGCTGCGTCATGTACCACACGAAGTTTCTTTTTTTGAGGGTGGCTCACACCGAAATGTGGCAAATACCAGCGAGGTGAAGCCTCTGCAGTGTGAACGACACCTTTAGAATTGTCAAATGAATGATATGTGTTAACTGGACATTCTTCTGCGTAACCCTTGTTAATCATCTCAGTCATATATGTTTTGTACGACTGCGCGAAAGCACCATCCTTTGCCATACGTCTTTCTAAACTTTTAAATCGAGATTCTGCCTGATAGTAGCTGTCAGGAATGGTGGTGCTATGTTAAGCCTACACTAAACCTACCTGAAGGCAAACGTTTTGTTGTTGTATCGAGAATATTATGAGCGCGCTGATCTTCTGAGCTAAAACTGTTTTCACGTTTAATTATGCCAATAGAATCGAGCTTATATTGTTCTTTAATTAAAAACTCCAGAGAATCAACGGGCTCATCTTGTTTGTTGTTAAAATTAGTACACACTGTGTGATTAATAAAAGTTGTTGGTGTCGTTCGCTTGCCTGTTGAACCGTACAAAGTCCAACCTAATGCTGTAAGACAGGCAACTGGTTCGGAGCGGCGACCCTTACGAACCTCGCGAGTTATTGACAAGTACCAGTCCTCAGCACCAATTAGTATTGTAGGTACAGCGTTAGTATAAGTAAGAACATTTGCTAAGTCGGTTAAATGATTGTATTTAACAATTTCGGAACATTTTATGGATTGCTTGTGCAGCGTAAGTGAGCTTATAGCTCGAGCATTTGTAATACTATATGTCTCATGTGTATATCTACCCTTAATATTAAAAGTAACATACGATATGTTTGTGTCCGTCATCATGCCACCCACTGCGTTTATCCTAATTACATCTGCTGGACCCGTTACTCCAATTTTGTTGGCCACCACCGAGTCGATAAGTGTGGCGGTGCTGCCATCGTCTAAAAGCGCAAAGGTATCTACTGAACCACCCGGACCGCTTACAGTGACAGGTACAATTTTCAATAATGTGTTTAAACACTGGGGACGTGTGGTTGACAGACCTACGTCTTCTTCTGTATGAGGTATTGATGGCGGCGGGTGCAGCCATCGAAACCGCATGCAGGCGCTTTACAAGTGTTCCAAGTGTGGCTGGTGCCTTTGAAACACCTGTAGCATATTTTCTTTTTGCGGATCCAACGCCATCGGTCCTCAACCGACATTCCTATAAAAATAGTACAATCTCTGATACTGTGCGATTTGTTACAAAAAATACATTTGTTTTTAGGTTTAACATCATCTATTGTGTGTACAGCTATCTTTGAGCGTGGTAAAGGCTTAAATGTTGACGTTTTAGATGATGAAGTCGATGCTAGACAGTCAGGTGATAAACCGTATTTAATATGACGTTCGAGTTCACGTACTAAAAAATCACTTAATAGCTCTAATTTACTTTTAGTTTCGTTGCTCTCAGATGCAAAATCCGTCCACTTTAAACGGATTGTGTAATTAAGTTTGTTTAAAATGCAGTGAAACAATTCAGGAGAATGTAAATACTCGTTCTTATGTAACAATTTCATTGTAGCTACACAATTGCGTACTCGGGATGCGAAATTGGGCAAACCCTTTAAATCCAGCGTGAGATTGGCCAAACTCTTCAAAGATGACACCTCGTGGAACACAATTAGCTCGGGCCGTGCGAAATTGTGCTCGAGGAGCTGCAAGATATCTTCAGGCGCCTCGGAAATCAGCAACATCGACGCGACAGCTTCCCACGCCGCGCCTTGCAGTGCGTGTTGAATGCGCGTGACGTTTTCTAAAGGAGAATAAAAGGCTTTGGTTATGTCAAAACCACGTTTAAATTGTAGCCAATGCGATGGATTGCCTGAAAATTTTGGCAAATCTATATTGTTTTGCTTTTTCTGTTGTGCCTGGCTGGCAACAAGATCTCTTGTAGCTTTGGCAGAGTCCGTGACAACCTTAACCATATCGGTTAGTTCAGTCGAAAGCAAGTTGTTGTTGTCATTATGTTGGAAAGCACGGGTGGTAAGTTGATTTTTTGACATTGCTCGGGCTGCTGTGGGTACGACTGTATCGAGTGGCAACTCCACATTACCCTCGTGAGCGTTTTGTGTGCGTGTGTCTATGTCACACTTCGATGCAACGGCCTGTGACGTAGTCGGTTGTAACACCTGTGACTGCACTTGTGACATCGTTGCGTCGTTTAAAGGAATAAAATCGTTTACCTGTGTTTGTTGTGACATTTCTTTTACCCATGTTTCCAGCCTTCGAGACGACCAGGAACGACGGCTCCTTAATGAGCGGCGAGAGGCACCAGATTCGGCTTCGATCGCAGCTATCTTGGCTCGCAGCTCGTCTTCCTCGGCCTTTGCTTCTAAGGCAGCAAGCTCCTGTTCTCGTTTGCATTCCCGCTCGTGCTGCAACCGTTTGCGTTCGAGCTGGCGTTGACGGATGTCGGCTTCTGCAGCCAACTTGCGGGCTTGTATGGTTGCCATTGAGAGTGTCGAGCTTGAACGTTCACTGTTAATATCACTTTCGTGATCCTCAAAATCCCTCTGGTTCGTGACCGCCGGGCGTGCCCCGGGATCAGAAGTTGACGATTGCGCCATCGGAACCCGCTTTGTTTGGCTCCTCGTGATAGGCATCGATCAAAATACGAATAAAAATTTTGTAAAATTTAAAGAATTTTGTTAAAAAACTGGTTCAAAAAGTGAGGAGAAGGACCAAAATATACGCGACGTGAGGGAATGAGAAATCAGGAATGGAAGTAAATAAATCAAATAAATTAAAATATTTACAATTATAATTTTAAATACGTGTTGAAAAGGAAGAAGAATGACAACTAAAAAAAAGCAATTTATGAAACGATGACAAGTAAAAAGGTTAAAAATAAAATGATAAAAATGTAAAGAGGTTCGGTTTGCGACAAATAGGTTCCCGTGGCTTCCTTTTTCCAAGCATATGAATTCATCGAAAACAGCCAGTAACTTAAACTCCGTTTAAAATCATTGGTGTAAATAAGCTAGCCGTTTTTTGGTAGAGATCCTTCTGCAAACGTTTTCAATTGTGGTCGCATATATTATGCAAGAAATATCACTTTTTCGGCAGAGGCCTGCGTTATGGAAATTCGTTGTCTAAGGTGAGTGTTATTTTCATACTGTTTTTATTATGATGGGTAATTTTCCATTTTCGGTTTACATTTTTAGAAAGATAGAAAAATATTTAATTGTCAGCATAATTATAGTTTATACCAGCATTATAAATTCAAGCTAGTACTTACTGAGGCTAGATAAGAATAGAAACTAAAACTAATGGCACCATAATGGTCTCCCCTCAGTATGAGGTGAAGACGCAACGTGCGCGACCCAAACACTGTTTTTTTTTTACGGGAGGAAAATGCGTCATCACCATTGCCCCGGGGGAGGGCAGGGCGGTATGTGGGAAACTCCCAGCGCCCTGAAAAAGGCGCTGCTCCTGGGAATGCGACCCAGGGGTATACCCACTAAAAACCTCTCGTCACCCGCCGCGCTGACTGAGGGCAGGGTCTGTGGTGACTCGACAGTCCACGGACCCCGCCTGCCGCGCGGCAAAAACCATTACAGAGGTAACGGTATTCGCCAATGGCTGACAAAATAAAATTATAACGAAATAACAATAATAAGTGTGATATATTAAACAAGGGTGGATTATCTATACTTACTTAATATTATAAAGCTGAAGAGTTTGTTTGTTTGTTTGAACGCGCTAATCGCAGGAAGTACTGGTCCGATTTAAAAAAAAAATTTTTATTGGATAGTCCATTTATTGAGGAAGGCTTTAGGCTATATAAAATTACGCTGCGACTAATAGGAGCGAAGCATCAGTGAAAAATGTTGCAAAAATAATCGCGATCATAATAACGGAAGTTTCACGCGGACGAAGTCGTGGGGAACAGCTAGTATGGAATAAACATGGTTGGATGATATAAAAGATATAGATAAATGAGTAGTCAGTTAGTTTTGCTTTAGTAAGTTGAGTGAAAACTCCTTATATAGGGTGTTAGGTAAATGGTAAAACAAGCTGAAAGCCAGCCTTTGTTAATGTAATTATGCATATAAATAAATACTATGGTGAAATCAAAAGTATAATATCAACATTTTTTATTTTTTATTTTCATACAAATAAAAAAAAATGATTTGTATAAAAATATTTTTTTCTAAAATGATGATATCAAATTTCTGTCTTCACCATTCATAGTATTTATATACACATGTGTTAAAATAGACTGGCTTTCGGCTTGATATACCTTTTACCTAATACCCTGCATATCTATACTAATATTATAAAGCTGAAGAGTTTGTTTGTTTGTTTAAACGCGCTAAACTCAGAAAGTACTGGTTCGATTTGAAAAACTATTTTTGTGTTGGATAGTCCATTTATTGAGGAAGGCTTTAGGCTATATAACATTACGCTACGACTAATAGGAGAGAAGCATCAGTGAAAAATGTTGCAAAAATAATCGCGATCATAATAACGGAAGGTTGACGCGGACGAAGTCGCGGGCAACAGCTAGTCAACTTTAAAGTGCAAACAGTCAAATAAGTTGACTGGGAGGATAATGCTATTCCAGCATTTTGTTGGAGGTACAGTATCTGAAACTAGGTACCCCGTAATGCTATTGCGCCATGCTTTGTTTCTTATCGTAATTTGTAGCGAATTACCATAGACTCCAAATGGTTTTTTATTTACAACCAATAATCTATACTAATATTATAAAGCTGAATAGTTTGTTTGTTTGTTTGAACGCGCTAATCTCAGGAAGCAATCGTTCGAATTGAAAAATTCTTCTTGTGTTGGATAGTTTATTTATCGAGGAAAGCTTTAGGCTATATAACATCACGCTGCACCCAATAGAAGCGAAGCATCAGCCAAAAATGATGCAAAAATAATCGCGATCATAATAACAGAAATAGACGCGTATGAAGTCGCGGGCAACAGCTAGTACTTAATAGGATTGCTTAGCATTCACAACATGTAAGTGCTAAATGACCTATTTTTATAGCAATAATATTTCTTATTGCCGTACAGAGGCGACAGTTAACGTCAGTCAAACAACAGTCTGTGTTTACATTCCAACATCAATTCTAGCAAAAGGGGATTTTTTTTTCACAAAAAAATCTTTCCTTTTCATATTTACGACTCGAAGTTTACGAGGAGGCCTATTCTTTCGTCCTGCCTGTGTGAGGATTGGTTTAAAGCAAAGGCTTCTTTTGTTTTAAATGATAAATATTATTTGTATGTTGAGGATATGTAAATAAAAATTAATTACTGAAATGTATGTACACGCATAACTGGTGGACTGCGCCAAATAAGAAAATATTTTTTCATTATGTTTGAAATATTAGGGGTTAAAGTATGTAATTGCCGTTTTGTATGGACAAAATCGAGAAAAGTCATTTTTCCATACTAACATTTTTTTTTTTTTAAATGCCTGCTCTGTTTTCGATGCAATTAAAGGTGAAAGTTAGATGGTTATAAAGCTACGCATTATAGTATTTAAATTTCTGAAAATCAAAGTATATAATACAAATATACTTAATTGAAGCAAGAAGGTCAGCTGACACATTGTAAGGGGTCTTTTCAGCGACTTCCTTTGAAGTAATAGGCACTAGAATTGCATTTTGTTTTAGTCAAAAGTTACTTTATTTAGTTTTTGATACAATACAAAAAGAATTACGCAATAATATGACTATACTTAAGAGCTATAAACAAAATAAAAAGTGGGAAAATAATCGGCAATTTCATACTTTAACCCCTATTATTAACGTTTAATAAAACGTTTCTAGAGATGTTTTTTTCAAAATAATTGTATAAAAAGTACTTTATTATTAGTAAGATGTTATCACATTTTAGTTAACTTCTTGTTAAGAACATAGCAAAGGGCACCAGATTACGTGTCTAGTAAAAGCTTGTTTGCACTGTCTAAGCTCATAGCAACAGCTTTGAGCACGTCTACTCACCTTGTCTCGTGTGTTTTAGGCTTTACTTCAAAGTTTACGAAGTTTAAAGCTTGGTTTAAGGTGTTTGGATATAAAACTTGAGTTAGGTATGTGTTAAATCAGGTTACAATTTAAGAACTCAGAATTAAGTTTTCATTCAATTTTTTAATATTTTTAATTTATAAAACAAAAATCCACAGCTCTTAAAAATAATATTACATAAAGTTTGTTTAGTTTTTACAAATAGCCAACATTGGATTTACATTTTATTAAAAAGTAATATTTAGAGAACAGTAGTGTGTGTGTGTGTGTGTGTGTGTGTGTGTGTGTGTGTGTGTGTGTGTGTGTGTGTGTGTGTGTGTGCGTGTGCGCGTATGTGTGTGTGCACGTACACCACCATGTGTGCTTAGTGCGCGTCTCATGCTTTTATTTCACTAAAGATAACCAAAATGCCCCTCTTAAACGAATTTTCGATTAGAAATCATTACATAACGACCCATTTGGTCAAGTATTTTAAGTACCGGTTCTCCCGGGCCTGGCAACAAGAGTTAGGGATATTTAAACATTGCTCGGGTTTGTGATCACCAAACCGCATTCAGCAAGCGTGGTAATTATCTCTGTAGCCATCGTTGCTGTGGTATTCTGAATTCAATGATGGAGGACTTTGCCCTGCAGTAGATTGATTACCCCTCTCCTTGTAAAGGAGAGAGACCCGTGCTTAACAGTGAGCGTAAATAAGTTGTTACTTTAGTTTTTTTTAGGTTGTCATCAGACCGTTACTTTTCTGACACCGAATCAGCTTCCTGTAATATTTAGTTTTCTGTTTCAAAATCCTTATTCCCTAGAAAAGTTCTAGAACTCTTTCGAATGTTCTTACATCCGCTGTCATCTCCTAACTTGTTCCGTCAAGTTACGTCACGTAAGTCATAAGGATCGGAGGCCGCATAAAATGTGCATTAGTCTGAACAAATAAACGCTCTTATCCCCACTTTCTTGGCGGGATTTGTGGTAACCTCCCTGTTTGCTATAAACCAAATGTGTGTTTATTCTTTTAAAGTCGCCGCATACGATTCGAAAGTTTATCTGAGTTGCTCAATCCTGTTAGTATAAAGTTAAGAATCAAAGACTTCTTTTTTATAAATAATAGCCTTGTTCTTGACTACATAGTTAACTATACGGTTAAAAAGAAGCCTAAGATGGAGCGAACTTACCCAGAGGTACTGGTTCTCCCCTCCCACACACCTGCGGAACACAGAAAAACTCTTTGGCGCTGGACTCCGGCAGGAGGGTGGTAGCATCCAGGCAGCCTCTTAGGAAGCCTACTACACTGCAGAGGGGATCTGTTAGCCGTCATCATTGGTTAGAAAACCAAAGATGACGATGCCCAGAGTGGACCATTAGGAGATAAATCCCACCACTCCAAAGTCTAAAGTATAGAATAAGTGTAAATAATTAAAAATAATATTGAAGTAACTAACTAATACGAAGGCATGGAAAATACTATGTTAAAGAAATCTTTTAAGAAGCTAAGAATAGAGATAAAATGGTATGTCTATAAAATTGTTTTAAGTTAAGTTGTACGATAAATTTTTGAAATAGTAAGCCTTATAATAGCATGCATTTTGATCAATCTCCTTTTGCATTGCTACGTTTTTTATTATCTTTATGCCTCTCATATGTCTGGAATCCAGATATTTACTACAAGTTTTCATAAAAACCACGTTATTCTCTAACTCGCTGTTACTTGCACGAAAGAAAATATAATAGCGCTAAGCTATAGCCAAGCCAATATGGCTAAACACTGATAAATTTTGTTATATTTGTAATAAGTTTAATATAATTATTTTAAAACACGTTTGATTTCCACAATTACACTAGACTTCCGGTTGATTTATAATACAAACAATTAATATAATTTCAATGCAAAATTAATTATCAAAACGTTCCTTACAAATTTTTTATTGTATTTCATAATATTATAGACTAAAATATTTTAAAATTAAGATTAGTAATAAATATTTTATAAGAATTGTTTTAGCGGAACAGGAAGTTAGGTTTAATATCTTTATTATAAAATCTTTTGATAGAAAATAATTGTTTTAAGCAAAAATAAAAATGTTTTAGGGTTTTAAAAATAATGTTCGGTGCTGTAGATAATTTTACAAATTAAGTTTTAATGTTTACTTATAAATATCAGCTACGTAGTGCCACACTTCCGGAAAGTTGTTTGTGTCACGCTATAAAAGCAGTACAGAACGATAGTGGGCATCAGTTATCGCTGTTAAAGAAAAGGAGCAATATCTAGTGTAGAAGTTAAGTATTAAGTATAATTTATTACAATATTACTATCGAAGTGCTGTTATTTTCATAAATTGCTGTTAAAATTAGAATCAGTGAAGTACTGTGTTAATTTATTTGTAAAGCATTATAGCAACGTGTTTTTTTTATTATATTGTGTTTATAATATAATATTGTTTGATTGGTTTATAGTTTTCTATAATTAGAAAGCAATAAAAATTAGTCAATGTCAACTAAGTGTGTTTTCTAATACCCCTTTTTCTAACAATTTAGTACAATGTCAAAGTTACAAGTCTGTTTGTTTGCGAAAGATTTCTAAGGTGAATGGGAGAATTGTCATTTGACCTCATAGTATAAAAATGTTCAGCAACTTTTGATACTGACCATAGATTTAATATACTGTTATTGACCGTACCTACTCCCTACCGAATCTGATATGATCATAATAATTATGTAATAGAAATACAGTTTCACTTATTTTAAACGTTGCATTTGAATTGAATATAATTTAAGCAAACATGGCTTTAAGTAAACATTAATTTAATATGACACTACGAGTATTATCATAATACTCTTGGCTTCCGCCCAAACAATGCCGGGTGCGAGCACGTATTGTTTAGAACTGTTGTTACCTGGAAATAAGTATGAACTATCTTATATGCTCTTATACACATAATATTACTAATGTAGTAGTATTTGCTTGCTGCAGTGGGACTTACTTTTTTACATAGTTTTCAGGTTGTGGTGGTGGGATCTACCTCCTAGTGGTCCACACCGGGCAACGGCCTCTTTGGTTTTCTAACCAATGATGACGGCTAACAGATCCCTGTGCGGTGGTAGGCTTCGTAAGAGGCCGCCTGGATGCTACCTCCTGCCGGAGTCCGACACCAAACAGTTTTTCTGTGTTCCGCTGGTGTGCGGGAGAACCAGTACCTCTGGGTAAGCTCGCTCCATCTCATGCTTCTTTTTAACCGTAAAGTTAAGTACCTGGTGGTCAAAAGCAAGCCCATTATTTATAAAAAATAACCTAAACTTGGTCAACGGAAAAAATCATTGAAAATGCAACGGGAATTTAACATTTTTAAGGTACTTTTCTACTTTTGCGGATTATATATGGCCGTATTTTTAAAAAAAAATACGATTTCAAGGGACATTCCTAAGTTAATGGTTTTTATTTTTACATAATACGAGTACTATAAGAATTTCCAAGATGGTTTTTACGGAAGAAAGAACAGAGAGAAATAGACAACAATGTTGTAAACTTTGTAAGCACCAATAAACTAAATATAACGGTTAAAACCTCTACAGAATAAATAAATAAATAAATAAATAAATAAATATTTAAGACATGCCTCACTGGGCCACACTGAGCCATCTAGTCCCAAATTAAGGTACTATTAAGTACCCTGTCGTATGGGGTACTAGACAACCGATAAACTTACTTAAATACTTTTTTTTTTGTAAATACATACTTATAATACATAGAAAACACCCAGACCAGTACAAACAGACATGTTCATGCACACAAATATTTGTACTGTGCGTCAAATATTTGTGTGCATGAACATGTCTGTTTGTTGATCCAAATGGTCGTCAAAGAAGAAAGATGAAGAATAATGAAGACGAAATCTACTGGAATATGATAAATTTGAACCATTTTTCTCAAAAACTTTGATGAAAAGTTTACTGTCACATACAAAGTTCAATTTCTTGAACTTTTTCATGGACCTTATGCCACAGAGAATACGGGTTAGTTCTGTCTTACCACTGACCAGAGTAACTCTTCGTCACCATAACTTACTGTGGAACCAAGCCACAGTAAATGTCTAAGCAGCAGTCCTGGTTCAAGATAACCACTTAAGAAATGTTGGTTCTCGACGGAATATGTGTGTATTATTTTTTCAACTAAGATAATGCATAACTTTTTTTAAGTTACTTTTGTTGTTAATATGAAACAATATTGTATCTCAGAAAACCCAACCCAAAAGCGTAGAAAAACCAAAAATAAAAGCTTACGAAATAAATCAATGAATACACATCCATCGCCAGTAACATTTTTATATGAAATGTTTAACTACATATTAATCGTAGCAATGGGTTTTTTAGAAAATAAACCTCACCCACATTCCAAAGAAACAAACCTAGGTTTTTAAAATTGAAGCTTTTTTTTAAATGTTTTGGAACGATTAGTATATTTTTCACTATTTTTATCTTATTCTAATGTTTTCTATATTTACTTTTACTTACTGCCATCTATCCCAACTATGGTCAAACTAAGTCCAAGTTCTAGACCGGAGTGTATTGCTAATTTAAGTTTTGCAATATCCGGCGCAACATGCATGTAGTGTCTTCAAATGCTTACATTTGGCTTGCTAATTCTTCGAAGTTTCATGAATTCATAATACATCGCTCTTGTAGCTTAAAGCACTTGATTTTTAGTCTAAGCTTAAAAGGTAAAGTTATTTATGTAGTATAGCTAAGTTATTATCATTAAAAAAAATTACCCTGAAAAAGGAGTTGAAGCCTTTTACTTTTCTAACCATTGCAGTAGTTTGTTGTCAGAAATGCACAGGATATAAGGTATTTTTTCTTTTCCTACCCTAGTTTATTTTTGTTTAATCTTTATTAACCGACTTCCAAAAAAAGCAGAAGGTTCTCAATTTGACTGTATTTTTTTTATTAAACATAATTATGATTTATTTTCGTATCAGAATATAACTTTTGATAGTAAAATTTTGATAAGGTCGCTAAGAAATGCACTGTCTATTATGCTGGACAATATATATTTAGGATTACATTAATATTTTCTTAAAATACATCCGATGCGTATTTTCAAGGCAGCTTATGTTTTTGCATCATCATTGTTGCGTCATAAGATCCACACTTTATAAGCAGGAGCTTGTGTACAGCGCAGCTTATTATCGGGTGAAGTTTCTCAGGGTGAAACGAATTTCAATCTCCTTATAATCCGGGGAGAGCATTTTTCACAGGGCAGCCATCAGCGAGCGGGTCACACGCGCAGGTAATTTTATATAGAGCCAATATCCTTCCTAGCTACTGAATAGATCACAGATTCTG
Source organism: Anania crocealis (assembly GCA_949315895.1). Classification (NCBI taxonomy): domain Eukaryota; kingdom Metazoa; phylum Arthropoda; class Insecta; order Lepidoptera; family Crambidae; genus Anania; species Anania crocealis. The sequence continues at coordinate 2,300,689 of OX438880.1, forward strand.
TACGTTTTATATAGGAGAAGATTTAGTCGCGTTTTATTATTGGTATGTTGTAAGCAAGCTACAACCTTAAATACAAAAATTATCTTAATTTGTACAAAGATAATAATGGTATCATTGCTTTGGTAATTTTAATACTGTGCCCAGCAGTGAGTTGATTATAGGCCGTTACTTCACTTTATGGTTTCGCAAATGTGTTTAAGTTTTACTAGCTGTTGCCCGCGGCTTCGTCCGCGTCAATTTCTGTTATTATGATCGCGATTATTTTTGTAAAATTTTTCACTGATGCTTCGCTCCTATTGGTCACAGTCAAATCAAATCACACCAGTATTTCCTGAGATTAGCGCGTTCAAACAAACAAACAAACAAATAAACAAACTCTTCAGCTTTATAATATTATACAAGTAGTATGGATAACAATGAAATTCTATTGACTATTAACAGTGTTTGAATCACACTCCACTAAAGCTTGATTGATTGATGGATGTTGTAATTGTTATCAGGGTTCAGTATCTAAAAAGGAAAAAATAATCCTTTAGAGAATCACTTTATGGTCAGTTGGGCGTTCGGGCGTCCGTCTGTTTAGAGCTTTTATCTCGGGTAAAAAATTATAATAATATTTAAGACATGTCTCACTGGGCCACACAGAGCCATCTAGTCCCAAATTAAGCTTCTATTAAGTACCCTATCGTATGGGATACTAGACAACCGATAAACTTACTTATATACATTTTTTTTTTGTAAATACATACTTATAATACAATAGAAATCGCCCAGACCAGTACAAACATGTTCATGCACACATATATTTGTACTGTTCAGGGATCAAACCCGCGACCCATGGCTCAGAAGCAGCGTTTACTACCACTGATCCAAATGGTCGTCTAAATCCAAAATAGTAGGCTCGGTAAAGATTTTTTTAGTTGCCAGAACAAAGTCAGTCTTTTATTATCACAGTTGACGACCAGTTTGGTTCAGTGAGACGCGGTCATAATAACGTACTTTTGTAACGATCCCTCGATGGGCATGCGACTCAAACATGGCCGTTTATAGGCAATGAAATTACTAGTGTTAATTGAAATGAATTGTTATAAGTCCATTTTTCAACCCAAAGTTACAAACAGAATGTTTATTTTTAAATTTAAAGTGTAGATCGTTTTTATCTACAATATGCTGACCAGTTTTAAGGATACACTTATAAAACATTAGCAAATCATTTTTTTTATATAATGAACTACTGTTATATATTTTTTATAGAAATAAAATATTAAAATCGGTCTATCTGAGTCTTGTGTGACCATAACCACACAAAAAATATACGCGTCGAATGTCGAATCTGTTTTGTATGATTTTAAAAACTTAATTTTTATTTTGCCCTTAAATTAAAAGCTAAGTTATTTTTAATAACAGGTAACTTTGTTTTTTTCTTAAATATGCTAGCTCACGGGGTGACGAGTAGTTTTTTTTTCAACTTAAAAGATTCGATAGTTTTTGTCAGTAATATTTTGACAAGCTCTCAGGATTTCATTTATCAGATGTTAGCAATGGCTGACTCGCTTTGTTTCCTCCGTAGTTGCAAACAATTTCTCATTTAAATATACATATTTGTCATGAAACTACGCAGTTTGTCTGAATGTTCCTTGCTCTTTTGAGTTTATAATATTTTCTGTTTTGAATGCAGAATGCACAGTAAGCTTTATATTTTTGTTGCAATTTCACACCTATTTCAAAGACGTTAAGATGCCCCGGTATATAATTCTGATATGCTGCAGTCAGAACAATGTTCTTTATTGTGATAAAATCTCTGGCTTATATTCCTGCTAAAATTATACAAGTACAAGGTGTTGTCAGTTAGAGAGTTATACGCTATTCCATGGGACCAGTTCATCTTTTTGGGATAAAAATTAGGATGTGTGAAATTTCAGTCTTTAACATTATAATATCTCCGTGTTAATTATCGTACATACCTCAGGAGTTTGTTACAGAAATCATCAAAGTAGGTTAAAATAATCTTCATGTCTGTATGTCTGTTTCTTACGCTGTCACGCATAAATTCTTTAACCGATACTGATGAACATTGGTACAAGGATAGATTAGTCTTTGTAAAATAACTTAAGTTATCGTGGATCTCCACATCTAGGCAAAGTGTTACGCCTGCGTGATATAAAGTGTATTTCCCAGTCAGAGCTGCAGGATAAGAAGGCTAAAGTTCGCAGAGCGGGTAAAAGAGAGAGCAATGCTTGGTATTTCCCTGCGTAATAGTATCAGAAAGAGGAAATCCGTAGGAGAACTAAGATAATCGACATCGCTGGAAGAATTGCGGAGCTGAAGTGGCAGTGGGCGGGACACGTAGTGCGAACAACCGATAGCCGTTGGGGCGTGAAGGTTCTGGAAAAGCGAGCAGGCGACAATCAGTGGGTAGGCCCCCGTGGACCGACGATCTGGTGAAGATCGCGGGAAATCTTCAGATGCGGGTGGCGCGGGACCGATCGTTGTGGAGATGGAGGCTTATGTCCAGCAGTGGGCGTTGTTTGGCTGACATGATGATAATCATGAGATTTGCAGGCAAAATGCTACTACCTATACTATTTAAAAGATTACTGCGTATGCCTTCCAGTTAAGAGCTACCTTTATCAGGCTAAGGTACTGAAAGTAGCCCTATACAATATTTTACCGACCATCAAACCTTTAACTGGTTTGAAGATATACTTTTTCTTTATGACTATGATCCATAAACTCAAGGAGTTTCACATAAAATCTCTTATTTTATTTTTGTATTCACCACCAAAAACAAACATCACTCAGATATTTTAATAACAACACTTAAAAATTTTGCTTGTTGTTGTTTTATTAGTTTACCAATGATTTAATTGATTCGGGGTTTATACTCACCATGTATGTACATTGTTTTTCTTTTTAATTTTTCGATATTTTGGCAGAGTTGCAAACGCCATGGTCACGGAATATAATGGCTAAGGGGGTGAAATAAGCCACTAATTTGGAGTCGGTGCATATTTGTGGATGGTTTCTTGTTTGGTAATGAATGACACAAAGTAATTATTATTGGCTTGTTTCACTTTTTTTTGTATAAATATCTTTTGTAAAATTTTAAAGCCTGGCAACAATATTTTTTAGAATTTTCACCAACTCTGGGATACAAGGCTTCTTGTTGAACAAAATGAAAACAAATTAGGCGTGGTCATACAAAATATAGACTCTTTTTTTCCATGGTTGCAAAAAGCTATATTCCCATGGTATGTCAGCCGCAAAATGGCGTTCCAGACAGAAGCCACTGAACAAAATAACGCGCTGTTGCAATTAAAGTTTACGAGCGAAGTTCCGCGGAACTATTCCGGCCTTTTACTCTTTTAGGGTAGGCGCAATGGTGATTGGTCTATGTTAGTGTTGGCACTAAATGTACCCGTTTACGCGACTATATTGAAGAAATTATAACCTCGGGGTCCTTAGGTTTGGTTGTGGTGATAATGCCCGTCATTTTAAATCAATGATGTAGGCCTTCGGTCTGCAGCGAGTTGATTGTAGGTCGTTACTATGACCTTATGGTATGGGCGGCGATGCCTTGTAGTCAGCATTGCCAGCCTATATTGATATTATTCTAAAATTTAAAACTAATAGTTTTTCAAACCTTTCTCACTTAGGAAGACAAAATACTGACAACTGGCGCAAGATCTTAAAGTATATTTAATTTAATTTAAATTTAAATGTGGACAACATCACATACATTGTTCTGATCCCAATTTGAATAACTATTTAAAGCACTCGTATTTTGGAAACCAGCAACAACGAAGGTACCACAAACACCCAGACCCGAGAAAATGTAGTAAAACACTCTTTTCCTAAATTGACCCGTCCGGGAATAGAACCCGGGACCTCGGAGCAGGCGACACCTTGAAAACCGGTGTGTACCCCACTCCGCCACTTAATATTTAATTCTCAAATTGTGTATTCGTGAATGTCTACAGTTTATCATTTGTCATATCTTTGGTAAAACCATAGATTAATTATATTAAATCTATATCTAATGGGTAAAATATAACAGTTTTTAGGTTGTAACTGTCAGTGTACCACAGTCAATAGAAACAGCTGATGGCCCGACGATTTGTCAGCGCGTTTGTCGACGACATCGATCAGGCTTAGGTACTTTCGTGCCTCCATCTCGGTTGATTGGTCGATTGAGGCATTGGAGGGTTTGAAGATTAATACGGAACTTTATGAGATTAACCTTTAAGATAGTACGGTCAGAGTTTCTGCTGTTTTTCGTTGAGTTATTGTTTGGAATTCTAAGTTTAATAATTTAGAAATCAGACAAAACTCTACATAGCATTCAACCGAGAATTTTTATAGGTAAACATACGAGTATAATGGCGATGTCAGCTTCTCTATGGATAGACTGGATATGGACTGTCATGCGTTGCAATAAAAGCAGACCATGCCCCGAAGCAGTGGTATGTTTAAATATTGGGACGCGTAAACCAAGGGCCTATTTTCACTAATAAAACTGATTTTACTGATTTACTGATTGCTGGACATAGGTATACAGCATATTATTATTCTTGATCTCAACTTTTCACGATAGGAAACTGAACCTTCAATCAGGTCGTAGGGTAATTGTAAAGGTGATGATTAGCATTTTGTGGTTTACTACGGCCATGCCTTTGAAGATGCCCATCAATAAATAAAAGATCTAAAGAAACAAAGCATCCAATCAACCGAAATGACGGACGGTGTATCTAATACAGGATATAAGCCGAAACTTATTAACAAAGTAGATCATGTCGGAAAGTTGGAAAGTGCAAAGTTTCGGTTTTTAATAATAAATTTGGATCATGATGGACCAAGGCAAAGTGGCAAGATGACTAAGAGTTTGAGTGTTGTTAACTTTACCTGAACTCACGCAGGGACTGAGTTTTTAAACATATTTTTTTCTTATTTGGAAGAAGATACATCATACTGTTAGCATTTTAATTCCCAATTCAAATATGTAATTATCGAAAAAAATTTGATCTTAATATTATTTTTGCGCTAGTTATTAGGAATTAATAATTTTATTAAGTTATCATTGTACATAAAGTTAAGTATAAGCTAATTTGTAAACCAGCGGCATTCGAAAATTAGCGAGCGTCGAGAAAAGACGTATGGTGTTTTGAATTATTGTAAAAGATTTAGGCAAGCGTTAATAAATACTGTTTGTTAAATAAACTGGCGATCGAATCCTGTGTTATTAGTTCGGCGTACTCCTGAAGATTTAACAATACTATGCCATATTTCATACAAATCGAAATTAATTGAATATGAAGTTTTATTGGCGGTAGATTTTACCAATAAAAAATTAAACATTTATCTAACCAATTTTGAGTCGATAGTTTTTTTTTGTTTGCACTGTCTGAAATGGTTTTTTTTTGTTGTATCACTGTCGTCAGGTTTTGTTTTTTTATATTATATAATTGACACAAATTTTACATTAATAACTTATTTTATCCTTTTGTAGGTTTAAGTTATTAATTCTTATTTTTTTTGTTTTTAGTATCTGTCTAACCAAATTTTTTGGTCTTAGTAGTGTTTTTTTCTTATGTCATAACCCTGCTGCTCATCTTTTGATTTTCAGTTGTGTCCTAAGACACACATCAAATCAGAAAAACTAGTGGTAGGTATTATATTAAAAGCAAAGTCTCCATAATCAACGGTCTAATAAATTACATATAAGATACATATGTGTTTTGAGCATGTAACAAGAAAAAAGAGTTGAAGCTACAAAACTAGTCAAAAGAATGAAGGGAGGTCCATAAATTCAAAGATACGCCATCTTGTTTTAAAGTTTAAAAAAATGCTCGAACTGCAAAAGTTGAAAGAGTTCTGCACGTCCTACTCTTGCCCACTTTGCTCAAGAATATGTTTAAAGAATTCATGATTTATTGCCCAATGTGCAACTTAAGTACTTAATTTTTTTAACAAGTTTGATGAGTCATTAAAACAAAAGTTGTCTTACGAATTTCTCCAATAAGACCCCGGTTAAAATCTAACTGTGTCTACAGTATGGCAATGCCACATTGTTTATTATGTGATACGTATAGTAACATTTTTTTAAAGGAATTTGTTTTTAAAACGAAAAGTAAAGGTGGTAAGTTTGACGGATCGAATTTTTTATTACACGTCTAGTTTTGTTGAACTTATAAGCGCCAAACAGTTTTTCTGTGTTCTGCTGGTGTGTGGGAGTACCAGTACCTCTGGGTAAGCTCGCTCCATCTTAGGCTAAAGTTAAGTTTGTAGTCAAGAGCAAGCCCATTATTTATAAAAAAAAGTGGCCATGGCTTTTGTGATCATCAAATAAGCCAAACGACGCTTACTATTGGACGTAAACTTTAGACTTCCTCTAAGGATATTATTTACGACGATCAGTTACGGTTTTTTACTGACCACATCCAGCTACTTCCAAAGTTTTTCACCAGATTTTTGAGAATTTCCCATTGATCGGTTTGTCTTACCTTTGTTAAATGTAAGTCAGTTCAAAACTGGGGTTGACATAAATAAATAAATGATAAATAAATAAATAAATGTGGACAACATCACATACATTGTTCTGATCCCAATTTGAATAACTAATTAAAGCACTCGTATTTTGGAAACCAGAAACAACGAAGGTACCACAAAAACCCAGACCCGAGAAAATGTAGAAAAACACTCTTTTCCTACATTCCCGTCCGGGAATCGAACCCGGGACCTCGGAGCAGGCGACACCTTGAAAACCGGTGTGTACCCAACTCCGCCACGGAGGTCGTAAATAACATAGGTAATTATAAAAAAAATATTAAAAGAAACACTAACTAATTATGTCGGTTCAACAATTTTAAATGGCCAATTTAAATTACTCACCTAATTTATTCCATTATCGGTTAAGTTTTTACTGGATAACATTTTTTTCTGATTCTACAATAAAATAATAACAATCTAGGCAAATGAATGGCACAAAAGAATAAAACAAAAGTAAGAGTATTTACTTAGGAACTAACGATTTGCTTTTGAAAGAATTTAAGATTTGTAAAGCCAATATTAGGTAAAAAATAGTGATGTTCTTGTGTTTTAGCAAAGAAATCGATAGTGCGATAGTTCAATATTATGATAAATTATTGAAATGAAAGATATGTTTACGAATTAAGTACCTACGCGTTCATTTTTTATTTAACCCGACGTTTCGAACACTTTACACAATTCATGGTCACGGGATGGATAGTTAATGTATAGGTAGTGTTCGCGTAAACTCAAGAAAACAGTATGATAACAAGCCTGATACAAAATTTTTCAAGTTTATATACTGATATTATAAGTGCAATTAAGTTGCTAAAATATCAAATAAAGTATGATAAATTATATCTTTATTTTATTGATTTCGATTTATGTTACTATTTTTAATATTTTATTTATATTATTGATGCATGAGCTTATGAATTCTTCATTTAAGCTTCAAGGGGAATAAAACACAATCATACATTATTTTATTTCCTGACATCTCGCTTGTGTTACCCTGACAATGTTCAGAGGATTACTGAAACAGCAAGGTCCTAACTACGTATAGGAGGTGAATTGATCTTACCCAATTTAAATCTCATTTTATCGTAAACATTTAAATAATAAACTTCCCAAGATTTGCATACTAAAATTTCTTTTGAAATCGGTTTATGCCATTAATAGATACTCTCAAGCATCATTCATACTTTTCGTTTATTAGGGGTTAAAGTATGAAATTGCCGTTTTGTATGGACGAAATCGAGAAAAGTAATTTTTCCATACTAACAATTTTTTAGTTTTTTTAAAAACGCATGAATCGTTTTCGTTGCAACTAAAGGTGAAAGTTAGATGGTTATAAAGCTACGCATTATAGTATTAGAATTTCTGAAAATCAAAGTATATAATACAAATATACTTAATTGAAGCAAGAAGGTCAGCTGACACATTGTAAGGGGTCTTTTCAACGACTTCCTTTGAAGTAATAGGCACTAGTATTGCATTTTTTTTTTTAGTCAATTGTTACTTTATTTAGTTTTTGATACAATACAAAAAGAATTACGCAATAATACGACTATACTTAAGAGCTATAAACAAAATAAAAAGTGGGAAAATAATCGGCAATTTCATACTTTAACCCCTATTATTTTGGTCAATTAAATAAAAAAGTTTATTTAGTTCTGTCAATTTTCGATTTAATCGTAAAACGTTACACTATTAATAACAATATTCAAATTATTTTTATCACAACATTGAGTTAATCGAGTATCGATACAAGTCATCGCATCACTTATTTAGCTTTGGAAAGAATTTTATAGTACCCTACAAATATTTTGTTGAATAAAAGCTAATATTGACTTCTGCTAACTGTTAGGTTACTTAGGAAATTTATTGTTGGCCATTATATTGTATTTAAGTATTAAAAATATTGGGGATTTGGTTGCCCCTTCCCTCAGCTATAAGAGATAAGAACGCGTATATTCTACTTCTCTGAATGTAACAATCATTCTATTTGGTTCGCAATTTGACGACCCAATAGGTGATGTCGTTCGCTAATCAAATGCTCCTATTCCAGGTCGGGACAATTTTACGAAATGATGGGATCTTTTAGCTTTGGTTCAAGGAGAGCACTTTAAGCCGCTAACGTCTTACTGTGCAACACAAAGCTTGTAATTACAGATATATCTGTCTCTTTCAGATACTTTGAGACATCGATATGAGTGATAGGGACGGATGGATTCAAATATACGGACTTTGGTTGCGGAGTAAGGCATTTGGTCCCAGCTTTTGCCCGCGAAATGGAAGACGGGAAACAAGACGACAGAGGCCTGTATAGGCTTAAAAAACTCTGACATCAGATTGTCCTTGACAGAATTTCATACTGTTCGGAAGAACGTTAAACATAAGAAAATGGGGGGCAGGTTTGGTGGCATGCTAATTTACTAGCCCAGAAGATTTTAACTAGGTCTCAAGATTTTACCTTCAAACCCGTGTAACTTTTTATTCCCAGATATATTTTTTTCTTTATTAGAAACTTTGTGGTTGGTATACCGTATAGCATATTGCAAATTTCTAAAAACAAAGTTAAAACAAAAACAAATAGACATGGCTTTGAAAAAAAATACAGGTTTAAAGGTACAAAAGCGAATAATTCCAGAAATAAAAAAAAAAATATTAAAAAACTTGGGACCTAGGTAAAAATCTTTTGGGCTAGTTCGTAAACAGACCACCTCACCTGCTCCCCATTTTTGTATGATCAACATTATTCCAAACACCCAGTATAGTGGAAGGGAAATGAGAACATAAAGAGTATCTATCTACTAATCTATACCAAACTCCACATGTACAGTAAACGACCGCAGAATCTACTCGCAACGTCCGGCAAAATGTATAGACGCATTCCCTTAACTGAAAGGCATAAAGTTGCAGATTTCATTGCCCCTAACGCCATGCGTTGTGGTCAGCAAACAAGGATGTGTGGGGGTTTTTGACAGGCTGGCTGTATTTCAGTCGGAAAATGCTTTTCGTGGTCAAAAACTAGCTATCTGGGCGGAGGGCATAAAGTATTTTTGGAAAATGGTTTTAGAACAAACATATTTCCAGGATTAGATTCAGCATACACATCTGTTTTTGTTAAGTAACTAGTTTAATGGCGTTGTACTGTGTAGTGCAAAACTAACATAACACTTATCGTTCTATGATGCTGCTAAATAAGCTGCTTGAAGAAGATGAAAGGCAGTGTCTTCTCTTTATTTGGTCAAACTATGATTGCCAAGTCATCAGGCAATTATTCTGCATTTTACCGTTTGAATAGGTCTTTATCAAGCTAAAGATTGACGAGACTTAAAATTATGACGAGGAATGAAAAGCCACGGGCCATTCACACTAAAACAGTTTTGGTTATAGTAACTTATCTAATTAAATTTAAATTACAATATTTTTTTTATAAATAAATGTGTGCAGCATCACAAACATTGATCTGATTTCAAAGTGCACTATTTAAAGCACTCAATTGAGGAAATTAGAAACAGCGAGGGTGCCACAGATACCCAGACTCGAGAAACTGTAGAAAAATACTTTATTCCTACATTGAACCATCCGAGAATCGAACACGGGACCTTGAATCAGGCGAAGCGACACCTTATGTGTGTGCTTCACTCCGACACTGAGGTCATCAAAGTAATTAAAAATACTTTAAATTGAATTTTCTGTTTTTAAATACCAACTGATTACTTGCAGTTTTTTTTATCGTGACAATTGAGTACTTAGATAAAGGTAAATTCAACGCGTTTTTTGTTGGCCAGCCGATATCTCAAAAATGTTCACATTGAAATTTCAATTCTAAAAACAACACCAAACACTAATTTAAAGAGAAGGTTGTGTTGTGCAGTCCCAACCAGTCCTAAATTTAGCTCCTACTTTTACACCTTCCTTAGAATTTATAAAAGGATCTTAATTTCCACCAGAGATAAATTAAAAAGTTTGTTTGCAAGGTAAAGGAAACAACACAAAGCCGATGTGAACATACGACTCCTGAAATAGCAACATGTTAAATTAAAGCTTCCTTTGACATCACAAAGAAACAAAATTGCCGCTTTCATTCGTCGGGCGTCCGAAATCAAAAGTACGGGCAGCCACAAAAAGTCTATTAAATTTCAACCTTACTCGATTCACTCATGGACTGTTAAAATCTTTTGGTTGCCTGTACGTTAGATGCCGTACAAAATTAATTAAGGACTTGGGTTGTTTTATGCTCCTGTTGTTTTAAAAATGTGTGACAGTTGATATAGAGAAAAAAAAGCATACTATTATAACAAGCAGTCAAGGCAGCAAGTTGCAATAAAACCGGCACGGCTTGATTTAGAGAGAACCTCTTGTCTACTCGTATATAGCGGCATTTTATAACAATTACTGTAAGAAGAGAGGAAGCAGTATTTACTCCAAAAGATTGGTCAAAATATTGACACTAACCAAACGTGTCAATTTTTTTCTGTTTATTACTACTGTGACTATTCTTCAAGAATATTCTGGTAGCAGAGTCAACCTACATAACAAGCGTGACAATCTTCTTCTAATGGTTTGTCTATCCTTTAAAGGTTCTGGAATGGTGACTGAATCTATGGGTAGCCCCCCATTATGTGCATTGATGATCTGTTGTAGAATACACGGAGAAAAAATATTTTACAATACTACCAGAACGGCTTGTAAAAACAAATCTATTTAAAGTTAACAAAAAACTGCGAGTGCTATCAGAATTAGTTTTAAGGATAAATAGTCGCTTAATTGCAAATACTAAAAAAAACTGGTAAATAAGTTAAGTGTACGAAACATGTCAAATAGTATCAGTTACTACTTTCTTTTTAGAGATCAAAATATGATATGAGTTAGTAATGGGCACAACTATGTTTAAGTATTGCTAGCAGTACAAATTTGATGGTAAAGTGTACCGAAAAATGTGTTCAATGTACCAGAAAATTCACGTTACTAAAAACTAGATTTTTAAAATATCATTTACAAAATGTATGGTTGTCACGTATAGCACTATGCGTTCTAGTTAACTTCCTCAAAATTCTGGTTAGTAAAAATATACCTTTTTCTCCGTGTACAGGAAAATGCTGGCTGCAGCTAGCGCGGTACCGAGAGATCATTGTGGAGATCCTAATAGGACGCCTATGTCCATTCACTGCTGCTTAGATGATGACTCTTTAAGGATATGGTATCAGAGTCAACCTGCGCACCAAGCGTGCCAATCTTTTTCTTCAAATCGAATAACTATCCTTGAAGCATAGTCTAGTGTCTGACTTTTTCAATCCACATAAAAGGCATCTGACTTAAGTTATTACGATTTCTGCGCGCCAAACATGCCTGTCAATTAAAATAAAACCAGCCAAGTGCGACTTGAACTCGCGCATGAAGGGTTCCGTACCAAAAATGCCATAAAAACGGGTTTGTCGTATGGGAGCCCTCCTTAAACATTTATTTTATTTTTAGTATTTGTTGTTATTGCGGTAACAGAAATACATAATTTGTGAAATTTTTCAACTGTAAAGCTATCGCGGCTCTTGAGATACAGCCTGGTGACAGGGCAGACGGACAGACAGCGAAGTCTCAGTAATAGGGTCCCGTTTTTACCCTTTGGGTACGGAACCCCAAAAAGATTACTTCTTTTTGTCAGTTTAGAAATATATCATCATCATCAGGTATCATTAGTTCACGACTTTAGTCACAATTGCCACGCTTGGCAGGCGGATTATCCGTCACAGTTTATTTTGTACCAGTTAGAGAGAAGACGCTTGTAGCCTGTCTTCTCCACGCAGTACTTCTTTAGTCATCTCTTACGACGACACCAAGAAGAGATTCAGTGGTGATATTCTTTCAATCATCATCATCATCATCATCAGCCTATTGCAGATATAAACCTCTCCAATTTCACGCCACTTAGTTTGATCCTCGGCTTCTCGCATCCAGCTCCTGCCAGCCATCTGAGGGCGTCCTACACTACGTTTGCCGAGATGCGGTCTTAACTCAAGAACTCGTTTACCCCAGCGGTTGTCAGTTCTGCGGCTAATAAATCTTTCAATATGCTGACACAATAAGACAAAGCTTATACCCGTTTTTTCAGTAAAGATTTTAAGGCGACTCTTGTATAAACATTATAATGGATTGCTGTTCAATATTTTGATGCATCATATGTGTTATCTAGTGTATGTATGTTTTATTGTATATATATTTATTATATGTATGTATATTATAAGGTATTTATGTACTGTTGTGTTTAGGTTTATATTTTGAAATATGTTTATGTATGTTTATGTAGAAATTAAGTTTTTTAAGTTAATTTGTTTTGTTATGTTTGATTATTTTTACATAAAGTACTCTGTGCACCTTCCCCTTTCTTTGTAGTACCTATCCTGCACCTAAAGGTTGTCTGGAAGAAATCGCTACAGGCGATAAGACCGCCGAAGTTGTACATCTTTCTATAACATTTCCTGTAAATTTATTTCTTCTGTGGTGTGCAATACAGAGTATTCTAATCTAATCTAAACATTAGTTGCCCGCGCAAGTCCGTCAGACTCCGCTCATTATGCGAGCCGAGTCTGGTCGAGAGCTCCAAGTTAATATTTTCGTATTCAAGTCATTTACATGTGCTGTGGAGACACTGAAGCTCCATAATAAGTGGGGTGGCAAGGTTTTGGAAGTCGTTATGGAAAATATATTAATTTGGTCTTTTTTAGTTCTGATTATTCTTGGATTGTGACGACAAAACCACTTAGGATTAGAAAGGTGTGCTGTCTTATTTGAGTAATCAGTCCATGATGATTGCAGTTACTTATATTTTTTGTTGGGCTCAAACACTAAAGATTATTTTATATCTTGCTACTTATCAGATATTGCATTTTTAATTGAATCTTAGATATTTCATAAATTGCAACTATCGACGATTTTCGTGTCTATTCTTATTATTTAAAAGGCTCACAGCTATAAAACAAACTGTAAATAAAAACTACAAAAATCAAAGCAAAACAAAATCTTAAATCAAAAATCTTGCTAAAGCAGGTATGTGTTAAGCAAGATTTGTTAAAAGTTGAGTATGGAAAATAGCAAATATTAAATAACTATTTCTATTCAAAATAGTTTAAAGCAAGAGATAGTAAATATTGTTTCTTGACAAAAAGCATATTTCGGTCAGTGTCAGAAATTGTCAACATCACCAGTCATGACCCGATAATTTTTAAATACATGTTCTATTTTATTCCTGCCACAAACTTTTTGATGGAAGCCCCAACAATAACATAACTTTTGCATAACATTAACGCGTGGCCATAATTGAAACCGCAGAGGCGCGGGTCCCGTTTTTACAAGCGCTCTGAAACACACTCAGGGGACAGACAGTAATAAGGTTCAGTACGCCCGGAAAATATAAATATAAATATAAATATTTAAGACATGCCTCACTGGGCCACATAGAGCCATCTAGTCCCAAATTAAGCTACTATTAAGTACCCTGTCGTATGGGTTACTAGACAACCGATTTACTTATATACTTTTTTTTTTTGTAAATACATACTTATAATACATAGAAAACACCCAGACCAGTACAAACAGACATGTTCATACACACAAATAATTGTACTGTGCGGGGATCGAACCCGCGACCCATGGCTCAAAAGCAGCGTTTACTACCGCTGATCCAAATCGTCGTCGATTAAATAACCTAAGATCAAAGAAAATATATAAAAATATGCTTTGGAATATTTTGCCCTAGGTTTAGATGTCAAGAAGCGTTATGGTTAGTAATTGTTTTTATAAGAAAAACAATGTGAAAAAAAATGTTTGCTGATATTTCGCCCAAAACAATTAATTTTAAACGAACGGCATGCATTACGACACGCTTGACAGATGAGTTGACGTTCGTAGCCTCAATGATGAAGAGAAGACGCTGCAGCCCATCTTTCTCTGGTAGAACTCCTTTAGTCTTCTCTAACGATACCCATAGGAAGAGTAGGAGAATTGCTATTATTTAAATGTAACAGCACCACACGACACTATCATAAAACTATGAGTAGCATACGTGGTTGGAACTTATGTCTATTACTGACGAAGACCGAAGCAAACAAGATCGTAAATGAGCAAAATTCTAGCAGATTGATCAGGGCCGGTACATCTGGGGCAACGACTAGGTTAGGTTTGGTTACGTTACCAAAATAGAATGCGTACCTTCTTAGTAAGTCTACACTGGGCTAGGACCCGGGACATTTGCACCGCAATGGGCCAAGGACTCTTTTGTATGGCGACGGTTTCGTCGGGTTTTTGGAAGGTGAGGTGAAAAGCTTTTCTGTCTTGATACGGCTTCCATGATATTCCATAATATGGTTTGAATTATCCATGTTTTTTTATACTTGAGTGATATTATGGATCTGGTTAATTGCAAGAGCTTATAATTATATCTCATTTCAAGTAAAAATTTAAAGGGCCGGTTCAGCATACTAAATAAACATTATTTTGTAACTAGAGTTGATTGATACGGGGTTTATACCATGTACCTTAGTTTTTATGAGTTCCCGATATTTCGGCACTGTTGCAAGCGCCATGATCACGGGAGAACTAAGAGTGCGGAATATCGGGAACTCATAAAAACTAAGGTACATGGTATAAACCCCGTATCAATCAACTCTAGTAATAGTGACCATGGAAGTTTAAATCAGTATATTATTTTGTAAATTAAAAAAAGGTAATATAAGGGGTTAAAGTATGAAATTGCCGTTTTGTATGGATGAAATCGAGAAAAGTCATTTTTCCATACTAACAATTTTTTAGTTTTTTTAAAAACGCCTGAACCTTTTTCGATGCAATTAAAGGTGAAAGTTAGATGGTTATAAACCTACGCATTATAGTATTTAAATTTCTGAAAATCAAAGTATATAATACAAATATACTTAATTGAAGCAAGAAGGTCAGCTGACACATTGTAAGGGGTCTTTTCAACGACTTCCTTTGAAGTAATAGGCACTAACTAGTATTGCTTTTTTTTTAATCAAAAGGTATTTTATTTAGTTTTTGATACAATACAAAAAGAATTACGCAATAATACGACAATTTAAGAGTTATAAACAAAATAAAAAGTGGGAAAATAATCGGCAATTTCATACATTAGCCCCTATTACGTTAATTTTTGAGAAATTCACATTCCAAAAAACTTTATGCAGCTTTAAGATGTATGCCTGTGTCATTTATGCAACATAATATGGATTCATCTAATTAATATCTTAACCGTTTTATATTTTACAACTATTAAAATACTATTATGGTCCTAATTGTTTAGTTGGATATCAGGTTTATAGTCCATATTTTATCAAAAAAAAAAAAAAAATCCGTTATCGTCCAGAAATCCCTTTTCAATCTGCCAATAGGTAAATAAGTTCTCAATAAACTTTATTTATTTCGACGGAAATAGCACTAACGTCAAACGCAGCTGACAAACGGAGTTGTTTTGGAAAATGATGGCCGACACTCGAGCACAATTCAGGATACAACCATTATTACGTTTGGTAGATTTCGGAATTTATATGAACTATACTGTTATTATAAAGCTGAGGAGTTTTTGTTTTGTTTTGAATAGTTTTGAAAAGTGGTGGTAACAATATGAAACATATTAAATAAACTAGCTGTTCCCCGCGACTTCGACCGCGTCAATTTCTGTTATTATGAACGCGATTATTTTTGCAACATTTTTCACTGATGCTTTGCTCCTATTGGTCGCAGCATGATGTTATATAGTTTCAAGCCTTCCTGGACAAATGGACTATCCAACACAAAAATAATTTTTCAAATCGAACCAGTATTTCCGGAGATTAGCGCGTTCAAACAAACAAACTCTTCAGCTTTATAATATTAAGTACAGATTTTATCTTATAGAAACGCTATGACGTGGTCAAACTTAAAAATATAGATAACTATAGCACGCGTTAAATTTAGGAATTCTTCTCTTTTGCCAGAAGAAAATCATAGCCATTTAGATATGGAATAAATGTGTAATTTTGTCATCTCAAAATAAATTAATGTAATTTTTTGCATGTTAATTATTAGATTTCAAAGTATAATATCAGTTACATTTTATACGGTAACAAAATCGCTGTCAACAATATTCCATATTTTGCTATACAACAAAATATAAATCAATTAAATATCGATTCTATAAATATAAAACAGTTTTATTTCCAACTTCTAGAACTAGACTAGTCGCCATCCAGCATGAACGTGCAGTATGACTAATAGTTCTAAAGTTACTTGTTGCTAACTGCTAGGGCTCACGTAGTTCGGAACTTGGAAACTTGCGCTGCAGTTGAGCAAAAAGCTTTGCATCGCATTAAAATACTTGGAAACAAGGCACAATAGTACTGATTCGTAAGCGCGATGAGAGTTGATTAATTTTATATCCTCAAACAACAATTTTGATAAAATTAATAGACTCAGGCGTTACTTTGCGGAAATCCATAACTAATTATGGATTTAGAAAATTATTTTGCTAATGATTTCCGCTTGTTAATATACCAGCCTAGATACCTTCACCACACTACCCGCACTAACACTGATTTGAGGAAGCACCTGCACCACACTAACACTGATTGAGCAAGCACTATTTCATGCAGGAAACTTGAACTTTTCACAGCTTAGTCGTCGGAGCGCAGCGAAGGCGACAACATCTCCTGAGGATGCCACGTGAAGTGGCGAAACGCGTCGAGGTTTTTATTGTATTGGTGTTGGGTACTAATAATTGCATTAACTGTACTGCATGCATTTTTGAGGGAGGGCGGGCGGTTTCCTGCAAAAAAATGCAATACTAGTGCCTATTACTTCAAAGAAAGTCGTTGAAAAGACCCCTTAAAATGTGTCAGCTAACCTTCTTGCTTCAATTAAGTATATTTGTATTATATACTTTAATTTTCAGAAATTTAAATACTATAATGCGTAGCTTTATAACCATCTAACTTTCACCTTTAATTGCATCGAAAACGGTTCATGCGTTTTTAAAAAAACTAAAGAATTGTTAGTATGGAAAAATGACTTTTCTTGATTTCGTCCATACAAAACGGCAATTTCATACTTTAACCCCTAATATTACCTTTTTTTTAATTTACAAAATAATGTTTATTTAGTATGCTGAACCGGCCCTTCAATTTTTCACTTGAAATGAGATATAATTATAAGCTCTTGCAATTAACCAGATCCATAATATCACTCAAGTATAAAAAAAAATGGATAATTCAAACCATATTATGGAATATTATGGAAGCCGTATCAAGACAGAAAAGCTTTTCACCTCACCTTCCAAAAACCCGACGAAACCGTCGCCATACAATAGAGTCCTTGTCCCATTGCGGTGCAAATGTCCCGGGTCCTAGCCCAGTGTAGACTTATTAAGAAGGTACGCTTTCTATTTTGGTAGCCTAACCAAACCTAACCTATTCGTCGCATCAGATATACCGACCCAGATCAAGCTGCTAGAATTTTGCCCATTTAAGATCTTGTTTGCTTCGGTCTCTGTCAGTGATAGCCATCAGTTCCAACCACGTATGCTACTAGCATAGTTTTATGATAGTGTCGTGTGGTGATGTTACATTAAAAAATAGCAATTCTCCTTCTCTTCCTATGACAACATCTCCTGAGGATGCCACGTGAAGTGGCGAAACGCGTCGAGGTTTTTATTGTATTGGTGTTGGGTACTAATAATTGCATTAACTGTACTGCATGCATTTTTGAGGGAGGGCGGGCGGTTTCCTGCATGAAATAGTGCTTGCTCAATCAGTGTTAGTGTGGTGCAGGTGCTTCCTCAAATCAGTGTTAGTGCGGGTAGTGTGGTGAAGATATCTAGGCCGGTATATTAACAAGCGGAAATCATTAGCAAAATAATTTTCTAAATCCATAATTAACAATTTTGATGGTAATCCAGTTTAAAATGTCTGTTTACATATAGAATAACTGCATACCGCACAAGAAGCTAACACTTTAAACGTCCAATGTTTTCAGTTCATGCCTACTAATGTTTTTAATAATATTCCCTTACCGTGTAAAAGCGCAACTGTTTTATGAAATTTTCAGAATTCTCGAGAAAACTTTGCATACTAAGTGTATACTCGGCTTATATGTACACAGTTTATTACATTTTAACAATTTACAAAATTTAATAAACCGCCTAAACTTTAGCTGAACCTGTTCTCGTTTGGCCATAGCAACTTGTATCTTCTACAGTCATGTTAGGGTTTATATTTGTTTAAGGTGTATTGCGTAGGTTTATACCGAGTCAAAAATAAATTACAAGACAATAGCTGTAATAAAGTCCGCTTGCATTCGCTTGGCTCACTTATAAGCTTCTCATAACCGTCTCAAAACTAACTTTCTTGTATCCTGTCAAAATATACAGTTAATTTGGAGCTTGAAAAAAGGTCTCTAGGGACTTAACGCCATGTCAGTCTAATGGTTTAATTACCGGGCCAAAATCTCGGGGTCTTAAATTCAATTCCGGGTCGGGTAATACGAGTTTCGATTATTCGAACATTGTTCATTGTGATCACCAACCCGCATTTGGCAGGCGTGGTGAATATGCATTAACCGTTACTGATATAGTAACTTGAACTCAAATGTAGGCTTTTGCTCTGCATTAAGATTATTATAGGCCGATACTTTCTAAAGATTTATGAAATCATTTTTCAAGTTTATATACTTATATTAATTTAATTATTAGATTTTCCCTCGGGGGTAGCTGCCGCTTGAACTACTCCTTATAGAATGCAGGTGGAAACATAAGCGCAACATCGGGATACAAAAAAAGCTTATTCCCTTTCTAAGCTCTAATCTGTCTCTGTAATTGATTTCGTCAAAATTCGTTACGTTGTTCAGACCGAAAAGCATTAAAACAAGCAGCTACTGTCATATGACTTATGTACCGTAATGCAAATAAACCTTACCTAACATGGCAGGGTAGAGTTCACCAACAGAAGTTTAAGTTTTAAACAGCGTTTAAAATATTATTTGACATATTTTGTATGGGAATTGTGTCAAATTAATCGTCAATCTATGTTTACCGGCTGTTTAAGAATTGGTGAACTCGGGTCTTAAAGGTTAATGCAACTTAGGTTAAAAAGTACGTACATTTTTAGTAGCGCCTTATTTTGGAAGGATGTTTATCTGTCATTGATAGTGTATCTACTTTTTAGGGTTCCGTACCCAAAGGGTAAAAACGAGACACAAATATTCACAAAATACTCAGTTGTATTTTTACTTTAATAATAAATACCTAATAAAATTAAAATAAAATATTTTTTTGCTTATTTTTGCTCGATATCAATAAATGGTAACAGGTAGGTACTTCATTAACTAAATTTATGTACCTGCTATTGTTTACCTGGTCAATGGTACTTGGCCGGTTTTTTAATATAATATCTATGACTGTAAGAAAACTTTTTGGTAAATATTTTTTTATCTAAAAACTTTTCCCCTTTGCTATTACAATATCGTATTTATTGTAATATTACAAACCAAAATAATTATTTCCGTTGTAACCCTCCGGCAAAGCCAGTCTTATCAACTTGACTAACGAAATTTGTATGAAAACAATAAAACGTAGAAAGGGGAAAGTTTCCTTCGTAAAATTTTAATGAGCACATAATTCAGATGAGACATTTTAATTGCTTGTTCCACTCTTGATGTTCGGACAAAAAGAATCCCTTAAAAAAGTGAAAATTATGATGTATACATGCTTGATTACACGCCTGGCCAATGTTAAGTATGCTTTATTAATTATTTATATGTGCCATTGGATGAAGCTTAATTTTTTGGCAGTTAAAGTAGAATCATTTAAAATTATTCAAAATCTTATAAAATCAGGAGAACTCATAGCATGTATGAACACTTCAATATCTTCCTGTTACATTTTGATCTGATGATTTTTTAACATTTAATTTTCTAAAATAATCATCCCACGGCAGGGAAAAGTCCTCCATCATTGAATTCAAGTTACTACTGCAATGATGGGAATTGGCATAATCACCACGCTTGCCAAATGCGGGTTGGTGATCACAAACCCGAGCAACGTTCGAAAATTCGAAACTTTTTGTTGCCCGACCCGGGGATCGAACCTGGGACCCGAGATCTTGGCCCGGTATTCAAACCACTAGACCAACGGGGCGTTTGATTAACGTTATATAGTTGAATTCAAGTTGAGGTCATAAATATTATTATTAAACTGTATTTTAAAATGTACTTGTCAATAACAGTGCGACGGGTTGGTTTGTGATCCATCACAAAAAATCGTTGTTCTCGAGAATTGACTTAACAAAAGTAAAAAAAATGTAGAGATTTAATTTTGACAAAAATAATTATTTTGTCAAATAACAAGTATGAAACAAGTGTAAAACTATTAGATAATTATCATCGTCAGGCCACAGTCATTAGTCTTCAGATGGTCATAAGTATCTCCTCATATTTAATTGGTCAGCAGCTTAGTCAATGGCAAAAAGAAAACGCTGGCCGCTTTTTGTGACACCAATTTTTGTTAGTTTTCCACCACTCAGCACCACTCCTAGTTATGTTATCAGTATATAAACTTGAACTTATGTTGGTAATAAATCTCTTAGGGTTAAAAAAAACATTTCTTAGTACCAAGTTTTGTTGAAAAACAAAATATTATGCCATTAGGTTTTATTCAAAATTTTCTGATTTCAGAAAAACGAGTTTTGCTTGCACGAATGCAGTTAACACTTAATTTGGCTCGCACTGTAGTCTCGGATAGTCGGATAGTGAATAAAGCAAAAAGTATTTCCGAGTAGCGGTATTACTTCCGTGAAGTGGCGAGCATTATCCGCTGTATACGGGAAGTACTAAGTACCATTGTAGACGATTCTTTAGAGTACTTTATTTGAAGCAAAATTATACGTGTGTGGATTTTTATAGTTTACATTTTATGGTTATAAAAACCTTTCCATTAAAAAAAAAGTGGCTTTCTGTGTGTTTTTGTGGGTCTAAGAAAAAGGATCAAGATCGTTTCATTTCAGTTTGAAAATTAGGCACACGAGCACACAGACCTTTTTTTAAATAATTGAGGCAGTGAAGATAAACATAAAAAATTTAGTGAATAAGGTTTGTTTTTAAAAATACCGTAGTCAATATTGAAAGCACATAAATAATATTTTGTTCGAAAATTTGTAGAAAAGCACTCTAACAGTTAAATAATTGAATCGATGATACTGTTTACAAATTTAAATGTTCCTATAACAATCGTAGTATGTAAGAGGTACAAACAAAAGAAAACAATCTTGCATGACAATATCCTTTGACGTATTCCACTTAGAGTACCTGCCCGAATAGCACCTGGCCTAGTCCACGAAGAGCACCTATCTATATTTGGTGCTCTTCGTGGATTCAAGTTTCTTTTAACATTTTTGCCCACGAACTATATAAGATTTTGAATAATAAAATTGACTGTCCTGCCTTATTGGCTAAAATAAATACCAAAAGCAAATTTCGCCTCCCCGTTCGCTCCCAACGTATCTTTCAGACATTCGTTCCACCCAATCTTCGAAAAAAGTACACTCAAAATAGCTTTTTTCATCGTTCGATAAATATTTACAATTATGAATTTTTTAATGTAAATCTATTTGGCGACTCTTTATGTAGTCTTAAACGTAATGTTCTTAACAGTTACTTAAAACAATATTCCGCATTGTAACAATTGGCAACCCCTGTAAAAATTTGTTCAATGAGCAGTCTACGGTTAATAAAATACAAAAACTTTATTTTATTAAAACTACCTAATTTACACTAATGTTGAAGTGTCAAAATATATAAATAATTGTAATGCGAAAAAATCTGTAACTTCCAGCAAAATCATCCTAAGATAATGTTCCATTGGCTCCCGTGTAACTGTTTTATAAATTTATCTTGCTATTGTTAGATGCTGTACGCAGGTGATTTTGTAATTAGTGTTCAAATTGTTTTATATTATATAAAGTTGTTTTTTGGAATCGACTAATTTGTCCGTAATCTAAACAAGCTTAATCTAACTAAAATCTATACTTTTTTATATATATTTTTCGGCCCTCGTTGTCTATCAATTAATGTAAAACTGATATAAATGTAACATGTTTTGTAATGACTGTTTGTGCCAAAATAAATTAAAAAAAAAAAGAAAGATTCGTATACGAAAGTATTTTTATTAATATACGTTCAAGTGATTTTTATCGATATCGATATATAAATTAATGTGTACTAAGAATAAGACAGAAAGCTAGATATTTGTTTGTTTTGTTTTAACATAATTCTTAGGTATAACTTGTCAAATCAAGGAACAAGAAGTATAAATCTCTTATTTTCTGTTACGAACTTCATGATCAATTTACTTTGAACAGTACAGTACGGTACAGTACAGTACAGTACAGTACAGTACAGTACAGTACAGTACAGTACAGTACAGTACTTTGAACAGAACATACACAAGATTAGTGTCATTTTTGTTTTTAGTTACAAAAGTAATTCACTTTGTAGTATGGACAGTAAACACTTTTGAATGAAAAACGAATTCTCGTATCAGTGATATTATTTTGGGTGGAAATAACATTTTACTGCAAACATCACATTTGCATATTCATGCATCGTTGAGGGTATGTGCGCTGTATTATTGGGTACTTTATTCACTGTTATATAAAAATACAAATCATACTATTATAACTCATAATCATTGAGTTTTGTTAAGTGTTTGTGGTGTCGAAATATTATAATACCTTTTTCTTTCTATAGACACAGAATAAGTAAAAGTACTACGTACGAGGCTCACTTGTTACTACTCGGAGTTTCTCTTTCTGCCGCACGATGGACCCGGCAACCGCACGGTGAATCCATGGAACGCTAAGAAGTTTGTCTCTAAATGCACGCAGAATTGAAACTTAACGTGTAAAACGAGCGTTTATATTCCGTTGCATAATCTATTACAACGCGGTTTTGTTCCAATCTAATAAAAAAACTTTAATTTCTAAGCGATAAGCCAAAATCTAATAAAAAGCTATAATTTTTTAATACAGTGGTTGTGGATAATCATAAAAAAAAAACTAATCAGAACTTGTAATCACCACACGTCTTGATAGTTCTATGTACTCAACTTAACGCAAATTTGAAATAGCAGACTTAACTAACTCCGCGTTCTAGAAGACAGCCAGCGCCGTCTCTCGGCGTCGTAAGGTATTCCGGAGTCGAGAAAATCTCAAAACGCTTGTCACGCGCTCGGTGTCGTTAACGTCTCTCTAACGACGTGAACACTACACGGACTCGCCGAGGAGAGTGACCACACGTTAAAAAATATTTGATACCGTACGTGTTCTGGTTCCTGTACATGTTAATTTTTTATTTAGTCAGAGGAATCATTTCTATTTAGAAATATAAATCAAAATAAATGCATTCGAATTCAAAATCCATCCGATACTATTCTGCCGGGTTTAATAAATTTTTCCATGGCGACCTTCTATTTAAATATTCATGAACGCTGTAGATTGTTAAGTTTCTGTAACATTTTCCAATTTCCGCATCCAATATTTAGCCGTCAGTTTTGTATGATATGAAAATGATTTCAGCAAAATATTCAGCAGTCAGTATATTCAATGCAGACCTATAAAAAGCAAAAATGGATTATTATTGCAGTGCAATACATAATAATAAAATTTAAACAACGTTTTATGATGCCGATCGTAGTACTCGGATACTGCTGATGTAGTTTATCGAGTTCACAGTACGACTGAATTGTTAAAAATGTGCGGGAAGGAGAAAACGTTAACGTGGCCAGATACCGAGCACCTCCAGTCTGACCACGATTTTGCTGTCAGGTCATAATCATTCCACAAGTCAAAATAACTTCGGATAGTTAAATACTATTTTGCTTTTGAAATTCTCACAGTTTAGGTCGTTAAGTTTTGTCTGTAAAAATGCACTAAGAAAGTTTGAAGTACTACTTTTAAAAAATCCTTGAAAATAGCTGGTATAAATTTTGTAAATGTTTGTATAAGTATTATTTTTATTTTTATAATTAGATATAAAATTTACATATTGTACCCAGCTAATTTTTATCAAAAGATAGTCAAAGTTAGCTATATACGAGTAGATCAACTTATAGCATGCCTATGGTACTCTCTCACTCATATTAAAAAAGCAGCATAGCATTTGTTAGAGTGTTCTATCTGAAAAATTGTATAAGTTTTAATCAGAGTTATTTTCATTGGTCTCAAGAAATCTTTCACAAATTCTTTATATGATGTAAGCAATTTATTTGCAATTAAAATATCAGTAATTTTAAACATGAAAAAACATGTCTCAGGCTGGACTCCCGCATCTCCTCGCATGCCGGGCGTGGCGCTTTACTAATTTAGCCACCGAGACACTACGTCTCGGGCGTCAGTTTTTATAGCATATTCTTATCGCTGTAAGTCAGCGAAACATTATTCTTATTTAGAAACTAGTTCCGAGCCTTGGTTTTGAATATGGCCGAAGGGGTTGTTTCATCAAATGTTAGGAGCTTGCACCTTTGACACCCAAAAGAAACATCTTTGCAGATCTACGACAGTCAGTTAAGATGAATCAGCTATTTAATACTTTAAATGATATGTAAGCAATTCGATTGCAATTACAATATCAGTATTTAAACTTGAAAAATTATGTCTCAGGCGGGACTCGAACCCGCATCCCCTCGGCAGGTGCGGCGCTTTACCAAATTAGCGACCGAGACACGTCACAGGCGTCAATTTTTCAAACATATTCTTATCGCTGTAAGCCAGCGTTATTTCATCAAAGCTCCTATGCTTGCACACTTAACACCCGAAAGAAACATCTTTGCAATCTTTTGCATCTTTTGCAACATCTCTCACAAAACCATGGTCACCCCACAGTACTCGACGGTGTACGACGACAGACGCGTACACACCGCACTTTTTGCTTGGCTAATGATTCTCAAACGAGGCTCCCACTTAGTCCACGTAGTTACACATATTAAATGATTTGAAAACGGTTTTTAAAGACTTTAAAATGATTTTAACAGTTTCGATACACACCCAACGGAGTAATGGATTCATCATTTTAGCTATACGTTCTTCAGTTTGTTGGTCCACCGAGTAGTCTATATATAGACTGTTTTCAGCTAGGTGCATGGTAGGTGCAGAACCTTGCCTCCTAACGGAAATCGGTTGTTCTTAATATGTGCCCCACCCACTGCCACTCCAGCTCAGCAATTATTTGAACGATGTCGGTTGTAGTTCTACGGGTTACTTTATTTCTCATGACATCGCATAAGGAAATACAAAGCATTCTTTTATTGCTAGACCTGCTGTGCGACCTTGAGGGTTATTACTACTATATTTTAGCTCCATAAGCCATCACTGGTAGCATACACTGGCAGCATGCACTGATCAAAGATAAGTTTTCGTCTTGAGACACTGAGGGAATTTGGACGCAAAGATTTTTCATAGCTTCCTACCTATCCAAGATGCATTTGACAAAAGCCTCTTTCTAAAATTGGGCTTAAGTTAATTCTAAATCCATGATTAAGTGCCAGCACTTTATTATGAGTGCGTCTCATGTGATATACAATCATTTAATATAATCAAACTTTAATAACGATCACACTACATAATAATTATTTGTTATAACAACACAT
Source organism: Anania crocealis (assembly GCA_949315895.1). Classification (NCBI taxonomy): domain Eukaryota; kingdom Metazoa; phylum Arthropoda; class Insecta; order Lepidoptera; family Crambidae; genus Anania; species Anania crocealis. The sequence goes on from OX438880.1 coordinate 2,326,895, forward strand.
GTTTGACATAACGATTACTTTACATAACATACAGTTTATTTAATACTATATAGTATAAAATTCATAAAAAAAAAACGTTTGAAATAAAACTTATTTTATATATCGTTCATTTGATATAAATTTGTTTGTTATACTCATCATTTCGTATATCTATAATTTGAGATAAAAACGTTTTAAATATTGATTAAAAGAAATAACCGTACTGACATACACTGGTAAAATTAAGAATTTGGTTGAATCCCGACTCGCCGTGGTCTTTCCGCCGTGGTACTTGTCTGCCCTACACTAGAGTGCAATTTAAAAGCCGGAGGCGCGGAGGGAGTGCAGTCCTCGCTCGCAGTAACGAAGCTCGGGCGCCCGGACGAGCTGTAGCGGTTGAGGCTGGTCGCCGAAGGCGACCAGCAAGCCGAAGCTGCGGAATCGAGGGTTGCCAGAGATAAGTTACGCAAGGGCGGGAGCAAAACAAATTGCCTGCTTGCCTACATGCATGCTTGCTTGCCTGCATGCATGCATGCATGCATGCTGCTTGCTTACGCATGCATGATTGCATGCATGCTGCTTGCCTGCATGCATGCTTGCTTGCCTGCGTACATGATTGTATGCTTGTTAGCCTGCATCCATGCATACTACCCTGCATGTATGTATATTTGCCTGCTTACGTGCATGCATACCTCCTTGCCTGCGTATTTATGGCATTTCGTACTATTAAAGATTCAGAAATTACACTATTTGGTATCTTTAAATTCTGCATTCTGACGATTTTGTATCGAGTGAACATTATCCGTTTTAAATGTTATTTATAAGGAATATTATCGTAAATGAACGTTATACCAAATATTATTATACTAAATAAAATTTATTTGTTTTTAGCATTATATTAAGTGAATGTTTTAATAAACGGTTGTTATACTAAATGATTTTAAAGTCACCAAAATAGGGCTACCTATATTCTGATAAAGTTATTACGTAACTGTTTACGCGTCGTACGTATATACGTGTGTATTATATATTATACTAGCGACCCGCTCCAGCTTCGCACGGGTCGATGCTGATACTAAATACACTACAAAAAAACTGTGAACGTTGTATATAAAAAAACATAGGGCCACTATGCTTCGGCTTCGCACGGGTATGAAATATGTCACTGAAAAAATGATAAAAATCGATCCAGTAGTTTTGATTTATTCATTACTGCCCGTGGCCCGCACGTGTTAAATTTGGAGTAAAACAATTCCCCTTTCCCTAATACCATGAAGATTTCCTGCTGTCTTTGGAATTTCTAAATTCCGCGCCGCCGCCGCCCTGGTCGGCCTACCGCCGCAAACGCTACGTCCCGTAATATTTAAATCTGTAATATCTTCGAAAATATTTATTTGGAAGAAGAATAGTCGGAAAGCAGACCCCGTCACCAGACGGGACAGTTGCTAGGAAGAAGAAGATATTCTGTAAAGGGCCATATACATCAATATTAAATCAACAATGTATTTAAAGTATTTAATTGGATAAGGATTAATGCTGTATTGGTTAAAATCGCTTCGAAAATTAGCCATTATTTGTCGTAAAAAGTAAATGACAAAAAAATGTTATTGTGGGATATCCATAACAGATAGACATACACCATCGCGGAGTTGTCTGTAGACCTTTTCAATATGTACAATAATTAGTACATTGTTTTGATAAATTTCGAAGGGTTTAGCCTGCGTTTGCAATGTAAGCGGAAAAAAATGTGAATATTTACGACATCATATTAGAAACCTCAAAAATAACAGTATTTCTCCACTATTTAATGGATGTTATTATACATATGAACCTTCTTCTTGAATCACTCTATCTATTAAAAAAAACGCATCAAAATCCGTTGCGTAGTTTTAAAGATTTAAGCATACAAAGGGAAATGGGGAAAGAAAAAGCGACTTTGTTTTATACTATGTTGTGATTCATCATTATATTGAATAAAAAATACCATCCATCGTTTCACAACTTTTAAAATAAAAGCTTCTCCTCCTGATTCCCTTCACGTAAAGCACATACCACTTGCAATCCAAACGCAATCAGTCCTCAGCGAAGCCGATCACAATGCACAGTCCTAAACACTCATGGCTCGCAAACAACCCCAGCCCCGAACGGATATGCATAATTTATTAAATACCCTTTCGGATACGGAAAAGCGTTTTGCAAAGTTGCCAAAGAAAGTCCAAACTCGTTTCGGGATAATCTATTCAACGTTTTATGGATAGAAATAAATCACATGATAAAGTCGGTTGTTTAGTTTTGTTTAATTTTGCCAAGAGATGGCGTTAAGTGTACATTGTATCACGGTGGTGATTTTATGCTATTAATTAAAAGCGTTTTTGTTATTTCATCATCAACATTAACAGCCTATACAAGTCCTCTGCTAGACACAGGCCTGTTCGAAAGACTTTACTTTAATCGCCTCGCTTGGCAGGCGGGTCGGCGATCGCAGTTTGGCCAATGTTTGAGAGATAACGCTACTGCCCGACGTCTTCTGGCAGTACTCCTTTAGTCACCCCTTACGACTCCTATAACTCCCACACTTTACGGCTTGAGCGGATACAAAAGCGATTTCTTCGGCACCCTACTTATTCAAGTGGCGTCTCTAAGAAAAAAATACCCTCATACAAGAAACAATTATGTCACTTTAACATACACTCGTAAGAAGAACGAAGAACAATATCCGACTTATGCTTTATCTCAAAGATCTTTAGCCATAAAATTGATTGCCCGCCTTTATTGAATAAGTTTAAACTTCGTGTTCCGTCTAGGTACCCGCGAGGTAAAGTGACCCCTCTTAGCCCGCCGTTTCGTAGAACAAAGTTTGGTTCGAACTCCCCCATAGCTAGACTGTGCAGGTTGCTAAACCAGTATAGTGACCTCCTGGACATTCATGCTGATTCACCATACAAGCTTCGGTCTAATATAGCCGAGCGCCTTATTTTAGAGCGTTAATAGTGTGTACTGTGTTGAAGCAGTTTTTTTGGTTTGTTTAAATTGTATTGTTGTTATACTTTGATTTGTGTTAGGTATTACATCAAACTATTTTTTACTTTTTTAAACATTAGGTTAGAGTGTCTTCTTGATGTTTATGGAACATGCTGTATTTACCTATAATTATTTGTTGCATTTAACCTAGATATAGAAAGTGTAGTGTAACTCATGTATCAGTGTAAACAAATGTTGGTAGATCAATAAATAAATAAAAATAAAAAGAGGAAGGTGGTGTTACTTATTCTTAACGGTACGTCTTTGTGATTTGGGCTTTAAAATTTGATCACAATCTTTACCACTCCTAATCTATGAACAGTCAGACACGTGGTATTTAAATAATAGCCCATACGAATTTACAGTTAAGGTAACTCCATTCTGTAAGTACATATAACTTATTTTGACGAGCCTTAGTCAAAAAATAGGTGGCCTGTATAGGTAGGTCAAGGAAGCCGAATATAACCTACAAAATTAGAATCAGTCAATTAATATTTGACTGTAGGTAATAAGATCTTTGAAATGAAAGATAAGTTTATATTATAGCCTAAAGCCTTCCTCGATAAAAAGACTATCCAACACAAAAATAATTTTTCAATTCGAACCAGTACTTCCGGAGATTAGCGCGTTCAAACAAACTCTTTAGCTTTATGATTTAAGTATAGATTTAACGAGATACCGATACCAGTTTCAAATCCTTTTCATAATGTTACTGAGAAGAAAACACAATTACCATGAGACGCAGGGAAGACACGAGCACTTTTTAGGGTTCTGTATACAAATGGCAAGGAGTGCCAGTGTGACAGGCTTTTTTATTTTAATGAAAGTTTATTTTTGTACCATTTATCCAGAAAGATAATGAGAGTTTTAATATTTTATGTGAATTGAAAATGTTTTTTAAATTTTACTTCGAATAGTGTACAAAGTTCTAGCCGGAAATGAAAAATAATATCTTCATTAACAATAATATAAAGATAATGTTTGCCTTAATCCAAGAAACCAGAATACCCTCGGTCAAATTATATACGACCACGGAACTCTGTTACTAGACACGCAATTGGCTGGCTTTTACTTGACATTGTGAATGCATAAAAAAATATAAGCAGTCTAAAGGCGTAACAGTATGCGGATAATTCAAAGTTAAGACGGATGGTGTAAAATAAGACGGGCTTAAGTCTAACACACCTGTTCTTTTGTAAAACATATTTGAATTTTATGATAGGATATATTTTTGGATAAAGATATCTTGTGCTCTCGCCTACATACCATTTTTATGAGCACTTGAGACTTTTCAAGGGTGTAATACGATAATAGGTTTTTTTTTTATACAGGATGAAATTTTAACCACTTTCCAAAATTTTTATAGGCGTTCAGTATCGTATTTAGAACCTATTTATGAAGTAAAACATGTAATTCAAGTTGTCACCCGAAAATATTTTTCGTGATATAGTTTTCAATTTTTACGGTCCTAGACCTGTTAAGGTAAAAAGGAAAAATCAACAACTTATGAATAGTATCTTAATAAATGAATGAGATGCGCAACGCGTAAAAAAAGTGTTGCTAGGCGTCCGTATCAAAAATTTTGGATTTTTGGCAGACATTTTCTAAGTGCTTTATCTTGATATTTTTGTACTGGGCAAAACCAAAAGAAAAAATACGTCATTTGTTTTTTGTCGCGTAGATTGCTATATTAAAATTTGGAAGGTGGTTAAAATTTCACCCTGTATTTAATAAGAGCAACCAACAAATTTTACACTAAAATTACATTATAACACGACTAACATTAATTACATTATTATATAGCTAAGTGCAGAGTCAGTTACAGACTGTTACCACTTGCAAACGTAAGAGTTAATTAACTTATAATCATGTAGGTTTGCGAACAAAAAGAATGTTATTAAGAGTCAGATTAAAAAGGTACAACCTAAAATTATTTTATATAAAAATGGCATCCAAATCAAAAATGATTAGATCTAATTTTATGTTATAGGATTTGTTGAATAATTGTTTTTGCCTTGTCTCCGTTCGGAAAGGACAATGTCCAAAAATAATAATTAGTCTACTTGGACATTGTCCTTTACGAACGGAGATATAAGACACTTCAAAGTAAAGGTAAAAATAAACTCGAAATCATCAAGACTGTATTCCTAGGACCATACGAAAGAAACAACGAATAATACTCGTGCCCTACTCTAATAATTTTCATACCTCTTGTTTTCATGTAATTCGGTAAAAGGATATAGAAAAACTTTTCCGACAATTTATTCAGATTACAGATTCGTTCGAACTATTCATCCGGGTGACATTTAATAAAAAATCTCACGAAAGTCTTTCGATAATTTCGCAGGGATGTTTTCGTACGAACTCACGCTAGTGTTGCACGGGTATGGGAAAAACATATCGATAATATAAGCGTTTATTATCATAGTACGAAAAATTCCGAAAAGATGACGGGGATCTTGATCAATAGCAGTTGAATACATATTATTTAATTATAAGAAATTTAGACAATATTGTTAAGATGTTAAGGTAATATTGCCAATTTTAAAGGCAATAGCTACATTGGCATTCGTAAACTACCTGTGATTAAACAATTCCGTGCTTAATAGCAATGATGGGTATGGGCAAAATTACTATCATTATTCGCAAAATTGAAACTCTTGTTGCCTGACCAACTGTTAGAAATCCAACCTGGGACCCAAGATCTTAGTACTTGAATCACTTGACCTGTTCATTAATAAAGCATTACGATTTGATGTTATTGGGGTTTGCAACGTTGAATTTTGCAAGTAGGTAAATAAAAGATGATAAGTATAGCAATTGAATATATTAGAGGCAGAGCACGGGTGGGTTACACGCACTTAATTCAATTCCGTACCAAATTAAAAACTACTGTCCTGGTCGTAGTCGAGGAGATGAGTAGTCCTGGTAGCAGCCGTCGCAATTCAATTTTGTACCACTGGTACGGATTGGAAATTTTAGTGGTAGTCGCGCAGCATCGACATACACACAGTTGGTACTTTTGCGATAGGATTATAGGTGGTGTAAAAACCCCGATACGGGGTTTTTACACCACCCATTACCATTTTAATACCATACCATTTTAAATGCGTATATTTTATGCTACGCGCGCAATATAAAGTTGAACTCGGTTAGTTGAGCTCGCCGTTAAAATTGTCGCTCCCTGTCACCGCACCGTGCAGTCTCACCGTTTGAGCGATGTGGGAGAAACAACAAACCGGTCCTACGCAAGTCGCATTCCGAGGTGCGTTAGTAAAATCAGGATGTTACAGGGTAAACGTCATATTTTTTATCATTATGAAACTTTGCATTATGAAATAAGCATAATCAATTGGCAACCATCCTAAGTTTCTTGCAATCTACGCCAAATAAAACTTATCGATATAACTTATTGATATATTAACCTGTCGATAACTCTACAACCCTACACATCGAGATTCCTCCTTCTTGGCTCCCACCCAGATGCATTCAGGCGACATTAGTGAGGGGTTTTCCTATCGTAATATTGTCGTTGTACTAAAATAATGCTTTCGGTTCACCGCGCCGCGGTGTGGCTACCATTTGAGTTAAACCGAACGGCTTTACAATTGATTTCGAATGGAAATCTGGATGAGGTGAATTTTGTTTGTTGAAAGATTTTCAATGTGTTTAAATTTAGCTATTATTTTTTGCGATTTGTTGAATTGAGAGAAACTATTTTTGAATTGAGAAAACGAGACGAATAGCTATAATTCGTATGTAGTCCCCCTAGTTTCTCTAACTTCCAACTACTAAAGAGTACTTAGAAGAGGGGCATGGACCTTTGTGATTTAAGTATATCATCGTCAAAATGGAGGTTATCGCTAGTGAATTTGCCACTAGAGGCGCTAGTGTCGCGTGAGGTCCAATATCATTTTCACTTTGTACTGGTTTTAGCGGAATTTGTTGCATAAATTATAATTTCTTTAATTTACCTGCTGGAAAGTGATCTCCTTCGTAAAATATGGCAAATATGGATTATTTGGCGATTAATGTAAACGCTTTAAAAGCGGAATTAAGAAAAAGCGCAAAAATAGGCGGCCTCAAGAGCAACTATTTCAGAAGTTAGTTTGTTGATATCAAGATAGTTATTTATAAACAATATAACCTTAATTAGATTCAACATATAACACTTTGTCTCGGCGCCGATCGCCTTTGATAGCTATACCTCCGGACCTCAGTCTACAGTGGCGCCAACTGGTGAGCAAAGAAACGGTAGTCCCCATTGCGTTGGCCAACCTGCCAGCTAATCCTTACTGCTTCTTTTAGAAAGGTCTACTAAGCCACTCAGAAATTTTTACGACAACAAGTTTTTATGCATGAGAAACTGGCCATTAATAACATTATATTGAAAAAATACCAATACGTAAGTAAGTACGATCCAATTTCAAAACTTTCCTCCTAATTGTATTTTTAAGGTAACGTGTCTTATTAAGAAACCGGCCAAGTTCGAGTAGGACTCGCGCACGAATTCCGGGTTCCGTAAAAGGCTTCCGTACCATTGCCTAGGTATACGGTACATACATTTAGTTAATGTAGTGCCTACCTGTTACCATTTATTGACATCGAGCAAAAAAGGTCATAAAAATCCAGTTAGTTGTAAGGGATTAAATATTTAGCCCCACTTAAATATTTATTTGATTTTGTTTTTAGTATTTTTCATTATTGCGGCAACAGAAACACTTAATTTGTAAAAATTTCAACTGCAGTGCCTAGCTGTCGCGGCTCTTGAGATACAGCCTGGTGACAGGCAGACGGATAGATGGACAGATGGACAGACGGACAGACGGACAGACGGACAGACGGACAGTCGGACAGACGGACAGACAGTGAAGTCTTTGTAATAGGGTCCCGTTTTTACCCTTTGGGTACGCAACCCTACAAAAATTGTTTCGCTGATGGTATTCCCTACTTCTAGTAGTATGGATAATACAATACAATACGTATGGACTGTGTTGAAAATAAGAAACCTTGGCTTGGCACAGTCAAAACAATTTACTGATATTTCATAAAATATTTAGCTATGGCGGTGTCAACAAAAGAGAGTGAACGATCCAGAGACAATACAAGTTCCTTAGAACGAACTATGTATACTATTAGGCCACTTGCTAGCAACAAATGGGATCATATCAGTATAACTAGCTGTTGCCCGCGACTTCGTCCGCGTCAATTTCTATTATTATGATAACGACTATTTTTGCAAAATTTTTCACTCATGCTTCGCTTCTATTGGTCGCAGCGTGATGTTATATAGCCTAAAGCCTTCCTCGATAAATGGACTATCCAACGCAAAAATAATTTTTCAAATGTAACCAGTTCTTCCAGAGATTAGCGCGTTCAAACAAACAGATAAACAAACTCTTCAGCTTTATAATATTAGTATAGATTTCATTGCTAAAATATCACATAAAGTAAATTGGATCATTTTAACACGGACTAGAAGAAGTGTTATGAAAACTGGTTCAAACAAATAAAAAATTGTACAGAGGCGGGTCCATAGTACTTTGGTAAGATTTAATACTAAAAAAAGCATTTCATAAGTATCTATGATACATTTGGAAAGGACAGTTCGATTGGAATACTGACATTGTTAAGCGAGTAAAGTTGTCGTTATAAGTTATTTCTTGTCTGAGATCTCAACGCATGAACCTAAAATTTACTGACACCTACTTATCTACTCATTGCCAACACAGGTTTAAGCTTAAAAAACTTGATAGATAGTCAAATGATGGCAAGTTGAAAATCACTTTGAGCTTCCGCTCGAAGATTAATGGTCGCTGCGAATAAAATCTGGCAAGCGTTTATTGGAAAATAGTCAAAGTTATTTAAAATGGTATTTAAAAAAAAAAGATACATAAAAAAATAAACGTGGACAACATCACAAACACTGTTCGGATCCCAATTTGAATAACTATTTCAAGCACTCGTATTTTGGAAACCAGAAACGAAGAAGGTACCACAAACACCCAGACTTGAGAAATAAACAAAAACACTTTTTTCCCACATTGACCCGTCCGGGAATCGAACCCGGGACCTCAGAGTAGGCGACACCTTGATAACCGGTGTGTACGCCACTCCGCCTCGGAGGTCGTCAAGAAACATAGATATAATGAACGCCCCGTTGGTCTAGTGGTTTAAATACCGGGGATCTCGGGTCCCGGGTTGGATCCCCGGGTCGGGCAACGGTCGGGTTTGTGATCACCAACCCCCATTTTCTTTCGTGGTGATTATGCCAGCACCCATCATTGCTGTGGTAATTTGAATTCAATGATGTAGGCCTTTTTCCTGCACTGGGATGATTATAGGCTGTTACATAGATATAAGGACCATTTTTGATTATTTTAAGGTCAGTGCCACGATTTTAAGTTTCTTACCAACTTTATCACTGCTGGACATATGGCTCTCCAATGGAGGATTTTGCTATGGGTCATCAATCGTCACAAATTGGCTTTGGTAGAAAGAAAATGCTGCTACCCGTCTTCTTTTGGCAGTACCTATTTCATAAGTTGCATAGATAGATAGATAATATTTTTTATTCCACACCAAATAGGGTAATTAAAGACAAATGTTTATAAAAAGATGTACAATTTGGGCGGTCTTATTAGAGCGATTTCATCCAGACAACCTTTGGTTCAGGATACAATATAAAAGTAAGGGGAAGGTGGAGCAGATATCCAAGCATTGAAACAAATTTTTGGTATATAATATATACAGGATGAAATTTTAACACCTTCCAAATTTTAATATACCTATCAAACTACAAGACAATAAACACATGACGTACTTTTTCTTTTGGTATAGCCCAGTACAAAAATTTCACTTAGAAAATGTCCGCAAAAAATCTAAAATTTTTGATACGGCCGCCTAGCAACACTTTTTTTACGCGATTCATATCTCATTCATTCATCACGTTACTATTCATACGTTTTTGATTTTCCCTTTATACCTTATCAGGCCTAGGACCGTAAAAAATAAAACTATATTGCGAAAAACATTTTCAGGTGAAAGCTTGATTTACATTTTTTTCTTCATAAATGGGCTCTAAATATGATACCGAACGCCTATAAAAATTTTGGAAAGTGGTTAATATACATATACATACATATACATACATTTGGCTGCATAAACCTATTTTATACAAAAACATACATATATAATAAAGTCAATAAATACATACAAACTTTAAATATATACATATATTACGATACTCATAAAAATAGCTGTTTAGTTACCTATCCCATATTTAGTGTTAAAGACGAGAAGGCATAATGCTATGTTATTTTTTAGCACCACACGCCGAAAAAGTTGCCTCAGTAATGAATCTAACATTTGAATTGGCGTAAATTCAAGTATAGAGTCTCAATTTTTAAAATTCAACCTAATATGTGAATTGAATTACTACACTTATAATACAAAGAGGAAAGATTTGCATTTCTTTTTTTTTGTGTGTGTGTGAGTGTATGTTTGTAATGAATAAACTCAAAAACTGTAATGCCGATTTCTGAAATTCTCACACCATTGGAAGGCCTTGAGTGACATAGGCTATATTTATTGCTAGAAAAGACAAGGGAGGGAACAAAAAAATATAAATGAAAGGTAAAAATATAAAAAAAAACTTATGTCCACCCGTGTGAAGCCGGGACGGGCCGCTAGTTTAGAGATATTTTAATAACATTTTCTTTTGAAAATTATTTTTATACGCTTATTCGTTAACACAAAGTTAAAAAAATCACTTAAATGCTACCATTATTTTCTTGAATAAACTGTCTGAGAGTATTTTTCTTCTCTTGACCACAGTCAAAATATATTTAGTATGCCAACTTCAATCAACTAACATATTTATTTGCAACTACACAACCATTCGTTTATACGAGTACCTTTTGAGTGCTTACTTGAAACAGTTAAAAATGATTAATTCAAGATGCTTTAACCGTGAAAAATGTTTTGGATGACAACATAATATTTTACAAACCTGCTATGTTGCAAATGCTAAAAAAATTAACATAATTAAAAAGGTGTTCAAAAAATTTTGGTTGGTGTAGAGAGAAATAGATCACTTACTTATGTCATAGCCATTATAATGATCCTGACATTAATTTGGGCCAGAAATCTTTATCAAATAAAAGATTCTTAGTCAATAACGATACTTACATGATAATTATGTAAATCGAACTGAACAATATATGCAACTGGTACACTAGTACCTACATCTTTGATTTTTCGCGTCATACGATGACTTTTAATTGTGGCGTGTAAGCAAGTTTACCAGTTACGTAAGGCCTTTCTTACTTACTTACTTACTAACGTTTTCATATACAAGTATGAAATTCAACGTTACTTGCTATATATTAAGGGAAAAACAGTTTTTTATATTACTAACACGGATATTGTAAGCAGAAAAGTGCAGAGCAGGTCAACGCTAACGTTCTTGCGAAAGATGGCCCTCCTGAAGCTGCACCCGAGTTGCATATCCTAGACACAATGCCGAACTACTTTCACGTGATAGAGGGTCAGGTTTATCTTGACGCTATGAATATACATGAGTTGAGTTTTTTAACAGTTACCGGCTAAGTAACTATCTGTACTGTGATATCCAAAAGTATTTTTTCTCTTCTACGAACAACGGCCGAATTACTTCGCCATTGAAGGTTTCTTTTAAATTAGCTCACAAAGAACCGGGGCCCTTGTTTATTTATCATCTTTTTAATTAAGGGCTTGAATGAATTTCATTCTGACTAGTAAAAGTGCGAATTCGTAGTTTGTTTTATTTTAATTAAAAATGGACGGAATTCTCTAATGAAATTCGTGATGTAATTTTTGCCTCCAGTTGTGTATAACTGTAACTGTATGTTTCAGTTATATACAAAATGTTATGTGGAATAAGGAAAATGTCTTATTGTACAGGATGGTGTCGTCATAAATTTACTCTTACTTGGAAACGAATGTCAAAAGTAAAAAATAAAAACTTTTACAGCGTTTTTAAACTTTCTTGATGCATTGTTATCTGACTTATCACTGAACCGGGATTTAGTTAGTGGTTAGTGTAGTTTGTCGAACTGACTGTAAGAGTGACAAAATTGTTGAAGAATCGCGGGTAGAAGAAAACATTAAATGTTAAAAGAAATTTTCTTCTCAACCGGCCAGACGACACAGAGCGCCTCCAGTCTGCCCGCGACCATGATTCGTGCAATCGGATCGAAACGTCGGGAAGGTAAATACGATTTTACCTATAAATTATAACATTGCATTGTAAATCCCGGTTCAGTGATAAGGTTACAGCGTATTAGGTAAATGGTATAAACAAGCTGAAATCAGCCTTTTTTAACATAATCTATACTTAATATTATAAAGCTGAAGAGTTTGTTTGTTTGTTTGTTTGAACGCGCTAATCTCAGGAAGTACTGGTTCGAATTGATAAATTATTTTCGTGTTGGATAGTCTATTAATCGAGGAAGGCTTTAGGCTATATGACATCACGCTGCGACCAATAGGAACAAAGCATCAGTAAAAAATGTTGCAAAAATAATCGCGATCATAACGACAGAAGTTGACGCGTACGAAGTCGCGGGCAATAGCTAATGGATCATATAAATTAAAAAGATGATAATCACGTTTCTGACTTCACTATACTACTACTTCAATCTATATGCATAATTATGTTAGTACAGGCTGCTCTCGGCTTGTTATGACATGTACCTAACAGCCTGTATAAAGCCCCGTTGGTCTAGGCGGTTTAAATACCGGGCCAAGATCTCAGGGTCCCTGGTTCGATCCCCGGGTTTCGAATTTTCGATCCTTGCTCGGGCTTGTGATCACCAACCCGCATTGGGCAAGCGTTTTGATTATGCCAGTTCCCATCATTGCTGTGGTAACTTGAATTCAATGATGGAGGCCATGGTGGGATGATTATAGGCTGTTACTTTACTTTTACTTTAATGTATTAAGTAAGGTACAGACAATAGCAAACACACACAACACACACACACACACACACACACACACACACACACACACACACACACACACACACACACACACAAAGCCGCTGTTCAATTACTTTGTCAAGTAGTTCCCAAAAGACAGGATTACCTAGTTTGGGGGCTACAGGTAAATAATTGTTATTAAGCTCTTCTAGAAAATAATTTTTTTTCATGTTTTCATGTTAATAGCATGTCAAGCTACCACAAAACGTCAAATTTTCTCAACTGCATATTTTTTTAACTGCATATTTACAGAATTGTTTTCTACCAAGAGGTAGGTTTGGTTAGACAATGTCATTTTATCTTTAAGGACAATTTTTTTTTAATAAAACATTAATTACATTTGCCGTATTAATTAGACAGATTTTCATGTCGGTTTCGCTAGGTCTGTGAACAAAGAACACTTTTTGTTTTATTTCTTTATCCTCTTTCATACCAAAAGATATTTATGAAAATAAACAGTTAATCAAATACTAAATCGGTTTCAATATATTTAAACTTCGGTCTTTTTATTGCAAAGACTAAAATATAATGTCCGCATTTATATGAGCTACTGATCGTATTTACTGTGGCGGACGTAGGGGGTTATATTTTTGTTTATTAAAAATATATGAAAAAAGTTGCCTTCTCCCTATTTTAGATGTCTATGTCAACGGGTTGGCCTCTTAAAATACCTCACCCGATGTAATATTAATAGGCTTAAACAAACCTCACTCTCTGTAACTGACAATGCAAATCAGGCGAGTCCTTCGACCCTCATTTCTCCTTACACATACAGTCATCCCAATCCCTTTTTCGCTTCTATGTAAAGAAAAATAAGCACCATATTTGCACGCAACGCATGTTGCTATGTGTATTTTCCTACCATGTTAAGTAGAACTGCAGCTAAAATGTCGTGTAGTACAATTTGTTCGACTAAGTTACAACCTCGCAGTTCTATTTATCTTAGTTGTGTAAAACAAGAACTCTCACATTATCTATTTTTGCGTAAAGTATGTTAATGAGGCGTCTGAGCATTGTTTAATCACCCCAAATACATCAGGAAGCCCAAAAGTTAGTAACTTTAGGGCAGTAGAGTATAAATATATAAGTATGTTTTGTTACATTAGTATAACAAGTTACTGAAAACAGGAGAAAAGGGTTGACCTGTTTGTATTCATGTTCTGCCTTTTAATATTTAAAAGTTCATTAACATTAGGAGTAGGTACTCCTCGTCACATAAGTTAAGTTCAGGAATTATGGACTGATGTCTTAGATTAAAACAAAAAGACCTATATTATAGTACATACTTCTTACCTTTTCTTGTTTATGGCACCCGGCCACCTTCATACCTCTTTATCATTTCAGCGAAGTGACATAAGCCTCCCCTTAGGATCTCCACAACGATCGGTCCCGCGCCGCCTGCATCCAACGGCTTCCCGCGACCTTCACCAGATCGTCGATCCACCTATTGGAGGGCCTACCCACAGATCGACGTCCGGTGTGCAGTCGCCATTCCAGAACCTTTCCGCCCCAACGGCCATCGGTTCTCCTTAATATGTGTCCCGCCCACTGCAACTTCAGCTCCGCAATTCTCCGAGCGATGTCGGTTATCTTAGTTTTCCTACGGATTTCTTCACTTCTGATTCTATCACGAAGAGAAATACCAATTACCAAGCATTGCCCTCTCCATTGTCCGTTGTGCGACCTTGAGCCTTCTTATGAGACCCATAAGAAGCTACCACGTTTATATTTATAGTTTATAGTTTAAAGAGGTATGCGACCACAATTAGAATGAATGAATGAAGAAAATGAATGAATTTTGAAAATGAAATGATCAAATAGTTATTGTTATTAAATATGACTTAGATTAGATATTAGATATGGTAGGAAAAAATTAAAGAGATTTCTAATGTAAACTTTTTATGGATCTTGTTTTAATTTAAAAAATAACTGCTTTAGGGAGTTTTTAATCTGAGTGTATGGTTTTAAACAGTCTTGAAAGACAGACGGACTGACAGAAAGGAAATTGTAGCTATAATATTCTGTTCTTTCCTGTTGAGGTCTAACGGAACCCAAATAATCGGTCCAGCCATTTCTATCTTATAAGTAGTGTAACTAAGTAGTTACTAGTTTTTTTATATAATCAATTGACTTGCTCTTGATTTCATACTTAACTCTACGGTTGAGAAGAAGCCTAAGATGGAGCGAGCTTACCCAGAAAGTGGCACTGGTTCTCCCACACACGTGGAGCACAGAAAAACTGTTTGGCGCTGGACTCCGGCAGGAGGGTGGTAGCATCCAGGCGGCCTCTTACGAAGCCTACCACCGCAGAGGGATCTGTTAGCCGTCATCATTGGTTAGAAAACCAAAGATGCCGTTGCCCAGGGTGGATCACTAGGAGGTAGATCCCACCACTTAGGGTGTTATTATATTTATTCAAACTGGTATACCTAACTCACAAGACTTTGTTTTATACAGGATGAAATTTTACCCACCTTCCACAATCTATGAGACAAAAAACACATGACGTATTTTTTCTTTTGGTATAGCCCAGTACAAAAATGTCAAGATAAAGCACTTAGAAAATGTCCGCAAAAAATCTAAATTTTTTGATATGGCCGCCTAGCAACACTTTTTTTACGCGATTCGCATCTCATTTATTCATTACGATACTATTCATACGTTTTTGATTTTCCCTTTATACCTTATCAGGCCTAGGACCGTAAAAATTCAGGCTCTAAATACGATATTGAGCGCCTATAAAATTTGGAAAGTGATTAAAATGTCACCCTGTATATTTGGTATTTAAACTGAAAATGCAACCATTAAACATACATCGACTTTTTGAGTTATTGCATTTTAAGCCGCACAAAACAGCGCAAGATAACTTCTCATGCGTAATACACTTTGAAAGCACTCAAAGTTGCCTCGCTTACTGAGCATCTCTTAAAGCTATGGCTGCAGTAAAGGAGTTAACGGGCGAAGAGTTCAGCGAGTTTTTTTTTTTTTGGAAAAACAATTAATTGAAATAAATTCTACAGTGAGGAGGGATTTGAACCCACAGCTTTTCGCTTACCGAGCAACTGTTTTAAACATTTAGTTAACCAGTCATTTTGTGTCGACGCAGTTAGTCAAGGCTCTACGCTATAAGTCAATGGAGTTAAGAGGTTTTCGGTAAGTACCTTCAATAACGAATAGATTTTTTTTTACAGATATTGTGTGAGAATCGACTGAAAAGAAAGTTATTTCATGCATATGTAATCCTTTTAAATTGTTTTTTGAGAAATTTAATTGCCAGCGTAAATTGAAGGAACAATTTCTGGAATTAAAAAAAAACTGTTTTATGTACGACCACTAAGTCGTTTACTAATTTAAACTTTCATTGTCATCATCACTAAAGTTATTTGATTCGGGATTGATACCATGTACCTTATTTATTATGAGTTTCCGATATTTCAGCACTGTTGCAAGCGCCATGATCACGGGAGAACTGTCGTATCTGCGGGTGGGTAGCTGTTAAGAGCAGACAAATCGATCGAGCATTGAGTTGTTATCTTAAAAATTCAAGATGTTTGCTACTATGACAAAATACGAGCCTATCTACAGCAATTCTGAATTGATGACTAAGAAAACAGAATACCGCTAATCGCTCCGCTTATGCCCGTATTGCAAACCTTACAGACGCTTAATCTTTACGCCCAAAGTTTTGTAAATGAACGTGCATAAAATTTTCATGGCCTCCAATTTTGGGTTACGCTATTACAATTAGGTAGATATAATGTTAAGGGTGAACACAATTATTATTTAAGGGAACATTTTTGACTTTGGACCTGCTTTAAAAAAAATTCTTTTTTCAGCGAAGCGTATCTTGTTACTTTTCAAACGATGACGGAAAACTTTTAAGGGTCCGTCTAAAGTCGGTCTTAGGGGATTAAGCCAAACAAAAGATAGAAATTTTTCATTTTGATATAAAGGTGGGCGAATCTCAATGCAACTTACTTATTTTGTTATGTTAACAATAATGAAAGATATCCTATCTTTACATTAAGTTAAGAGAAATGATAATTATTTGGTGGCGGCAGGTTGAATACCACCAATGCTCCAATATTATGTTGTTCAGAAGGTGTGATGGAAAGAAAACTACAGATATAGTTGTTTAGGATATCAGGCGCGTACGCAGATAGGTGAAGTGTGCGGGGTTAGCGGCGTGCGCTCCGCGTCGTGACTATGTTCGCACTGTCTACCACAAGTAGGCGAATTCACTGATATAGCTGTTACAAACCGGTGGGCGATATGCGCGCCAAGGGTATTCGTACGGCGCGGTAGCTATTATCGCGCGGCGTTGATGCTATACTATACTCGTAAATAATGTACAGTGTTGTTTGAATTAAATCTAATAGTAGTTGTTATGTAAATAGTATTGTGTACATAATATAATTAAATTAAGTATAGTTATTATTATTGTTATTTCTTTTATATTTGTATTTTAGATCTTAGTTAAGTAATTTAGTTATAGTCTTAATTATTAGTAAGTGTACTTAAATACTAAATGTGTAAGCTTTATTTTTAACTATTAAATAAAGGTACTCCACATCACTCCTCCCCAGAGACCGTCACTACGGGCGATAAAAATTTGGTGAACGTATAACCCTACCAAAACGGGTAGTTTTTTGTTGTTTTGGTATTGTATCTACTGGAGGTACAACGTTTTGATGTACAGCGGGTGAAGTTTGTGTACTGATTTGGACTGGGTGCTGTTCAGGGGACAATATATAGGCTGGTTTTAATCGATCTATGGATACTGTCACCTGTTTGCCCTTAATTTCTAATTTAAAAGTTTTTGGACCTCTGTCTAGAACTTTGTACGGACCGGTGTAAGCTGGTTGTAAAGCGCGACGGACTGTATCGTCTCTTAAAAATACATGACCAGTGGTAGCCAAATCATTATGTATAAAAATTTTGCCAGTATGGTGCCGTGAAGCTGGACAGGGTTGTAAATTTTGCACAAATAACCTAAGACGTGCTGTAAAATCAGTAATGTCTGTGGTACAGTCTAAATTAGAGTGAAAAAATTCTCCTGGAAGTCTCAATGGTTCGCCATATACGATTTCGGCTGAAGAACTTTGGAGATCTTCTTTGAAAGTGCTACGGATACCTAACAAAACCAATGGAAGTGTTTCCGTCCAGTTGATGTTCGCGTGACTCATGATAGCGGCTTTCAGTTGCCTATGGAAACGTTCGACGAGACCATTACAGGCTGGATGGTACGCTGTAGTCCTGCGGTGCTCAAAGCCTATCATTTGGGACAGAAATTTGAAAAGTTCGGATTCGAACTGTCGTCCTCTATCCGTAACTATGATGGTGGGGCAGCCGAAACGTGCAATCCAGTCTCGCAAAAGAGCCTTTGCAACTGTTTCTGCTGATATATCGGTTATGGGTATCGCCTCAGGCCATCGTGAGAACCGATCGACTGCCGTGAGGCAATAGCGATAACCGTTGGAAATTGGAAGAGGTCCAATAATATCAATATGCAAGTGTTTGAATCTTGCACTCGGAAGTGGAAAGTTACCTATAGGTGCAGAGACGTGTCGGTTTACTTTAGACCGTTGGCAGTTCAAACAAGCTCTTGCCCATTCTCTGCAATCTTTTCTAACGCCCTTCCACACGAAACGCTGTGCGACTAACTTGGCTGTAGTATTGATGCCTGGGTGGCTTAAGGAATGTAGGCACTCAAAGATTTTACGGCGCAAGGTTTTCGGAACGAATGGCCGGGGAGACGGTGTGCTAATATCACAGAACAGCTCGTACCGACTACCGGGTATTTTCATTTTCGTTAACCGAAGTGAAGTGCTATTATCCATAAGCTCCTTAAGTTCTGGATCCGATTCCTGTGCTATTGTCAGAGATTCAAAGTCGATATTGGTCTCTAGTGTCTCAATACGTGACAATGTATCTGCAACAACGTTGTCCTTACCAGAGAGATGTTGAATATCGGTAGAGAACTGGGATATAAAATCTAGATACCTATATTGCCGAGGAGAACAACTTGACTTTCTAGAGTGAAATGCAAAGCTAATTGGTTTATGATCGGTAAATATGGTAAAATCCCTTGCTTCTAACATATGACGAAAAAAAATTTTTTTGCTTGGTAGATGGCGAGAAGTTCACGGTCATATGGAGAATACTTGCATTGTGACGGGCTTAGTTTGCAAGAATAAAATGCAAGCGGTTGCCAATGGCCTTCCTTTTGTTGTTGGAGGACCGCACCTACGGCAACATCCGATGCGTCAGTGGTAAGCGCTAAACGAGCTTGGCAATCGGGGTACGCTAAAAGTGCTGCGTTGCAGAGACTGATTTTCGAGTCTTCAAAAGCTTTCAGACTTTCGTCCTTTAGCAACACAGGGTGATTGCCTTTGACCGAGCCAGTTAATAAAGCGTTAAGAGGTGCTTGGACTTCAGCTGCGCGAGGTATGAACCTGCGATAGAAATTAAGCATTCCTAAGAACCTCCTAAGCTGTTTAACGGTCGTTGGCTGGGGGAACTCCTTTATGGCCTTGACCTTCTCTTCCAGTGGCCTGATACCTTCACTAGATATTCGGTATCCCAAGAAAGTCACTTCAGCAGCACCAAAAATGCATTTTGAGGTGTTGATCAAAATTCCATATTCGGACATCCTCTTAAACAATTGGCGTAAGTGTGTTTCATGCATTTTCTGGTCTACTGAGTAGACCAAAAAGTCATCAAGATATGGATAGACGAAATCCATGTCACGAGTCAGCTCATCTACGAATCTCTGAAACGTTTGACCTGCATTACGCAAACCAAAAGTCATGAAAGGAAATTCGTAGAGGCCGAATGGTGTCGTGATCGCCGTTTTAGGTATGTCATCATTACTGACCGGTATCTGATTGTACGCCTTCACGAGATCGAGGGTGGAGAAGACCTTACATCCTACAACATTATGCGCAAAATCGTGGATGTGTCTGACCGGATACCTGTCAGGAATGGTTCGGGCGTTTAACATGCGGTAATCGCCGCACGGCCGCCAGCCGTCTTTCTTGGGAGCCAAATGCAGAGGAGAAGACCAGGGACTATCTGAGGGTCTAGCGGTGCCATTCTGGATCATAATGTCAAACTCTTGCTTGGCTATCCTAAACTTATCGGGGGCTAAACGACGAGGTGGGCTAGCTACGGGCGGTCCTGGGGTGGTGTGAATGTGGTGTACAGTTTTGTGTAAAATGACGCGAGGTGTGCCTGCAGGTCTGGTTAATTCAGGGAACTCAGCGAGTATAGCATGGTATCGTGAATTACCGGTTAAAATTTTAACAGAAGATATGCTACTGCACTTATCTGCTGACACACATGACACATTTAATGATGTTAAATTGTCTAACAATCGCTTATTCCTAATATCTACAACTAGATTAAAATGCGACAAGAAATCCACACCAATTATGGGCCTGTTAACATCCGCAATTGTAAAACGCCACATAAAATCTCGTCTTAAGTCTAAATCTAACTTAAAATTAACATAACCATACGTGTTAATCACAGTTCCGTTCGCCGCACACAATTCGTACTTAGTCTTGGCCCGTCGTTCCTTTAGCGCTGAACGAGGAAATACGCACAAATCACTGCCAGTATCCACGAGGAATTGCAATCTGGAGTGCCGGTCTGTGACGAACAGGCGACCGTTGCTTGATGGGCAATCGTCAGTCGCCATTATCGACCGCCCCGCACGTTTTCCGGTTTGTAGTCGCAAGGTGTCTGGCATTTGTTGGCCTTGCTGCCAAACTTTGCGTGGTACCAGCACAGTGGATGTTTCTGGTAGTTAGACTGCGAACGGCTGCGGCTTCTGCTGTTGCTACGGTACCTGTAGTCTGTACTGCGTCTGGACCTGGATCTGTCTCCTCTCATGGTCAGAGCATGAACCTGCTGGGTAAGCTTCTCAATCCGCTTAGCCATCTGTGCGATTTGGTCACTTGGCTTAAGTTGCGAAGCTGAAGCGAAAGCAGTGCTAGAGGTGGAAGCAGAAGCTACAGTGGGTACAGACGGCACGATGTCGTGTATGCGGTCAGCGAGGTCTGCCAAACTATCAAGCGGAAGCTGCAACTGGGAAGCAATAATGGTTTGCATGCTGGTAACCTGCTAGTCCAGATGGTGCGAACAAAATCTTCTGGAACTCCGGAACCTGCGAGATGTTGTAGGTGTCGCAGAAACTGTGACGGTTTTCTGTCACCTAGTTCTTCATGGTCCAGCAGCTGTTTAACCTTGCGTTCCTTCGATGCTGATAATCGCTTTATGAGCTCCGACTTCAACTTATCATATTTTTGCGTATCAGGTGGAGACTCGATGATATCAGCTACTTCCACGGCGTACTGGTGGTCGAGCATACCGATGACATGGTAAAACTTAGTGGAGTCAGCAGTAATTCTACAAAGTGAAAACTGACCTTCCAGCATTGAAAACCAAAGCGATGGCTTGTCCGGGTAGAATGGGATGTTTCGAATAGCAACATGAAAAACATCGCTCGCACTCGCATCGCTCCGACTGGAACACTGCCCTTGTGCCATGCCTGTGAAGTCTTTGTTACCTTCCATATCCAAATGTGGTCTGAGCGGGGGTCACCAGTTTGGTGGCGGCAGGTTGAATACCACCAATGCTCCAATATTATGTTGTTCAGAAGGTGTGATGGAAAGAAAACTACAGATATAGTTGTTTAGGATGTCAGGCGCGTACGCAGATAGGTGAAGTGCGCGGGGTGAGCGGCGTGCGCTCCGCGTCGTGACTATGTTCGCACTGTCTACCACAAGTAGGCGAATTCACTGATATAGCTGTTACAAACCGGTGGGCGATATGCGCGCCAAGGGTATTCGTACAGCGCGGTAGCTATTATCGCGCGGCGTTGATGCTATACTATACTCGTAAATAATGTACAGTGTTGTTTGAATTAAATCTAATAGTAGTTGTTATGTAAATAGTATTGTGTACATAATATAATTAAATTAAGTATAGTTATTATTATTGTTATTTCTTTTATATTTGTATTTTAGATCTTAGTTAAGTAATTTAGTTATAGTCTTAATTATTAGTAAGTGTACTTAAATACTAAATGTGTAAGCTTTATTTTTAACTATTAAATAAAGGTACTCCACAATTATGATAAGCCACTATTTTACATAAAATATAACAATTTGGTTGTAAAACGCGTCGTGTCGTGTGCTGATGCCACGTTAAAATAACAGCAATCTCTTTCCATGGGTATCATGAGAGGCAGCTAAAGATGAACTGCCAGAAAGAGGCATGCAGCAGCGTTTTCCCTCCAGAATTTGTCAAACTACAATCGCCAAACCCGCCTTGGCGATTATGATAAGTCCTATGATGAGATTTGATGTTGCTTATGTCTGTGATATAGGGAGTAACGATAAAGTCCTCCTTTTGAAGAGGCCTCTGTCTGAAATAGGCTGGAGTTGATGGCGATGATGAATTTCAACAAAGTAATTATGATGGGTCTTATAAGAAGGCTCAAGGTTGCACAGCGGGCAATGGAGAGAGCTTGGTAATTCCCTGCGTGATAGAATCAGAAATAAGGAAATGAGAAAGAACTAAGATAATCGACATCACTCGCAGAATTGCGGAGTTGAAGAGGCAGTGGACAGGACACATAGACAGAAGAACCGATGGCCGTTGGGGCGGAAAGGTTCTAGATTGGCGACCGCGCACCGGACGTCGATCTGTGGGTAGGCCCCCCACGAGATGGACTGACGATCTGATGAAGGTCGCGGAAAGCCGTTGGATGCTGGTGGCGCGGGACCTATCGTTGTGGAGATCCTTGGGGAAGGCCTATGTCCAGCAGTGGGCGTCAATTGGCTGGGATGATGATGATGAACTATGATGCCATACGATATTTGACAATTACTTAGTTCTATACAGGGTGAAATTTTAACTACTTTCCAAAAATTTTATAGGCGTTCGGTATCGTATTTAGAGCACATTTATGAAGTAAAAAATGTAAATCAAGCTTTCACCCGAAAATATTTTTCGCAATATAGTTTTAAATTTTTTCGATCCTAGGCCTGATAAGGTATTAAGAGATAATCAAAAAGGTATAAATGGTATCGTAATGAATAAATGAGATGCGTATCACGTAAAAAAAGTGTTGCTAGGTGGCCGTATCAAAAATTTTAGATTTTTTGCGGACATTTTCCAAGTGCTTTATCTTGACATTTTTGTACTGGGCTATACCAAAAGAACAAATAAGTCATTTTTTTTTGTCTCATAGATTGATATATTAAAATTTGGAAGGTGATTAAAATTTCATCCTGTATAATACAAATTGCTTTTTTTAGTAAAATTGCTAGTTTAGCTATTACGTAACGTAATAAATATGATACAGTAAGGACTACTAGATCTATGTGCTGTAATTTTATTACTTCTAAACAAAATCAATTTTCAAAAAACTAGACCGTTTCTTTTTAGCAAATTACCTCTAGTAACGAAGGTACCATAAATACTCCATACCCAAACAATATAAGGCATCTTTCAAACATTAAAAAAAATCTAACCAACAAAACAACAAAACCGGTCTGTAAAAATTAACGATGCAAACCATGAATTCCGACTCCATGCCTAACACGAACCTACAATCGATACACTGACTTAATTCCGTAGGCATTTTTCGTGCAATTCATTGTTGAAATACATAATATTATTTTATAAATAAAAATATTTAAAATGAATCGGCGTTTGTCTACTTAAAGGTGCGGTGTAGCCTTATCAACAGATCGTTGCGTAGGCGTAACGATAATCGTTCCAAGACACATGAGGTCTAATATATTGCGTTTTCAGTTATCAAACGCATTATAATATAATTGCCGTCGGTTATAATTCTTGTCTAGACACGTTTGGGGTACATATATATCAAGAATGATAAATTCTAAGGGTATTTTAGATTAAGATGAAGATTTAGATAATAGAACAGAACTTGATTAAATATAAAAACATTTTAATATAATGTTGTACCAGCTGAAACGTTAAAATTATAAAATATTAATATGTCATTAATAAATTATGAGTTGTTACATAAAGGGCGTTAGTATTTTGTTTGACAGCGACAGGTAAACATATTTTTCAATACTTCAGTTAAAATCATTTTTATTTCTGCAAATAGGCCCCAGGAGGCGCTTTTACACGTCCCAATTTAAACCTACCACTGCTCCGGGACAAGTCTGGGCTAGTGCCGAGAAGAAGCAGCGCAAGAAACTCGGTCACTATTGTCAGCCTCTTTTTAAATATTTTTTTACAAGGTGAGGTGATTTTTACAAGGTTTAAGCAAGTACGAGCTGGGACAATTTAATGCCATACATTTCTATCATTTAAATAATCATTGACAGTGTAATAGCCCTTTTTCATTAAAATTACTTTGACATACGATTTAAGTTTATGTACAGGGAGTTCAGCAATACCCTGTGGTAATTTGTTGAAAATACGAATGCAGTTGCCCATAAACGATTTTCCTACTTTTCGCAGTCTGAAGCCTGGAACGGCAAGTTTATCTTTATTTCTGGTATTGAAATTGTGTACGTTACTTTTCTTAAGAAACTACTCATTACTTCTTCGTTGAAATTGTAAGCAAGCAGGGGTTATCATTTTAGATTCTCGAATTTTTATCTCGCCAAAACTTTACAATACAATGAAAGATATAGGATAGTACCAATAGTATAAAAATTTTTGTGTAGGTATAGTACCTATTGTGTATAAAAAATAGTTATATAAATATTTTGAATGTTGAATTTTTGAATTTTTTGTTTATAATATTTTAGTTTATATTGACATTTTGAATATTTACAGCGTTCCAAAGGGCAGACTATCCATGTCTTTGAACGTTATATTTTCAAAACTTCGGGATGAAATTTTCATTTAATAAACTCGTAAATGTTTTAAAAAACAACTAGTAACATTCTAATAAAAATAATATCATATAATTAAAAAGGTAACATAACAAACAAAGTAACATTAAAATTACTCACACATTAATAAGTCACGCGTTGTTAGACTAAAAAGGTTTGAATTTATAACCTCTTCTTAACAAATTCGCTTCAATTTGCAATTTAAGTGCACTTTTTAACCATGATCAAGTAACAACCGCTAAAAAACACTTTCAAAGGGATTCCCCGTAACTAAATTCTTCCATAGCTTCAGCTGAGTTCCTACAGCCGATTGGAAACCGATAATTGCATTCCCAGCGTCGACACTGTCTGTAAATTGTGGATATTTTAAACATTTGCCTACAGTTTGATGGTGATGTTCAGTAATT
The DNA here is from genome assembly GCA_949315895.1 of Anania crocealis. Classification (NCBI taxonomy): domain Eukaryota; kingdom Metazoa; phylum Arthropoda; class Insecta; order Lepidoptera; family Crambidae; genus Anania; species Anania crocealis. The sequence goes on from OX438880.1 coordinate 2,352,212, forward strand.
ATCGAATTATCGATAGCCAACATGAAAATTGTCGAATTGAAATGTATCAATGCAGATTATTGTAAAGTAAATATTTTTGACATAGTTTTTTTTTAATTTATTGCAATAAAACAGAGTAAATTAATACCGCAATAATTAAAATGTGTAGTCTTTCACCCAAATAAAAAACAAACAATACTGGCGCATGATGGCGGTTGATTATCGAATGAAATCGGCATAATTTAATTTGTTGTAGATATTTCTGAAAAAAGAAACTCTTTTGTACGATCATGTAAAATGATCATGAGTTACATGATCGTAATAATATACCTCTGAATTTCCGCTGCATAAATAATCAACTTTTTTTTTAATTTATGCAACATGAGCATTGATATCTCTTATGAATAAGTTTCGTTTAAAATCAGTTTTGATATTCAAATATTTGTTTAATCGTTGACTAAACAACATAACTAGTCGTAGTTTATCAAATAAACCCGTGTTGATATTTGGTTAAGCTTTTCAAACAGTGTGCATCAAAGCAACTCAAACCGTAAATAAAAAAAGGTTTCCCCTTTTCGTTACTATAAATATTAACGAGTACCTACTAAGTATAGTCTATTTTCCCATTTCATAGGTTTTCGATCATTTTAATAAATCGATAATACTTTATAATTATGATATTTATAAAATCAGTATTGAAACTTGAAAAAATATGTCTCAGGTGGGACTCCTAAAGGCGTGCGAGGAGAAGCGGGTTCGAGTTCTGCCTGAGACATACTTTTTCAAGTTTAAATACTGATATGATGAAAGTGATATTGAAAGGAGAGTAAATGCTGGTAACAGAGTGTATGGTGCGCTGCACGCCTTTGTGAATAGCCAGAAGATGTCTATGAAAGCTCGTCTGGCTGTGCATAGAGGGGTGTTGGTTCCAACACTCATGTACGGAAGTGAAAGTTGGGTATGGCAACAAAAGCATGAAAGTAGAATAAATGCAGTAGACATGAGAGCGCTAAGAAGTATGTTAGGAGTGAAATTAAGTGACAGGATAAAAAATAGTGTGATAAGAGAACGTTGTGGTGTGAAAGAAGATATACAAGGATTGAGAAAGGGATGCTTAAATGGTTTGGGCATGTAGAGAGGATGAATGAGAGAAGAATGACTAGACAGATCTACAAGACGAGTGTGAAAGGGAACGTTGGAAGAGGAAGGCCTAGACGAACTTATCACGATCAAATCGGGGATGTTCTGAAGAAAGGTCAGGTCAAGAGTACTCTAAACCGGCGAGCATGCATGAAAAGATTGATGAATGTGGAAGAAGCGAAAGATGTATGCCAGGTTCGTAGTAAGTGGAAGGCCTTGGTCTCTGCCTACCCCGTTGGGAAGGAGGCGTGAAAATATGTATATATGTATGTATGTATGTAAATACTGATATTATGAATCGATAATGTTAATTTGATAGGTAGGTAGGTACATCACTAGCCCACAGCTGAACGTGTTGTTAACTCCATTTGTAATGACGTCCGATTAATTATTTTGAATGAGAGTAAGCATTAAGACATTTTAAATGATTTGCGAACAGTTTAAAAATTGTATTTCAGTTTCCGATATTTTTTTATTGATGTTATACCGAGACCAGAAAAATATCTATACAAAAAATATAGAAAAATACTTTTTTTCTACATGGTCCGGGAATGGAACCTGGGACAAGCATTAACACATTTTAAATGATTTGCAAACAGTTTAAAAATTGTATTTCGGTTTTCAAAATTTTTTTTAATGATGTTATACCGAGACCAGAAAAATACCTTTAAAGAATAATACAAAAAATATAGAAAAATACTTTTTTTCTACATGGTCCGGGAATGGAACCTGGGACAAGCATTAACACATTTTAAATGATTTGCGAACAGTATAAAAATTGTATTTCGGTTTTCAAAAATTTTTTTAATGATGTTATACCGAGACCAGAAAAATACCTTTAAAGAATAATACAAAAAATATAGAAAACTTTTTTCTACATGGTCCGGGAATCGGAACAAAGAGCAAGCGACACCTTGAGGACCTGTTCTTACGCCACTTCGCCACAGAGGTCGTCAAATATCATATCAGTTATCTGACGAAGGACTTAAGAAGTACTGCCAGAAGATGACGGCACTAGCGTCTTATCTTCATCACTGCCAAGACACAATCACCATCCTTAAGAGACAACATTACGGGCGAGAGAATTGAAAAATAGGTATTTTTTTTAAATCTATTGCTGTCGCGCAGTGCCAAACGCTTTCACCGCAGAGTGTGATAGAGACAACTGCTTCTTGGACCGAAAATACCAACTAAAAGCACACCAAATCCGCCATCGGTCCAGCCTTTCTCGAGTTATAAGTGGTCTAACTGACACGACTTTCTTTGAACTAATAAAGATATTATATAGATATAGAAGAAGAAGATAGATTACGTCTTGTTATGTTGTGATGGCTGAATTTATCATTCAATTTCCCAACCGCACGACTAACAATATCTTACGTGTCGCACGCGTCAGACTTGAAAGATTGCTTTCTGTAAGCCCTAAGCTGTATTCTTACTTTGGTTGTAACTAAAAAAATATAACTTTATTGGGTTTTCTATAAGAGACTAACAAAAATTTAGTTTTATTAATAGTATGTATTTTTTTAAATGACGTATAATACTTCTAGTATTAAATTATTAAAAATTATATTGAATTGAATTCATGAAAATTCGTACTGAATAATAGAAATTGTTTCGTCATTAATTACAACGAAAATTAAAAGGATCACAACTCAGTGTGGATTTAATGAATAAGAAAATATTTGAAAAGGTTTGAACAATTTGCTGGTTCCGCAAAGAACAAAAGATAAACGTATTTATCAAATAAATGACACTCTGAGCTATTTAAATTAAAATACAAAAACCAAAAGTTTAAAATAAAAATAATAAAAAATCTAATAATAACCCTTCAATTCATGTAATATACTAACAGTCTTACCAGTGCCTATGTGGTTTAATATGCAATTAGTCCAATCTGCAGGTAGCCCGATTCAATTCCAAAGCCAATTTGAGGGTTAATTAGTTCATAGAGATTATGTATCAAAACATATGCATGCATTGCATTTGTCATATTTAGTCTGAAATTTCCGTAATATATAATTTTAAGTGATCAATTTTAATAAATTCTCTACTAAAATAAATAGATAATTAATGGAAATCTCGATTTAAAATAAGCAAATCAACTGAAAAAAAGCAAGCAACTTTCAATCACTCTATGCTAATGTGTGATGCTATGAAAAGAAAAGCAACCCTTTTCCTTTTAAGGGTATCTTAAGAGGCAAAGAGGACTGCCAGAAGAAGATAGGCAGCGTGTTTCCTCAACATTGGTCAAACTGCGATCATCTGCCAAGCGCAGAAATCATGGCAATGTCTTCTTTGTGAAGAAGTCCGTATCCAGTGCCTGGTTGTGATGATCATGTAGCTATTTTAAATAAATTATATTAAACATTTTATACCTTATGACCTAATTTGTATGCTTACTGGAAAATATATTTTAATCAAAATTCTGTTTACTATTTATTTTGGACCAACTTTAAGCCATTCCTATAGAACATATCAGGAAATTTAAAACTAAACCAAGCAAACCCTATTAAAATATATAAAAAGAAATCAAATAAAAAAAAGTTACAAACAAGATATTCATCGAATTTTAATCTTTCTCTTATTTCTTTTTCGTCGGTCAAAACATAATTTCCTTAAGGTTAAAGTTCCTTAAAGTTAATTGCTTTTCATTCTGGCATTCTTTCGTATTGTACATTATTGCTAAAAAGTGGCCGCTTTTGGCGTTAGCGACAAATTCGACTTTACAAACAATTAAATGAAAAATTTGTTGTGATTTAATAAATTACTAGATGTAATTTGCTAAAATGATAATGTTCTAGTTTTTTGAGAATTGATTTTGATAAGAAGTAATCAAAATTAAATCAATAAGAAGCAGCACTTAGCTCTATCAGTCCCTTTAAACCAAAGCAAGTTCATTAGAAACGTGAACTCAAACGTACTCCTAACACAACATAGTTTATGGCATAAATTAGTTAAAGTAAACCTGAGAACTTATGTCGAATGGAAACAATATGAACATCAGTCATTGCTAACCGAGTTAGGGGTTAATTAATATTTGGACTAACGGAATAGTAAAGCTAACAGTTTGAATTGTATTATGAAATAAGTAGCTCTTATAATAACTTTATAGTTCAAATAAGATTGAGTTACAAATTTCACTAGAGTTTACTGGGATTTTATTAATAGTCTCTTAAGTAATTACTTGACTAAAAGTAATTACTTGAGAGACAATTTGTATGCCCTAATTAAGAAATTACTAGAAGTTATAACTACCAAAAGTTAGCATTTCCAGCTAAATAATATGACTAGTGATGGTGACCTATTTCTTTCACTTAAGCACTAGGTATGAACATTTTAAGTTATGATTTTCTTAAGCAATAAGTAATTACTTCTTTATAAATACGGGGGTAAGACTTATTTACTTTAGGAAGGTTAATTTAATAAAAATTGGTTCGGTAATTTTGCCGTTAAATCGCAACAGACGGACAGACAAACAGACAGAGTTACTTTTGCATTTATACACCGTGCAATTTTAACAACTTTTAAAACGACGCCCACGCAAACGTTATGTAACCACTACCTATGTAGGTAGTACCTGTATAGGTATGTATAACATCTTGGCAATGTTATTTTTTAAGCTATTGCATAGCTTCTATCGCGGGCCTTGAGCGTGAAGACCGAATCCAGAAATTCCGTAACGAAAATAACCTAACACCCCCCACTCCGACCGGCACAGCGGTGATACTTTTAAGCTATTGCATAGCTTCTATCGCGGGCCTTGAGCGTGGAGGCCGAATCCAGAAATTCCGTAACGAAAATAACCTAACACCCCCCACTCCGACCGGCACAGCGGTGATACTTTTAAGCTATTGCATAGCTTCTATCGCGGGCCTTGACATTGGAGGCCGAATCCAGAAATTCCGTAACGAAAATAACCTAACACCCCCCACTCCGACCGGCACAGCGGTGATACTTTTAAGCTATTGCATAGCTTCTATCGCGGGCCTTGAGCGTGGAGACCGAATCCAGAAATTCCGTAACGTAAATAACCTAACACCCCCCACTCCGACCGGCACAGCGGTGATACTTTTAAGCTATTGCATAGCTTCTATCGCGGGCCTTGAGCGTGGAGACCGAATCCAGAAATTCCGTTACGAAAATAACCTAACACCCCCCACTCCGACCGGCACAGTTCATCTATTTATTTTGAAACACGCTGTGACGCCCACAGACCTAGCTGTGTAAGGTCCATTCAACCGGGACCCCGCCCCAGCAAAATAATACGCCTGGGCGCGTCACAGCGTGCTACAAAATTAAAAGTCTGAATTAAAAATTAAAATTATTCTAAAATTATTTTTACTACAAAAATTAATAACACTGCCATGATGTAATACATAATGGTCCAATAACGTGGGTTTCGTTTTACAGTTGGTTAAAATTTCACGATGTATAATAAATAACGGCCTATAAGTATCTCTGGAAGAAATCGCTTCCAGCGATAAGACCGCCTAAATTGTACGACTGTAAATGTATCTCTTTTACTTATATTTGTTTTTTTGTGTGCAATAAAGAGTATCTATCTATCTCCCTGCAGGTCAAGGACCTCTATCACTGAATTGAAATTACCACAGTAATGATGGGCACAAGCAGAAACACCACGCAACCAAATGCGGGTTGGTGATCACAAACCCGAGCAAAGTTCGACAATTCGAAACTATTTTAGCCTGACCCGGGGATCGAATGCAGGACCCCGAGGTAATGGCCCTGTTCTTAAACCACTAAGCCAATATGATGTAATATTATAGGTAAGGATTTAATATATTGACGGATATTAGTACGCGATTATGATTCAAGTGTATATCGTCCTCTATCGCCCTAACAACGAAAGCAGAGCACATAAATCCCAATATAACTCGATAAATTTCACTCATTACATGATCTCGATAGGTACGCACGGTATCTGAAGCTAGTTTGTGCAGCTGGATAGTACGTTTTGCTGAATTTTGGGGCCATGAAATAAGCGGGGCTTTTAAAACAGTTAAAAAAGGATGTACAATAAGCCAAAGGTGGCCTACGTGTAGTGACACTTTGTAGAGTCATAAAATTTAAAGAAGGAAAAAAAGAAAGAAAATGAAAGAAAGAAAGAAGAAGAAGCAATTTTCTGAATATTTTCATCCAAGAAGCAGAAGATTATTACCACTCTACATGATCATGGTAACTTAATCCATAGCAGATACTTTAAGCGCAAATCAGATATTCGAAAATCTGCTTTCGTTTTGTTAGTAAGAAAATAAATAGGAAGATCTCTATTTTAATGACTCCACGCGACTCGAACTAAAGCCTTTAAGCTACGGGCATAGCTTGTTTGCTATTTGTTGAATATCCTATCACTTTGTTACTTAGCCCCTTAAATCCTAAAAGCTAATTAGTCATATCCAAAAAGGGACTATAGTCCCTTATGGCCTAACAAATATGTTGTTCATAACTGGATAAATGCTTCTACAAAAGTGGTTAGAAACGATAAACACTTTACACACAGTTCGACGTCAGCTAAAGAAAAATACTACTAAATACTGCTAATACCCTATCATTATTATGAATTAGCTGTAGCCCGCAACTTTGTATGCGTGGATTTGGAATTTAAAACTATGTATTAAAATTATCCCACGAGAACCGTACCTATCCCTGGGATAAAAAGTAGCTTATATGTTATTACAGCTAATATACTAACACCGTGCCAAATTTCATTCGGTTCCGTTGAGTAGTTTCACCGTGAAAGAGTAACAAACAATCAAACATTCTTACAAACTTTTGCGTTTATAATATTAGGGGTTAAAGTATGAAATTGCCGTTTTGTATGGACGAAATCGAGATAAGTCATTTTTCCATACTAACAATTTTTTAGTTTTTTTAAAAACGCCTCAACCTTTTTCGATGCAATTAAAGGTAAAAGCTAGATGGTTATAAAGCTACGCATTATAGTATTAAAATTTCTGAAAATCAAAGTATATAATACAAATATACTTAATTGAAGCAAGAATGTCAGCTGACACATTGTAAGGGGTCTTTTCAACGACTTCCTTTGAAGTAATAGGCACTAGTATTGCATTTTTTTTTAGTCAAAAGTTACTTTATTTAGTTTTTGATACAATACAAAAACAATTACGCAATAATACGACTATACCTAAGAGCTATAATAAAAATAAAAACTGGGAAAATAATCGGCAATTTCATACTTTAAACCCTATTATTTATAGGATGTGAGTTTGTTTGTTACACTTTCATGTAAAAACTATTGAACCGACTTCAATGACATTTATGACAAGGATAGATTTGATCATGAGAAAGGACATAGGTTATTTTAAATCCTACTGCTGAGCACAAAATACCGGCTAAACCAGTAGGATTACCGCGCTATGTTACGTGTAGCTCGCACGGGCGGAGTCGCGAGCGGAAAACTGCTACTAGCATAAAAACACAATACCAAACAATATAAAAAATCATTTCACAAGCAAAGACGAAAGTCGCTTGTCAAAAATGCCATCGTAGTATTAGGAATACAAACAATAATCGATGTTTCCGGAATCGCTCGCACAAACGCTACGCGTGCTCTTGACATGTCAATTACATTTGATAGATGATCTGACACTAGCGTGTAGCGACACTAATTGAATGGCGACGCTGATTACTGCTCATGATTGATTGGAATGAGTTCATTGGGTGGAAAGCAATTTTGAATCCAAAATTCAGACCGCGATAGCCGATTTGAAACAGTGTTGTGCTTAATTCAAAATTATTTGCGCCTATCGATGAATTTGATTGATATTAATTGATTTTCAAACGCTGATCACTGATTGATGATCCAAGCCACGCTTTAAACAGCCGTCAGCTTGCTACTTTATCCGGAATAAAACAACAATGCATAAAATTTCACATAAGTAAAGTTGTTAACGCCGGTTTGCAGTTATTTAAAGTTTTTTGAATGGTTTAAATTTTTTGACCGTTCACAGCACCATTCTGCCTGAAGAAGCGAGTCTCTAGCGTCACTGATTTGAACGTATTGATGTTTGCGCGCGTAGTTTGATATCTTGATGGGAACTAACTTTGCCGCCTCACTCTGTCACCAACATAACAATTACTTAAATTACGAGCGATTAATAAAAGTGTAAATGTACTCGTTCATTTAATTGATGCAAACTGGTTAGATATTCCAAATACTGTTCAACACAGTAGTTCGAATCATTGCAGCAGGTGATGATAAAAAAACAATAAGATGACAATGAAAGGTGACACTGACATGAACACTTCCTCTCGAAGCTGGTGCCATCAATACAGCTAACATTAAGCTAACAGTGCCTAGCTATCGGTACATGAAACTTTACACTGACATAATATATTTATTTATTATCAATTATATAAGCTTAATTCGGACGTCATTGGTCAGTGAAGTAAATAATCGATATGTTTATCGACAGCCTAGCAGTACCGCACTACTGTTCTATTGAATGCCGTTTGGAATAATATTCGGGCATTGAACTGTTTCAAACTCGATAATATATGGTTTTGTTTGCCACTCGTTGACTGCATGGTTCAGTTGAAAATACTGATTAGCTTTTATTGAGGATTCCGAAAACATTTGACTTGCATTTGCATATTATATGAACTAGTATAAACTGTATTACTTACTAAAAATACTGTTTGAGATATAATTATTTACTAACTAAATCAAGTACGCATGATTAAAATCGTTGAGTGTTTGTGATTTTCAGTAAAAACATCTAAGTGGGTGAGTTTGTACGTCGTAAAAATTGTACTTTTTAGAACAGATTTACTATCGTTGTTATGAGTCAAAAACTGAACGTGGGCCTAATGCTTCCATTTGAAGAGCCAAAGAGATGTATTTCGCTAGAATTTTCTAGCATGACAGGCGAGCTGTTATAGATTGCAGTTTTACCAATGGTAGAGCAAAAACGCTGTTGCTTGTTTCCTTCTGGCAGTAATCATTTAGTCGCCTATTACATACGAGGGTATGCCACGCCCATACGAAAAAAATGTGGTGCTATTCTTTATTGTGCCATCAGTAGTAGAATATTCTAACTGGCACGCAGGTTCTGGCGCCTTTAGATGGTGTACGACATTACGCAATCCTGGTTAGATTTCTGATATAATTAGGAAATGATCAATTCTATTTTAACTTGGGTGTAGTTATAGTTTTACTAAGGCACGTGGCACTCTTGGGGTGGTGGGATCTCCACCTCCTAGTGGTACAGCCTGGGAACGGCATCTTTGGTTTTTTAACCAATGATGACGGCTAACAGATCCATCAGCGGAAGCAGGCTTTGTAAGAGGTTGCCTGGATGCTACCACCCTCCTGCCAGAGTCCAGCGCCAAACAGTTTTTCTGTGTTCCTCTGGGAAAGCTCCATCTTAGGCTTTAAGTATGTAGTCAAGAGCAAGCCATATTACTATAAAAAAAAACGTTAAGTCATTGGTCTTGGCTTCTGCAGATAGAAGTTGTAAGAACTAGTCACGTCAGAGGCCCTGTAATAATTTGGGTAACTCTGCCACCAGATTACCTTTACAGAAAAGTCATATGATAAAGAAAACTAAGACAATAATAGCTGTATATCGGCGCGAATTTGTTAAAAGTCACCCTGAAGTATTAAAGTACTATTTAAGACTATTGACACTACCTAAACTTTATTTGATATTTTAGCAACTTAATTGCACTTATAATATCAGTATATAAACTTGAAAAATTTTGTCTCAGGCGGGACTCGAACCCGCATCTCCTCGCATGCCGGGCGGACGCCACACCATTAGGCCACCGAGACACTGCGACACGGCGTGAATTTTTCAAGCATATTCTTACGCTGTGAGCCAGCGTTGTTTCATCAAATGTTAGGAGTTTGCACCCTTAACACCCGAAAGAAACATCTTTGCAGATGTTTGACAGTCAGTTAAGATGAAACAGCTATTTATATACTTTATTTGATATTTTAGCAACTTAATTGCACTTATAATATCAGTATATAAACTTGAAAAATTTTGTCTCAGGCGGGACTCAGCATGCGAGGAGATGCGTAACTCTAACAACTCGGTGGCCTAATGGTATGGCGCCCGCCCGTCATGCGAGGAGATGCGGGTTCGAGTCCCGCCTGAGACAAAAAAAATTTTTTCAAGTTTATATACTGATACACTACCTAAACTTTATAAGAAATTAAGAATAAAATTTACTTGGCACCAACATTACAGTTACTGAAATTCAAGTACTAAATAACTAAGACTATAACAATAAAACCTTAAACTAATGACATCAAAATGGTCTGCGCTCAGTATAACTATGTCAGAGCATATCATCCTGTTACCTTTCATGCTTAACCTTTGGAAGCCTAGACAAATTGCATGTGGGCCTAGTGACAGGTCACCCATCAATGGATTGGTGAAAGCTTAACTTTCGTGATAGGTAGTGAAGAAAACAAATAGATTCTAAGGTCTGACACTCTAGGTCGATGCTTAATCACGTAATATTTTGTGCTCAGGCTAATGATGGGAGAGTGGTTGGGTATCCACCAAATTTATAAAAGACTTGCTTTCGCCCGCAGCTTTGCTCGCGTTAAATTTGGGGTAACAATAAAATTTCACCCTTTCTTTTAGGGGGTCGGGGGCGGATTTCCAAAAACGATTTTTATGTTAGTCACATATGGTCCGATACTAATTTTGAAAATAAAGAAATAAATAATTGCGGAATACTCCATTCAAACTTTCACCCCCAATTTTAGGGAAGTGGGGGGGTTAGAAAGAGACAAAAAGTAGCCTCCATCTCTTCAACTATCTCCACTTAAAGAATCACGTCAATTTGTCGCTCCGTTATACCGTGAAAGACGGACAAACAAACAGACACACACACTTTACCATTTATAATATTAGTATGGGTTAATCTTAACTGTCGAAGAAAGTGATTTCGTCTAAAAATGAAAAAAAAAACAAACAGGTCATGTATACTGAGGTCCATATTGAAAGAAAGAAAGACAGAAAATACATTTATTAAAATTTGGACATCACACACAGATAGTAGCACACAAAAAAGATTTAACCAGACAAACACAGAACCTCCTCCTTTTTTCTGAAGTCGGTAAAAAATAATAATGAAACTAACACAAAAAAAAACCATAGAACAACAAGAATATCGAGCAGTGCCACTACGTGTCAGTGACGTCCACTTTAAAAGGACCTCACTCAGCATGTGCCAAGGACCGAGTAGGCCATGGCGCTGGTTTTCAGTGTGCCCTGCTGAGTAAGGTACACGGACGTCTACCTAGTAATCTATGTAGTATTGTTGATATGGTTTGGCAGAGATGAGTAAAAAAGCGATGAAGTTACAAAACATTAATGTTTTGTAATTGTTGAAATAATCCGTCATTGTTTGGTTGGCGCCAAGCAAAAAAACAACGTTCACAGTAATCCCTCAACCCCCAGGAGGCACTTGGGTGCCACGATAACAATTGATTTCAATTGTGTCTGGAATAACTCACGATCGAGGGAGGCTTTGGCTAAAATTTGTGGCATATTTAACGCCCCGTTAGTCTAGTGGTTTCAATACCTGGATCTCGGGGACCCGAGTTCGATCCCCGGGTCGGGCAACAAAAAGTTTCGAATTTTCGAACATTGCTCAGGTTTGTGATCACCAACCCGCATTTGGCAAGCGTGGTGATTATGCCCGTACCCATTTCTGTGGTAACTTGATTTCAATGATGTAGGTATTTCCCCTATGATTATAGGCTGTTACTGTTTTCTTTTACTTTTTTAATGTTTTCATTCAGTCCAATTTGTTGAATAATGTAGTGATAAATCAGACTTGATTATGAACTATTTTGAATTTATGTATAAAAAGTATTTTTTTCATTTAATCTTTTCTACTAATTTATTAATTCCTATCCTTAATAGAAAATTTGATGCTTAGATAGTTGGAGAGCCCGCAAACTGGGAATTTCAATGTTACTGCAACTTAATTACAATTTTATGTTCAAATTGCCAGCTTACCTAACATAGTCTACAAGTTACATTACTCTAACACTTAATCTGCTAGTCTGACAGTAAATGATTAAAAATCAGTAAATTTGACCAGTTTTATTTCTGCAAATAGGCCCCAGGAGGCGCTTTAACACGTCCCCCAACATTTAAACCTACCACTGCTTCAGGACAAGTCTGGGCTAGCGCCGAGAAGAAGCAGCGCAAGAAACTCGGTTACTATTGCCACTACTTCATAAGACCTACTGATAATTAGCTAAGTAAAGTTTTATAAAAATCGTGTGATCTAGTAATATCACCGAGATACTAACAAACAAACTTCTTAGCTTTGTAATATCCACTAAAAAGAAATATGAATACAAAAAGTACGTATTTAAGTTCGTCATTTATTTCCCAGTACGTTAACAAAGTTTCTTCAGAAACCGTCTTGCAAGATAATTTTCATTCCTCTTCCACATTCTTTACATTTAAAACTTCATTAGTGTTCAAACTACGCGGGTAGGCTTGCGTTCCGAACTTAATACCGGTAATAAATTAAACTTCCTGCTTTACTACGCTATCGAATTTCAATCTAATTAGTGAAAGCTTTCCTTAAACACCCAAGCTTTATTACCTACATCGTAAGGTTCACTTTAAGGTTGAAAACTTTAAAATCTGAAGCAAATAAAACTTGGATCTAGATTTATCTCGTAGTTAAAATTACAGCGTTCCAGGAATTCGGTTCGGTTCTATGAATAAACCATTTTCCTGGATCTGTGATGGAACTTTACGTATAGGATTTTGTCTATTTTGTAAAAGCGTTTGCTTACATTCAATTCCTAGTAGATTTTCGATATATCTCGAATTATTAGCTAATGTTAAAAGGAAGATTTTTGATCCTCATATTTATGTTACTATGCATAATGTTTGTTAAAGTTAATGTCTTAAATAGAAAGTCATAGATAGCCACATTAATATTACTATCTTCTATTATTTGTTTGTTAATAATCACTATGAAAGAACAAACGTACTATCTTAATAAAATATGGCAGGCAGTTAGATTTTAGCCTGAAATAGCAGTTAGTCTACTTTTGGTTCCTTAAAAGTAAATGGTTCCCATGTTATACTGTTACACGTGGGAAGTCGCGGGCAACATTTTATTTTCTCTTAAACATAGAAGTTCAGATCAGGACCCACTTTTTCATAATGTTATCAACCATAATAATTGGACCCACGCCATACGCAGATAGCGGCTTCATGCGCCTTCACCAGATCGTTGACCAACCTGGTCCTTAGGGCTGACCCACAGATTGTCGTCTAGTGTGCGATCGCCATTCCTTTCTTTACGCCTTAATTATAGCCTAACCGATATCTATCTTGCCATTAGTTCCGCCCACTACCCTTTTAACTCAGTGATTTTCGGCGATGTCAGTAAAATTAGTTCTCCTACGGATTTACTCATTTCTGATTCAATTGATTCAGTTCTGATTCAGATTGCAGTGAAATACCAAGCATGGACCTCTCCATTGCCTGCTGATAGACTTCTTACAACACGTACTGGTCAAACACTCTCGTCATGAGACACTAAAGTCATCTACCTAACATTTTAACGTCTTCAGTGGTCAGGTTTACCGAATTTTAAGGTGACGTCTGCTCTGAAATTTCGAGTCAGATCGCTGGATAAATCAATTAATTATTTTTTATGTTGCAACTTTGATCTATATTATTTTACTAAGGTTTAACCATAGGTTTAAATATTTATCATACAATATGTTTAAATTAATAGTGTACAAGCAAAAACGTACCAAAAGTAAAAATAATATCAGCATCTTTTTAAGGCTCATTACTCGCGTATTTCGCTAAGCTTTTTCAGTCTGCAGAGAAAATGAGAACTAAAAGACTTTCAACCGTTCGCTTTCAATAATCTTTGTAAAAACGAGTATCTACTTCTATCCATAAAAATATAATTAAATTAAAACGAGAGTGGAGGTAAGTCCTGTTGGATATTCCAATTAGATGCCATCTCGAGGCGTCTAGACGTAATTGTGTTAGTGACTGCTAAAGGAAATGCGTAGAAGTTGTTTGAACTAAGATATTTACCCAAATTTAAAGTTAAACAAACATAAATTTCAGTATTTTAACTTGAAAAATTATATCTCAGATGGGACTCAAACCAGCATCTCCATGAATACATGAATGTATATTATAATTGTAATTAAATTGCTAAAATATCAAATAAAACATAAACTTGCTAAATATAAATAATATAAACATAAACCGACATTGCTACTTTTGATAATCATAAACAACAATAATTGATGTATTTACCTGTAAAGGCAGATTTTTTTTTTGGTTTACTAAATTTTTTTTCTTACTGAATATGTAATGATATACCTACTTAATACTCAATAATTTATTTGCAACCATAATGTACAGAGGATGTTAAATTGAAATACAATATGAGCATTATGGACCCTGTCGGACACGCAAAAGGATAATAAAAGAGAGGAGACGCCGTTTATAAAAGAAAGTTATTACAAATATAAACAAAACAAATTAACGTATATGTCGATGGTAAATATTTTTCAAAAAATAAAAATAATCTTGTAAATAAAGTGCAACCAGTAATGTCTTAAGAGATTGCTCTGTGAAAAAAAAAGGTCATATTCTTGCTTGGAGTCACTGAAAATGTTGCAAAACGCTCTCAGTAAATTGATATTATCAAAAACACTGCTTAAAAATGGTACAAAGCGTCTAAAGTGATTTAATCCATCAACGTCTTCTAAGATAATTTACATAAATCATAATATTTTGGATCTCATAAGAAGGCTCAGGATCACCCAGCGAGCAATGGGGAGAGCGATGCTTGGTATTTCCCGGCTCGATCAAATCAGAAATGATAAGATCCGCAGGAGAACTAAAACAACCGACATCGCTCGAAGGATTGCATCGTTGAAGTGGCAGTGGGCGGGACACATAGCGCGGAGAACTGATGGCCGTTGGGGCGGAAAAGTTCTCTAATGGCGACCGCGTACCGGACGACATTCCTTGGGCAGGCCCCCTACAAGGAGGACCAACGATCTGGTCAAGGTCGCGAGAAGCCGCTGGATGCGGACAGCACAGGACCGATTGTTGTGGAGTTCCTTGGGGGAGGCCTATGCCCAGCAGTGGGCGTCGTTCGGCTGATATGATGATGATAATGACTTTTTTTCTAGTTTGTGACGTTAAATTTGGTACACAGATATTTGCAGTGATGTAATATTATGCATCAAGCATGTTTTTTATGCTATGCATAAAAATTATAATCTCATAATATAATTTATTCAGCTCAGCATAGTAGCCCACTTTGAAAAGGAAATTGGAATACGTTTTTACAGCGCTCACTTAGTAACGTTTTTAATGTTTATGCATCTAAGTTTATCGTTTACTTGGTAAACATCACTAAGTGTCAGCATGAAATTTTCTCCAAGCGTAATATTTTGATTAGGATAAGAGGCAACAACATCAACTATCAAAGAACTGGTTGGAAAATATCTTTTTTGCAAAAGTGAAAATATGTCAACTACATTCCTCGTGCAATGACTATGTTTTTTCACTTATTAAAGTGAATTTGTCAGTTCAGTTTGTCAGCCGACCAAAAAAATATTATAATCTTATTGAACTACCTACCTTTTACATTATTTTTTACTGTTTCATTGAGTGATGTAAACTGATGTTGATGAAAACGGTGAAACAAAAAATCAAGTTTTCGTTTCAGTCCTAGGTTTTGTATTAAATGTATAGTATTCTGAAATAATATAAAATCAGATTTAAAACGTTTTAGTAAGGGTTTGCAAAATAAAACAAGATATATATGTTACTATTCACAAGAGAGAAGATTACGAGAGAAGAACGGATCACGTTAATAAAATATTTATAACCTAAAAAAGCATTGTCAAATTTGGAATTTCTTGTTTCTCACCGCAGGGCTTGTGTTTTGCATATTTTATTTTATTGTTTAATTGTACAAAACTTCGCATTCCCTCCATGTTTACGGGTTTTTGAATGCGAAATGATATTATTGCGGAGTCCGCATTAATTTGCAGAACACAATCTGCTATACTAGAGGTTCCCAATCTTTTACAGCCCGCGACGCACTTTCCTACAACTATAGTGTTTTGTCATGTTGCCATATCCTAGCAATCTAATTTAAACAGGCCTATGGAATTCCGTAAAGTAACGCCTGAGTATCGTTATTTTTTAATTCATCATCATCATCATCATCATATCAGCCGAACGACGCCCACTGCTGGGCATAGGCCTCCCCCGAGGATCTCCACAACGATCGGTCCTGTGCTGTCCGCATCCAGCGGCTTCCCGCGACCTTGATCAGATCGTCGGTCCACCTTGTAGGGGGCCTGCCCACGGAACGTCGTCCGGTACGCGGTCGCCATTCGAGAACCTTTCCGCCCCAACGGCCATCGGTTCTCCGCGCTATGTGTCCCGCCCACTGCCACTTCAACGATGCAATCCTTCGAGCGATGTCGGTTGTTTTAGTTCTCCTGCGGATCTCATCATTTCTGATTCGATCGAGTAGGGAAATACCAAGCATCGCTCTCTCCATTGCTCGCTGGGTGATCTTGAGCCTTCTTATGAGACCCATAGTAAACGACCACGTCTCACTCCCATAGGTCATTACTGGCAACACACACTGGTCAAAGACTTTCGTCTTGAGACACTGAGGTATTTCGGACGCGAATATATGCCGGAGCTTCCCGAACGCTGCCCATCCGAGCTGGATTCGACGAGAGATCTCTTTCTCGAAGTTGGACTTACCTAACTGGACTATCTGTCCCAGGTAAACATAGTGGTCAACAACTTCGAGTGCAATGTTCCCAACGTTAACTGGAGCGGGTGCAACATGGGCATTTAACATGATTTTCGTCTTGTCCATGTTCATCCTAAGACCCACTCTTTGAGAAGCATTACCGAGATCTTCGAGCATAATGTTCAGGTCTTCCAAGGTCTCAGCCATAAGAACTACATCATCGGCAAATCGCAGGTGTGTTAGGTATTCGCCATTAATGTTGATGCCGCGTCCTTTCCAGTCCAGAAGCTTGAAAATATCTTCCAACGCAGCTGTGAACAGTATCGGAGAAATAACATCTCCCTGTCTCACACCTCGCTGTAGTTGGATCGGATTAGAGCTCTGGTTCTGTAATCGGACCGACATGGTGGCGTTTTGGTATAAGTACTTTAGCACCTCGATGTACCTGTAGTCTATTTGACACCTTTGGAGAGACTGCAGCACTGCCCAGGTCTCAATCGAATCAAAGGCTTTCTCATAGTCCACGAACGCTAAGCAAAGTGGCAAGTTATACTCTTCGGTCTTCTGTATAACTTGCCGCAGCGTATGAATGTGGTCTATGGTACTATAGCCTTTTCGGAACCCGGCTTGTTCGGGAGGTTAGAAGTCGTCGAACCTGCGAGTGAGACGATTCGTAACGACTCTCGAAAACAACTTATAGATATGGCTCAGAAGCGAGATGGGTCTGTAGTTCTTCAAGAGAGTTTTGTCACCCTTCTTGAAGAACAGCATCACATCGCCTCTGCCCCATGCCTTTGGCGTTTTGCCCTCGTGTATGACAGAATTAAAGAGCTTCTGGAGGACCTTAAGTACCGGCTTACCGCCCGCTCTAAGGAGCTCTGTTGTGATTCCGTCATCACCCGCCGCCTTGTTGTTTTTAAGCTGCTTGAGAGCCATTCTAATCTCGCACAGGCTGACGTCCGGGATATCTTCAGAATAGTGTCGGGTAAGCTTGGCTCTAGGGTCTTTAGCCTTGCTTTCAACAGGTGTTTTCGTGGAGTATAACTGTCCATAGAAACTCTCAATCTCCCTCAGGATTTCAGGTGTTGACGTAATGATGCTACCTGTCTCAGTTTTCAGCCTCGTCAATTGGCTTTGCCCAATAGACAGATCTCTGGCGAACACTTTGGAGCCTTTGTTCCGCTCAATGGCCTCTTTAATACGTCGGGTATTAAATTGACGAAGGTCGCTCTTCAAAGACTTCGATATCTGTCTATTGAGTTGCCGATAGCGATGGGCATCCGCTGAGTTCTGTAGCCTCATTTCGTTTCTCTGATCCATGAGTAGGAGAGTCTGACTGGAGAGTTTCTTTGATTTGGGACGGCGGGTTATAAAGTACTTAGACCCTGCCGTACGGACAGTATCCACCACCATGTTGTATAGATCGTCCACATCGATGCTGTTCTCAAGGGCTTCGAAACGGTTTTGAAGCTCGAGCTGAAAGCACTCGGGGTTTTGAATTTGAGCCGGTATTGGTCGGAGCGTGGATTTTATCAGTCGCGCTCTTTCAAGCTTTACGTCGATATTCAATGTGCCTCTGACCATGCGGTGATCGCTTCCTGTCTTAACAGCGTTGATCACAGCGACATCATTGAATATGTGCTTCTTCGTTGACATGATAAAATCGATCTCGTTTTTGACTTTACCGTCCGGGCTGATCCAGGTCCATTTGCGGCTTACGGGCTTTTTGAAGAAGGAGTTCATCATAAAGAGGTTCTCCCTCTCCATGTAGTCTGCCAGCATTTGGCCCCTTTTGATCCGTTGCCCAAATCCAAATTTCCCCATTCTCAACTCATCACCGCAACGTTGCCCCAACTTCGCATTGAAATCCCCCATCACAACCGTGTAGTGGGTTTTAAAGCTATGCATGGCTTTAGAGATCTCCTCATACATAGCCTCCACTTCGACATCGTCGTGTTTCGAGGTCGGAGCGTAAACCTGAATGACATTCAGCGAATATCGTTTCGATATTCTGAGTATCAGGTACGCTACCCTGCTCGAAACACTTCCGATAGTAATCACGTTGTTGACAAGGGACTTGTGGACGATGAACCCGACACCACCTAGGGACTGTTGGTCGCCCTCCCGGTAGTATAGTAAGTTACCGGATTCCAGGGTTATCGAGTCCTCTCCCTCTCTTCGGACTTCAGATAGCCCAATGATATCCCAATGTAACTTACCAATTGCTTCTTCCAACTCTACGAGCTTCGCGTCAAGCCTCAGTGTGCGCGTGTTATATGTTGCCAGGTCGAGTCGTCGTTGTTGGCAGCCGGATCTTACCCGGGGATTCTTAGCACCCCCTGCCCCGCCGTTACCATAGCCGCTGCCATAGCTAGGACTAGCGGGGCCGCCGGGGACTGGGGGCCGAATTCTTTGCGGTGTATTCATATTGGGGGGGGGGGTTTGCCATAATCGCCACGCTTGGCAGGCGGGTTGGCGATCGCAGTATGGCCTGATGCTTCTAGGAGACGCTGCTGCCCATCTCCTGATGGCAGTTTTCCCTCTGTCGGCTCTTACGACACCCACGGGAAGAGAGGGGGTAGTGCTATTCTTTTTATGTGCCGGTACTACACGGCAAATTTTTTAATTGAAACAGGTTTATACAAATAAGTAGCTACTAAGTATCAACTTTTTATTTGTGCCGTACCGTGTGGTTTGTTCTTTCTGTGTTTTTGTTTTTTATTATTATTTTGTTATGTTTGGTATTATTACTTTGTTATTACTTTTTAAACTATTTTGTGTATTTTATTATCTATTTCTTTTTATTATCATTTTCATTCTTGTGCTGTTGATTTCTTTTTTTTCTTTTTTTTACTTGTTTATTTTTAATTTATTTATGCATGGGCTCCCGCAGAATATCAGCGTCGTGGCATGCATGCATGTAACATGCCGCGATAAATGCTGAGCGGGAGACCTTTTTGGCGTCTTTGGTTTTAAATTGTGATTTTGTTTGTTGTTTTTATTTTATTTTATTTTTTATTAATGCTATATAGGTATGCTATATTATTGTTCTTTGATGCCAAATAAATTAATTTTCTTTCTTTCTTCTTTTTTTATATTTTAAGATGATCCTATCCCTGAATGCCTAGTAAGAACGCTTCGATCAGTTAAACGGTGTATATTGGCAATCTCCCCTTACCAACGGCTGGATTCGGACCAGTGTGGGGTGTAAAAAGCATCCTACCAAATGACGAACCCACCGTTAGTTAAGCCGCTGGAAACATAGATGGCGGGCTTAGTCTGGAAGGAAGGAGTAGACAGCCAAGGCTGCCTCTGTGAGCTATGTAGGACCTCAGTTTTGATCATTGTATAAGTGGGAGAGCAGGGAAGTAACGGCCAGGCATAAGATTGTGTCGGCCAAAGTAAGTTGAAAACACGCACCCACCTTCGGCGTCGGCTGTCGTGACATGGTACGTGGGTGATCGGATCATCGAGGTTTTTCAAAACGTGCAGTATAAACAGTATAAACGTTGTTAATAGCGGAGATTCTCATCGTTTATTGGCAAGTGAGTAACAGCTGCGACGCGATGAAATTATAAGATATTATTAATAACAAAAGTCTTAATTACAGAGTAAGGTGTGGATCTCATCCATTTAAGTTTTTTTTTAAACCTGTATTAAGAACCTGTATTTAGATGCGAGCTCTCAAGATAAATGATGGCCGTATATTCGTATGGTGTTGCATAATGATAGAGGATTGACTGACCACGCTAGTTACTTTTCAGGGAGATCGTGAGAGGGCAATTCATAATGTTCAATACCAGCCTGTACCTTGTGAACCTGTACACTAATTTATTTGTGGGAGAAATAAAAAAAAAAAAAAAAAAAAAAACACTTTGGGAACCCGTATACAATACTATAAAATATTCAAAACTCTCACGTATTTAAATATAATTTTACCGAGCAATGGCAATAAAGAAATAATTATGTTTTATTTGATGTGAAGTACTCACTGATTAAAAAATACTGTCTATTACATACAGTCTCTCACATAACTTGTACTTATTCTGTGCTTTTCTCTTTTTTTTGTATAACTTTTATGTTATGAACAAGTTTGTGTGATTTAAAAATAAACAATTTTAATTTTAATTTTAATTTTTTTTATTATTTCACTTGCCAATAACATTTTTAAACTGACATTTTCGTCTTGCCTCGACTTAGATCATTCCTATTTTTTTTATTTCTAGGATTTTTGTTAGGTGCTTGCTTTCGACTTCATGAAGGAGGAAGTAGGTGTACAGTTGGGAGTCTACCTTTTGCTCATGGCTTATTTATATGATCTTTAAATGAATGACTATAAAATAATAATATGTACAACTTTATTTGTAATCTTCTATTTACTTAGGTGCTGCTGTTATCCTTAATTAATAAATAAATATTAGGTACCAAGTCTATAAATTTAAAAACATTCAGGGGGACACTGCTCATTCCAACGTTAAAACAATGAAATGTATTTTGTTTCTTTCAGTATGTTCTAGAATGTGTTAAAAATTATGTACATTTTTTGGATCTGGGAATTTAAGAAAGAAAGAAATATCAATTTGATAGGAATAAGTTAGGTATTAATTTTGAGTTGGTTCCGAAATTGCTCACAAAAAATGGTGGATTAAGTATTTTACGATTTTCGTCGGTATTGTTTTGCAAAGAAAATTTTTATTTTATTGAATATCTAATTTTAGCTTTTGGCCATTCTGGCCGAACGTTCTGAAAACATTATCGTTCGATTTAAATACGAAATGAGATAAACAATTAACGGCATCCCAAATAGCCCATTGAATTTATTCAGCGTATCGCCCGTAGGATTAAATTGCAATGTATAAATAACTTATGAATTCGTTATATCCAAAAGTACACATAACCACAAAATAAGTTGTATTCAAAATACAAAGTTACGATTAAGTTGTATTTCATTCGATTCAAAAAACAAAATAAGTTGTATTCAAAATACAAAGTTACGATTAAGTTGTATTTCATTCGATTCAAAAAACAAAATAAGTTGTATTCAAAATACAAAATACAAAGTTACGTTAAGATTAAAATCACAACTTTTTTATTAATTTTTTTTGTGTGTCGATATCGTTTTTGCTTTTTTATAACAATATGAAAATGCTGCTAAAAATCCATAAACTATTAAACAAAAAGACTAAGTCACGTTATTAAAAACTAAAACATAGCCTATACTGTTTTAAAGCATTTTATTGTCTGGTTTTAATTTAAAATGCTATTTCTTTTCATAAAATATTATTGTGTAAATGTGAAAAAGCAGACTGAGCAAAAAATTTTGAGTTTTCACACCGAAATTTATTGTTTTACGGATGCAATTTTATTTGTGATACATTATTTTTCCCACCGTATTTGTTTTATTTTACCACAAATTTCCGAGCCTTAATATACCGTCAACCCAATTGGCTAATGCCGGGGTCTGTGCGCCCGTTAAAAATCTTTTATGGACCATAGACAATTCAATTAAACGCTAGTATTGAACCATTTGTCTTTGATATTTATTATTATATCCGTGTAGGATATTACACTTCGATATTGTATATTAGGCTTTATGAGCATAAATGGATACTTAACGGTTATTGGCCAAATGGAATGGTACCAACATATTGCCGTGTAGGTACATCATCATCAAAATCAGTCTACACTAGTCCACCACAATCATTCCAAGGCTGGACTTTAATTAACTCAAACGGAAGATTTGGACATCTTCGCCACACTTTCCTGACGCACGGCGATCGTCGTGTCTTCGCCCTTTCTCTTCTTATGGGTAGGTATCGTAAGTTGTCACACTAAAGGAGTACTACCGTAAAAAGATGGGCGATGATGTTAATGGTTAGTTAGATCTGCCTCCATAGTGGTCTATCCCGGGCAACGTCTCCTCAGCCTTTATCGGTCGGTAGGCTCCTCAGAAGCCACCATCTTACCAGAGTCCAAGGTCTAACAGCACCCGCTATGTTCCGTAGTTGTGCAGGGTTTTTAGAGGGCTTTTGGGTAATCTCGCTCTATTGTAGGCTTTCTCTCAACTCTAGGATTCAGTGTAAAGCCAATAACAAGCCCATCATCAATCAGGAATGGGTAGCAGAGTCTTTGCTCTACCAAAACCTTCATTATGGCAAAATCCTTCTGTTGGAGAAAATCAGTAAAAACAGTTTTATATCTGCAAATAGGCCCCAGGAGGCGCTTTTACATGTCCTAATATTCAAACATACCACTGCTCCGGGACATGTCTGGGCTAGTGTCGATACGAAGCAGTGCAAAAAACTCGGTCATTATTGTGAGCTTCAACTTGAAGCTTGAGAAGCTTACCTCTAGCACTAGACTAATTAAAGCTTTATGACTACATGTCAAGCCTGACTTATGCCATTCTTTTGTATGTCAGCACAAATAATTCATCTAGAAATGTCATAGCGCTATGGGAAAGATACGTCCAAAATTTTGAGCAGGATAATATTTGGTCAAACAGCATAAATTACTTCTGGCTGCTATATTACTAACTATATAACGGCTATTCGCATTTGCAGTGCAATAGTCCAATTTTAATTTATGGATGCGTGTTTTGGTTGGCATCGTTGTATGTAATGCTTGCGTTAGGGCATTTATTAACCTTGTCAAAGTATGGCAACAATAAATATGGACAACAACATTTAAGCACATACATTATGCTAGTCTCAAAGCTGCAAATCACTTGTTTTATTGAATCAAAGACGTGCAAGTACCACAAACACTCAGACCTAAGACAAATTAGAAACGTGCTTGTCAACGCTGAGCCGTCTAAGGTAATCTTCTGTTGCACATAAGCCCCTTAAAAGAGGAGACCATGCCATTACCTCCTCGCTTGATAGATGTGTTAGTAATCGTGGACAACATCACATACATTGTTCTGATCCCAAAGTAAGTGACTGCTAAAGCACTCGTATAGTGGAACTGTGGAAATCAGAAACACCGAAGGTACAACAAACACCCAGACCCGTGAAAATATAGAGAAACACTCTTTTTCTACATTGACACGTCCGGGATTCGAACCAGGGATCTCGGAGCAGGCGACACCTTGAAAACCGGTGTGTACGCCACTCCTCGTCGTCGTTTAGAAGCTCTTACGATACCCATAAAAGAAAAAGGGTGTTGCTTTCCTATTTAAGGTAAGTACCTCACGTTATATTTAAGGCTGACATCATACGGTATATGTAGCATTTTGAATTTTACCTCCTTTAAGTTTGATCCAATTTTAAACTCTCGTAAACAAAGGTTTACTATCTACATTAAGTACAGTTCAGTAAAATATTGTACCATAATCATACTCGCGGCAACCCGCAAAGATAATCTTCCTAATGACTAGCTCAAATCCGTCCACTGCTGGACGCAGAGTACAGTGAAGCAATTATGGTTTAATGTTCCTTTGGAGGTTAAAAGAGGGTTCAACATAATCGCCACGCTTAACAGGTGGGTAGGCGATCGCAGTTTGGCGAGGAAATACAATGCTGCCCGTTTTCTTCTGGCAATACTTCTTTTACCTCTTACTACACTTATTAAGCTTTGATCAATCGATCTTTGCGGTGGTCTGCCCCGCCCGTCTCTGCTAGAAGTACTTAATTTACCTCTTACTATACCCATTAAGACCCGATTATCGTTGCGGTGGTCCTCCTTCTATGCAAGGGTTCTGGGTGAGATTCCCGGTCAGTTAAATTTAAAAAAAAACGTTGCACCTTTGATAATGTTCTGGAGGGGTTTATAGTCGTGTTTCAAAAACACGTTAAGCAGTTGTTCCCGGGTTTAGTATCAAAATACAAGACGAAAAAAAGTCACGTCGAGTCCTAAATAGACAGCTCTGACATTTATTTCTTTCTTTTGTAGCAAAGTCATACAATAAGATGAAGAAGACATCCATAGAAAGGAAAAGGGTACTGGTACGCTTATTTTGTGCTGGCATTACACGACGCAAAGATGATCCAAGTAATTTTTTGCCAGACTGTACACTGTGTGTAATTCAGAAACGCAAACAAACTATGTTGACGCTTTTCAGCGTTAGCGAGCGAGGCTCATTATTTTAGATCTATGGAAAAACAAGGTGCTTCCACTTGCATTTCTGAATTGCTAAATGTTTTGCAGTAAGCGAATGTTAAACTTTGTACCTATTAATTGACAATATCTGTAGTGGAGTAGAGTCATCGCCATAATATGTTAGTCCTCTGCTGGAGATCGTAGTTTGGCTAGGGTCGAGGGAAGACACTGCATCCCGTTGTCTTATATATATATTATAATCAAAGGGCTTGCTCTTGACTACATACTTAACTCTACGGTTAAACAGAAGCCTAAGATGGAGTGAGCTTACCCAGAAAGTGGCACTGATTCTCCCACACACCAGCGGAACACAGAAAAACTCTTTGGCGCTGGACTCCGGCAGGAGGGTGGTAGCATCCAGGCAGCTTCTTACAAAGTCTACCACCGCAAGAGTGATCTGTTAGCCGTCATCATTGGTTAGAAACCCAAAGATGCCGTTGCCCAGGGTGGACCACTAGGAGGTAGATCCCAGCACCACATATCAGAACTATTACCTCTAACGACACTCACAGAAAGAGAAGAGGGATGCTATATTTTTAATGTACAACAGTACGTCAACCTACCACAAAACGTAAAATTTTCTCAATTGATATTGATCTCTACTTGTTGGACTTAAAGTTGAAAATCAATTGAATGACCTTTAACTTTTTGGGTAGGTCGACCTGCCATTGTCTGTACATAGCAAAAAGCCAAGGATCGCAATGAAAAAGACGAGTAGGTGCCTTCGGTAGTAGATTAGATGGAATAAAAAACGGGCTTTATTTTAAAGGCCTACATTATAATTAGGGCAATTAGGGACAAGTACAATAACAGTGATCGCACACCAGGAAGATGTTGAAGGGATGTTCGACCCAGAGGCCTTACTCCGCAACACAATGTCCGTATATTCGAATCCATCTGTCCCCATACCGATGTCTTAAAGTATCTGAAAGAGACAGATATATCCGTAAATACGAGCTTCGTGTTGCAGAGTATGTCATCTACTTTAATGTTCGCTCGCTGCTTTTTGCCGCTATTCGCCTATTTTGCGTATGGTACGTCTTTCATTCGCCTCCGGCATATTGTGGCCTTACCCGTGCGTAAATACTAACTGATATTGTATGGTAATTAATGTCATGTTATAATATATATTTAGTTGATATGAGTTATACTAAAAGTACACCATTACATCAAATGCATTTAGTTGGGACACTTTTTGATGCTGATTACCCATGTTTTTTTTTTTATTACATCAATATAGTTTAGGCAACTATTTCAGGCCCAGTAGTTCGTGATTCATGGATCGATATCCATCGATCGCCTAATCCGGAGCGCCTTTGCACACCGTAAGCGCCAGCGCGCGACAGTACGGGCCTGACGCAGCCGCGCTCACGTATTTTTAATTTAATTATAGTAATTAAGTAGGTATATCATTTAATGAATGCAAACTCAGCGAATGTGTCGATAAATATTTAGTGGCTTTAATTAAACAAGCATAAAGTTTTTAATCAAAATGTCCGTAGTTAAGTCGTCAAATTGAAAACATATTTCGAAAGATGTTAAATCGTGTAACCGATAGAGACTGTGACTAGACTAGATACTTTACTAATACATAAATTTTTTTTTCAGACTTTAATACGCTGTTTTCTAGTTCTCAGATGGGTTTTTAAAACTCAAAAACGCTGCCACTTAGAACTACGCCGCCTAAAAGCGTAGTCGTGCGCTTTTCTTTTCGGAAAACTGCAGACCCCAAGTTATGAGAATAATTGTTATGAAGTATCAGCAACTGAAATTATCTACTACATTCATATTTTATGACATCGTTAATTAAAATTCGTATGGTACGAGTATGTAACATTTTTATAGTGCGAGCTTGAAAAGGCTTTGTTATAATGAAATCACAAGACTGTTTGATAACGAGCGTACGCTCTCTCACAAAAACCGAATCAGATTATGAAAATCCTATTGTTGTTTATTTGAAAATGAAAATATCTCACGCTAGTTTTGTATTTGAGATAATTAATGTCTTATTTCTACTTTGAACGAATTGGAATTGCAATATATAGTGGGATTTGAGTACGAAATATTTGCTAAAACGAGTTGTGTTTTTCTGTTGCAATTTAAATTTTTTTTGCTACAAAATTTTTAGTGTAAAATATGTTTCTTTGTGTCTGATGTTTGTCGGTGATATCTTGTTTGCACTGACTGAATCTGTAGCTTTGTTAATGCTATTACACGTTTTTAAAAAAATAATTAATTACGAATTTTTTTTAATAGCAAAAATAGAAGGTTTCTAAATTTGAATCAAGAAATAAATCACTGTCTTTTTCATTATGAACTGTTTACTAACAGTGATTTCTCATGTATAATTACTCATTTTCCTTGTTTTTACCGCGTACTCATCAGGAAATAAATGTCGAGATACTCGTGCTGATCAAAAATTATGTCAGTCGACAAATTTTAATGTCCATAAACGGTATTGGGATGACATTGCTTGACATACGCTAACAAAACTTTTTGCAGTTCAACTAGTGGTAGGAATATTAACATGTGTTTGTTTTTTTCCATTCAAAATATAAAAGTTTAAAAAAAGTTAAACGATTCTATTTCCCCAACAGGATTCCTTTACCTTATTAATTACCACTTTAACACAAGGCCTTCTTTCTCGTTTCAAACGAGATTAATACTATAATAATTAAACTCCGACCGTTTCCAGTCCGTAAAACGTCTTAGATTACCATTTTGTTTGTAATTAATTTCAAAATCTCCCAAATTAAGACTGACACGTTCCGCTAATGGTGCCATTAAACCTATAAAATGCAACTCTACCGTAATGGGGGTACCAGCTATAACAGCCAATACACTAAGATTATTTCATCATCATCATCATCATCAGTATTAGGGGTTAAAGTATGAAATTGCCGTTTTGTATGGACGAAATCGAGAAAAGTCATTTTTCCATACTAACAATTTTTTAGTTTTTTTAAAAACGCCTGAAGCGTTTTCGATGCAATTAAAGGTTAAAGAAAGTTGGTTATAAAGCTACGCATTATAGTATTAAAATTTCTGAAAATCAAAGTATATAATACAAATATACTTAATTGAAGCAAGAAGGTCAGCTGACACATTGTAAGGGGTCTTTTCAACGACTTCCTTTGAAGTAATAGGCACTAGTATTGTATTTTTTTTAGTCAAAAGTTACTTTATTTAGTTTTTGATACAATACAAAAAGAATTACGCAATAATATGACTATACTTAAGAGCTATAAACAAAATAAAAAGTGGGAAAATAATCGGCAATTTCATACTTTAACCCCTATTATATACATGGTGCATTTTCTACCATCTTACGTATAACATCTTGGTAGTGTCATTTTCATTTTTTTACCAAAATGTAAGTGGTTTTAGAACTATTGGACCTTCTTGGGAATTGAGATACTCCTTTCCAAAGGAATATTTTTTTGAACAGTTACGTATATTAGATGCACCATGCACACCCGAAACTTCAACAATTTCCCATTGCAGTAGCGGCAGTACAAGTACGGAAACAGCCTCTAACCAGCCCATTGCAAGGCAAAGGCCTCCGTCATTGAATGTAAGGTACCAAAACAATTATGTGTACAAGTATAACTACCATGCTATCAAAATGCGGGTTGGTGATCACAGGATGCCCTTCGGTTCGCCTAAAATTTAAAGTCCTAATTTCATTTGGCCGAACCGTATTGACCTAAACTTATAACGTATAATTATTTTTTAGTCTAACAGTTGTTTACGCACTATTATACTTTGGTCTAAAAATTGAAAACCCTAATTTCAGACTGTCTAATATCGAATGCACTACAATGTATTCGTCCCTTTTTTTTGGCGTTACGCTTCGTATCGTGAGCTCTGTTTTTTTTAAATCGAAAAAGTTTAAGAAACGAATCGCTCACAAACCGACCCCAAGCAGTCTTGTCTGCCCTACCCCTAGAGTGTAATTCAAAAGCGCATAGACGCGGAGGGTCGAGGCGGCCCGCGGGCTGAGGAGCAGGAGGCTGCAAGCGAGGCGACGCGGCTGAGGCTGGCCAGAAAGCCGAAGCTGCGGTGGTGAGCGTAAGCCATCTGCGACGATTAGCACGCGTTCGGGACCGCTGGAGCCCCGCAGCGCCGAAGTCGTCACGGAAGTCTGATCGTTTGGATGCATGCATGGTTGCTTGTTTGCATGCATGTTTGCTTGATTGCATTCATGCTTGCTTGATT
The DNA here is from genome assembly GCA_949315895.1 of Anania crocealis. Taxonomy (NCBI): domain Eukaryota; kingdom Metazoa; phylum Arthropoda; class Insecta; order Lepidoptera; family Crambidae; genus Anania; species Anania crocealis. The sequence goes on from OX438880.1 coordinate 2,381,450, forward strand.
GCATTCATGCTTGCTTGTTTGCATGCATGCTTGCTTGTTTGCATGCATGCTTGCTTGTTTGCATGCATGCTTGCTTGTATACATGCATGCATGCATGCTTGCTTGCTTGCATGCATGCTTACTTCTTTGCAAGCATGCATGCATGCATGGCTGTTTCAAATATTGATATTTTTTTTAACCTGCTGCGAATAAGGAACAACTGTAAATGGTAGATGTCAGGATATATTCGGCTAAATGTCGCATTTGGGAAATTATAATACGGCGATATTATAATACTCGTATTCGAAAATTTGTAACTATTTTCTGCCTGACCTGGACCACGAGATGTTGGTCCGATATTTTGGTTGGTTGGTATTTATTTGAAAAAAATTCTAACTTTTAGTATATTTATTTATAAACTTTAATTGATGATTAAGATAAACCCTTGAGTAAGTGCGTCTGGATTTTTTTAAGCTTTTTCGTATTAGGACACTTAGCAACAAGAAGACTATCTAAAACAAGCTGCCGTATCCTAATTCTCGTATTTCATAGATTCTCGTCTCAACTAAAAAAAAAAACCATTTTAATGTCCCTTATCTCAACTTACGAGTACATCTGAATATACTGGTTAATTTTTTTGGGCTAGTGCTGCCGCGAGGATCAAGTGAGACCATCAAAATAATAAATAAAGGAGTTTCCGTGGGCAGTAATTAGATATACGGTAAGTGTACTGGCGCTTGATGACACGCTAGAGCCATATTTAAGTGGCAGAACGGTTTTATGTGATAATGTACTTGGTACATAATATTAGGGGTTAAAGTATGAAGTTGCTGTTTTGTATGGACGAAATCGAGAAAAGTAATTTTTCCATACTAACAATTTTTTAGTTTTTTTAAAAACGCCTGAACCGTTTTCGATGCAATTAAAGGTGAAAGTTAGATGGTTATAAAGCTACGCATTATAGTATTTAAATTTCTGAAAATCAAAGTAAATAATACAAATATACTTAATTGAAGCAAGAAGGTCAGCTGACACATTGTAAGGGGTCTTTTCAACGACTTCCTTTGAAGGGCAAGGGCAAGGGAATAGGCATTTTTTTTAGTCATAAGTTACTTTATTTAGTTTTTGATACAATACAAAAAGAATTACGCAATAATATGACTATACTTAAGAGCTATAAACAAAATAAAAAGTGGGAAAATAATCGGCAATTTCATACTTTAACCCCTATTATTCACTCTCTTTACGAATATAGAGGTAGAGATACGGGGTAATAGTTTAGTGATTGATTTAAAAAGTTTGCACATTGTTTTGCTCTTTAAGAGACAGAAAAATGCATTTCTCCATACTTATTAATACGAGTAAATTGGCTCGTTTTTTGTACACGCATAACTTTTGACTAAGTAAAGCTTAAAACATGTAATTTGCAGGGCAGATAAAACGGGATGGACAGCATTTTTTTTTCTCTACTTAATTATATCAAAGAAAAGTAACGTACACAATTTCAATGCCAGAAATAAAGATAAACTTGCCGTTCCAGGCTTCAGACTGCGAAAAGTAGGAAAATCGTTTATGGGAAATTGTATTCGTATTTTCAACAAATTACCACAGGGTATTGCTGAACTCCCTGTACATAAACTTAAATCGTATGTCAAAGTAATTTTAATGAAAAAGGGCTATTACACTGTCAATGATTATTTAAATTATAGAAATGTATGGCATTAAATTGTCCCAGCTCGTACTTGCTTAAACCTTGTAAAAATCACCTTACCTTGTAAAAATTTATTTAAAAAGATCGACGAATTTATTTAGAAGACAATAGTGACCGAATTTCTTGCGCTGCTTCTTCTCGGCACTAGCCCAGACTTGTCCCGAAGCAGTGGAAGGTTTAAATTGGGACGTGTAAAAGCGCCTCCTGGGGCCTATTTGCAGAAATAAAACTGATTTTAACTGATTTTAACTGATGAAAAGCTATTGAATTAAGCCACCAATATTGCGTCGGTGCCATAAAACACGGCACAAAATTAGTGACTTTAATTTACGCTTTATTTAAGTTTCATTTAGTGTGACAAATTTAAATTCATAAACAATTTCAAGGTAGATAGGCCTTCGTTACACGAAGATAGCTTCAATTAATAATTCAACAGAACTAATTCACGTAGTTACGTCACAAAGCTTAGAATATTAGAGTAAACTCACTAATGTTTGCGTATCAACTACATGACACCACATTCAGATACATGCATTATACGCTAAATATTCTATTCTAACTAACCACAGAACTGTTAAATTGAAAGCTCGTGTACCCATTAGTGCAAAACCAAAGGTTGTTGCGACAAATATTAAAGGGCGTATGTGAAAACGTGAAACAGAATTACGGTTAGGTATTGTAACATGGACGCCCCGTTGGTCTAGTGGTTTAAATACCGGGTCAAGATCTCGAGGTCCCAGGTTCGATCCCCGGGTCCCGACCCGGGGATCGAACCTGGGACCGACGAAAAAGTTTCGAATTTTCGAACCTGGGACCGACAAAAAAGTTTCGAATTTTCGAACGTTGCTCGGGTTTGTGATCACCAACCCGCATTTGGCAAGCGTGGTGATTATGCCAGTACACCCATCATTGCAGTGGTAACTTGAATTCAATGATGGAGGCCTTTTCCCTGCAGTGGGATGATTATAGGCTGTTACTACTACTTACTACATTGTAAAATGGCAACAATTAAATATTTAATTAGTACAAACATACGTCAAGAGATGGCACTGTACGTTTTTAACACGCGCTACTATTGCAATTAGTCTTTAAGGACTCCACGTAGCTTTCAGTCTGGCACTAAAAGATGGCGCTGTACACAGTCACATCACGGTGGCATTTGGATTCTCTAGTAGACAAGTAGTGAATCCTTTTTGAAATATTTAGAAATCAGTGCAGTTCTGTTCTGAACATGCTTTAATGCCTTTTAGGATGGTTCCGACTTTCGGCTCTAAATACCGATGGTAAAACTTATTCCTATGCTAACGCTTGAAATCTAGTAAATAATTATTAATTTAAAGTCGGTATCAAACAAAATTGATGGCTTATTTTACGTTTTTCGTCAGTTATTTGAAATAAACAATTCATATACAAAACGAACTTGTGTTTGTTTAGGAAGTTGATGTTTATACAGAAAAAACAAATGCGTTATAAAGTTAAATCCATAAACAAATCGGTTATTTTAATAATCTGCTGTTGCATTGAATGAATAAACCAATATTTAAAACAATTCATAAAAGGCAATGAACTGCTTTCAAATAAATTAAAAAAAAACAATGAATTGCTCTAAACTAAAATGAAAAAAAAAACTTGACAGGTGTCAAGGGACACCCGGATGGAACGAAGTTAATTTTTAGTGAAAGATTTGTAAAAAAATTTTATTTTATTTTTAATTTATTTTTAATTCTCTCCCTCTCCCTCTCCCTCTATCTCTCTCTCTCTCTCACACACACACTCTCTCTCTCTCTTTTTCTCTCTCTCATACAGAGAAACACGCGCACGCCGCACGGCTTACAACTAATAATATAGCAAAAAGTGTCGTTCAAAAAGTCTTGTTATCATTTTTTCCGTCTAGCCCCCTTTCGCAACGCGCGTTATGGAACTTCGTTCCAAAAACCAAATGAGCACCCATTGAATAATCAGATGCTCTTTTACCTAAGTCTTGTACCATAGGGAAAGAAATCTTTCCCTATGTCTTGTACCTACTTTACATTTAATTTAATATCACTCTAGATTTAACACATGATATTCGTTACTTATCTTATCTTATCTGATATTATAAATGTGAAAGTTTAGATTGATGTTTGATACTCAATCACGCCAAGACGGCTGAATAGCAACTGATATGCTGGAATAGCATATAGACTACTTTTTGTCCCGGAATAAAATCCCGAAAAATTCGTAATCATGGAATGAGATACCATCCAAAGGTTCCCTTGGGTACGAGATCATGGACAGCAGCTAGTATAGCATAGATTTGGATACTTTAAAGTGACATCTTTGTATAGGCCTTTGTATCTGGTTCTAATATACTAGATAAATGCTATTGATGTGTACGGGCTTAAAACATCAAAAAACATCACCGAACACCGAGTAACCACCACTCAAGCCAATACTTTCCCTATAATAGACATAAGTTATTTTCACAACCCATTAGTATCGTTAAATATTCTGTGCGCGTCGTACATTTTATGGTATCAAACGTTAGTATGTTGTCATTGAAAATAGTTAGTAGTAAATATTGTTTTTAGAAATTGTATTCAATAATGGAGACCTTTTTCCTGCAGTGCAGCAGTGTGATTAATATAGGCCGAGACTTTTTTAAATACTGTTTTATGCCTCTGTGCGCAAATTAAATGCGCATCCCTAGTGAGCAGAGTACTGTCGCTCCAGCAGCATCCTGAGCATGATTTTTGGCATTCATATCCTGAAATGCGTGTATTTGAATCATTGCAATGCAATTTCACATGGGATAACACTGCAATGACCTGTATACAGGATGTACCAAAGCATGGAGCAGCTAAAGCTATGAGAGAATTTTCGGAGAATACCATTCTGTTACAAGGTTATTAAATTTTAAGGTCTCTTTAGTATTAGCTTCAAAGAAACTGCTCTAAAAGAAGTTAACCACCTAAAATACTTAGGCAGCCGAATCGGAATGTTTTTGATAGTTTCCTAGACTTATATATTAGTTTTACCTGAGCTATGACATCAGTATAAGCGATATAAGTAGATAAGACTACACAAAATGTTGCACTACATTTATTATTAAATACCCAAAGTAAACAATATGGAAACACGCATTTCAACAAAAACAACATAGAAATGAAAGCCTTAGATACTCCATCCAATAAATATGTACCCGACTTAATCGTCGGATCGTTTGCATCCAAAGAAAACCGACAAAATACGTTCACGCCTTACGTTCCCTTTTTAAATAATATAACTCTCCCCTTGGGAGCTTTAAGCGCAACTCATGAATAAATCATAAATCATAGGAGAAGTCAAAACATGTAACGAAACTCGAGCAAGAAATTTTCTTTTTTTACATAGAAACAGATATTGGATTAGGGTGGATATTCTATTTCAAAAAAAATATAGACCGTTTCATTGATGGAAAGTGATAAAATATAGGTAGGTACAGACATTTTTGAAGATCAAATTAAAACATTAGTTTAATTAATAAACATAAGCTTTGCTGTTTTGTCATAATCATAACTAGTCATTCTTTCTGGTGTTGACACACTAAAAGGATAGCACCACCTCTTCTCTTCCTATGGCTATCGTGCAGATCGATTAAAAGAATATTGCAAAAAGAGAACAGCGTCTTCTTTGGCCAAACTGCATTCTTAGTGCGATTTAGAGAGGTGTCCTGCATCTGATTGATAAAGACTGGTGGTGATGACGATATTCCATCAATTTATACTACCCTCTTATACTGAAATCAGAAGCTTATCAATAGAGATATCCCTATAACGACTTCTGGTTCAAAAATTGTCTAGTTTATTCATCGCTCAGTAGGCACAATGACCGTCATCACACATGCACGTCACTGCACATTATGCTTTAGTTTTTTTTTTATTGTAAAACATTAATGGAATATATAAGATAAATACACAATCAGCGCCAAATAGTACGAGTGCACATTTAGTTTAACCTACGAGTATATTAATCGAATAGAAACAACATGATACAAATATCCATACTATTGCATGCTATAATTTGGCCGAGTTATGAAGTTGACACTAACATAAAGTCAATGTCAATCATTTAATGGATGAGAGTTCTAGGTGTATTTTTTTATCGAACTGCCTTATTATACCGATGTTGCAAAATCACACTTAAAGTCAACTACATAAGATGTTCCAGTGTTCAGATGTGCGACAGCTCATCACAGTATAGACAACAGTCTATACTAAAAAAAATGTTTTCAAGCATATCCACACAAATCGAACACTTTGCAGGTACAAAATTTGCTACAGCTCTTTTACGATTAAATATAAAAACGCAGTAAAATCTTACATGTGTCATGGTTTATAGGCGGAGTAAATGTTTCATTGGTGACTGCAGTGGGAACAAGGTCGTATCGTTGGATTCACTTTACAATCAATGATGCGTATGGCTGCTGTTGAGTCTGAGGTAATGACATAAGTTCATTGATAAGAGACGAAGTAGGTTACATCCTTGGGTATGGCAACAGGAGTGTCGAACTTTTGAACATTGCTCGGGCTTGTGATTGCCAACCAATCCATCATTACTGTGGTAACCCATCATTACTGTGGTAATTTGAATTCAATGCTGGCTTAACCTGCAGTGGAATATAGGCCGTTTTACACAAAGGTTGTCTTGAAGACCACCTTGCAGTGGTAAAGCCGCCATTTTGTACAAATTTTTGTTTTTAAATTTTGTCACCTCTGTTTTTGTGCATTACTTGAATTGACTAGTTGAAAAAATAATTCTGCAAAAAACCTTTTTTTTTGTTTTTGATCGAAATGTGCTGTTAGCGAAAGATCTTTACAGCTTCAATGGGTAATTTGGTGAGTGCGGATGATACTCAAAAAGTAACAAGGTACCTCGTTCGAACCGTGATGAGTGCCGAGGGCAAGAGGTGAACCATACTTCAACTCAGTGTCCAGTCATAAATGACCCTTGGAAAGATTTAGTTGGTATTATTTAGAGGGTCTAAAGAGTTGGTTGTTCTGTTTTGCATTTGAATTAATAATTAACATTTTTTTTATGTGCATACTTATCGACAACTTTTTTAATTTTGCAGTTACTAAGTGTTACTGTTGAGAATTTCTAAAATACAGGGTTTCCTTGCAGTTTAAATTCATACAAATGTAAAATTACCTTTTAAACTGTTTTCTATGACTAGTCTGAATAATAATTCATAACTACAGCGTTAGGTATACAAACATGTCCGATTATTGAAAATCCATCTAAAAACCATTAGGAATCGCCAAAACATTTGAAATAACTAATTTCAGCAGAAATTAATCCATGACATCTACACATATAGAATACACGTGTTTCTCTTTAAATAATATAGGATAGAAACTATTTAAGAATTTAATTATGAACGAATAACAAGAAAACAGAAAAAAACATTGTAATAAAATTAAGTACTAAGTTAAAAACGTATTACTATAGCGAAGTCGTTTCACATTAAAGAGGTTGTCATGCATAAAAAGGTACAGCAAAACACTTCGTTGTATTGAGGTTAAAGTACGAAATCGAGAAAAGTCATTTTTCCATACTAACAATTTTTTAGTTTTTTTTAAAAACGCCTGAACCGTTTTCGATGCAATTAAAGGTGAAAGTAAGATGGTTATAAAGCTACGCATTATAGTATTTAAATTTCTGAAAATCAAAGTAAATAATACAAATATACTTAATTGAAGCAAGAAGGTCAGCTGACACATTGTAAGGGGTCTTTTCAACGACTTCCTTTGAAGTAATAGGCACTAGTATTGCATTTTTTTTAGTCAAAAGTTACTTTATTTAGTTTTTGATACAATACAAAAAGAATTACGCAATAATATGACTATACTTAAGAGCTATAAACAAAATAAAAAGTGGGAAAATAATCGGCAATTTCATACTTTAACCCCTATTATATCGTCGGCACAATACAGTAAGGAAGAAAACTGTTTCAAAACAACCTATTGTTATTCCCAAAACTAAAGTAAACAACGCGTTCAAAATGCGCGAAAGGAAATATTTTACAGCCTGAGCCCTTAATTTCTTCATTTTCCCTTTACAGCGTAAAGCGCTCGAAGCGTTTAGTGTGTGATATAAAGCGCTTTTTCGGATGAAATTGTGAGAAACATCATTTTAATGGACTTGCTCGTAAAATGAGTAATAAAACGAATGTCGCTTGAGTGTCGCCGCCTTAACTGTGTCTAAGGCGAAATCGGCTATTTAAATACAAATGGACTGTATCGCGGCACACAGTGTTTATTTATTTAATGAGGACGTAAAATATTATGGTGATTAGCTTTTTTCTAAAACCTTATATAACAAACTCGATGTTTTGCTCTAAGACATGACAACTTGATCAGACCTCAAACAATATTAATGGTGGTAAATGTTAAGGTTAAAATTACCAGAACACAAAATTTGAATTGGTCCAGACAACTGTCAAATAAACCTTATAATAAACTATCTGACGATTAAGGCAAGCGTAGTGATTATGCCTGTACCCATCATTGCTCTGGTAACTTGAATTCAACGATGGAGGATAGGCTGTTTTTTTTTACTAAAGACTATAAATATCCTACTATAATTTAAAATAAAAATTGAGTGTAATCTAATGCTTTATACAATATGTACATTTATATAATAATATATAATAATAATAATAATATATAATAATAATAATAATATAATATATTTATTTATTTCTTCTTTCACAGAGACTTACTATATAACATATATCTAGGTAACATGAAAAATGTCAACGTCTATCTAAGTGAGAGACTGGCGACTGAACTAGGAGACCCGTATGACAGATTGCCAGTCTCTCCACATCCGGACCGAGGGTATGCATGCAATGAACGGGAATACAAAACAATATGTTATAATTTTAAATAAAAGTGCTTAGTATCTTACTTGTGTGCGTGTGCGTGTGCATGTGCATGTGTGTGTGTGTGTGTGTGTGTGTGTGTGTGTGTGTGTGTGTGTGTGTGTGTGTGTGTAGTAATATAGTTTAATAATTATAATCATGATAGTGTTCCTTTTATTTGACTAATCAATGTTTGTGTTCTCAAGCCGTTTTTAATATTTGCGGTACCTAGGAGAAAGATCATGATGAACTTATTTTTAAGCCAAATCTGTGTAACTGTACTAAGCATGTATGTTACGTAAATAATATAAATTAAAATAACTACAGCATAAACTTGCTTTAAATAAGCATAAGGTCAAATATTGTTTTTAAAAACTGAAAACAAAACACTCCAATCAATTTTTATTACAAAACCTATCGAATGTTCTCGATAAAAAACATGGTGTAATTATTTACTCGTCACTGACACGGGGATAATCAGCTAATTAGTGGATTGTTAATTCGTTAAACATTCGGTTACGACCGCCATGACTGTTGTCCATGGATCGACAAACAACAAAACTTAATTACCTATTATTTATGTGTATGGAAAAATTTGTTTCCTGTCAGTTTGGGATGTTGTAATCTTTATACTTTATAGTTTCTATGTCTTGTTATAACAAAAAAATTACAGACGATAAGTTTGAAAAAGCCATATATTTTAAATCGATGCCTAACAATAAATCACCAACAATCATAATGCCACTTACCTATTGAAATTGGGAGATTATATTACGCTTTTGTAAGCTTTTTTTAATGAAAAAAAGGTTCACTTCTTCTTGACTTCGGATGAGGATCAAACTTAGGACCTAGAAACTGCGGAACCTTACGCCACTCGGCTAAAGGTCGTGAGAAATACCATCAACGTTACATAAAAATATGATTTAAACTTTTCCTGTTGCATGATTGGCCTGAGGCCCTACTCCGTTACATAATATCAGTCTATTCGTATCCGTTTGTCTCTGTTACTCATGCCGTCGAATTTAAGTGTGTGACAAACACAGAAAGATCTGTATAATCAATTAATCATAGACAGGGACAATTTCCAAAAAAATCAAAGGTATTGATTCGACCAAGGGAGCTGGGCCGGACACAATCCCTCCTTCTTTCATAAAAATCTGCGCGGATGCGATCAGCTTGCCGCTCTGCTTACTTTTTAACCAATCACTCAGCTTAGGAGTGTTCCCTGACCGGTGGAAGACGGCTCACATAGTTCCCATCTTCAAGGGTGGGCAAAGAGATTATTGCGAAAACTACAGGCCTATTAGCATACTTTCTTGTTGTGCAAAACTGTTCGAATCTCTAGTATCTGAGTCCATTTATACACACATAAAACCTCTATTTTCAAACAACCAACATGGGTTTATTAAAAATAAATCAACCATCACAAACCTGCTAGAATAGAAAAACTATTTATGTTGCGCTTCTGCTAAAAATGTGCAGGTAGACTCTATTTATACCGATTTTTCCAGGGCTTTCGACATGGTTGACCATTCTCTACTTTGTCGGAAGCTTTGCCTAATGGGTATACACGGCTCATTGCTTCGGTGGATCGAATCCTACTTGTCCCGGAGAAGTCAGCTGGTTGCTTTCAAGGGTGAACTATCCGATCCGGTTCTTGTCACCTCAGGTGTCCCGCAAGGCTCTATTTTGGGCCCTTTGCTCTTTATAGCCTTTATAAACGACCTTGTCGGGCAGTTAAAGTGTCCTAACCTTTTATATGCGGACGATCTTAAAATCTTTTCTGAGGTGGCTACCCCTAAAGATGCTGAAATATTACAGTCCGATATTGTAACCGTTGCAAATTAGTGCACTCTTAATCATATGTATTTAAATATTAATAAATGTTTTGTGTTGTCATTCACTAGAAAATCAAATAAAATTAACTATGAATATACTCTTAATGGTCATAAACTCAAACGACAGAATCAAGCTAAGGATTTAGGCGTAATTTTCGACGAGAAACTGACTTTTCACAAGCACTACAATAAAGTTCACGCCAGGGGTGGTAAAATGCTGGATTTTGTCTTACGCAATACCAAGCAGCTTAAAAACCCTAAAAGTGTGGTTTATCTATACAACTCACTAATCCGGACTGTTCTGGAATACGGTGCAGTTATCTGGTCTCCGTTTTATGCCGTACATACTGACCGTATTGAGGACATCCAAAAAAGATTCTTAAGATGTCTCTCTTTTCGTCATGGTCACCATCGCAAATTGGCTTCCTACGAAGATAGGCTGGAAAAATTTAACATGGTTAGCCTAGAAATGAGACGCAAACGATTCTAACTAATTTACCTGCATAAAATATTACACTCAGCGATTGATTTTCCGTCTTTACTCGCATCGATAAGTATAAACACGCATTACAGAGCCCGTGATCGCAAGCCTAAGCTGTTCTCACTCCAAGTGTATCGCAACAACACCTCGTACTACAACCCGATAGTATGGATGTGTCGCCTCTACAATGATTTTTCGCAGGACTATCCGGGTATCGATATCATGGGTTCTAATCCGAATGTCTTCTCTAGATTTGTACGTAATGTTCTAAAATAAGTTAGTTTTTGGTTTTTATTGTTTATTGTTAAATTACCCCAGTTGGTATTGAACCTCACATAAAATGTATAAGCTACAATATTGTAAAGTCTATCTAATTTGTAAAAATAATATCAAAAAAAGTAGTAGTTTTAATAAAAGTAACAAGCATCCATTCTCTAAAACTCTCGCATGTAAAATAAAAATAAATTAGAATAAAATATTATAACAGTAAGAGTTAAATTTGCGAAACGATGTAACTCATTCTTATGTAAATTTCTCAAGCACATGTTTTGGCTTACAGTTCAGGATATTAATCATATTATGTATAAAATTTGTACTATCTCAACTGTAAACTGTTTTGTGTTTAAATAAAAAAATAAAAAAAATAATTACTTATCCCCGAAAAAAAATAAAAAATCATACATCGAGCGGTCACACTTCTTATCACAATTAAAACGTAATGTCCTCTAATTAAAACGTATGTACCTTTTAAAAATTGAAAAATGTTGATGTGCTCTGTCCATTAACCTTCAAAGTCCCAGATTTCTTGACCTAAGATTTACGGCAGAGCTATTCAAACCCGCAGACCTCTACAATATCTTTTCCACTACGTAAATGGTATAAATCTGTGAGTAAAGCGCTAAAAATTTTAAAGTAACCGCTGTGATTTGAACATATGACTCCCAGAAGACGAGTAGCGAGATTGCTTTACGCGCGAATAACACAAACACTATTGCAAACAATATACGCTCCCGTCTACCAAATTTTTTGTTTGTCCGTCTGCTGAACGCAGTACAATTTTATACGCTGGCGATGTATTTATATTATGTGATAGGGTTAATTCTCAAGTTTGGTGTTATTTTAATACCAGATTCGCTAGATTTATTTGATTCGGGGTTTATACCATGTACCTTATTTATTATGAGTTTCCTATAAGTTCTCCCGTGATCATGGCGCTTGCAACAGTGCCGAAATATCAGAAACTCATAATAAATAAGGTACATGGTATAAATCCCGAATCAAATAACTCTAGTGATAGTGACTATGAAAGTTTAAATCACCAGATTCACTGTCTGTAATTGTAAGCCTAAAGCTTTTTTTACTATGCGTGATCTTCTAACAAATGAAACTAGACCAAAAATTTATTTAAGACAACATTTTACAATACCATCAGCACAGAAGGATTGCCTTTTAAATATTTAATTCGCACAGCGAGAACCGTAGAACTAAGTGCTAGGAATGACAAATTGAGATGCGCTTAAAGCTGAAGCTTTGAACTACTTTGTTATATAATAGGGGTTAAAGTATTAAAATTGCCGATTATTTTCACACTTTTTATTTTGTTTATAGCTCTTAAGTATAGTCATATTATTGCGTAATTCTTTTTGTATTGTATCAAAAACTAAATAAAGTAACTTTTGACTAAAAAAAAAATGCAATACTAGTGCCTATTACTTCAAAGGAAGTCGTTGAAAAGACCCCTTACAATGTGTCAGCTGACCTTCTTGCTTCAATTAAGTATATTTGTTTTATATACTTTGATTTTCAGAAATTTAAATACTATAATGCGTAGCTTTATAACCATCTAACTTTCACCTTTAATTGCATCGAAAACGGTTCAGGCGTTTTTAAAAAAACTAAAAAATTGTTAGTATGGAACAATGACTTTTCTCGATTTTGTCCATACAAAACGGCAATTTCATACTTTAACCCCTAATACTTGTACTAGTAATTTATTTTTGCGATTTTGTCTTGATTTTGATTCATCAAAGTCCTGATCCATCAGGGCAGCTGGTTACGAACACTATTTTATTTATTATCAAAAGCAAAATTTTTTTTAAAATAAAAAATTGGAAGTTTGTTAATTTTATTCGCCATTATAACTAAAACCATAGCCTGTCCAAAGCAAACTTTAATTTGTCCCAAACATCCCTCGCCCTAATAAGGTGAAGCAGACAACAGCCCGCTGTAATTTACCCTTTCAATAGAAAATTCATTACGAACCCCTAATTTAAAATTATATTTTGAATAAAACGTAGAAATTATTATGTAGCGGGCTGTTGGAAGTTTTCATATTGTTTTAAGGTAACATTGTTTGAGAACTCAATCGGTAATTATATAAGCACAAATGTATGCTATTTAACCTCAGTAAAATCAATTTCATTTCTGTAAATAGGCCCCAGGAGGCGCTTCTACACGTCCCAATACTTGTACTTATCTCTGCTTTGGAACAAGTGAGGATTAGTGCCAAGAAGAAGCAGCGCAAGAAACTCAATCACTATTGTCAGCTTCTTTTTGAATAACTATGTATACAAAAATGATATATTAAATGGCATACAATTCTTACATTTATTCACTTTAACATTATAATTTTAGTTTATTTGCAGCGAGCTCAGCAATGGACTGTCGTAATTGGTTAAAAATAAATGAATGTGATTTCCTATTATCAAATTTCCAATCTTTCGCACATAAACCTTTAAACTTTTTGTTCAAACTATTTTGTTTTATTTTTCTTTTTTTAAATGAACAACAAAAAATCATGTTATTATTTAATTTTAATCCCACAACAGAGCGCTTAATATTATGGATGCAAATGATGTAGATAAATTTGCTATTCCTAAGGGACACGTAAAAATCATTTACTGTTGACTATCAATCATTGTGATACTTTAAAAAGCCCAATTAGTGAATACAAATTTGTTACCGATTCATCAAACCGTGAATGGAAAAACCACAAATTGGCCTAAAAACAAGCGTAACTGGAAGATACTAGTGATGCTATTAAATATCTGAACATCGATGGTCAGATATTCAGGAAACATTGTGGCAAACCGCGTAGAGAAGTCTTTTCTACATAATATATTTTCAATTTATTGTTTCTGTATGATTTTTAAACATAATTTGAGTTGTTATATCATTTAGTATCGTTGCCTTTTCCATTTTCGTTTTTTTTTTAGTATAACAAAAGAAATTAAAAAACACCAAGGCAAAACATACATAATTTGTACTGTGCGTAAATCGAGCCAGCGGCCAATGGCTTGGAAGCGATTATTTTACCCCTGAACTAATCTGATTGTCTCTAGTTTACCCATTAATACTAATTATCCCACAGAAACATAAAATATCAGCCTAAACTCTATTGAATAATTTGAACTTTAAAATTACCGCAGCACTTTAAGAAAGGAAACTAAATGGACTTTAACCGTTTACTTATGACTTCGTTACTTAAGGATATGTATTCATACTTTGATCACAATAATTATAGTGGTATTTATTACGATTGTCTGTCATTCATTTTAATTGTTGCTTTGGTCGTGTTAAGCAACTGCCGTACTAATTATGTACTAAAGAATAAATTTAAAGTTATCAAAGCTAAATTATATTCGTCAAATTTATAAACTGATCAATCAATACATAATCTTTGTGAGATGGTATTGTTTGCAGATGACACATCAATGATTTTTAAAACTAAGAGGGGCAAATGTTCATTTGATGATGTTAACAATACCCTTTCTAAATTATTACATTGGTTTACAACAAATAATCTTTTACTAAATGCAAATAAAACAAAATGTGTAAAATTTACCATGCCCAATGTAAGATTTGCTGCTACTCATATAATTGTTAAAGATGAACCACTAAACTCTGTAGATTTAACTACCTTTTTAGGTATAACTGTAGACTCTCATTTGCAATGGGGTGCTCATATTAGGGTGCTGTCTGGAAGACTTAGTTCTGCTGCTTATGCTGTGAGAAAGATAAGGCAATTGACTGATGTTTAAACGGCAAGATTAGTATATTTTAGCTACTTTCATAGCATAATGTCATACGGAATTCTGTTGTGGGGCTCAGCGGCAGATATTGAGTAAATTTTTATATTACAAAAACGTGCTGTACGGGCTATTTACGGCCTTCGACCCCGTGACTCGCTGAAAGAGCTCTTCAAAGAGATTAATATACTTACAGTGTCTTCTCAATACATTCTCGAGAATATTGTTTACGTTCGTAAGAACATACATTTATTTCTTAAGAAAAGTAACGTACACAATTTCAATACCAGAAATAAAGATAAACTTGCCGTTCCAGGCTTCAGACTGCGAAAAGTAGGAAAATCGTTTATGGGAAATTGTATCCGTATTTTCAACAAATTACCAAAGGATATTGCTGAACTCCCTGTACATAAACTTAAATCGTATGTCAAAGTTATTTTAATGAAAAAGGGCTATTACACTGTTAATGATTATTTAAATGATAGAAATGTATGGCATTAAGTTGTCCCAGCTCGTACTTGCTTAAACCTTGTAAAAATTACCTTACCTTGTAAAAATGTATTTAAAAAGAGGCTGACAATAGTGACCGAGTTTCTTGCGCTGCTTCTTCTCGGCACTAGCCCAGACTTGTCTCGAAGCAGTGGTAGGTTTAAATTGGGACGTGTAAAAGCGCCTCCTGGGGCCTATTTGCAGAAATAAAACTGATTTTATACTGATTTTTATACTGATCGTTTTGGTGGAAAGTAACGATACTTTAAATAAATCATCGATAGTCCACTTATCGATATTTTGCCATCATTACGAGATAACTATCAGGGGACTGATCAATCAAACGGTTTTATGTTAACCTAATGGCCAATTTATAACGTGTTTTTGTGTTTGGGAATTGCAGAAAAGCTTACGTTAAGTTACGTGACGAAACCTATGAGTTGCTAATGAACATTGCTTCTACAGTGTTCGATAATGATGGCATTACTTTCTAAATATAGTCAAACGCGCATAATAATAGGGGTTAAAGTATGAAATTGCCGATTATTTTCCCACTTTTTATTTTTATTATAGCTCTTAAGTGTAGTCGTATTATTGCGTAATTCTTTTTGTATTGTATCAAAAACTAAATAAAGTAACTTTTGACTAAAAAAAAATGCATTACTAGTGCCTATTACTTCAAAAGAAGTCGTTGAAAAGACCTTTTACAATGTGTCAGCTGACCTTCTTGCTTCAATTAAAATTTTTGATACGGCCGCCTAGCAACACTGTTTTTACACGTAGCGCATCTACTTCATTCATTACGATACTATTCATAAGTTTTTGATATTCCCTTTATACCTTAACAGGTTTAGGACAGTAAAAATTGAAAACTATATCTCGAAAAATATTTTCGGGTGACAACTTGATTTACATTTTTTACTTCATAAATAGGTTCTAAATACGATACTGAACGCCTATAAAAAATATGGAAAGTGGTTAAAATTTCACCGTGTATTGCTGGCAGTGAGAGTGTTAAAACCGTTGGAAAGTTAATGTAAAAATAACTAACCAAGAGCCGCTGCAGCGCTGAATTCCCGCCGCTATAATGAGCCGCTGTATTTTTGTATAGTGTACATACAGTATCAGTAGGAGTTAAATGTACATTAATTTATATTATTTTTTTATATTTTATATTTTTTAAGACATGCCTCACTAGGCCACACAGAGCAATCTAGTCCCAAATTAAGCTACTGTTAGGTACCCTGTCGTGTGGGGTACTAGACAACCGATAAACTTACTTATATAACTTTTTTTTGTAAATACATACTTGTAATACATAGAAAATACCCAGACCAGTACAAACAGGCATGTTCATGCACACAAATATTTGTACTGTGCGGGGATCGAACCATTATATGATACGGGATATGTTTTATACATTTTGAAACTATATTGGCTATTGCTTTACATGTCCCTCCCATTCTGAAAAGGGTTTTAAATACAAATTAATATTTCGCTACCGCTATTAAATCAATCGTTAAATTGTAATAGTTTTCATATAAAGTAAAACTGATAAAGTTATCGAGAAAATTAGGCATTCAGAAGAATGCAAGATAGTGCAACATTATTTTTTTAAAGCATGCATTTATCGGAATATTTAAACCAAACAGCCGTTTATAAATTTCACAGAATTCTGCAGTGAATTTACTATGAATTCGTAGAGCAAACTTATATTGCAAGTTAAACAAAATTAGCACGCCTACTCCATAAAATACCCGAGTGCGGGGTCGGAATACCAACTTTTATAGCATCTCAGTGAACAAAATGATTTCTGGCGAAAAGTTTGGGATAACAACAAAGGCGGCTCTTGAATATTTATATTACTACTAGCTCTTCGCCCGCGGCTCTGCCCGCGTGAACTCCACATTATATCAGGCGGTCGGAAACCTGCGCCTAACGGTGGCATATAGAAATATAGATTAAGTTGGCTTAATACATTTGTATCTGTGATACCATGGAAATAAACATACAAAATTTCAACACAGTCGGATAACCTATTTAATAGTTGATAAACCAACAGCACCTAACGGGTCCCGCTGGTAAAATTTAGCCTATGTTTGTCAGGGATAAAGTCGGCTTCCAATAGTATAATATTGTTTAAAGTCGGTCTAGTAGTTCTGGAGCCTAATCAATACAAACAAAGAATCAAAACTCTTTATAATATTAGGGGTTAAAGTATGAAATTGCCGTTTTGTATGGACGAAATCGAGAAAAGTCATTTTTCCATACTAATAATTTTTTAGTTTTTTTAAAAACGCCTGAACCGTTTTCGATGCAATTAAAGGTGAAAGTTAGATGGTTATAAAGCTACGCATTATAGTATTAAAATTTCTGAAAATCAAAGTATATAATACAAATATACTTAATTGAAGCAAGAAGGACAGCTGACACATTGTAAGGGGTCTTTTCAACGACTTCCTTTGAAGTAATAGGCACTAGTATTGCATTTTTTTTTTAGTCAAAAGTTACTTTATTTAGTTTGTCATACAATACAAAATGAATTATGCAATAATATGACTATACTTACGAGCTATAAATAAAATAAAAAGTGGGAAAATAATCGGCAATTTCATACTTTAACCCCTTTTATTAAGACGATACGATAAAGTGTGGACAACTTTACATAGTTTAAGTAAGTTAGTAAAGTATTTAAAGCAATCATTTAAGATCCAGAGCATGGGACATCTTGAAAACTGGTGCATACGCTACTCCGCCACGGTGGTCGTCATAAACGAATAGTATACGTACTTTGCATCATTGCCTTAACTGTTGGTAATTAACCCTTAAATTGCTCGCACAGAACGTTTATCACTCTAAAGAATTTCTAAGAAACACATTCCAGCAACTTTGGGAATGGACTAGGTTGGAAATTAAGCCAAAGTTCTGAATTGAAATTAGTGGTGTTTGATCTTTACCGACTCCAAACGTCGATATTTTATTTAATTAAGTCTATATTTTTGTATGCTGCGGATTTGGTTTCTTAATTCAAGACAAATTAGTATTATTTTTGATTTACTATTTATTTTTAGCTAGAATCAAAATATAGTAAATATATTTTTGAAACGACCTGTTGGGCTAGTGGTTAAATTTCGGGCCAAGATCTTAAGGTTCTAGTTTCAATGCCCGAGTCGGGCAACAAAAGTTTCGATTTTTCAAGCATTGCTCGGGTTTCTGATCACCAAACTGCATTGGCAAGCGTGGTGACTATGCCTGTACCCATCATTGCTGTGGTAACTTGAATTCAATTATGGGTGCCTTTGTCCTGCCGTGGGCGTGGGATGGTTATAGGCTGTTACTTTACTTTTACTTTAATCATAACTTTGTACCACTAAATTAACGGTCCTATTGTGTAGCCTAATTGTGGTTTGATATTTTTATTTAAACATATTTTTTGTAAGGTCAATTATTTAAACACGAAAAAGCTTTAAAGCTGCTTGTAGAATTATTTTTAAGCACGTTCTTTAAAAGTTACTTAGTCCTGTTTTATTTAATTTTATCAATATTGCTCGCGATCCAATCAGACAACAATAAAGGCAAGTCTTTGATATTATTTGAAAACGCAATAACGTGTTTCATAATTAACGAAACTTTTAACCGGTAATGTTGAAAATTGTAAGTTTTCTAAATTAATGATGGATTTAGCCAAATTCCAATTTTCAGGTATTTATATTTTGCAATTTTTTCCTATGGCAAATATTAAGGGACTACATTTTTTTTAATAAATTGCATAAAATTATGTTTAAATGTAATTGCAATTATATAATAATAACAATTGATATTCACTTATATAATCATTCACTCAAACTTCATAAATAAACTAATGTAACTCTGTTAAGCAAGTGGTTTTAAGAACGTTGTTGTAGGGCCTTAGTAGCATCGCCCATGAGTTTTTTAAAGAAGAAACTATAAGAGCGCTGTCAGAAAAGTATGAACACGAACCTCTTCTCTTCGTCATTTCCATTGGCTAAATTGCTATTGATATCAAAATGCCAACTTTTTTTTACAAAAGTAAGATAAGTCTAGTAGTTTGATAATGAACTACGAAAAAGTAATGGTTAAGTGCATACAACTGAGTTATCGATAAAACAGATTTTATCGATATCGCTCGTGGTACATCCTTCGCTTTGATGAGGTGCCTAAGGCTAAATGGGTCGCAGTTAACAATTATTAACGTCGTTATAACCGCTAGATTAGTGTTTTCGGAAAGTGTATCGATGTCCGTATGCCAATAACTTATTGATGTGCCTTAATATTTATTGTATCGATAAGATGTTTCAGTACCTCTAGCACAAAAAACTATCGACATCGAATCGTTTGCGTATCGAAAGCAAACGACACAAAGTTTGTGCTTTGTTTTGTAGTTCTCGTTTTGACCGCGCGAGCGCTGTTTAAGTTTTCATAGTAAATATTTCGATGGCGATACAAACACGCAAACGATTCGAATTCGATAGTTTTTTGTGCTAGACCCACAGGTCGCGTCATACATTCCGTCGACCAGTGCGAGCCGCGGGGGAAGAGCGCGTGCGTTGCTGACTGCTCCCAGCCCGCAGTGAATAATTACGCTCAATCGTAAGTATTTTACTATATTACGTAGTAATTACAATGTTACTATTCTTTAATTACTTCATAATATAGTCGTTGATTTCTTATAACTTCTCAATATCAGTATATGTACAAATTCAAAATTCAAATTCAAATTAAACAGGGTATAGTACAAAAAAATATGTCGATGTTAAGTAAAAGATACAGTAGCACCTATTTAGCCATATACTACAATAGCATGCAAATATAACGTGGCGTGTACGTCAGTATATATGCTTAATGCTCTGTTGCAAAAAGGAAAAGTGGAGCAAACAGGTGACGACTTGGTACCCAAGGGACGGCACTAGAAGCAGAGGACGTAAATAACAAGATGGGAGGATGACCTAAAAAGGGTCTTGGAACAAGAGTAACGACAGACAGAAATCAGAAAGAGTTGAAGGAGGCCTTTGCCGTAAGGCATGCCGAAATACGAGACATTTTATAATAGGTGTAGCACAGTAAAATGTAAATATTTTGGAAATAAAGGCTTTATTATTATATATACGTAAACGTTATTATACGTTGTTATTAGATGTAAGATGTTTATCTGTACTTTTTGGCACGACGTATGTTAACGTTGATGTCCTATGACGTAAGTGCTTTAAAACATAGTACTAACTTAACGTGCTCTTAGCAGACCGTCTCTGGACATCGATCCAGTTTATATGAAAAAAATATGTGCGTTACCGCATCGAGTTCAGATAATATGCATGAAGCATGTTCGCGTGAACGTGTTAAAATATTTTAAGTAAATAGGCATTCCTATTTTTGGTTTGGTTGTCATTCAGTGTGGCCAGTACTGCAAAGAAGGCAATATAGCATTGCCAGCTATGGTTTTAAATGTATTATTGCCTATTCTTCCATTATTTTTTTAAAGGTTATATCTATATAAAAATATAAAAAAAAACACCTAAATGTTAATTAATTTTTTTAATCACTTTTAAATTAAAATAATATTTTTTCTTATTGGTAAAAAACTTTTATGACTAAATAATATTTTTTAAATGAATGATATATTTTATTTCACTTTTTTTTTGTTTATTTTTAACGTTTAGAATACCTAAAGTGTTCGTGGTTACGGGTAGAGAAGATAATATTTGTCTTACAGAAGGTAATTTAAAAACTTAATTATCTATAATAACTACTCTATACAGGGTGAAATTTTAACCACTTTTCAAAATTTTTATAGGCGTTCAGTATCGTATTTAGAGCCTATTTATCCGATAATATTTTTCGTGATATAGTTTTCAATTTTTACGGTCCTAGACCTGTTTAGGTATAAAGGGAAATTCAAAAACTCATGAATAGTATTGTAATAAATGAATGAGATGCATGCAAAAAAAGTGTTATTAGGATGCCATATCAAAAATTTTAGATTTTTGGCGGACATTTTCTAAGTGCTTTATGTTGACATTTTTGTACTGGGCTATACCAAAAGAAAAAATACGTCATTTGTTTTTTGCCTCGTAGATTGCTATATTAAAAGTTGGAAAATTGTTAAAATTTCAACCTGTATAATTATTATCCTCAGTTGTTTCTACCTACGCCAATATGCTGTGTCCGGAGTTTCTAAGTGTTCCACTTTTTTTTTAATTCGTTACCTCTGTTACCCTAGATACCTACTAGTATTTGGAGTTAATCTAATAAACGCAAAATCCCAATAAACATGAAAACAATATTTATTTTTTCAAATTAGGTTCTGTTCATATTGTCGAATAGATTACAACACTATAATGTCTGTCGGGTCAAATTATCCATTTTGATTTATTGCCAAATTTTGGAGTATGAATAGACAATCACATGGGTTGTTATTAGGGTACGTTAAGGGGTTAATCATGCTTTGATGTGGAAGTGATTTGTGAATATTGAGATCGGGTATCGGTTTGGGGTTACGCTTTGAAGTGTTGTAATTAGATTAGTTCATGAAAAGTTAGTACATCGCACACCGGCAATGAGAGTGTCACAACACAATAAATGTAGTTTTTGGGAAATCACTGTTTTCTTTTTTTTATAACTTATAATTCCATTATTTTTTTTCTGAGAAAGCCTATCGAAGAATTTAATATATATTTAAGAACACTATTAAATGCTCTATTATATTTTTATAGAAATTAAAATCTAAAGATATTTTTTCCATTTTATATATTTTTTTTACTTTTAAATTCCGCTAATGTGTCACTTTTTTAGACAAAATTATCAAAGATTTCATGAATTAAAACACTTTTAGGAGGTAATAGTATGTATTGTTTTTTAATATAAATCAAGTAATATCAAACATATTTGTAAGTATCTAGATATTACCAGTTATATATAGAAACAAATAAGGTATAAAAACTATTCATATAAAAACAATATAGCACATTTTCAGACACTAGATAATCTCTTCACTAGAAATTTATTACCAAAATAAGTAGACAATATTTTACAACTTAGCTTTTTCTCACGTGCAATATTTTAAAGGATTTTGTTGGATGCCCATATCCTGTGCTAAAGTTTTTAACGACATAAAATCGCAGGAACTCATTTCAGTCAAGTACGGTCTTCCTTTTTTCTTCGCTGACCTGATCACTTTAGCGTACTTGCTTGGCACGTAAATAGACCCAGATTTAAACCTTCTCTGTATCTATTTTTCAATTGTAGAATGGAGAGCATCACCTTCGTTTTGAGTGTGCCCGGTTATCAGAAACTTATGAGATATACTTTTAATTTTTGAATATTTATGTAAAGAAAATGAATACAAAAAAGAGTTTACAGACGCAAATTGTTTTTTTTTATTTATATATATACTATACGATATATATACTATACACGAAATACTGGAGCTTGAACCAGAGGATGAACTAAAGCTTGATTATGTATGGAGCTAGAAGATGAGCTTGGAGAAGACGAATCGGGAACTAATTAGTATCCAGACGTGTTGGCCGTTGGTTTTTGAATAAGATTAGAACTAACAATGTTTTCAGAATTTAAATTAGGTGAAGCCGTATCGTAATTCAAAACGGGATTATTATGATCCACTTCCTGCTTTATTATACTTCTAGATTCAGAATATAAGTAACCAGTTATTGCTTACTATATACTATTAAAAAGAAAGCTTCTTCTGGGCATAAAACAACCAATAATAAAATCGGGATCTTTGACGCTATGATCCATGATATCCTCAACGAAATCATCTTCATTCGAAGGAGTTGTAGCTTCTACTAGCAAGGTATGTGTGCCTGAAATTAAAACATGTAAGGTTTAGTATCTTTACACATTCTATACAAAACACATAGTAAAGATTACAAAAGTAAAATAAATAATTTATACTTACACACTCCATCCTCATTAATCAAATATTTATCTTCGTGTACCTCATCTAAACTATATAACTTGACTATGTAAAATTTAGTTAGCATGTATTTGATAAAAAATTCTGTCACTTACCATTGTCAATATAAGAAAGTGTGTTGGTATTGTTAATATTTTCTATATTAGTTTAATTTAATTTAACTATACCAACGGATACTTTTGAAGGGTTACTGCGTAAAACTAAATCAACCATGAACTTTTTTCTTAAATTCTGTTTCATTTTGTCCTAATAAATTAAAAAATAAACATAATTGTGAAAGTTGTTGAAGTTGTAATGTGAACTAAGATAATTATAAACACTTTATAAAGCAGAAATAAAGACACATTATTAATTAATACCCAATCAAATACTTGTATTATACGGTAGTACAGTTATATCACATGTTAAAACACTTCTATTCATATAATAACTTGGTATCAACCAACGCCAAAGCAAGAAAAGTGTCGTTTCACATGATGTGACAGTTATATTCTCTAATTTTAAAATACTTAGTAAAAATAACTCAAAAATATGGTCATATCACATGATACGACAGTCTTTTTTCCGA
Organism: Anania crocealis; assembly: GCA_949315895.1. Classification (NCBI taxonomy): domain Eukaryota; kingdom Metazoa; phylum Arthropoda; class Insecta; order Lepidoptera; family Crambidae; genus Anania; species Anania crocealis. The sequence continues at coordinate 2,405,381 of OX438880.1, forward strand.
AAGCAAAGCAAATATATGAAAATTACTTACCGTAATACGGCCGTTACACAGGTTATGACACTACTACACACACTAGATGCACGACAATTCTGTATCAACTTTGATGTGACACTTTTTACGCTGCAAGAGGTAGGAAAGTGGCTCAGTGAAAAAGGGTATTAAATGCCATCTCTCGGCGAGGAATCACACTACAATTATGCCGTTTTTTTAGCAGATAAAGTTTGTGATTGCCTTTCTCATGGGATACTTATCTCAACTTCGTATTTTTTTGTGTTATGACTCTCTTGTTGCCGGTGTGCGACATGGTTTGTTTAAATTGTTCTTAAAACAGTTGTAATGTTAGTGATTTACTTAAACAGAAATGGCTCCAGCCATATTAACACTTAAACTAGAGTTGCAGAACTATCGATAGTGCGGCCTCGAAAAGTAGTTACAATGTCGATAGTTCTATCGATAGTATTGCTACCAATCTATAGTATTAGTGAATTTGTAATATCGATACTGCCTAGCGCCGAAGCATATTTGATTTTTAATACTATCGCTAATATTTATACTAACGATACTATTTCAATGACGTCAGCTATTGATAGACTATCTGTAATGGACCATGAAGCGGAAACTCTAATTTAAAACCATAGTAACTATAAGCTTAACAAGCAATTTTTTTTTACATTTTGTTAAAGTCACATGCAATGCTTTCTACCATAGGTCAAACTATGATCGCCAACACGCTTGCTAAATATAGGAGTGTCGTGTACTAATAAAGGCTGGTAAGTGGTAGTTATTTATAACACAGCGGCCTTCTTATTAAGACAACAGAGTTGAAAATTGTTAGTGATGTACATACATCTAAAGCAGTTGAAGATATAATTTCTAACAGTTCAAGTAATATTGACACTAAAGTAATAAAAATACAACCAGTTTTAAGTGAAAATTATGATTATAACGAAGAAACAGCATATATATACTGCAAGACAAACGCTTACAACCAAACAATATTGGAAATACACTAGTCTGTACGAACAGAAGTTCAAACGAAAGTTCAAAAGATAACCTGGATGCGGAACCCATTAAATATAATCGCTTTTTGAAAACATTTGACAAAGAAGACAATATAAGTATCATTAATGACCACAGTAACTTGAATCATATTTCGAATTTTACCCAATCAACGCTAAATCAACCAAATCTCCTTAAAACCTATTCGACACAAATTATAAAGCTAGAAGATTTAAGCCAATCGAAACAAGGCAGTTTTATCAAACAATCTCCTATTGTGATAAAAAGTCTTAATACCAACAGTATTTTTGAAATGGATAAAACAAACTAGAGAAACATTGACTCAACCAGAATTTCGTGACAAATGTTCCGTAAACTTGTCAAAATTTAAAATGCGAGATAATTCAGCTAATTCAGACAGTAAAAATATCAAAACATCTTTTACCTAAGGTTCTATTTCTTTAGACTTAGCATTCCGGTCGTACATTAATGATAGAAGCGAACTTTAAAAACATTTGAAATATCTTCAGACTATCTAAAATATCCCGATGATTCAGTAACTGTTATCCAATCACATTTGCGTTTTAAAGAAAGCGAAATTAGAATACCCATAGATTCATATAATGATATGACAATACGAATGCAGCGAACCAAAAATCCTGCACAGCCAGTGAAAATTAATGTAGCTTTTACGGTATGGTAATCTTTACGGCTACGAAATCTTTGTATATTCATATTCATATTCATTTATTCACTCATAAGTCTCATAACATAATTAGAACGGCAACAAACATTTAGGTACAAAATATGGTAAAGGTAATTACATTCTGACCTCGACGAGGTATTCGTGATTCATAAATCAAATATAATAGATGTCAATTAGGTAATTATATCACATTAATATTACAATCAAATAAAAAATAATCTAAGTACGAATTAAGTCAATTATGTATTAAATTACAATAATATAATGTCAAATAAAATTAAAAGATGTCAAAGGAAAAATTAATGATTTCAATTGCTAAGTACTTACAATAATGTCAAGAAAATAAAATAAAAATTAATTGATAATGGCAAGAAGATGTTAAAATATACATTAATGTTCAATTATAATTTATCATTAAAATATTCATTAATACTATAATATGCCTTCAGAATCAAAAATTTTCTCAATACTATATAAAATTGAGTACCTTGAAGGGCTTTAATACAACTAGGCAAACTATTATGTACCTTGACAGCCATATTATAATGCGGACCGCGCTTATAAAGTGCGAGCGGAGCCGTTGGTAGAATAAAATCATTTGCACGACATACATATTCGTTTTGTTTACATAATTATCTTCCATCTATACTTAATATTATAAAGCTGAAGTGTTTGTTTGTTTGAACGCGCTAATCTCTGGAAGTACTGTTTCGATTTGAAAAATTTATCGAGAAAGGCTTTAGGCTATATAACATCACGCTGCAACCAATAGGAGCGAAGCATGAGTGAAAAATGTTGCAAAAATAGTCGTGATCATAATAATAGAAATTGACGCGGACGAAGTCGCGGGCAACAGCTAGTATACTATAAAAAACATAGTGTTAATCGCGCCCGGTATGCAAGAAGATGCGAGTTTGAGTCCCGCCTGAGACAAAATTGTTTTTACAATTATACTAATATTTTAATTACAATTAGGTTGCTAAAATATCATAATATAAAGTGTAAATCAATTGGAAGGAATCCATACCATCACCTTATATTTTACAAAATTTAACCAAGGTAACAAACTACCTTAAAGGAAACCCTGTAATCATTTTACTGTAGGGCAAAAGCGTCCATCATTGAATTCAAGTTAACATAGTAATGACGGATAAAGCAATATAATCCATGAATAAATAAAAAATATGAAGACAAACATAATAAAGTATGAAATTTCCGATTTGTACTGAAAATCAAAATTGTTTATTTTTTAATTTTTAACAAATTTATTTAATCAAAATAGTTACCATTATTATCTATACACTGCTGCCATCTAATAGGAAGGTCATTTATGCTTTTGTGATAGAACTCTGAGGATCTAGACTGCACAAACTGTGTGAAAGCATTTTGTACTGCCTCCTGGGAAGAAAACTTCTTGTCACGTAGATAATTGTCCAAATCACGAAAAAAATGGTAGTCCGATGGAGCAAGGTCTGGCGAATACGGAGAATGTCGAATGGTTTCTAATTGCAGTTCCTGAAGGGTCAAAACGGTTTCTCGTGCTGTATGAGGTCTCGCATTGTCATGGAGCAATAATGGTGAAGATCGATTCATGAGTCGGGGCTGTTTTACTGCTAGTTTTGCCAACATTGTTCGGAGTTCGGCACAATAGACATCTGCCGTTATTGATTGACCAAATCGAAAGAAAACTATAGTAAATAACACCATGCTGAGACCATCAAACAGTTACCATTACCTTTTTATTGTTAAGTTTTGCTTTAGGACACTGTTGTGGCGTTTGACCTGGGGTCAGCCATTGCATTTTTCTTTTACGGTTATCATAAAGAATCCACTTTTAATCACATGTCACAATTCGATTTAATATTCCTTCATTTCTGTACCGATTCAACAAGGCAACACAAGTTTTAACACGCGTTTCTTTCTGCACATCAGTCAAATCATGAGGCACCCATTTTTCGTATTTTTTTATTTTATTGATTTGACGCAAATGAGTCAATATTGTGGGTAAGGTTACGTTAAACCATGCCGCTAATTCGTGGGTAGTTTGACTAGGATCGGCTTCCACCATCTCTCTTAATTCATCGTTAATCACCTGTGTGGGCGGTCTTCCTCGTGGCTCGTTCTTCAAGTCGAAGTTTCCATCACGAAAGCGTTTAAACCAAAATCGCACGGTGCGTTCATTACCAGATCCCTTTCCAAATACAACATTGATATTGCGGGCTGTTTCTGCCGCGTTACTTCCGCGTCGGAACTCGTATCCAAAAATCACTCGAATTTTCGCAGTATCCATCTTTCTTGTCTAATTTAAATAACAAAAACAATTGAAAGTCGATATTCAAATGTTTCACATTTTTTAAAAGAAGAACATCATAGAAACCATGTAAAAAAAGTTTCATTCGAAAACCTCAAACCATGAAGATTCTATGTCAATTCAAAGAACCTATTACAATAAAACGGCAATTTCATATTTTAACCCCTAATATAACCTCATCCTGCTTCGGTCGGCTTAAAAAGCTCAAATTCACCAATAAATGCATTTTTTACTGCTAATATAATACAGGGTGAAATTTTAATATATCAATCTATGAGAAAAGAAACAATGCCTTTTTTTATTTTTGGTATTGCCCAGTACAAAAATGTCAAGATAAAGCATTCAGAAAATGCCCGCAAAAAATCGAAATTTGATACGGCTGCCTAGCAACACTTTTTTTACGCTATTCGCATCTTATTCATTAATTACGATACTATTCATAAGTTTTTGATTTTCCCTTTACACCTTATCAGGCCTAGACCGTAAAAATTGAAAAGTATATTGCGAAAAATATTTTCGAGTGAAAGATTGATTTACATTTTTTGCTTCATAAATGGGCTCTAAATACGATACTGAACGCCTATAAAAATATTGGAAAGTGGTTAAAATTTCATCCTGTATAGCCATGCAATAAAACTGAAGATATGTTTCTGAATCGCACATGTGTAACCATCATGGGGTATGTCTGTTGATATGTTATATCGCCGAAATATGATTTACGCTCGTAATCCAATCAGTTTGTTATTGGCGAGTCGCGTCGAAGCGTGTTTGTTTGGGAGTCGAAATGACGATGGGTTGATTTCACACTGAGTGCTAGCACTAAATAAATACAAATGTTAGCGAATGTAAGCACTAGAGTGTTTGCTAACATTTATATTAATGTTATTTCATCCTCAATTTTCATGTGATCATCTTTATGATGCTCATTCTGTCATCAACAGCCTAATGAGTCAGTTATTGATCAGGTCAGGTCTCTCTACATAGAAAGATTTCAACAAAAACGACAAGTTTTGCAGACGGGGCTTCGATAGCAGTTTTACCACAGATACTAATATTAGAAAGCTGAAGAGTTTGTTGGTTTGTTGAACGCGCTTATTTCAGGAAGTACTGGTTCGAATTGAAAAAATATTTTTGTGTTGAATTGTCCATCAATCGAGGAAGGCTTTAGGCTAATAAAATCACGTTGCAACCAATATGAGCGAAGCATTAGTGAAAAATGTTGCAAAAATAATCGCGATCATAATAACAGAAATTGAAGCGTACGAAGTCGCGGGCAATAGCTAGTAAGAAAATACTAAAGTGTTTTACCAATGATGGAAATAAGACGCTGGTACTCTTTTTTTTCTCTAACGTTACCCATAGTTCGCAAAATGATGGGAAAAAAACCCATAGTGTGAGAAAGAATGGATACTACTAGATTTTAGGCCTGTGCTACCATGTCATCGTTTTAAAAAGTAAACATTGAGACGTATAGTTTTAGCTATATCATTATGAAAATAATTTGATCTCTTTGAAACGTTTACTAAATTTAAAAAAATACTATAGTTTTTCAAGCATGTCAGTCAATGTAATAGAAAACACTGTCCAGAAGAGTAATTTTTGGATTTACAACGAGAATGAATTCTGAATATTCAGTATTGTTTTTAGGCACTCATTAATGTGACACTTTTGAAAATAATTTAGTAACAAATCAAATTTATCAATTAATATTTCAGTATCTGTTTGAAATTCAACACGTTAAGCGCTTTGGGGGTCACCAGTGAGCCTCAAACAATACAATACATTTTCTATTGTGTTTAGTTTCTACACTCAAAAACGGTGTCAAATGCAAGTCTTATCGAATTGATTTTATATCATTTTCAGCGTTTTGTTTCGCTTTGCACACTAAAATCATGTTCGATTGGTATCTTCTCAACAGGAGACCAATTATAGTAACGTAAATTATCAAAACGTAAACGCAACAATTGACGAAACGCAACTTAATGTCAACTTTTCGTATTCTAATAACAATATCGGTAGCGGTTCACCTTATCGAGCGATCGAAACTAAGTTGAACGATTTCTTAAAATCATATTCTATTAGTGACATTGCTTCAGTCGATGCGCAGCCGAAGACCAACGTTTCAACTGTAAAAATAACCAGTCGATCATAAGCTACTACTTTTGTTGGATCGATAGCTAGAGGTTAAAAAATCGTTAGTAGAATACAGTCTTGTGTGACAACCGAACTTGACATTAAGTTGCATTTCGTCAATTGTTGCGTCAACGTTTTGATAATTTACGTCAGTAGAATTGGTATCCAAAACAATGTTCATCATATTTTTAGTTTGCCAAGCGCGTATTGCTATTATTATTTAGTATTACTTTGTGGTTTACGCGATACATGATATGATCTCGTTACCCAATCTAGTTTATTTGAACGTCAGATTGAATCACGTATTTTATTTGTTAAATACGTAATAAGTTACGATTATAGAGCCATACAGATACTGCTGTCATAAGATATTCATGGCTAATACGAAAATATTCTGGTATATTTCCTTGTCGTTTAATGATAAAAATTAGATGATAACTAATGATAAACATAGTCGTCTAGACATTCAGGATAACTGTTTTATTATAAGACGACTGAGAGACTGATTAGAACAATATAAAAATATTTCATCTTTTAGTTTAATACCACGCACCGATCTATATCTATGGGCAGTTCTGTATCATTTATGTTCTTTGTTATTATAATGCAAGCCCAAAAACTTCTCACAAATTATCCCAAAACCATACTTTAGACTTTATCTAATTGTTATCTAGGTTGATGGATTTAAAGTTAGAAACCAGCTGAGGAAATTTTAAAATTTAGGTAAAGTAACGTTCAATGTACTTTTTACCTATAGCGAAACTTAATATTTGATGAATAGATTATGCAACGTTTAGGGTTTGGCGAGGGTGTTGGGGGTTGATGAATATGAACGGAATGAGTTGGTGAATGAAGAGACGAGCATGGATCAACAGAATATTTATTTGCTCCGGCTAAGCTCACCACCTCTTAAAAAGTTACACAGAAATCTCAGGCGTGAGTCCTTTGTAAGGCTCTGAATTACCCCTACTTCTGAGCGAGTTGTACCACCAAACTTATCATGTAAATTTTACTAAACGGAATAATCTAAATTTAATTGTGTACGGTAGACTAATAAACGGCAACCGGAATAATTGTAGACTGCTAACTGGATTAAGAAGATGTTTCCACTTACTTCATCAAAGATAGGGTAGGGTAACCTTATTCATCCACGTGGCGTGGTACCAACCCGAATCTCATCGAGACAAGCTTCTTGCGTCGTTCATTTGATCAGCGGAAAGTCAGCGTAAAACGGTAGGTAATATGCTAAGCCTGGTAGCCAAACCAAGCGGAACGGCCATCAAAAGATCTGAAAGAAACCACTTATGTTATAGAACTGCACTAAGCAACCCAATGAACGAAATCCTTCGAAATCAGCAAATATACTTACGGCACCTCACCGGAACAAAATTCAAAAATAATATTTAACTCGGCGACTATCGGCCGGTATCAAAGAGGCGAGGTAACGGCCTGCGTCTCCTCCCTTTCGGCTTCCTGGCCGACCTCTTCAACATCAAGAACAAATGTGTCTTTCTCGACATCCTTGCAAATCAAAGTCGAAGGAAACAAAATTGAAATTGCAAATCATTGTCACGAAGGAATTTCCGAGTGCTCAACACACCAACTCAAATCTCCCCAAAACAATCGAAACATCACAAACAACTATTTTTTTGTAATACACATATTAAACTAACAAGAAAACATTCAAACTTTTTAGGTTATTAATTTACATCATTTTCATATTCAAATTACGCTGTGCTTTATCCATTTAAGTTACAAAGCATCGTGCCTGGTTAAAAATAGTAAAAAAGATGGCAGAAAAAATTATGTTTCACAAATTTATATTAGAAAATACATTACCAACACTCCAATACTAAGCTCGTGAACCCTATTTGCTGCACTAAGACAATTCGATAAAGAGAATTGCTTGATAAAACTTCGTTGAAAAACTTCCGTGTATCTCCGCTGTACTTGGAGATCGTCAAACTACGTCACAGGATGGCAGGTGATGTATTTTGTCTGTCGAGGCCACTAAACTAGCGGGTGTGGTGTGTACAACTAACGTTTTGTAAGAAAAGTATTTTGGTAACGTTTTATAATCCGACTGCAGGGCACGCATGGAGATGCAGCGTCGACTCCCACCTAGACCTAGACATATTTTTTTATGTTTAATTACTGATAGGTGTTCTGTGATACTGATAGGACGTGTTCACGTTAACCTACACTAGAGTTATTTGATTCGGGATTAATACCATGTACCTTATTTATTATGAGTTTCCGATAATGATATGAGTTCTACCGTGATCATGGCGCTTGCAACAGTGCCGAAATTTCGGAAACTCATAATAAATAAGGTACCTACATGGTATAAATCCCGAATCTAATAACTCTAGTGATAGTGACCATGAAAGATTAAATCGTTAACCTACATAAGTTATTTCTAATTATTTAGTAGGAAAACCGTAACAGTCAAATTAGTACTCAAGATCTCAAATGATAACATTTTCTCGGTATCTGTATAGCAGAATGACTACTTTCCTGTTTTGCAGTTACCACAGAATACCAGAGTCTTGGCACTTCGTGCCTCAGCATAATATAATGAGCATGGAGCAATTTGGAACACTGATAGTTTTATTTTAATGTTTTTATTGTTTGTGACTTTGTTATTTTTGTACCAAAAAAAGATTTTCTTACTTTTTTTCTTTCTTAATTTCTTCTTTTTTCTTCTCCCTCTCATAAATTCATTTTTGGGTAGGTATCTCGCAGCTTCTGTGGCCCAAAGAAGTCCCTGCTCATCCCAAATTTCCGGATTTCATTCCGCGAGCCGCCACCTATCGCGTTTGGTATAGTCTAGTCTATTTTATTGTGTTACCGTCTATCTGCTTGTATCCCGTACGATATTTTATGCGGACCGGTTTGAATAAGTTTTCGGAAAACAAGTTCAGAAACTCAGGTAGAAGGTTTTTGTAGGACTCTGATTTATTTGTTAAATATTTTGGTGCAATAAAATTTTCGATTAAGTCTTTTTCTGACATTGTTTATAAAAAATAATCAAACGTTCTTATTTTAAGCAAGATACAGTTGAAAATATCAAACATTTTTGAATTAATAAATAATATTAAAATATCACGATAAATGATAAACTGTGTTGTGCTATCCTTACAACCATTATGATAGCAGATTCTATAAAACATTAATTTTGACCTTCAGCCGCTGCACTACTAGTCAAACTTAGTAGTTTTGTTAAGTAGAAGTGTTTCTTAAGTGTTTCTTTCTAGTCTTTATAATAAACTGCACAACAAGACCTATTTTTTTTTTAAATAAACATTGTTGTTTTGAATATACGCGATCACTTTCCCGTTAGGGTTTTAAAAACTTTGCAACGATCACGGTCACGGGTAGATTATGGTAATATTCGAATATAATACATATTTTGTTTGGCACGTTAATGTAACTTTTTTTATTTACTTACTTGTTTTTTCAGACAAAAGATGCACAAACAACTTTTGATCGGTTTTGACAAACAATAATTTCAAATTACATCAGATTTAATTTATGTTTTAGGTGTCCTTTTTTTATAAATAATGGGCTTGCTCTTGACTTCATACTTAACTAGGTATACGGTTAAGAAAAAGCTCAATATAGAGCGAGCTTACACAGAGGTACTGGTTCTCCCACACACTAGCGGAAAACAGAAAAACTGTTTGCGCTGGACTCCGGCGGGAGGGTAGTAGCATCCAGGCAGCCTCTTACAAAGCCTACCACCGCAAAAGGATTTGTTAGCTGTCATCATTGGTTAGAAAACCAAAGATGCCGTTGCCCAGGGTGGACCACTGGAAGATAGATCCTATCATCCTGTATGGAGTTATGACCCAAAAAATATGATTAAGCGATTGGAATACACACGGTTTAGAAATAAATGTCAGAAAATATTGTCTAAGGCTAGGAACGAGTTTGAAAAGAAAAACATGGACGATTGCAAAAACAATATTAGAAAGTTATGGGATCGGTTAAACATACTACTTGGCAAGAATAAACAGTCTTTAGATAAAACTATAATTAACAGTATGGGTGATGACGCGAATAGTATATGCAACAATTTCGCAAATTCTTTTCAACATGAAGTGGATCAAATTAGACACAATTGTAATAAAAAAAATTTGAATAGAAATAATTACGTAAACGAACAGTTTATATCAATGAGGTGGAAAACTGTAACAGCCAAAGATGTAAATTCAATTATTAAATATAATATGTCTTCAAAAAAGTCACCGGGTAGCGATGCAATACGAATGAGCGATATTATCTTAATTTCTGATAAAATAAGCCCTGTAATTGCAAAACTTATTAACTTATCCGTAAAATGTCATGTTTTTCCTAATAAACTCAAAAAAGCTATAGTGAGACCTATCTTTAAAAAAGGTAACCATCGAGATTATTATAATTATAGACCTATAGCAATATTGTCTAGTATAGATAAGATTATTGAAAAATGTATTGTAAATAAAATTAACAATTACTTAAAATCTAATAATATATTGCATAGCTGCCAGTACGGTTTTCAGAAAGGGCAGGGCACAGCCGCCTTATTGTCTAAATTCTCAGATGAAATTAACGATAGCCTAGAACATAACAAAATAGTTGTGGCTGTATTTTTCGATTATAAGAAAGCTTTCGATGCCTTGGAGCACGAGACACTACTCAAAGCCATAGAAGACTGTGGTATCCACTACCCTATAAGTCCATGGTTCCGCGACTACCTGACGGGACGTACCTTCGCGGTTAAAGTCAGCGACAGCCTAAGTGAGTCGCACTCTATGCCGTACGGTGTGGCGCAGGGTTCAGGATGTGGACCTTTTTGCTTTTTAATGCACGTGAACAGCCTTTGCAATGTGGTGGAACACAGTTCACCGTATATGTTCGCTGATGATCTTTGTGTACTAATGGCTGGTTACGATCCTATCGAAGTATGCTGTCTCATGCAACAAGATGTTGACAATATTGTCAGATGGTCACACGACAATGGTCTTGTAATTAACGTTTCAAAGACAAAAATGTTACTCATAAGATCACCTTACAGTAGAATAAAATGTACCGAATTAACCATTATTGCTCATGATTATAATTGTATGCATAATGATCATCACAACTGCAACTGCAATGCTATCGAAAGAGTTAACTCATTACCTTATTTGGGTGTAATTGTGGATGAGTCTTTTTCTTGGTCAAAGCATACAGAGTACGTTTGTTCTAAGTTGCGCCTATTGTTAAGTAAATTTAGCCATTTAAAGTATAGGGTTCCTGTTAAAATACTCAAATGTTTGTACAAAACTCTGGTTGACTCGGTAGTTTCATATGCTTTGGACAGTTACGGTCTCACTTAAAAAACAAATATTGAAAAAATAGAAGCAATACAAATACGGTTCTTAAAGCTATTGGTAGATAACAAAACTAAAAACTATTGCAAAGACAACTATATTAAATTATTCAAAATTTGCAATATATTACCCGCTAGTTTTAAACATAAATATCTTTTACTAATGAATAATTACGAACGTCGTGAGCATTTGACACTGCTACGGCATGGTCATACCCAGGTAACTAGAGCTGTGTCACAAAATAAATACGTTGTGCCTAGAATTACGAATATATATGGCGACAGAACTTTATCTAAAAGAATACCTTATACTCTCAATATGTTACCTTCCGACGTTCTAAATAGTAATAATAAGAAGACATTTTCAAAAAAAATTCAAAAATATTTAATCTCTAATCTTCCTTGATCTAACAGTGTTAGCTGCATTTTATTGATAGTTACATTTTGTTGTTATCAATATTTTATTTATGTCACTTAATTTAATAAAGGAATGAATAATAGGAAAAAAATATATATTAAGCATTATGTAATTTTATATTCTGAGTTAACTATGTACTCGCAGTCAAACCTTTTTAAAGGTTTTGCGAGATCTTACCTGTAATGAAGATATTTGTTAATATAAATAAATAATCCTTCTATCTGTAAAAATTTTATTTGTTTATCCCATTGCACTTTCTGCATTACGTAAAAGCGAATTATTGAGATGTTCTTTCCCAAGCCAAGCGCAACATTAGCATTTAAATACAGCGAAAATTTTCCATCCGAATTTGAAAAGAGAATTCCCCATAATTTTTGCCCGCTAACCCGAGCACTTGGCTAAAAGCGTTAATGGCTCCCTCTTGCATTATTAAACGCGTCCATCCGGAAACAGATATAACCGACGAGTTTTATGAAACACTAACAGTGCTCAGCGTTTTGGGGACCATCGAAGCGTTGGGTCTGCGGGACAAGTTAGACGGATATTTTTTAAGAATCATTATTAAATTTTGTTGGCGGTATAATCTCATATTAATAATATATTTTTTAAGACTTGCCTCACTGGGCCACACAGAGCCATCTAGTTCCAAATTAAGCTACTATTAAGTAGATTGTCGTATGGGGTACTAGACAACCGATTAACTTACTTATATAATTTATTTGTAAATACAAACTTATTATCATAGAAAAACACACAGACCGGTACAAACAAACCCGTGAACAGCAGAGTTGACTGACTGACGGAAGAACTTTTACTTACGGAACTTGTTAAAGTGCAGAAAAGTAGTAAACTGAAAAACCTTATTATATTCGACTCCTTATTATATTGATTTTTAACAAACTAGCTTTGGCCCGCAACTTTGTTCGCTGGGAGTTTTTAACAATTGAAACTTTTATTAATAGTTTATGATAGTTGGACAAATATAAACGTTATTTTATTTATTTATTTATTCCACGGGAACCGTACATTTTTCCGGGATAACTGGCCTAGATATATGCTATTTCAGATTATATCTCCGTTCCAAATTTCGTTAAAAACCCTCAAGTCTTTCAAACCACACACAAACATACATTTATAATATAAGTAACTAACTGTTCCCTGCGACTCCGTCCGCGTCAATTTCCTTATTAGGATCGCGATTATTTTTGCAACATTTTTCACTCATGCTTCGCTCCTTTTGGTCGCAGCGTGATGTTATATAGCCTAAAGTTTTCCTCGATAAATGGACTATCCAAAACAAAAAAAAAATTAAATTGGACCAGTCCTTCCTGAGATTAGCGCGTTCAAACAAACAAACAAACAAACAAACTCTTCAGCTTTATAATATTAGTATAGATATTATTGCATGTCTCCTTCTAACATTACTAAATCTTTTAAGTTCTACTCTGCCACGTATAGGATAAGACGGGGCTGTGGTATATTCTATAAAATTCTATTATGGGCTAGCACCAAACCGCACTATATCTGGCAAATAAAAAGTCAGCACATATTTTCAGCACATTGACGACCATTTGGATCAGCGGTAGTTAACGCTGCTTCTGACCCATGGGTCGCGGGTTCGATCCCCGCACAGTACAAATATTTGTGTGCATGAACATGTCTGTTTGTACTGGTCTGGGTGTTTTCTATGTATTATAAGTATGTATTTACAAAAAAAAAAGTATACAAGTAAGTTTATCGGTTGTCTAGTACCCCATACGACAGGGTACTTAATAGTAGCTTAATTTGGGACTGGATGGCTTTGTGTGGCCCAGTGTGGCATGTCTTAAAATTTTTTTTTATTTTTTTTTTATTTTAAAAACATGGGCACTGCAGTCAAAAAGCAGAATTCAATTCAGACCAACATTTAAGTTTTGCATTGTTTATTTAAAGCGATGATTACACTTAAACTGTTTTATTGAAATGCATCAAGCGGAACGATTTTCAGCGTTTTTAAGCTCCGAGTCCGTCGGAAAAACATATTTTTTTAAATACCGACGCAAACATTGTGTTACAAATCCATTTTGGTAACTGCGTTTGTTTTTGACGTAACTAACGGTTACGCTGTTGGTTGTTTTAGGAATAATGAAATAACAAAATAATACATTCAAAAGGAAGATTTTATGATCTTTATTAACAAGAAGGAATTTTGCTATGATCCTCACAATGCAGACGGCTTGGTGATCGTTTGGAGATACCAGGCCCCCAATTCTGTTAATTTACAAATGGCTCAATGGGGACTACCGTTTCTTTGCTCACCAGTTGGCGCCACTGTAGACTGAGGTCCGGAGGTATAGCTGTCAAAGGCGATCGGCGCCGAAACAAAGTGTTAATCTTAAATCTAATTAAAGTTTATTATTTATAAATAACTATCTTGATATCAACAAACTTACTTCTGATATAGTTGCTCTTAGAGGCCGCCTATTTTTGCGCTTTTTCTTAATTACGCTTTCAAAGCGATCACATTCATCGCCAAATAATCCATATTTGCGATAATTTTACGAAGGAGATCACTTTCCAGCAGGTAAATTAAAGAAATTATAATTTATGTAACGAAGCCTGCTAAAACCAGTGAAAACTGAAAACTGAATGTTATTGGACCTCACGCGACACAAGCGCCTCTAGTGGCAAATTCACTAGCGATAGCTCCCATTGAATCGTAATTGGATCTCAATAGTATATTTTGACACATTTATTAAGGTGGTAATGTCAAAATATACGATAGAGATCCAATTACGATTTAATTAAGCTATTTGTGAATTAGCGGACGGGAAACTTGTAATGTGACAACCTAAGTATTATGGCTATCCTAAGCCTATATATTAATAAAGTACCTTACGGGGTGAGGTGTCACATACACTACAAACTTAAAAAAAAATATTAAAATTATGTAAATCTGACTTTGAAAATATGGAATAATTTGTTCACATTATGGTACTCGTAACAAAATATGAAATAATGCGCAGACATAAAAATACGTTACATAGTGTTATCCTTTTTAGTTATTTTTAGTTTGTATAAATATTTGTAACTCATGACATGACAGAATAGTTATCTTAATAGAATTTGGAAACCGATAAAGTTTATAGGTAAAAATAGCATCTAGGTCTTAGCATCTAAACTCCTTACGTAAGAAGGCGAGGATGTCATCTATATTTTTAAAAGTAATCAAAAAAGTACTGTAAGTCTTAAGTAAAAAAGTTGTTTATAAACAGGGTTAATGCCCCAACGCATTCAATAAAACAAAACACGTTTTTACACATCGTTCCGAAGATATATTGAATTTAATTCATTAGATAGTAGCGACGCCGAAGTAATGGCTTCCACGCGTGCGCCACCCAAAATAAGTAGGGGTTGAATTTAGCTACGCTGATAGAATGCAAAACGTTTGAAGGTAAAGATTTTCAAGACTTTCGGGAAAACTATTTGAAAATGTTAAGACGTAGTTAAACGAAAAATCTTTTTAAGGAATCCGAACATTGATATCTAAATATCATTGCCACAAACGATCCCACTTTCGTGTCACTGTTGAGTGAGCTCCTTCGTAACCGCCGCTTCTGCGTCCATTTACATGGAAAGAAGAGCAGATGGCGATGTCAGAAAAATGGCCTTCCCCCTAATGAAGCGTCCTGGCACCACTTCTATTCAACGTCTACACGAATGATCAGCCCCACCACCCTAACACTCAGCGATATATCTATGCCGATGACCTTGCACTAACTTGCCAAGATAAGACCTTCGAAACCGTGGAAAGTACACTGAATCTTGCCTTGGAAAACCTTAATGAATATTACGAGCATAACGCTCTAAGGCCCAATCCAAGCAAAACCCAATTGTGTGCTTTCCACCTACGTAACCACGAGGCAAACAGGGAGCTGAGCATTTCCTGGAAAGGCGTCACCATCCAACACTGTATCTTCCCTAGATACCTGGGAGTGACACTGGACCGCTCTCTGACTTACAAGACCCACTGTAGAAACACAAAACAAAAAGTTAGTTCCCGCAATAACCTACTGCGCCGTCTCTCCTCCACTAACTGCTAACTAGCTTCGTGTTTCTCAGCAGGAAAATACGCGTGTCCAGTGTGGGCTAGGTCAGCACATACCAGAGACGTGGACGCAGAGCTAAACGACACCTGCCGCATAGTGACTGGCTGTCTTAAGCCAACCCCGGTCGGTATGCTGTTTCCTCTTGCGGGAATAGCTCCACCCAGAGTCAGCAGAGAAGTGACATGTTCGCTTGAAAAACAAAAACAGGAAAGCGACCCGAGACATCCACTCTACGGGCTCTCCCCCGCCACAGGTCGGTTGCGAAGCCGCAAAAGCTTCCTGCGATCTACGCAGCCTACCGACGAAACCCCTACTGACATGAGGTGCAGGCTTTGGGCAAGCGAGTATCCACATTCACTGTACCCCCCCGATGAAAATGCTATAAGGAACCTTAGCCAACCTGGAGAAGTCTAAATAAGCTGAGGACCCAGGTTGGTCGAAGTAAAGATAGCCTGTGTCGGTGGGGGTACTCAAGCAGCGCAGACGCCAGCTGTGAATGTGGAGAACCCCTGCAAACCATGGCTCACCTCACTAACTGTCCCGCATGCCCGACCACCTGCTCGCGTGAGGACTTACTTGTCAGTAACCAGAGGGCTACCACGGTAGCCACCTTCTGGGCAAGTAAGATCTAGCCCGTGTTCTTGCCGACACGAAAGAAGAAGAAGAAGAATTGATATCTATAAATATATTAGGGGTTAAAATATGAAATTGCCGTTTTATTGTAATAGGTTCTTTGAATTGACATAGAATCTTCATGGTTTGAGGTTTTCGAATGAAACTTTTTTCACATGGTTTCTATGATGTTCTTCTTTTAAAAAATGTGAAACATTTGAATATCGACTTTCAATTGTTTTTGTTATTTAACTTGGACAAGAAAGATGGATACAGCAAAAATTCGAGTGATTTTTGAATACGAGTTCCGACGCGGAAGTAACGCGGCAGAAACAGCCCGCATTATCAATGTTGCGTTTGGAGAGGGATCTGGTAATGAACGCACCGTGCGATTTTGGTTTAAAAGCTTTCGTGATGGAAACTTCGACTTGAAGAACGAGCCACGAGGAAGACCGCCCACACATGTGATTAACGATGAATAAAGAGAGATGGTGGAAGCCGATCCTAGTCAAACTACCCAGGAATTAGCGGCATGGTTTAACGTAACCTTACCCACAATATTGACTCATTTGCGTCAAATCAATAAAATAAAAAAATACGAAAAATCGGTGCCTCATGTTTTAACAGATGTGCAGAAAGAAACGCGTGTTGAAACTTGTGTTGCCTTGTTGAATCGGTACAGAAATGAAGGAATATTAAATCGAATTGTGACATGTGATGAAAAGTGGATTCTTTATGATAACCGTAAAAGAAAAATGCAATGGTTGACCCCAGGTCAAACGCCACAACAGTGTCCTAAAGCAAAACTTACTAATTAAAAGGTAATGGCAACTGTTTGGTGGTCTCAGCATGGTATTATTCACTATAGTTTTCTCCGATCTGGTCAATCAATAACGGCAGATGTCTATTTAGCCGAACTCCGAACAATGTTGGCAAAACTAGCAGTAAAACAGCCCCGACTCATGAATCGATCTTCACCATTATTGCTCCATGATAACGCGAGACCTCATACAGCACGAGAAACCGTTTTGACCCTTCAGGAACTGCAATTAGAAACCATTCGACATCCTCCGTATTCGCCAGACCTTGCTCCAACGGACTATCATTTTTTTCGTGATTTGGACAATTATCTACGTGACAAGAAGTTTTCTTCCCAGGAGGCAGTACAAAATGCTTTCACACAGTTTGTGCAGTCTAGATCCTCAGAGTTCTATCACAAAGGCATAAATGACTTTCCTGTTAGATGGCAGCAATGTATAGATAATAATGGTAACTATATTGATTAAATAAATTTGTTAAAATTAAAAAATAAACAATTTTGATTTTCAGTACAAATCGGCAATTTCATACTTTAACCCCTATTATTATAAAGTCTTGTTGGTAACACCACTTATAAATTGAGAAAGGCCGGACCGATTTTTACTATTTTTGAATTTGTAGTCACCGGGAAAAGGATAATAAGTATTAAAACATTGAGAAGTTAACGTTAAAAAAATTATCAAAAAATACATATACATATTATTATCAAACTTTTTGTTGCCCGACCTGAGATCTAGACGGGTATTTAAACCACTTGACCAACGAGGCGATTTAAATTAACCTAGAACTAAAAGAACTTATCTTTGTTTCGACTTACATATTTATATTCAACTGAGCCTGTTGCCTGTACCAAGAGACATAACGCTCACCATGACCATAATTTACTGACAGTGTATTATAATATTTATACGCGTTTTAATTAGGTAGTTGACGCGGGTAAGTATACAAAAGGTAAGCTTAAATAATACAAAGCTTTCTGAAATCTACTTTGTAATTTTCTCTGTTGTAGTTCATTGACAAATAGTTGAATAAGTATAGCGAAAGAAGACCAATTTATGTATCTTTAATAATAGGGGTTAAAGTATGAAATTGCCGATAATTTTCCCACTTTTTATTTTGTTTATAGCTCTTAAGTATAGTCATATTATTGCGTAATTCTTTTTGTATTGTATCAAAAACTAAATAAAGTAACTTTTGACTAAAAAAAATGCAATACTAGTGCCTATTACTTCAAAGGAAGTCGCTGAAAAGACCCCTTACAATGTGTCAGCAGACCTTCTTGCTTCAATTAAGTATATTTGTATTATGTAATTTGATTTTCAGAAATTTAAATACTATAATGCGTAGCTATATAACCATTTAACTTTCACCTTTAATTGCATCGAAAACGGTTCAGGCGTTTTTAAAAAAACTAAAAATTGTTAGTATGGAAAAATTACTTTTCTCGATTTCGTCCATACAAAACAGCAATTTCATACTTTAACCCCTAATATATAAACGAACTAAAACCCGATAGGTATAAACGGTAATTTTAGTCGTAAAATAAAAATTAACATCAAATGAGTAGTCAGCCAAGCCCAGGTGATCCCGTCATATGCGAAAGTAAGTCTGTCTGTTTGTATGTGTGCGCTTTCTTTTCTCAAATACGACACCGATTTTGATAAAATTTTGTACTATGATATGTTGGCTCTTGAAAAAGGATATAGGTTATTGTATATCTCATTGCTAAGCACAGGTTAAAATTAATAGACTCAGGCGTTACTTTGCGGAAATCCTTAAATAAATATGGATTTTGAAAATTATTTTGTTGAATATTTCCGCTCGTTAACACCGAGGTACCTTTACCACACTACCCGTACTAACACTGAAAAGCAAGCACAATATCATGCAGGAAAACCGCCCGCCCTCCCTACAAAAATGCGCTCTGCGCAGCGAAGGCGGCAACATCTCCTGAGGATGCTACGTGAAGTGGCAAAACGCGTCGAGGTTTTTCTTATATTAGTATTGAGTCCTAATAATTGCATTATCGGTACTGCATGCATTTTTGTAGAGAGGGTGGGCAGTTTTCTGCATGAAATAGTGCTTGCTCATTCAGTGTTAGTGCGGGTAGTGTGGTGAAGTTACCTAGGCCGGTGTTAACGAGCGGATATCATTAGCAAAATAATTTTTAATATCCATATTAAACCTGCGCGATATAACGTGTAGACCAGGCGGGTAAAAAGCTAGTATTTTTAAAAGTTATGATGTAGCATTTAATCACGATACTATAAACTATTTTGTTTGTTGCTATCGTTAAATTATATTTTTACTATCAGTATTTTCACTTGAAAAATTATGTCTCAGACGGGACTAGGTGCCCATACCTAGTCCCGTCTGAGACATAATTTTTCAAGGTTAAAATATACAGATATTATAATTGCAATTAAATTGCTTAAATATCGTATAAAGTATATACTTAGTTACGCTTGTTTTTAAGGTACCTTTAAAGGAGTCACGGAACCTTTAAAATGATTTATCTAAAGAGGTTTGATTTTAAGGATTTTCAACAACACAAAACGTGCTTCGATCCAGGACGCCATCGAGTGAAGTGGATATCAGGAAGTAAGTATTTACACACTCGACTCGGCTTGTAGTTCATCGAATACTCTTAAAAATCTTTGTGATTTAATAATACACATTTTTATAGAACGATTATATAATATTATGTATTAGTCAGTTGTTGGAATTCTTTATGATAGAGTGGTGAGGAATGAATTGTGGTCAGCACTATCCATGTATGGGGTGAACAGTATTTTGATACAAGCACTGAAATCCCTATACAAGGATTCTAGTGCTTGTGTCAGGATCAACGGGGCGTACACTGAATTGTTTAGCATCGAAAAAGGTGTTAGACAAGGATGTGTAGCGTCACCATGGCTGTTTAACTTATTCATGGATAGTTGCTTGAAAAATTTGAAAGAAAGTGAACGGGGACTTAGAATGAACGATTTGATCGTCAAATGTCTGCTCTATGCTGATGATCAAGTCTTACTCGCATCGTCGGCAGAGCAGTTGCAGGAGATGGTAAATATTGTGCATGAAGATATGAACAAGAAAGGAATGAAAGTGAATGTAAGTAAGACAAAAGCAATGGTTTTTGAAAAGGAGGATAGCATGACAGAGTGTAACATTTTGATAGGAGATGAAAAAGTGGAGCAAGTGAAGGAGTTTGTTTATTTGGGATCAATGTTTACAGCGGATGTAAGGTGTAATAGTGATATTGAAAGGAGAGTAAATGCCGGCAACATGGTGAATGGAGCGTTGCACGCTTTTATGAGCAGTCAGAAGGTTTCCGAAAAGGCCCACCTGGCTGTGCATGGAGGGGTGTTGGTTCCAACACTGATTTATGGGAGTGAAAGTTGGGTGTGGCAGAAAAAACATGAAAGCAGAGTAAATGTAGTAGAAATGAGAGCGTTAAGAAGTATGATTGGAGTCAATCTGAGTGACAGGATTAAAAATAGTGTGATAAGGGATCGATGTGGTGTAAAAGAAGATGTAGTGACCAGTATTGAAAAAGGAATGCTTAAATGGTTTGGACATGTTGAGAGGATGAATGAAAGCAGGTTGACTAAAAAGATATATATGGCGAGTATGAATGGAAATGTTGGAAAGGGAAAGCCTCGATGAACTTATCTTGATCTAATCGGGGAAGTTCTAAAGAAAGGTCAGGTCAAGAGTACCCTAAACCGGCGAGCGTTTATGAAAAGATTAATGAATGTGGATGAATCGAAAGTAGTCTGTAAGGATCGTAGCAAGTGGAAAGATGTGGTCTCTGCCTACCCCTAGGGGAAAAAGGCGTGAGTGTATGTATGTATGTATGTATGAAATTCTTGGATAGAATCAATTTAAGCGCTTTTCACTATACCTTTTTAAATAAAAAAATATTTACCGATATGTTTTACGCGCTTAAATTCCTAAGTCTTAAATGTTAAGCAGTAAAAAGTCACTATATAAAATATCTAGCATATAAATAAAAGTGTATCACCGAAATTCATGTAAGCGCATGAATTTCGATCGGCTGCACTGAATTTGATGATAATTTTTAATTATGTTTGTAATGATTAGGAGAACGTATGAATAGCAGAAAATGCTTGATAATTGCATAAAAAAACAAAAATTGTTATAATCAATATAAATCTAATTTAGAACAAAATTCCTAGTTTCCTTTGTTCCGTCGTGAACAGGCACTGGTATAGATTAAAGGTTCTAATAACTCCTAGTATACTAAAAATAACGGGCCAAGGTCTGGGAGCCCTGAGTTCGGTCATCGTTGGGCAACAAGACTTTCAAATTTTCGAACATTACTTGAATTTGTGATCACCAACCCGCATTATTCAAGTCTGGCTATTGAGTCTGTACACGTCATCATTGCTGTGTGAACTTGTATACAATGATGGAGGCCTTTTCCCTGCAGTGGCGTTATAGGCTGCTATTTTACTGGAACGTAAAGTAAATATAGCCCACTAAAAATATTCCTTACGATTTATAAGACATCAGTAGCCACTGCTTATTCCTTAACAAGTCACGTGCCGACCTCGGGAGAGACAAATTGTATGGAACGAACAACATACATTTTTGTAGGATTTGTGGGCTTAAACACAACAATCAGTGTTCCAATCTGAATCATAATCTTCTTTGTTGTTGTTTGTAACGTAAGTTTGTAACAGATAAGAAAAATATAGATTTTATTTCGTATATAGTCGTTTTTAAATTAATTTGATATTCCCTGTTTTTGTGAATCCAACTTACTTGATACTTGTTAGTCTAGTTTCTCATTATAAGGTGGCCTGGTTACTACACCAGGGTCGCGGGCTTGCCTCCGTAGCAAGTGGACAGATTCTCAACTGGACAGATTCTCAGGTGGACGGATTAGCAACTGGACAGAGCACAGTCGTCAACACTAATATATAAGTACCTAATGCTCATTATCAAAATCTTTATTTAAGGAAAACAAATTACAAAACTCAAGTACAAGTTCCATCGTTCTAGCTTCAAAACGATGATTCTCAGACGGGTCTAGATGGGAGTGATAATTATTCTGAATGAGCTCAGGTCTGGAAGGGATGGGGGAAACTTTAAAGTCGTTCTTTGGAAGGCTGATACCCGCTTCTGTCGCATTATGTAATAGGTGACATTACTACTTTGACACCAGAGGCCTTACTCCGCAATACAATGTCCGTATTCGAATCCATCTGTCTCTATCACTCATATCGATATAATAAACTATTTAAAAGAGACAGATATATCCACAAATACGAACTTTGTGTTGCAGAGTAAGGCATCAGATTATGCTTAAAGGAAAGTCATACATAAAGAACAGGATAATAAGTAATATATTCATTACCCCTACTTCAACTCTTAAAACAGTTGAGGCAAAACTTTCATTATGATCAGCATCATAAGTCCATATTAGTCTACAATCCTGCAAAGACCTCCCCAGGAGAGAATTGACCTCCCCAAATGTTGTGGACGCATGTTATTTGTGTATGTATTAGAATAAAAACTTAAAGTATATTAGAGTTTAAGAAATTTTGTATCATACACTGTTTGTGGTACCTAAAATAATAAAAAAAAATGATGAAACCACAACATTTATTTAGCGAGTTGGCAATCGCAATTAAGGTGCTTACTGGTAGTACTTGTAAATTGTATACTTTGACGATATACAAAAAGAAGCTGAATACATACAGTAGAACACAAGATAACCGAGATCCACATATTCGTAGTAAAACTACTGCTACTACAAGGTTACGAGTGCTACGAGTTTACGACCAATCAGGGAAGAGTAAAGTTTCGCCTCAGATCCGTAGTACTGTGAGCATGCACAGAAATGTATTCCAAAGTGTTAAGGCGCAGGCAAAATATAATTTCTATGAGTCTGTATATGATAGAAAGCTTCACAACATATTTTTTACTATACGAAAAAAAATTGTGAGTACAGTTTTAAAATACGGTCAGATCTTCCACTCATCACTTGTTATACTCGTAACTTTAGTAATTATTACTGAAGCACTATTGGCATTAAGAATAAACAACCTTTACTTCTACTTTAGAAAAAGTAAGAAAGCTTTCGTATGATTAACCTTCATGGTCGATCAGGTGTCAGGTTTTCCAAGCCGCAAATCATAGTCTTTTGACATGTAATATTTTTATAACGTATTCCATCTTTCTGAGAAGGTATCAAAGGTTTGTCCGGCTTTTCGATTCACGGCTACAAGCACAGTTCTAGACCCAAGTTGATTTAGAAATTATCGTTTCCTAATTGGGCGGCCAATAATTGAACCCAGAGCACATGCGATTCACCGCACCACTACATCTACGGGGTAGTTAATCATCTCTCAGACCCACTCATATACAAAATTACGAGAAAATCGCTTCATCAGCTCACTGAGTGCAACCAAATGGCCAAACAACGGACACAGGTTTCTCTCTTCATTCTTCATCGGTCTCAAAAGTTTGTAAAAACTCTCGGAAAGATATTGACTTTCTGGAGACACCAGGGATGATTGAAGTAGAAGATGAACAACTTAGTGTGTACTTTTTACCTTGTTATTATTACAATTTTTGTTAGATTTTTTATTGTACAGACAACAGCACTTCAACCTACCACAAAACGTCAAATTTTCTCAATTGATATTGATCTCTACTTGTTGGACTTAAGGTTGAGTAACAATTCAATGACCTTTAACTTTTTGGGTAGGTTGAACTGCCGTTGTCAGTACATTTTAGGTCGATTTCTCTGGGTCTCGACAAATTAATGTGTCTTGTCTTTCTTTCATCACGTTCAATGACTGACTAGAGAGGCTAAGTGTGGACAAAGTCCATCAAAACCAAAACTGCAACATAGATGGGTAGCTTGACTTTGGTATTCATAACCGATCTGCCTCCATTAAGCGTCTCTACTGCGCAACCTCCACTCATTATAATTAAAGTTAATAACGACTAATAAAAGCTATTTATGGACGAGTTAGTATGCAAAGCTGCATTAAACTTATGTTTTATGAGTCTCCAGACTATCGTAGACAGGCGTAAATACCGCTTTGTCCTAGAGCTAGGTTAAAGTCCATCGAAATATATGAAATTAGTCACTATTGCCGAAGAGTAAAGTATAAAATGATTTGAACAAAGGTTATTTAATTTGACACATAACGTCAATATAATTGAGGATAGAATCCTGTATGTCTTTGGAGATATTTTGGTCAAAGAATGAAATGCATATCGGTTTCGCTCAGAACCAGAAGGTTATCCAACAATAATAAAAAAAAACTGTATTGGTCCCGGGCATTCTTTATATCTGCGTTACGTTTTCTTTTTGTGAAATCCCAAAAGGGATTTTAGTCCCTTTTTGGATATGACTAATAAGTTTTTGGGAATTAAGGGGTTAAGCGATGAAAATTACACATTAAAATTTCATAAAACGTAAATCAATTTTGTGTAAACTTATGTTTGATGATAATTTAATTAAATGATTAAATCTGGGTCAGGTTTCTACTAGTTTTCACCCTATACCTATCTATTACATCCAGACGTTCGGATAACAAATTCCAAACACCATTTCAACTTCCGAAAAAGCTACAAAATGTGCTGTCTTATGAAAAGTAACAAAAATATTGGTCCCCTGCTATTCACATGTAGGCCGTGGAAATAAGTTATTCAACCGGTATTTCTTATAAGAACTTTTAGGCATAAAATAGTAACGGCCCTGCCTTCGTGGCTTCTAATATACTGTACCTATTGTAATTTGAATACAAAAGCTATTCCAAGTTGACACTTTAACCACGAACATTCTAAGGTTTCGTAATTGCTCTTAAGAATATGAAAACTTAGACCTTCCACTAAAAAAAAAAAAAAAGAATGTTTTATTACTTGACTTGTGTCATACTACCCGTCATGGGGTAAAATTATTTACTTCTTGATACTTATTTTAGTTTCTGATTAATTTGATATGACGCAATATGTGAATATAATTTATTTATGTGAATACATCTTTGACCTTTGAAGACGCGCTGAACAGAAACCGATGAAGGCAGATTATCCGCTGAAGATGAAACCCCGAAGCTGACTACGATTCCCAGACATAAGCGATCGACTAAAGAGAGAGAGTGAGACCTTTAATAACTTTGATACGTAATGATATTTCCAAAAAATATTTCTGTTTAGGCATATACTTTCTCCCACAACCTCAGCTTCTTTATGCTCCGGTACATCAGACATATTTATTCTTTGCCTACATTCGTAATAAACGTAGAACTTTAAAAGCGCGTTCGGGTCTTCAGGGAGCAAGCGTGTAGGCGTGAATTCTTTTTGCTCCACTAAGCTCACAATGGGGCAACCGGTTGAATGGGTAAAAATGATCAATGAACATTGCTGTTTGTGTTTCCTTCTGATAATTTTTACATTAGCCCTTTTCTTGTCCTTTTTGAGGATTCGTGGAAGAAGCAATACGGTTTTACAAAGAGATCCTGTGTATAGAATTATTAGTATTAATTTTAAATGGAGTTATATTTTGAATGGGTTATTTGATGTATTTGGGAAGGTATGCGACAAATCTGATGAATATTTCTTGAATTGATTTACTCAAATTTGACAAATCTCGAATAATTGATTCATGGACATTGTTTGAATAAAGCATTTTTGAGTATATAGAATAGCAGATTGAGCTACCACTGATCACAAACTTGTGATAATGATTGTAATGAAAATATTGATTACTTAATCAAAAATGTGATTAGCAGTGTTATTTTTTGTATCGGCGTTCGATGTGTTTATTGTAATGAAATCAAATGCTAACAATAATTTGATCTTAATGAATTAACGAAAATATTATTTATGTCCTGTACAACCTACTTTTAGATCCAAAATTTCCAAAAATTGCATTCGCATATACAACAAATTATCAGTCTATTGCTAAATTATCAGTATACACTTTAATTGCATGGTTAAGTTATTTAAATTAAAAAGACAACTACTCGTATTATAGACTATTGGTTATGTAAATGATAGAAATTTTTGTCACTTATGTGATCTAGCTCGCACTTATGTAAGTATATATGTGTTATCATAATTATTTCAAAGAGGCTGACAAAATTGACCGAGTTCTTTTCACCCTCATAATTACTATCCGGCGGTGCGGTGCTGGTTAGTTAAAATATCAGGACATGCAAAAGCGCTCCTAGGGCCAATTTTCAGAAATAAAACTGATTTTACATGTCAAGCACGAACGACGTTTGAGAAAATGACTGTTTCATCATCATCATCATCATCTCATCCAAACGAAGCATACTGCAGGACATAGGTCTCCCCTAAACATCTCCACAACGTTCGGTCCCGCGTCACCCCGCTACTAGCGATGGGCGTTATTAACCGTAACTGGTTATTTAAGCAGTTACAAGCCCGAACAGTGATCACTAGTTATCCGCAACAACAATAACTAGTTACGATTCATAACGCCATTCACACGATCGAAATAGGAATCGCCGCATCATCGGTCTTCAATAACTGGTTTTTATCACAACGCTCTGAAGTTAAATTGATTTCACTCTTATGTGAAAGGTCTAGCGTAGATATTTGGTTGGCTTCACTCCTCACGCAAAATCACTGGTTTTACTCGTTACGACAAGTTGAAAACGAAGTTTTACATTGCACATCCCACACATCGTTTTGATTACATAAAGGAGTAAAACGAGTAATGTATAAAGAATCGAAAAAAAGAATCGCAACAAAAGAGTGATATCTTTGTTGCGTGGATGAATGAAACAACTATAGGACGCGAGCGTAAGTGTGAATGAAACAGGTATATGTTCGGCTTTCGGTCAGCAGCTCTCATCCACTCCCTCGCTTGTACTTAATGGAATTTGAGTCTTATTTTAAAGGGCAGAGATTCTTCAAGGATCGATCCGATATTTGATTTACTGAACTATTGACTTTGACAATTGTTTAATGCAAATATTGTCAAAAAAATTAGATCAGTGCAAGTTTGATTGATTGCTTCCGCTTTCACTCTGGTGCGCTATTAATAGTTGTTACGTGGCTGCGAATGCCATTTAAGTACCTACGAGTATATAGTTTTAGTACTTTAGAATAGTTTAGTGTATAAGTATTGTGTATATAAATAAGTGTTTATTGTGCTTTGTGACATTTTAGTGTAAAAAGTTAGTTTACAAAGACTTTTCTTTTGACTTTCTCTATTTTTGTGTATATAGTTAAGTTTCAAACATGTCCCGTGTGAATAGTAGCGTCTTGTGGGAATATTTTGAAAAAACTGACCCTGTAAATAGAAAAGCAAAGTGCTTGATTTGTGGCGCCTTATTTAGTTTCAAAACAACTACGGCAAACTTAAAGTCACATTTAAAGAACAGGCATTTAGAAAGTTACCGATTGGTAGCGACGGTCCAGGCCTCGACTTCAGAGGGAAATGCCGGGTCGACACCACCACCACCACCAGCAGCTGCATCCGATACCATCCGACCACCACCTCCTACTGACCAAGCAGTAGCGTCTGGTTTAGGACTCGCCCAAAAGAGGAAACAGGCAAGGCTAGAGACGTTTATACCTAAAAAAATTACATTTGAACAAAAAGCTAAAATTGATAACGATCTTCTTTCGTTATTTTCGAAAGCTTTTCTGCCTTTCAGTCTGGTAGAAGAGGAACCATTTAAAATGTTTGCAAGGTGGATCCCGGGTTATGAACTACCGTCTCGAAAGCATATCTCTTCGGTGCTTATACCGCGGCTTTATGAAAAAAAACGTGAGGAAGTCAAAGCTCGGCTCTCGGATGCGGGAATAAACAAAATTTGTCTGACTATAGATCTCTGGACATCCCGCGCCAACGAAAGCTACATAGCGATCACAGGCCACTTCATAGACACTGAATTTAAAATGCAGTCGGTTCTGTTATCTTGCGAGCATTTTCCCGATCGACACACCAGTGACAATATCAAAGAATTTTTAACCCAATCTGTTAGAGATTGGGAAATCGCAGGCAAAATTAATTTTGTCATTAGTGATAATGCCGCGAATGTCCAGCGAGCTTTACAAGATTTGGGGTGGAAGCACTTTGGCTGCTATGGTCATACACTGAATTTAATAGTGCAACATGCACTAACACCCGTTGCGGACACAATTGACAAGGTGAAGACCATTGTGCGTTTTTTCAAAAAAAGTCCTCAAGCCACGGAAAAGCTTATGAAATATCAAAAAAATGACAACGAAGCTGTAATTCCTTTAAAACTAAAGCAAGACATGCCTACGCGGTGGAATTCCACATACCACATGATCACCCGATTTGTAGAATTGCAATCGGCAGTAAAAGCAACCGCAGCCGTGTTAGGAAAAGACTTGCCCATAGTAACTTTAGAGGAGTGGGCACTCCTTGAGCAACTTGCCCTAGTGTTAAAGCCATTCGATGATGTCACTTCAGCCATGAGCGCCGAAAAATACGTCACCGGTAGCTCTATTATTGCAATAACCAGGTGCTTAATAAAAACTTGCGACAAATTATTAATAGAATATTTGATACCATTGACGGACGAAAATTTTGTCAGTCCAGCGGCCACGGTGGCCACCAAAATAAGAGAAGGATTAGTTACACGTCTGGGCAGTGTGGAGAAAAACCCTACATTTTCATTGTGTACCTTTTTGGATCCACGGTACAAAATATCGGGGTTCGAAGATAAGCAAGAAGCAGGTCGCGCTAAAAAAAGAGTGCAGGATATGGTGCAAAGTCTGATTGCTAAGAAGTTCCCAAGTACCCTAGCCGCACAGCCAACTTCTTGCGAACCGGTAGCGTCAACATCAAAAGGCGTTTCACCGTGGAGCATTCTATCGGAAATTATAGCTTCAGGTAGACCTCAAGTCAGAAGTGGAACAGCTCTATCAAAGGCTATTCAAGAAGTTGATTTGTATTTAGAGGATGATATGTTAGAAGTACACAAATCAGATGGGAGTTGGAGTTGTCCCCTAGACTGGTGGAAAAATAACCACCAAAAGTATCCAAACCTTAGCACACTCTTCTGCCACTACGGGAACATTGTGGCAACATCTGTCCCGTGCGAAAGAATTTTTAGTAAGGCCGGGCAATTAATTACAGATCGCCGCACTCGACTCGACCACAGAAAAGTTGCCCAAATCATGTTTCTTAACGGGAACAGTTAAATTGGGTACCTACTAAGTACTTTGTACATATGTATTATTGTTTTTATTTGTTTTGTACATAGTATGTATATATTGTATGATATGTATATGTAAAATGTATATATTGATGAACCTGTACATACGTGGAAATTATGTACATACAATGAACTTTTAAGTACGCCTGTATTGCAGCTTTTAAACTTATTTATTTATTTTGACTCGCTTATCAATAAAATACTTAAATCGCAATACTGTCAGTCCTAAGCCTGGTAAAGTACGAAGGGAAGTTCATTATACATACATTTAATAAGACGTTTCCTAATGGAAACGTCTAATAAGAATTTTTTTGATGTAAATATAATCTAAATTTGGCGATAAAACTGCGTTAATTGTTAAATTGTTACTTTATAGGGATGGATTTGTAAATGATTTGTTAATTCTAATCATAAAATGTCGCCAAGCGAAGCAACGACGTATGGATACAATGACGATACGTGTGCGTGAAGTGATTAAGTTATACCTGCTATCTAACCTAACGTTTTAACCTTGTAATAATCACGTTTGCTTCAGAGCGTTGTAAAAATAACTAGTTACAAAAATCACTAGTTATAAAATCAGTTATTTGAAATCACATCACGGTTACGTTACGTTATCTCAAAAACCTATAACGACCCATCGCTACCCGCTACTACCGGCTTCCCGTGATCTTCATCTGGTCGTCAGTCTACCTGGGGCCTACCCACAGGTCATCGTCCGGTGCGCTGTTTTTTACTTGTGTCCCGCCCACTGAAGCATCAGCTTCGCAATTCTTCGATCGATGTCACGTCTGTTTAAATAATCTCCTATTTGTTGGTTCTTAATTGTGAATATATATCCTTCACTTTCAATGACAAAGCATCAAAGAAGACAAACCGTCTTATTTACCGTACTACGTTGAATCCCCAAAAATGTGTGCCGTATTCAAAGGCCAAAACATTTCGGGCTCTCGGTGCCTTAATTCAGTGCTTTTGTTTCCAAACAAT
The DNA here is from genome assembly GCA_949315895.1 of Anania crocealis. Classification (NCBI taxonomy): domain Eukaryota; kingdom Metazoa; phylum Arthropoda; class Insecta; order Lepidoptera; family Crambidae; genus Anania; species Anania crocealis. Next base: position 2,436,016 of record OX438880.1, read on the forward strand.
GAAGCTGACAATTAAAGCAGCAACGAAGTGGTAATGAGACGTTTCCCGTTGATACCGGGATTCACTTGCACGATCTCATTGTCGCGGCACTTTCCACGGGATTTATGCGCACTAAAATCTCGGTAATCGCTTAGAGGGCGTTCACATGTGACTAAGAACTAAGGAATGACCTTCAGTTATTATTTTGATTGGTTGAATACTTGAATACTTATTTTTCACAAGGTCAGTTATAATGTTGAGTAGTGAGTTTTTAGAAATAACTCAAACACTACACATCGAAATGAAGGAAAATTGTACGGTTTTAACTCGCGTTTATTATGGTTTTACGTTATATTTTTGTTTACCCCGACTGTTCAAGGTCACGTCTACAGTGCAGGTAGAGTGGGTAAGCTTATCTAGGCCTATTTTTTACTTAACTTGAGCATCTGAACGGTTTGTTTCTAGTCGATTTGCATAGCACAAACTCCTTGGTCTTAGCGCTGGACTTATGCGCATCAAAAATCTGAGGTAACAGCCTCAGGTGCTGCATGAATGAATAGTTAACAGAACAAACTGATTGAGATATCTAGTTCAAGTAACTGAATAAGAGTGTAAATGTGTATTTTTGGATATGACTCTAGACTCTCGACTGCAATGGGATGCTCATATAAGGTATCTGTCTGGAAGTCTTACCCTCGTATTTATAAAGAAGTAATTTATTGCTTAAGAAAGTCATAAGTTAAAGTGTTCATACCTAGTGCTTAAGTGAAAGAAATAGGTAACCATTAATAGTAGTTATAACTTCTAGTAATTTCTTGATTAAGGCATACAAATTGTCTCTCAAGTAATTACTTTAACTTGTTTATAAAATTAGTTCTGCTTATGCTGTGAGAATGATGAATGGAATGTTGGCAAAATGGAAAGTAAAATGTCATACGGAATTCTGTTATGAGGCTCATCGGTAGATATTGAATATATTTTTATGCACAAACATTTCCTATCTCGCACAGGCAAAATAATATTATATATCTTATGTAATATACCGACAATAGTAAATTCGTCGGTGCGCCTGCCAATCCTGGTATGTGTAAAATGACAACTTTTCAGAAAGAACAAAAAACTGTTTTTCTCGTGAACTGTTTTGATTTTTAAAATTATAAATATGTTATATGATAGAGAAAAATACAACGCTTTAGATAGTGTACCATTTATCAACTACGAAACAAAGCTTTAGTCTCTATAATTTTTTTTCCATTTTTGTGCACATATCATATTTGGTGTGCCTAAAGTTTGTTCCTGCATATTAGCGTATGTGCAAAATGTATCACATAGAAGTATTGTAATGGTTCAGTTTTTTAATTTCCACTGTAGTTATGTGCTTAAACATACAATTAACATTAATAAAATGTGCAAAGACACAATAATCCAACTGTATTATTCAGTTATAAATATTCGTTCCTCAAGATACCTAAGTTAGGAAAACACTAAAGCAATTTTAAATATTTTTATTAGTTTGTTTATTGCTAGATGGCGCTCTCCTTATTAAATAAGGTAACTTTTACATATTCCTACATTATGTACCACAGAACAACCGGAATAATTATTATAATATTTTAAAAACCATTTTTTCATATATTTTTTCATCATCCTTAACCTGGGACACGGGGCACTGGTTTTACACTGGGCCTGGACATGACCTGTATCTAGGCACCGGTAGCATCGCAGGACCTTAGCCTCTAACACCTGAGCCGGTGCTGACACCCAACCTACTAATAGCCTTCCTTGCGACAACTTCTTGGCAACAGCAACTGGCACCTTAACTACAACAAATCCAGATCCAGTATACCTTAAAAATATCGGTAGCACAACCACCAACTTTTGCCACTACTTCGGCCACCTCTTCTTTTGAGACAGAGTCATCTAAGCCTGTAAGCCGCACATCGGTGGTCTTTATTGGTCTGACAACCTTTACTAAATCTGACGGCAGGAGGTATTCCTGCAGTCTTTTGGCTAGGGAATTCAATTCAATTCAATTTATTCATTGCATCATGAAGTACATAAGATGTTATAAGAGCTTAGATCTATACATGAACCCTGCGAGGGTATTGCAACATTTTTGTATAACATGCATTATAAATTATAATGTATCACAAAATAAGTATTTAAGTATAAAAAAAAAAAAAAATACATTCAATACATTTTCAAACATCTTTTAAATATTTACGATTATGTATTTAATATAATAATATCAACTGCAAATTAAAATTAAAATTAAATTGTATTATTTTAAAACTAAATTAGGTATTCAACTTATATTTAAATTCAAAGTAATTGAAACACATTTTCCATATTTACATTGGTTTATCGTTAAAAAATTCATTAATATTATAATAGCTTTTATTTATTAAATATAATCTCAGGTGCTTTATAAAAGAGGGAATGGATTTGATTTCCTTTAAATAGTTTGGTAATTTATTATATATTTTTATTGCCATAGAATGTGGACCCGATGTAAATAATTTCAATTTTGAAAAAGGTCTCATAAGGGTATTAGCACCTCGGTTGTGTCTCTTCGGGTGTGAACATTCTACGAGAGAGTACAGGTTAAGGTTTTTTTTCACAAATTTGCAGGATTCGTAGATGTAAATACACGGTAGTGTCAGTATAAAATTACTTTTAAAGTGAGGTCTACAGGTCTCCATCTGGTCAATGTTGGCTAGTATTCGTATGCATTTTTTTTGCTGCACAAATATGTCTTGGAGGTCGGTACAATTTTCCCACAAGATTATACCGTAAGAAAGCCTGGAGTGAGCGTAAGCATAGTAAGCTGAAAGAGCTGTCCTTAGGTTAGTGACTTTTTTTAAATTATATAAGGCGTATATAAATGAAGAGAGTTTTTGAGACAGTTTTTGAATATGTGATTTCCAATTTAGGTTTGTGTCGATATTAATGCCCAGTAATGTGACCGAATTTACATGTTCCAAAGATACGTTTTTGAATCTGCCTTCTCACCACTTGTGGCACCGGGTATCTCAAGTAATTTACCCCCAGTTTTCGCCTTAGAGAATAGCATCCCGCTGATGCCCAGCTCTTGAATATTTATCCGGGATAAGGCATCCCAGATAGCTGATTCGTATGTCACCCCCTTTTCTAGTGCCCCTGGCAGCAGGATCAGTATGATCTGGACGGGCGAAGTTTTGGGGTGGCGGGTTTTCCAACTGAAGGTTTAGAAGTTTTGCCTTTAAGCTAAGCATTTGCCTTAGATGGGGTGGCTTCGCTCTTTTTATGTCTGTTTGATCCCCGCTTCGATGTGGACGATCTATACAACATGGTGGTGGATGCTGTCCGTACGGTAGGGTCTAAGTACTTTAAAACCCGCTGACCCAAATCAAAGGAACTCTCCAGTCAGACTCTTCTACTCATGGATCAGAGAAACGAAATGAGGCTACAGAACTCAGCGGATGCCCATCGCTATCGGCAACTCAATAGACAGATATCTAAGTCTTTGAAGAGCGACCTTCGTCAATTTAATACCCGACGTATTAAAGAGGCCATTGAGCGGAACAAAGGCTCTAAAGTGTTCGCCAGAGATCTGTCTATTGGGCAAAGCTAATGACGAGGCTGAAAACTGAGACAGGTAGCATCATTGCGTCAACACCTGAAATGCTGAGGGAGATTGAGTTTCTATGGACAATTATATTCCACGAAAACACCTGTTGAAAGCAAGGCTAAAGACCCTAGAGCCAAGCTTACCCGACACTATTCTGAAGATATCCCGGACGTCAGCCTGTGCGAGATTAGAATGGCTCTCAAGCAACTTAAAAACAACAAGGCGGCGGGCGATGACGGAATCACAACAGAGCTCCTTAGAGCGGGTGGTAAGCCGATACTTAAGGTCCTCCAGAAGCTCTTTTATTCTGTCATCCTCGAGGGCAAAACGCCAAAGGCATGGGGCTGAGGCAATGTGATGCTGTTCTTGAAGAAGGGTGACAAAACTCTCTTGAAGAACTACAGACCCATCTCGCTTCTGAGCCATATCTATAAGTGGTTTTCGAGAGTCATTACGAATTGTCTCACTCGCAGGTTCGACGACTTCCAACCTCCCGAACAAGCCAGGTTCCGAAAAGGCTATAGTACCATAGACCACATTCATACGCTGCGGCAAGTTATACAGAAGACCGAAGAGTATAACTTGCCACTTTGCTTAGCATTCGTGGACTATGAGAAAGCCTTTGATTCGATTGAGACCTGGGCAGTGCTGCAGTCATAGTACATCGAGGTGCTTAAGTTCCAAAACGCCACCATGTCGGTCCGATTACAGAACCAGAGCTCTAATCCGATCCAACTACAGCGAGGCGTGAGACAGGGAGACATTATTTCTCCGAAACTGTTCATAGCTGTGTTGGAGAATATTTTCAAGCTTCAGGACTAGAAAGGACGCGGCATCAACATCAATGGCGAATACCTAACACACCTGCGATTTGCCGATGATGTAGTTCTTATGGCTGAGACCTTGAAAGACCTGAACATTATGCTCGAAGATCTCGGTAATGCTTCTCAAAGAGTGGGTCTTAGGATGAACATGGACAAGACGAAAATCGTGTTAAATGCCCATGTTGCACCCGCTCCAGTTAACGTTGGGAACATTGCACTCGAGGTAGTTGACCACTATGTTTACCTGGGACAGATAGTCCAGTTAGGTAAGTCCAACTTCGAGAAAGAGATCTCTCGTCAAATCCAGCTCGGATGGGCAGCGTTCAGGAAGCTCCGGCATATGTTAGCGTCCGAAATACCTCAGTGTCTCAAGACGAAAGTCTTTAACCGGTGTGTGTTGCCAGTAATGACCTATGGGAGTGAGACGTGGTCGTTTACTATGGGTCTCATAAGAAGGCTCAAGATCACCCAGCGAGCAATGAAGAGAGCGATGCTTGGTATTTCCCTACTGGATCGAATCAGAAATGATGAGATCCGCAGGAGAACTAAAACAACCGACATCGCTCGAAGGATTGCATCGTTGAAGTGGCAGTGGGTGGGACACATAGCGCGGAGAACAGATGGCCGTTGGGGCGGAAAGGACGACGTTCCGTGGGCAGGCCCCCTACAAGGTGGACCGACGATCTGGTCAAGGTCGTGGGAAGCCGATGGATGCGGACAGCACAGGACCGATCGTTGTGGAGATCCTTGGGGGAGGCCTATGCCCAGCAGTGGGCGTCGTTCGGCTGATATGATGATCCCAGCTTGAACACCGTAGTCTACCCTTCCTTCATGGGTGGAAGTGGTGCTGGAAGCGGGCCGAGCTCGGTTTCAGTAGGCACACTAGGCACTCGTCGCTATCTGCTTCGAGCCCTGCCTGGTGGAGGTTTCGTCGTTGGAGCCTTGGCTCCGTGGCTCCCTCTGTTTATCAGTGATGTCGTGGCTGTTGGCTGAGCATCGATAGCTTTAGTTGCTTTCGGCGTCGGCCCTGCTTTCTGGATCGATTTTGTACTATCTTTCGAAGTAGCCGGTTTAGGGGAACCTACCGTCTTGTTTAGCGCGGAGGACAGTGCTTCTGCCGTAGATGGTAGTGGTGTTGCACCTGCCAATTCTTCATCTCGTTTGCGGCCAATGGCTAATGGGATAAGCCGTTTAGCCGGTAGGAGCCGATCGTTAATACCGCAGAACTGAGCATTCATCATGGCACCATATTTGGCCATTAAGCTGCGCTCTATTTCTTCGCGTTCTGATAGGGCCTGTGCCAACGCCAAGGAAGGAGTAGGAAGCATGGGTTCGTCAATTTTGCTGTTGCTGTTTAAGGATTTCCATTTGTTACTTTAGCTCTTGGAGCTCCTCTGTTAACCTCGTGTTAGCAGCGTTGAGGCGTTGGATTTCCTCATCTTTTGATCTCGCCACCAGTATTTCAACAAATGCCGTGACAACAGCTGCAGCATCCTTAAAGTTCCTCTCGAATACTCCTGAGACTTTCCCACTTCGCCTAGCGCAGCGAATAATGTTATCAGTACTGGTACGGATAGCTCGCACCAGCTCTTGCACTGTTAGCTCTTGAGATTGAAGCTTAGCCCTCTCCTTTATTTGGTGAAGTTTGCGGGACCTCAGTCCACACCATGGCCTCCTCCTCCACCTCATCTTTTTGCTCCTTCTTAGACTCGTTTTTAAGTAGTTCTCTTGCATCCATTTTCGAAGCGTTGGTCCCTCTGGTAGATGGCCTGCCACTTCCGCGTTTCCCTATAATGTAGTTCTTGGGAGTAGGTTTTTAGGCGCACCTGCAGATTCTGCCGAATCTCTCCTAGCGTTTTACGATCCCTTACGAGTCAGAACTAGATCGAGTTGTGGAGCAAGACGCGTCAGACATGCTGCCCGCGTCTAACACAGATCCTTCCTGCAAAATTTTGCAGTTACGCTCGCCACCGTCTATGTGGGACTCATTGCGCCAACTTAACACGCTCGCAGCAGGCCTTAAAACCTCGTTGTTCGCGAAGTCACGTACAGTAGAACACTATCTACGGTTTTGGCTAAATTAGCACTGCTTGCACCACACTCTCCCTTTAATTTTTTTTGTTTACGTAGGAAAAAATGCATTTCGCATACCTACTGCTTCAGGGGCAGCAGTAGGTTATGTGGGACTCTCTTGTCGGTGCCCGACAAGCATACCCACTACAAAGACCTGCGGTGTACCTTGCGACGTATGTTGGCAGTGTATGGGTTTCCCTTAGGATGCCCTCCATGCACCGCCTACGTACGGCCTATGTCCATACTTTATTCCTGAGGCCCGCTCAGGCATAAAGTATGGGTGATCCTGTACACCAGGAATCACCCCCAGTCTGGCAAGCTGTGCAATGCGAGCGTTGAGCCCCCCGACCCAACTTCAAAAATCCTGCTATGTGCTACACATAGATTAAAAAATAAAAGGGATTCGAAAAATTTAATCTGACATGTGTCACTGGACATACTTTTAAAAACTGATATGTGACTTTACTACACAAACCAAATTTTAAAGTAACTGTCGTTAGATTAAAGTGTACTTAAGTAATTTGGCAACGCTGTTTCTATACGGAATATGCACAAACGGGTTTTTGCATCAGTTCGGCGTTTGAAAACTAGTGTCATCTAGCGAATAAAAAAAAATTAAAAAAAGTCACATGTAAGGTTTGGCAGGCGCACCGACGTAATTCGTTCTTCTCGGCACTTGCCTACTCTTGTCCCGAGGCAGTGGGAGGTTTAAATATTGGGTCTCGTAAAAGCGCCTTCAGGGGCCTATTAGCAATAATAAAACTGATTTTACTGATTTCATCTGATGTTAAATTAAGTTTCAAATACTTTATTTGATATTTTAGCAATTAAATTGCAATTACAAAATATCAGTATATTATTATAAACTTGAAAAATTTTGTCTTAGGCCTTGCCAGACAAAATTTTTCAAGTTTTTATACTGAAGTTTCAAATACATTGAAAAGTGGTTTTCTACATTGATCTGTCCAGGTAACCAACCTAGGACCTCAGGGCTGGCGAACCTTTGAAAACCGGTGTACAAGAGTGAATGGTTTTTTCTTAGGTTTTCGAACCTTTTATTTTATTATTAGGAATTAGGAAACTAGACAGTGTTTATGTAGGCACCTTTATAACAATCGCTTCTTAAACGCTCCGCTCGTTATCTGTTTTCGCGTGTGTTAGGACGTTTGGCCAAAGATTTAGGTTATAGAAATATGTATTGCTTTTCGATTATCTACATTATTGAGATATAATCCTTAAGAAATAAAAAATAAAGCATAAAGAAACAGCTCCACTAATGTAAATAAAAAAATGTACACAATAATTCAATAATTCAACAATTAATATTTTAATATTTTCATTTATTACTTAATTTTCTTTTCTAAATTTCAATTCGCTGGTTTTAATGCATGTTATATTATTTATGTATGGTTTTATATTTTCATTGTCTAGATTCAGATAGTTTTTTATTAGTTTTTTAAACAATGATGTTATAAATGTTGTGTAAGCTTTTAATTAACCTGCATATTTATCTATATGTTTAATTGTCATTGGAATTGTATTTAATATGTTTGGTTGTAAGCTTGCCTTAATTAAAAAAAATAGATAGAAAGAATACTCTTTATTGCATACCAAATAAAGAAATTACATACAATTTTTATAGTAAGATAACTTAGGCGATCTTGAAAATTATAGAAGTACATTAGAGTTCAAATGCATGATCTGCTTGTGTGTTTTGTTGTTTACTAATGTTATTTACCTGCTAAGCTAGGTAGATACATAAAACCCTTAAGGTTTGATTCTCAAAGAGTGTTTTTAGTGTACCGTGTGCGCTAGGTAAATAGATAGTTATATTTGGTTTATAGAAAACTTGCATTGTTACAGCTACATTGAAAAACCCTCAGGTTATCATTCTAAAACCAGTGCCACAAAATCGACTCACAAAAATGACAGATTTGGCTTTGTTTCCTCATTTGCACACAAACAAACAGCGACATCATCATAATTAGCATTCTCTGCGGTTGGTTGCGTCAAGGTCAAGTCGCCGTAGAACTGACGCATCGCGTTGTTATCCCTATTTACGCCACTTTGACCATGGATTCTGTTTTGCTAGAAAGTTACAAATAACGTTTGTATCAGACTAACTTCACTGATGTTTAGAATTTTAGAATAGTAATTATTTACTTAAAGTCGATATTCTCTAGGTAATTGCTATATTCGATTACAATTATTCTTAAGAATAGGCTCATTTATTTGATCTCGTTAATATCGTATAACGAATCTTCGTTCTAGATGCGAGAAATTAATCGCCCTACAAATTGCCTCTCAAATGTTCTTCAGACACGAAATATTGCCAACATATTCACAAAATCAATTATTGTACACAGTAGACATGACGTGTGAAGTAAGTCTGATACAAAAACTGGTAAAATATAAAACTTAGTTATAGGCGACATTGTTGAGATCAGGGCTCAAATTACTGTGCAAAACTGTGATATTATAACATAATATAAAAATACATACAAAATTAAACTCAACTCCGCAAAAGTTACCGTTATGTTACATTACTAAAGATATAATTCCAACGGTCTATCGTTAAAATAGGGTATCGTTAACTATTTATTAAATTATTTTTGCTTTAGTATTTAAATCGAAATCTTAGGACTTTACTTGGTCAACTAACTGAAGAATAATAACGATAAGCAAAAGTCATGTTATGATACTAAGTAACGCTACTAAATTTAACCACACTATCGATATATCTACGATCATGAAAATACAACTACATAGCGATACTTTTAATTTAATACAACGTTATCAAGGCTCTAAGTATGGAAACATGTCCACTTCTCAAACTGTATCTCTTTTACTTATAAAATTTACTTAAGTTGCGCATACCACGCCACTGGAGTAAACTCGTCGACAGAAAAAAATGGCTCGGTAGTCGGCTGATCCCTTGAAAGAGCGATTTTAGGGATAGCGAAATGATTTTATTTAAAGTGAAGGTTCTATGTTTACTAAAATTGAATATTACTAAAAGTAAAGTGTTTCGAAATTTCGAACGTATTTTTTGTTTCAAAGACTAACCTACTGCTTGGTTTTGTTTTATGGCTAAACCTAAAGAGTGATTCATTTTCGTACGCAAATTTATCTGAATCTTACAATAACTGTTCAAGGTTCAAATTTCAATGGCAGCGCTATCAATCCCTCGTCAAAGTTTGTTATTTAACAATATGCAAGATATCAGCGAATCAGCGAAAGTAGGGAATATTATTCATGTTCTTACAACTCTAATAAGGAGTTTGTAATGGCTTCTCGTATTGTATGTGATAATTTGTTGCTTGTTTAATCAAACATAATAATTCAACAAGGTTTTCAAAATAAATCTTTATCATCATCATCACCATACGCCCCGTTGGTCTAGTGGTTTAAATACCGAGCCAAGATCTTGGTTCGATCCCCGGGTCGGGCAAAAAAGTTTCGAATTTTCGAACATTGCTCGGGTTTTCGATCACCAACCCGCATTTGGCAAGCGTGGTGATTATGCCAGTACCGTTGCCGTGGTAACTTGAATTTAATGATGGAGGCCTTTTCTCTGCAGTGGGATGATTAAAGGCTGTTACTTACTACTACATCATAATCACCACATTTGTCCCAAAGCAGTGGTAGGTTTAAATATTGGGACGTGTAAAAGCGCCTCTTGGGGCCTATTTGCAGAAATAAAAGTGATTTTACTTATTTACTGATTTATCACCAGTTCTATAACAGTTCTCTGCTGAACACAGGCTTCTTTAAAAGGAAAATTTTGCTATTACCGCCAAAGCTTTGCAGTAGAGTTGCAGAACTACCGATAGTTTGGCTATCGATATATTTGACCTGGAAAATTACTTATTTACAATATCGATCAAATCAATCTATACTATCGATACTTTGGATAATATTATGATTTCATTGTATTGATACTATCGATAGAATTGCTATTAATCAATAGTTTTACTAAATTTGTAATATAAATACTACGAGTATCAAAAGAAATAATTTGGTCTTCAATAGTATCGATACTATCGATAGGCTATCAATATTATTGAAATGACGTCAACTAACGACTATCGAGCGGTACCTCTATTTTGCAGACAGGTTGGCGATCGCAATTAAGCCAATAGTGTAGAGAAGTTGCTGCCCATTTTTGCTCTGACAGTACTGCTTTACCATGTCAGAATTATCAGTCCGATCCAAACAAGTATTAAACCCTAGATTTTAGAGCCATAAAGCTTCTATAATTGGCAGAAAAAATTATGTAATATGAAAAACTTGATACAAAATCAGCGATCAAAAAGTGTCCCAGCTAAAAATGCACCAAGTTGATATAAAGGTGCACTTAACATTACAACAAATTTCAATCGTTACATTAAGACACAAAATCTACACTGGACGTCGTCATAATTTGGCCGGGTTATAGAGTTAACATAGAAAAACGTCAATCATTCCAATAAGGGGCCTTAATCAGCTAATTCAATTGCAGTTCGATCGTGATTGAATTGGGCGGTTTTGACATTTATCCCATACTAGAACTGTCAAAAACCTGCTATTCAATTACGACTGTGATACAATTTGGTTAGCTGAATCAGGGGCCAGGACAGGTTTAGGTGTCATTTTTGTATCGGACTGTCTCTACTTTTTATTATATCGATGAGCAGAAAACATTTTTTTCTGCATTATCTTAAGTCCCTATTTGTGCAACCTTCAGTTTCTGATTCCATAAATCAATCTCTTTAGAGCTGATCAAGTTTTGAGTCATATTCTACGATTACATTATTGATATTTTAAGAGAATGTTAACCGATCTCTCCAGATAAAGGAACAAATCGTTCTCAGCCTCTCATATCTCACGTGACAACGCCCAGCTTTTTTTCTATTGGTTTACTGTCATGACGAACAGCCGTTAATTTCCCTTGAGGTTTGCACGTCGCATGGATGACGAGGCTCTACCAGGATAAGCGCTAACATACTTTTTTTGTTTTACTAAATTCAGATAAAAATGTCGGGCTTGATAAATTGAGGCATACAAATGTTCTTGGTTACATTGTAATATTTGAAGTATGGTAACGTTTGCAAGTAGCGAGATAAGTACAAGTAATAGCAATCTTATCAATTTTAATGTATCAATATTTATTTGGGATGTCGGAGGTACATTATAAAAATATTAATCAAACCCCGCTGGCTTACAGTCTTCAAAAAATTGCCAGCACTAAAGAACTTTGACTTTTACTTTGCATAAACAGGCTTAATTATATTTCATATTCCAATGGGTAGGATGTTAGCTATGAAGGAAGATACTGATGCAATTAAACATACTAAAAGATAACCAAGGGCCTAATTCGCGTAACCGAATCGCAGTTCGATCGTGATTGAATTGGACGATTTTGACATTTAGCCCATACTAGAACTGTCAAAAATCTGTCGTTCAATTACGATTGTGATACGATTCGGTTACGCGAATTAGGGGCCAAATTTCTATTTGACGTTAGTTGTGGCCAAGAACTGGTACTTACCTGATTCGGCACGCCAACACTTTATCACAATCCAGCAGGTAAAGTTAAGGTTATGTTGCAAACATTTTTAGCACTTCTATTGATTTGTAATTTTATTTCTTTATTTTAGAAAATGCCTACTTTTTTGTCGTAATCATATATTTTACTAAAGTATCATATGATCATAAAATTCCAAAAGGTCCTTAAAACAAAATTAATAAGTCCAGAGTAACAGTACCGCTTCTGAGAATGTTACAGAACTTGTTATCATAAGAGGCTTTACAACTTAGCTTTTTTGAGTGGCGTAAAAGGTTATTAAGTTATTTGAAGGGTGTTGCTTGTTGAAAAGCTCATCAGGTTACTGGAAAACTTTGTTGAAAAAACATATAAACCATCTGGTGTACTTAGAACTTTAAATCTTTTGTTAATTATAATAAAAATATTTTAATTAGGGAGATATACCATTGGCATAAAGTAACAACCAATTTCGCTCACTGTTGAACACGAGTCTCTCTCCTTTTTATGGAAAGGGGTAGTTCCAGCCAGTGGCATAATATGTTACAAATGACAATTGGATTTTCAAATAAAAAAATGATAAATCTAATAGCCAAATGTTTTCCACTCTGATCTGCTATTTATAGACAAATTATGTCGCTGGTTTCCTGTGTAATATTAAATCAAATTCTAACAAACAAATTAAAAATATTACATTCCTCTGGAAAGTATCAATGTGATAACACAAATGATGTCTTGAGGTCTTGTCATCTCAGCCTAGGAGTTAAAGCTTCCTAAAAAAAATGCCTATGATCATCGGTCTTGCGCCACTTGCATCAAGCGGCTACTCGCGACCTTCATCAGATAGTAGTCTACCTAGTGGGAGGTGGGGGTGTTCTACGCACAACTCGTCGTCCAGTGATCTACCGATGTGACAAGTGTGACCCGTCTTACTTTATGGATTTAAAGGTGATTTTTGGCTTATCCAGGCCTAACAAACACCTTTAAATATTTAGAATAATTATTTTATAAATTAACCAAACGTGGTTCTTGATTCAACACGCATTTTTTTATGCATGAACAAGTTTTATTTTTTATAAGGTGGACCAGATGTTTTTTGCTTTCATCTCTCATTTTAAACAATAAAAAACAGTTAAAAAAGGCGTGTGGCACTCCGAGACTGCCGCGGTAAAGCTATTGCATAGCATTTTTTATCAACTTATGCAATAATAAAACTAAAAAGTATCACCGCTGTGCCGGTCGAATTTCTGGATTCGGTCTCTACGCTCAAGGCCCGCGATAGAAGCTATGCAATAGCTTAATTTTATAATTTTATGTATTTTCTAATTTTGACTTTTGTAATTAAATTTTTCTGTTATTTTGGCAGATATGGTTACCATAGGCAACCATACTGTCAAAATCCTTATTTTCTTCTAAATTCTTTTAAATTTCGGAAATTTAAAATTGTTCGATCGTGCCTCGCCCCGAGTGTGTGGGTGTGGGTGTTAGGATTATTTTCGTTACGGAATTTCTGGATTCGGTCTCGACGCTCAAGGCCCGCGATAGAAGCTATGCAATAGCTTAAAAAAACTACGTCAAATAATAAACATGTGTTTTCTAACCTTCGATATAAAATTCAACAAAAGTTTTAATAAAAAAAAACATTGACACCTTTTAACAAAAAGTTTTCGTGTACCTACATTAGTACACAGTATGCGCTTGGAAAGTATAATTATTCATACGTCACATTAATATCACATCAAAACTTACTGCACAAGCAAATTCATGTTATTATATCAAACAACTGTACCTAACTAAAAAAAAAACCGGCTAACTCCGCAAAATGTATCTCCGTTCAAAACCTGCAGTATCATAGACCTTTTCTGTCGGTTAAGCATAACATGACATTAACACTATTACATAAATCAAACAATAACAGTGTTCACTTCTTCCCCGTTTACCCTGCCCCGTGGAGCTTGTTTTAAACTAGACCACCGCGTAAAAGTTCCCACCAACTCTATCAGAACTGCAAACTTCATATTAACACTGCCCAAGTGGGTGCAGTAGGCTTATTTGTGGAACGGCAAGACGTATTTATTAAAGAATAACGCTTCGCCCGCGGCAACTCCGGGAAACCTGTGCCTAGTGGTGGTATATAAAAAGATAGATTACGTAGGCTTAATACATTCGTGTCTGTGAATACATGGAACACACATACAAAACTTCAACCCATTCGGTCGAGCCGTTTAGTAGTTTACATACCGACAACAGCGCCACCCACCAGGTCTCGCGGTAAAAAGTTATCTTTGTTCATTACGGATAATGTCGGCTTCTAATGGTGAAAGAATTTTCCAAATCGGTCTAGTAGTTTTCGAGCCTATTCAATACAAACAAACAATTTAATCTTTCCTCTTTATACTATTAGTATAGATAATCATTATCATCACGTAGTTAGTAGGCTTACCCTAGAGAACCTGCAACTAACGGCTTCCTATGAACATCATCAGATCGTCATCTGTTGCGCGGTCGCCATTTCAAAACATATCCGCCGCAACGATCATTAGTTCTTCTTGCTTAGTATTCTGCTCACTGCCACTTCAGATCAGCAATTCTTTGAGCGATGGCGGAATTTTAGTTGTACTACGGATATCCTCGTTTTTGATTCTATCACGCAGGGAAATACTAAGCTTTTATCTCTATTGCCCGCTTTGCGACCTTGATAACTAAGTTTCAGTTCTCATAAAGCATAATTAGTGAAATTAGGTATCAACTAAGACAATTTTAAAGTTGAACTTCTGCCAAAAGATGTAAATGAAGTGAAAAGTTTAGGTACCCGTATATTCGAAACTAACAATCGACATTCTTGAACTGACGACTCATTAAGATTTTTGCATGTCTGTCCATTAAGCACAAAGATATATAGGATATAAGCTACTCTAAGTTTCAAGCATAGGCACTGGTTTTTGACCGCGGAACATAACGTGTAGATCACGCACGGACCGCGGATTTAAAGCTACTCGTAACATAAATAAATAAGAGGGTAAAAAAACTTCTACTAAGCCTACTACGTTTACCTAGACTGGTATAAACTCGTAACTAGTTTCTACAGTTTCCATTTGTGCCACTCGTCTGTTGCTTCGGCAAAAGAAAATAGTCAACTAGTTGTCAGTGTAAAAAAGTTTCAAAGGGAAATTTGTTGGGGCGCCGAGCGTTTCGTACTAAAACATTTTTGATAGTGGCGACGGAATGTTCAGAAAATGTTTTTTATGAACTTCGCTTTCGTTTTACGTTGAATAAAAATGGAGGCAATCCGTGCTTATATTATAAATGCGAAACTGCCTGTTACGCTTTTGACGCCTAAACTCACATTTTGATGAATTTCAGTACAAAGGTGGATTAGACCTGACCCCCAATTCCACTAATTTACTACTCGTATCTTAATAAATGTGTCAAAATATACGATTGAGATCCAATTACGATTCAATTGAGCCTTTTGTAAATTAGCAGAATTGGGGGCTTGGACACTTCTATCCCACTGCTAGATACAGGTTTCCACACGCGTGATGTCATGAAGGCAGAGCCACGGGCGAAAAGCTTGTTATTTACAAATATAGGTTCTCATCTAAGGTTAGAAAGGCTGTAATGCGCCATTTGTATGAGAACGGATGTCGCCGCTTGCGTCTCATAAACGAGTTCATAGAATGCCAATCAAGCGAATTCTTTTGAGGTCGCGCGACCAATAGGGTTGCGCGACGTCAAAAGGAACCAATCACAGCGCTCACGTACAAGCATTTGTTCATAATATTTGTTTTGCGCTTGCCCCGCCTTCATCGCCTTTCTAACCTTTTATTTTATAAATAATCGACTCTAGAAATTTGATTGCTTAATACCTAAAACTTTAAAATATGTAAAATGCCGTTACATTTTAATTAACCGGTGTTCATTGTGTCAAAATATTTCTTTCGGGTATTGAAGTATAAAGAAGGTGAATCGTTGCTCAACAGGCAACTTATCATGGCACCACTCCGCCAAAACGACGACCACTGCTAGACATAGTCCTATCCCAAGTATCTTAACGCAGCTACTACTAGCGCCATCCACATCCAGCGACTTCCTGCTAGCTTTACCAGATTGTCAGTCCATCTGGTGGGGGAGTCTACCTACAGATCGTTATCCGCAACCTCTCTAGACACTTTTCGCCCAACGGCCATTGGTTCTTCTTACTATGTGTTTCGCCAAATGCTACTTCAGCTACTCAAGTCTCCAAGAAAACCTTTTTTTTTTAATTCTTCAACAGAAATAATATGAACCTTTCTCGATATCTATAGAAAGTACTTCGAGCATGCTCGTTCCGTACACGTGTCGGTGTGAAGTTATTGCTATCTTATTTGGATGGTAGCCAGGCAATCAGATAGAGGGAGACAAAGCAATCTACGGGAAGAAGTGTGTTAGTACCTATAACTGGGTATGGGATTATGGGTATGGGACTATGGGTACACCAATCGCAAATATTGTTTAAATTATGTACTATATCCAGATAAGTATTCTGTATTCGTATTAGCAAGCTGAAGTGGCAGTGGGCTGGCCATATTAGCCGCAGAACCGACAATCGCTGGGGTTAAACGAGTTCTTGAGTGGAGACCGCGTCTCGGCAAACGTAGTGTAGGACGCCCTCAGGCCGGGTGCCCTTCGGTTCGCCTAAAATTTAAAGTCCTAATTTCATTTGGCCGAACCGTATTGGCCTAAACTTATAACGTATAATTATTGTCTAGTCTAACAGTTGATTTCGCACTATTATAGATTGGTCTAAAAATTGAAAACCCTAATTTCAGTGTGTCTAATATCGAAAGCACTAAAATGTATTAGCATCTTTTTTTGACATTACGCTTTATTTTTTTGAACAGAAAAGTTTAAGAAACGAATCGCTCACAAACCGACCCCAAGCAGTCTTGTCTGCCCTACCCCTAGAATGTAATTCAAAAGCGCGTAGGCGCGGAGGGGCGAGGCGGCCCGCGGGCTGAGGAGCAGGAGGCTGTAAGCGAGGCGCCGCGGCTGAGGCTGGCCGGCTGCGCCGGCCAGCCTCAGCCGAAGCTGCGGTGGTGAGCGTAAGCCATCTGCGACGATAAGCACGCGTGGGACCGCCGGAGCCCGGCAGCGCCGAAGCCGTCACGGAAGTCTGATTGTTTGGATGCATGCATGATTGCTTGTTTGCATGCATGTGTGCTTGATTGCATGCATGATTGCTTGTTTGCATGCATGATTGCTTGTTTGCATACATGCTTGCTTGCTTGCTTGCATGCATGCTTACTTCTTTGCATGCATGCATGATTGTTTGCATGCATTCATGCTTGCTTGCTTGCTTGCTTGCTTGCATGCATGATTACTTCTTTGCAAGCATGCATGCATACTGATAAAGTTTTTAACTTTCTGCGAATAAAAATTTGGAACTGCAAAAGGGTAAGTGTTATGATATATTCGGCGAAATTATAATACGGCGATATAAAGATAAGCGTAGTAAAAATAGGCTAAACACGATTAGGAATAGTAAAGATGTGCAAAAAAAATTTTAGGCTAATAGTTTGTGCGCCAATGACAATTAGGAGTACAAATAATTAGGCAACCCGATATATACCCCTCAGGCCAGGTGGAGTGATGATTTGGGCAAGGTGGCTGGCAGGAGCTGGATGCGAGAAGCCGAGGATCGACCTAAGTGGCGTGCAATTGGAGAGGCCTATGTCCAGCAGTGGACTATGATAGGCTGATGATGATGATGATGATGATGATTCTGTACCCAAACGTTTTTTTGGAAGAAATCGCTCTCGGCGATAAGACCACCCGAGTTGTACATCCTTCTGTGAGCATTGATTGTAAGATTTGGTGTGCAATAAAAAAAGACGTGTGGCACTCGGAGACTGTCGCGGTAAAGCTATTGCATAGCATTTTTTATCAACTTATGCAATTATAAAACTAAAAAGTATCACCGCTATGCCGGTCGGAGTGGGGGGTGTTAGGTTATTTTCGTTACGGAATTTCTGGATTCGGTCTCCACGCTCAAGGCCCGCGATAGAAGCTATGCAATAGCTTAATTTTATAATTTTATGTATTTTCTAATTTTGACTTTTGTAATTAAATTTTTCTGTTATTTTGGCTGATATGGTTACCAAAGGCAACCATATTGTCAAAATCCTTATTTTCTTCTAAATTCTTTTAAATTTCGGAAATTCAAAATTGTTCGATTGTGCCTCGCCCCGAGTGTTAGGTTAGGTTATTTTCGTTACGGAATTTCTGGATTCGGTCTCCACGCTCAAGGCCCGCGATAGAAGCTATGCAATAGCTTAAAAGTATTCTATCTATCTCTAAGAAGTATTCCGATATAGTATTTTTGACTTTCTTGTTTCTCTGTTATTAATTTTAACTGATTTATTAATCTTGGGAAGAAAAACAACGCCTACTTGGCAGAGTGGTTCAATCCCCGGGTTGAGCAGCAATTTGAAACGTTGCTCGGGCTTCTGATCCCTCAACCGCATTATGTGTGATGATTATGTACCCATAATTTACGAAATTTTTAATTTAAAAAATTCGTATGAAAGATGCATAAAAGATGTCAGTTTTCACTACTATATATGCCTTAAGAGAGAACATGAGGTTTTTATTTCGATTTCAAGGATTTTTTGACAATTTGTTGTTTAAATGTCACGAACAAAGGTTAGCTGATACGTTTCGTCCTTTCACCCCCGCTCCAGTGTCTAATATCTCCATTGTACCCAATACAATCGCCTCTGTTCACGACATCAAAGTTTTTTTCAATCTTCACATGGATGTTGGAATTCCTACCCTAAAATAGAAAATCGCGCTTAACATTACTCCATCATATGATTTTTCGTCCTGTGTTAAAAGCGTTAAAGTCTATTTTGCTTTTGCGTGTCGTTAATCTGATGTCTTCCAAGGAAACGTGTAACGGTGTTTCACATTCATTGTTAGAGTATTGTAAGGCTATGAAAAGGACAAGATTGAGTTGATGATACAAAAAGAAAATTGGTTTCCATGAGGCTGTGACGTTCTCATTAAAGCAGATTAATGACGGTTGTGTGCGCTGTTTTTTTGTCATTAGAACTTTAACTGACCATGGACCTTATTCAGCTATTTCAATCGCAGTTCGATCGTGATTGAATTGGACGATTTCGACATTTAGCCCATACTAGAACTGTCAAAAACCTGCTATTCAATCACGATTGTGACACGATTTGGTTACGCGAATTAGGGGACATTTCTTATTTATCTTAATCTTTAAATTAAATTATTATTAAATTGGCTTAAAGGTAACAATCTAAAAATAAACTTTGACAAAACTTACTATATAAATTTAAATAATGTAACTCATGAACAATTAAATATTAACTATCAGGGAAAACATATAAAAGAGACAAATGCGACTAAGTTTTTAGGTATAGAGATTGACCATAACTTAGACTGGAAACAACAAATTATAAAAATATGTAGTAAAATAAATAGGTTTGCATTCGCACTTTATAAACTAACTAAAGTTGCATCACAAAATACAGCCCTTACGGCATACTTTACCTATGTGGAGTCAATCCTACGATATGGTCTCATCATATGGGGCAATAGCACGGACATCAAAATGGTATTTCTTGCACAAAAAAAGTGCATCAGAGCAATCTGCGATGCTCCACCAGACGAACCGTGTACCCCTTTATTTAAATCATTAAACATCTTGCCGGTCCCATGCCTGTACATATATGAAATAGCAAAGTTTGTAAAACAAAATCTACATTACTTCAAACAGGCACGTGATATTTATCCACGAAACACAAGGAATGGAAATAGGTTGGTGTCAGCATTTGTGCCAAAAAGTGCTCGTTTAAAAAAAAATTTCGCCTGGATGTGTATGGTCATTTATAATAAATTGCCTGAAACAATTAAAGAACTGACTGGTAAAAGGTTCCAAACACATTTGTTTAAATGGCTAATTACACATGTCTTTTACACTGTAGACCAATATTTAAAGCACAATTGTTATAATAATGCATGTACCTTGTAAGGCTTGAATTTTTTTTTTTTTTTAACAGTAGCTTTGACATTTGTTTTTTCTTTAATATTGACATTAAGTATAATTAATTGATTTTATAAGATTGACATTGATTTACATAAAGAATCTAAATTGAAATTTAATATAAATAATGCATGTGTTTTAAGAAAGGATTGAATTAATTAAATAATTATGCATGTACTGTAGCTAAATTGAATATATTTGTATGCAACATTGGTTAGCTGAGGAAGAGGTTCGCAACTCTATGTAACAACTAAAATGTACCTTCTTCAAGGACAAATAAAAATATTTCATTTCATTTCATCAAAATAACGGTTTGTCTCTAATTAACATAATTTGGCAGCCTTTTAAATATATTTTTGCTTGCAGCGTGGCGATTCGATAAATATTATAATTATCCCTCTCTCTTTTCACTCACAGCTTTCACACAATTTGTGTACCGCAATGTTTTTTTCCCTGTTTTTTTTTATCTTTTTATATTTTTCTATCCACACATCCTAACATGTGCGAAATATGGAGTAATTTGTGTTTATCTGTAAATCTGTCGTGCAATATTTCTAATTTCCATAATCATGTTTCCTCTTTATTTAAATATTGTAACTACAGTTGATAAATCTTATAAATAAAATAAAATAAAATAATGTATTGTGATGTTTGATTGGCATTAAAAAGAAAGTCTCTAAAATTACTTTTAATTTCTTATTTAAATGATAGCTTTAACTTAAGCCCACTTCTTGTTTAGATATCTTGTGTATTTTCGGCTTATTATTTAGCACTTTTACTGTCGCGCTAATGGCATTAGTTTAGGTTTTTCGGTTTTTGTTGGTGTAGATGGTTATATTTTATTTTATTTATTGTTAATTATTTTTAATATTTGTATATACATGTGCTATTGTTTAGGTAGGTTTATGTATCTTATGCAGGTATATGTATTATGTGTATTGTTTTTTAGTTATATGTATGTTGTTGAATCTGTCAAACATCGCTTGTTTTGCACTGTGCTACCCTTACTCCACTAAAATATAATTTCATCTACCCTAAGGTTGTCTGGTAGAGATCGCTTAAAGCGATAAGACCGCCTATTTTGTACTTTCTCCTGGATTTGTTATATTGTGTTATTTTGTAATTAGTGCAATAAAAGTGTTTATCTATCTATCTATCTATCTATTTAAGACAAAATAATAGAATGAAAGTCGTTTCGGCACTTCTAAGTTGGGAACGACCTTCAGTAATGAAGAAGACGACTGTTATGTATGATGTAGGTATGTATGTCGTGGTGGCCTACAATGAAGACTTCACATTACAAATTTTAAAATTTTTGCATGAAGAAATTTTGATTGTTTATTGTGGTTGCCCTTGCTTGTTGTCTTTAAATATTAAAAAAAAAACATTCGCTGTATCTAATTGCTGATTAAATAAAAGAAAAAAAGGTGCCACATTACCCTTACCCTGTTGCGGAAATAAATCTGAAATTTGGCCGGAAAATTTGGTATAAAACGCCGTTTATATGGTGCTGATCTAACAAAGAATTCCACCTCATCTTCTCGTTCTATGGGTGTCGTGAAAGACTGCGATTGCCAAACCACTTGACAAACGAGACGGTTATGGTGAAATCAGCGTTAGATCCCATCATATATCTAACTGTAGACTGATAGAAGATCTTCATCTTTTTTTCGTGTATATGTCCTTCAGGGATGACTCCGACTTGACTTGTTTTTACGATTTCTATCTTACGACCGAAGACAGGATCAATAGCTTAACGTACCTTTCGAGGCACGACTATAGCTTCCCAACCCTTTCGAAAACTACACCATTTTTTATCATTTTATTATGACTTGTTCTGTTATGCTATTGTTTACTATTAACCATGTTTGCTAATATTTGTGTGTGTTGTCCAAATTTTAATAAATGTATTTTCTTTCTTTTCTTCTTCCAATTTAGAATAGATTGTAAATTAAATAATTGACCTAAGCAATACACACCAATTTTTTTTTATAAATATATGAGATGTTACCTAAATATTAAATATATACATATCAAACGGGCAGAGCTGGCTACTAACATTCAAAGTTATGAATAAAACTATGCGCTTGACACGAGAGCAGCTGTCTGAATAGTTTAGTGCGGCTTCAATGAACTGCAAGCTAAAGTTTGCAGCAACTTTGTGGAAAATCTTACGAAGAAGACGTCACAAATTTTCATTCATGCCGAATAAAAATTTGTGTTTGAAAATTGCATTGTTTTGAGCAAATAACATTGTAAAGGTAAGGGTTAAAAAGAAGTGCTTAAAGGCCAGAAACGAAAAATCGTCATGGGCCATCTTAAAATTCATTATCATAATTAGTTTATATCAGTCGAATACTCTACAAGGGCTTCTCCTAAGAGGCTATGCAGTTAAGCTAATAGTGGAGGAAGTCGCTGTCATTCTTCTTCTGGCAGATCATATTTTGTCGCCTCTTAAGAACCCATAATGAAAGTGTCATTCTTGTAACGTGCCGACCCACAGAAACACACCAGGTTAGCATTAATCTCAAAATTATTGCATAATCAATGTTTTTTGACGATCAAAAATGTGTCTAAAACTTTTGTTGAAATATCACCAACTCCATTCTAGCATCAATATCATTATCATTATAATATTTCTATCCTAATCAACTCTGTCAACGTTATAAAAGCTAATTAAATCAAATCAGTTTTCTATTGTATTTCACCACAATAGTTAATTATAATCATCCATTCGTTCGTGAATAATGTTTTAATAAAATATGCATACTGAATTATTTATTTGACGGTATAATGGTGTAGCCAAAAATGAACAGAAAATTCACGTAGCAATTTCGTTCAATGACTCTTCTTTTACCAAATTTTTATTGCTACATATCCATTCTCTTTCTTAAAATAGTAATACAATTAAAATAGTAATTCATAGTAATTTATTAATAGTAATACTCTTCTTTACTCTCGGTCAAAGCAGTAAATAAAAATCTTTGCTGCAAATACAACGGTATCATTTAGAATTAAATAAATGGCGACGAAAAAAATGATTCCCGTACTTGAAAGTAAAACACTAATACTGTTTTCTTGAGTTACTATACATTAAAATGAAAGATAGTTTACGGATTTACGGGTCAAATCAAAAATAAACGCGTTCTAAATCCGTAAACTATCTTTCATTTCAATAAAACACTAATGTTATATAGCAACGCTACAAGACATTCCAACGAAATGTTTTCTTTAAATCCTATACTACATAACTTTGCATGACACTGTTGTAGCTGGGACGTCACACGGCGGCACATCAGACTATACATGTTGACCTTGAGACCGCCTTTATGCCCTACGTAATAAAAGTGTTATCGCAGTTCAACTGTTTAACTTGATGTGCTGTCGAGTGTACATAGTTCAGACGTTAGTCTGTCTATCATGCATGCCGACAAAAAGCAAATAAGCTAAATACTTTTACTATTCTTATTCGTTAAACTGACAATAGTTGTAATTTACATTTATAAATTTGGTTCTCTCTATATTGTTGATTTTCGGCAGCAGGCGACACACAAAAAAACATGAACTGATAGCTGATGGGGCGGTAAGGGTCTGAAATATCAACTACACCGGAAGATTAAAGGTTGGTTGGGAACCCAGTGAACTGACGGTTTGTGTATATAGTCTGTAAGTCGTGGGATGCCACTGAATATAGTGTGCTCAGAACCGATCATAGAGATCCTTAGGGGTAGTTTAAACCTAGAAGTAGATGTCCTTTGACTGAGATAATAATGGTAGTTTGATGTTTATAAATGCAAAAGATTTTGTTTCATTTCTTTCTTATATTTTTTTCATTGTGTCATTACGATAAAGTAATGATTTTGACTACTATAATATTAACTGTGTTACTAAGAAATTTATAAATAAGATATCAAGTCTAATTTAAAAATAAGACGACTAATTTAAAAATAAAGTGCTTATTATTAACGTCATACATTTTAAATTCGTGTTGTTATTTTGTTACGATAGTGTTCTTTTTTAGTAGAACATTCTTAACTGGCTGTTATATTCTTGCTGTGGTCGTAACGGGCGAATATTTTAATGTTAATGCACTAAACCTGACAGTTACGAGCTTGTCACAATAAGTCAACGTCAGAAGAAGCATTGAGATTGATTGTATGAAACCGGTCACCATATACTGGGCTTATGACAAATGTTATATTTTCTTTCATTTTCCTTAACATTATAATACGAGTATTACTCCCATTTGCGGTCAAATAATGACAATATCGAGGGCTTCGAGCCAGAGGGGCGTACAAAAAAAAGTGTTATTTTTTCTTATAACTTCAATATTTTGTAATTTAATCGATACGCAACCTGTATTATTTTTACAATTTTAGGTAAAATAATTTAAAAGATATCAATAAAACATTTTACGACGTATGACTGAAAGTAAGATATTATAACCATACCAAAAAGACGTACAGTGGCCGTAACTACGAGTGACGAATTGTTTATCGTGCCATGAAGACGTATGTGCATACGACTATCTAAATTTATTTGATTGCCAAATAATGACATGCCATAAAGACGTATGTGCATACGGCCAACAATTTTCATAATGACCTACCAACATAATGTCGTGCAATATGGGCTTATGTGCATGCGACTATCAAGATTAATTTAATTGCCAAAAAATGGCATGCCAAAGAGACGTATACGCATACGTCCTTGGTTTCACGCCGCGGGCGTGGGCATCCCCCGCCCGCAGTGTGCCATAGTTAGCCGTACGGAGTGGACGGGCGGAAAGTTGTCTAATTCAGTGATATAAACATACACAACAATGAAACGAAGTCACCATATTATTAGTTTAGCACTACACGGTGAGTTTTATTATCATTATCATAACGACTGAGTAGATTTTAACCGCTATTAAGGATGTTAATTAATGTTATAAGTTAGGTACTTAAGCAATATTTCATTTGAATCTGTTGAGCCAATTGGACGTAATACTTGGATAAACTTTCACATCGATAATAGTAGTGAATATTAAATACCTGCTACATACTAAGTACCTATGTGGAGGTATTTCGCTCCACTTTGACCGTTATTGTGCACTTTGAGTAAAAGGCATGAAATTTCTACCATGGTCAGATAACAATGTTCCTCGTTGATTATTTTGCAATGCGGAGGGAAGTCAGATTCGTTCCAGGGGAAAAGGGGGGAAAGGTACCTCAAGCATGTTTTCATTACTGTTCTTTTTATGCTACTAGGGCTTGTTTGGTATTATTTTCGTATAAAACAGATACAAGGAATTAATTTTCAAACGAAAGAGGTATGTTTACATGAAAATATATTTTAACGAAAAAGTACACACGGCGGCACATCAGACTATACATATTGACCTTGAGACCGCCTTTATGTCCTAAGTAATAAAGCTGTTATCGCAGTTCAACTGTTTAACTTGATGTGCTGTCGAGTGTACAAACAATTTACATGAGTATCGAAAAATTCTTTCTTATAGAACATTAAATTTAGTTATAAAGATATCTACTTGTTAGGCACTTTTTATGCAACAACATTGAGAAATAAAATCATTTCTGGGTCATGATAAAGCTAAATCATTGGAACACTACCGATTTCATTACTTTATAATGTTATTCTCGATATCACAAGTAATTTTTTACTATAGTTGAGGCAATGTTTTGTACTTTTTCGTTGAAATCATTATTTTAAGTATGGAAACATACCTTTTTAGTGTTTAAAATGAATTCCTTGTGTCTGTTTTAAACGAAAATGACACTACAAAAACCCATGCTTGGGGTACCTTTTTGCTGCTACGTAGGTATTGAATATAGGCACAATAGTAGAGTCGGGTACCAATTTGTAACTTCAGACGCTGAGCCCAGTATTATACCACCTCTGTCAGGTTATCTAATAGATGGTATCTTATAGATTTGATCTGGAAGGGGACGTAGTCAACTCGCATTTAAAAAAGATGGCGACCATGTTAATGGTGTATCAATAAAAAAAAGTTATCAAAAACTTATGGTGTGGAGTATGAAATTTAAGGGCTTTATTGGGCGAGTTTAAATATGTTACATTAATACATTTATTTTAGTAACTTCGTCTAACAAAGTAAAACAAAACCATTGCGAAAGTTAGAAAACATTTTTGAAATGACTTAACTTTGCTACAGATGCTACAGATCATAAACGACTTCATGATTTTTTTATTGTTCTCTGTGCCATTATGCCTTTAAAAATATTGTATTAGCCAACAATACCAGTATAATAAAAAATAAAAGGGAAAATTAGGGAGGGTAGGCGGTGCTTCTTGCATTTGCTTGTATTCTAACATAGTCGATCGGCGTGGGTAGTGTAGTTCGGTGCTTATGCGGGCGTCACTAAGCGGAAATCTCAAGCTTAGTAATTTTTATCTATTAATTTTCGCAAAGTACTATTGTAATTATCATATTTTTTTGTCCAGGAACTCAATCTAATCATTTAGATTCGCCAGCCTCGGTTGAAGAGCAGATGGAGATTTTGCATTCTCAACATTCGTCACGTACGGTGTCACCAATGATTAATTCTCATTATCAGGTACAAAGAGAATCTCCACTTACAGCTGAACAAAGGGAAGTAATAGCCGAAATGGAAGAGCAGAATATAGATTTGCATTCTGAACATTCATCACGTACTGTGTCACCAATAATTGATTCACATAATATACATGTTCAAAGAGAATCTCCACTTATAGCTGAACAAAGGGAAGTAATAGCGGAAATGGAAAATGTAGGCTTTACTGGTGATAACAATGACATCCCTATTTATTCAAGTAAATCACCATTGTCAGTATTTACAACAAACAAGGATTTCGAACTCGAATCTAATTTACCATCAATTGAAAAACAACTTACACCGCTTTTTACACCAGTAGCATCTATACACTCACTCGGAAGCCCCAGTATTTTAGAAACTGCTGAAGTCACAACAAACGCGAATCTGATTAATTTTAAACAAATGTTTAGTGATGATAGCGATGACTCTGTAGCAGACCCTAATTACCAACCTGAAGACGAGGAAAAGCAATGCTTACCAACGTCGCCCATTGCTTCATCATCTTTACTTCAAATTGAACCACCAGTCAGTAATATTAGTTCACAAGATACTGAAGAATTGTCCGCAATTGAAGGTAACATTAATTATTGTCAGAAAGTAAAAAGATGTAAAAGAAAAGTACCGGAAAATTGGAAGAAAAACATACGAAAAAAGAAAAGATACAGCGGAAATACATACACATCAACTCAAGGGAAAAATGTACCTTCCAAAAAGTGTGGCAATGAGAACTGTAAGTGTCAACGAACTTGTCACACAAAAATTGATAATGATACAAGACAAAATCTTCATTTATCCTTTTGGGGTTTAGGGAGTCTTGAAAGACAAAGGGATTTTATAGTCTCTAATGTGTCTTCAACTGAAGCTACAGGATCAAGAGTGATCAATTCGAGAAGAAAATTTACATTGAGTTACAGTTTCAAGGTTAATTCAGAGAGGGTAAGTGTGTGTCAGCCTTTTTTTCTTCGTACACTAGATATCAGCGACAAGATGGTCCGTACTGCATTGAAAAAAGCACGCCGAGGAATAGGTAATATTTTATCTCCTGACAAAAGAGGTCATCACACACCATCAAACAAATTAGACAAAGACGACATAAAATTCGCAATTGAGCACATAGATTCATTTCCAAAAGTGCCTTCACATTGGTGCCGTAAAGATACTAAAAAGATTTACTTGGAGGCAACTCTTAACAAAGAAAAAATGTACGATTTATATAAACAGCATTGTTTGGAGAATAATAAGAACCCAATTGGCAAAACGTCATATAAAGAAATAATTTTGGAAAAAAATATAGGCTTTCACAAACCAAGAAAAGACCAATGCTGGTGTAATAAGTATGAGCAATTAACTGAAGAAGAGCAAAAGGAGAAACAAGAAGAATATGAAGAGAATGTTAATAGAAAATTCTATGCACAAGAAGAAAAAAAAAGTGATAAAATGAAAGCAACAGCCGATAGTCGCTTGCATGTTTGTACTTTTGACTTTGAAGCCGTCCTTTACAGTCCTTTGGTTTTAGGAAAGCCTGTATTTTATAAACGAAAACTAGGTAGCATGAACTTCACGATTCACAATGCAGCAACTAAACAAGGTTATTGTTATTTTTGGCCGGAATACGAAGGTAACCGCGGATCAAACGAAGTATCGACGTGTCTCTTTAATTACATCACAAATCTCTCCGACGTTGACCACCTTGTATTATATTCTGATTGCTGTCCAGGGCAAAATAGAAATTCTGTGCTTGTTGTTATGCTCAATCATATCATTACATCACCTGAAAATGAAATTAGCGTCATTGATTATAAATTTCTTGAGCCTGGACACACTTATATGGAGTGCGACAACATGCACTCGACAATTGAACGAGCATCTGAGTATGCCAAAATATACACCCCTGATGACTGGCAAAATGTTTTACGACTAGCCCGTAAAGACAATCCATACAGTGTTCAAGTTATGGATCATACAGATTTTTTGGATTTTAAAGCATTGCGAAGTACGATTATTCCAAATACTATCAAAGCCACCGATGGAACTGTTTTACACTGGGCAAACGTAAGATGGTTAAGATTTAACAAAGACCTTCCGGATTCATTATTTTTCAAATTCGAATACTGGGAAGAATTCAAAGAGGTAAAGTTAAAGGGGAGGGTGACACGATCGGAACGTAATATGGGTCTTGCAAAACTGTACCCTGAACAAATTTTGATAAAAAAAGTTAAACATGCAGATCTAATGACGATGTGTCAGGATGGGACGATACCAAAGAATCATCACTACTACTACGAAAATCTGCCGGCGGTATCAGAGTCGTTGGCTAGAGCTAAGCCTAATCAAGATGATGACGATATAGAACTATCTGTAACAAGGGCATCCTATTTACGACGTCGGTCAGGGAAAAATAACAAATAAACATAGTATTTTGATTTGAATGATTTATTTTCTATACTTAAAATGTTTACTTCATTGCATTAACCAAAAGGAAACTACTTTAGCGGAGAAGCTATTTTACTCTAAAAAAAACCTAGATATTATAATGTTAATTAGGCTGTATTTTCTTTGTAAATGTTTCTTTGTTAAACTTTAAACTTTTATGACTTTTTAATTAATTAAGCTGTATTTTCATTGCAAAAGTTTAATTGTTAAACTTAAAAAATTTGTAATTTTTTAAATAAACATTTTTTTAATAAATATTTTATTTCACCATCGTTGAAACTGACCCTAAATAATTATACGTTTGTTTCGGAATAAAATTAATTTTATTTTTTCACAAGCCAAATGGACGTATAATAGTAGAAAATGGTGGAAATAGTGGATTTAATTATACATAAGTTGACTTTAATATGATATTTCACGATACGTGTATTAAGTATAGATGTTTATACAATATTGCATTGAATACAAAAAAAAAGGAATTATACGTCCATCCGTTAAAAGCTTTTTCCGAGAAAATATAACATACGATTTCTCTAATATTATCGAGCTAAATAGAAGTAAGTGCACTTTTGCGGGTTTTAGAATACTTACAAAAAAATTAAGCATTCCACATAAATAAAGAAGTACTTTTATAGGCACATGCAAAGTTTTAATTATATAGGTACATTGGAAACAAAGTTATTAAGTTTTTTCTGTCTCCTGTAAAATAGGGTTATTGCTCATACGCCCTTATGGCTTGAAGCCCGCGATATGTACTTTAATACATTATCTGTATCAGTTGTGTGGCATTTTAAGGGAATATAACCTTTCTTTCTTATCATGTGTCGTACGCTATCCTAAAAAATGAAAATAAAATAAATAAATAAATAAGTAAGAGGCGCCTGAAGAAGTTATGCCCGAAGATCGTGGTGGTTATGGATATAAGAAGGATTTGGACTTTTTTTTTCAGAAAACCTTTGTCTGCAGTAGACTGATAAATGCTGAAGTGATGAACAACAGTCCAAGTAAGATCGATGCTGGACATTTAAAAGAAATAATTTGAACATCCGTTACCTACGCTTGGCAGGTTGTTTGACGGTCGTGGTTTGGCTAATAATCAAGAGAAAACACTCCCATCTCTTTTACGATTGTTTTTTTTTTGTTGCGTCTAACGGTGTTGCTTAAAAGTCATGAATTCAATTTTTTTTATTTAAAAAGTTTTCATTGCATTTATGTTTCTCTTATAAAGTTTACTTACAATCCTTTTTAGAGTAATAAAATTTGTTCTGCAATAATGCATTATTTTTGTTAGAGCTTATCATGTTCATAATATTTTATATTTTTCATAACAAATACTAAACTGTACAGAAATTAACTAAGACATTTATATATTTTTATAAATATTTTAGTATTTGTCAAATAAATAATCCTGTTTTTATCAAATAAATAATCCTAAACATTAAATGATAACAAACAATAATGTTTGTTTCACAGTAAATTTATATCTTATTGTATTTCTTGTAACAGTCTTGACTTCTATATTTTTTACTTGTATTTCCGCCTGTTATATTAAGGTGAACCGAACTTCGATATAGAAACGAGGTAAAGCAATAACATCGAATTTAATTTTTTTTATCAAAAATTAAAACTATATAAAATATATTTTCTTAAATAAAATTCCTGATTATTAAAAGAAGCTTTGGAAAAAAAACTTCCAACTTTCCAGCTCAAAGCTTTGAGTTTATTCCCGAGGTTCTTTTGAAGCAAAGCAGCTTTGAAAATTTGGAAATTAATAGGAAAACTATGAGTGTTGTATTTAGTCAGGAAAAATAAGTTTGCTGATGTAAATCAAAACTTCTGACCGCAGCTTTGATCTCGAGAATTTCGATGTACTATTATATGAATGAGTAAAGTTTGATCAGCTAAATCATTACGATATTTTGAACTCAATAAAATACGAAGATAGTAACATCCTATAATCATCCGACTGCAGGGCAAAGGCCTCTATCATAAAATTTAATTAAACACGGCAATCATGGGTACAGGCATAATCATCAAGCTTGCCAAATGTGCAAAATCCACACCCAAAGCGTTTACCCAAGTATTTTGTACTAAGTTATTTAATCTATTTAGGAAGTCTGATTACTTTTTTTTTTCACTGTCGTTGACAATATTGACAATTTGTGAGTACACTACACTTACTGTTTCACAAAATACTAAAACTACGTAAATAACAAACTACACTAACTATATCATAACAGACCTCACAGAACATGGAAAGAGGCTAGAAAGGCTTGCGCCATTTTAATGAGAACTGATGTCGCCGCATGCGCCGCATTACTAATTTTGTATATAATAAACACAAGCTTTCGGTCACATAAACGAGTTCAAAAAGCGCCAATCAAGCGAATTCTTTCGACGTCACGCAACTAATAGGATTGCGCGACGCCAACCGAAACTAATCACAGCGCTCACTTACATTCATGTTTTGACAGAAATACGCCTTTTCTAACCTTTTTTCCGTTTTCTGTGACAGACCCAGAATAGATCCTTGTGGTACACTTTCCTAAACTTGATTAAAAATTTTACTTATGTTGTTTTTTTTTTATAAAATGTTGCAAATAAAATCGATTAAAAATTGCAAATGCCTTTCCCGACGAATGGACAAACAATCTGAGCAATTGTTATTTGTTTCCCCTAGCAATGCAGCAAAGCTTTGCCGTGCTCTGTTTTGTGGTTTCACCGGAGAACCAAGTTATTGAAGCCTGAATCCAGCGTATTGTTCCACTTATCTAAAGCATTTCAGCATTTCAATGTTGTTTGATGCAATAATCTTAAGTAAACCAATACAAAGTATTGTGTTTGAAATTGAAAAATATGGTATCAAAGTTCGTTGGTAAATTTACAACAAAGTAAATTCTTTGTACATTCCATATAATAATTTTGATAAAACTTTTTGTTCCTTCAAAAATTGGTGATTATTTTCAGTGTATCTTATCAATTTAGAAAAATAATAGTAACATGTAGAAAATTCTAGCACATGGCATTTGCTAGAATTATCTTTACATCAAGTATCAAATTTCAATTACAGACATAAGAAATTAAAACTAAACGTAAGGCTTCCAAGTTTCTTCTTTGACTACCTATCTTTTAAAAGTTCTTTTAATACAATTCTTGTTTTCTTACTGTATTTGATATGTTTTATCTGATACAAATGTTTAACTACAGAAACTATAGTTAGTCTTGCTTCTGATGACAATTTATATTTACAACCATATCGAGGAGCTTGTTATTTGATCTCAGTTTGAATCTAAGCTATCATATATACATTTTTCATTGTCTTTAATAACTTAATTCACTACACGAGAATCCCGAATAGAAATTCTACTAAAATTCAAAGGTGAAGTAGTTAAAGGAACGGCCATTTGATTTCCCCGTCTGTTTGCGACGCGGCGCCGCAAAGCTTTGGCGAGCGTGTTTGTGCTGAGTTCTGCGGTTTTGACGTTACCTAGTATCGAGCCGGTGAAACCAGTCGTGCTAATATAAATCGCGCTACTATCGGTTTTGTCTTCTCTCTTTCAGAATCTATGTCTTCTATATCTATCTTATTTCTTCTTTTTCTTCTTTCTTTTACATAGAAGAAAGACGTGTTAGTTACACCTCTTACGAGTATAGCTTTAGAATGGCTGGGCAGATTTATATGATTTTGGTGTTTTTGGATTTCTCTTAATCGGGAATGGGATAATGTTTCGCCTTAAATATTTTTTGACGACCTCCGTGGCGGAGTGGCGTACACACCGGTTTTCAAGGTGTCGTCTGCTCCGAGGTCCCGGGTTCGATTCCCGGACGGGTCAATGTAGAAAAAAAGTGTTTTTCTACATTTTCTCGGGTCTGGGTGTTTGTGGTACCTTCGTTGTTTCTGGTTTCCAAAATACGAATGCTTTAAATAGTTATTCAAATTGGGACCAGAACAATGTATGTGATGTTGTCCACATTTTTTCCATCACGCCATATTTAATGACAAAGACATTTAGAACGTCAAAATCAAATAATATTCTGAGGTTATATAAATTTCGCGGGATCCGGTAGTAATAAATAAATGTAGACAACATCACATACTTCGTTCTGATCCCAAAGTAGGTCACTATCATAGCAACTGTTTTAGGTAAATCAGAATCAACGAAGGTACTTACAAACACCCAGACCCGAGAAAATATAGAAAAAAATCACTGCTACTAGAAAATTTTGTCATAAGCAGGTTTATTAAGGACACAGGTAATAAATTCCAATCGCAACACTTTAAAAAATAAAACGATGTTTCCATTTGCGCACGATGTTATCCATAGAGATTCTAGGTGACGTACTAATGAGCTACAATCAACCAACAGCTGCAACTGCAATTTCATAATGGGGGCTATCGCTAGTGAATTGGCCACTAGAGGCGCTTGTGTCACGTGATGTCCATTATCATTCACTTTTCACTGGTTATAGTGGGCTTCGTTACATAAATTATAATTTCTTTAATTTACCTGCTGGAAAGTGATCTCCTTCGCAAAATCATCGCAAATATGGATTATTTGGCGATTAATGTGAACGCTTTGAAAGCGTAATTAAGAAAAAGCGCAAATATAGGCGGCCTCAAAGAGCAACTACTTCAGAAGTTAGTTTGTTGAAATGATGATAGTTATTTATAAATAATTAACTATTATTAGATTCAAGATTTAAAACTTTGTTTCGGCGCCGATCTTATAAAGTCGCCTTTGACAGCTATACCTCCGGACCTCAGTCTGCAGTGGCGCAAACTGGTGAGCAAAAAAACGGTAGTCCCCATTGGTTTAATCATTGAATTCAAGTTACCACAACAACCATGCTTGCCAAATGCGGGTTGATGATCACAAATCCGAGGAATGATCGAAAATTCAAAACTTATGCTGTCCGACCCAGGGATCTTGGTCTGGTACTTAAAACACTAGAACAACGGGGCCTTTGAATCCCGTTATACAGGGTGTCCAGTGAGTACCTCGTACCTAAATTTAAGGAGAAGCAAGGTGTAAGGGTCAGCTATCATACAAAAAAAGACCACTGTAAAAGTGTCATAGTTTTCGACATACTTATTTTAAACAATAAAAATAAAATTGTGGCTATTTTCGTTAATAAGGTGCTTAGATTCACTAAATTCTTAGTAACAATTTTAAATGAAGCTGCGGTTATTACTGACAAAGGAAGTGGTTAATAATACAACAATATATTATTATTAGCTTCAGACCTTTTTATATGAAGCTTAGTCAACAATAAAACTAGACAGACGAAAAAAAATTCGATATTTTCTAAAAAAAAAAGCAGTATCTCGAAAACTATGACACATTTACGGAGGTATTTTTGTTTGTGTGGTAGCAGACCCTGACACCTTGCTTCTTCTTTAGTTTCTCGTGGTACTTACTGGACAACCTATATATTTTTAAATAAAAAGGAATGTTTTCAAATTTAAATTCACTTAAGAAGATAAGTTCATTGTCTTTGTAATTTTCCACTGTGACTTGTAAACCCTATTATTTTGCTCAAATGAATATAACTCGTTGCATCCAACTATAAATAAGATTAAAGAATAAAACCTCTTTGCAGTGAAAATATTTCTAGTATTATTAAATGAGATAAACCTAGTTTGCAGTATAATAACTTTAAAGTTAATAGCGTTATTGTAGGAACGGCTATGAGAGCGATTTTTCGAAAGTATTTATTATCTAGTGAATGCTTTATTAAAATGCTAATTAACTGCGGCATTGCACTGGGTATTATATCATTATTTTGTTTATAAGTTCACAAAAAAAAAAAACAAGTACGAACCCAAGTCACCTACGGAAGATTTCGTGCAAATGTACGAATTTTAGTATTCAAGTCTCACAGTTTTATTTTGGAGATTACGATTTTTTTTCTAGTTTTTGATGGTATTATTTCAACAGACCTTTACATACATTTAATTCCCTTAACATTCCTAAGCGGTTGACTCTTGTAAGACTGACGAATGGCCGGATGGACCTTTTGATGAAACCAAAAAATAAAAAATATATATATCTTGAATAAAAAATTGGGTTACCTCTACCTACTTGTATCGTGTTTATGTGTTTGTCCCCTAAAAGTTTACTAAATTAAAAACTTAAAAAAAAATACACCGTGCATTTTGAATCTTCTGACAAACGAAGCCAATGTATTATGTATAAAATCTTGGCAGTATTTTGTTTAATTTTTTTTACAAAAAAATATCTCAGAAAAATGTAAAATATTGATTCAGCTATAAATTTTGAAACATGCTGTGACGCATACGGACATATCTGTGTAAGGTTCATTTATCTAGGAACCCAATAAAGCGAAGTAATACGTTCGTGCAAGTCACAGCATGATTCAAAATGTATAGACTAATTTTTTTTGCGTTTTTTTTAAGTTTTATTTTTTTATTTAACCCTTAACCGCCTACCATACGTCTCACAGATCTTGTTGACATAATAATTGTGAATATTTTTGCGCCGGAGAGTAGCATCGACTCGTTCGATCCTGTACCTTTTTCCCACGTCCCTTTGTACCGATCAACGGCTTGTCAAGGTAAGAGGTGCACGCGTTTACCTCAGGTGAGTAAATTAATACCGGCGTGGGACTGAGAGACCCCTGTTAGGAGGTTACGTTATTTTTTATTATTGTTTTAGTTATAATGGTTCTTAGTGAAGCTGTAATTTATCGCTGGTTAAAACAAAACAAGATTTATCAGACAATGATATACGAATGCAGAATGCAAACGACGAAGGCAGCGATGTGGAACAGGTCGAAGTTAATCGCGTACTGGAAGAAAGTGGCGCGTCTGATTCCCAATACGAAGGGCCAACTGTATTACAAATAAACTCTGTGAAGAGCTATTGGCGGTTCTTAAAAACTGTTTCAATTGCACAATATAAAAAAAACGCAAAACACAAATACATGCGTTCGAATGCAAAGCCCCAATTTGCTTAGAATGCTCGAACAAAATATTGTCTTCGCAGTTGTGAAAAGCTCTAAGTTTAGAGCCCGAAATTTTGTTAAATAATTACTATAATGAGTGATATATTTATTTTTTTACGTTCCTTGTTGATTGAATTATATAGAAAAAATATAAGAATAATTTCCTATTACTTACATTTTTTTTAGATCTCATTTCATCTAAGTGTTAGTAAGAAAGCCAAAAAAAAGAGAATAGGCCAATTATTTCAAGTTATTGTGAAAGTATTCTTAATTTTAATGTTCGTCTTTTATTTAATAAAGAGGTTAGTAATGTTCAAAATAGAATTTTTATTCAAATTGGATCTCTCCCTTAATGTTTATAGTTAACATATTTATTATTAATCTCGGGTCCCACAGACGTATGATAGGTGGTTGTGTGACAGTAATAGGTGGTAGGTAGTTAAGGGTTAACCTACATCATCCCACTGCTGGGCAAAGGTCTCCCCAAACGCTTTCCACTGGTCTCTGTCAGCGGCCAATGACTCCCTATCTAGCGAATCTAGACAAATCGTCACACCACCTCTTTTTATGTCTACCCCTTCGTCGGTAGCCGTCTGATGGTATCCATCGCGTGACAATTTGAGCCCATCCGGGTGCATTCTACACACTTGCCCCGCCCAGTCCTATTAAAGCATTGTCTTTTTGCCTACATCTGCTATGCCAGTTCTAGAGCGTATTGTAGTATTGCGGACCTTATCAATCCTTTTAATACCCAACACGCTCCTTTCCATAGCTCTTTGGCAAACCTTGAGTTTGGATTTTTGACTTTCGGTC
Organism: Anania crocealis; assembly: GCA_949315895.1. NCBI lineage: Eukaryota > Metazoa > Arthropoda > Insecta > Lepidoptera > Crambidae > Anania > Anania crocealis. The sequence continues at coordinate 2,472,890 of OX438880.1, forward strand.
AATGACCACGTTTGCGCTCCGTAAGTAAGTACGGGCAGGATACAAGTGTCAACGAGTTTGCGTTTCAGTGATATTGGAACGTCTCCTTACATATACGCTTTCATGGACCAGAAGCTCTTCCAGACGTTATCGATACGACGACCGATCTCTTTGTCCTGCCTGTTTTCGAAGGAGACTATCTGGCCTAAGTATATGTACTCGTCAACATACTCCATTTTTAAATATAAATAAAATAAATGTGGGCAACATCACATACATTGTTCTGGTCCCAATTTTGGTAACTATTCAAAGAACTCATATTCTGGGAATCAGAAACAACAAAGGTAGCACAAACACGAATCTGTCCGGGAATCGAACCCGGGACCTGGGAGCAGGCAACACCACGTAGGTTTTTATACAGGGTGAAATTTTAACCACTTTCCAAAATTTTAATAGGCGATTGGTATCGTATTTAGAGCCCATTTATGGAGTAAAAAATGTAAATCAAGCTTTCACCCGAAAATATTTTTCGCAATATAGTTTTCAATTTTTACGTTCCTAGGCCTGATAAGGTATAAAGGTAAAATCAAAAACGTATGAATAGTATCGTAATGAATGAATGAGACGTGAATCTCGTAAAAAAAGTGTTGCTAGACGGCAGTATCAAAAATTTTAGATTTTTTGCGGACATTTTCTAAGTGCTTTATCTTGACATTTTTGTACTGGGCTATACCAAAAGAAAAAGTACGTCATTTGTTTTTTATCTCGTAGATTGATATATTAAAATTTGAAAGGTGGTTAAAATTTCATCCTGTATACTATAAAAAATAAAAATAACACTGCTACGATGGTATAATAATATAATAATTACATAACATGGGCTTCGTTTGTCAGGTGGTCAAAAATGCGCGGTGTATACAATGACATGTACCTACTGAGAAGTAGACAGTGAGCGGTACATTTCTGCTAGAAATCCATTGAATCTCTAAATGAAAATAGCAAATAACCGGTTAAAACCAGTTCGTACCGGCCAAAGCCGATCGCGTGACGCAAAGCCGGCTAACGTTTTGGACTAGCTCAGTTCGTGTCGGACCGAATTTGTGTCTACTCGGAGTTATGCCCACATACGATGGATTTTAGATTTTAATTCGCATCGGTTCAGAAACTAGAATTTCATTAAATATCGTACTGTATGTAAAAAACATCGTAACGTTAAATTTCCGTCTTTCCAAAACTTTCCAGCAGAAGAAATTACAACGTTTAATTCTCGGAAAGAGAAGTTATGGTATTTTTTTGACGACCTCCTTGGCGAAGTGGCGTACACACCAGTTTTCATGGTTTCGCCTGCTCCGAGGTCCCGGGTTTGATTCCCGGGCGGGTCAATGTAGAAACAAAAGCATTTTTCGGGTCAAGGTGTTTAAAATAAGAGGGCTTTTAAATAGTTACTCAAATTGGGATCGGAACAATGTATTTACTGTGTGAACATATCGCTCAATTACATTTTCTTAAACTAATACAATGATTAATTTAGTTCATTTTCTAATGTTAATACAATCTTTTACAATTATAATAAGTTGCATGCTTTTTCTATAGAGGAGAAGATAGAACTAGACACCGGAATAATAACCTTTTTTTTGAAAGTAACAGTCTCATTTATTCATTTCGGACTCACTCCACCATTTTATGATACACCAGTTTCAGGAACAACACACATCACAATAATTATGCGATGGAACCTTCTTGTGAAAAAATGTGACCGGAGCTGTGAAAGTCTCAACATCGTAACTATGTAATTCCATCAAAAGGACTCTATGGGGAGTTCAATGAATGTGGTTGGATAGTTTTATACTGCCAGCACTGATTAACGTTTTGTATCGGTCATATGATAATTGTTATCATCTCAGTCAAAAGATGGAAATGTAGACAGCTGGACTACTAAGGATCTCCATAACGATCCCGCGCCACCTTTTTCTAGCTTCTAGCAACCTTTATCAGATCGTCGGTCCACCTAGAAAGCGTCCTTACCTCGAACCTATTATCTTTCTCTTTACAAAGAGAAGAGGTGGTGCTATTTTGCCTTTGTACCATAACTACCACGCCTCTCATTCATTCATAAGTAAAAGTTGATGTTAAGTTATTTCAATACATGCAATGATATTTTATGTTAAACGCAGTACAAAAATTAAATCATGAATCTCGTATCTCAATACTCAACAAATTACTTCAATTTTCAGCGAATAGTCGAAAAACCTTGCCGGTAGGTAGCAAACCGAGTCAATTGCAATAATTAAAATTGAGCAAATATTTAACTTGTGTTAATAAATCAAGTTTTTAAGCATCGTTGACTCCAACAACACTTCGTAAATTAAATGGATCGCTAGTAATTAACTTCTCGTAATTAAAACGTATGGGAAAACCTTGTACTATTGTTTGGTGGAATTTAACACATTAATTTCTTTTTGGTACTGTAAGCACTTTATCTTAGTAATCATCATATTTAAATAAATGTGTTTTCTTTTATTTTAATATTTTTCATCCTACTTATAGAATAATTGTGCAAAAAAATGGATTGATGATTGTTACTCAATAACGCCAGAACAGCTTAATGGATTGTAATGAAATTTGACACAGTGGCAACTTTTATCTTGAAATAAATATCCTTCATTTTTTTCTCCTTATCGTATGTGTAGTTCTCAACGAATGCAAGTGGCTTTGGTAAATTTAAATAGCTTGTAAGGCGCTTAGTTTATTGAATTGTTTGCAGAGTAAGTAAACTTTTACTTAAGTTTTATAGATGAATATAGTAAATGTAGCCTGGCAACCTTATTTGTTAGACTAAAGGCTTAAATATCGGACAAAATTTAAGGTTACACTCTTAACCCTAAAGATTTAAATAGATCAAAACACGTCAACTCTGCGTTTAAAAATAGTTCACATCGAATATTAATTAAACATGCATTTGTAAATGAACTTCAAATAGATAAAGCGCATAAAAATGATAGGAAAATTTCGGATTGGGAACCTCTTGTGCTAAATACTACAAGCTAACACTATAACAGTAAGTGCACGAGTTTAATGGCGACGATCCCATGGCACAGACAACGCTCTATCGGGCCATAAGTCAATCGCGATACCACACTGGCGAGGCGCCAGCGCTGTTCGCGTCACTATGATTCATCGACTCGAGATTTGAGCGGGAAGCGCTTGTAAAAAGCGGACGAGCGAACTAATGCTGAAGCTAAATCATGCGGGTAACTCGATTTGGACGACACGGACGCGCCGTTTGTAAGTGGTGGTTTTGTTTTGTTTCGACCTTAAGCAAGAATGGTAGTATATTTTAGACTACAAACCATGGTTTTATAGAAAAATAGGAATTGAAAAATGACAGCTTCAATTTCAGTTTCATTTATAGTCAAAACTTAAGTAATTTTAGAGAAAAGACATCATCTCAGAGACAAAGATTGAGAGTCATTTGTTGCTTCAAAGTTACCTCACAGAGCGACTAGCGCTCTAGTCCCTATTTCCATAGATTAGAATTTTATAAAAGGGTTTGGTTACGCTTACAAACATTTTTTTATAAAAATAGAAGCATGTGTCAGCAGAAATCAATTTACGTTAAAATTTAATAAAATGTTATTCTAATTTCTTCGAAACTCTGATAAAACAATGTCAATAGATACTTTACAATTGTGAAGAGTTTGCATGACCAAATTTAATGTTATGCTATTGCAGTTTTGTATTTTTTTATTTACTCCTATTGCACTAAAACATGTTTTTTTTTCTACTAGCATATATCCTGAAGTCAACTGTCGTAGGCTTTTAGGATCTTCTATGGCATTCTCTATTCATCATAGTTTTATAATTTTTATTTTGAATCTGAATATAACACTGAATATAAAATGCCTTGAAAATCACATGGACATCAAACTAGACTGATAGCCAAAGACAGCGTTCTTCACATCTTCATTCAGTTTCCATCCTTATTGAATTATCAAATCCCATAGCGTAATAATCGCTTGGTCCCTCGAATAACAAAGTTCCCTCTGAAGTGACTCCTCAACTTTGCCTGTTTTTACTAGACTATCCGTCCCTTGCGGCTGACACGTGACACGGGTCACGGGCAAAAACGCTGTTGACCGTTGGTCCAGGCTTTGATGAAATCAGAATTGTTATGGAGATTAAATTAGGCGTCGTTAAGATATCCATGTTTGAATTGATAGTCCAAATAAAGATATTCGATATCTGTTTATCGATAGTGTAGTAACAACAGAACATTGAAAAAGGTTAGAAAGGCTATCATGAGCCATTTGTATGAGAACCGAATGATGTCGCCGCTTGCACCCCACTACTACTGGTGCACATAATAAACACAAGCTATCGCACACATAAGCGAGTTAAAAGAAAGCGATTTATTGGTCGCGCGACGTCAAAAGAAACCAATCACAGCGCTCGCTCATATTAATGTTTGGGCAGAAGTATGAGAATTTGCTCATAACCTCTGTGGTGCGCCTGATCAGCCTACAGGGCCTTCTGACCTTTTTTCGTGTTTTTTGGTAGTAATACTACGTCACAAAACAGAATAACCTTCTTACACTATCTTAGCTTTATACCTAAATGCAAATTTTGGACGGATGTTTTTAACTCAATCATACTAAAACGACTGAAATCAGTAACATAAATTTAGAATTGAGATATAATAAGCCAGAATAGTATTAGGATTACTTTTTATCTCAGGAAACAATTATCCCGAGGAATACCAACAAATCTCACGTGTATACCTATATAGTTGCGCCTCAGAGCTAGTAATTATTTAAAAGATACATAAATCAACTCACGAGTTATCTCCACTTTAACTAAATGTAAGTAGAACTTTTTCATACTAAAATTTGTCCAAATTCGCTAGTCTAACAGATATAATAGTGTTGTTACCAAATAGCGTAACGTAACTCAAAGATACCGTCACGGAAGTAGCTTCGCTATCCTTTTAAAATGCTACTAGATTTTGGACGCTGTCCAGAATTTGGGGCTTCGTTTAAGGAGTATTGTTGTGCGGTGCTGGCACATAAACTATAGCGGCACCCTTTCTCTTTCTATAAGTGACGTAAGAGGCCACTTTAGTAGTACCGCCAGAAGAAAAAAGGCGTCAGTCTACCTTGGTTAAAGAATTTGCTGGCAAGCAAACCTTGGGGCAAAAACCTCCTTTAGGAGAGGTCTGTGTCTACCCATTGACTTTTAAAGACCGGTAAAGAAAGAAAGAAGGAAAGGCAGATACAATTATGTGTCGAGACCCAGAGAGATTGACTAGGCCGAACTAAAAATTAATATAATAGCAAGGTAAAAAGTACAGACTAATACATGAACACAAATAAGTATGATAAGCCTACGATTCTCAAGGTCCCGGCAGAAAGGCAGCCATCTCAGCGCATGTTGCGTGCACGGGCACACAACGTTAGTCTCCCGTTGGAACAACACATTGAAGCACGGACAAAGGCAACCAAATTCTGCGTAATAGTCATCACTTGCGAAACTTAGGCCATACAAATACACATGAAAATATTACTTAGTACAGACAGCGTCAGGTCAACCTACTCGAAAATGTAAAGGTCATTGAATGATTTTGAACTTTTAGTCTAACAAGTAGATGTCAATATCAATTGAGAAAATTTGACGTTTTGTGGAAGGTTGAAGTGTTGTTGTTTGTACATAGTTGTAATGGTGTGGTCTCTTCATGTTGCAAAAAGTTGCCACCCATTTCTCTTTTAATGGAAGTCATAAGAAGCGAATAAAGGAGTACCGCTATAAGCAAACGGGCAGCACTGCCTTTTTTTTCACTATTGACTAACGGTCATTTCCAATAACCTATCCATCCTCAGTTTTGGCATATCGGAGATAGAAAACAACTTCTGTCTTTGTTTCTCTGGACGGCAAAAACAGAGATAGAAACTGTTTCCTATTAAATAGGAAACAGTTTTAAATAGGAAATTTTCCGATATGCCAAAATTGAAGATAGATAGGTTATTGGAAATGGCCGTAAATGCATATGCAAGCAAACATGGGGGCAGAAACCTCCTTAAGGCGACTACTAGAGCTAAGTGCTGCCTCTGATTGATTTAATACTATTACTGCTAAACAAAACGAGTTCTCAAAAAACTAGAACAGTAACATTTTAGCTCTTGTATTTATTGAATCACAGTAACCTTTTCATTTAGCTGTTTATGAAGTCGAATTTGTCGCTAACGCCAAAAGCGGCAGCTTCAGCAATAACGTACAATACGAAATAATGCCAGAATGAAAAGCAGTTAACAGGATTCAAAAAATACTAGAGGTAATTTGCTAAAATAATACTGTTCTAGTTTTTTATGAATTGATTTTGTTTAGAAGTAATAAAGTTTTATCATTTGTCCCCTTAAAGGAACCAATAATGTCTGGTAATGACGATGCATCTACATCTTGAAAAAGTTTTTATTACAAAAACCAAACGAAACGTACGTCCTTGATTCGGATCAGAAACCCACAGCACGGAACGGTGCGATCCGTCTAAGTATGTGGGCCTTAATGCGGTAAGAAGATTATATTCACTACGTCCTCACATATACCGCGTTGGAGATTAAGATATAAGAAGTAACTTCGTCAAAGGCAGCTATAATGGGTTCTTAAGGAGTCTTTAGATTAACTGTAAGCTTTCATACGAGGATCTAGTGCGGATCGGTTTTCTGTTTACGTCAAACGACACTCGACTTTAACAGTGAGGAGTAAGTTATAAAATGGCAAAGAGAGGATTAGGAAATATAGATCTATATTGGCACTGATGGAACTTATGAAATGGATTGGCTATTCACATCGCAAGAGCTCAGGTTTTCTAGCGTAAATATTTATTTGAAGTAGGCAGTTTCATAATACGTTTTGAAGTAAACATTAAATTTTTGGTATTTCAGGCAAGTTATTTATATATTTTTTTAAATGTATAAAGTATTTTAATTGAAAGTAACTTGTAAAAAAGATATAAAACCAAAATTCCTTAGGACGTCGAAATATTTTATAATGGATTCGTAATTTCGAATTCCACGCAAATTTGTCTGTGTAAGTGTAAAAAATTTTATTCAGATTTTACCGACTTTAATTATTTGCTTTAATCCCTCAACCCCCAGGAGGCACTTGGGTGCCACGATAACAATAAAATTGATTTCAATTGTGTCTGTAATAACTCACGATCGAGGGATTAAATACCAAACAGGCCTGAACTCAAATATCATATTTAGTTTCGTACTACTATTCTAATCTAAGAAAAACTAGAGCGCTCTGGTTTTATTATTATTATTATTTATTATTTATTAACAAACATCTTAAAAGCTAACAGATATAAAAAATCCAAAGCGCTTAAAAGACTCAATTACATTCAATAATAATACTCGTAATAATACAATATCACGATGTCATCAGAATAAATCAAACTACACAATAAATGTCAAAAAAACTAAACAATGTCCAAAAAAATCCATGTCAATAATATGTCATAAAAGGAGTCCAATAAAATAATAAATTGTTTGCGTGATGTGCATGTCAAGATTATAATATTTACATACTTAAAAATAATCGGAATTGACTGCACAGGTGTCCGAAACTATCCGCAAATAGATCAATTTCATGGTGCTGAGCAAGTATGTTCCCGATAACACGCAAAGCGCGGTTAGTGGGCGCGTGCTTTGCGCGCTGCGTGGCGCGGCGGGCAGGGCCAGCAGGCGCGGCCTGCGCAACGTTTGGCCGATGGCAATTGCAGTTAGGTAAGACGCTGCTGTCTATCTTCTTCTGGCGGTACTCCTTTAGTCGCCTCTTACGGCCGGTGCCAATAATCTATCTATCGCCAGTTTTGGCATATCGGAGATAGGAAACAGTTTCTATCTCTGATTTTGCCGTCCAGAGAAACAAAGACAGAAGTTGTTTTCTATTTGCGATATGCCAAAACTGAAGATAGATAGATTATTAGGACCGGCCGTTACAACACCCATAAAAGGGAAGGAGTAAATAAATTATTTTTTTATGCCGGTACCATACGACACAGTTTAAGGGGACTGCTAGAGCTATGTGCTGTTTCCAATAGATTTAATTTTATTACTTCTAAACAAAAGCAATTCTCTAAAAACTAGAACACAATTAGCTAATTACCGATAGTATTTATTGAATCACAATAAACTTACTCTATTTGACATTTTAGCAACTTAATTGCACTTTTAATATCAGTAAACTATTTATTTAATTTTATTTGTTTAAAAAGTCGAATTTGTCGCTAACGACAAAAACGCCTCCTTTAGCAATAATGTACAATACGAAAGAATGCCAAAATATAAAACAGTTACCAGTGATTCAATAAGTACCAGAGGTAATTTACTAAAGTAATACTGTTCCAGTTTTCTGTGAATCGATTTTGTATAGAAGTAATAAAATTAATCAATCCGGGGCAGCTCATAACTCTAGTTGTCCCCTTAAACTGTGTCGTAATGAAATTGTCGATTATTATCCCACTTTTTATTTTGTTTATAGCTCTTAAGTATAGTCATATTATTGCGTAATTCTTTTTGTATTGTATCAAAAACTAAATAAAGTAACTTTTGACTAAAAAAAATGCAATACTAGTGCCTATTACTTCAAAGGAAGTCGTTGAAAAGACCCCTTACAATGTGTCAGCTGTCCTTCTTGCTTCAATTAAGTATATATGTATTATATACTTTGATTTTCAGAAATTTAAATACCATAATGCGTAGCTTTATAACCATCTAACTTTCACCTTTAATTGCATCGAAAACGGTTCAGGCGTTTTTAATTAAAACTAAAAAATTGTTAGTGTGGAAAAATGACTTTTCTCGATTTCGTCCATACAAAACGGCAATTTCATACTTTAACCCCTAATAAAACAGGTGATATTTATGTTAGGGTAATTGAACGCGTCCTGCAAATGAAATGAAACGAAACGCCACATTGGTATAATAACGCTCCGCTTGTCTAGTAGTTTAAGTAATGGGCCAAGATCAAGGGGTCCCAGGTTCGATCCCCGGGTAAAGCAACAAACATTTCGAATGTTCTAACATTGCTCGACGACCATTTGGATCAGCGATAGTAAACGCTGCTTCTGAGCCATGGGTCGGTTCGATCCCCGCACAGTACAAATATTTGTGTGCATTAACATGTCTATTTGTACTGGTCTGGGTGTTTTCTATATAATATTATAAGTATGTATTTACAAAAAAAAAGTATGTAAGTTTATCGGTTGTCTAGTACCTCATACGACAGGGTACTTATAGAAGCTTAATTTGGGACTAGATGGCTCTGTGTGGCCTAGTGAGGTATGTCCTAAATATTTATAGGATTTATAGGATTGCTCGGGCTTAGATAACATCCGCATTTGGCAAGCGTGATGATAATGCCTGTATCCATTATTGCTGTGGTAACTTGAATTTAATGATGGAGTCTTTTGCCCAGCAGTGGGTTGATTTCGGGCCGTTACTTTGCTAATGGGATGATCAAATAATTATTTTGAAATGTTCAAATTACAAACAGTCTACCAATTAAACGTGTTGCTTCACTGATTTGGTAATCACATTACAAATAATTAGATACAACACTACTCTCACTAATGAGCTATGCTTATACTATAGTAATCAAACTAATGAATGCTTGTTTACAGATATTAATTTTCATAATTAAAATCAGTTAAAATCAGTTTTATTTCTGCAAATAGGCCCCTGGAGGCGCTTTTACACGTCCCAATATTTAACCTACCACTGCTTCGGGACAAATGCGAGCTAGTGCCGAGAAGAAGCAGCGCAAGAAACTCGGTCACTATTGTCAGCCTCTTTTTAAATAAACATGTTTACATAAGATACGAGTATATTTTATGCCAGTGCGAGCTGATACAATTTAAAGCCAAACGTTCCTATCATTTATATAATCATCAATAGTGTAATAGCCCTTTTTCATTAAAACAACTTTGATATATGATTTGAATTCATGTACAGGGAGGTCAGCAATTGATAGTGGTAATTTGTTGAAAATACGGATACAATTTCCCATGAACAAATTACCTACTTTTCGCAGTCTGAATCCTGGAACGGCAAGTTTATCTTTATTTCGGGTATTAAAATTGTGTACGTCACTATTTTTGACAACGTAAACAATGAAAACGTAAACCTTATATGATAGTTAAACATATTTTGTTAAATAATACACCGTGCATTTTGAACCAACTGGAAAACGAAGCCGTTGTGTTACCATCATGTATAACATCTTGGCAGTGTTATTTTTATTTTTTATGAACTAAATAAAAATAAAACCAGCCAAGTGCGAGTCGGACTCGCGCACGAATGGTTCCGTACCAAAAAGGCCAAAAAAACGAGTTCGTTGTATGGGATTTAAATATTTATTATATTTTGTTTTTAGTATTTGTTGTTATTGCTGTAACAGAAATACATAAGTTGTGAAAATTTCACTTGTCTAGCTATCGCTGCTCTTGAGATACAGCCTGGTGACAGAGCGACGGACAGACGGGCAGACGGACAGACAGCGAAGTCTTAGTAATAGGGTCCCGTTTTTACCCTTTGGGTACGGAACCCTAAAAATAAGACAATTCATTTTAAATCACACTGTGACGCGCACGGACGTATTATTTTGCTTCGTCCAGGACCTGGATGAATGAACCTTACACAAATATGCCCGTGTGTTACAGCGTGCTCCAAAATGAACAGCTAAATCAATATTTTATATTTTTTAAAGATTTTTTTTTATATAATATTTTTTTTTTTAATATTTTTTTATTATGGTTATAGATGGTTATATTATGGTTACATAACGCGTGGACTTCGTTTTCAAGAAGGTTCAAAATGCATGTTATATTAATAATTATCACTTTCACTTCATTTAGAAGGAAGAAGATACTAAATAATATTAATAAATAAATATTTCAGACATGCCTCACTGGGCCACACAGAGCCATCTAGTCCCAAATTAAGCTTCTATTAAGTACCCTGTCGTATGGGGTACTAGACAATCGATAAACTTACTTATATACTTTTTTTTTTGTAAATAAATACTTATAATACATAGAAAACACCCAGACCAGTACATACTGATTGTAATGTTTTGTTTTAGCTATTTCTTCATAATATTACCTATGAGCAAGCACCAAAAAATATTCTAACGCTTTAATGCGATTTTGTTAGCATGATGTGAAGGTTTATTGAAATCTTAATCTTAAATGTTTAGTAGTACCGAACCGTTTTCTTTAGTCATTTCATTGAAATTTGAAACATAGTTACTGTGTGAAAAAATAAACTACTTACCTGCGTAAGTAGTACCTCTACAAGTTTTAAGAAAGATTTGCCTATACCATTTGACGACCATTTGGATCAGCGGTAGTTAACGCTGCTTCTGAGCCATGGGTCGCGGGTTCGATCCCCGCACAGTACAAATATTTGTGTGCATGAACATGTCTGTTTGTACTGGTCTGGGTGTTTTCTATGTATTATAAGTATGTATTTACAAAAAAAAAAAGTATATAAGTAAGTTTATCGGTTGTCTAGTACCCCATACGACCGGGTACTTAATAGTACCTTAATTTGGGACTAGATGGCTCAGTGTGGCCCAGTGAGGCATGTCTAAAAAAATATATATACATAATACATAATATTTTATAAACTGCGATGTTTTTTTGCACTTTATTAACACTTCTTTACAAGATGCACATTAACAAAAGCTCCTTATAAAGGTAAGTTAAGTGCCCAATTACATGGCAGTACAATTTAAAAAGTTAAGTAAGATATCATTATATTTCCTACACACAGTATTTAGTTTCAGGCTTACGAGTACTTCTTAATGTCTGGGAGTCCCATCAGACGCAGCTGCTTGTATTATTTGTAGAAGGGAGTAACCAATAGCATATTAAATTTACTGGAGGATTGTTAATCAAAACTATTTCGTTTGTATGTAAATAATTGAAAAGTTACTTTGCTCGTGGTGATTTACTTCTCTGAGTTTTAGTCTGTAAATTCAATATAGCAGTCATTTGGATCAGCTGTAGCAAACGCTGCTCCTTAGCCATGGGTCGCGGGTTCGATCCCAGCACAGTACAAATATTTGTGTGCATGAACATGTCTGTTTGTACTGGTCTGGGTGTTTTCTATGTATTATAAGTATGTTTTTACAAAAAAAAAAGTATATAAGTAAGTTTATCGGTTGTGTAGTACCCCATACGATAGGGTACTCAATAGTAGCTTAATTAGGGACTAGATGGCTCTGTGTGGCCCAGTGAGGCATGTCTGAAAAATATCATATTATTATTATATTATTAGTTTATTACTTAAGCCATAGCAAAACGAAAACCGTATTAATAATAATTCTAATCGTTAAAAATTATACACTAGCGAAATTATAATAAGCTGAATAAAAAGGCAATTAGCAGTTCAATTTTAATTTTATTTTGCTATCGATAAAATCAAAGTAAATGTATTCAGGTTTAGTTAGATAACAAAGATTTGAGTACCTAGTTTCCAAATTAGTTTTTTTCATATAAATCTTAATTTTTATTTTATTTTAATGATAATGTTTAAGGTGTAAAACTAATTTATTGATCGAAAAATTTTTTTTATAGCGGACCCCATAAAGTTACTCTCAACAGTAAAAAGTTTATTTAATAACATATTTTCTTAGGTTTCGCCACATCCCAAGGTTTCTTTCTTTCGGATCAATGCCTTAACCAGCAGTATGAACACTCTTCATACAACTTAATACCAGTCTTCTGCACCCATCAACGTGGTACTTATAACCCACCGAATCATGTTTAGTTTGCAGTACATCAATGTACACTCGACAGCACATCAAGTTAAACAGTTGAACTGCGATAACAGCTTTTATTACGTAGAGCATAAAGGCTGTCTCAAGGTCAACATGTATAGTCTGATGTGCCGCCGTGTGTACAACGAAATTAGAGTTTTTTTTTTTTTTTTTGCACACGGACGACCGGTCGTTTCCTATTGAAACGATCGCTCGACCGGCAACCCTCCCACGGGGGAAGGAGGTGGTGAATCCTCATGGATACCTCACAGCCGGCTGTGAGGTTCTGTGAGACTCCTACTCACTAAACACCACCTATAATCGCTATCACCAAAGGGTGTTATAGCATATCTGAGCGACCACACCCCCTGGAGGGGGGGTGGTGCAGGGCGTCACTCACCTGGGCGAAGTGCGCACTGAAGAGGGCTGGCATTCGGAAAGAATGCGAGCCTAGAATAATTGAATTTAAGGAGCCATCGTCCAAATGAACGTGGGCCTGAGTAAAATAAGTTATTATCGACTGACTCCCAGAAGGGGTGACAGTCGATTGAGAGGGCTGGGGGGTGACCTGAAGGGTCCTATAGGGTGGGGCTTAGTTAACCTGGGGCTTAAGACTTTTGATGGTTTTTAGACAATAAATAAATAATGATGTCACAACGAAATTAGAGTTATTTGATCCAGGGTTTATACGTGTGAGAGAACTGACCTCCCGTGATCATGATTAAAGATTAAAGATTTATTAAATTGCATAAAACACGGTACATGATATGGATGTTATAGAAATTAAAGAACATTCATGTTTTGCCTTTATATAGCATGCAATAATTAAGGAATACAAGTGTCAAAGACCCTATGACGTCACGCTGGGAGTGAGAGAAGCGCGGGGGGCGCGGACGCAGCTGGACGGAGCGGGGCGATGGATAGGCTCGGCAGATGGCATCGACTGCCAGGGCATAGCATACGCGCATACAACCTTTGTTGACTTCATAAATATTCATCGTAATATCTATTGTAACGACCTTAAAGCAGTAAACTAATATTAACTTAGAACCTGTGTTCTTTATTTTACTTGTCCAAGCCTGGACAACAAGAACCATATTTTAACACTAGTTGTTGCCCGCGACTTCGTCCGCGTCAATTTCTGTTTATATGATCGCGATTAACATCAATAATTTTTCCCGTTTTTGCAACATTTTCCACTGATGCTCCTATTGGTCGCAGCGTGATGTTATGTAGCCTAAAGCCTACCTCGATTAATGAACTATCCAACAGAAAAAGAATTTTTCAATTCGAACCAGTACTTCCGAAGATTAGCGCGTTCAAACAAACAAACAAACTCTTCAGCTTTATAATATTAGTATAGATTACTCTTTAAAGTCAAAAAACTCCTTAACACTGTAGAAATTGTGCGTGCTAAGCCATTTAAATAATTTAATCTTAATTTTTTCTACTGTCCGCATTTTCATGTCATTCGGTATTTTATTAAATATGTTTATAGTCATAATCAATCAACTTTTGCCGTATTTATCCAGTTTGGGAGCACCTTCCAATACAAGTCTATTTGGGTTTCGTGTATTACGTGGATAAATCTCACAAGCCTTCTTAAACAGATTTGGGTGTCTACGTACAAATAGGCAAACTTCGTAAAAAAAGTAAGCGCTTGCAACAGTGCCGAAAATTGGAAACTCATAATTCTTCTTCGAGTCGAAAGAAAATTCAAATTTTATTGGGCCAAAATTCAGCCACTTTTACTGCCCTTTCATTGGCGTGAAGGAGATCCCCGTGCGAGCAGCTTTCGGGGCACGCAGGGCAGGATAATAGGTGGTCCATTGATCGTACCGGATAATCACACTCGCACCGATCGTCCACAACACCAGAGAAACCCCACCTGCGCAGATTATCCTTACTCCGGCTGACCTGAGTTCTGAGTCAGTTCAATGACTTCCAGGTCGACCATGGTAAATCATGCCCAGGTGGAAGAGACTCGCTGATCGGGACGTACCCTGCAAGTTGGCATTTTTCCCGCCAAAGGGTACAGCGTGCCTCTGACGCCGTAGATCGTATCAAATAAGGTCTATGGTTTATACTTACCATGGAAACCAAGTTAGTTTGTGCCCCGAATCAAATAACTTTAGTGATACTGACCATGAAAGTTTAAATCAGTAAACTACGAAATTGTTGTTCAATGTTGTTAATTCAACCGTTTGAACTAAAAAAAGCCTTTTTTATAAGAATCTTATGATATTCACTTTGGCAGAAAACTATATACTCACAAGTAAACCAAGAATCTTCGTATTCAATTACAGTATTAACAGTTCACCTTAAAGCATTATGTGGTTCAATTCTCGTTCAAACCATAATATCTTCGCCAGTCTCTTAAGACACATTCGGACCATAGTCGAGTCTGGATGCTGGCTTTCCGACCATTTTACTTCCTTTATGAAATCTACTGGGGGAATTTTCACAAACTGTTATTGCAAGCTGGAGG
Organism: Anania crocealis; assembly: GCA_949315895.1. Taxonomy (NCBI): domain Eukaryota; kingdom Metazoa; phylum Arthropoda; class Insecta; order Lepidoptera; family Crambidae; genus Anania; species Anania crocealis. Next base: position 2,488,176 of record OX438880.1, read on the forward strand.
TAAGGGTTTGGTCCTACACACAGCGAGTCATTCAAAGCTTGTACTTACACAGTTTTAATAAGTTTTTGTCGTTTATCATCAGTGAAACAATCTGTCGGCATCAATGCTATTAAACAACACAACAAGAAAAATTTTTTTTAAAGGTCCTAAGCGACGGGGCTACTACTACCGGGCTTTTAACCGCAGTTAGGCCTTTTTTTATTTGCATTCAATGGGCTTGCTTTTGTCTACATACTTAACTCTACGGTTAAGAAGAAACCGAAGATGAAGCGAGCTCACCCAAAAGCAGCCTATTCACTCTTGCTTTAAAAATTTTAATGGAAAGAGATAAGAATGATGAAAGAGGGATAAGAAGCTTTTGGGAGTTTTGTTCTTGCAGTTCCCTTTTGTCGTCTCTTCCACACAGAGAGGCGGTGCCAATCTAAGATGTAAAATTACATCATTTTATCCTCTGTGTGTACATCATTCATTCAGTTGTTATTTGGAGCCGACCAAACAACATATTCGAATAGGTATTAACAATATAATAGGGGTTAAAGTATGAAATTGCCGATTATTTTCCCACTTTTTATTTTGTTTATAGCTCTTAAGTATAATCAAAAACTAAATAAAGTAACTTTTGACTAAAAAAAATGCAATACTAGTGCCTATTACTTCAAAGGAAGTCGTTGAAAAGACCCCTTACAATGTGTCAGCTGACCTTCTTGCTTCAATTAAGTATATTTGTATTATATACTTTGATTTTCAGAAATTTAAATACTATAATGCGTAGCTTTATAACCATATAACTTTCACCTTTTATTGCTTCGAAAACGATTTAGGCGTTTTTAAAAAAACTAAAAAAATGTTAGTATGGAAAAATGTCTTTTCTCGATTTCGTCCGTATAAAACGGCAATTTCGTACTTTAACCCCTAATATAAACTTGAAAAGTTATGTCTTAGGCGGGACTCGGACCCGCATCTCTTTGCATACCGAGCGCGGTGCTTTACCATAATTATAAAGTAGTTTCATAGTTTTTGTCATGTGCATTTAGTCGTTTTGGGAATAGTTGGTGAACTATATTTTATCCCAGTAAAAAGTACGGTTCACGGATAGTATCAGAATCCACGTGTATGTAGTCGCGGGTAAAAGCAAGTAACCTATTAAATATTCCAAGAAAGTGAAGCGCAAGCACTGGGGCCACACACCAAAACGGGTGACTGAAACAAGAATGTGTGGACAATATTAAAAGTTCTCAAGTTAAGCTACAAAACGTGCTTTTGTTAAGGCGCTTTGTTCGCCATAAATAATATACAGTTTTATGAGTTCCATAAATGATAAATAGAGTTGCAAGTCTGGCTTTTGACTTTGTGTTATAGTTTATTAACTTCTGCAGCGAAACTTCTGTATTCATTTTAAAGGGATCATTTAAGTGTTGTTTGTCAGCAGTGCTTTCCTTTTTAACTGGCAATTTAATGTTCTGGGTGTGTAATTTTTGATACAAGTATTTTTGACCTATCGTTTTAGTGATATTTAAATGATAATTTACGAGTCAAATCTATTTTAATCAATACCTTATTAAATCATCAGACTAATCTAGAAATGTTTTTGAAATGCCTTCAAGAAAAAACAAAATACTTATAACTTTTGTAATGCTTATAAGAAAATCAATATATCTGTCTATATATATATAAATGTTATGTTGGTTTGTGTACGCTTCAAAAACTCAAAAAGTTCTGCACCGATCGACCTAAAATTTTAGTATGATATTATATAATCCGCATCAAGGATTGTATTATCTATTTATCCGCGACCGCGAAAAAAAACCCATTAAAAACAATAAAAAACAAAAACTATTCAATCACACAGTCACAATTTTGACGACCATTTGGATCAGCGGTAGTTAACGCTGCTTCTGAGCCATGGGTCGCGGGTTCGATCCCCGCACAGTACAAATATTTGTGTGCATGAACATGTCTGTTTGTACTGGTCTGGGTGTTTTCTATGTATTATATGTATTTACAAAAAAAAAAGTATATAAGTAAGTTTATCGGTTGTCTAGTACCCCATACGACAGGGTACTTAATAGTACCTTAATTTGGGACTAGATGGCTCAGTGTGGCCCATTGAGGCATTTGTCTTAAATATTTATTTATTTATTTATTTTATTTAATGTGCCATAGCGAAGCGTGGCTGGGAACAGCTAGTAACTGATTTAAACTTCCATGGTCACAATCATAAGAGTTAATTGATACGGGGTTTATACCATGTACCTTAGTTCTTTGGAGTTCTCCCGTGATCATGGCGCTTGCAACAGTGCCGAAATATCGGGAACTCACAAAAACTAAGGTACATGGTATAAACCCCATATCAATTAACTCTAGCTAGTAACTGATAAATTTTATAACATTTAAGCGCTACAAATATAGAGCTATCTTAAGAGTTGTATGCAAAATGCTATTATAACGCCTATAACCTGTATCAAACAATTATTATTATACTAAATACTTGTCCGAGATGGATTTTTACATGTAGTAACGGCGAAGCACTAGCGCAGAGCCACAATTTTTTCAAAGCAAAAAAAAAAAAGAGAAACAGAACGTGTTCTATGGCAACCTATCAAATGTCATTTTACGGTTTTTGTGCGAGCGCGGTCACATCGTCGTTTTATAAAAGATGGGTAAAATATCTATTACTCTTAAGAAATATACCATAAAAGTTTATAATCAGGCTTTAGAATTAAGGTAGTCAAGGTGCAAAGTGTTTACAATACTTATGTCGAATTGTGATTTTTGGGAAAATGACAAGAAGAAGCCTAATCAAGTTCAAGGCTTATTATGCAAATATAAGGGATTTATAACATTAATCACAGGTATGATTCAATTTATTCTTACTTTCACATATAGAGCAATGTTGTAGTTACGATGGTTTCGAGTTGAAACTTCAGAAAAAATTCATAACCTATAATATCACCTTCCACCATTTTTTCTGTTTTCATTTCGTTGTACCTTTGACGTTCGGATATTCCCAGACACAATTAAATATCAATTGTTATCGCAACAACCGGTTGTCGCTTGGGGCTAAAAGCGTTACAACGAAAGCAATGATATATCTATGCATTCTGCAGATTCAATATTTATTCCTAGTGCATAAACCTTCGGTTAGGTTACGGTAAAAACAAGATTGCTTTTCATAATTTCTTTTCGGAGAGCACGTTTATCTTTTCGTAACCGTTTTACTCACTTGTTTAAAAATCTCACCATTAAAATCCAAGAGTTTGAAGAAAATTAAATTCAAGAAAGAAGATCAAGAAAGGTAAAGAAACGAGGAAACAAGAGGAAGATTCGAAAAATGGAAGCTAATAAAGGAAACTTCAAGATTCTCAGAGCAATATGAGGAAACATCTTTGACCACACCCTCTTAAATGTGTTATCATAGAAGATGACACATACACCAATAGGTGAGGCTAACATATTTCAACAAATATGACTTTTCCCTATAACAACTTTAAACGTCTGGGTAGTTTCATGTATGATGAACAGAACCACAAGCTCTAATTTTGTGCGAGATATTCTGAATAATCACAAACAATGGCTAGACATGCTAAATGTGAGAGTTTTCTATTAGGCAAGTGCTATCACTCGAAGATAGACATGCTTACATTAAGGGCAAGAGCTAGTATGCTGGAACTAGATGCCTTCATATTATATGAGCATGAGAGCTACCACATTTTTGTAGACAATTTGCTTCTTTGTACAGAACAATGAAAATTGTTCCTTTTAGATGACAATCATCTTACAGAAGAGCTTCTGCTGGCTCGGGAAAAAGAGGGTGTAGGAAAAGCAGAAATGGGAAAGCCTATCAGGCCGGATTCTTTCCCTATACGGGGCGAATATAACGAGAGAAGGCCTATGAGACATGCTTACATTAAGGGCGCAGGCTAGTACGATGGGACTAGAACGCCTTCATGTTATCAGTACATAAACTTGAAAAATCATGTCTCAGGCGGGACTCGAACCCGCATCTCCTAGCATGCGGGGCGGGCGCTGTATCGTTAAGCCACCGAGACACTGCGACTCAGTGCAAAATTTTTCTAACATAATCTTAACGCTGTAAGCCAGTTGCTTACCCTTATAGTACATGGGCTTATGCCGGTTCTTCACATAGTGGTACCACATTGCGGGTAGGCAATTTGCTTCCTTGTACTGAACAATAATAATTGTTCCTTTGAGATGACAACCCTCTTACAAAAAAGTTTATTTTTTGGCTCTGAGAAAAGAAAAGAAAAAATTGGATAGACTATCAGACCAGAAGTTTCCCTACACGGGCGAAAATTATGACAGAAGGTCTTTGTAAAGAAGTACGCTCCAATATCTAGGAAAATACAAACTCCTTCCTTTTTACAGCTTTAAATATTTTATTTATAAATGGCTTGAGATTACAAAGGATGATGAATCATGGGGAATATAAAATCCTTTTCAGCACCATTCCACCCTCCGATTTCCTAGAACCACAGCAATTGCCTTTCATAGAGAAAAATATAATTGCCTATGAGATAAAGTAACTTAAAATTCAGGGAGCATAATCTGTGTGCCCATACTGTATGTACAGAATAATTTCTCAACAACTTTGCTGTATTCTTGGTTGCAAAACCCAATGGTACTTACAGTTTTATTTCGAACTTAAAAAAACTTTTTATAAATAATTATAGGTACAGAGATTTTGATTTTGAGAATATTATAACTGCTTACAAAACTTATGTCTGTTATATGGCATCAAAAGATTTGAAAGAAACTTATGACTGAACCGGGATTTCCAATGTAATGTTAAATATAATATATTTATAGATAACATCGTATTTACCTTCTCAACGATTTGAAGGAAACAAACAATTGCAAAGACAACATTATTGTTGCATGCAAACTCTTACATATCTTAAGTTATGAACTTTGAGAAAAGTGCATTGTTCCCAATTAAAATTGCAAATACTTATGAGTTATTTTAAAATTCCACAGACTGATTTGAAATTTATTTATTTAAACCTTCAGTCGAGAAGTTAACTTAAATCTAAAAATACAGAGTGTTCAAAAGTAACCTTTGTGTCTGAACTGGAGTACCCTGTATTTTTTTTTTGGACTTATAGTCTAAAAAGTTATACAAAAACATAAGAGCAAGACTATTCTTAAAAAGTAAATACAGTTGGATAAGAAAGAATTTGAAAAAACAACGCCCCGTTGGTCTAGTGGTTGAGGTACGGGGCCAAGATCTCGGGGTCCCAGGTTAGAATCCGGGGTCAGGCAACAAAAAATTTTGAATTTTCAAACGTTTCTCGGCTTTTGATCACCAACCCACATTTAGCAAGAGTGGTGATTATGCCAGTACACCCATCATTGCTGTGGGAACTTGAATTCAATGATGGAGGCCTTTATCCCTGCAGTGGGTTGATTATAGGCTGTTACTTTAAGAAAAAATTGAATCCAGAGAAATTGTTTGGTACGTACACTTAAGACAATTTATCCAGCTGTTGTATAGATGGCTATATACAAAAGTAATGGAAAAACACAGACTTAAAGAATTACTAAAATCACATTAAAACTAGATTAAGTTATGCCTAGCATTAAGGAAATAAAGATATAATTAATTTGGGGAAAAACAATATGAAAATTAGCAATTCAAAAATTATATATTATGTAAACAACTTAACCGTTTCATGGAAATACACACCAAGGCTTCAACCCCAGGACCTGGGGTGCTGTATGTGGGCCATAATAAGGCTTCGGGGTCTTGGTCCCGTGCAGAACAAACACATCATATTAATCATATTAACCATTGTAAATCTTAATTGTGTAATAAATTCGTATTATTATTATTCTTATTTAAAATAAAAAGCTGCACTGTTGGACCTACAATGTTTTACTTTAACTAGGAAATTTTAATGAGTATTGATAACACAACCGCAATAGCTTATTTTAATAAAATAGATACACAGGTACACAGTCTCCTCACCTTGTGATTAAGTTATTTTAGTATTCTCACGAGCCCTATTATTTGAGAAAGCGGATGCGGGTGTGTTATTGGGCCGATATAAAAAATCTTAGGCCAGAATCCGTTTTAGTATCACTAAAAACATGTGACAATAATGTGAAAGTATATACTGAAGAAAATTTCTAGGGAAAAAGGAATCAAGAAAAGTTAAATAAGACTCAAAAATATTAGTTTTCCTCTATTGGCCATTACAACCATGGTTTCCCCTAGTCAAAAAGCCATCGACACTTATTAGTATTTTTATTAAAATAATTTATTTTTATTTATTTAAGCTTTATTGCACGAACGGACAGTTATTGTACAAAAGGTGGACTTAATGCCACGAGGCATTCTCTGCCATCGGGCTAAACAGAAATGCTATGCAAATATATTTGAGCTTAATAGAACATTATTTTAATTTCAAAGATTACTATCACTTATACCAGCAGCTTACCCTGGCTGTAGGGCTGTTGACAGACAAGAATTTATAAGGTTGTGCCCTTCAAAACTTAGCACTTGACATAATGGTCAATTCTCTTTTCTAAAATGCCCTAAATATTGTCATAGTTTTTTCCCTGTACACAATTATGGTAGTCTGGTAAACATCATTCTTTTGCGATAAGACCCCCAAAATTGTACATCTTAATATTATAAAATTGTATGTTATTCCTTTATTTGGTGTGCAATAAAGAGTATTCCATTTAGGTATCTAAAAGCGATATGAATCACTCTTAAAATTATGGTGACTATTTTGCAGAAAAGCACAATATTGATACTCATGCAGGAGGTTCCCATTCCTCTCATTGTTAGTTTTTTAAACACAGATCTATGAGAATGATCAGCTCTGTCTCTACTGATTGGTCCTACAGTTAGATCAGATGACAGAATGTGTCACTAAAAGAGTTAATTGAAAAACGGGACGCATTACTTGGCTCTGTGGGCGTTTGCAAGCGTTCTTGATGTTCAAAATATTACACATACTTCAAGAAAAGAAAATCCTCAGTCTTCTTTTCAATTAGAAACCTTTGTTCAGTAAAAATAAATTAATATTGTGTCTACAATAAAATCGTATATAGAGAAGACCAACTTGTCAAAGAAAAAAATAATAACCTTTTGATTTTAACCATCAAAAATCCAGTCATAAGTTGGTGGATTAAGTAGATTTTGAGAAAAGCTGGTATTAATGATACATATATTCTTGGATTATACCACAAGACATACAACAACATCTGCTGTGCAGCAGAGGTCACATGTTAGAAATGATTTTATAATAAAAAACACTGCAGGATGATCTCAAAATTCTTCTATATTCTAGGCCAATATTTCAAATTGTAGCAGAATTCAATAATACAGTGTGTAATAGTACTTTTCAGAGTGAAAAAATTAAATGTTTTTACTTACTATTAATCTCTCTCAAATTGTTTATCTTATAAATTACAAAGTTTTATTATTATACTTAATTAAATATTTTTTTTCATTCTTTAAAAATTGTACTAATGATTCACAACCCATCTTCAAACATCTACATGTAAAAATCCATCTCGGACAAGTATTAAGTATAATTATAAGATTAAACGAACTTACCTTAAGTGAAGTTCAATCTTAATTATACGAAGATACTTGTCCGAGATGGCAGTCCCAAAAACCCACCCACTAATACTAAATTCTATAGTATTATCCCATTAGTTGGGTTGTTCTCATTGCTTTAAACGTAATGACATTTGATAGGTTGCCATAGAACACGTTCTGTTTCTCTTTTTTTTTTTTAGCTTTGAAAAAATTGTGGCTTTGCGCTAGTGCTTCGCCGTTACTACATGTAAAAATCCATCTCGGACAAGTATCTTCGTATAATTAAGATTGAACTTCACTTAAGGTAAGTTCGTTTAATCTTATAATTATACGCAATGAAATTTTATTTTATTTTTATTTGATGAGAAAACCAACAGCGTTATAATTACACTATTTGACAATGAATTCTTGATTATAAATATGGTCAATAACAGGTTTCCCTTAAATTAAACAGTGATTTATAAATCTCATATTTACAACCCAAAAAAATTAAATAAAAACCAACTCATAGAAGCTATATATATAAATATTATTGGATGAAGAAAGCAACTAGTAAGTTACTACGTGTATAAAAAGGACACGCTGTAAAGGTCATTTTTTTTGTTTACGCAGGAAAAATGCATTACGCATACCTACTGCTTTAGGGGCAGAAGTAGGTTCTGTGGGACTCTCTTGTTGGTGCCCGACAAGCATACTCACTAAAAAAAATCTGCGGTGTACCTTGCAACGTATGTATGGGTTTCCCTTAGGATGCTCTCCATGCAACGCCTACGTACGGCCTATGCCGGGCCTCAGGCATAAAGTATGGGTGGTCCTGTACACCAGGAATCACCCCCAGTCTGGTAAGCTGTGCAATGCGAGCGTTGAGCCCCCCTGGCCCAGCGCCCACTAGCCTGCTAGAGGGGGGAAGTTGAGTTCGGCGTATGCCTTCTCGACCTCCCCCATCTACGACTTCGGGTCGGGTCCGCGAGTAACCTCACCGACCCGAACCGTGGCCACCCTTTGCAACGATAGTGCATGTCGTTGCAAGGGGCCGCCAACGTCTCACGCCCACTCGCCGCCCAGCGTAGCTCAAACCATACTGGGAAGCGAGCGACTACCGTCCGCCGCGCGGCTAACGCCCCAACGGCAAACCCGCCGTCGTGCCCTCCAGCGCAAACGGCCACAACAGGCCACGGGCCGAAGCCCGCTACCACCGTCTGGAGACGTATTCAACAGCGGGCTGCCCAAGCATGCTGAAAGCGCCTTCCTTGTGGGTTTTGGTCCGCGCCGGCCAAATGGCCGGTACTCTCCATGTCTGGAGGGCGTTCCCCTATCCGCCACCTGGGGACGCGCCCGGTGACCCTAAACTCCCTCGGGACGCTGTAAAGTCCTGTACCAACACGTACTATGTTAGGATAAGTATTTTAATGTTAAAACTAAATATGGTGTGTTTCCTCTTTTTAATTGTAAATACATACCTAATAGTTGTAGGTAACTCCTCAAAGAACCAAACTATGAGTTTGACTCCTAAGCGCTTTGACAATCTTTTTCCTAAACATGTTTTTATTATTTGCGAAGATATCTATATTGTTAAAATTCTCGTCGTATTTTCGAACAAGTCTCAATAAAACAGAGTTTCGCTCGTAGTTCGTGCGGTGCCGCGGAATATGAAAGACTGATGCTTTACGAGTTCGGTATTTGGGCGTACGAAACGTTATTTTTTATATCATGCAACAGACCCATATCCAAAACAATAGTTACGCCTCTGCTCCAGAGATAAGAGATTGTGTTCCCTGCAGCTGTCTTTGTAAGAAATAAATGTTTTTTAGGTGCGAAAATTAAGATTTTTTAGAAAGATCTTTTGTATGCGCTCTAAACGCGACTTATAAATTTCGTGTTGGGGTGACTATATTGAACTAGCATACTCAAGAACACTTCTCACATATGCGTAATAAATATTTTATTGCACGCACTCCTGAGAACAGCTTACATACACGAAGAACAAATCCTAGGTTTCTGTATTCTTTAATAATTAAGTTAATGAAATAAGAGTTACTGTATTTAGTTCAAGTAAAAATCTATCAAATGAGTGTTATATCAGTTAAAAATAAGTTCATTTGATAATAAAAATGTTCTACTAAATAATAACGTAGTTTGGGGAGATCATTGCGGGCATGCTCCTGTGCATCCTTTTGTGCGGAGTGCTCATATTCATTTTTTGTGTGTTTTTGTTTTATGTACTTATGTTATTAAAATTTATATATTTTTTTTTTTTTGTGATTGTGACATACTCGTATTGTTGAAATCAGATACAATAAAGGTACCACAAACACCCAGACCCGAAAAAATGTAGAAAAACACTTCTTTCTACAATTACCCATCCGGGAATCGAATCCGGGACCTCGGAGCATGCGACACTTTGAAACCGGTGTACGCCACTTCGCCGCGGTGGTCGTCATTCATCATCAATAAATGATTTTATTTATTTATTTGATGTCCTGCTATGGACAACCAAATGATTAGGAAGGTGATAAGAAATATTTTTTTATTTTAAAGCGATACCAAATTTCCGACTTTACCATACTGGTTTCTTTCTGTATAGTTGATACAAGGTTTCTAAATAGTAAGTATATACCATTTAAAATGCGCTCCTTGTACTGCACGTTACAACGTATATTATCCGATAACGTATATTTGAACTAATACAGCAATAATGTCCCCCTCCGTACTATAATAGGGATGGAACGGTACTCGTAGCTCAAACTGAACTCCGTTTTAGGGTTCAATTGGGTTGTAAAATAAAAAATAATAATAACGCAGCATTTGAAAAATGTTCTTAACAAGTTCAAATAGTTTAAAAACTGTAACCCGTCTACGATAATGCAATGTATTATTTGTAAGAAAGAAAGAAAGAAAGAAAGAAAATATATTTATTTGGAATTGAATTAATTAAAGAATTAATTAAAAAAATAATTAAAGAAAATATATAATTTATTTCTGAGACAGAATTCTGAGTATATATATTTGAAGATTAATGAACTCAGAATTTTGTCTTCTGTCGTTTGATACTCGTTATCTTTTTTTAAGCTATTGCATAACTTCTATCGCGGGCCTTGAGCGTGGAGACCGAATCCAGAAATTCCGTAACGAAAATAACCTAACCTAACACTCGGGGCGAGGAACGATCGAACAATTTTGAATTTCCGAAACGTAAAAATAATTTAGAAGAAAATAAGGATTTTGACAGTATAGTTGCCTATGGTAACCATATCTGCCAAAATAACAGAAAAATTTAATTACAAAAGTCAAAATTAGAAAATACATAAAATTATAAAATTAAGCTTTTGCATAGCTTCTATCGCGGGCCTTGAGCATGGAGACCGAATCCAGAAATTCGAAGAAGAGAACGAAAATAACCTAACACCCCCCCACTCCGACCGGCACAGCGGTGATACTTTTTAGTTTTATAATTGCATAAGTTGATAAAAAATGCTATACAATAGCTTTACCGCGGCAGTCTCCGAGTGCCACACGTCTTTTTTGTCAAATACCACAAAAATTATGTTGTCTTAGCATTCAGCAAGTAGTTTTTCTTGTTATGAAAGGTAGCCTATGTTACTCGGCCTGTAATAAGGAATCGATTGATACCTCATTCACCAAAATCAGTAGTTAAGCCGCAAATGTGGAACCCACATAAATACTCACATATCATGACTGTTGAATTCTTTACCCTTCCTGTTCCCTTTGCCGTAGTCGGTTTCGTATGTTTTTACTGAAACAGATGAAGTGCGACTAACGGCCATTTCCAATGACCTATCTATCTTCAGTTTTGGCATATCGGAGGTAGGAAACAACTTCTGTCTTTGTTTCTCTGGACGGCAAAAACAGAGATAGCAACTGTTTCCTATCTCCGATATGCCAAAACTGATGATAGATAGGTTATTGGAACCGGCCGTTAGCCGATATGTACCTAGAATGATACGCGAAGCAATAGAAATTAAAAAACATCCTAATTTCAATAGAGAAGATGGTTGGAATTTACCAGCTGCTTGGGACCCTGTCTTATCATCATTGAAGTCCACAAACCATGGCAACACTGCGAAGACTCCGGACACAGTTAGCTCATTTTGTGTGAAAAGGAACATAACTGACGATAAAAATTAGAGGCGGTAGTTAAATTTTTTTTCAAATAACCATCTTGAAGACACCTTAGTCTACCCGTGACCATGAACTCTGTAAAGGGTTCGAAACGTCGGATTAAATAAAAAATAAACGCGCTCTAAATCCGAAAACTTATCTTTCATTTTTGTATTGGTTTTCCTTCAGTTACATATTTTTGAAGTCCAGAACCCAAGTGTGAAATCTAAACACATCTTGCCTCCACTTTTTTGCCAAACATAGCAAGAATGTTATTCGGTATCAACGCGAGCACGTTCTACACGTGACTAGACTACATCCCGCCATTTTTAATGCAGTCAGATGCAGAATCAAATATAAGATGTTTATTTTTGTTCGGAACGCAATAAGTAAGTTTACTGAAAATAGAAATTCTCGATACAAGTTTCTAACAAATAATAATGGGTGCGGTATGAATATTTCATTGTTTGTGGTTTTGTTGCAATTGTTAACTGTTTTGTGTGCATTAAACTCTTTTGTTGAGTTTAGTACTACCGTGGATTCTTGTTGGTATGTTTACTAAAACTAATCACTGAAGAATTTATCATCAGCCGCAATTTAAGCCCCTCCAAAAAGTCTAAGACTACCTTTGGCCAAACTAATATCACCAACCCACCTGCAATACGGGTTGGTGATATTAGTTTGGCTAAAGGTATAAAGAAGACGGAATGAAAGATTCATTTAATTTAATTCAGATTTAGTATCATCAAGAACTGCTGAAAGTACTGTTATAAGAAGTAAGCGTCTTTACTTCACTATTTAAGTTGCTTAAGTTATGTAGTTGATCCCAATGATATGATATTAAAACGAAGCAGAGAATATGTTATAAGTGCGTAGAGTGAAGTTACGAGCGGTTATCATTAAAATTATAACCATCTCATTTATTTGCGTGCTATTTCGCATCTATTGTTCTGCTTATTAGTGAAACTTGTCAATGTGTTCAGTTTTGGATTGCTCGGAACAGATGCCTTACTCTGTAATACGAAGCTTGTATTGTAACACGTCGTTACATTTTTGCATTTATTTTGTTTCAACAGCTCGTGCGCAGCTAAGGATTTTTACTGATAGCGCCATCTATCCGGCTGATGGAACACTATAGGTGCATCTTTGTGTCTGTCATCCCACAATTCCTTTCTTTATCTAATAATTTGAATGTTATTTTTTTATATTATTACATTAATAGGCAAATGTCTATTTGTGTTGATTTTTTTAAGGTAGTTTTCTACTTTTTCAGGGCTGAGCAGTTTTCTGCGTTGTTTGGCTTTATGTGTCAGTCAAGTTGAGTGGTTCCAAGTCGTGAATGCAAAGAATTAAAAAAAAACTTGCTTGTCATAGAGGGGAGAGGTTAGATTGGCTTTATAAGCGGATGCCATTTGGTGGTCAGTCTTTTTACTACGCTTCCTGAATTTTGGATTCCTAGCTTTCTTGTTCGCGAACAAGTGAATTTTTAATGGCGCTCAAGCGTGCCAAAATGCCTGTAGGCATGTAAAGCCAAAGGGCTAATCTCTTTTCTTTTGTTTTCGCTCTTCAATTTGTCTCCTCATGGTAAGCATCCATAAATGTCTTTTCCAAGACTTTGTTCTCTTTTCTAAGAGATTGTGAACCTTTAATTGTGTGTTGTTTCATCTTTCAGGACTAACATTTTTTATACTTTCCTTGAAGGATAAATTTACATGATGCATCGCCTCATCTTGGTGATTGTTGCTGCACTTTTATGGGTAAGCATGTTTGATTCTTTTCACCACGTGTTTTTGCCTATGCCTACGTGTGAACAACGTGCAAGCGAATGTTTTCATCTCACCCTGCTGTAAATACACCTGCGGTCATGTCTAAAGTGCTGCGCTAGTGCACGTTTTCCTTTCACATACCATCTGCTCATGCCCACGTGCGCTCCCTAAGAGCATGTGGCTTTATCACCGCTGTACTCATGCTTGTGTGTACCTTCCAGGCTTGAAATATCGCCCTCCTCGCTCCTAGCTACTAGGACATATACCTGCGTCCTGCGCGCATGTGAGAATCTCTGCTCCAGGGATGGCGGCATATGTGTGTTTCTCCACGGTGATGTTATAATTTATTATCGGTGACATGATCTAATAACATGCTACTAGGTATTTATGAACATTTATTCTTTTGATAGTTTTCATGCATTGGTGATACTCCTCAGCTCATAGGTTAGGCCAACCTTAGTTTTAGTCAGACGTGAGTGAAGGAATTCCTGCTTCTCAGCTTTCCTTCACTAAATCTGAGAATTTAAGCTTATAGTTAAGCACACAACTTTTGTTTAATTGCATAGTGGTAATTAGTTCTTAACTCTAATGTAAGTGTAATGTATGTGGCTCATTACTTAACTGCCAAGCTCATGTATGTGCATCAATCAATAATTTTCTATATTAAACATATAAATAAACAAGGGGAGACAAATTGAAAATAACTTGTTTTCTTTTCTATCTTTAATCTTTAATTAACTCTTTCTTGCTTCTGAGTTAAAGCAAGTGGCGCCCTCCACAGTTTCTTAGTACAGTTCTCCGAGCGCTGAAGAAGAACCCACGAGCTCATATCTCTAAAAACACACCCAACATCTTAGCTTGTTTCAGTATTTACGGATATATCTGTCTCTTTCAGACACTTTAAGACATTGGTATGAGTGATAGGGACTGATGGATTCGAAAATATGGACTTAGCGTTAAGGCCTCAGACTTAATACACGAATTACTAAGAAAATATCATTGGTTGATCTAATACTAAAGTTTTTTTATTTAATAACTTGTCTTTAGTTCTTAGTGGTTTAGGTACCGGGTCATGATGTCGAGGCCCCGGGTCGAGCAACAAGAATTTCGAATTTCACGAATATTTCTCGGGTTTGTGTTCACCAACCCGCATTAGGCAAGCGTGGCTATTATGCCTGTACCCATCATTGCTGTGGTAACTTGAATTTAATGATGGAGGCCTTTATCCTGCAGTTGGATAATTACAAGCCTGTACTTTTGTAAAAATCGCAACAAGTAGTCTAATTTGTATTGTTCATCACATAGGTAGGTACTGTTGTTATTTTTCTACTAGTATTACCCCTTAACTTGTAAAATTAATCCATCAAATACAAAAAGTGCTAGTACATTGTTATCCTTACTAATAGCCTGTCAATACACTCAACTGTATTTTAACAATACTAACTATCGCAAACTGAACCTTCCACTTCAATGTTAAGGATGAATTTTCCAAACCGCTTTTTGCATGATGACATCAGTCTTGAAAGTTGTTTAGGCAATTTCACGCTTTTTTCTCTGAAGTTAAAGTCTATATCCGCCTGGAGGGATGTGACAAATGTCCCCATACACGATGGCATGGGGACGTCGCACCTCCAATTCGTCTATGTCAGAGCTCATCCCAGGCTATTCAATAAAGAATTTCCTATTTTACCGAGAATTGAAGTCATTGTTCTAAACAAGCTAGTAAGTGCTTTACATGAGGTGGTATTAAAGAACTATCTTCGCAGCAAACTTTATTTTATAACACAAATATAAATAAATAAATTGATTAGGTCAGCATCACACACATAGTTGAGAGTAGAGACTAGAGAGACTGTGAAAGTGACGGCCTAGCCGACCCCAGCAATGATGGGTACAGGCATAATTACAACGCTTACTGAATGACCAAGATCTCGGGGTTTTAGGGTCAATACCCGGGACATACAACAAGAACTTCGAGTTCTCGAACCTTGCATGGGTTTATGTTCCGCAATCGGCAAGCGTGGTAATGATGCTCGGACCCATCATTGCTGAGAGAACTAGAAATCAGTGATATAGTCCTTTGCCCTGCATTGGGTTGATTATGGAATAGTACGAGTAATTCACAAATATTAATACTTATTTGGATATTCAAAACGCTTAACTCTATAATTATGACGTTCATGAGCGACGGTAACCACAGATACGTAATTAAAGAATCATTCTGTGGCACCCCGGTTAGCCGGGTGATTCATTTAGTGTACAGAGCCGGATTTAATGTTGGAGGGACACTAAATTTAATATCTTGATTTGATTCTATTTGTTCTATGTAACAAAATTCAGAATCGTTTAGCAATATTAACACACTAGCGGACCCGACAGACGTTGTCCTGTCTTAACTAAAAATATTGATTAAACAATGGTTTTGTAAAAATATGATACCTACCAATTGTTTAATATTAATAATCTTTATTAACACAACATTTTTTGTTTTATTCTGGCGGGTATATAAATAGTTTTGTTGGTATTCTGACACGGTAACAGGTAAAATATTACTGGCCATGTACAAAATTCAGTTTTTATATCCCCTATTTGACGATATTAGCAGCCGTCAATGTTATGTCAAACGCCATACATTAAAAAAGTTTAAATTGTCAAAAACGATAAGGTTACTTAAAAATAATTTAGTATGGTGATTAAGTTTTCTTAAATTTTTCAATCTTCCGCGCAATTTTCTTAATTTTTTCTTTCATAAGAACATTCTCCTGACCATAACAAATAAAACAAAAAAAATTGCGAAATCGGTCCAGCCGTTCATGCATGATGCGATGACCAAGGGAAATAGGGATTCATTTTTAGGGTTTCATACCCAACGGGTAAAAACGGGACCCTATTACTAAGACTGCGCTGTCTGTCCGTCTGTCTGTCTGTTCGTCGCTCTGTCACCAGGCTGTATCTCAAGAGCCGCGATAGCTAGACAGGTGAAATTTTCACAAATTATGTATTTCTATTACCGCAATAACAACAAATACTAAAAACAAAATAAAATAAATATTTAAGGGGGCTCCCATACAACAAACCCGTTTTTTTGGCCTTTTTGGTATTGAATCCCTTCGTGCGCGAGACCGACTCGCACTTAGCCGGTTTTATTATATATACATATATATTGATTTTAGTAGTGAGAAAAGTCAACCACAGTATGAGTATACTAAAAGACTCATACTGTTATTATTATGGGGCATAAAAACATACAATGCAATGAGTCGATTTCAACTGAGCGAACCAGGGGTATTGAAAAACGTAAACCTTTTTTAAACAGTAATTTTGTTTTGTGTTTCTGTCATAAAAATAATTACTTTTGAATTAACACGTTTGACTAAATATTTCAAGAAAAGTCTTAAAGATGCGAAAGACGTTTGCAATATGTTTATCTTTAAATCATTAAATAGCACCTAAAATCTTGCATTTTTCAACTACTTTAAAAAAGGTTAGGTTACTTTAAAATTGCAGTCAATATTGTAGTTGTAGCGAACAGAAGCAAGTGAATATGAGTACTTTTGTTCTTTCTGATTTTCATAATACAAGTGCTTTAAATAGTTAGTTATGTGATGTTGTCCACATTTATTTGTTATGAGTTGATATCTGTATGTAAGTACGTACACTATTCGCTCGTTTCTGTAGTACCGGTATCGTGTGTCACATAAGACTGCAACGGAGAGCAGATATGTTTTTTTCTGCTTCGAACATTCTTACTCATTTAGATCAGTTCTTCCATGATAACGAATGTGTATGGTGATATTTTCAACGTGCCAAAATATGGAAAACCATTAAAATTACATAGTTTTTACCCTAAAAAAGTAATATTTATAATATTTAGTACTTTTTCAGGCGCACGGCCCTTGTATATACCTCCAGATTCGCCCCGGTTGCTCTCCCCTAAATTCGGCGCTGAATTAAAACAGGCATGATTTAAACAAGTTTAGAAATAATAACCTACTTTGATAATGATTGCTGTATCTTTATTTATGATGAGTCGAATTAAATACATTTGTTTGTATTTTTCAAGAGTCAAACTCATAATATCAGTATATAAGCTTGAAAATTTTTGTCTCAGGCGGGACTCGAACCCGCATCTCCTCGCCTACCAGGCGCCTGGTATGAGATGCGGGTTCGAGTCCCGCCTGAGACAAAATTTTTAAAGATTATATACTGATATTATAAGTGCAATTAAGTAGCTAAAATATCAAATAAAGTATAGTCAAACTAATAGTCAATTTTACACACGATTATCAAGTAATTGTATTGTTTGTGACATTAAATTTGTATGCTGAAGAATAAAATAAAATGTATTTGAACATTAAAATTAATGCGGAGATTCCCAATTTTCTTTTATCATCATGTCATTTTTATGTATGCCGTGTGGTGCTAGTTCTATAATAAAATAGCGCCACGTTTTTTTTAGCTGGTGTCGTAAATTGCGAGTAAAGGAGACTAAATACAAGTATAAAAAATAAAACTGGCGGCGTCTACTCTCAACTACTGGCCAGTATTAAAGCTCTGTTGGTCTCAAGCAACTTTGAAATGTGAACTTTGACTGGAAAGGCGAAAAAATACACCAACGTAGAGACAACCACATTTAATTTGAAGTAATCAAATAAGTTAAGTTTCGAATTTTCGAAAATTGCTCGGGTTAGTGATCACCAACCGGCATTTGGCAAGCGTGGTGATTAAGCCTGTCCCCTTCATTGCTATCGTAACTTGAATTCAACGATGGAGGCCTTCACCATGGAGTGGGATGATTATAGGCTGTTGCTTTACTTTACTTTTAAACAAAGATTTTATCACCAAGAATCTTCATGCATTAAAAACCTAATTGGTAATTTACGTTGGAAGTAAATTTTTATGCAAAAAGTTTTCATGTATATAAACAAAATAAACAATCGTTCGCTGACTATGCAATCGCTCGCTTTGTCGACCCACTGCGAACCCGCGGGAAATATCCCATGGCCTAATGCACCAATCTGTATCCCTTCCGAACATCGCAAATAGAGCTCGCGAATATTTTTCCAAACAAATAAACGCCGTTGGGTGTGCTCAAATGGAATTGGACCAATAATCGTTCGGAACCTTTCGAACGAAATGGGGATTTATTCTGGATACACGCGGCAATGTGGTGTGTAACTTCAATTTCTGTTGCTATGGTCTTTTTTCTGTTTGTGAAAGGTTACCGTGGCTTATGGCCTTAGTCTCTATGAGTATTGCAGAATCATTCAAAGCAATTTGTCACCCATAATATAAATTGCGTTCGGCAAAACAAATGCAAAACGTTGCGACTAATGTCAAAGCTCTCTTTTAAATACTTCCCCTATGCTCCTTAGACCTCTGAAGAGCGGTCCATGTCTAACAGTAGATTGGTGCCAATTTTTTTTTCATCAATAAATATATAATTTTTATCGAAATTTTTCACTTTTAATTTTGAAACAGTGTCGCCAGTAAAACTTCACATAAAATTCAGTTAATACTGACACATAAAAATCAAATAATTTGTAATTGTAAAATACTCTACCGATTCAAGAAAAGGTCTACTTAGCTCAGCTTACATGGATACGTGACTAAAAAGAGATCTGACGATTTTGGTTATTACAACTAAATTGTTTACGATGCAATCAGACGAAACATGTTAAGTAACTGGCCCACCTAAATGTTATATTAATCAAATTTAACCTAAACAAAGCTATAAACATTTTCAAATATATTTGACTAGCAATTACCTACAACTATAAACGCAAAGAAGAATCATAAGAATCGCAGATTAAGAAGAATAAATTGTACCTATATTTTGTGATAAACTTCTAGCAATACATCGAAAAGAACTGTTAAATTCTATGCAGTAGTTCTAGCGAAAAGCGTGGACAAACGTACAGAAAAACAGACAAACTGTGTATAATCAGATGTTTTGTTTCATTTGCTCTAATTAGAACCCTCAAAGTACTTTTTTATTTCTATACACCGTGCGTTTTGAACAAGCTTCATCAATATGGGGTGGTGGGATCTACCTCCTAGTGGTCCACCCTGGGCAACGGCATCTTTGGTGTTCTAAACAATGATGACGGTTAACAGATCCCTCTGCGGTGGTAGGTTTCGTAAGAGGCTGCCTGAATGCTACACCCTCCTGCCGGAGTCCAGCGCCAAACAGTTTTTCTGTGTTCTACTGGTGTGTGGGGGAACCAGTGCCACTTTCTGGGTAAGCTCGCTCCATCTTAAGCTTCTTTTTAACCGTATAGTTAATTATGTTGTCAAGAGCAAGCCTATTATTTATATAAAAAAAATGTTACTTTTGGGATTTTTTGTTTTTGTAAAAAATCAAATAACACTGTTAAGTTGAAAATACACGGTGCATATCGTCTATATCAGATATTGAGTCGTGATGTCGTGCCGAAACATTAAATTAATAGCGCCATTCCCTTTTGTTTCTATGGGTGCTCCTACAGTCGCCTCTTAAGGCGACTGTAGGAGCACTGCCAGAAAAAGACAAGCAGCACCGTCTTCTCTCCTCAAAAACCTCTGTTTGGAAAGGCTCGTATCCAGCAGTGAACTGATATGGGCTGGCAATGATGTTGTTTTTATTGTATTGTCAGGCTGTTGTTTTACCTACAAACAAACATCAATGACTTGGGTACAAAATACAAATGATCAAAAATTGTTTTGCGGGACTTAAACCAGCATAGCTTTTATTACCGGGTCATGTTAGTATAGAGAACTTAGCATCCACATTATCAACTCACACCTACAATCCACTGTTGAACGTAGATAAATAAATAAATAAATATTTAAGACATGCCTCACTGGGCCACACAGAGCCATCCAGTCCCAAATTAAGCTCCTATTAAGTACCCTGTCGTATGGGATACTAGACAACCGATAAACTTACTAATATACTTTTTTTTTGTAAATAAACACCCAGACCAGTACAAACAGACATGTTCATGCACACAAAGATATTCCAAAAAACAGAATCACTGCAAAACTATCATGAGAACATCTAATTCAAATTATCTTGACCCTTACAAATTAAAATCGGCGCACTTGACTGACTTGTTTGGACCCTAGATTTGCTGGTCTTGAATAGACCTTCTCTGAATACGGCCCCATTTTAAAACATGCGTCAGTTACCCTCAAATAATGCGTGTCCATGCGTAAGCTTTTAATGATATTTACGAACGGCACGGAAGTCTGGTGTAATCTCAATTTAACCGACTTTTTTCCTATGCTGCAGCATTTGTTGTGTCAGCTGTTTTTGCTTTACGGTTAGCTTAATGTTTTGCGTGTTCAAAGGTTTAGGGTCAAATAAATCATGTCTTCTTTTAATTTACATTACATTTTCATTTGTATATTATGACGCTGTATGCTTATCCTTTAATATGTTTGTGTGAATAATAGAATAATCTCGGTACATATTTTTTTACAAAAATCCGATAAAATTCCAACGAATACTGATTGTTGCGTAGCTATGGATGATTTTAGAAAGTCCTTATCATTATTACAAGGTTCAAACAAATTTGTCCGTATTAAAGTTGCCTTAAACAAAGAAAAAACGAAAGTAATGTAATTTTGTATTACTATATTAATGTAAATTGACTTGTAGATATGCAGGAATAACATACATACTATGCAAATTTTTTGAATTTGATAAAATGGTTTCCTGAATGAATGAATCTGGCAACAGCTAATAATCAATAATGTATTCTAATTTACAATCTAATCCTATATTCACGATTTAAAATTCTAGAATTCCATACATTTTTAAATAGAAGCCAAATCTATTTTATTTTTATTTATAAAGGTACACCAACAATATTAAATACATAAATATTCAAATATTTTATCTATCTTAAAGCAAACACTTACTCTTATGAATATCACTTTGACAGCTTTGACCATAGTTAGTAATCATCACAATATTAAAATTTCACAATTTGCAATATTCAAATTAGGTATGTGTTTTTAAGTATAATCCCTCAACCCCCAGGAGGCACTCAGGTGCCACGATAACAATTGATTTCAATTGTGTCTGGAATAACTCACGATCAAGGGATTAAAACTGCTAAATCTACTTATTCTAAATGGTATGCTTTGCAGAATAGTATTTTAATTAAATTTATAAATATTTCTAAAAAACACAACACTGCAATCTATATTTGGCTTCTATTGAAAAACTTACAGTGACAAGACTTTTCAAAACATGGTGTTTGCTATTTATCAAACGTGTAACACAAGGTAAACTAACTATAATTTTGGGACCAAACTTACCTCGCCCACATTAAGGGAACAATATCACTTCGCACCCACCTGTCTGTCTGTGCTCCAGTAATTATTGTGAATTATGACAGCAATTTACTCCACCATCTGTGTTGTGTTTGGTTAATTAGTTAAGTTGTACAACAATAGCCTTCGCATAGCCGAGGATATTGAAGTAAGCTCACTATTAAAAAAATATATGTTAAAAACTCTTTACTAAAAAAATACTGGCATAAAATATGAAACAATAAAACAACAGTACTTTATAATATTAAGATATTAAAGCAATTTTATTGCAATCATATTTACAAGTAAGTACGTAATTTTTTTTTACTGTAAGCGAGACCTCCCTAGCTTTAGCTTTTTAGTGAATAGCGTATTGGATATTATCTCTCTATAACCACGAACAATATATACTGCAATTTATAGTAAAACAGATTAAAATACCAGAAAATCCCAAAAAAAATCGTTGAACTTGTTAATTAATCTCCAAGTCTGAGTTTTTAACACGTCAATACGTATTTCAAATTTTCTATTGATTTTACTAAAAAAAAAACTTTATTTTTAAAACAGATACCATGTCACATAAAAAGTTTTAAAAACAAGTCTTTAATGAAGGCATTTTTGATAAACCCCCAAATTAAAATCAACATAATGTTATCAATTCAACAACTAACCCTGCTGATCTCATTCCTAATATGGCTCCTATGTGTGTCGTTAGTTTCTGTAGAGGTAAATGATTAATGTAGGAAGACCTGCAAAGGAATACCTGAGTAATAGTTTAAACGCAATGGCGTAGTTTCGAAATCTTGGCTCGCTTTGAATTATTTACGTAAATTACGTACCGTGCATTACGTTTGAATACTACTGCTTGAGGTAGTCTTGTTATGTCGGAACAGAAAGCCGCTGCACTAGCCGCATGATTACGGAAGAAAGGAAACGGACCGACTTCCTTAAAACCTTGGGCCTAAGGTGTAACACAGTGAAAGTAGTGTTATTTGAAAGATAGTATGAAATTAAAGAATTCCTGAGAATTTGGAAAAAATTGGCAGTCCGTGATCTGAGATAAAAAATACTATGAAAAAGTGAGGTTAAGAATAGCTTATACCGAAATAGTTAATTTTTACAAAGAATAGCGTATTAAATAATTTATTTTTAAAGCAATGGAGCACTTTATATAATACAAATAAGTGTATTTATGTTACTAGAGAGTTTATGACCACATTAGATAAAAGTATTCCAAAAGCAGAAATAGAGCACACTCAAAACGCAGCGAAGAAAACAAAGCAAACGAGTCGAGTGACATTTTTTTTCTTTCTCCTGTCAATGTCAACTTTTTACGGCTTTGGCACCAAAGTGTTTAAGTATATGAATAATCGATTACAGTTATTCATTAAAAAAAACAGGGTTGATAACATATATTTTAAGATGATTTCTGTGTTTTATGCATGTGATGTTATTAATATTATATATTTTAATTGCAGTGAAACGATTAAGAAATGAATCAAACAACGTGATCGATTTGTGATGTTCGATTCATTTTATTCGTTAACAGTAACTTCTAATGTTATTTTCTTTTTTCCTAGACTGTGGATAAATCTGATATTTTGTATTTATCCTAACTATTTAAGAAGTGTTTAAATAAAATAAATAAAATAAAAATAAAATAATCATTTATTTGTTCGGACATGTGTACATGTTAAACAGGTGATAGGTCATCAATGATGGTTTCAACATGCCGCACCGAGACGGTGTACAAATTTAAAAAGTAATAAAATTTCAAACAAACAAATTATAATGTAACATTTTAGTCAAAGTAAATGTCAAAACTGTAATTGAGGGATTATTCAATATTTTAGTATGTTAAAGTCAAATTTGAATTATGCAATTGAATAAATAAAATTAATGTAAATAAAATGTATATAAAGTCAAACATAGTATTACTTCAAATTAAATTTAGTACAATTAAAATTTTTTGTCATTTATGTAATCGGTTATAGTATAATAGCACTTTGTTATTAGGAAATTCTTTAATTTGATCTTGAACTCATTTAAATTTAACATTTTTAATGACAAAGGGAGTTTATTGTATATTCTGGGTGCCATGTATAAGATGTTCTTCCTCATGTTTGAATGAACAATATTTCATCTTGTTACATTTTGGCCCACCATGGTCCGTCTCCTTTAGGCTTATTAACCTTAACCAACAGTTGGTTTAATGCTCTAAGTTGGGAATGGATTGAAGTCGAGGAAATTAATGTGAAGAGTAAGTTTTGATCAATACGGAAATATTAGAAACTCGTAAATAATAAAGTTTATGGTAGAAGATTCGTAATTAAATAATAATAATAATAATAATAAAAATTGTTATTTCTCACCACAAACATTAACACAAATCCTTTTTCCACAAATCAGATTAGTTTTAATTTACCTAGTAAATGACGGTTTCACTAATTCATACTTTATCGCTTCAGTCTAACAATTTGACATTGCTTTCATTTGATCGAAACAATTTTAACATAATTTAAGCAAATTTCTTTGTATTTTTTTTTAAATTTTATTACATCAACACCGTATCTTATAATCACCGCTTCCCGAATACATTTTTGGGAATAAATTATTTTTTACATCGTAAAGAGTCTCCGTAATAGTTAAATGAAAAAAAAATTAGTTAAATTATTGTTTTATCGAAAACTGCCTCATTACTGATCTTTTAAAAGTTCTTCGGTGATCATGGCGCTTGCAACAGTGCCGAAATATCGGAAACACATGAAAAACAAGGTGCATGGTAGAAATTTCGAAATAACTAGCTCTTATGAAAGTTTAATTCAGTATATTCTTAAAAAACAATCAACGCGAGCAGTAGTGCAGACAGGCAATTTTAAAAATATTTCTCTAACGCATACCGCATCCATTTTACCCTCTGCAATACAACACAGCATAACATAGTAAAGCTATTATAGATACGCATGCCAATAAAGGTTTCTGAAACAAATTGAAAACGCATGCAAAGGCCAAATAAAAATCCAAAAAAACAAAAACGGACAAATGTGAGTCGGAATTCGCGCCGACCTCGCCGAGAGTTCTGAAAAAAATTGTAGTTACATAATATAAGAAATTCAGGAATCGACGCTAGCAGTTTTTTTCAATAATCTTAATGATAAATTAACGTATAGTTTTTGGATTTTGTTTGACAGTCAGTAAAGTCAGCAATTTAAATACTTTATATGATATTTAAGCAACTTACTTGCAATTATAAATCAGTAACTAAACTTGAAAAAATATTATTACTACTGGTATTAATCGTAAAAGTAGTTAAGGTATAAGATCTTAATAGACAGACAGAATTACGCGTTGGTAATAATAAACCCCAGACGGGCATACAGACAGATGAACATGGCTCCAAAACTATAACACCAAAAGGTACCTTGTTGACTAAAAATCCGTAAAAGAATGAATGTAACAATTAAAACACCCAGTGACTGCTCTTCGATGGTTCAAGCTGAAACTCAAGTGGCTGGCGCGTTGCCAAAAGCGGAGCTGACCATGGCAGATTGGACTACTTCAGGGAACATTTCTGAGTGACAAATTTCTTGTTCTATTTCCTATATAAGATAAAACGAATTAACATTTATACGAGGCGAATTGTGCACAAAACTATTTGCTTGGTGTATGTAAAATTAACAGCCTATGATCATCCCACTGCAGAGCAAAAGCATTATCGAATTTAAGTTCCCACAGGAATGATGGATATACGCTTGCCAAATCGAGTTGGTGTTCACAGACCCAAGCAATATTCGAAAATTTAAACCTCTTTTTGCTCGACCCGATCGAATCCAAGACCCTAAGATCTTATTACATGTAACTTTTTTTGCCTGTCTTCTCTATCAATATAAAATTTTGAACTAAGTCGTAGAGATGACTGGAGGAGTATCCCTTGGGTCACCTCTTACGAAAACCAAAAGCAGAGAAGTGGCGGTGGTATCCCTACCTAATGTTTTCGTCCAGAATCACTCAGCCCGATCATCTTTAAGTTAAGCTACACAGTGTCTAGTTTTGCTTGACTCAATATTCTTCGACCGTTCTATTCCTATTCAACCTCTATGTCGGAACCAATAAATGTTATCGACAATAAATCAAATGTAGGGCTTTACAGTAATTTGTTTCTCAATCTTTGTACAGCAATCTGTATAACATCTTGCTCAAAGTACTAGTAGAAGCGAATTTGAATATAATAAAGCTTTCTCCGGCACGTATAATCGAAGGTCGCGGTCGTACGTGATATAAATATTAAACAGTTCTTAGCATGCTCTCACGGATTCAATAAATACGTATAAACAAAACAGACATAAGTTATGTGCTTGACTAAAGCGTATATATTTTTCACATAATTATTAACCTAGAACATTCTTCTGATGGAAACAGAGCTCTCGAAAAATCTCATCTTTCCCTAATATTGCCCCATAATCTGAAGGGTGTCCTACTTTGCTATAATACCGTTCTCTACGTACCAAGCTGCGGTCTCCAGTCGAGAACACCTTTATTCCACCGATTCATCACTACGCCAAATGTGACCAATCCATTCCCTCTTCAGCTTGCCTATTCTTAAATTGTATCGATATAAACCGGTTGGAAATGGCCACTTACAGTTACTTCCTGAACATTTTTTTTATATTTTTCCTATTTTTATTTAACTACTTTCTTATAAGTGTATTTTTAGTTTCATTGTTAAATGTGATTGCTTCGTCTTTTTCATTTTCTTAATATTAGGCTTGATTAATTTCAAGAATAAATTTAAACATTTAAACTATACTTTTAACAATACCTTTTTGTAACCAGCTGTGTCAGTGATTTCATGTTTTGCATAAATTTCACTAATATTAGGGGTTAAAGTATGAAATTGCCGTTTTGTATTGACGAAATCGAGAAAAGTCATTTTTCCATACTAACAATTTTTTAGTTTTTTTAAAAACGCCTGAACGGTTTTCGATGCAATTAAGTGTGAAAGTTAAATGGTTATAAAGCTACGCATTATAGTATTTAAACTTCTGAAAATCAAAGTATATAATACAAATATACTTAATTGAAGCAAGAAGGTCAGCTGACACATTGTAAGGGGTCTTTTCAACGACTTCCTTTGAAGTAATAGGCACTAGTATTGCATTTTTTTCTTGTCAAAAGTTACTTTATTTAGTTTTTGATACAATACAAAAAGAATTACGCAATATTATGACTATACTTAAGAGCTATAAACAAAATAAAAAGTGGGAAAATAATCGGCAATTTCATACTTTAACCCCTATTATCATGCTTAAATGCGGAAGTTAAAATGAATAATTTTGTAACTTTACCACATCAAAACGGCTAAGCATCGACGGCAAAGGGCTAACTCTTTATAACATTTTCATGATTGATAAATAAATAAATAAATATATATTTAAGACATGCCTCACTGGGCCACACTGAGCCATCTAGTCCCAAATTAAGGTACTATTAAGTACCCTGTCGTATGGGGTACTAGACAACCGATAAACTTACTTATATACATTTTTTTTGTAAATATATACTTATAACACATAGAAAACACCCAGACCAGTACAAACAGACATGTTCATGCACACAAATATTTGTACTGTGCGGGGATCGAACCCGCGACCCATGGCTCAGAAGCAGCGTTAACTACCGCTGATCCAAATGGTCGTCTGATATGTTGATAACACGCTGATAAGCTAAACAGGATGAAATTTTAATCACCTTCCAAATTTTAATACAACAATCTACGAGACAAAAAACAGATGACGTATTATTTCTTTTGGTACATAGTCCAGTACAGAAATGACAAAATAAAGCCTTTAGAAAAAGTCCGCCGAAAATAAAAAAAAATTGACACGGCTTCGTAGCAACAATTTCTACGCGATGCGCATCTCAGACATCTTAGGCTGGTTTTACAGTTATTTATTTATTTATTTTATTAAAATCATACATAAACCTTAATCTAAATACAGTGGCAGTGTAACATAAACCAGTATTGGTTTTACCGTACGCCTATAAATTTTTTTGAAGTAGATAAATACTCATCCAGTAGGTAGTTTTATATTACAAATCCCACATGTACGAAGTCACGGGAAATAACTAGCAAGTGGTTAAGTCGGTGCTAAACGAATAATCGTCAGACATTATCATATTGGCCAATACTTATTCAATATTCAGTTTTTTGCTGTAACCTTATATACGTTTTTGACTATTTCTTAATAAATCCATTTGATACTGACGTTAACAACAAAATGAGGGAAGGATTTCACACTTGACTGCGCAGAAACGACCTGAGGCATGAAGCGAGAAAATAAATAAAAACATCAAACAGATATGCTGGTACCGAGACTTTGAAATATGGGATTTAAGTGATGCGAGAAATGGTGATAAAATAATTATTATATTGGTTTCTTTTTTTTTAAATAATGGGCTTGCTTTTGACTTCATACTTAACTATACGATTGAGATAAAGCCTAAGATAAAGCGAGCTAACCCAGAGATACTGGTTCTCCCACACACCAGAGGAACACAGAAAAACTGTTTGGCGCTGGACTCCAGCAGAAGGGTTGTAGCATCCAGGCGGCATCTTATGAAGCCTACCACCGCAGAGGGATCTGTTAACCATCATCATTGGTTAGAAAACCAAAGTAGCCGTTGCCCAGGGTGGACCACTAGGAGGTAGATCCCACCATCCAAAAACTCGAACTTACGAGATATTTGACAAGTAACGCCTAGTTGGCCTAGTGGTTTAAATGCTAGGCCAAGAAGTTTGATCTCCGGGGTTTTACGGTCCGATCGCGCCGCTAGCACGGGGCCCCTGCGCGGGCGAGCCCTAGGCTTCGCGTAGAGTCGCCTCGCGCTCGAGGTACCCGCTAGCAGGCCGCTTTTGGGCTGAGTGCCTACCGCACTCGCCTAAAACCCGCCCGGTCAAGCTGTAACGGCCTTCTGCCACAGCATAGGTCCTTTCAAAAAAAAAAAAAAAGTGATCTCCGGGTTCGACAACAATAATATCAAATTTTTGAACATTTCTCGGGTTTGTGATCACAAACGCGTATTTGGCAAGCCTCGTGATAAATCGATGCAGATTTGACGAGAGATCTTCTTCTTGAAATAAGTCTTACCTAGCTGGACTATCTGTCCCAGATATACGTAATGGTTAACAATTTTGAGTGTAATATTCTTAATATAATCTGGAACTGGTAAAACATGGGTAATAAGCATGATTTTCGTCTTTTCCATGTTCATCTTTAGTCCAATTTTTTATAAAGTACTACTAAGATCTGCAAGCATTGTGTTCAGATCAGGCAACCATGTTCCATAAGTGACCAAACTACACGAAATCAGAATTCCAAATATTGATATACGCAAAGACAGAAAGTGGAGAAAAAGCATTATCTTTTACAACAAGCTTTATTTTATCGGTGACGGGTAACTTTTTTTCTCTATTCCATTTACATTTTTCTGTATTCAATTTGAAAGCTTCGGTTATGGAAGCCGGTCAAGGATAAAGCGATGTAAACGTGAAGGTTCTGTATTGAAATTGTTACTCTAATTTCAAATCATTAGTCCAATGAATGAAAGTGTTTTTATACGAAAAGTTAAAGCTTTGTGTAAACTTTTTAATGTTAGCCTTAAACCTTAATTTCAACAAGTTTTAGTGCCTTTTATAACAAAGAATGTGTATTTTAAAATGAAGTTAGTTTTTAGATCTTTGAACTACCTACTTCATTTAAGCTTTTATTATTTGTACTTAATTTTGAATAATACCAATCCAGTTTCATGCTATTTGTGTTTTTCTTGAGCATTTAAGTCAATTTTAAGGTCTCTATCATTCAAAAAACAAAAGAATAAAAATATAATATGAAAAGATCAAGGCTATATTTCTACTGTAGTTGAGCTAGTCATACCATAAATTAACTTATTACTGTGTACAAAATTTCCACTCGGCGTCATTGGAAACAGTGTAAGCAGAGCGGAGCGGACTTTTATACATACCCGTAAAACAAATGAATAACGGCACTAAGCCGTAGGTTTTAAGGAGAAGATAGACTTGTCACTACATTAGGCATTGCACTTTATCGAAGCTAACAATAAATAATACATCAAGCTCTACACGTGTAAATCAAAACAGGTACATAGGCGAGGAGATGCGGGTTCGATTCCCGCCTGAGACAAATTTTTTCAAGTTTATACACTGATATTAAAAGTGCAATTAAGTTGCTAAAATATAAAATAAAGGTACATAGGACGTTAAAAATGTCGACAGATCTTGACAGAAGGTTGTATTATTTTCAAATTACGTCAGCAATATAACTGCATAAATAATAGTTTAGCACCTTAATACAAAGCTAACTGGAATGCAAATAAAACATGTTTATAACACGACTCAAAGGAGATCCTCGCATCCCGCCTGAGGCATAATTTTTCAAATAGAAATACTGATATTGTAATTGCAATTTAATTGCTTAAAATATCATATAAAGTATCAAAGGAGATCCGTTACGCTCTGTCTTTGCTACGCTCCACTCCGCTCCGCTTTAGTGAAAACGCTTGCTACTTTTCATTGCTTTTCTCCGATACGCGCCACGTCGGCTGTTTCGCGGTAGTCGCATAGGCAGTATTAGGCGATATGAAGAAGAGCGGACCGTAAATTGACCAATCAGAGCACTCCAAATTTTTAATTCGTGGTTTTCACGAATTGTGATTGGCTAATTCAAAGTCTGCTTCTCTTCACTCCACCCAAGTTTGTCAATTTGGAAACCTAGCCTTAAAGGATATGTTACAAAAATGAATACGGTCTTAGATTGTTTGGCTTAGCACATGATATTTGTAATCTACATTTTTCGCTATAGTTAAATGTTTTTATCGCAACATTAGCCGGTTTATGACATGCATTCACAATTTCACATACAAAATAACACCAAATCTCCTACTGAAGCTCTCTTAAAAAGAAATAACGTGACAATGTTATCGCAGTGCCACATCAGACGTACCCAACCTTTATTCAGCTATAACCATTCGAAGGACCCCTAAAAGCGGGTCCCGAACTATCTCGCGCTCAACAAAATAAAATTCTATGAGAAGAGTGTCGCCGGCTTTTTTGTTTACTTGATAAAGTGCTCTGTAGGTGTTTCTTTTAACGTAAAAAGCATTCCAATATGACCTTGGCCGTATTTTCCTTCGGCTGTAAACGTTTTGGATCGCTCGTGTTTAGGTTTTTTTAAAATGTAAATGGCGTCTTTTGCGTGTTGATTTTTTTGCAATTGTTGTTTACGATGTAATTACGTTTGTAGCTGACAAAATAAATGAGTTTTTAAAAATTTTAAATGAACTTATCTGACATTCGAAAGAGAAAAAATGCAATGGGGACTACCGTTTCTTTGCTCACCAGTTGGCGCCACTGTAGGTCTGAGGTCCGGAGGTATAGCTTTCAAAGGCGATTGGCGCCGTAACAAAGTGTTATATCTTGAATCTAATTAAGGTTATTATTTATAAATAACTATCTTGATATCAACAAACTAACTTCTGAAATAGTTGCTCTTAAGGCCGCCTATTTTTGCGTTTTTTCTTAATTTCGCTTTCAAAGCGTTCACATTCATCGCCAAATAATCTATATTTGCGATATTTTACGAAGGAGATCACTTTCCAGCAGGTAAATTAATGAAATTATAATTTATACTTTATTTGATATTTTAGCAACTTAATTGCACTTATAATATCAGTATATAAACTTGAATAAAACATTTTTCAAGTTTATATACTGAAATTATAATTTATACAACAAAGCCCGCTAAAACCAGTGAAAAGTGAATGATATTGGACCTCACGCGACACAAGCACCTCTAGTGGCAAATTCACTAGCGAT
Source organism: Anania crocealis (assembly GCA_949315895.1). Taxonomy (NCBI): domain Eukaryota; kingdom Metazoa; phylum Arthropoda; class Insecta; order Lepidoptera; family Crambidae; genus Anania; species Anania crocealis. The sequence continues at coordinate 2,519,827 of OX438880.1, forward strand.
AGCCCCCATTGAGTTACTGATAAAAATGTCAAACATTTTTATTATACTTACTAATTATTTTATCTTACTTATCTTGTAACTAAGATGGATGTTTGTTACTCAATCACGACAGAATGGCTTTACAAATTTCGATGAAATTAGGCGAAGAAATAGATTATAAACAGGAATAGCATATAGACTACTTTTTATCTTGGTGAAAAGCACAATTCTCACAGGATACTATCAAATTCGACGCGTACTTCGTGAGTGACTGCGACTGTCATATAAAATGTAACGATTAATGCCAGATAAGGCAGTCATCAACGATCTTCAAGCACCAATCGAAGATTTTTATTGCAATGTTAATCCCGATAAAATTTGATGAAAACAATCAGCGCAAGGGGTACAAAAACAGAGTTAAAGTCTAGAATCCAATTGGTATATAGTCATTATTCGTATAATAATAGAATTGCCATCAAAAAAAAACTGGTTAATTCAGAAGATTTTCGAGGATTTTCGTAGTGGAATTTGCCATTAATTTTAAAAAGGTGCCCAACCAGAAGTTCTCATATAACTTTCAAGCATCAAACACCGACTCAAAATTGGTCCTTTAAATCGCATTTTGTGGGTTCTAACAATCTATTTAATTGTGTGTGAAATAAGTTTTATAGACGATTACAAGTATCCAATTATGTGACAATATCATACAAGCAAATAACAACCATACATTATAGTTATGTTTTCGTTAATAACATCGAATGTAATCAAGATCTGTGTTCAGTCATACATGGTCAATAATTGAATTCATTGATTTATATCAGGTTTGGTACACATGGCCATTTTGGCTTACGATACGGACTACAAAGCAAGCAGTGACAGGTTTGATTATCACGAAGAGCACATGTTTGTGTGATGATCTAACAATTGAATCATGCCATAGGTGTTACGTATGTTGTTTCGTGACTTAGACGACAAGATATCATTAAACAAAAAATTAAATTTAATTGTTTACCTACTAGTCTTCTTCTTAATGTAGGTATAGACCTGCAGCCATAGACAATTGACTTTAAAATAAATGAAAAAGACATAACCTTACGATCTATCGATCGTTTGTTAATGCCATTTTCATACATTTGATAACTATTCGTCTGGGGTAAACGATATTAGAGAGCCACTTGTATCAGGCCGCTGTAGCGCTACCATGAGTTCATATCATATCATTACCAGGAATGTCACCAAAATATTTGTAATCCAATGGTCTGTTACTGAATAAAATATTTTTGATTTTTTTTATTTTTGATATCGAAAACTTACATTACGTAGCAACTGTCGCTAATGATTTAACGGGCATCGAATACTTTTTTTATTCGTCTTGGACTGATGTAAAGGTTTTCGAAGCCACTTTTACAGACTCTGACGTGACGTACTTTTATGAACATGAAACAAAATTTTTTTTTGTTATCCAATTGCTGTTCTTTATTGAAAACACAGTTTCTGTAATAAATAATCGACTGCCTTTGGCTAGTACAGTCGCTTGGTAAACAAAAGCTTGTGAGTTTGACTCCCACTAAAGCTTTTTCATCTTAACTGATCATTAATTTCTTAATATGACGTATTTATCGTATTGACGTCTTATTCAAAATGAATATCTTACTTTTTTAGATTTCTCTGAATATTTTAATTATTAACAAAATGTGGGCTTAGTTTTTCAGGAGGTCAATAATTCACGGCGTATACTTTAATGAAAGCAGTATTTTATCCCACCTTTTTGACCAAAGCCAATGAAAAAAAAAAACGCTCCGTAAATTGAGTTGGCCGGGTATCGAACTCATAACCCTTTCGTAGCAGGTAGATCGTCAGAACAAAGCTGGACATAAAGAAACATAGCTGAATCATACAATTTTGAGGTTTTCATGACTCATTTGATTTGAGGACAAGGGGGAAATATGCCTATCTTTTATATATAAAGTAAGGATGTTTGGCCATTTGATCCATTTCCTTTGCATGACAAATATGGGTGTGATGTGACTGTCACTGTCTTGTGTTCTGCCACGAGATAGTATGTTTGATAATTGATGGCCCAGTTGGTGTTGTAGTGCGGTGTGGCGCCTAGTGTGATTCGTTTTTTTTTTATAACCAATGGGCTTGCCCTTGAGTACATACTTAACACTACGGTTAAGAAGAAGCCTAAGACGAAGCGAGCTTACCCAAAAAGTGGCACTGGTTCTCCCACACTCCAGCGAAACACAGAAAAACTGTTTGGTGCTGGACTTCGGCAGTAGGTTGGTAGCATCCAGGCAGCCTCTTACGAAGCCTACCACCGTAGAGGGATCTGTTAGCCGTCATCATTGGTTAGAAAATCAAGGATACCATTGCCCAGGGTGAATCACTAGGAGGTAGATCCTACCACCCCTACCGATTCCGATCAAGTTAGTTTTGAAAACGATCTTCTCTAGCTTTTTTCCAAAAACTCAATCGCATTAGAGTCGCTGAGGACATGCTAGAACGAGTCAATTCCGACCCAACATTCATGGAACGCATTGTTACTGGTGACGAGATGTGGATTTACGAGCTTGTCATGCAAACTATTCAACAAGTTTCGGAGTGGCAACTTCCAACTGAACCGAAACCGAAAAAACCACTCCAAAGTCGATCAAAAGTCAAAGTCATGTTGATTTTTTTCTTTGACTATCGCGGTGTTGTGCACTCGGAATCCTTGCCGGAAGGTCAAACGGTAAATAAAGTATATTATTTGAGCGTTATGCAGCATTTAAGAATGCAAATTTGACGAAAAAGGCCATATTTATGGAAAGAAAATTATTGGATTTTGCACCACGATAATGCGCCTTCGCACAAGGCCATCATAGTGAACAAATTTTTGACCAAACACTCAACAAATGCCATCGAGCAGCCACCATTTTCACCAGATGTGGCTCCAGTCGACTTTCTTCTTTTTCCTAAACTCAAATTACCACTTCGTGGCACTCGTTTTAAATCGGGTGGAAGACATAAAGGAGAATTTGCGGCGAGAATAGAACTCAATTCCGGGAACAGCGTTTAAAAATGTTTTCATGATTGTATTATATTATGTTGGCGTAAGTGTATCGTTTAAGAAAGAGCATAATTTTAAGGTGATAAAGTCAATTTGGATTAATAACAAACATTTTGCGTATTATTGATCTATTTCTGGTACTTTCTTGACAGAGTAGCATATGAATTGAGCTTGCAAGTATTTTAATAACTTAAACAACCATTTGACTTGATTTCTTCTGATGTATTTTCACGTAACTATAGCAGGCTGTAAAGCGTCCAAGTGTTGCGATGAATCAAAAATTAACGGTCGGCTCGTGTTTTAGTTCTCTCTACTAAAAATAATTTCAAAAAATGAAAAGCAGCAAATATAAATCATGTTTATTTTTATTTCACCCGAAAACTAACGACCATTTGGATCAGCGGTAGTTAACGCTGCTTCTGAGCCATGGGTCGCGGGTTCGATCCCCGCACAGTACAAATATTTGTTTGCATGAACATGTCTGTTTGTACTGGTCTGGGTGTTTTCTATGTATTATAAGTATATATTTACAAAAAAAAAAGTATATAAGTAAGTTTATCGGTTGTCTAGTACCCCATACGACGGGGTACTTAATAGTACCTTAATTTGGGACTAGATGGCTCAGTGTGGCCCAGTGAGGCATGTCTTAAATATTTATTTATTTATTATTATTATTTATTAAACAAGCTTAATAAGACATGACTCTTGTAAATGTGGTTGATCAAATTAAAAAAAAAAGTATAATTATGTAATTAAAAAATAACCTTCATTTTTTTTTATTTTTTATTTTTTCATTTCTTTGGTAACTTTAATACAATAATGATGGAGACCTTTTCCCTGCAGTAGGATGATTATAGGCTGTTACTTTACTTTTACCTTTTTTCGTGTACCAGGCGATTGTTTTATCCTTTTCAATACCAAGCCGTTGTCTATGGTAACAAAATTTCAGGCTTTACGGTGTGAGTATATGGAGTTTTATCAGTCATTTTTAGGGTTCCGTACCCAAAGGGTAAAAACGGGACCCTATTACTAAGACTGCGCTGTCTGTCCGTCTGTCCGTCTGTCCGTCTGTCCGTCGCTCTGTCACCAGGCTGTACCTCAAGAGCCGCGATAGCTAGACATTTGAAATTTTCACATATTATGTATTTCTGTTACCGCAATAACAACAAATACTAAAAACAAAATAAATAAATATTTAAGGGGGGCTCCCATACAACAAACCCGTTTTTTTGGCCTTTTTGGTACGGAACCCTTCGTGTGCGAGTCCGACTCGCACTTGGCCGGTTTTTTTTTTAAATTATGTTGGTACTTCCGATATTCAAAATATTATATTTGTCAAATATATAACGATCGGTCGAGTTAAAACAGCTTCATATGTTTTTAAGTAATAAAATTTAGTAATAAAATTTCTAGAGTATATTAAAAATACAATTCCCTTATTAAAAATTTAACTCTTACCATTTATCTTTCAAGACAGTTATAGTGTCATTGATAAAATATTTACGCTGTGAGTCACAGTTTAAGAAACAACTCTCTATTCCCAGTCAGTTTTATTTCTAATATAAATAGAACTGAAAACAAAAGCTTGTTGAAATAAGAAGGTATACCATCTAATATAGTTGTTCTATAAATAATTCAACTAACAATCTTTATACCCGTTGTACACTCGACAGCACATCAAGTTAAAGAGATTATTATTATTGTCGCGGTCATGCTAGAAGGTTCGAGATATCGCTAGAGGAATGTACATAACTACCTAAGTTCGGCCACAAAGTAATAACAAGACCTTAGTGCAAGCGACATTGAACTTTAAGTTTACAGATTAAGGCACAAAATGGCATAACTTACTAGAGTTGTTTACGTTTAACGTCCTTGTAATTTCTTCTAGAAAACGAACATTCTAGTATGTACGACCGGCGTCGATGTTGAGATATATAAATAACAGGACTTGAGACGCCGAGTCAGTTCATTCTGAGCTTTTGGTGCGATACCTGCGAAAAGTGATCTAGTGCGAAGTACGACGACTTTAGCGATACCAACGGATCTAAGTACTACTCTGCGGATTGGCTAACAGTGTTTTGGAACCAACGACCTCAGCGACCCACTGGACTACGATTCTTGTGATTTGGCTTTTGTGATAGTGTTTGCGACCTGTTTATCGCCTAATAAATTCTTCTAATAAGTCAACGGTGTTTTATCCAAATCCCGAACTCCACGTTCGTAACATTATTATTATTATTAACTGCGATAACAGCTTTTATTGCGTAGGGCATAAAGGCGGTCTCAATGTCAACATGTATAGTCTGATGTGCCGCCGTATGTACTACTTTGTACTCAATATCCTATCAGCCGCAGCCGACCAATAAAGCCGCACATGCGGTAAATTGAATTCTCTGCCATTATCTGCTCATACTATGTCACGTTTTAAGGTAGTACTGTCCCATTCAGAAGGTAGAAGATAAATGTAGACAAGTGCGCTATTTTGCTTAATGTAGTGGTTATTTTTTATGGATTAAGATACCTCAATCAATCAATCAATCGGGCTATTGATGTCCACTGCCGGACGTAGGCCTCCTTAAGGGCACGCCATAGTGCACGATCCCCCGCTTTCCTCATCCAGCCACTACCAGCGACCTTCTTCAGGTCATCGGTCCATCTGGCAGGGGGTCGTCCTACACTACGATTGCCTAGACGTGGTCTCCATTCGAGAAAACTGTAGCAAGCTGAAGTGCCATATTTGTCGCAGAGCCTATGAGCGTTGGAGAAGATTCCTTACATAATATAATTTCAAACATAACACACACACTCGACGCAATTGTAATTCGCTTTAGCTCTAGAACATTGTCCTTTTCCACGTCAAAAATCGCCTTATATTATAAATACTTACCTAACTTTTTTTTTGGATCATTTAACAGTGTTTTGTTAATGATCAAACCAATGAAGAAGAAGAAATTTTAAACTTTTTAATAACCACATACATTGAGCGTGCAGACCTCAAATGGTTAGGTTCGCCCTTAATGCGAGCTTCTACAAAATATTTCCCGTAACAGCACCTCACGTAGTGGTTCTGGCATCTTTTGAATTATTATGGCGGCAAAGGGTTTGGTTTAATCTCTGTAATTATGGCTTGTAAATTTGTCACTACAGCAAGATATACTTATTTTGTACCGGACTAGATTTTAGCAGTGAATGAACTCTAAATAAATTCATAATTTTATATAACTATAACTTTTGAGGATATTACGAGTATATCACATGAAGAAAGAAATAACAGGTTCTCGAAAACATAAATAAGAAGGTGCTAAGCATTGTATATGCACAGAGGTTATTTGATTTCGATGTTTTTTTATTTTGTTTGATAAAAGAATAATAAATCTTAGTAATATTATAAATGTTTGCTACTCTTTCGATAAAGCGATTAGCTCACGCAAGCAAGTAAAAAATCACTGATTAGGTAAATGTAAAAATATTCTTTAAAAGGATTAGAAGTAAAATATATAATATAATGGACGACCATTTGGATCAGCGGTAGTAAACGCTGCTTCTGAGCCATGGGTCGCGGGTTCGATCCCCGCACAGTACAAATATTTGTGTGCATGAACATGTTTGTTTGTACTGGTCTGGGTGTTTTCTATGTATTATAAGTATGTATTTACAAAAAAAAGTATATAAGTAAGTTTATCGGTTGTCTAGTACCCCATACGACAGGGTACTTAATAGTACCTTAATTTGGGACTAGATGGCTCAGTGTGGCCCGGTGAGGCATGTCTTAAATATTTATTTATTTATTTATATCATTGAAGTAAGGTAAAATATGCCAACTGAGTAAAAAACATACACCTTTTGCTGAAAAAAACGATTACAGATTCATTATTGGTCACTGATTTATTTGGTATAAGGTTTTTAGTTTTTGAAGTATATTTTTTTCCAACATATATAGCTTATTTTGCCGATAAAGTCTTCAAAAACTAATACTTTTTAGTAAATAGAGATTTTTCTTTTTCACATCATTATACTAGTATGTAAAGTTCAACATTTTTAATGCTTTAAAGAGGAAATCTTTAATAAACCAAGAATTTCAATTTACTATGCTTCCTCTCAAAGGGTAACAAAATTCCTAGAGAATCGCTAGCTGCACTAAGCTGAAGCAATGTTGGTCGGCAGAGATAACGAACATTTTATAACGGCATAGTATCTTTAATTAACATTTTAGTGTTACATTTTATTAAGAAGAAAAAACTATGAGTGTTCTAAAAGCAAGGAGTATTTATAACTCACTTTTAATTAGACTGCTTAATTTCTTTCAGTCGGATCTCTTCCTGTATAGATGGATTTTTTTCCCCAACGACGAACGACGTTCAAAGACGAACACAGAGGAATCATTCGTGTTATGTCAAATTTTCCAGAGAAAACTAAACAATTAACATCACATAATATGGTTATGCAAGTTACAGGTTAATGATTGTCAAATTTTGTGTGTAACTTTATAAATACTAGACCAATTCAAATAATGCTGCATAAACAGATGAAATAGGTATGGACAGTGTATAAAAACAAAGGTAAAAAGTACCAAAATCAAACCAAGTTGAAGCAACCGGCTAAGATCTAAGGTCCAAAGTTTGTTCCCGGGTTAAGCAAAAGGTATTTTAAACTTTCGAACATTGCTCGCGCTTATGGAGGGCAAAGGCCTCCATCATTGAATTCAAGTTACCTTAGCAATGATGGGCACAGACATAATCACCACGCCTGCCCTATGCGAGTGATCACAGACCCGAGTAATTTTCGCAATTTCTAGACAATTGTTTGGGATGGAATCTAGAACCCCGAGATCTTCGTCTGGTATTTATACCGTTTGTTCCGTTGGCTCAAATATCATAATTTTATAGCCTTAAAGATTTCTTTGACTTTAAAATAAATAAGAAATTTCTTTGACTACGTGTAAATATTTGCAATAAAGGGACATTTACATTTAATGACAGCATTTTGACGATAATGACATTATGTATTTCTTAATATTATTTAATTTGGATCTATGATTTAACTTGACATTGTTTAACTTCTAGTATATTTTTATTGTGACATTTGCATGCTAATTTATGTAGCCTAATATGTGCATCGACATTTTTAATTAAGACCTTGTATACCATATTAAGACATTGTAATCATAAGATTTATTATTTATGATTTGCCACGAGACCAACCAGATACCACGTATATTACTCATTATCATTTATATTAACTGCTCAAAGCAGAACAATCAAAAAGTAATTTATGTATAAAAATATAATTATTCACAAAGCTCCCGACTCTCCACCCCTGACCTAGGTAATCTACAGACTGTAGTAATAAAGCTCTGGTCGTGTGAAATGGGTCTTTAAGAGCAGTTACAGCTGACCAGAGGGAGATAGTAGGAGTAGTAAATGAATTGGGAAGTCTAGCTCACGATGCCGTATTCCAACCGCTCGCAAACTCGCTGCGGCGCTCCGCGCCCCTGGAATACAGCAGCGTGATCTAGCCCTCCCAATTCATAGGTAAAAAGGATTGACTTGTCTTTGTTATATCATTTTGTAAAAACCTCTGGTTCACAACAGTCACGTTTGAAGTCGAATATGAAATTTCTGAAACAAAAAGAATCACTAGAATTAAAACGTATTTGTCCTGCTTTACTAAATGAACAAAAACGACATGGAAACTTACTACCAAATACTATACGTAGCATTGTTTGTGGTCCATCTAATTGTGGGAAAACTAACTTAGTAATAAGTTTGTTATTACATAGGAATGGTCCATGCTTTCGAAACCTTTATGTTTATTCAAAATCTTTATATCAACCGAAGTACATATTTCTAGAAAGGGTAATGAATATGGTTGCAGACACTACATATAACAAGTATTCCGACAACAGTGAAATTTTAAGCCCGCATGAGGCATTACCAGACTCTATTATATTATTTGATGATGTTGCCTGTGAAAATCAGAATAATATACGAGATTATTTTGCTATGGGTCGTCATAAGAATATTGATTGCTTTTATATTAATCAAACTTACACCAAAATACCCAAACAACTAGTAAGAGACAATGCTAATCTTATAATATTGTTCAAGCAAGACGACATAAATCTTAAACACGTTTATGATGAACACGTAGGAACTGACATGACTTGGTCTCAGTTTCGTAAAATGTGCTCAACTGTTTGGAGTAAACCTTACAATTATGTCGTCATCAACAAGGACTGTGACCGAAACAAAGGTTGTTACAGAATGATGTTTGATACATTCATAGTAGTTGACTAAACTTTTTAAGTAGCTGCTAGGTTATTAACGAATCAGTTTCATTAGTGAAGTCGAAGTGATTGGAACCATTACCAATGGAACGAAATCTCAAAGAACAAATTGTAAAATCAGCATCAGCTGTAAAAAGAAAGGTAGAAATGCTAAAAGATTCAAAAAATACAAATGATATGGCTTTAGAAACAATATTTAAACCAATTGTTAGTCCACTTAAACTTCTAACAAGTAAAACTGATGGTAAACGTCATATAGGAGAAGAAATTAAGCAAACCCAATTACCGAAAAGAACTCGGCACGCCAAGAGTGAATCGTCAAATGCTTCTACTGAAGATTTAAATTACTTTAAGGAGGTTGTTGATGATGAAGAATATTCTGATACTGGCGAAGAAAATTCTGAAAATGATGTTTGTAAAACACCTAACAAAACTCTCACTACATCACCCTCCGAAGATCATGATGTTCATGAGAATTCATTTAAATCTCTTCAATCATCACCGAGTATTGCCAATGATTCTTTATCATGGTCCATGTCATCTGAAATAATGAAAGATATACCTTATGGTGTTAGAAATGTAAAAGGAAAACTTTTGCTCGGCAATACCCGTGTTCATGACGATGATCGCATTCTGAAAATTGGAAACCGTAGTTTGAAAAAAACTCCTGGCTTAAAAGAACTATTGTATAAAAAAATACCGAATTTAGATATTATTACAGACGAAGACTTACAAAATTATAAATTAATACTTATGGACACTAATGCGCACAAACGTAATTGCGATCCGTCCAAACCAATAAACAGTAACAAAGGATTTAAATATATGCACGTGATCAAACCATTGTTTAAGTTCTCTAGAAGTCATACGAGCAGTGTAGAAAGTCTCCCAACAGGAAAAGGCATCGATATTCTTAAGGAAGTTAAGAAAAATACTGATTTGGTTTACTGGGATGATCCAAACGAGCTAGTGGAGAGATTAAAATTACTACTTGCATCATGGGCAGCTGGTAACACAGGGGTGTATAACGAAATGTATGCAATAATCGAAGAATTGCATGAAGTTGGAATCATAAAAGACATCAGATATATAAAGCTGCCATCAGGAAGATTGGACAGTATTATTAAACTAAAGAAGCCGACAAGACGGCAATGAATATAGACAAATTTGGTCATCATGTTCACAAGCGTTTACGACTAACTGAGTACACTGACATTCTTAACGATACATTGGTAAAATCAGATTTAGGTGACTTTGATTTAAAATCATCAAGATTAAGAGGACTACTAATTCCTGAAAAAGAAGATGAAGCTGTGAATAAAGAATACGTGGACAAATGTGTTCAAGAACTAAGAAATGAGATGAAAATAATTCAAAGTAATATTCAGAAATATCTTAACAATCTAGAAAAATTGACTTCCGTCAATTTGACTAAACTATATTACACAAAAAAAGAAATTGATCACATCGTTGAAACAAAACCTGCTAAGAATGAGTAAGCAAGATATAGTAAACGAACTTCATAAATCTGTAAGAAGAAATTTCGTTCGTCGATGTACTATCATAAGGGGATTAGATGATCTATGGCAAGCTGACCTTATGGATTTTCAAAAATATTCTTCATGTAACAAAGGATATAAATATGTTCTGGTCGTAATCGATGTTTTATCAAAATTCGTATGGGTGAGACCATTGAAGTCAAAATCCAAACAATGTGTTACAAATGCAATGAATAGTGTGTTATCTGTATGTACAAGAAAGCCTAAAAATTTGCAAACAGACCTAGGTAAAGAGTTCTATAATGATTACTTTAAACAGTTGATGGAAAGATATAATATAAATCATTATTCTACATACTCTGTTAAAAAAGCATCCATTGTAGAGCGAGTCATTAGAACTTTAAAATCTCATCTTTACAAAGCCTTTAGTCTATGCGGAAAATATCAATGGCTCCAAAATAAATTAGATTCGATTGTGCAGGACTACAACAATACTGTTCATCGCATTACTAAATATAAGCCGAATGACGTTAATCGTTCAAATGAGCATATAGTTAAATCTAACATTAAGAAAACCCATCAACCAAAAATACGACAGGGATTTACTTTTCTGGTTGGTGATTTTGTTCGTATAAGTAAATACAAAGGAGATTTCTATAAAGGTTATACCCCTAATTGGTCTACGGAAATATTTCGTGTTGCCAAAATAAATCAAACCAATCCCCAGACGTATCAACTAGAAGACAAACACAACAAGTACATCTTAGGTTCTTTTTATGGATATGAACTACAAAAAACTAAAGTTCCAAACGTTTATCTTATCGAAAAGGTTATTAAAAGAAAAGGAACCAAAATGTTTGTAAAATGGTTGGGATTAAGTGATGAAGAAAACAGTTGGGTAAACAAAAGTGACTTAGTCGAATAGATATATAAACAACTTAGCTAATTCTTAAACTCACTTTATGTTTATCGATGAAGGAAGGTAGTGGTATAATTAATAACTTGATAGATCGTTTACCGTTTGAGTTACATTTGCCTGGCTATCAATTTTGCGGCCCTGGAACTAAACTTCAAAAACGGATAAGTAAAGGTCACCGAGGAGTGAACAAATTAGACGAAGCTTGCATGCACCACGATATCGCATACATTAACAAAGACTCAGGTTCTCGACGAAAAGCAGACTTAGAACTTTTGGATATGGCCAAAAGGAGGTTGAAATCAAAAGATGCTGGCAAAGGAGAAAAAATTGCATCTTGGATCGTAAAAAATGCTATGAAAGCCAAGATCAAGGCAGGCAGTGGCATAAAATCTTTCAAGAAAGGTGTTAAAGCAATACAGTCTCAATTGAAGAAAATTAAATACAAGGACCACCACTCTGCAATTAAATATGCTTATGCAGCTGCAAAAAAACTATTTGGTAAAAACAAAGGAATACGCTTGCCCCGCTATATTCCACTTCCAAAATCAGGAGGTCTTTTACCACTTATTCCTATATTTGCGGGATTGTCAGCATTAGGTTCTCTAGCTGGAGGAGCAGCTGGCATAGCAAAAGCTGTGAATGATTCTAAAGCAGCGCAAAAGAGTCTTCAAGAATCTGAAAGACATAACAGAATGATGGAAGCACTAGCTCTTGGAAAAGGATTATATATTAAACCTCGTAAAAAAGGAGCGGGTTTATATCTTAACCCATCAAAAAACTAATTGAGCGGCTACCCAGACGTGCACTTACTAACCTAGATATATTAGAACATTCCAGAGATATTCCATACTTTCGTGGTGTTTATATGAGAGATACATTGCCTTTGAAACCTAGAAAAATTGAATGTGGAATATTGAACTTGGATAGCAACAAAAATCCTGGCACACATTGGGTAGCCTTTGTCAAGCAAAACAATTACATTCAATATTATGATAGTTTTGGTAATTTAAAACCGCCGTTAGAATTTATTAAATATATGAAGAACTTTCCTATAAACTATAATTATGTACGTCACCAAGCTTTTGGCACTACTAACTGTGGTCATCTATGTTTAAAATTTTTAAGAAACTATTGGAAAAAACATTTATATAATAAGTGATTAAAATAAACATGTCAGTACAAAAATGTCTTTCACTGTGTCTATAACTGGGACAGGAACCTCTTTGACAACCAATTATTCCCCAACTTTGGATCTCCGAGGAGATTACGAATGTGGTCTTGTGTATTTTTCAACATTTAATTCTATTCCTAACATAGATGAACGGAATAATAAGTTTTACTATGGTGAAAATGAAATTATACAAATTCCTGAGGGATCTTACGAGCTTCAAGATATATGTGATTATTTGAAAACTAACATTAAAAACAGTGTGTTAAAATTAACTTGCAATAACAATACACTGAAAACAAATATATTTTGCTCTAAAGATATACATTTTAATAAAAAAGATACGTTAGGCAAAATATTGGGGTTTGGAACAGAAACAATAAAAGCAAATATAAGTACTGAATCTCAATATCCTGTTAGCATTCTATCAACAACCATTGTGCGGATTGAATGCGATGTAGTAAGTGGCTCATTTGTTAATGGAAAAGCAAGCCATATAATTCACGAATTTGTGCCTAACGTGCCACCTGGATACCGAATAATTGAAATACCAAAAAATTTAATTTATTTTCCTGTAAATCAAAATTCTATAAGTGCTATCAACATAAAGCTGTTGGACGCTGATAATAAAGAAATAAATTTACGGGGTGAAGAAGTGCAACTTTATTTACATTTTAAGAAAAATGATAAATTTTAATAAAAACCCTAGTGCAGAGACTTTTCAGACCAGTCTTCAAAGATCATCTCACAAAAGCACATCGCTTAAGCTAAAAAAGAAGCTTACCAAAGCTAATACAGATTTCCTTAAGCTGATTGGGTTGATAAAATGAATATTTTAAATATATCTCAACAAACGTCATATGACAATAGCATCGAAAGTTTTGAGTACCATTCTTACAAACCATATGTGTCAAGTTTTAACACGAATGATGAAATAAGAATTCCTATTAATCAACAAGACTTGTACGTGTTACCATCACTTAGCAGCCTTTACATCGAAGGAAAAGTGAATGTTTATAACAACACTACTAAGACCAAAGTTTCAAATGTACATTTTGTTAATAATTCAGTATTGTTTTTGTTTCAAGACGTGAGATATGAATTGAATGGAGTAGAAATTGATAAAATTAAGAATGCTGGTGTTACTACAACAATAAAGTCTTATCTATCTTTAAATGAAAATGAATCAAAATATGCGCGAGTTTGGGGTTGGTCAACTGAAGGAACAAATAATGTTAGTGGTGGAGCTTTTTCCGTATCGATCCCGTTAAACAAGATTTTAGGATTTGCGGAAGATTATGAAAAAATTATAATGAACTGCAAACACGAGTTAGTGTTACTAAGAAGCAACTCAAATCTTAATGCGATGAAGTTAAATACAGGAGAAGTCTTAAGTGATGTTACAATTAGTAAGATAGTTTGGAGAGTACCGCATATTAAAGTATCTGATCGTGAAAGAATTAACTTGTTAAAGCATTTAGAGAAAGATCGAGCTATTCCATTAGCTTTTCGTAATTGGGATTTATATGAATACCCATTACTGCCTAAAACACGTAAACATACTTGGTCCATCAAAACTTCATCCCAAACAGAGAAACCTCGGTTTGTTATAATTGCTTTACAAACCAACCGCAAACAAAGTAGCCAATTGTCAATGGCTGAGTTCGATCATTGTCACGTACGTGATGTGAGAGTCTATTTAAATTCGTCATATTATCCATATGAGGGAATGAATGTAAGTTTTTCAGATGACAAATTTACTTTATTATACGAACAATACACAAGATTTCAACAGTCTTATCATGGACGCCGTTCAGAACCATTGTTGAGTTTAAAAGAATTCAGAGACATCGCTCCTTTGTTTGTTATCGACTGCTCGCGACAACACGAGACATTAAAGGGATCGATTGACGTCAGAGTTGAAATTGAAACAGATCAAGAAATACCTGATCAGACAGCAGCATATTGTCTGATTTTAAACGATTGTATGTTCGAATATAAGCCTTTGAGCAACATTGTCAAAAAGGTATCATGAATAACAATACAATAATTGTGGATGTGCAAGGATTTATAAATCTACGCAATGAGTTCATTGTCAAAGAATTGGCTGTAGCTACTTTGCAATATACAGATATATTTATAGTAAAACCACCACATTCATTCTTTAATCTAACTGAAGAAGAAAAAAGACGTGTTCGATGGTTAGAAAGGAACAGAGGATATTCCTGGAGCGATGGATATATTGACTACAAAGAATTTGTAAGAATAATGAAGCTTTACTTTAAAGATCGAGTAATTATTGTAAAAGGTTTAGAAAAAGTGAAATGGTTGCAAGACTTATGCAGTCATCAAAATGTTAAAGATATCACTGATGAAGGTATTCCAAATCTAAGAGCATTATCTGAACTTTACAAAAACGATATATTTGTAACCAATTGTGTTAATCATAAGAATATTTGTGCACTGAAAAATGTTTTGTGTATTAGAAAATGGTATTTAGCAAACAATAAATAATTTTGAAAGTATACTGTTTTGTTGATATCACCCTTAAAAGTGTAATTTCGATCTGATTTTAGTATGTAGTTAAAAGAAAATAAATAAAAATCATGTTCATTTACTTTAATCATTTTATTTATTTCTCAAGTAAGATTATTGGCACTTATAATAATAATAATTTAAATTCATACATTAAACACTAAAATTAAACAATATGAAACAACTATGATAAAACATAATCACCACAGAGTTTTTTTGAAATCCTTCTAACTAAAGCTTCAGTAAGATCTTCGATTTCATCTACAGAATCCTGCACCACATACTGCGCACTAAGCACCACATTGTCTTCTTCTTCATTGGAACTCTCCACCGCTGATTCTTTCTGTAGATCCAATATTTTGATTTTGATGACTTTAATTCCTCGGCTCTCCTTACTTATAACAAAAGACTTGGAGACGTTCGACTTCTTCTTAAAGATTTCACGTTTTTGTCTTCGCTTTTTCTCATATTTCATCGGCTGATGCCTTAATAATTCTTGGTATTGCTGGGTAAAATTTTCTAATGGATCCTGAGCATATTGACTGAACATTATATCTGGTGAATCTTCCATTTTCTGAAACAATTAAAGTTATATTAGCTTGTTATGAACAGTGTTTCGCGAAAATAATAAATTATAAAAATTTACTAAGTTCCTAGTAGATACTTACATAAAATCATGAACTGATTCGCTGCTAACCTCAACGCTGCTGAATGAGGTGTGATTATAATTGTACTTGTAAATACAGTTTTAGTAGAGACAATGATCAGAAATTGCAAACCCAGCTCTTTTACAGTTGACCGTAAGACATGTGTACTAAATCAGCATTTTTTTTACTTTATACACGTTACAACTTGTTTATTGCACATGAGACGGTCCCGTAAAATGATACTATTGCAAAACTGATAGCTTTGTAACGTACCATTTCAGGTTTATTCACACAACAAGTTGCAACATGATTAATGTTATTTTGTTAGCGTGTGTAGGTAGTTATGCGTATTAGATCGCCAACAGATCAAATTCTAACAATGAACATGGTCAAATAAATAAAACTCTATATTTGTTTAGCAAATTTATTCAAATACTTTAACTTAAAAACTATACATTACAGTGAAATAAGACAAATAAAAAACAATAATGTTTACTTCATATTATGCTTATAATTATTCCTCCTTTTAAATAAATTACACAGTTATAAAATAATGCCCCCAAGACAGGGTGCTAATATTATTTTTTGAAATAAAGCGTTTATCATCTTTTCTAGACAAAGCCACTTTGTTTTGCTCTGTAGTAAAGATTTGATGTTTGATTGTTCTAAAAAGTACATTTTTACCTCTTAACTCTTTACCAGTTGATAATACATTGGTATAGTCAGAAAACTTTAATTTCATAGTAACATTTTTTTTAACACCTTTTGCTTTTTTGACTTCATTATTATCAGTTCTAATACTATACAACTTAGAACGCAGTCCTACAAACTCTAATAATATTTTGCCTCCTAATTCATCTTTAAACAACCCTGGGACTTTTTTGTTTTTAGGTACAATATCAAAACAATTATCCATGTCGTAATTGCTTGTATCAAAATAGGATAAAAAATTTTCTTTCAAGTCTGCATAAAAATCGTATGTCTCTATGGAGTACAAAAGACTATCAGTATCAGTGTAACACAAAGACAATTTATCAGTGTAATGACTTTTCATTATCGAATAATGAAAATCATACATATGGTTTTTAGACAGCTCTAACACGGTAAATCCAATGTATATGGGTTTGTCAAGAACCACTTTTTCTCGTTTTAATTGTATAGCTACTAAATTTTCATCAAATATTGATGCGCTATGAAAATTAGGACGTGATATCAGTTGTTCGGCTGAGTAACATTTCTTAGTCTTATTTCTCTCATCCCGCCATGTACTAACTAGTTTTACATCTACTCTGCGTTCAGTATCTTCTAATGTTTTTCCGAAAATGCTGTTATTAAGCAATTTGAAAAAATCTTGTTCAAATAATGTAGTTGATTTTTGTCTCAAATGTGTATTTAAGTCGATGTAATCCTTTAAATATGGACTTTGTTTGAATGATATTCCTTTATGAATTTTTTTAAGACGTAATCCATGTTTTAAGCATGTCTTTAAGTGAACATAGTGGATAACATAGTTATATTTATTATACAAATTTGGTATAAGCTTTATATTTTTACCACCCGGAGGAGTAAAGTTCTCCGCACAAAAAGGAAGATCGTTATGTAAGTCATGCAAATTCTCGGGGTATTCCAAGTCAACTTCAAGGATATAACCATAGTCATTATCGTCAGCAATGTTCGTAACGATGAGTTCATTACAGTCCTGTTCATTGAGAAATTTAAAATCGGCGTAAGGCAAATATCCACACATAGCAAAGCCATATAAATTATTACAGTCCACATACATTAAATATCTGCTTGGTTGGGAGTGATCATAATCAGACTGATATTGATTATTCGATTTCGCATACCTTTTTGAACATAAGCAAATACCTCCGCGAATTCCCTTTTGAATCATTCGTATCATTTCTAAATCTGAAAGCAACTCTAATTTTACTTTGGTTTTTAATAACATTGCATCAAAGCTGAGACTTGGTGCTGTAAGATAAAATGCAGGATCTAAATCATAGTTAATCTTACACGTTTTACGAAACTTTTCAAAAATATCGCTTAAAATCAAAACATCGCTCTTTACATATAAATCCGTGTATTCACCTAGGTTTTTAATATTAAAACTATGCCACACTTTTTGTGCATGATCATAGTCAGAATTACTTATAGCTTCATCAGTTAGATTATTATAAAACTTTTCTTTTGAAGGTAAATTATTTTCTTCATACACTTTCCAATTTGTCATATAATTGTATGGATATACACCTTTTCTACTTAGCAATGTAAACTGATTTTCATTGTTACAATATGCACGCAAATTATTAAAATCGTTATGCTGTAGATTTTTAGCTAATTGTTCTATACTTGTTCCTAAAAATTTGAACGAGTCAACAAAACGAACTGCGATAAATTCTTTGGTTGAAAACGGAATAAACTTGGTAAAAGAAATGTAATTCTCATTATTTTTAGGAATTATTTTTATTTCGCCAGGAGTCCTACTTAGTTCGCGGATAAACAAATGGCAGTCATAACCCGATAAGTTATGAAAGAACACTGGGATAAATTTAGGTATTCTAAATTTAAGATTACAACATGAATGAGCTGCACCTCGGTATTCACCGGTAAAGTGGCAATGATCTCGTACTTTATCATCAATTAGTAAATTAGAACACAAATAACAACGCTCAGCTTTTTTAAAATTCAATATATCTTCCTCACTATAAATTATAGGAACTGGAGTTTCAGACGCAGATTGAATAAGTTTGTAAATTTGATTTATGTCTTTTTGCAACCGCTTAACAAATACAGTAGCACAGTCGGTTCCGCGATATGTCACCAAGCGATTAAGCGAGTTATCGTAATGACAAACAATGTAATAAGCAAACGCCGCAGGTAAATGTTTTTGTACTTTTTCTGTATACGCGCCTATGCTCTCGGAGCAAGGCTTTAATATCGTCTCAAAGTCAGCGTAAATAACGAAGGGTACGTTCTGCATGCAATGATAGTTTTTAAATTGCATTATAGTACCACTTTCGGGTAGTACCGTGAGTACTCCGCCGCAAACGTGTTTTTCATAATCTCGATCTGATTTAAAAAATAACAAACATTCTTCACAGAAATGTAATTTACCATGATGTTTTGTGATTTGATGGCGAACTAATTTTGTTAAATCCTTTATATGACAATAATGATATTTTGTTTCTTTTTCTAACAGAAGCATGTTGACATGATTTTTTTTTCGAGACAGTGTTTTATATAACGGTCCAACAATATTTTGTTTCTTGTCAATCCCATATACATTAACACTAATATCATTATTATTTTTCTCAAAGGTTTTAATATCTTTGAATGATACTGGAAAATTCATATTGTCGATATTCAATACATCAGTGAAGTGTGGATATGATGATACCCGATTAGCGTTTTTCACATCAGGATATAGAGCGCTCATTACAGTCCAAGCAAAACAGTATTCATCACTGTTTCTGATATTAATACAAGCCTTTTTTGCTTTAATTCTTTTCGGTAAATCTATAAAACTAGAACCACGCAATGGCGAATATTTGTTAATGTTGGTTTCGAGGTAAAGAATGTCCATAAGGGACCAACCACTTCCTTTGTCTTGGAAATCGTCTAACTTTTTATAAATTATCTGACAAACGTTGTTCAACAAGTCGTCAAACGAGTAATTTTGAAAGATAGGAATATTTTCTGTTGCAAACGATTTAATTTCTATCGTATCATCTTTAGGATAAATCATCTTAGCAAATAATTCAAAGTTGACTTTTACATTAGTGTGAGAGGCTATAGCAGAATCAATCACTTTACGCATCCTACATGAAATAGAATGCATGAAGTGCGGTGGTGAAGTGATAGGCAACTTCTGACCACCACCGGCTGTTTGTTCGCGATCAGCACTGATGCGGTATGATACAATGCGACCTCTAAAAGCTGAATTAACCGTTTCAATTCCTAAGTCATAGCTTAATGCGGTATTATCTTTATGAGTAATACTGCGCAAGTGGCCTGGAAAATCTTTCTTGAGTATAGATTTTTGACAAACTGAACAAAAGATAGTTTTGGAGCAATGCATATTGATTTTAATTATGTCTGGGTATGATAATAAATGTAACAATTTATTATAAAGTAAAACAAAATAGATTATTTGATGATTAAAATAATTACAATATTTTAATGTAGTATACAAAAATACAAAAAGTTCTATTTAATTAAAACACATTCATAATATCTAGTAAAAGTCTATCTAATAAAAACTAATTGCTAAACAAAAAAAAAATAAAAAAATTACCTACTTACTTCT
The DNA here is from genome assembly GCA_949315895.1 of Anania crocealis. NCBI lineage: Eukaryota > Metazoa > Arthropoda > Insecta > Lepidoptera > Crambidae > Anania > Anania crocealis. Next base: position 2,540,221 of record OX438880.1, read on the forward strand.
TCTTATCAGGATAAAAAGTTGGTTCGATATTAACAAATAACCTACTACTATCTTTAAATATATTTTTAATTCCAACCCACAATGGATCGTCGTGATTCAGCCGAACTCTTAAGCAGCCACTCCACTTGTCGAAGCGTTCGCGAGGATTCACGCCAATGATTTCAGCGGTGTTGAACACTCGCAGGTCGATGTACACGTCACCATCGGTCTGGAGCGTGCCTTGCCGGTTGATCCCGCCCGCGACGCGCCGCGACAGTGACGACCAAAGTGGCTGCTGCTTCACATCCGGCTCAGTCACGTCCCCAAATAATTCTTCGTAAATGCTGGCTTTACTGCTTCTACAAATAAATTAACATAAATTAGTATCATATCAGTATATAAACTTGAAAAATTATGTCTCAGGCGGGACTCGAACCCGCATCTCCTCGCATGCCGGGCAGGCGCTATACCATTAAGCCATCGAGACACTGCGACACAGCGCGAATTTTACAAGCATATTCTTATCGCTATAAGCCAACGATGTTTCATCAAATGTTAGGAGTTTGCACCCTTAACACCTGAAAGAAACATTTTTGCAGATGTTTGACAGTTAGTTAAGATGAAATAGCTATTTACATACTTTATTTGATATTTTAGCAACTTAATTGCAATTATAATATCAGTATATAAACTTGAGATGCGGGTTCGAGTCCCGCCTGAGACATAATTTTTCAAGTTTAAATACTGATATTATAATTGCAATTAAGTTGCTAAAATAACAAATAAAGTATATAAATTAGTATCTATTGATTTTACAATGCATTAACTTTTTTAATTTTTAGTAAGGAAAAAATACATACTCAGTTTTCTTCTTAGGTTTCTCCTTTCTCGTTCCTTTGGACTTGCTTTTGCCAGCTTTACCTTTTTTAGAATGGCTGTAACAAAATGTGGTTTTGTAAGTAAGATTTTACTAAACTTATGTAATACTATTTTATTTATTACACTACTAAAGTTATGCTCTATAAAGTGATTTCATTTTAAGTATTGGTATCGGAGAACTAGATGGAATGAGAACTTAATTTTGTTGGAAGAAATATAATACTGAGGTTTAAGGCTAACTCTTACCTGAGACCTTCTTCGCCTGAGGATTCTTCCGACTCAGACTCCTCGCACAAAGCTGCAGCGCGTTTTCTGTTGGTTGAACTGCAACAAATAATTATTTGTAAATTGTATAAATAAAACATTAACGTAAAACGTTGACATAATTATAGGCACAAATTATCAGTATTAAAAATACATACCCAGACTTTTTCTTTGATTTTTCCTTCTTCGTCACTTTAGCCTTAGTTGCAGGTTTGCTTATTTTCTTGGGTGGGCTAAAACAAAATCGAATTTTATTATGATTGAAGCAAATAAAAATAATTTAAGAGTGGATTACTATAATTGGCCATAGAATAAGTAATACGTTGTAATATTTTTAAAGTTATTTATGGTTGCTGTTATCCTGAATATAATAAAAAAAAAAAAGAGTATCTTCTTACTTAAATAATTCAAGTTACTTAGTAACCATTATTTATTTACCTTGTATCTTCTTCTGCACTCGACGAGTACTCAGACTCCGACTCAAAGCAAGCAGCAGCAGCGTTCTTGTAGTCCGACCTGCAATATTAATTTATGTTTCAAAACGGTGATACTATAAATAACTATTAGTACCTACTACTGGATGCTTTGCGGTCTAGAAAGTTAAGCACTGGAGGAACATCCAAGTTAACTGGTCAAACCCGCCAATAATAGCTGGTTCAAACATATCAGTTCAGTTCAGAATTCAACCACAATGATATTATTATTTAGTTTGTTCTAGCTCTACGAAAGCATTAGTACAGACGCTGAACTAATTATAACTTTTAAATGTGTTTGAAATAATATGGGTGAGCGATCGGTATCTTGGTTCATTGATTAATTAATTGAGACACAAAACAAACAGAGTTTCACTAGGTCATTTTAAGCTCAATAATAAAATAAAAAGAACTCACGAACATTTTTCCACGAGGTTGAAGAGGTGTTGCACGAAGTTTTCGACAGCAGAACGATCGGGTATTGACCACTGATAGTAATAGCAATTGATTTACTTACCGATCATTTTATACCAAATTCGCACTCACACATATTAGTGTAAAAACTGTCAAACTATACACACACATTGAAAATAATTCCTATCAGCAATTAATTAAAAGAACAAACAAGTTTCTCAAATTACTTATAAATTTATTACTAAATAGGAAAACTTCGAATCAGCAACTTTGCAAATTTATTTAGCCCTAAAGTAAATTATTATTTCAAATACTAGTGATTTCCCGCGGTGCGGCATCGTTTGAATTGGATTATAAATTACCTACTCACATAAATTGCTGGTCGTACGATTTCAGAATCATAAATTAACGAATTGACCTAATACAATTTATCTAACCCAAAACCGTGAATGATCCTAGTCATCAGGATATGTCAAGGCCTACCAAACTTTGGAAACGTCTTTTTTAGGTTTTCCAATGGAAACAGCGAAGTTGTTAAATATTATAAATGTGAAAGTGAGTTAGTTTGTTTGTTGAGTCGCCGTTACATCATAACTACTGAACCAATCGCTATGGAATTTGCATACACGTTGCTAGGGAAATGGAAAAAGTAGAATACCTACATAGGCTACCTTTCATCCAAAAATAATCGTTTCCGAGTTTGTGACAAACCAAATGCTACGCAGGCAAAGCCGCGAAAACATCTAGTTAAGTAATAAAATATATTAATTAATACTAACTTTGAAATAAAGTTTAGCCTGCTAACATTATTCTGTAAAAGTAATTTTATTTGTTTGTTGCACCTTTATCCAGCATAAAAAAATATCTGTTTCCGAGTTTTGTGACAAACCAAATTCCTCGCGGGAAGGCCGCGGAAAACGTCTTGTTAAGTAATATTAATCTAACTATTTTATATAATAAATAATTACTATGAAAATCCTTTGTTGATCATTGAAAATAGTTTACAGTTAAGAGCAAAGAATTTGAACACCAATTTAACGATAAAATATTAAAAACCTAAAAATATCTGTAAATTATGAATGAAAGTTCAAAAATATTAATAGTATTAATATTGAGTAACCACCCATTGCTTATAAGTAAATTATGTAATTTTATTTATGAAATCGGTGTACTACCAAATCATTTAAATAAATTCAACCCAAGAATTGAACAGACGAAGTAATTAAGACTAACTATTTAGTTAATTTTCATCATGGGCATAGCAACAAATTGTTAGCCAGCTAAATTCGTAGCCCGCAAGTGTAACATGCAACAAGATACGTCTTGTTAGCAGATTTAGGTTCACACATACTGCAAATGCTAAGGAAGCAAATTAGCGCGCTGACTTTAAAGCATCATATACACTGTCTGAAAATTATTGTCAGGAAGAACACCTACAACCACAAGTTATAGACTTTGATTGAAGATTTACTTTTGTAATACTGCCATAATAATTTTACATTCTCAATCCTTCACTTAATTTTAATGTCAGTAATAAAGCAATAATATTATCTAGTGTTTGATAAAAGCATACTTAATGCTAAAACAAATCTGTTAAGATATTAATATTCGTTTAAAATACCTCAACGATTGCACTTCACGGAGTGTTCCCGTAAATACATTTGATACCTTATACATATAATATACTTAGGTACTATTGTTTACTCATACTCTTTATTCTTAGATGTTAATACGAGTAGTGTGCACTCCCCGTTACATACACGCGCACGTCACGCTAACCTTAGCTACCTTTTAGTTCAAGTAATAATCCCGTTCGCGTCACATCTTACAATTTAATTTTACTAACTGAATTGTTTTGTCCTTGAAAGTATTCCATGTCTAAAATAACTTCACGTACCTAATATTCTTACTATTTAATTATGGTGATATTCTCAATATTTGTGTGTGCCCTGCAAGCCCGGGATACAGCCAAAAAGAAGTACCCATTACGGTATGGTTGTAAACAAATCATTGGGGATATACATAATAAAATTTTAAGTAATACATATAAGATTCGTAAACGTTTTGTTTTATTCTTAGCTCTTTGATTAAATTCATATTGTTATAATGCTAAAGTGTGTGCCCTGCTGGTCCGGGATGCAGCCAGAATTAAGTACCCTATTTGGTACGGCTGTAAACTGATGCATAAACGATACATCTAGTCAAATTGCATTATGATTAAAATTTAACGTTTACGTTTACCGAAAAACATTATTTTCATTGCCTCAGTGTGTGTAATTTGGTTCAGTTGTAAACTGAAGCATGATCAAAACACTAAGTAAATCAACATAAAACATACTCGTATTCAGAAACAAAACAGTTCAGTATTTTTTATAAATCTGTTAATTAGTGGTCAAATTAAAACGGTGATAGTGTTTCAAATAATGTGTATCGTCTATCAGTTGCTGAAAAAACAGGTACGTGTGCATGTATTATGAATTGGGGAGTCTCGATCAAGGCGATGTATTTCAAAGGTGCGGTGCGCAGCGTCGCGCCGGAGCGAGCATAGCGAGCGGTTGAAATACAGCGTTCTTGAGCTAGACTTCCCAATTCATTTACTACTAGTAGGTATTATTACGATGCAGATAAATTATGTGTTGCAAATCTAGTTTTTGTCAGCGGATTTGCTCGCAATTAATTTTATTGAATAAGTAAGTTTGGCCAATGGTAGAGGAAACATGGATGCTCGTCTTCTTCTAGCAGTACTGCTTTGTCGCCTCTTACGATACCCATAGGAAGACGTCTTTATGACGACACTTCGATCACCAACCAGCCTGCCGAACGTATTGACTTTGCCAAATTACTTCATTTGGAGAGGTTCATGTCCAGTGGACTGATAAAATTTATGTTAGTAGGTTACGTAATTTGTTATCTTGATTTCATGTATTTACGGTTTGAAATCTATTGACTGAAACATGGCCGCTTAGTATGAGCCTCAAAGGAAGGCTCAAGCTTTTAGCAATAGAGAAATCAATGATGGTATTTTCTTGCGTAATAGAATCAGAAATGAGGAAATCGGTAGGAGAATAGAGATAACCGTCATCGCTAAAAGTTATAAGCACCGCTGGTCATTGAGGTGGAAAGGTTCAGGCTCCTTATATAGCTAACAAAATTGTATCGCAATCGTAATTGAATAACAGGTTTTTGACAGTCCTGGTATAGATGTCAAAATTAATTCAAGCACGAACGAACTTCTGAATAAGGCCCTTGGAATGGTGACGCGCACTGTATGAGGATCTGTGGGTAGCCCCCCACAAGGTAGACTACTTGAATGGTGACGCGCACTGACTAGAGGTGGGCGTCGTTCGTCGTTTTTATTGCACGTCGTTACCCCTATTCTTATCAGACATAGTTTTCTTTTATCCAAAAGTCGTCTTGAAGAAGTTGCTTTTCAGCGATAAGACCTTAACGACGACCTCTGTGGCGGAGTGTCGTACACACCGGTTTTGAAGCCTACTCCGAGGGCCCGGGTTCGATTCCCGGACGGGTCAATGTAGAAAAAAAAGTGTTAGCTACCTTTTCTCTGGACTGGGTGTTTGGGGTACCTTCGTTGTTTCTGATTCCTAAAATACGAGTGCTTTAAATAGTTACTCAATGATATTGTCCACATTTATGATTTAAAAAAAACAGTCTCACTGCACGTTTTTTCTGCTACCATTGCATGGATTTTCTCATCTTAAGTATTTTTTGTCATCTATGTTTCGTGAAGTTAATGTGGTATTGTATTGTTTTAATTAACATTTACTTACACACACATTATTCCTCATATAAATGTTCCACCGAACACTATAAATTAACTATGAAATCCACGTTATTTGTAGTAAAAGTTTAAGGTAAACTCGGTCAGCGGCAGGTCAACCTACCCAAAAAGTTAAAGGTCATTGAATTGATTTTCAACTTAAAGTCCAACAAGTAGAGATCAATATCAATTGAGGAAATTTGACGTTTTGTGGTAGGTTCACGTGCTGTTGTCTGTACAATGCATGTTCATGCTCGTTTACACCGTTTATTTTGAATCTTCTACAAAACGAAGTCCACGTTATGTTACTATTATGTAAAAGATCTTGGCATATCATCTTGAAAATAAATTTAAAATACAATAAAATTTTATTTCAATTCCTTCACTAAAAATGAACTTTTTTTTTTTTTTTTTTTATTTTGGCACAAACAGTCAATATTATTAATAGGTTTAGAGTACATACAGTAAAATTATGCTTAAAGACAAAACAGTGCCGAAAATTAATGTATAGTAGATAATTTCTGAACAGAACTTGTTGTTAATTTTTATATTAATTAATAAAATAAAAGTTAATTCGAAAATGTTAAGTTGACAATTTATAAACAGAACTTGTTGCTAGTTTCTATATTAATTAAAAGTTGATTCGAGAAGGTTTCTATCCTATTTCACATGTACATTCTGTGATGTTATTATTAACAGTCCATTACAGTATATAAAAGTAAACAATATAAAAGCATTTAGGCTATTATTACTAAACAGTAAAGATTTTGGCAAAAACCAAGAATAAAAAATAAAAAAAATAAAAAATTTATTTCTTCTCCAGTAAATCATTAGTAAGTTTACGTTTGAATGTTCTCAAAGGGGTGTTAAATAAATCAATATGCGAGAATTCCTTGTTGTATGTTGTCAAACAGCGATAAAAAAATGAGTTTTGGGTGTATTTCTTATGAAACCGGGGTGGCACAAATGTATCTATAGTGCGCGAGCGACGAAGAGGAAGGCGGATTTTTGACAGAAAGTTAATTTTTGATAGTAGATAAGGTGAATCTATTTTATTATTAAGCAACTTGTGCAGAAATACTAGGTCGAACTGCTTTCGGCGATCACTCAATGAGAGTAGACGGTAATATGAGAGTGATGTCTCGTAAGGTTCTTTTTTACGATGACTACGGAAATTTAGGTATTTAATAAAGATTTTGATGTGAAACATCTATAGGCGCACGTGAGACCGATTTCTGGCGTGGCGACGCGTCGCCACGCGCAATCGACTGTGCGTTTCTCTCTCACTCGATCCGGCGTTAAGCCATCTCTTTCGCTCCACTGAGCTCGCAACTTAACCAACTTAACCAACTTAACCAACTTAACCAACTTAACCAACTTAACCAACTTAACCAATTTAACCAATTTAACCAATTTAACCAACTTAACCAATTTAACCAATTTAACCAACTTAACCAACTTAACCAACTTAACCAACTTAACCAACTTAACCAATTGAACCAATTTAACCAATTTAACCAATTTAACCAATTTAACCAACTTAACCAATTTAACCAATTTAACCAACTTAACCAACTTAACCAACTTAACCAACTTAACCAACTTAACCAATTGAACCAATTTAACCAATTTAACCAATTTAACCAATTTAACCAATTTAACCAATTTAACCAATTTAACCAACTTAACCAACTTAACCAACGTAACCAATTTAACCAACTTAACCAACTTAACCAACTTAACCAACTTAACCAATTTAACCAATTTAACCAATTTAACCAACTTAACCAACTTAACCAACTTAACCAACTTAACCAACTTAACCAATTTAACCAATTTAACCAATTTAACCAACTTAACCAACTTAACCAACTTAACCAACTTAACCAACTTAACCAATTGAACCAATTTAACCAATTTAACCAATTTAACCAATTTAACCAATTTAACCAATTTAACCAATTTAACCAACTTAACCAACTTAACCAACTTAACCAACTTAACCAACTTAACCAACTTAACCAACTTAACCAACGTAACCAATTTAACCAATTTAACCAACTTAACCAACTTAACCAACTTAACCAACTTAACCAATTTAACCAATTTAACCAATTTAACTAATTTAACCAATTTTACCAATTTAACCAATTCAACTAATTTAACCAATTTCTGGAAAGTTGCATGTAGATCATTTTTCGAAAAATAAGGCCTTAGAAGTTTCACTTCTTACGTGTGTACACTAGTACACGCACAACTTTTTTTTATTTTATTGACATTTTTAGTTCCTACCACAATCTGTTCTTTTCTGCATACTACTTTTACGAAATAACGTCGATGTTTCACATCTACCAGGCGTCCCGTGACGGCTCCATTTTTTTTTTGAATGTTTTCAATTCTTTTAATTAATGAACTTCGTTCCATCCGGGTGTCCCTTGACACCTCTAAATTTTTTTTTCTGTATGCACGGTGCGCGTTGTATATTACATAAATCAATATTATATATCTTAAAATTACATTTCCTTGAATAAAAATTTCGACTGTAAGTATGAGGTGGGGCTGAAACCTAGAACCTTCCTCTTACCGCTCCCTTACAGCTAAACTTTTATCTTTGCCATCAATAATAGACTGTAAATCGCACACTGAATGAAAACGGAACAGCTATTACAATTTCAAACCTAACAATTAAAGAATTGTACAAACAATTTTCCAGACTAGATTTAAATATCACGTTCCAATGTGTTTGTGAGGAAATTAGAAACACATTTTCATTTGAAATACTTAAATTGAACTGTCACCGACAGAGGCACAAAGAAAACTATTTGTTTATTGTTAGAATTTAAACTCGATAACTTCTTGGTTCTTTACCTACACAACCTGACATGAGAGACATTGCTTTTGTTTTCTTTTTAACCGATAAAAGAAAAGAGATCTCAATTAAAAGAGTAAATAGTTCATGATATATATCTTAATATACATAAATTACGTGTCACGTTGTTTGTCCGCGATAGACTCCTAAAATATTCAACTGATTTTAGTCAAATTTGCACACCGTGTGTAGTTTGATCTAACTTAAAAGATAGGATAGCTTACACCTCAATTTATAGCCGCAATATTAATTCATTGCAAATTATTTGTTTTTTATTACCAAAGTGTAAGTTCTGTAATTTTCTTACAGATAAACGCCATGTTTGATGAGAATGACAAGTGGTCAAAATCAAATTAAATTATACTGAGGCAATACAGGGTCAGCTAGTAGGTATAATTATGTATAAAAAATTGTTCATGGTAGTTGTTCAGACGGTTTTCAAACCTTACATTTTACATAAATTTAACGCGAACTATTCACAAACCATGCAACGAAACTGGGGCATACAAATATTTTGATTCATTTTTCGCGTAATAAACTCGCACTGGAGAAAACAGTTTTACTCCAAAACTTTTCAGTTTTAACAAACAACTCGTAATGAGTGCTTTTAAGCTTTCATTTCAAGTTTTGCTGTTCCCGTTTATTTATTTATTGTATTAATCAAAACGCATGGTCAGTATATGGTCAGACAAAAAAAAATGAACATAACTTTATTTTTGAATGATAAAAAACACTTTATTCGATTTTGGTGGAAACGGTTCTTTGTGGATTGATTTCGATTCAATTTGCATGTTTTTGTGTTGATTTATTTAGAGTTGATAACGATTCTGATGATTTACTATTGTGAAAATATGAAACATCAAACAATATGGAACCTTTGCAAAACTGTGTAAGGCTCAATATGCTTTAACATATTTATTTTTAGCTTGCATTGATTCTTCTTTGTTAGGGTTACTGGCGTTTCTTTATACACCGTGAAATTTTAGTGGTTGTTTTCCTGCAGTAAAATGATTCTATCTTAGTAGTACAATAGATTTGTGCAGTTTTTTTTATTTAAATAAAAAAATAGCAGTTTCACGATTGTGATAAACGAAACTCGAAAGCAACCTTGAACCAATGGTACCAGCCGCGCCACAACCGGTCACCGGCCGGGGTCATTGCCCCTCGCGCGGTGCAGTTCATGCTGTATTACTTAGTGCGTAGAGCTTCTTTTGCTTTGAACATTGATTCCGTGCGGCAAGCAGTACCCAAACACGTCACATTTTGTAAAGTTACTATCGTATCTCACGCTTTTGAGTTGATGATTATTTTTTTGATTAGTTGAGAACAACGATATCTTTATTTTCAAAAAATAACTCGCACGATTCGATGGTGCTACTAAAGGTAAATCGTTCTGTTGCGGGAAAACAACCACTAAAATTTCACGCTGTAGATTTTGCCAGTGTCAAGTACCTGCATTGATACATAAATAGTCCGATACAAAAATGAAACTTATAACTGTCTTCGATTGAATTGACGTTGACTTTACGTCAGTGTCATTTTATAACCCGTCCAAATTATGTCGGTTTGCAATAGTATAGATAATAATGTCATGTTGTTACAACATATGCAGTAGTTCTAGCGAAAATCGTGGACAAACGTACAGAAAAACAGACAAACTGCGTATAATCAGATGTTTTGTTTCATTTGCTCTGATCAACATACTTTTTTTTATTTCTATACACCGTGCGTTTTGAACCAGCTTCATCAATATGGGGTGGTGGAATCTACCTCCTAGTGGTCCACCCTGGGCAACGGAATCTTTGGTTTTCTAACCAATGATGACGGATAACAGATCCCTCTGCGGTGGTAGGCTTCGTAAGAGGCCACCTGGATGGATCCTGCCGGAGTCCAGCACCAAACAGTTTTTCTGTGTCCCGCTGGTGTGTGGGAGATCCAGTACTTCTGGGTAAGCTCGCTCCATTTTAGGCTTCTTCTTAACCGTATAGTTAAGTATGTAGTCAAGAGCAAGCCCATTTATTATATAAAAAAATGTACTCTAATGTCAAATGGAAATTGATTGTGTGTCTAGTTTTTCTTATATTACATTAATGATAGCCTGCAGCTATCCTTATAACATACTAGCTGTTGCCAGCGACTTCGTCCCCGTCAATTTCTGTTATTATGATCGCGACAATTTTTGCAATATTTTTCAATTGCTCGCAGCGTGATGTTATATAGCCTAAAGCCTTCCTCGATAAATGGCTTATCCAACACAAAAATATTTTTTCATTCGAACCAGTACTTTCTGAGATTAGCGCGTTCAAACAAACAAACAAATTCTTCAGCTTTATAATATTAGAATAGATGAAATCCAATCCAGAACTCTTACTGCCGGTTCCAATAACCTATCTATCTTCAGTTTTGGCCTATCGGAGATAGGAAACAGTTTCTATCTCTGTTTTTGCCGTCGAGAGAAACAAAGACAGAAGTTGTTTTCTATCTCCGATATGCCAAAACTGAAGATAGATAGGTTATTGGAAATGGCCGGTAGTAGTCCCCTACTAGAGCTACGTCCTGCCCCAATTGATTTAATTTCGTTACTTCTAATTTCTCAAAAAACTAAAACAGTATTACCTTAGCAAATTACATCTGGTACTTATTGAATCACTGTTAACTTTCATTCTGGCATTCTTTCGTATTGTACATTATTGCTTAAAGCGTCCGCTTTTGGCGTTAGCGACAAATTCGACTTTATAAACAACTAAATGAAAAGGTTACTCGTTAAAAATACAATAAATAATGGTTTTGTTTAGAAGCAATAACATTAACTCAATTAGGCACAGCCCTCAAGAGTAGGCAGCCCAAAAATGTTTACGCTTGATCCCATAAAAGAGAAAGCACGCCGTGGGAGCCTTAGCTAGCGTTCCTTTGATTTGAAGATATTCTGCATTCTAACAAAATGTTTAAGAAATTTTATGGATAGGTAATACTAACATAATTAAATATTAGCTACACGAAATATTAATTTAATCTTAATTCATTCAATTTAATTTTTAAATAAAATATGATACTTCATTGTAGTTGAAGACGCTTCCTCTGTTGTTCTAAGTTGCCTGCCCGTATGAGTCCATAACAATGGTCTCATATTATTTGTAAAATCTGTATACTTTATAGTAGGGCATAACATTTTTGAGTAATGAAAAAAACAGTTCCACGAATAAAAAAAAACGACTGTCTTAGTCGGGACTCGAACCCACAACCTCCGTTTTCGATACGGTCTATTCTCACTTAAAACATCTATTTTTTTTATATTTGAAGAACCATATTATTAAGTTACATAATATAAGTCGCATATTATGTAACTTAATAATATGGTTCTTCAAATATAAAAATTTTTGCCTAAAAACCTATTTCAAAACATTATTGTTAAGTTAAAGATAGTGAAATAAAAACTAAAATAATAATAGCGAAAGTAAATAATCCTCGATAAATATTCAGGGTAAAATTTCGTACAAGAACTTCTAGTCCGGTTTAGAATATTTCGGAACTTCTAGTCCGGTTTACCATATTTCGTATTTATCAACATACTATTAAATGTGTGGGAACATTTCACAAGTGAACTACGAAACAAGTCGGCGAACTGCTTTATATTAACAAACTAACGATGCTAGGGACTTTGCTGCTGTTTTACGATAGTAATAACTGGTAGGTTTAAAATACACAGTATATAATATGTTTTTTTTACTAACAAAGTTAACACTTGTAAGTCATCATATCTATAATATAAAAATGAATCGCTGAATGTGTTGCTAAGCGCAAATCTCGAGAACGTCTAAACCGATATCACTAATTATTTTTTTAGAATATTCCTTGAAGTACGAGGATGGTTTTTACGCAGAGATTTTTTTTTTAATTGCCTAAAAAAAGTCAAAAAACAACAATTTCTGCCAACCCCGCCATATTTGATGACAATGACATTTAAGCCGTCAAAATGCAATATCTGCGGCGATACGAAGTTCGCGGGGTCCGCTAGTTTTAAATAAAAGTTGTATACGAAAACGTCTGTTATGAAATTGAATGACCTTTAGCAACATTTAAAAGATTTAAGATAAACTTTTTACCGCAAATAGATATAATATAATAAATCTGTCGGTTTAATAGATTAAAAACCATTTTTTAATCTCACAAACACTCATTGTAAAACGTTAGCACGAGAGATTTTTGTACTTTTTGAGGTGGTGGGATCTACCTCCTAGTGGTCCACCCTGGGCAAAACGGCATATTTGGTTTTCCAATCAATGATGACGGCTAACAGATCCCTCTGCGGTGGTAGGCTTCGTTAGAGGCCGCCTGGATGCTACCACAGCGCCAAACCGTTTTTCTGTGTCCCGCTGGTGTGTGGGAGAACCAATACCCCTGGGTAAGCTTGCTCCATCTTAGGCTTCTTCTTAACCGTATAGTTAAGTAGGTAGTCAAGAGCAAGCCCATTATTTATTAAAAAAAAATCTTAAAGGAAATGATAACTGAGCGAATCAGATCTGATGGTCCTTGTTTGTCTCTGAACTGATTGTACTAAAAAGGCTACTTATCGGGTAATTAGGGAAATATTTACTCTCAAAAGGTCGGAACGGGGGACTTTATCCCCCGTTCCGACTACTCTTCACTAATACCTGACTTGTGTGGTCTAAAATGGACTGGTGATAATTATCATGTTACTGGATACAAATTTAACAATAATTGACTCCACTAATAGCATGACAGATAACAGAATAATGCATAAATTACAATAAATCCTGTAATCAATGGAATTAGTTGATCAGCTGTTTGTTTAGGCTGGCATAATCGGACAATCTGATTGGAATGGCGTAACAGACGATGTTATGGAAAAATATGGCTTTTACATTTTTACATAATACGAAACATTCGTTCAAAAAACGCATGCAAGTTAGCTCAAGTAAGAAATTTCAGTATATTTTGCTTTTAAAAACTAACTTCAGATTGTGTGGTATGCTGAAAGATGAAGTAGAAATAGTTCACTCATTTTAACAATATTTTAAACTCTATTTTGCAAAGGAGATGTCCCATAATAGGCCCAGACATTGAACACCATTTTCAAAAATCAAGAAAAAAATACTGTTTCTGGGAAAAATACATATAAATTTATTTAACGTATAATTTAGTGGTTCAAAAATAAATAAGATCGAATAATTTATCAAACTCCATTAGGCATTCCAAGATGGCGTCAATCTAAAAAAACTTTAAATGTCAGTAGCTGTCAGATACCCCTTGTCACTTTGGCATAATCATTCACTTCAAGTTTTTGTTCTGCTTGTCGCGCTTTTATTGTAGTTCATTATAACGACCTCTTTTTAGTTTTCTGTATTTAGTATTGATCGACACATTACTTTCATAATGTTTGTTGTTACTACAGTTATAAGCGATGGCACTCGACTCCTAGCTGCGCGATTTTGAAACTGACAGACGTCATCATAATGTCATCTTCCGCCATGATGGTTTTGTTGTTTTGTATTGCTATTTTCTTACTTATCTCTTTATTTGAACCACTTAACGAAGCCATTTTAATAGAATTGGATAATAACAAAATCTTGTAGGTGTATTGGTCTATCTTTTGGAGGGGTGTACAGGTTCTGGGCCTGGCCTCCATACAATTTGGGACATCTCCTTTATTAAGTGTTAATTTTAAGAGACTAACTGACTACCAAAAGAATTCCAAAACAAAAGGTAATTTGCATATTCTTTATTCATTTACAGGACTTATTCATTTAAAAGTCTAGACAAAAGTTGTTTTGTTTAAAATAAGTTCCAAAGAAGCTGGAGCCACTATCTCTATTCAATGCCAGTATATATTTTTATTTTGCATATGCTATCAAGCTCAGTAACTTACTCTTAACTAATATTACAATTGTAAAAGTTACTCTATTCGTCTGGCACCTTTTCACTGCAGGTATAAGGCCTCCATCATTAAGTATAAATTATCACAGTAATTATCTAGGTGTTTTATCTTGAAATTTTTGTACTGCACTATATTAAAAGAAAAATACATCGTTTGTTTTTTGTCTCGTAAATTGTTGTAATTTGGATGGTGATTAAAATTTCATCCTGCATAATACTACTTCTGGGCGCTGGTTACCGCCCGCACGTTATAACATGTATCAAGGACGGGTGAAAAACTAAGAAGACATAATTTAGCTTACACACGTAACACGAGTACCTCTCACTTAGTACAGGCTCTTTCTCGCAGCTTGAATAGACAAGGGTTACCGGTTAAGTGATCTTAAGTAGCAAACGTATCGTAAACAATAGCCGTATCAAGATTATTAACTATCAAAATATCTGTTCGGGGAAAAACAAAAAAAACCGACGGAGTCTATCGCTGAACAAGCCTTTACAGGAAAGGATAGTGTCTAAATTTACTCGAGTCTAGCACCCGTATTTATAAAGAAGTAATTACTTATTACTTGACAAAGTCATAACTTAAAGTGTTCATACCCAGCGCTTAAGTGAAAGAAATTGGTCACCATTAATAGTCTTATTATTTGGCTGAAAATGCTAACTTTTGGTAGTTATAACTTATAGTAATTTCTTGATTAAGGCATAAAAATTGTCTATCAAGTAATTACTTGTAGTCAAGTAATTACTTTTACTTGTTTATAAATATGGGGGTTGAAGGGTGACTTTGGAAGGTAAGTTAAGACCGCAGAACATGAAAAAAAGTTAGAAAAGCTGTCATACGCCATTTGCATGAGAACCGATATCGCCGCTTGCGCCCACTACACATGAACGAGTTCAAAGATTGCCGATCAAGATAATTCTTTTGACCCTATTGGTCGCGCGACGTCCAAAAAAACCAATCACACAGCTTTCACTTACAAGCTTTTGCTTATAACCTCTGTGGCGTGTCTGCCCCGCCTACATCCCCTTTTTAACTTTTTTTCCATATTTTTTCCATATTTATACTGTGGTTAAGACGTTGGTCCCAGATTCTGTTTCAGGATCAAAGTGGTAAAAAACAAATCGAACCCGTAACCTCAGAGCAGGCGACCCCCTCAAAACCGGTGTGTCCGCCACTCCGCCACGGAGGTCATCAAATTAACATGGTATTAATTTAGCAACAGGTTCAGATTTGGCCATGTCAGGTTGGCCTACCAGGACGGCGCGCTGTTCGTCTCTAAGGAGGTCTGCTTTTTGTCGAGTAACCACAGACCCTGCGCTCAGTCAGTCGCGGCGGGCGACGCGAGGTTTTTAGTGGGTATACCCCTGGGTCCCATTCCCAGAAGCAGCGCCTTATTCAGAGCGCTGGGAGTCCCACATACCGCCCTGCCCTCCCCCGGGGCAGTGATGATGATGCGTAACGCATTTTCTCGTGAAAAAAAAACGGGTCTTTGTTGGCCTTGTCACACACATTATAATATTAGCTGACAATTAACGTTATTGTAATTATAATAACGTTGAAAGCAACTAGCTATCACGACTATCCTAAACGGGAACCATTTGCCCCTTTTTTCGTCATCATCTCAGCCAACGTCCACTGCTAGTATTGGCCTCCCCCAAGGATCACCAAAACGATCGGTCACGGTCACGCGCCTTCTGCATTCAATCGTCCGGCCTTTGAGCCCCCCCCCCCCCCTTATGAGCAGACACATATGAATGTTCATTGATATGGTTAAATTACCAATCTCCCATCAATATAATCGTTTGAAACCAAACTACTAACACTAGTGATTGAGAGTAATCCGGTTTCCAAAATCCATCATCTAATTTCAGCTCTGAATTGATGAGGGATTCAATTATAACATCGCAAGTGTTATTAGCATTAAAATGAGCCCTTACTATGAATGGCGATTAATATTAACCTGATTTGGAGTTTAGTATTAATGAGGAATTTAAAACGTAATTGAAGGGAAAAAAACGATTCCCAATCTGTGCTAGTATTATGTATTATGTATAGAAGTCTCGTTCAAAGTCACGATTCAAACGTTGGAACACATAATACTTAGCAAGCATAAAACAAGTTCAATTTTATTCCAACCTCAAGTTTTTCTAGAATCGAATTTTTTTGATATAAACTAAGCAATCAATCAACTGAAACAATACGAGAAGTCTGCTGATTTCAGTGAATCCATACAAGAGAAAGGCACGTTCAGAAACTCGATCAAAATATTCAAGTATCGACACTAAATATGTCCGGCGCACAAAACGCATTCAGACAGTCTCTAGCAGCGCTAACTGAATGTCACCACTACGATGTGAACGAATCTCATGTCGACTCGATAGAGTTTCAAAATCTTTTACAGCAATTATTAACATGAGAGAAATATTAACGTTTTATTATGACCCCTTAGGTGAGCCCTATGTCTAACAATGGGCGGTGTTTGACTGAGATGATGATGAAGACCTAGTAATGGCCTGCGAAGACGAGGGATTTTTGTCCGCGGACTTTTTCGTCCGCTAAAATAGATCGCTTACAACTGAATCGAGTAACGCAAACGAGGGATTAAAAGTACCGCGTACAAAAAGTCTCCCGAATTACCGAGGACATGCAGAGAGCGTACCGGAAAAAAGTACGGGGGAGTCCCCGAAAAATATAGAACTTGTGTGACTAGGCGAAGCAACGCACATGGCGGACTTTAGTCCGCATTAGAGAGAGACGTTAGAGAGACGTACGTATGCACGACGATAAACGAACAAATGATGGCACACCGTGTTCGTTGAGTTCGCGGTAAATCCGCGGCGGACTTTTTTATTCGGGGAGCGTACTTTTTTCTCCGCCGCAGAGAAAAGTCCCTCGTCTGCGCAGGCCATAAAAGGAATACAAAACAGGAACTAGAAACAGCCCCATACAAAAATGACACTTTTACCTAGTCAGGTCATAAGTCCTGTCACATGTGTAATATGAAATAATTTAGACATGTTTATTATTTATGTAACCATTTATATAGCAAAATGAACTTAATCAAACATAGATCCATATGGTAGTAAAGTTTATTCTAAATTACCCCCGCGATTTTGAATACAGGCCTTCAATCTGCGCGGCCAGTCGTCTATCGCAGCACGAACGAGGTTCATGTCAATATAGGCGGCCGCCTTAATCAAGGATGCCTTGAGTGACTCCAAATCAGGATGAAGCTTTGAGCAGGCCTTTTCCTCTAAGTGTTGCCATATTTTGTAATCTAACGGACTAAAATCTGGACTGGAGGAGGGCCAGTCTTCGTGCCGGATGAAGTCGATTTCACGCGCCGCCAACCAGACTTGTGTGCTTTTCGCTCTATGAGCTGGCGCAGAATCTTGTTGGAATACCCAGTGCCTGTTATTAAACATGGTATGAGTAACAGGAATTACGTAAATCTACCTACTTATACGAATATCGCTGACTCCTAAACCTCTAAGGAGGACACAACCGAATATTGCAAGATGACGAAATCGCTGATGCAACTCTCGTGCAAATTCAACGTGACCACGCCATCGCGCCACCAACCCCGAGATCATCATCATCGCCGCCACTTCGTATCCAACCTCGATCGGGTCAATTTGTAACTAGTTGTAATTTAATTATTAATAAATTAGTTTAAAAAATTAATTCCGGTTTTTTTCGAACCTCCTGCTGTCGCTTCTATATTTGGCGCAGTCGGTAGGATTCTCGCGGTCGGTTTCGCGCTTCATCACGAAGATTTCCGTCATAACGAGCCGCCCGTGTGGCTATCAAGTCGCGTTCGAGAATCCAGAACCAGAAGCCAGCCAGCTAGAGGGTATCCAGACATCGATACACAAGAAAAGCCGAAATATGTTCATGTAAGTGCACTTGAATCATTCTCGTGTTTCCTATCCTATTCTATCTTTAGTCCCTAATTTTAGTCACAATTTTTCATCCAAGAAATTCTGGATCCCGTGGGTCTGCATCTAGCAGGCAACGCAGGGAACATTTGCTAGACTTAAATAGGTTATTTAGTTTATCAGAAGAAATGGAAATTGATCCCGATAGTATTTACAAGGCCTTACGCCTTGTTCCCGATTTTGACGGGAACCCCAACGTCTTAACTAGATTTATTAATATTTGTGATAGGTTATGTTCAGACTATTTGCGAGATGATCCCAATAGTCAACTTAATAATTTGTGTCTCCTAAACGGCATCCTGAACAAAATCACGGGACCCGCCGCTACCATTATTAACTCAAATGGCATCCCAGATAACTGGTTAGGGATTAGAAATGTCTTAGTACATAACTTCGCTGATCAACGGGACGAGACAGCACTCTATAACGACCTCTCCCTAGCTATGCAAGGCAATAGTAGCCCACAAGAATTTTATGACCATTGTCAAACTCTTTTTAGCACGATAATGACCTATGTTACATTACATGAGACACTAGGAACCACTATAGACGCTAAGAGGGTTCTGTATAAAAAGTTGACCATGCAAGCCTTTGTACGAGGTTTAAAGGAACCGCTTGGATCTCGTATAAGGTCTATGAGGCCAGACAGTATAGAAAAAGCTTTAGAGTATGTGCAAGAAGAATTAAATATTCAATATCTTCAGCAACGTAACGAAAGTATGCCTAGACACCAACTAGCCCATCGCACACCAGTTGCCTTACCTATAGCCTCCTCAATGCCTAAATTTAATAACTTTAATACTATATCTAATTTTAATAATCAGGCAGCGCCGAGATATAATCCGCCGCCGCCTCCGCTCCGCTTATCAGTGCAACCGCAACCTTTTAAATTTAACTCGCCTAGTATCGCACAGTCTCAACAGCCGCGTATGACCCGCACACAGCAAATGTTTAGTGCACCACCACCGCAATATAATGCCCAAAGTAACATGTTCAGGTTACCACCTAGGCGTCAGCCTCAGTACCAGCCGCCTCCTAAACCTATGAGCGGAGTACAGCAATTCACACCCAGACCTTTGCCACCAACTTCATTTGGACACGATTGGCAAAGATTCGGCAATCCCCCACCAAATAATTACTTCAAATCACGCGAAGTCAATTTAAATGAATGCGCATACGACGATCCATACTACTCAGATTACTACTACGACACAGAATATTATAATGACTTAACTGATTGCAATAATTACGACGCATCTTATGACTATGACTATGCCAATAGAGTTCAGTATTACGAGCCCACTGGTCACAATAACGTAGAGTCAAGTAACGAGCCACAAGCATCTAGTTCCACAGAACAGGATTTTCAGATAGCCCGCCCGTCAGACAAGTTACAATAGAGTTGAATATACAAACGCAACGGCAACTTCCTTACATTCAAATTTTAAACCCGCCGCTTAAGTTATTAATAGACACCGGCGCAAATCAGTCGTTTATTAGTCCCGAATCTGTTGAGAAATATTTCTGTAACTTTCCTTTAGATTACGACCCTTTCGAAGTGACTAACGTTCACGCAACCAGCCGTAATGACTACTCTATAACACTACCGTGCTTTCCCGAACTAAAATCCCAAGATAAGATAAAATTATTTGTGTACCGTTTCCATAATTATTTCGACGGTCTTATAGGCCTAGATCTACTCACTAAATGGGAAGCGAAGATTGATCTTAAAGATCAGACCCTCTCAACCCAGTTTGCTGTCAATCCTATTAAGATGTACAACTCGCTGAACGTCAACCTCTATGAAGACATTATCCCGGCAAACTCTTCAAAAATAGTTCGAATCCCAATTAACGCCCCGGATGGTGACGTCCTCGTCGAAGAGCAAATTATCTGTAATTGCCACATTTCCGATTGCATTACATCCGTTAAAAATAGCCGCGGAATCTTAGAAGTCTATAATCCTACAAATAACGATATAATATTCTCATTAGACCACCCAGCGCAGGCACAAGTTTTTAATATCGAGTGCATGCGAACTGAGTCCGTGCCTACGTCACGCGCACGCGCCGTCATTTCGCGCCTTAGGACAGATCATATGAACGCCGAGGAAAGAGCTAATATAGAGACTTTATGCTCGCGTTATGCCGACGTATTTTATTTGGAAGGCGAACCACTAACATTTACAAACCAAATTAAACACTGTATTAAAACGACAGATGATGTTCCGATTTATACTAAAAGTTATCGCTATCCTTATGTACATCGACAGGAAGTCCGTGATCAGATAAATAAAATGTTAGACCAGGGAATAATTAGACCTTCCACGTCAGCCTGGAGCTCACCCATATGGGTTGTGCCCAAGAAGGTTGATGCTTCTGGTAAAAAGAAGTGGCGTATAGTTGTGGACTTTCGTAAACTGAATGACAAGACAATAGACGATAAATATCCAATCCCCAATATAACTGACGTCCTTGACAAGCTTGGCAAATGCATGTACTTCACCACACTCGATTTAGCATCTGGATTTTACCAAGTGGAAATGAATGAGAGCGATATACCCAAAACAGCCTTCAATGTGGAGCATGGGCATTACGAATTCTTGCGTATGCCTATGGGTCTTAAGAACTCACCTTCTACGTTCCAAAGAGTGATGGATAACGTCCTCAAAGGCCTACAGAACGAAATTTGCCTGGTATATTTAGACGATATAGTCGTGTTTGGTTCTTCGCTCCAGGAGTCCATAATTAACCTTGAAAAGGTTCTCCAGCGGTTACGCGAATCCAACTTTAAGATTCAGATGGATAAGTCCGAATTCTTAAAGTTAGAAACAAGTTACCTTGGTCATATCATCACCAGAGACGGCATCAAACCGAACCCAGATAAGATTTCTGCAATAGAGCAATATCCCATTCCAGAAACTCCCAAACAGATCAAACAATTTTTAGGTCTTATTGGATACTATCGTAAATTCATTCCCGATTTTGCTCATATCACAAAACCTCTCACTCAATGTTTAAAAAAAGGTAAAAAGATAACGTTAGATTCAAACTACGTACAAGCATTTGAAAAGTGTAAAAAACTCTTGACAAACGACCCTATACTACAATACCCCGACTTTACTCGTGAATTTATCTTGACCACAGACGCATCAAATTTAGCTATTGGGGCCATCCTATCCCAAGGCCCAGTAGGTTCAGATAAACCCATCTCATTCGCATCCCGTACTCTCAACGATAGTGAGATAAATTATAGTACCATTGAGAAAGAGTTGTTAGCCATAGTTTGGGCCACAAAGTATTTCCGACCGTATCTGTTTGGACGTAAGTTTAAAATACTTACCGATCACCGCCCACTTCAGTGGATAATGAATCTCAAAGAACCTATCTCGAGATTAACTAGATGGAGGTTAAAGTTAAGTGAATATGACTTTACTGTTATTTACAAGAAAGGCAAAAGTAACACAAATGCCGACGCCCTGTCTAGAATCGAGATCAATAATGAAGAGATAAGTAGTATAACCGCGAATCCCTCAGAGAAGCCAGCATCTCTATCTAACTCCGACACTCTAACCGCTCACACTAGCCATGAACACCCAATCCTCGAAGTCCCCATTACCGATGAACCTATAAATAGATTCCATCGACAATTGCACATCACTATTGTAGGTGACGTCAAACGACGGCCCGTAATAACAAAGCCATTTGACACCCATACTCGTATTTCGTTGCAAATTAGTGAATCGAATTTAGAATCCGACATTATAAACGCAATTAAAGAATATGTGAATCCCAAAGTTAAAACTGCACTTTTAATAAACCCACCTCTCGCCATGTACTCTGTGATCCCAATCATTCAAGATAAATTTAAGAGCTCATCTATAAATCTCATACTCTCTAAATCTGAAATAGAAAATGTTAAAGAGTATCTCAGGCAACAAGAGATCATTCGTGATTACCACGATGGTAAAACCAACCACAGAGGTATTAATGAGTGTTATCTGGCACTATCTAAACGATACTTTTGGCCTAAAATGAAGGAACAGATATCTAAATTTATAGGTGAATGTTCCATATGTGGACAAGCGAAATACGATAGACATCCAATTCGACAGAGATTTAACGTAGTACCGCCAGCAACAAAACCGTTTGAAACCGTTCACCTCGATTTATTCACAGTTCAGAATGAGAAATACTTAACATTTATAGACGTCTTCTCTAAATACGGACAAGCATATCACCTGAAAGATGGTACAGCAGTCAGTATCCTCCAATCCTTATTACAGTTTAGTTCTAATCATGGCCTTCCGTTTACAATAGTTACCGATAACGGAACTGAATTCACTAATCAATTGTTCGCCGAATTTGTTCGATTACATAAGATAAATCATCACCGAGTTCTAGCCCACTCACCAAATGATAACGGAAACATAGAGCGTTTTCATTCGACTTTGCTCGAACATCTCCGCATATTAAAACTACAGAAAAAAGACGAACCCATAATAAACCTTATGCCATATGCTCTCATAGCTTACAATAGTTCAATACATAGTTTTAATAAGTGTAAGCCCTTCGATTTAATCACAGGACACTTTGACCCTAGAGATCCTATTGATATAGACCCAGTTCCTCACTTATTACAGCAGTACCTTGTCAATCATAAAGAACAGATGAAAACCGTGTATGATTTAATCAATGACACATCCTTAGCAGATAGAACAGCCCTTATAGAGAGTAGGAATAAATCCCGCGAACCAGAAATAGAATATATTCCGGAGCAACAAATTTTTATAAAAAACCCTAAGGCCAGTAGACAGAAAGTAGCCCCAAGATTTACCCAGGACAAAGTTTTAGCCGACTTACCTATCCACATTTATACCTCCAAAAAACGGGGACCAGTAGCTAAGTCTAGACTGAAACGAATTCCTAAACATGCTAAATTGTTGCATAATTCTGCCGATACTGATCCTGACGACAACAGCCCAGGAGATAAGACTTGAAACATTGGATGACGGACCAGGACTTTTACCGTTCAAACTGGGACCAACTAGACTCATAACACACTACCACACCTTTTTACAACGCATTCAGTTAAATGATGTCGAAGATAAAATCTTACAACTTCAGAATCAAATTCAAGCTTACGAGACTAGACTTCCTAACGAAACTTATGCTTTATATGAACTCCAGATTAATTATTTAAATTCTAAATTGAATATAGTATTAGAACAGTTACATAGCTTAGAGCCCAGCCGAACTAAACGAGGCCTTATAGACGGATTAGGATCTGTTATAAAAAGTATATCGGGTAACTTAGATCATTCAGATGCGATTAAATATGATAATTCCATTAAAACACTTCACAATAATGAGAATAAGATTTCATTTGAGTTAAATAATCAGATAAGCTACAGTAAAGATTGGATGACGAAAAACTTTGGTATTCTCTCTAAATTAGTCAAAAATCAGCGTATTATTAACGGAACTTTAATTTTTATAATGAATAAAGAAAGTCAGCATTCTGAGACTTTAACTAAATTTGCAAAGTTTGCTCAGCTACTAGTTATAATTACTGAAAATATAGATGACTTATTAAGTGAGTTAATTACAGTAGAAAATACTTTAGCATTTATTCGTGCATCGAGCACACACCATTCAATGCTAAAGATTAACATCTTAAGTAACATGTTAATTAGATTAAAAAATATATACGGTAGAGATAGCATCTTAGATTTAGAATTACGGGAATTTTATGATCTTATAAAGTCCGCTTATTACTTTATAGATAAAGAAATAGTTTTAATATTCAAATTCCCGATTGTGACTAAAATATCCTATGACCTATATAAACTATCAATAGCACCTAATAAATATCATCAAGCCCTCATACCTACTTATCCTTTCATTGCTACCAACGAGAATGCATTCGTGTACATAGAGGCAGAATGTCCGAAGTTATCTCACGGCTATCTCTGTGAAGAAAACATTAACCATCAGATCCGTACCGTACCTGACTGTATCCAGCATCTCATCTCACAACAATCTCTGGAGAAGACCTGCAAATTTACAAACATCACTCTGAGTAAAGAAGCAATGGAAAAGCTAGACGACCAACACTATGTTATCTCGCTGCCACATCCCACGAAGATTCATCTTATCTGCGGCCGAGAAGACTACACTCAGCTTCAAGGAAGTTACTTTGTCACTATCCCACTCACCTGCCAACTACGCACACCCGAATTCACTATAATCAACGATAGTGACGAGATAAAAGGTCAACCTCTTAAGATAATGAAGATACCGAATATTGAAATGCAAGCCACAGATTCATCCCGCATTGATTTGCACTCAATCAACCTGCAGAGCCTTCACAGCATCCAAGATAAAATAGCGCTCCAAACGCCTGTACAAATCGACACACCGCCTGCCGAGATATTATACCACACTACCATACCATTCTATTGCGTACTATTAAGTGCAACTGTACTCATCTTCGTAGTCTTGCTACGACGCTACGAGATACTTACCTGCAAACGTACCAGTAATCAAGAAAATATGAAGTCCGAAACTCACGAATACGAGAGCCCGGATAAATCTGTAATAGAAAGAGAAAGAAAACCGGGAAGCAGTCATATTACCATACCAGCAACATTTCCTCTCAAAGTTCTCAAATAGTTGCTGATCTGTGGGCGGAGGAATTACGTAAATCTACCTACTTATACGAATATCGCTGACTCCTAAACCTCTAAGGAGGACACAACCGAATATTGCAAGATGACGAAATCGCTGATGCAACTCTCGTGCAAATTCAACGTGACCACGCCATCGCGCCACCAACCCCGAGATCATCATCATCGCCGCCACTTCGTATCCAACCTCGATCGGGTCAATTTGTAACTAGTTGTAATTTAATTATTAATAAATTAGTTTAAAAAATTAATTCCGGTTTTTTTCGAACCTCCTGCTGTCGCTTCTATATTTCAGGTTCCACAAGGTTCTTGAGGACTGTATTTTGATACACAACTGCATTCGTTTGACCAAATTAAAAAAATATATAAAATGACCTCGTTGAACACGCGGAATACGGTTGCTCGCTTCTTCACTGCTGTGTGCGTACACCTTATCATTTTGTTTGTTGTAGCTCTCTTCCACGGTAAAAATTTTTTCATGCGAAAAAAAAATTTCCCGATGCTTTTTTCCCTCGTACCGCTTCAAAAAAGCGCGGCATCTCTTCAGTCTCAGGTCCATTAAACGAGCGTCCAAGCGATATCCTGTTTTTCTTCGATATGCCCTAAGCCCTAAGTCTTCATTTAACACCCTTTTCACCGTGGTCCTGCTTAACTCCATCTGAAGGGCCAACAGTTTCTGCTTACGTATGGGATTTCTTTGAATTCGCGCCTTCACAGCTTTTATCACTGCTGGAGTCCTAACAGAGCGAGGGCGACCACTTCTTGACCTGTCATCTACACTAGAGTCTTCATTGTATCGTATTATGGTACGATAAACGAATCTATTGGTTATTTTCAAATGTTTCAGTAAGTCTAAAATCTGAATTGGCGCGTTACCGCAACGATGCAACGCAATAACTGCAACACGGTCTTCTTTAAGTGTCCACTCCATATTTAACAATTTTTGTACTAACTTTTAAACGTCTATAAATCATTAAATATATGATCAAACTCAGAGGCATTTTTGCCGTCGATTTTAAAATGGACGTAGGCGGACAAATACGGTTTTTAGTATTGGGACGTGTGGAGTACATCATCTACTTTAAGAATATTGAAAAAATTGCAGTGTCTAGAACTTTTTTTTGCAGTAAATAATGAAAGTAGGTACGAAAGTTCTTTTACTTAGTACTTTTTCACCTTGTTTTTGGTTATGAAACGATATTTTATGAATTAATTACTTATTTGAGAAAAAAATTACACAATTGTTGCATGAAAACAAAAAATTACTTTTTATTATGAATTTCGTTATAGCACTCCAAGAAATAGCTCTTGCCACATCCTAGGCATTCTGTGTGAACCTGTTTGACTTTTAGAGGGTTACGTTCTGCTTTTTTTTTAGCGTAGCAGATACAACAGCGTTGCCATATCAATTTTCCATCTTTTCGTGGCATTTCGGTAAGTCAAAATGACGAAATTTGATATGATACGTCCATGAATCATATGTGATTCATATTTGTTTTTGAAAATTACGAGAAAAATAAAAGTCAAAAATAAATTTTATTTACACAATCACCTTTCAAAATAAAAACAAAATATTAATAATAAAAAAAACCATGGGACGTAGGGACTTCTATAAACTAGATTGTATGGGGACAGGCAACCTGTTAAAAATGAGGAAAATTCTAAAAAGTACACATTTTTATTTTTATGAAAAATTCGAAATTCGAATTCAATAAACTTTTTTGGGGCCAGCATTCTAAATTCAAAAGTTTTTATTGTGTGACAGAACTTATGACCTGACTATGTATATGTCCGTGTTTGCCTAGGTACGTAGCCAATGATTCGTAGATGCTCAGTGAAAATTCGACCTTAGGTGCACGACATAAATCAAAATCCTGTGAAGGTGAATGAGCAAACAAAAGTTATAGGTGATGCTCATTTGATGCGTACGTTTGTCTATCACTGATTGTCTAGCTAGTTGTCAAAGAAAATAAAGACATTTTCTTTGTAGTTGTTTGCGTTTCATGTATGAATATCACTTACTTCTTCGATGTGGTCACTTTTCTCTTATTTCACGAATTTTACTTATTTATTAAAACTACTCGTATTTACATCTTTTATATAGGATACACCTGATGTTAGTCCAAAAAATGTATGTAAACAAAACATACCAAATTCGTTTACAAGTATTATACAACGCCTCATTTTATTCCTTGAATATAAATGCCCAGAACCAAACCTTACTTTTATCCACCTGTTTTCAATAAGACAAGATTCTGAAATATAAATTTCCAAATGGAATTAGCTAAAACCGTTGATAAAAATAAACAAAATTTAATGTCAAATACAAATAAGAATTTCGAACTGATAACCTTATTATTATAAACAATATCACAAAGCAATTCCAAGCTTCCGTTTTGCGATATTAGTATTCTGTTCAATGTAGCCCAGTTATTTCGGATTCAGCTTTATTTCTCGATGGCGACAGGAAAGAAATATTATTGGATATTGTAATGTAACCAACGAAGCAAAATAATGAGAGAACGTTTAAAATTCTCGTTGAATTGTAGGCAATCTTGGTTCGCAGTTTTAGTAAGCAGATGGCGACCATCCTTTCTTTATTGGAAATTCGTGTGATTCATTTTTTATATTCCACAAAAGAGACACTTTGGTTCGCTACCAATATTAAAATTGAACAAAAATAATACTTTTGCTCAAAAATCATACCTTTATCGCGAATAATTCCCCCATTGCCACGGGATGGCAACTTTTAGCAAATTAAGCTTTTGAATCAAGTATGTAAAAACTTCCTATAAGAAACAAATGTTCAGTAATTACCAATATGACCTATTTAAGTCCAGGGAAATTGTCAATCAATCTATTAGCACATACCTCAGTAAATGGAGCTTCGATAGTATAAGCTTATAGACCCAATTAAATGAAGGATTATCCACTTCAATTATTGCTCTATAGTCTAACAACATAGTTAATTCCCTTACTAACAAACATTGATTTGGTTGTAATTATACTTGTAGTTAAACGACTTTGTATTTTATATTCTTTGTGCAAACAAACTTAATATTATTAAGTAATAATAATAATTTTTGATAGTTCAAACAGCCTAGCCATTTCCTGTTCGTTTTTTTTGCACTTGATCAGCCTCTTACCTCATTTTTTACTGCCTTACTTAAAATTACTATCATACAACGTTATTAGTTGCATGTTAAGTTGCATTAAATATTTATTTTCTGACTTACATTATTTATTATTAAGCCTTTAGTCGGCCAATTGATAAAATTAGTTCACTCATACATTTCTCTCTTCTTCCATCTCTGTATGTCCGTTTGCCAGGTGGCAAAGGCTTCCCCCAATCTCTTCCATTCTATCCTTTCCATGGCCACTCTACCCCATGTTGTTCCTGCGACTTGTCTAATGTCATCCCATCCCACCTTCTTTGTGGTCTACCTCTGTTTCTTTTTCCATTCCTTGGGTACCACTGTGTGACTAATTTACTCCATTTGTCTATTCCCCTGATCAATGGGCCTGAATTTATGTCTTTTAATTTTTAAAGGTATGTTTTGCACTTTGGTCTTGTTTCCGACGCTGATATTTCTTATTTTGTCCTTTTTTTATCTAATTTACATTACACAAACATAACAATGTAATAAATTTTATATGGAAACAAAGTTTTCAGAACATGTCACACAATTTCGTATACGTGTCCTTTTGAATTAGGTAACTAAAATTAATTTTTTTAATTAAATATAGTATTAACTGTCTACATAAAATTGTAAAAAATAAATCTACTTTTATCAATATCTTAATTTTTTTTTGCTAAGCATTGTAATTAAGTCATAAGTTCTTGTTCTCCAAAGAAACTTTTTGCATTGCATTGCAGAATTCATCAAACTTTGCAAAGGAGCTTAAGAAGCTTCGTAATTATCTTTGACTTTCCGAAGTCTGCATCTATTTTAAGTACGGTATTAGAACCTTATTTTTGCTTATGTGGTAATATAAATCCTTCGTCAGTAGAGTCGCTAGCACACTGGTTTAAAAAGATATCACCAGCTCCGAAGTCCCATATTCGTTCCCGGGCGGATAAATGTAGAGAAACATTTTTCATTCTGTGTCTGGGTATGTGGTAACTTTTTTGATCCTGATTAAGTTTGTGATCACAACATTAATACAGGGTGAACTTTTAACCACTTTCCAAAATTTTTATAGACGTTCGGTATCGTATTAAGAGCCCATTTATGAAGTAAAGAATGTAAATCAAGTTGTCACCCGAAAATATTTTACGCGATATAGTTTTAAATTTTTACGGTCCTAGGCCTGATAAAGTACAAACGGAAAATCAAAAACGTATGAATAGTATCGTAATGAATAAATGAGATGCGAATCGCGTAAAAAAAGGGTGGCTAGGCGGCCGTATTAAAAATTTTAGATTTTTAGCGGACATTTTCTACGTGCTTTATCTTGACAGTTTTGTACTGGGCTATACCAGAAGAAAAAATACGTCATATTTTGTTTTTTGTCTCGTAGATTGATATATTAAAATTTGGAAGGTGGTTAAAATTTCAACCTGTATATTGATGTAATCATATTTTTTTTAGGTTTCTTTCCTTCACTTATGTAGTCAAATTATGTACTTATTGATGATGTAACGTTCAATTATAGGTTAGATCTAACATTTCGTAGTAATTTTAATTAAATAGGATTACACTCTCACTCCCTCAGTTCCCGAAAGGGACTATAGTCCCTTTTTTATATGACTAATTAGCTTTCGGGAACTGAGGGGTGTATATTTAAATGATACCTAAGAACGTATGGCATTATTGTCTTAGCTCGTACATGCTTAAACCCATTTGTGAACATTTATTTGAAAAGACGCTAACAATAATGACCGAGTTGCGCTGCTTCTACTCAGCACTAGCCCAGACTTGTCCCGAAGGAATGGTAGGTTTTAATATTGGAACTGATTTTACTGTCCCAAAACTCTTTAGGACAGTAAAAAAAAACATTACGCATATAAGCTGTTGAGAAACATAAAGGGGCAATAAGTAACATAGTTTATTTAAATATAAATATATTAAATACATTTCCTACGCTTTGTATTTTACAATGAACACTCAATCATTTACAATCTTTTTGATACTGCAAAGGTATCAATAAGATTTTTTTCTCAAGAGCAACGTTTGGCGTTTTTATTCCATTTTAGTTATGCAAGTCTGAAGATTCCTTCGAACCAAAAGTACTTAAGTATTTTGCGGTTTCGTATAATATAAGTTATAGAACTGAACTGTCTGGCTTGTTTCCAAAGTTGGAAAGATTATGACATTTCGTACTTATAATAAGCTTGATTTGGTATGCCAAATTCAGTCATTAGCATTTCTGAACAAAAATTAGAAGAAACTTGTTGCATTTTTTAGACTTCAAACTTTACGTTTTACGGGAATTACTGCAATATTGATAACTTTGAAGGTATATAAAAATTATTAATTATTGGCTTACTCTTGACTACATACTTAACTTTACGGTTAAGAAGAAGCCTAAGATGGAGCGAGCTTTCCCAGAGGTACTGGTTCTCCCACACACCAGCGGAACACAGATAAACTGTTTGGCGTTGGACTCCAACAAGAGGGTGGTAGCATCCAGGCAGCCTCTAACGAAGCCTACCACCGCAGAGGGATCTATTAGCCGTCATCATTGGTCAGAAAACCAAAGATGACGTTACCCAGGGTGGACCACTAAGAGATTACCCACCACCACAAAATTACCACAGTATTTAGAAGTAACAAAAGCTAGAATTATTCTCATATTACCTTATAAGTGAGTATAAAATCTAATTAAAAATATCGATGTTGACATTAAAAAAACAATGTTTAATGTCGTCAAACGATGTATTTTCCAAATCGATTCGACTTTCATTAGTAGTATCTCCAGTGTCATGTACCGCATAGGCCATTAGTCAAATTATGGTAATTCCAGTTTCATAGTAATTTGCGGCAAACGGCGAGGACTATTCTGCGTTATTGGTTTTAGTGGATAACTGCAAATAATATTTACTTGCCACAATTCGCATTGTTACTATAATTTGAGATGATTTCATTGTGCAACGAGTATAAACAGATTTTCATTAATTTGACTAAAAAAGGAAAAAAAAGGTATATGAATAATTAGGTGTAATAATAATCATTAATTTGACGAAAAAAAGTAATGAAAAGGTATCTAAATAATTAGGTGTAATAATAATAAAATGGCACAAACATGAAAAATAATATAATTCCAAAGGATTAAAAAAGTTTTGACATTATGTATTTTCGTTGGTGACGACACCGATTCGTAAGTAATATAATCACGATCAAGCTTTTAATAATTAGGTATAATTAAATGAGAAAAAATACTATGACAAGTTTGCTTAAATTATTGATGTGACTCTCATTCATTTTTCATTGACAGTGTATGTATTTTATGTCTGTGGGGATACATACCTAGGCTAAGCGCCCTCAGAGCTCGCCAAATTTCTGCTCGGTTTAACTGAATTCCCCTTCCATATAAGGTTCCAGTGATAGGTCCGTCCGAAAAAAAAACATAACGCAATAGCTGAATTTTGTGACATTTGTATTGTCAATGATAAATGTAAAATATTCACAACACCAGCCTATACCATACTACTACTGGACGCGTGACTCTCGAAAAGGAGAATTTCGTCTTAAGGGGACTACAAGAGCTTTGTGCTGCTTCCAATTGATTTAATTTTATTACTTCTAAACGAAATCAATCCTCAAAAAACTAGAACACTATAACCTTAGCAAATTACCTCTGGTATTTATTGAATCGCTGAAACTGTTTTTCATTGTGGCATTCTTTCGTATTATACAATACTGCTAAAAGCGGCCGCTTTTGGCGTTAGGCACGAATTCGAATAGAAACAACTAACGGCCAGTCCCAATAATCTATCTATCTTCAGTTTTGGCATATCGGAGATAGTAAACATCTTCTGTCTCTGATTTTGCCGTCCAGAGAAACAAAGGCAAAAGTTGTTTTCTATCTCCGATATGCCAAAACTGAAGATAGATAGGTTATTGGGACCGGCCGTTAATGAAAAGTTTACTGTGATTCAATAAAACAGAGGTAATTTGTTAAGTAATAGTGTTTTAGTTTTAACAGAATTGCTTTTGTTTAGAAGTATACAATTCAATTAATTGGGGGCAGCACATAGCTCTAGTTACTCCAATAACCTATCTATCTTCAGTTTTGGCATATCGGAGATAGAAAACAACTTCTGTCTTTGTTTCTCTGGACGGCAAAAACAGAGATAGAAACTGTTTCCTATCTCCGATATGCCAAAACTGAAGATAGATAGGTTATTGGAACCGGCCGAAATCATCTCGCTTGGCAGGCGGGTCGTTGATCGCAGTTTGCCATAGTGCAAAGAAGACGTTGTTTTTTCTGTTTCTCTTGTCTACTTAAGGCAGTGCTTGTTATTCCCATTAGGAGGGAATTAGTAGTACTAAATTTTTAATGTGCCATTATCACAAGACACATAAATCAATTTATTACTAAATAAAAAAATACCATCAAAGTAATAAAAACCTTATTACTTCACAAATAAGCGCTCCCAACGGAATAATTTAGGGTGCATATTTTGAATTTAATAACAATTAACTTTAATTTCAATTAATTACGCATAAAATTATATGACAATTTATTTAGAGAGCCCAAACTTACGCGTGGTCCAAGGTAAAAGCGATACTGTTCTAGATAATTTGCATTAAATAACTATTGAAAACATTGGTTTGGTTATGAAGCTGGATTTCTTAAGGCCAGAAGGAAATTTATGTTTAAATTTTGTTCTAAGACTTTAGGGTCTTTAAAGTTGAAAAAAGTATCTTAGTCAAGAATATATTTAAACGACTTAAAGGTGAGAGGAAGAATATATTTACACGACATATAACCCGTGGCGACCGGGGCACAAACTAGGGACGTAGTAGTAACGGCATTGCATCGATGACTTCGAAATTAGTACATAAATATCATAATAGATGGCATTTTAGCCTATTGAAACGCGACGTTTCAGTGTTTTTGTGCAAACACTAACAGGTAAGACCTTAGTGTCTAATTGGCCTGTAGCTGGCTTGTCGAAATAAACTTCTGAAAACTCCGACGATCTCCCCAAAGACGTATTGTTTATGTACTGACACTGATATCTGGGCCCCAAATCCACTAATTAACATATGGCTTAATAGAATCGCAATTGCATCTCAATCGTATATTTTGACATTATTACCATAATAAATGTGTCAAAATATACAATTGAGATGCAATTGCGATTCTATTTGCCATTTGTAAATTAGCGGAATTGGGGCCCTGTTTACATGCAAAGTGCATTTAAATTAAGTTTAATCAGGATTAAGTTTATCTGTGGTAATAATCCCGAGAACTGTACTTTTTATGAATTATTAAATACGAGTATTCGCTTATGCTCTTGACTTTAGCCTACTTCATAATTTAATACAATTTGAGTCAATTTATCTTTCAAGCGATGATCAGTGTCTACTAGATAAATTATTCGTCACTAATTATAATTTTCGGATAGTCACATTGCGTTAAATTAATTCTGTTTGATTTTATATTTTCATGAACCAAAATTGTTTGTTTTGTACTTTATAATTGACTTAAAACTTGTTCTATTTTTACCTGACGAAAACAATAGAAGACTAATTTTGTTGGGTTGTATTATCACGTGATACAACAATGCCTAACTTTATACAATATGTATATTTTTTAAAGTTCATTAGACCACCCCAATACTTTAAAAAATATGCATTTTGAAACCGAATACAACACAAATAGATCAGCTGTGTCCACAAACCTACAATATTTTAAAAGATCAACTCCAGCTGCTACATTTCACATCGAAAGATACAAAAAAAACTAAGGGACGTACCATTAAACTCTTCTGTTTCAAGATTTACTTTCCTATTACTATTGATATTTCATATTATTACACATATTCCTATAATTCATATTCATCATCATTGACTCATATGAGGTGCAAAGAAGACGCTGGCCACTTATCACACGGAAAAAAAAGGTCTAGTTTTACTAACCAGAATTTTGAGGAAGTTAACTAGAACGCATAATGCTTTAAGTAACAAATATACATTTTGTAAATGATATTTTAAAAATCTAGTTTTCAGTAACGTGAATTTTCTGGTACATTTAACATATTTTTCGGTACACTTTACCATCAAATTTGTACTGCTAGCAATACTTAAACATAGTTGTGCCCATTACTAACTCATTATTTTGATCTTTACTAAGAAAGTAGTCTCTGATACTATTTAACATGTTTCGTACACTTAACTTATTTACCAGATTTTTTTAGTATTTGTAAATAAGCGACTATTTATCCTTAAAACTAATTCTGATAGCACTCGCAGTTTTATGTTAACTGTTTTTACAAGTCGTTCTGGTAGTATTGTAAAATACGTTTTTCTCCGTTGCACCTTCTGGCAGTTCTTCTTTAGACACCTATAGGAAGAGATGTGGTAGTACTTTTAACTACTATCCTTGACAAATTACAGCCTTCTAGTACCAGGAGTCCCTTAAATGAACCACTGAAGGACAGACACATAACATGGAGAAAATTTATAGGTTCCTTGCTTGCTGTGTAACCTTCCCCTTTTTTGTGTAGTATCCTGTACTCAGGCTGTCTGGAAGAAATCGCTAGTGGTGATAAGACCGCCCAAGTAAATATTTTTTTATTTTTTACTCTGCAATAAAGAATATTCTAGCTATCTATCTATATTTGTATCTTGATTATACTGTTAATACCATAACTGAAAGTCATTCTTCGTTATCATAAGTAGATTTGTTTGATTACTCAATACACACTGATCCGATGTAAAGATTTTTGTTGTGTTATCACAAAACACCAATTAGTGTAGTATCGTGCGAACATTAATTTATTTCCAAAGTAAATTGGGTGTGATTTTCCTGCGGATTAATGAAACGACATCACACGGTGGCAATATTGATTAAAATTCAGTCCCACGAATGGCTTTTAGTAGCTTTATTGGATTTTTAATGACCTAATTATAGATGGCGTTTGTGTAAATAATATTAGTTACGCCGATGACATGGTCCTGCTGAGTCCGTCCCTGGGAGCGATTAGAAAGCTCTTATCTATGTGTGAGGAATATGCATTGACACATGGGCTCAAATATAATGCTAAGAAAAGTGAATGGATGGTGTTTAAATCAGGCACAACCACCTACAGCGAATTGCTTGAGGTATCACTACTGGGTGAGCCCTTGTGTCGCGTGCTTAAATTTAAGTATCTAGGTCATTGGGTCACCAATGATTTAAAAGACAACTTGGACATTGAGAGGGAGCGTAGGTCGCTGGCTGCCCGATGCAGTATGTTGGCTCGCAGGTTTGCACGTTGCTCTAAATCAGTTAAATTGACGCTTTTCAGAGCTTACTGTCAGTCATTTTACACATGTAGCCTGTGGGTTAATTTTACGTTGAGGGAATACAGTGACCTACGGGTCCAATATAATAACGCACTCAGGATGCTGTTGAGGTTGCCGAGGAGCTGTAGTGCTTCTGGTATGTTCGCGGAAGCACACACCGACGGCTTCTCTGCCATTATGAGAAAACGGAGTGCCTCCATGCAATCGCGGCTCCGAGGCAGCGACAATGGCATCCTGAGGGTGTTTGTGGACAGGTGGGACTCACCCTTATTACGGAGATGGGTGCACCTCCACATTTTATAATAATATTGGTTTTCATTATGTTAAATTGTTACTAATCCTAGTATTTAAGAAAATTGTTACTTACACTATGGATCTAGGTCTGAAATAAAGATTATAATAATAAAAATTATATTGGTTACTGCGTAATTAGTAAGTAGTATATTTATCGGGTCAATCACAACAGTTTATTTTGCATGTTTTGTATGTATTCAATAAAATAGCACCACATCTTCTTGCCCTATGGGTGACTTAAGAGGCAAAATAAAGTAAGTACTGCCAAAGAGCCCTGTTTATACACCGTGAAATATGAACCTCTTGACCTCCGTGGCGGAGTGGCGTACACACCGGTTTTTAAGGTGTCGCCTGCTCCGAGGTCCCGGGTTTGATTCCCGGACGGGTCAATGTAGAAAAAAAGTGTTTTTCTACATTTTCTCGGGTCTTCGTTGTTTCTGGTTTCCAAAATACGAATGCTTTAAATAGTTATTCAAATTGTGACTAGAACAATGTATGTGATGTTGTCCACATTTATAAAAAAAAACTAAGTTTTATTTTTTAATTTTATCAAAAAAATGTCTTAGTAAAACATAAAATATTGGTTCAGTTATTCATTTGGAAACATGCCGTGACGGACACGGACGTATCTGTGTAAGGTCCATTCATCCAGGAGCCGGCCAAAGCAAAAATACGTCCGTGCGGGTCACATCATGATTCAAAATGAAAAGCGTTATTTTTTAACATATTTCTACAAAAAAAAAATATTAAAAAATTATTTAACCAAGATGTTATACATAATAGTTACATAACGTGGACTTCGTTTGTACAGACAACAGCACGTCAACCTACCACAAAACGTCAAATTTTCTCAAATGATGTTGATCTCTACTTGTTGGACTTAAAGTTGAAAATCAATTCAATGACCTTTAACTTTTTGGGTAGGTTGACCTGCCGTTGACTGCTGTACATATGCCTCCCCTAAAGATTAAAACATAAAATTAAAAATATGGAAACATTACGAGGAAGATAGTAAAACGTTAAACTCAAATTCCAATTTAAAAGGTTCTACCTACATCAAATTTTTCAGCCGTTTTAGCGAAAAGTAAATTTTAATGTTGTTAGGATAGGTGATACAAAGTACACCGGGTCATCTTATACGTAATATACTCGTATAGTATTTTTCACGTGAAATTACTTATAAAAAGTGACATAAAACGCGAATATATAGATCAAAAACAGTGAAAAAAGAGACCCTTCACGGGTTATGTCTGCTTTTTGTATGATATGGCAATATTTACAATACTTTTTCGTGAACCATACAGTCATAACACAGATTGTGCCGCCATTTTCCGTAATAATTTCTAATTATTTAAACGTAAGAATTACCGATAAAAAGTCACATCTTAAGTTAAAACGGTTTTCTAGAGACACAATGTACGTCTACTCGGAATTAACACAAATGTGACACTGTTCACACCGGTGATCGATGCAAAATGGCTCAGTGAAAAGAGTATTTAGTGCCCTCAAGCGGTAACCATGAGCAATATAATAACGACGTTTTTGCAGCCAAACATAAAAATAAGCGCTATTTCATGCTGTGATTATGTTTTTAGGGTTCTGTACCCATAGGGTAAAAACGGGACCATATTACTAAAACTTCGCTGTCTGTCCGTCTGTCCGTCGCTCTGTTACCGGGCTGTATCTCAAGAGCCGCGATAGCTAGACTGTTTAAATTTTCACAAATTATGTATTTCTGTTGCCGCAATAACAACAAATACTAAAAACAAAATAAAATAAATATTTAAAGGGGGCTCCCATACAACAAACCCGACTTTTTGGCCTTTTTGGTACGGAACCCTTCGTGCGCGAGTCCTTTGAGCAGGCCTTTTCCTCCAAGTGTTGCCATATCTTATTATCTTGTAATCTAACGGACTCAAATCTGGACTGGAGGAGGGCCAGTCTTCGTGCCGGATGAAGTCGATTTCACGCGCCGCCAGCCAGTCTTGTGTGCTTTTCGCTCTATGAGCTGGCGCAGAATCTTGTTGGAATACCCAGTGCCTGTTATTAAACATGGTATGAGAAACAGGTTTCACGAGGTTCTCGAGGACTGTATTTTGATACACAACTGCATACGTTTTTACGCCTTTCTTATAAAAATGTACCTCAGTTAAGCCCCAATAAGAGACTCCCAACCAAACCATGAGCGAGGATGGAAAATGACCTCGTTAGTCACGCGGAATACGGTTGTTTGCTTCTTCACTCATTTTGTATTCATTTTGTTTGTTGTAGCTCACTTCCACGGTGAAAATTTTGACTGAAAAAAAAAGACTTCCTCTTGACTACATACTTAACTATACAGTTAAGAAGAAGCCTAAGATGGAGCGAGCTTACCCAGAGGAACTGGTTCTCCCACACACCAGCGGAACACAGAAAAACTGTTTCTAGTTTCTAGTTTCTGTAAAATCTAGGCGGCCTCTTACGAAGCCTACCACCGCAGAGGGATCTGTTAGCCGTCATTATTGGTTATAAAACCATAGATGCCGTTGCCCAGGGTGGCACATAAAAAATCCTTTCCCCTTTTCTTTCTAAGGGTGTCGTCAGAGGAGACTAAAGGAGTACTGCCAAAAGAAGCCGGGCAGCAGCGTCTTCTCATTGGCCAAACTGTTATCGCCAACCCGTCTGCCAAGCGCGGTGATTAAGGTAAAACTTTTCAACCTGATCACTAAAATAAGATAGATAGATAGGTTATACTTTAACGGCCGGTTCCAATAACCTATCTATCTTAAGTTTTGGCATATCGGAGATAGAAAACAACTTCTGTCTTTGTTTCTCTGGACGGCAAAATCAAAGATAGAAAGTGTTTCCTATCTCCGAAATTTCAAAACTGGCGATAGATAGATTATTGGGACCGGCCGTTATTGTACAAAATACATACATACATACATACATACACTCACGCCTTTTTACCAGAGGGGTAGGCAGAGACCACATCTTTCCACTTGCTACGATCCTTACAGACTACTTTCGCTTCATCCACATTCATTAATCTTTTCATACACGCTCGCCGGTTTAGGGTACTCTAAATAAAGGTAACATAAGTTACAATTTGGTATATCTGTATAATAAGGCGGTCTTCTTTACCAGACAACCTTTTTGTAGAAAAAGAAAAGTACGTCTATAATACTCGTATCATATTTATTATTTTAAACTATTTTTTTTAAGTAACAATGTAAAAATTTACACGTGTAAAGTACTGCTTTCTTTATCTTCTCAATATATTGTCCTTTACATTTATGTTTACGTATTGTGTTCGTGTATATTTTGTATGAATATTATCATATTTATTTTATAAGTCGTATTCACCCATTTATCTTGCCCCTATAATTTAATTTTTCTCTATCCAAAAGTTGTCTAGAAGAGTTAGTTTTAAAATACAACACCGTTTTATCGTACAAATAAAATTTATGTAATGTGTATTTTTGTGCAATAAATGAATGAAGATATTCTATAAAAATTTCGTCTACCGTAAATCTATTTATTCAAATTAAATCCCGCCACTTTATGTACAAACAAACATCTTGGTTTACTTCTGTTTAGTCTAACTTTGCTTCTAACTCAAATCTGAATGCCAAAGCGATAGAATTAAATACAAAAACAATGAACGTGTCCCGCCAAACAGTTGTAAACTTGGAACAACTTTACGGAATCCGCCATCAAAACAATTCTGCCAATTAGCAGTGAAACCAATCACTTAAAACTCCCCTCAAATAGAAAGGAGACTGGATAAATACAGTGCAAAAACAGAAAGGTCAGCTAAAGTAATGTAATTTGGTACTAACTAAGGCAACTCTAAATTAATGTATTGTCATAGTCATCACAATAAATTATTAAATTTATAACATAAAATTTGTAAAGTTACTTTGTAATTTGGTCATGAATAGTATTCATTATCCTCATTATGCATCGAGTTAAATATAACAATTTTTTTATTATTTTTTAATATTTAAGACATGCCACACTGGGCCACACAGAGCCATCTAGCCCCAAATTAAGCTACTATTAAGTACCCTGTCGTATGGGGTACTAGACAACCGATAAATTTACTTATATACATATTATTTTTGTAAATACATACTTATAATACATAGAAAACACCCAGACCAGTACAAACAGACATGTTCATGCACACAAATATTTGTACTGTGCGGGGATCGAACCCGCGACCCATGGCTCAGAAGCAGCGTTTACTACCTCTGATCCAAATGGTCGTCATAACAAATCAACAATGTATTGAGAGTTTTGTTCATAAAGACTCTGAAATAAATATAGTTACCCATAATTTGAATTTGATATTGAAATTGAATGAATTCGATGTATTAACTAATCCAAACGACGCTAACCTTACTGCTAGGGATAAATCTGTAAAAACCTCTGTCTGTCGGTTAATTGCCTCGTTCAGATCCAACGCTTTCCTGCAAC
The DNA here is from genome assembly GCA_949315895.1 of Anania crocealis. Lineage (NCBI taxonomy): Eukaryota > Metazoa > Arthropoda > Insecta > Lepidoptera > Crambidae > Anania > Anania crocealis. The sequence goes on from OX438880.1 coordinate 2,580,614, forward strand.
CTTCACCAGATCATCGGTCAACTTGAAGGATTTTTTTTTTCTAGAGATATCACCACAAACCGTTGCAGACTGTAAAGAATTTTATTGCTAGGGGTGAACCGCTAGGAGGCGAATCCTACCCATCCCAAAAATACTTTATCCTTTAGCACACAGTTGTCATTCTAATACCTTTCAACCCTAACAAAATATATGTCCCACCCACTTCCACTTCACCTAAGTAAGGTTCATGCAAATTTCTGCTATGGGTAAAAAACCATAATGTTAATGTACTGGCTATTATCCTTTGGCTGTCGATACCGCCTTTCGTTGCTGATTTATGCCGAATCTACGTTGATAAACCGGTTTCGATGGCTCCATTCATGAAATATTGGGCCCCTAAATTTTTAGCAGGCTATATCCAGCAACGGAAAAAGCATCGAAAGTAGTTCCTTTAAAATCTTCCAGGATCTAAATATCGTTACATACATTGGTGACGGGTTCTTGATATAATAATTTCAGTGCACATGACGAATAACAAGCTGATACTAAATACAGTAACGACTCGGATATATGGCCAAAATAGCTACCAAATGGCAGTCAAAATATATAACAGACTGAGCGATGATATGAAGTCTCTATCATTAGAAATGTTTAAAAAGAAACTAAAAACCTGGTTGATACATAACTGTTTCTACTCAGTGGAGGAATATTTTAATTTTTTCAAAGAAATATGATGTGAAAATTAGTAATTATTGTATATTAAAAAAAAAATTGTTTGCATGCCAGATTCTGGTAAATTGTGTGAAACACTTAAAATTTAAGATCTGTATGTACCACATTTTGAGCAAAATAAAATATATTTGATTTGATTTGATTTGATTTGAATATCAAGAATCTTAAACTAATTGCTAAAAATGTCTGTTATTCAAAGAGATTCTTTATTCCGTGGCAGAACGTGTTTAATCCGATCGATAAAAGAAAAATATAAAGTACCTTTTTAACGCAAGGGCAAGGCTTTTACACATACTCTGAGACAACAGGGGCCACCGCAGAGCAAAGCGAAACTAGACCGGTGTGAATGGACACTTCACACTTGTGAGTTGGAACCACGGATTAGCGCCTCGGGCGTTATTACCATGCATTCATCCGCTTTAAAGTAAAGTACCTAAGTTGTGCTTATTTCTACTCCTGAACACTTTACTCGTAAATTCAACTACATCTGTCTCTCTCACTCATACTAATGCTTTAAAGCATCTGAAAGAGGCGGAAGTAGAGCTTCTGTACCAGTGCGAAACGGTTCAGCTTTTTTCCTTCTACGCTTTCACCGTTCATTGGCTACATCTCACAATTGACAGTGCATCCGGTCATTTTTCCCGTCTCCACTTTGTGCTCTGACGCAATCGTTCGTGATGCTATTAGTCGTCAGACAAAGTGAATTTCGGTATTGACAGGGTCGTTATTGTTCAATACAAAAGACTGTGAATGTGTGTTGATATAGATTTTTTATATTTTTTGTTTTCCACATGGGATTTATTAGTAGGTAGGCAATTCCCCTTACATTGTTCATATCTCAATGTAAAAACCTCTTTAAAACACTTGTTTTGTTACACTAAGAGAAGGTTCCACAAACAAACATACCAGAAAAAACATAGTTTTTTTTTCTGTCTTGACTCTTTCGAAAATCAAACATGAGAACTCGCATCTGGTGACACTTATAAAACCGGTGTGTACGCAACTCTGACACGGAGGTTGTCTCTTTTTTTGCTAAATGCTATAGTAAAAGTTTCTTTTTTTTACTATTCTGACTGTATCTGCCATACTGTTTATCTGCTTTATTAATATGGGAAGCCTATCATTGGCCATATTTAAGTTTAGGTATTATTTGTTATGTGATACATTTACGCTGTTGATTTGCAAAATAAAGAAAAAAAAATCATTTTCTGTAAAAATTTATATGTTTAAAAACAAATACAATTTTGCAATAATATAGAAGTCTGAGCTACAATTTTACACAAAACATAGCAAGAGAGGTACCCAAGTGGACTACAATGACTTAAAAATATCCACACTTCGGCTAACAAAAAACCTCACCTTTGTTAATTTGGGGCACCCTTCCCACAGTTATTCCTAACACTTAACACTTCGCGCGTCCGGTCATTTTTTTCCCCGTTCCCAGGGCGGTCGTACCAACCATGGCAAGGGTGCTAGTGCTGCCATAATTTATGGCGCGGGTCGTAACAATGGCCGCCTGAGACTATTGCCGGCGTAAAAGTCCCGAAATGTCTAAAGGATACTGACTTAATGTATGTTTATTTACATTGGGCGCATTTTCTTTTCCTGGTAAATAATGTTTGGGAGACACGGTATTTTAAGTTAAATTTTCTGTGCTTTTGTTAATTTTTACCATGGCTTGGCAAACAAATTGCAAGACGGATTTTAACGTAAAGAAGACAAAGACCCAAAGCAGAAAAACTTTTTTATTTATTTTTTAACTCTATCTAATAAAAATTGGAATAGATGGTCGTAATTCTATTCTAATATTTTTTTTATTAATGGTCACAAATTGACATTAATTCACTGAATTATCTAAACAACAACAAGTAAATCTCTTGTCATGGTTTTTTATGAAAATTGTGTAACGAAGACACAAGCTTATGGTCAAAGATAAAGAAAAATGTTGCTTTCGAAGAAGTTTTTTTACTTTTCACTTATGTTTCTCAGTCTGTTCATCTCATGCGTGGATTGAAGCAGCGAAGTATTTCATTTGAAGCTGCCGAAAAAAGCACCTCTTCCATTTTAAGTTTTAAAACGAACAAACGAAAACGCGAACTTTATCACCTATCATTATAATGAGACAGCGCGACAGGTTTTAGTGATTTCGATGAAGCCATCATAAAATCGATAGCTTTTTTTAATACTTAAATCAGTTCAGTAATGTGTTTTTTCTCTACAAATCATTAATATCTTCTTAGGTCATTGAAATATAATTTAATTTCAAACCAAACAGTATTACCAATAAGCTATATCTAAACTTATGATCACGCTCACAATTAATACTATCTTCATCTTTCGTCAAAAATAGTATTAATCTCTATCTAAAACAACCTAAATCTCCCAACAACATAATCAGCAATCTCCACCATTGACCGTGTTTACAGGCACCCAAGAGGCAAATGAACTGACCTAAAGAAAACTAATCTACACTTTCCATTCAGGGGCCAATTCTGGTGCACCGAATAGCCGATTTATGGCGGCACACAATGTTGTAAAGTAAATATTACAGCCAGCCCAAAGTGATTATAGGTTTCAATCCTTTCTAATATCTATGGATGTTTGTATTGTTTGTTTGTTGCTAATTTTTGTAAATACTACTAAATATACTTTAATCAAACAAACCAGTAATGTGACTTAGACATTAGAATAACTTAATAGCTTTAGCTACCTAATTCTAAAGTTACCGCGGGAACACGACATATCAGAAGTCGTTGGCAATAGCTAGTTAATATAGATGATATGATTTATTAGAAAAATTGCTAATCGTGAAATAACTTGCATACTCGTATTTTCATGACAATGTGTAGCTACGGTACCAAATGATCCGTTTTTTTTTGTGACGCAGTTTTGTCTAGATTCGATGATAATCAAGTTAAATCTATCTCCAAGCAAAGGTTAGTATAATGTGTTACCTTACCCTGCTTTTAACTGGCAGAAACTTAACTTGTTTTATTACCCCTTCCCACATGCCACACATTCAGGTAGCACAAGTAGGTTGATACATAATGAGATGGCTGTTTTGACTGTACCCTCTCCAATCGTAGGAAGAAAGGCTGTCTAGGGGCAGTTTATCGGCCGCCATTGTTGCGCGCCTGTAAGTTAGCCTTGTTTGTTGATAGATTTGCTCCGAGAGCTTTGGGTGAGGATAAAACTTGTATTATTGGGTCGGAGGTAAATAAGGCGGCGTATCGCTTTCTTAAGATTACTTTATCTAGGAACTCAACTATTAATTATGTTGGGATCGTGTGTGATGTTTTTTTGTTGAGTTATTAATAGCTTTCTATATAAAGATTTTTTGGGATACTATTAAATCTATAGACTTTTGAATGATGTACAAGGTTTTTTAACCACTCGGTAGTAAAACTAAGTATTATAGTTATACTACAGGCTTTTATACCATTGACGTCAGGTGCGCTACTTAGCTTAGCTTCTGAGATACAAATAAATACTCGCTCACATGGCAAAACATTTTTTCCATTTCATCATTGCACTGTTCTTATAATAAAATATATTTGGATTTAATGTGGCGATAGCTAGGCAGCCTAACCACCTTCCAAATTTTAATATAGCAATCTACGAGACAAAAAAATGACGTATTTTTTCTATTGGTATAGCTCAGTACAAAAATTTCAAAATAAAGCACTTAGAAAATGTCCGCCAAAAATCAAAAATTTTTGATACGGCCTCCTAGCAATACTTTTTTTACGCGATGCGCATCTCTTTCATTCATTACGATACTATTCATAAGTTTTTGACTATCCCTTCAAACATTAACAGGCTTAGGACGGTAAAAATTGAAAACTATGTTGCGAAAAATATTTTCGGGTGGAAACTTGATTTACATTTTTTACTTCATTAATGGGCTCTAAATATGATACTGAACGCCTATAAAAAAAATTTAAGATTATGAAAATGTCATCCAGTATAAGTCGGTCAGTCTCTTTGATTAGTTGAAATGCTCTAAGGTCAGTCTACCTTAAATTTCTGGAACTTAGGCTTTTCAAGCGTAATAAGGTTTATTTTTGTCATTTGTATCTTGCTCAATAATAAAACAGCAACCTAAGAGAGCTGACCAAAAGTGTTTTGCCAGAAGAAGACAGGTCGCAGTGTCTTTTTCTTCCATCGACCAAAGTACGATTGCCAACCCGTCTTTAATATAATCAATATTTTTGGTATTACAGCGGTGGTACGTGGTTAGTTCACTTATGTAAAGTAGGCTGTGAGAGTGCTCAAATATAATGCAAAGGCCTAAACATCAGGCTACACATCTTTGTAGGAAATTCGTACCTATGTCAACTAGGTCAAGGTCCCCCAGTGTTTGCTTGCGTGCTGTCGTCTGTACTGCTACTCATATCATTAACATTTACTTTACTTTTTATTATATATTTTTTTTGGAAACCCTTCAAATGGAGCCCGTCATCAACAACAAACGATGGCAATGGTGGTCCATAACAGAAATATGTTATGACAATAAATTACGAGAACCGGCAACCCTAAAGAAAAATAAACAAAATGGGCTTTTCACATAAAAAATAATTTATTTTAACTCAGTTTCCTCATGAATATGTAGTAAAGGAGTTTGCATGGCAAATCTTATTAAAAACATCGTTTTTTACCTCTACCTAAACATAAAAAATAAACCATTAACACATGATTAAAAAAATACAAGTTTAAATTTTCTAACATAAATCTGATATGTCTTTGCTCACAGCTTCGGTGGTATATTGTGGGCTCAGACAATTAGTCATCAACAGCTAAAGTAAAACAAAACTTCAATATTCTTTATACAATAACTATATCGTACTATAGACACAAAAGCCTAGTTATCCCAAAAGAAAATCGTTTTCTAAATCTACGTGCCTATTAGGTTTTACGTTGTATGTTTTGCGGTAAATGCGCTAGTTTCCGGCATCTTTCGCTGTGCCAAAGTTGGTTGGGTCCGTTTTTATGTAATGAGGGGTAAGTTCACTTCGTACTTTGTAGACGATATCAAGAGTTTTTTATACAAGGTGGAAAGGGTATAACTAGTTTGTTAACATATGCATTAATAGTTTAGTGAAGTCAGAAATATTTATATTATCTTTTTTTTTTCATTTTCTCACAAATCGAAAATTATAGATTCCGTATATAAATTTGGAAAATTATATCTCAGGCGAGACACGAACCCGCATCTCCACGCATACTGGGCGTGGCGTATAGATTCCGATTAATATGAAAATATTAATTAAGGATTGAGAAAATTATTTTGCTAATGATTTTCGCTTGTTATATTTAGAAACAAAAAAACAAACTCTTCAGCTTTAAAATATTAGTATAGATTTCTGACTGCACCATAGTATTCATATGCAAGTTATCATACGGCATACAAACATTTCCCATCATTGCAGTGGTAACTTGAATTCAATGATGGAGGCCTTTTCCCTGCAGTGGGATGATTATAGGCTGTTACTTTACTTTACTTTATACATACATTTCGGCTTGTTACCTATACCATTTATATACACCATCACGTAGTATTGCACCTCATTGGTCTAGTGGTTGAAGTACCAGACTGAGGGTCCTGGGTGCGACCCCCAGGATATCAGAGTCTTTTTTTTTATTAATGGGCTTGCTCTTGACTATATACTTAACTGTACGGTTAAGAAGCCTAAGATGGAGCGAGCTTACCCAGAGGTACTAGTTCTTTGACACACCAGCGGAACACAGAAAAACTGTTTGGCGCTGGACTCCGGCAGGAGGGTGGTAGCATCCAGGCGGCCTCTTACGAAGCCTACCACCGCAGAGGGATCTGTTAGCCGTCATCATTGGTTGGAAAACTAAAGATGCCGTTGCCCAGGGTGGACTACTAGGAGGTAGATCCCACCACCCCCACAAGATTTTAAATATTCTAACATTGCTCGGGCTTTTGTTCACCAAACTGAATTTGGCAAACGTGTTGATTATGCCTGTACCTATTATTACTTTGGTACTTTGAATTCAATGATGAATTTTGACCTGCTGAGGGATGATTAAAGACTGTTACTTTACTTTTACTTTTACCCTATCTGTAGTATTACAAAATTCAGATCCCAAATAAAGTAGCAATTATACAGGATGAAATTTTAACCACTTTCCAAAATTTTTGTAGGCGTTCAGTATCGTGTTTAGGGCCCATTTATGAAGTAAAAAATGTTAATGAAGTTGTCTCCCGAGAATAGTTTTCGCAATACAGTTGTAAATTTTTACAGTTTTAGGCCTGTTTAGGTATAAAGGGAAAATCAAAAACTTATGATTAGTATCGTAATGAATGAATATGATGTGCATTGCGTAAAAAAAAGTGTTAGGAGGCCGTATTAAAAATTTTAGATTTTGGCGGACATTTTCTAATTGCTTTATCTTGACATTTTTGTACTGGGCTATACCAAAAGAAAAAATACGTCATTTGTTTTTTGTCTCGTAGATTGATATATTAAAATTTGGAAGGTGGTTAAAATTTCACCTTGTATTGCTCAGTGTTGTGGAGTGATGATTTGCGCAAGACGGCTTGCAGGAGCTGGATACGAGAAGCCGAGGATCGACCTAAGTAGCGTGCAACTGGAGAGGCCTATGTCCAGCAGTGGACTGCGACAGGCTGATGATGATGATGTTGTTCATGTTGCGGATATGTACATTACCTTATTTGCCCTGATCTCGAAGAAAGTAGCTATGAAATAGCATTTAGTTTATGGATTCAAATATAACAAAGGTACCACAAACACCCAGACTTGAGAAATTGTAGATGGCAGAAACAAAGCGATGTAAGTAAATATATTAGATATTAATCCACCTCACTTCCCATGTCTCCGTATCCCGAATCGAGCTTAAACAATACATATTCATAAGGATAACCGGAGTGATGAACCGCTCTTGCGTGAGAGGCGACATCTGTAATATGGTATGCATTACCCCACAAACGTATGGGGTCTGGCGGATTTCGCCTTGCCAGGAATTTATGGGAAGGTCTTACAGAATGAGTTTGTTTAGTTTTTCAATATCGATAGATTTTTTTTTTATTTGTCTTGTCCGTCACAAATGAGAGTTCAAGGAATAAAAGTTAGGTACTAACAAGAAGTTATTTAAAACAAATTTTCACAAATTTAAACTTACAGGGTCACTATAATTAGAGTTGATTGTTGATTTGATTTGGTTGATTGAAATATTGGTTTCGGGGTTCTCAAATTATCAAAACTCAAAATTCACGAAACAATAATCTTCAGGCAAAAACTCACAGAACATACAATACAAATAAATTTAAAAAAAATTGCTTATTATCGTTTTTCTCATACTTTTTTTTTCTAATGGCTAAACAGTTTTGTGAAACATAAGTTTATAAAATATACCTACCACAAAAATAAAGATAATATTTTTTCGGAGACATATTTTATGCTAGCGTCTTTTTTACGTAAGTTTTTAACTTGTATCCAGATAAAGACGTCACTATGTGCAAAATCGCAAAAAGACCTCACTCAGCATAAAATCTACCATACCAGTCAGACGAGCCTTTTTAAAGGTGATATTATAGGAGTCAGACGTGCATTGCTGTGATATTAACATATGAACAAAATGTCTGCATCTGAATTCTTATCAGACGAAACGATATATTTACATTTGTTTCGCTATTTGAATACGAAATGGTTGCACTTCTATATATATTTATAATACAAAAAGAACACAATTTTATAGTTATATAGACAAGTAGACTTCAATGTGTGCCGGTTAAAATTAGAATAGCATTATGCCTTCGCGTCTTTAGGGTGTCGTAAGAGGTGACAGAAGGAGTAGCGGCGAGAGAAGACAGGTACTAAGGTTTTCTCTCTACTACAGGTCAAACTGCACTAGAAAACCTATCTGGCAAACGTGGCGAATTTGATAAAATAACACATAATTTCAGTACATAAAAACGCCCCGTTGGTATAGTAGTTTAAATCCGGGCCAAGATCTCGGGGTCCCAGGTTCGCTTCCCAGGTCGGACAAAATAAAATTTCGAATTTCCGAACGTTGCTCGGGTTTGTGAACAACAACCCGCATTTGGCAAGCTTTGCTGTGGTAACTTGTTCAATGATGGAGGCCTTTTGCCTGTAGTGGTATGATTAAAGGCTGTTATTTTAACAGCCTTCGCAACCAGGGCAAAGGCATCTATCATCCTAAGTTACTGCAACAATCATTGGCCAGGTTTAATATAAACGCGGGTGGTGACCAGAGACCCAAGCAATGTTCGACAATTCGAAACTATCGTTGCCCGACCCGGGGATCGAGCCCCGGACGCCAATATTTTGGCCCGATACTTAAGCCACTGAACCAATTTGACGACTATTTGGATCAGTGGTAGTAAACGCTGCTTCTAAGCCATAGGTCGCGGATTCGATCCTCGCACAGTACAAATATTTGTGTGCATGAACATGTCTGTTTGTACTGGTCTGGGTATTTTTCTATGTATTATAAGTATATATTTACATAAAAATAAATATATAAGTATGTTTATCGGTTGTCTAGCAGCCAATACGACAAGCTTCGTAGTAGATGCTTAGTTTGGGACTAAATGGCTCTGTGTGGCCCAGTGTGGCATGTCTGATATATAAAAAAAATAAAGACTTTGTATTCATAATCAATTTTAATAAACTAAAGTACGTACCTACCTACTAAATAAGATATATTTTAATAATAATTAGAAACGTATGGAATATGAACATGCAAAAATGAAGTCGTAATGTAAATGTTACAAGGAATTATGATTTGATAATTCAAATACCCAAACATCTTTACTTAATATCATTACGTATCTCCAACTTCCAAAATCTGTTGATAAAATATTCTCGGAAACCGCAATTTTGCTTATTTGAACTTTACTAATTGGATGATCCGTACTGATAACATGAATATGCATTCCGTCTGTGTATTTCGCTAAAAAGCAGAACTTCTTTTAACTGTTAAAGCTTAAACCATACATAAAAAAGATTATCTCTTTTTTGAGTTCTTAAATTTTTTTATTTGAGTTTCAACTCAGGCTGTTAAAAATGTTTATTTAAAGAGTATTTTATTTAACACTGGCAATTCTGTAAAGAACATTTGAAAAAACGAATAATAATATTTTTTTTAATAGCTAGTAAAGCCTTAGTTAATTTTATAAACAAGTTAAAAAAAACTGTCTGAAAGAAAACGTAATAATTATATTGGTACAACAGCACGTCAACCTACCACAAAACGTCAAATTTTCTCAATTGATATTGATCTCTACTTGTTGGACTTAAGTTGAAAATCAATTCAATGACCTTTAACTTTTTGGTTAGGTTGACCTGCCGTTGTCTGTGCATTAAAATTGTGTTCTTAGTTTCATAAGACCATCATCATTAGGCAGAGGACGCCCACAGCTTTAAATAGGCCACTTCTAAGGACCCCAACAGCGATCGTTCCCATCCGCATCCAGCGGGTTCCCGCGACTCTCGCCAAATCGAAGTTCAGCTAGTAGGGGTCCGTCAGATCGTCGTTTAACGCGTGGTCGCCATTCCAGAACCATCCCGCCCCAAGGGCCACTAATTTTCTTTTTTTTTTTGTGACCAAAATATTTTTGGAAATTGCAAGAATTATAAAAAAATTTACAGGAAATTAGGAAACATTCTAGTTTGAGTACCACCATAATTTTTTTTTGCTAGTCGTTCATTGTAGTTATCTATAAATCTAAGTTATTTGTGTGATGAGAAATAATAGTTATAAACGTTATTGTGCTGGCCGCTGTATTAATAGAATTAATGTCTCCAAGTTAAGACTAGATTTAATGAGGAAAGAAATGCTCTTTTGATTATTTAAAACAATTTATCATCAAATACAAGAACGACCAGACTGATTCAAATATAGCAAGTAAATAATTAGATCTGAAAAAAAAACAGGTTTTATTCCAAAAAAAAATCTTTAGCCGTTGAAAAGAGGGTTAGAAATAATTAAGTCAGTTTATGTAGGGAATTAATAAATTTATACGGAATTTAGTAGGTATAGAATAATTTAAAACCCTGATAATGGGGACTACCGTTTCTTTGCTCACCAGTTGGCGCCACTGTAGACTGAGGTCTGGAGTTATAGCTGTCAAAGGCGATTGGCGGCGAAACAAAGTGTTATATCTTGAATCTAATTAAGGTTATATTGTTTATAAATAACTATCTTGTTATCAACAAACTAACTTCTGAAATAGTTGCTCTTGAGGCCGCCTATTTTTGCACTTTTTCTTAATTCCGCTTTTAAAGCGTTCACATTAATCGCCAAATAATCCATATTTGCGATATTTTATGAAGGAGATCACTTTCCAGCAGGTAAATTAAAGAAATTATAATTTATGCAACAAATTCCGCTAAAACCAGTACAAAGTGAATGATATTGGACCTCACGCGACACTAGCGCCTCTAGTGGCAAATTCACTAGCGATAGCCCCCATTACATACAGCTATTTTCAGTCCATGAAATCAATCATGATGATTTTTGTCGACCTCTGCGGCGGAGTGGCGGACACACCAGTATACAAGGTGTCGTCTGCTTCAAGGTCCACGGTTCAATTGCCTGTCGGGTCAATACAGAAAAAGGGTTTTTTTACTGGGTGTTTGTGGTACTTCATTATTTCTGATTTTGCCAATACGAGTATACGAACAAGGTATGTGATGTTTTCCAGATTTATTTTTTATGTATAGTGGTAAAGATAATGATATAATTATAGAGTTTGCTACCATTCAAAGTCATCCTTAAGGTGAGTGGTATAATCCAGTGCAGCAGAAACGATTCCCTAACAGACAAAGCCGGGAAAATATCCCAGTTTTAAATATAATTGGCTTGTTACCCAAATTAGACCCGCGACCCTCGTGTATCAGATAACACACTTTTGTGTATGTTATGTAAAAACAAATAAACAAGTTTTATGTGTGAGGGTTACATGTTTTAACAATGCGACAAATTATGCTAATTGAGTCTAATCTAACGGCCGGTCCCAATAACCTATCTATCTTCAGTTTTGACATATCTGAGATAGAAAACAACTTCTGTCTTTGTTACTCTGGACGGCAAAATCAGAGACAGAAGATGTTTTCTATCTCCGATATGCCAAAACTGAAGATAGATAGATTATTGGGACCGGCCGTAAGTCTGTTTTTCAACTGGCGAATAAAGCTTTCAATACGAGTTTTTTTATTGGATCTCTCTTCCTAAAACAGTTCAAAGCTGGACAGGGACTTTCCAGAATATGGGTATATTTGCTATTGAACAAAGATATCCAATATCTAAGTTCTTCTGAGATTTCTTCAGTAGTTTATTGCGACACCCAAAATAAAAGTTTTGGTGCAATTTATTTTTTGATAAAAATTATCGATAGGCAAATACCATAATTATTTGAATTTGATTTGAACTTTCTTCACTGAAAATAAAATAAAAATAAAATGAAACCAATAGTTAGTTGTTACCGGTTTTCTATCATCTCACTTTCGCGCCACCGCACCAGCGCTAAACGGCTTTCAGTGACCTTCACTAAATCGTCGGTCCATCTGGTGGTAGGCCTACAAACAAATCGTCGTCCGGTATGCGGTCTATCGGTTCTTTTTACTTTGTAATCATAATGAATAAAACCATCTTCTATAAAATCACTATAGTTAGTTTCTATCAGATCGTTTTAAATACTTGCAACCTTAGCATAATAACGCTTAGAACGATAGTTTCACACATAATTTCTCTAAAAATTGAAGCCACTTACTTATCTTTGTGTGCGCAAACATCACGTAATTACGTCAGTTGGCACACACAAAGGCGTTGATATAATGTTGCAAGTAAAATGACATTTCCCTAAAAAGCGGGGAAATTGTTGCAGTGTTCCAATTTTGTCCCACTGACCTAAAATGAGTCGCTTACTTCACGCTGCATTCGATTTCATACAAAAGTTATGTTTGTGCTACACGGCGTCGCAAAATGAGTTTTCTGCGGCTCAGAATATCTTTTGACCAAAAATCACAACTCAAAATACGGTCAAATCAATCAAATGACTGTCGTTTGGCCTCAGCTTTATGCAAATTGTTTTCAAAATGTGTCGTGAAATAAATCGTCAAAAAATAGCATTGTACAATAATTATCAATATTCAATTTAGTTAATAAAAAAATACGATCGACTGATTCAAAATCTAATATATAAAATTCTCGTGTCACGGTGTTTGTTACAAATCTACTCCGAAATGGCTGGACCGGTTTTCATGAAATTTTGTGTGCCTATCGGGTAGGTCTAAGAATCGTTAATGATTTATCTTTTATTACTGTTCTTTTTATTCCACGACGAAAAAGTGCAGTAGGCGTAGCCACGACGGGACAGCTCCTTTTCTTATAATATTTCACTACACTATATCACCTGCCAATAGGTAGAGGTTTTCATGGATGGTATATGTAAGTAGAAACAAGTACAAATTAAATTAGAAATATTTAATAACAGAGCTGAAACTATCAGTACGTAATATTACCTACTTACTTATTAAATCGTACACAATTAATCCCACACAAGAAAACTAAAAAGAAAAATCTGGGAATTTTTTCCTATACCTGGCAACATTTTCATTGCAATGGCGGCTGTTTTGTTTACATTTCATTTTCTAGTTTTGACGAATGTTTAACTCAGAATAATAAGCTGCAAAACAGTAGTTACGGGTGAGATGTGATCTTCGTATCCTTATAGTTATTGTGAGACGCGTTGTGACATCCTTTCACTGTGCAGTATGTACTTTTTCAATTAAATTATGAGAGCTGTTGATAGTGAGACTTTATAATGACGACTGACGCGACGTCAAACGTACTAAGCCTTAAAAGGCCGACTTGAAGTTGCATCAATACGCTAGGGCCGACTAGGGTTCTAAGCGTTATTATTCTAAGCTTGCAACTACTGTATTCACTACCGTTCTTTAGTGATAATGGCTCTTAAAACAGTGCCTAAACATTGGAAACTCACAAAGCCAAGTTTCATGACAAATATATTTTAGGACATGCCTCACTGGGCCACACAGAGCCATCTAGTCCCAAATTAAGCTACTAATAAGTACCCTGTCGAATGGGCTACTAGACAACCGATAAACGTACTTATATACTTTTTTTTTCTAAATATAGTACAAACAGACATGTTCATGCACACAAATATTTGTACTGTTCGGGGATCGAACCCGCGACCCATGGCTCAGATGCAGCGTTTACTACCGCTGATCCAAATGGTCGTCAAACCTTTGTAACAATGACAGAACCTTTGTAACAACCTCTTTATGATGTAATCAGCCAACAACTATGCCACATTACTTGTTTATTCAACAATTCAAAATCAAGTTCCCTCTATTTTAACTCCACATAAAATTATTTGTACAGATTTCGACATCCTCCAGAACAGTCTTTGATGTGATGCGATGCTTGATATTAAATTTAATAACCATACAAAATCAAAGGGGAGGTAATATAAGTGAAATTCTCTCACGCAGTTAACTTTACAGGGTGTTGATATTGATCTTACGACAAAACAGACATCAAAAGGCTTAAGATGCGTCAGATATAATAATATAGCAGACTTATATGAAAATGGATATAACTCTAAATTAAATTTAAAGACCTTCAAAATAATATCCGGTTTCAGCTATCTACTAACGGGCGGTCCTAATAGCCTATCTATCTTCAGTTTTGGCATATCGGAGATAGGAAACAGTTTCTATCTCTGATTTTGCCGTCCAGAGAAACAAAGACAGAAGTTGTTTTCAATCTTCGATATGGCAAAACTGAAGATAGATGGGTTATTAGGACCGGCCGTAAATAGACTAACGGCCGGCCCCAATAGTCTATCTATCTTCAGTTTTGGCATATCGGAAATAGAAAACATCTTCTGTCTCTGATTTTGCCGTCCAGAGAAACAAAGACAAAAGTTGTTTTCTATCTCCGATATGCCAAAACTGAAGATAGATAGGTTATTGGGACCGGCCGTAACAGTATAGGTAAACAAATAACGTGACCTAACACCCGCGCCCCGAGAAATAGTGGCAGAGCGCCTTAAGTTAGAGTTGGAGGCTCTTGGCACGTGGCAGCATCAGCTAACCCGTAGCACTGTTGGGTATCGTATTATCGGGGCAATTTGCCCTTTTCTCGAGAGATGGGTGCATCGCGAGCATGGTAGGTTGACTTACCGGTTGACGCAAATTTTGACTGGTCACGGATGCTTCGGCGACTACTTATTTCGCATCAGAAGAGAGGAAAGCGCCAGGTGCCATCACTGCACAGCGGCCGAGGACTCTGCACAGCACACGCTAGAGGCATGCCCTGCATGGCTAGCAGAACGCAGAGTCCTCACAGAGGAAATTGGGCAAGACCTCTCTATTGGGACGGTAGTAGCCCGATTGACGGAGAGCAGGGAGGCATGGCAAGCAGTGCTCACCTTCTGCGAGACAGTGATCTTGCAAAAGGAAGCGGCGGAGAGGGAGCGGGAGGCTTCAGCTGACGCCCCGATAATCCGCCGCCGACGCCACGGGCGCCGCAGAAGGCAGTATGGCCTTCAATTACCCCTTCCTGATGGGCCTCAGGCGACTGACACGGGGGTGTTGGCCGTTCGCTAAATGAGGCCTGCGGTGGTGATGCGTGTGTCCTCGCACACCACTGCTGGAGACCAGAGGGAGAATTTTTTCCTCTGAAGTCAGGTGGAGCTCAAATGAGCTACTGCGGATGATTGCCCGGGGTAATAACGCCCGGGGCGCTAACCCGTGGTTCCAGCTCACTAATGGCACCGGAGGACACGGAGGGTGGTTTAGTGGGTGGGGTCCGCTGAAACCGGTCGAATCCCACATAACTATGCGGGTGGCCCCCGCCATCACAGAGTATGCGTAAAAGCATTCCCACGCCTCAAAAAAAAAAGGTAAACAAATAACAATGCGGTTTATTTATTTTTATGGACCATGTAGTTATTCAGCAACATCCTTTCCTTGTATCTATATCTATAACAACATATCTATCTATTTAGACGACCTCCGTGGCGGAGTGGCGTACACACCGGTTTTCAAGGTTTCGCCTGCTCCGAGGTCCCGGGTTCGATTCCCGGAAGGGTCAAAGTAGAAAAAAAACTTTTTCGACATTTCCTCGGGTCGGGGTGTTTGTGGTACCTTCGTTGTTTCTGTTTTCCAATAAACGAATGATTTAAATAGTTATTCAAATTGGGATCAGGACAATGTATGTGATGTTGTCCAAATTAATAATAATAATATCTTTTATCTCTATTACATGTCTATTTTGATGACATTAACGTGAAAGTTTGTAAGTATGGATGTCTGGATATTTTCACTCTTTCACGCTAAAACGACTCAACGGATCAGAATGAAATTTAGCACGGTGTTAGTTTATAGGCTACTTTTTGTATTGATAAGAGCTACGGGTCCAGAGGGATAATTTTAATACATAGTTTTAAACTCAATTTTCGACGCGTTCGAAGTCGCGGGCATAAGCTAGTAGTATTATAAATTATGTACATGTAGGTTTGATAGTTACGCTTATACGCAAAAACTACTTGACCGACTTTATGTTTATATTATGTTTTAAAGATTTATTTTGTATTTTGTATTTTGCGATACCCCTACGGGGTCATGTTAATGGGACTCAATATTTGTATGTACTATCTTTAATACCAACATGTTGCAATAAATTAAATGACTATGACTATGTAACTTAGTACACATATTTTTCAAAAAATTAAAAATAACATAGGCTATTTGGTATCTCACTGCTGGCCACAAGTTTCCGTAGAAGGATCTAGCAATAACCTTGTAAATCAGCTGACTCATGATCTTGTACACCCTGTATTAACGTATAACGTTGTACGCGTCAACGTTATCGCTCGAGTAAGCGGCAGTCACGCATTATATCAAGACGAAAACAATTGTATATTTAAAAACATAATCATACTGTAATATAATATGGGAACATTAGGGAAACGCACAACATTATAATATAACGACGTCTCAAGTGTAAGGTAGGTATTTGAAACACTTTATTAACAAATAGCTCTAGGTACGTTAGACTAAGCAAGTGGGCCACCAGTTTTAACAAAATTTCATTTGTAAGCAATAATATTTCTTTGTAATATCATTGTTTGTAAGTGAAATAGCGATAGGGTCTGACTTGTAGACTTATTTACCCTTTTAACGATGAAAAAGATACAAAGTTATGCCGCATTAGTATTAGTACGATCAGAATATATTTTCATGGGAAAATAAACCTTGTTTTTCTATGCTTCTTGAACGATTTTCAACCTTAGGGTAATAGACAACTTTCTTGGCTCAGCGTACTCTTTCGCAAAATGTCCCCTGGTCGCAAAACGTCTCTTTCGCAGAATGTCTCTTTCACAGAACGTCTCTTTCGCAGAATGTCTCTTTCGCAAAATGTCTCTTTCACAGAACGTCTCTTTCGCAGAATGTCCCTTTCGCAGAATGTCGCTTTCGCAAAATGTAGCGCCAGGGACTTAAGAATAAAATTGCGATTTTCAAAACAAAATCATTTATTAAAATTATAGAATAATTATGTAGTCAAAACTTTGGTAACTACTTAAATTTACTTAAGTATTCCAAATAAAAAAAAATATCAATAGGTTTCAAACATTTTACACACATTCAAAATTTCAAAGGTCAAAAGAATCAATACTGTTAGTAACATATCAGATAAGATAATAGTAGCTATTACTAATAGTAACATAAAATGTATTTTAGTAATTTTTAAATATTGTTAAAAAGAAAAATAGATGTGAGTGTGACATGTCAAATGAAACATATCTTGAAATTAACTTTGGTTAATTATTGAACATTGCGAATAAAAATATTTCAATATCATTTTCATAAATAATTACAAAAATATCTCTTCGCACTAAATTAACCTTAGTTATTAATTAGAATTTGCTACATAAGTTATTTTTTTTTCGTAAACGATTAAGAAAATAAATCTTTTATTTAAAAAATTTACTTACTTGCTAATGAATTGTTTCAAATAAAAATAAACATAAACAACAGTAAAACCTAAATTTAACTATTTGAACATTTGTAAAAAAATATATTTTTTTTAAGAATTGTGGAAGCGTCAGTTCCTTACGCTCAAATTGTTTCAATATTTTTTTGTATTTAATGTCAAAGTCCATATCTTTCTTCTGTCTGTTTTTTGTTTCTGTAAATAAATTATCTGTTATTTTTCTGTTCCAATATTTACTTTTTTTTCGCAGTTTATCTATAAATATGAATAAACTTGGCTTTTTTGGTATGCGGCCTGCATTTATTCGCCGATGCCACCCTTCTAACGCGTTAGTTGTGCGGTGGCGTTGGTGGGCGCAACTTAGTAAGGATGGTGGCATTTTGGGGTACCATTGGTTTTCGTAATAACGTCTAAACTGGTTTATCTGTTGTGTATCTGGAGCTATACTTAAAATGTACCCCCAAGCTGCAGGGATTTGATCAGCCGGTAGCCCGGTACCAGTGGTATTATTGCAGCTATTCTTGCAATATTTCGCCCTTCCCGTGTACGCAGTAATCCTTTTTTCTCTGCGTGTTTCCATATTGCTGCGTTATAATGTCTATAACATCCTGTTATTTTTGCTTTAGGAAATACTGATTTTTTATTTGCGCCATTTCATAATCACTCTCAAATGTTTTAATAATTATACCTAATTTTTCTTCTAATATGTTATACAGCCGCATATATGTCTCTTGGGATTTATTCGAAAGCAATGTGTAAATTACTGGGATTATATTTGTACACTTTTTTGTAGATCCAATGTCCAAATGTAAGACATAAAACTGATAAAAAGGTGGAGCTGACATAAACGTGTCATCTGCAAAATAGGATCCGGGTTTCTTTACAATCTTCTTTACTAATCGTGTTGCAAATACCAAAATTTTTTCACTTTGTCCATCTTCACAAATAAGGAAATTTTTTACCCAAAACTTCTGGTACAATTATAGTTTCGGTACTGGCATGTTGTAGTCGATCCACGTTCAAATAAAACTTTCGTGCCCTATATAACGTGTCTTTAATTGATTTAAACGTAGTAATTTGATAGTGTCTACTATAAGGTATTTTTTTACGAATTTTTTTATCATTTTCTTCATAAATTTGTTGTATGGGGCGAAAATCTTTGCAAACAATCTGTTTTAATAATGTTATGTGTTCTTTAAAAATATTTTTAAATTCCATAGACTCACATGTATGCACCGATTTCAGTTTAATGATATTTTTTCCTGTTTTGTCTAGTGTTAGTGACGCATTAGTCTCGCCTATTTATGCACCGCCAGAAAGAAAGAATAAATGATTTTGTTTTGAAAATCGCAATTTTATTCTTAAGTCCCTGGCGCGACATTTTGCGAAAGCGACATTCTGCGAAAGGGACATTCTGCGAAAGAGCCATTTTGCGAAAGAGACATTCTGCGAAAGAGACGTTCTGCGAAAGAGACATTCTGCGAAAGAGACGTTTTGCGCATGAGCCTTTTCAAGGTGTCGCCTGCTCCGAAGTGCAGGGTACGATTACCTACCTACGGAAGGAAAAAGGAAGATATTATAAAAAAAATATATTTTTCTTTGATTTAATGTTACGTACTATGCTATCGCACTATGGTCCCGTTGTTTGTTGTTTATGTACCGGACCAAAATCTTGGGGTCTTGGGTTCGATACGGTTTCGAATTTTCGAACATCTCAGGTTTGTGATTTGACAAGCGTGATGATTATCTATATGCCTATACTACCCATCATTGCTGTTGTAACTTAAATTCAATGATGGAGGCCTTTTCTCTGCTGCTGGGATGATTATATACCGTTACTTTAACCAACATCCAAAAAAGGAGGAGTTTCTCAATTTGACTGTATTTTTTTTATTTTATTACCTCATTACTCGACTATGCTATCAGAACGAAGTGTCTGATATTTTTCACATTTATTGCTTAATTTTATAACTTTACATGCAATCTATAAAAACACTTTGACGACCATTTGGAACAGTGGTAGTAAATGCTGCTTCTGGGCCATGGGTCGCGGGTTCGATCCCCGTACAGTACAAATATTTGTGTGCATGAACATGTCTGTTTGTACTGGTCTGGGTGTTTTTCTACGTATAATAAGTATATTTACAAAAAAAAGTATATAAGTAAGTTTATCGGTTGTCTAATACCCCATACGCTAAGCTACTTAATAGAAGATTAATTTGGGACTAGATGGCTCTGTGTGGCCCAGCGTAGTATGTCTGAGATATTACTTATACATATTCCATTTACAAATGACACTTCATCTAGATCTTTAATTATGTTACAAAACCGTGATTCTCAGTGCTCAAAAACTCAGAACAGAACTCAGCACACGTTGTAACAATGTAGAGAGATGCCACGTCTGAAACCTTGTGAATATATTGTAGCTGTCACTCCCCTGTCCTATTTGCCCTTGTTTGGCTCAAGTGATAAGCTTCTTTGGGTTACGAGCATCGCTGTTTCTTTTAAAAAATAATCACATAATCATAATCAGTCTATTGTAGTCTACCAGCAGGACACACAGGTATTTTTCTTTAATTTTAATTCTATTGACATAATATTGTTTATGATGCTTAATTTTAAATGCCGACATTTAACTAATCTTTCATTAATGTAATAGTTTGACATAGTATAATTTGTATTTGCATGCTATTTATGTATCACTGAAAAAGCTGAACCATGCTATTCAATTGACCACCACTATGTAGGTACCCTTTTCAGAGTCCTTTCTAGAAGAATAAGCTTTAATTGTGACGCTCGGCAGGCGGTTGCAGTTTGGACAATTGTAGCAAAAAGACAATGACGTCTTCTTCTGGTAGTACTCTTTAGTCGCCTCTTACCATAACTTTATGAAGAATGGTGGTACTAATAATAAATATCTTTTTAATGTGCCAACATCGCAGAACAGTTTGAGTGCAGCCTCGCTGTTAATCTGGCAAAAAATTGGACTATCGTAAGGGCTTTTTTCAACAAGTAACACATTTTATGTTGCTGTGTATAAATATCTAACTAATTTTCTACTCTAGGTATTTTTTGGTAGTTTTAAATTTTACATGGCATAATAAACGCCTTCGCCTATGCCTTTAGGTAGACGACAGTAGTTTCACAAGTTTCACAACCAAACAATTTTAAACGTTACAGCTATTATAATAAAAACTTTTAGTTACTTCCCGACGTAACTTAGTTATGTGACGCTCATATTTATTCCGCTCGTGTGTCAGTACTTTTGCGTATGAGTAAAATTAAATAGTCCTGTTAAATTTTTTTTTATGTTTAGAAGAATTTATGGTTTGTTTATAAGTTTTCTCTGGTTTTTGAATTGAAAATGTCAAATTTGGTTAAATTACATTGAAATGTCAGTAGGCTTTAAATATTTATTTTTATCTCTATTTTCTATTTTTCTATATACTCTATTTTTGACGACCATTTGGATCAGCGGTAGTTAACGCTGCTTCTGAGCCATGGGTCGCGGGATCGATCCCCGCACAGTACAAATATTTGTGTGCATGAATATGTCTGTTTGTACTGGTCTGGGTGTTTTCTATGTATTATAAGTATGTATTTACAAAAAAAAAAGTATATAAGTAAGTTTATCGGTTGTCTAGTACCCCATACGACAGGGTACTTAATAGTACCTTAATTTGGGACTAGATGGCTCAATGTGGCCCTGTGTGGCATGTCTGAAATATTTATTTTATTTATTTATTTATTTACGATAAAATAAGAGGTTCATAACTGATGCATGACATTCCATCAGCGTGTAATTGACCAATAGTTTATTATTAACTGAGTTGATTCTGTCTAAATAAATGTGTCTCTGTATCTGTCTAATTAAAAACATTAGTTACTATCGTATTATGAATCTGTGTTTTGGAAAAAAATTTAGGCATGCTAAATGTAAGTATTTGGTAAACCGAGCTCAGGACACCTCCTAACTTAATTTAAATCGTACCTGCTGGACAATTTTGTATTCACCCACGACTGTATTATTCTCATGTGAGTGACTGTACGGTTTTTAATGAGAAAATAAATATTCTTTAAACTTAAATATCTCACCAAAAAGTCCATCAAAAAAGATACATTAAAGAACCTTTCAACAATTAAACAATTTTTTGTTGGTGCTCAACAATCAGAAACCACTGAGAATCATATTAGGGTTTAAAGTATGAAATTGCCGTTTTGTATGGACGAAATCGAGAAAAGTCATTTTTCCATACTAACAATTTTTTAGTTTTTTTAAAAACGCCTGAACCGTTTTCGATGCAATTAAAGGTGAAAGTTAGATGGTTATAAAGCTACGCATTATAGTATTTAAATTTCTGAAAATCAAAGTATATGATACAAATATACTTAATTGAAGCAAGAAGGTCAGCTGACACATTGTAAGGGGTCTTTTCAACGACTTCCTTTGAAGTAATAGGCACTAGTATTGCATTTTTTTTTAGTCAAAAGTTACTTTATTTAGTTTTTGATACAATACAAATAGAATTACGCAATAATATGACTATACTTAAGAGCTATAAACAAAATAAAAAGTGGGAAAATAATCGGAAATTTCATACTTTAACCCCTATTAATAATTATGCACTAAAACAAGGTTGGGCACAAATGTTATCCTGGCCACATGTTTGAAATAAAACGGAAAACAAAAAGAGTTTTTAATGACATTTTCAACAACATTTTGACCAAACATCTTGACGTTCCGCTTTACGACAATAATATATAAGCGTCGTTACATTAACAGCGCTCTGTCATTTTATTCGAAGCGTTAAAAGTTTTAACAATACTATGGAAAATGGTGACAAACAGTATACTGTTATAAATCTCCACCAGTAAACAGAGCAATAAAAACGTATGCACGTTCATGTTCAGAGGCCGAGACAGATAGGTTAATAGTTGCTGAATAATGTAAAAGGCTTTGGGCAGGCAACTGATTATGAAAGGACAAATTGTGTTTTAAAACTATAAATAAATTATAAAATACATTTATTTCAGTAAAATGCAGTTTACATTAAACAGTATTTGATCGAGGATGCCTTTTCAGCAAATGTCTTGCCTGTATTAGGTGCCCTCGCTCTTCCATAGCTGCTTATATAATAATTGGCTAACATACTCTAAAAATAAATTTAAACAATAGTCTCTCTCTCTCTCTATGTGGGTGTGTGTAGGTGTGTGTGTGTATGTGTGTGTGTGTGTGTGTGTGTGTGTGTGTGTGTGTGTGTGTGTGTGTGTGTGTGTGTGTGTGTGTGTGTGTGTGTGTGTGTGTGTGTGTGTGATGATTGCGTGCTCAATGTGCATTAATAAAGCCTCCGTATCCGTATAACTCAGGGGCATGAGGAAGTTGGATATTATCTTCTTACAATCATGTAGTGTTTTATTGTATACACCTACAAGTTTATTAACTTTATTATATAGGAAGGTTGATCGACTATTATATTGTTTTCTATCAAAAGCAGTTCTCGTTGAAATAGCTGGGACAAAATTTTTTTTTACAACTGTACATTTAGCAAATGTTTGTTGCGAACTCGCACCTGTTTCAAAACCGGTAAGATGCCTCAGTATAGCTGGAACTGCTGTCTTCTGTACAATCTCTTCAAAAGTACAGCTAACCATAACATTTTCTATGAACTTGAATAGTGTTGAAATGAAAGATAAGTTTATGGATTTATAACGCATTTTTTTGGTTTTCACTCGACGTTTCGAACCGTTTACAGCGTTCATGGTCACGGGTAGACTAAACGTTGAACAGTGTTGTAATACTTAGTGTTAAGATTATTAAAATCATCTCATATTAATGATGCCTTAAATGGCGTCTATGAGAGTACTGCTAGAAGAAGACGGGTAACAGCGTGTTTCGGCTTGACTACCCAGTTTGCGTAAATGATTATCAATTCCCGATCTGATCAATTAAGGAACAAATTTGTTTGGGTCTAGCAAGTTTTTTATAAAACCCTTCAAGGTTTTTACGTGCTTCGGAATACACGTTATACCTACCGTTGGTCACGGCTTTTGTTATAAGGTTAGTCGCAAAATCAATTTAAATGCAAATTGGAAAACTCTGATACCAGAATATTCCAGAAGTTATGAAACGAAGAAGAAGAAGCTGCTGCATGTATCCTAAATCATCTTGTAGAAATGCCTATACCCAGCAGTGGTTTGATGATGATGATAACTTTACAAAATAGATTGAAGAATTTGAATTTATTTACGTTGTATACTTTATTTGATATTTTAGCAATTAAATTGCAATTATAATATCAGTATACAAACTTGAAAAATTAAGTCTCAGGCGGGACTCGAACCCGCATCTCCTCGCATGCCGGGCGGGCGTTATACCATTAAACCACCAAGACACTGCGACTCAGCGCGAATTTTTTCAAGCATATTCTTAACGCTGTAAGCCAGCGTTGCTTCATCAAATGTTAGGAGTTTGCACCCTTAACACCTGAAAGAAACATCTTTGCAGATGTTTGACAGTCAGTTAAGATAAAACAGCTATTTATATACTTTATTTGATATTTTAGCGATTAAATTGCAATTATAATTATTTACGTTGGTCTAGTGGTTTAAATACCGGGCCAAGATCTCGGGGTGCCGGGATCGACTCCCGGTCGAGCAACAAAGAGTATGGAATATTCGAACAATGCTCGGGTTTGAGATCACCAACCCGCATTTCGCAAGCGTAGTGTTAATGCCTGTACCCATCATTGCTGTGGTAACTTGAATTCAATGATGATGGCCTTTACCCTGCAGGTAACTATAAGTCGTTACTTCACTTTACTTTTTACTTGACAAAATAGGAATGATTCACTTTATGTTAAAATTAAGTGATAAACTCAGAGCCTATAGTGGCGAACAGATAACTACATTAAAGAATCCATCCATCCACAATCTCGTTTTAGTTCGCAGTCGAGTAGACATCAAATTACGGACGCAACGGCGATCTAGCAGAATGGGACGGTCGTTGTAGTGTGACGGTGCTTAACGAAATAGACTTAACCGAGCGAATGCATCTCCATTCCAGGCAGCATGTTACTACGATCGGTGTAACTATGTCAGGCAATCAATCTAAAAAAATACTATATCATTCTGACGCTTACAACAGTACTGAAATATGGGTAACTCATAAAAATAAGGTACATGACAAAAACCCCAAATTAATTTACTCTACATGTTGTAGTTTTTGGTCGTAGATTTTGTAATATTGAATTATTTGGGTTTATAATTATTAAATATTTGAATAAATGTTTCTCTGGGATGTTGGATATTCTAACCGAAAACAGTAATAAGCGCCGTTTGTTTACAGCGAAAGGATGTAAATAAATTTATCAACACACCAAATGTCTGGGTATTTCAACGTTTAGTGTCCGGTAAGCCGATTGTTATGGGGTCGAGTCCCCAAAAACTTTTTATTGAAAAAGTATTAGATCCCTAATCAACAATACAAATATTATCAAGATAGAGCCTCGCTCTTGCATGATACACTTAGGTATTTCTACCTAAAAGCAGCGTTGGAGAAATAAAACTATTCCCTTTTTGACAACGTGTGACTATATTTAGTGTCGTTTTTTTTTAATAAATAATGTGTTTGCTCTTGACTACATACTCAACTATACGGTTAAGAAGAAGCCTAAGATGGAGCGAGCTTACCCAGAGGCACTGGTTCTCCCACACACCAGGGGAACACAGAAAAACTATTTGGCGCTGGACTCCGGCAGGAGGGTGGTAGCATCCAGGCAGTCTCTTACGGAGCCTACCACCGCAGAAGGATCTGTTAGCCGTCATCATTGGTTAGAAACCCAACGATGCTGTTGCCCAGGGTGGACCACTAGGAGGTAGATCCCACCACTTCGATATATTATATCGATATCGAAACAAAGGCGATCAAGTTTAGTAAAGTACGATCAAGTGGTATCGTCATACGTAAACAAAGTAGGTCCGTTCGAAATTTCGCTCAGCACAAAACCTTATTGAACAGAGCTTTGTTTAATTTATGTATTACAGCAGCACTGAATAATGTATAGACATGACTCAACGTTCACGTTTATTATGTAAGAGGTTTTATGCGCTATGAATTGAGAACGGGTTGAATCAGGCTGCGGTACTGTGGTCTGATTGTTATTGCATTCTGTACTTTATGTTCGAAATCAGATTGTTCGATGAATGAGAGGTTAGGTTAGGTAAGGTTATTATAATGTCCTCTAACTAAATTAGCCTTTAAAATCAGTTAAAAATCAGTTAAAATTAGTTTTATTTCTGCAAATAGGCCCCAGGAGGCGCTTTTACACGTCCCAATTTAAACCTACCACTGCTTCGGGACAAGTCTGGGCTAGTGCCGAGAAGAAGCAGCGCAAGAAACTCGGTCACTATTGTCAGCCTCTTTTTAAATACATTTTTACAAGGTAAGGTAATTTTTACAAGGTTTAAGCAAGTACGAGCTGGGACAACTTAATGCCATACATTTCTATCATTTAAATAATCATTATTGGAACATCAGAGTCAAAGAAAATTGTAGAGCAGTTTTTTCTTTGGTCTGTTTTACTAATAATCACAATTCAACCATTGGTCAGTTACCATCAACCCTGACAAAGTATGGCAATTCTAGCAAAATCCAAGCATGACGACCTCCGTGCTGATGTAACTTATACAGCGATTTATAAGGTCCCTGTTTCGATTTTCGGACGGGCAAATGCAGAAAATAGTATTTTTTTTTATATTCTTGGATGTAGGTATATGGTATCTTTCTATTTTCTGATTTCCACAAAACATATTTTGAGTTACAATTTGAGTTAAGAACTATGTAAAGGATGTAGTGCACGTTCCTTAAAATTAGTTTTTATATTTTAATTTATGTTATTATTAGGCCCGAAAAAGGACACAGCTTTAGTTTCTTTCTACCTCGGATACTACATCCTCATCATTCTAAAATAAGTCAAGACTTAGGTATATAGGCTGTATAATAATGGGTTACAAGTACTCTATAGCTATATCTATTCATCCATTTCTCAGTCTATCGCCTGCAGACACCGGTGCAATTTAGTTTAGACTTGCGGCTTCCCACATTGTCATAAGCCTTCTAACAGGTGGTCTGTTCAAGTCACGTCTCTGACAGCGTCTGATGATTGTCTTTATGTCAACGCGTTGGGCCCTGCGGTCGCAGTTGACTGTGTTTATTGAGTGACTTTACTCGTGTTTCTGTAATTGATGCAAATTGTGTGTTTGGGTTTTGCTGTTTTAAATAAATCACTAAGTATAGCAATGTTTTTTAAGTAAGCACAGCAAACTGTGAAAATTGAAACAATATCTAAAACAAAGTAGTGTTCCCGAATTCTATAAGGTATTACTTAACATGCAATATTTGTTATAAGTTATTATAGGTACTTAGTATATACCAGTTGGTATTTTTTTTTTAATTAACCATTTATATTTGAATTTAATAACATTTTACGGGATTTTCTGCAATCGAATCAGTTTTTCTGCAATCGAATCAGTTATTTAATTAAAGGTAAATAGTATTTTACTATACTGACGACTCGATCCGAATGCAACAATTATGGTCGTGGGCAGACTTCAATTAGATTATAAAATTACTTCTTATTGTTGATCCTTTCAATGTAATTTTTACACCAATAACTCGCTTGAAAACGTAATAAACAGATATATAAATTTTGCAATTACATATAATACCGGTACAGTTATTTAGTATTCAGATAGAGACTGTTAAAACATAAAATTAATTGCTTGCGATGTAATCGCTAGTTGTCCATTTAAACTGCGAGGACAATTTAAGTCAAGTGGTTTTATTTGACAACTGAAACTTAGCCGTGGTTAAAATTGAACATGAACATTTTACCAAATGTATGTTGAATGAAAATTCTTCTTAAACTGTATATAGAACTGGCAGCTTAGACAGTTAGACTGGAAGTTTCCATTTTGAAAAAACAGTGACGTTTGATACGACAAAGAAGACATAACTCATTAATGTTATTTAAGAAAGGGGACTACTAGAGCTAAGTGCTGCCTTCAATTGATTTAATTTTATTACTTCTGAACTAATCAATTCTCAAAAAACTAGATTAGTATCATTTTTGAAAATTATCTCTTGTATTTATTGAATGACTGTTAACTGACTTTCATTATGGTATTCTTTCGTATTGTACATTATTGCTAAAAGCGGCAGCTTTTGGCGTTAGCGACAAATTCGACTTTATAAACAACTAAATGAAAAGTTTACTGTGATATATGTCAAATGTATGAAAATGACTAAAGCTTCAGATCGTTCGATCGTTTGTTAGTGTCATATTCATACATTTGTTATCTATTCGTCTAGCGTAAACGATACTAGAAACTCACTTGTCTACGGGCACCTTTTAATCGATGTGATTATCTAATTAACAGACATTTCGAAACGCAAAAGCCTGATATATTCTGTTTATACGTCTTAATGGATTGAAAAGGTTTTTAGCAAACACAATTTTTAGGGTTCCGTACCCAAAGGGAAAAACGGGACCCTATTACTACGGGACTTTGCTGTCTGTCCGTATGTCCATCTGTCCGTTTGTCCGTCTGCCCGTCCGTCTGTCCGTCGCTCTGTCACCAGGCTGTATCTCAAGAGTCGCGATAGCTAGAGAGTTGAAATGTTCACAAATAATGTATTTCTATTGCCGCAATAACAAGAAATACTAAAAACAAAAAAAAAATATTTGAAGGGTCTCCCATACAAAAAAACCCGTTATTTTGGCCTTTTTGGTACGAAACCTTTCGTGCGCGAGTCCAACTCGCACTTGACCGGTTTTATTATCCCTCAATATTTTATTTTTTATTTTTATTTTTATATATTTGGGACAACAACAGCATACTTACATAATTTTACATATCAAACGAAAGATAACTTGAATAGCCAATAAAAGTTGACCACGAAATATCACAAAGTGAAGTAGACAGTAGACATGTGTTACTGCTGGTAAGCAGAACAGAGCAAATTAACAAATTAAACAGCTATGAATAGCAACCGGTAAATCCATGATGAGCAGCAAGGGTGAAAACTTACAACTTTTACAATCATATATAAATACACACATAAATACAAATATACACAAACAATGATTGCAAACACACATAGACCTACGTATCCATGCGTATACACAAACACTGCCCGTGCGACATTAGGTATAGATAATAGTAGCTAATTAAATCAACAACTTGGAAATGATAAAGAAATTGCATATGAGATTGACAAGTGCTGTCGTGAGATCACGTGGTAAATTGTCATCGTTATGATAGATCTTAACAGGCAATGACGAACGAGTTGTTATAATGAAAAAAGGCTATTACACTATTAATGATTATATAAATGATAGGAACGTTTGGCTTTAAATTGTAACAGCTAGCACTGGCAAATATCTCATGTAAACATGTTTATTTAAAAAGAGGCTAACAACAGTGACCGAATTTCTTGCGCTGCTTCTTCTCGGCACTAGCCCACATTTGTCGACACATTGGGACGTGTAAAAGCGCCTCCAGGGGCCTATTTGCAGAAATAAAAACTGATTTAAACTGATTTTAACTGAACCTTGACCTCGCTTCACCAGAATAATGATAAATATCTATAGTTGAAATAATGATAGAATGATAGAATGCACGCGGTCTCCGTGTCAAATTAATTACTAAGAGTGTTTTTAGTGCGCGGTATCAATGAACTAACACAAAACTATTCGTTTACAAGCAGCCTCCGAACATCCTGCTTAAAGCTACGCTTTGTTCCATTAAAGATGTCAACATCACTAAAGGCTTTTGTATAGGTTCTGACAAGTCGCGATATAACACTGTTTTTTCCATAATTGGTTGAATGAAATGGCGAGTGGAACAAAGTGGTGTGTCTTGTACGTTTTTTAGGGACATTAAACGGAATATCAGCAAGAAGCTCAGGGCAGTCAATACGATTATGAAGCACATCATACAGCAGACCCATGTCAAGCAACGACCGCCTCTCCTCTAGTGTCAGCAAATTATATGAACGACAGTTATTTTTGTAGTCAGAACTAGTACGCATAAATTTAAAATTGAGATGTGAGATGAATTTTTTTTGTATGCGTTCTATCTTGCTTATGTGTATTGCGTAGTATGGAGACCAGATCTGAGATGCATATTCCAACAAGGAGCGCACATATGCAAAATAGACCACTTTTAGACTGAGTATACTCTTAAAGGGTTGACAGGTTCGCATAACGAAGCCCAAGTTGCGGAAGGATCTGCTAGAGATAGCATCGATATGGTCACGCATCGACATTTTCGAGTCCAATAGCACACCCAGATCACGCACGACGCTAACCCTCTCTATCACAGCGCCATCAAAATTGTATGGATAGACGATTGGATTTCGTTTACGCGTAAACGAGATACACTGGCATTTACCTACGCTTATTTTAATGTTATTCAATTGGTAGTAGTTAAATAATAGATTGAGATCTTGTTGCAGCAGTATACTATCATATGAATTCCGAATACGCATATAAATTTTTTGGTCGTCCGCATATAGAATATAATTGGAATGTTTAATATGTTTTCCAATGTCAAATATATAGGCACTATAAAAGAGAGGTCCCAGATGCGATCCCTGGGGAACTCCAGAGGGAATTGTGACATAGTCAGACCTGTATCCGCCCAAAACAACAGCCTGAGAGCGATTACTGAGGTAGGACTCGACCCATCTTAACAAGTCACCATGGATTCCAAGGCATTGGAGCTTAGTTAGAAGTATGACATGGTCCACACGATCAAACGCCTTTTCAAAATCAGTGTAGACCACATCAACTTGGCCGCCATTACCCATATTCCCGATAACATAGTTGGTAAAACAAGCAAGATTGGACACCGTGGAACGCCTTTGCATAAAGCCATGCTGGGCTTGAGGAATACCACTTGAGATGAAGGGATAAATGTGGTCAAAAACAATCTTTTCAAATACCTTCGAAACCGTGTTCAGAATTGAAATGGGCCGATAATTTTCGATTCTACATTTTGAACCTTTCTTATGGATAGGAATGATATGGGCCTGTTTCCATAAGGAAGGAAAGAAATTTTGACTGAGGGAAAGCTGAAATAATAAGGAAATTGGATAAGAGAGACTCTTAGCACACGAAGAAAGAAAAAAAGGAGGTATCCCATCACAACCCGCACCCTTAGCTTTATCCAAGCCGGACAGATACTTATATACCATATCCTCTGTTATATTTATATTAGATATTGTATTAGTAAAGGAGTATTCATTTAAGAGTGACTCGGCGTAGGCCGCAGAAATTGATGAGTCCGTAGTAAAGACACTTTCGAAGAAAGTATTAAATGCAGAGCAAATCTCTTGCCCATCTGAGTAGTTATCACCACCTAACGAAAAGTGACGAGGGTAGTTCGAGCCACCTCTTTTGGACTTGACATAAGACCAGAAGTGCTTGGGGTCTTTCTTAATGTTATTCTCGGCGTTACGCGTAAAAGTTTCAAAGCATTGATTTTGTATGAGACGCTGTCTAGTTCTAAGAATCTTAAATTCATCGTAGTCTCTCGGGTTATTAAATTTTTTCCATTTTTTATGAACTTTGGCTTTTTCTCGAATTATTTTGATAAGTGACCGACTATACCAAGAAGGATAGTGATTGTTTTTATATGCAGTAACAGGAATATGTAATATGGCACACTCGTGCAATTTTTCATAAAAAATATCAACAGCGTCATCAATCGAGGCTGTGTTTGAGAAAAGTTCATACCAATTAATATTAAGAAAATGATTATTGATGACTGAATAATTACCCTTGTAAAAATTAAAACGTTGTGCCTTGTTTTCAGGAAAAGGTTTAACATATAGATCGACAATTTCGATGGAGAAAGGGGGGTGTAATGAATCAATTCTAGTAAGATGGTCGGTTGGTGCAACAGATAAAGTTAAATTGGAAAAACACAAATCCAGGATATTGTCACATCTATTAGATATCAAGTTAAATTGATTCAAACCCATTACACTTAAGTCTTCGACAAAACTGCATGCCGTGTTTTGCATTAACGTAGTGCCTATGTGTGCCACTGTCCATCCATCCGAATCCCAACGCAAACAAGGCAAATTAAAATCACCTACGAGTAAAAAAATATCTGACGAGTTACTGTCGTATATCTGTTGAAAGTGTGAGTAGTAGTTCATGATACAAGCAGGAAGATATTCGCTATCAGGTGACATATAAGATAAAATTATATTAAGCTGGGCATTAGAGCCTAATGTGCGCGATGGTATTGTAATACAGACAGCCTCAAACATATTGCCCATCCAGTCAGCCTGCAGTACAGCGCATAATTCTCGGCGAACGCAGCATAGGACCCCGCCTCCTCCCCGTTTACCCGCTATATTATTAGATAAATCACGATCAGCACGAAATAAGTCGTACCTACCATCGCATATCTCTGAATCTAAAATGTCACTTTGCAGCCAGGTTTCAGTAATTAAAATTATATCGTAGTCATATAATAGTATATTATTGTAAAGTTCACTGCATTTGGTACGGAGACCACGTACATTTTGGTAAAATATCTTTAGAGCCTTACTCATTTAAGAAAAAAGTAGGTATATAATACATGTATTTAGTTAATCGCGCTAAAAGTAAGGTTACTCTTATACGGCTCGATGTTGACAGTAGTGTACTCACAACAGCACCCCTCCTCTTTAAAGTTGTAAAATATATAAATAAATAAGACCAATAAATAATATCTTTAATATATTTTATGTATGAAAAATAATCATGCCTAATAGTGTAATAAAAATATTTCAAAGCTGCAATAATCACCCGCCGCCCACCTATACGACATTTAACAATGTTATGTTGAAGGAACATTTTACCTTTTAAATAAGAAGCACAAAACAATACTATGCATCTACGAAAACAATTGTACACACAAAAACGCAATAGAAAAACTAGTCACACAATTTTGCCGAGATCAGAGGAGTTCATTATGCGAATAGTAGGCGAGGTTTCATTTTTCCTTACAAAAATCTTGCCATCACGCACCCAGACAAAACGAAATTGAGCGGAATGAGCTTTCTCCCTTGTACTCTTATGAAGAAGCTTGTTGCTGGGAGTCAGGTGTTCATTGACGAATATTTTCTTCGGTTCGCCGGGTATGTCAATGTCCGAGGTTTGGAAACCTTTTCTGGCGCGCGCCGCTGACAGGATCGAGTCACGGAGAGGACGCGAGTTTAGCTTAAGTACTATGGCCTTAGGGCGACCCGGAACAGGATTAATGGGTCGAACTCTCGTTATATGAACAATATCAGAGGCCGACGATTGTACGTTTAGGTATTTCACAATATTGCTGTAATACTTCGTAAGGTCTTCTTTGGGCCGTTCAGGTACCCCAGTCAGCTCGAGGTTGAATGCACGGTCACGCTGTTGCTGCTCATTGAGCTCGAATTGCAACTTACTTATTTGGCCCTGCATACGGACAATTTCTGTGCTCTGACCCCCTGAAGTTTTAGATAGTTGATCTACGCGCTGCACCAGCTCCTTTTGAGCGTTATCCTGGTATTCAATAGCCGACTTAAGCGACTCCATGTCCGTAAACAATTGTGACTGGCTAGTTTCAATTGTTGTCAACTTGGTTTTAATACTATCCAAGTCAGATTTAATGATGTTATTTATATCTGCATGGACATCTGTTATTTTGGATTCCAAGTCAGTCTTTAAAGTGACTAATTTTGAGGACAAATCCGATGAAAAGCGTTCAAATAGTGTATAAATATCGTCCTCCATTGTTTTGCGCTTGCGCCGGTACGTGTTTACAAAACCAGATTCAATTTCACGATCAAGCAAGTGAAGTTCGGGCGCGGAGCCTATTTTTTCTAGTTGCGGTACGCCAGTCATGGATTGAGTAGTGTTAAGTTCGTCCAGGTTGCTAGAACTCGCCATCCTGTTTGGCAATGCACACAGACGCAGACACCGCACACACCGAAAGCACCGTTTGACAGTTCGCGAACACAACCAGCGGCGCGAGACAGAGACTAGTATAATGCGGGAGCGAGATGATTTACGGGCAATAATTTAACTGCTGATTATGACACACAGTAAAATGAGTTCTAACGTTTTGAGATAATGCACTTTGTCGAGTAATTTACTTAGATAAATCCGCGCAGCAACCAGGCACACGTCCACCTCTAACAATAACCGAACGACGAAAAAGATAGAAGAATAAATGTCTTTTACTATTTTCGTGACTTGTGACGAAAGCTAAATCATCTTTTTTTTGGAAATACCTATCCTATTTCAAAGGGCGAAATGGGAAGGCGTCTAAGCTAAGAAAATCTAATTTATTTTGTCTATTTTGTCTCTTTAGTTTCGAGGCCTCAAAGCGTAGGTACACAGTTAAATAGGACACGGTAGATTTCTGTGCATTGACCTTCAGATGGGTCATCGGGATTTTGGAACTGGTTAAATTCAGTTTATAAAAAATATATAATATACAACTAAAATCATTAGGCGTGCGTTTTAAAAATTATGAGAAAAACAAAAGTGAAACTATTGTAATAAAACAAATTATAAATATATTTTAATAAGGGCCATATAAAAAAGCGCAATGCTAGTCAAAGGAAAAAACACAATGCCTTGTTTATTCGCTTATGCAATACGATCATAAAAATCATGTGACAAATGACAAAAATTGTAAAAGAACCGAAACCGATACTGCTCGAAGCATTGCTTAGCTGAATTGGCAATGGGCACATAGCAAGAAGTGGCAACATTAATTAAATACTTATACCTACATCAAAAAATTTTTTTTTCTCAAACAGCATCTTGGCACATGGAAAATCTTTTGATAAAATACGTCATGTTTGTGATGCCACTATACTGTCAAGCGATGAACTGATTCTACTGAACCAGTGTGTCGTATGACGAAAATATGTCCTCAACAGGAATTTATCCGGAGCCTTGAGGGTACAAAGCTTATACAGCTTCTGCATGAGACTCCGTCTGCATAAACAATGAGGTGAATTAGATCAGGCTTATGGAAGTGTAGATGAGCTATGTTTTAGTTTTGTGTTGTGAACTCAAACTATCACTAGCGCACCCGACGTTGTCCTGTCTTAACTATGAATATTGATTTCAAATTGGCATATTTACTAAAAAAAAGTTCAGATACAAATTTATTTATCAACTCTGTCAATGTCAAACGCCACAATGTTACATTAAAAAAAGTTTAAATTGTCAAAAGCGATAAGGTTACATTACAAATAGGTCTGAGCCATGGGTCGCGGGTTCGATCCCCGCACAGTACAAATATTTGTGTGCATGAACATGTCTGTTTGTACTGGTCTGGGTGTTTTATATGTATTATAAGTATGTATTTACAAAAAAAAAAGTATATAAGTAAGTTTATCGGTTGTCTAGTACCCCATACGACAGGGTACTTAAGTAGCTTAATTTAGGACTAGATGGCTCTGTGTTGCCCAGTGAGGCATGTCTTAAATATAAAAAAAAAATGGTATGCTGATTAAGGTTTCTTAAATTTTCAAATTTTCCGAGCGATTTTCTTATTTTTTTCTTATATAAGAACCTCCTCCTGTTAATGACAAACAAAACAAAAAAGAATTAGCGGAATCGGTCCAGACGTTTACGCGTGATGTCGTGACCAAGCGAAATAAGGATTCATTTTTAAATATATAGATAACGCAACACATACTTACTTTTTATGGCATCTTTCAACAAATTCTTCATTTTTTAAAAT
This sequence comes from Anania crocealis, assembly GCA_949315895.1. Lineage (NCBI taxonomy): Eukaryota > Metazoa > Arthropoda > Insecta > Lepidoptera > Crambidae > Anania > Anania crocealis. The sequence goes on from OX438880.1 coordinate 2,616,158, forward strand.
AATATTGACTTTTCTTCATATAGCAGTCACAAAAGGGGGCTAAAAACGTTCTCCTAGAAGAGAAACAGTAGCGTTTTTTACCCTACCATTACCACACTGCGATTGCCAACCCATCAAAGTAAATATGGCAAAACCCTTTAAAAGTAACAGCCTATAATTATCCCACTGCAGGGAAAAGGCCTCTATCATTGAATTCAAGTTACCACTGCAATGATGGGAACTGGCATAATCACCACGCTTGCCAAATGCGGGTTGGTGATCACAAACCCGAGCAACGTTCGAAAATTCAAAACTTTTTTGTTGCCCGACCCGGGGATCGAACCTGGGACCCCGAGATCTTGGCCCGGTATTTAAACCACTAGACCATCGGGGCGTCCCTAGACCAACGGGGCCTAGACCAACGGGGCGTCCCTAGACTAACGGGGAGTCCCTAGACCAACGGGGCGTCCAAAACCCTATAGTAAATAAGTTTTTGTTCAGCAGTAAACTAATGGTCTGTTGATGAAAATGATGATTCAATAATGCTTTTGAATAAATGACATTGATGTGGTCAAGCACGACATCATTCATGATGGTTATAAGTAACTACTCATAGTCACCAGGAACCAATGATTTTAAAGTGGCTTGTTTTATAAATTTTATCGGTATTATTACCTAAATTGTGGTATAAAAACCATCCGTTTGATCAAATCGGAACATGATCTAATCAACAGTCAATTTACACTCAGCAAAAAAAACATTTCATATAGAAATATCGACATTACTTTGATAGATTACGAACGATTTGTAAAACGGTTTTGTGATTTCATCGAAGCAATCTGAATTGCGAGCAAAACTTTTAATGGGCCCTCGTGTATTATCCCTTTGACATTTCTAGACTAATATGTTTCTGTTGAACGCTTTCCAAACTTATGATTAGGCAAATAAAGTTACAATTGCAACGGTTGACTTGTGTGCAGAAGGATCTGTTAGGGAGATTAGTGTGAGTTTAATAAATAAGCCTTTTTGAGATTATCCGAACTAATTTGATACAAGGATAAGAGGTGGATACTTTTATGGTGTTCCGTGACATTCTTTTTAGGATACTTTATTTGATATTTTAGCAACTTAATTGCACTTATAATATCAGTATATAAACTTGAAAAAATTTTTTTTTTCAAGTGATGTTTCTTTCGGGTGTTAAGGGTGCAAACTCCTAACATTTGATGAAACAACGCTGGCTCACAGCGTAAGAATATGCTTGAAAAATTCGCGCCGTGTCGCAGTGTCTCGGTGGCCTAATGGTATGGCGCCCGCCCGGCATGCGAGGAGATGCGGGTTCGAGTCCCGCCTGAGACAAAATTTTTCAAGTTTATATACTGATTCTTTTTAGGAACAATTTAACCAAACAAAAGTGAACAACATGACACACATCGTACTGATTCCAATATCAGTTACATATTCAAAGCGCTACTGTTAAAGAAATCAAAAACAACGAAGGTTTTACAAACACTAACAGTAAGAAAAATATAATATTACTCTTTTTCTATATTGACCCCTCCAAAAATTGAAACCGGGACCTGAGAGCAGGTGTCACACTTTGGAAACCGGTGTATGACACACAACGATATAGGTAGTGATTGAAACTGATTAGCTTTTGTCAAAACAAAAAAACATAAAATGTTATACTGGTGACATTTCAAATCAAATCAAATCAAATCGAATCAAATCATTTATTTCTAAGAAAGTGGTACATATATGATCTTAAATAAACATAGTTCAGCACATTCTGCCACTAGTGGCGTAGAAATATTTATATTACACTATTAGGTACATATTTTGGATACAGGCACGCACATTCTTTAATCAATATAATATAATTATAGTTAGCCAATTTTAATTACAATTTAATTCAATTTTATTAATGTGAAATTTCACTACATTATTTTCGTTCGTCGTCAATTAATTATTAGAAGTCATCTTTAATAATATTCATTTGTAAAAATTCACTAACAGTATAGAAACATTTATTCATTAACCAGTTCTTCAGATTGTATTTAAATTTACATAATGTCATATTTCTAATAGTAGGAGGCAGCTTATTGAATATTTTAATTGCATTGGAATAAACATTATTTGAACATATTTTTAGTCTATTGAGTGGTAGGTATAGCTTAGTTTCATCTCTTCTTACTCTATTGTTTTTAAGCACCTCACTTTTTAAAGGGAAAAAATGTTCAAAGAACATTCTTTAGTTCTACATCCTTTACGCCCCGTTTGGTCTAGTGGTTTAACTACCGGGCCAAGATCTCGGGGTCCCGGGTTCGATCCCCGGGTCGGGCAACAAAAAGTTTCGAATTTCCGAACGTTGCTCGGGTTTGTGATCACCAACCCGCATTTGGCAAGCGTGGCGATTATGCCAGTACCCATCATTGCTATGGTAACTTGAATTCAATGATGGAGGCCTTTTCCCTGCAGTGGGATGATTTTTTTTAATTAATTTATTTATTTAATATTCGGAAGACCAACAGCTAATGCAACATAAAAAAACAATAAAAGATAGGTATCAGAAAGCCAATAACAGGTCCTCGCAATTAACAATAGACTAAGCGAAAATACATTAAGCGTCGAACACATCGAGTTAAACAATGCTTACATATTATTGAGTGCCACCTTCATTTTAAACACAACATTTACAGAATTATAGTTTAAACAACAAATCATAGTTTGCAAAGTATCCAATTAATACTTACTTATGTGCCAAATCATCACCGAAGAACTGATTGGTTAATTTGCGCTTCACCTGACCACTACTGGAATTTAACAGATCAAAATCAATTGAACTGGAAATTTTATTAAATCTTTTGCTTGCACGAATTAAGAAACTTTTTTGTCGGTAATTAGTTCCTGCGGATGGGGTATATATGAGGGAATTGTGTCGAAGCTGTCTGTGTGGTGCTGTAATTGACAAAAGTGAGAGAAGCATAGGGCAATCGACTTGACTAGAGGCAATTTTAAAAAGGAAAGCCAAATCAGCAATATCACGCCTTTTGTCAAGTGGAAGAAGATGAAATTTTTTACATATGTTAAGGTAATTATTAGACTGGTATGGTATATTAACACGATAGCAAATATGTTTAATAAATGATTATAGGCTGTTACTTTACTTTTTACTTTACATCCTTTAGTTCCCAAAACGCAAGGTAAAAACTTTTTTGATGTCTTACTGAAACTAGCACGTCTTACATCTGGAACAAATTTTTCAATCAACTAGTCATCGTGCCAATAAGACCTTAAAAAAATGATAAATCATAATAGAAGAAACTAGAAGTAATTCCACGACCATGTTCATAGTTTAAAAGCGTTCTCATTTCCCCAAAAGCCTTCAGTTGTCCTGAAATGCGTTAACATAAATATCCCGAAATTATGCCCGACCTTAATTCCATCGAATCGCTTCGGGAAACTTTTATAGAGCTTTTATCGAACGAGTTCCTTCAGGACTTTCGTCATCATTATAAGTTGGAGTCGGCGGATTGAAACTTGCCTACCAACTGATCTCTAGGCATGTTATTATTGGAAAATGTTGATGCAAATTTCGTGGAATTATTAAAGTAAAAGTTAGTTCTTTAAGCTCATAGCCCAATGCTTCTTAGTGATCTGTATCTGTCACTAATGTTAAGTAACGCTGAGAATGGTCACTAGTTGGATGGATGACCGTTTGTGACGCTCATGGTAAGATTACCATGAGCGTTTCCGTGCTTCGGAGGGCACGTTAAGCCGTCGGTCCCGGCTGTTGTCACAAGAAAACAGTCGTTAAGCCCTGTTGGAGGCCTTCGGGCGGCTTGAGAAACTTCCAACGGCTGCACTAGGCCAGCGTGGTGGAACTAAAGGCCTTAACCCCTCCCCATAAAAAGGAGACACGTGCTCAGCAGTGGGCGAAATGGGTTGTTACTTACTTATTTTACTTACTAGTTCTTTTATAAACTCCAGTGAGCTACCAAAAAAACATTTTTGTCTTGTGAGTTCTTATCGTTTTGGCTTTGATTTTTGTTATTTTTTAGACAAATATAAGGTAAAAGAAACAACATACTATTTTAAATATTGATGAGGATAAATTTTCAAAAATTATTTCATTTAATGCAAACTTTTCAAGAAATATTTCCTCTAAGTTTGAAAGTTAGAAGAAAGTCATCTTTGAATTTATGTTTAGTCATATTTTATCATCTTGATTACACAATATCAAGGTAATTGCTATATACAATAACCGGCCAAGTGCGAGTCGGACTCGCGCACGAAGGGTTCCGTTCCAAAAAGGCCAAAAAAACGGGTTTGTTGTATGGGAGCCCCCCTAAAAATTTTTTTTATTTTTTTTTTAATATTTGTTGTTATTGCGGCAACAGAAATACACAATTTGTGAAAATTTCAACTATTTCGGCTCTTGAGATACAGCCTGGTGACAGAGCGACGGACAGACAGCGAAGTCTTAGTAATAGGGTCCCGTTTTTACCCTTTGGGTACGGAACCCTCAAAATTACTTAATAACCAATTGTGTGGTGTATTCAAGTATTGGTGATGCAAGAGACGACTAAATGAATACTGCTAGAAGAAGATGGGCAAAGCACTTCCATAACTTCATATGCCGAATTGGGATCTCCAACCATTTTGCCAAGCGCCGTGACCATAGCAACACCTTTCTTTTGAAGAGACTTTTAATTGTGCAAAAAGAGGGTATTACTGTGAGTTGATGATAATAATTAAATTACAAACGCACAATATTTTTCAAACGTGTTTATTCCAAAAATTATGCAGAAACAACAATTCGAATGAATGCAGTTTCCAGCTGAAATTCCTTTTTTTCTGTAATATATTTGCTCATGTCAATTGGTTGTGTGACTTATTGATGAATATTCAACGAAAAACTGTCCGACACACTTTGTGTAAAAATGAATTTGAATAATATCAGTAACATGTAAACTTTTACCCACCACCAAGTCTATACAGGGTGAAATTTTAACCACTTTCCAAATTTTAATATATCAATCTACGAGACAAAAATCAAATGACGTACTTTTTCTTTTGGTATAGCCCAGTACAAAAATGTCAAGATAAAGCACTTAGAAAATGTACGCAAAAAATCCAAAATTTTTGATACGGCTGCCCAGCAACACTTTTTTTACGCGATTCGCATCTTATTCATTTATTACGATACTATTCATAAGTTTTTGATTTTCCCTTTATACCTTATCAGGCCTAGGACCGTAAAAATTTAAAACTATATTGCGAAAAATATTTTCGGGTGAAAGCTTGATTTACATTTTTTTACTTCATTAATGGGCTCTAAATACGATACTGAACGCCTATAAAATTTTTGGAAAGTGGTTAAAATTTCACCTGTATAAACAGTAATAATACAAAAAAGCAGACGAACAAAAAACAATTCTAACCAATACTTCCTGAGAATAGCGTGTTCAAACAAGCAAACAATTAAACAAACAAACTCTTCAGCTTTATATTATTAGTATAGATTTTGTGGTATGACCTTCTGTGTGTTTTTTTGTTAAACTTCTGTTCGTGTCATAAAACCACTTTTTTACATATAGCCGTTTTTCTTTGGTTTTTAAATTTTGGATTTCTCAAACTTCAGTCTGTTCGGTCTTCTGTTTGTTAAAAGAGGTGTTAATTTTGTTTGACGATCCTTTCCATTTCTAATATATAATAAAAGAAATTAGAAAGTGACAGAATATAAAAATATTAAAAAAACTACCTCTTTCACAAGTCCTCAAAACTGCAGGCAATAATACGAATCAATTTAACTTTCATTAATTTTGTTCGATGAATGTTAAAGCAAATCAACCCTTCGAATTACCCTTTCGACTTCTCGCCCTAACGGTCTTAAATCTATACTTTTACTCTGGAGTCTGTTTCCGCTTCGTTTTTCACATTAATTAATTCCAATTACGTGCTTCAGCGGTAATGAGAGCTCAGCGGAAGAATGCTTTTATAAATACTTACTGGAGATTAAGCAGAAGGTTTAGTAGGTTAATAAAGAGAAAAACTTGATTTTAATTTTAAGTGAAATTGTGTACCTATATTTAATTGAGATAATTTATAATACAAGAAATTAATAACTTAATAATGTATAATCACGAATACCTCATTGAGGTCATAATGTAACTACCTTAACATATTTATGCCTGTATTGTCTGCAATGTTATATTATAGTGAAATAAATGAATATGAATAAATGAATATGATATGGGAAAATTTCTTGTCACGTTTTTGTACTAAATGGTTACTCAGGTAACATTCTCGTTATTTTGTTTCTTGTAAGTTATTTGTGAAATTTGGTAAGGTAAACTCCATGTCTGATATCAATGACATTTAATTTCAAGACGTCAAAATGACATCATATTATTTTGAGGCAATACGAAGTTCGCGGGGTTAGTTTAAAGTGAAGTGCACAAAGCTGTTGTACAAAATTTTATCAAAATCATATTGATGAAAGTTTCAACCTTAAGAAAGGCAAAGGTTTTTTTGTATCTCATTGCTAGGCTCAAGTTTTTTTTGCCATTAATGGGCTTACTTTTGACTACATACTTTACTCTACGGTTACGAAAACCCTAATATGGAGCGAGTTTACCCAGAAAGTGGCACTGGTTCTCCCACACACCACCGGAACAAAGATGAACTGTTTGGCGTTGGACTCTGACAGGAAGGTGGTAGCATCCAGGCAGCCTCTTACGAAGCCTACCACCGCAGAGGGATCTGTTAGCCGTCATCATTGGTTAGAAAACCAATGATGCCGTTGCCCAGGCTGGACCACTAGAAGGTAGATCCCACCACCCTAAAATTCCCTCCGCGCGAAATATAACGTGCAGGTCATGCGGCCATCCCAGTCCCAGCAGTGAAATACTAATAACCTATGTCCTTTCTCAAGGCTTCATCTACGTTTGCAACAAATTTCTTAATATAGGTAAAGTAGTTTAGGGGCGGTGAAAGCATAACATACAGACAGATTAACTTTCGCATTTTTATTTTTGGTAAGTATAATACTTACCTAGTCTTCTGTTTAATATCCCGTTTTAAAGTTTGACAGATCTCTCCAGTTAAGTAATAAGGCAGCTCAACATTATTTTGTGATTCCATATCTTATTTTTATCATCAGACTTAATAAATAAATTCTATACTGTTCTCTTATATAGACAGTTTACAAAGTATTTCCTTAACTAGTGACATTAATTAGTCTATGCAAGAGACTGGTTTCTGTACTTGGAGACCTGAATGACAGATTACCAGTCTCTCCACATCCGAACCTAGCAAAAATAAGTTCGAATACAAACTTAAGTTGTTCCTAAATATGGTGTTATACATATTTGTGTGTGTGTGCGTGTTTATGTGTGTGTGAGCTTTTGTGTGTGTATGTGCGCGTGCACTTAAAGAAGAAGGTCATTAATCAAGAATTCAGTTTTAATTTTTATGACTCAGGTAAATGGAAGTCATTGTTAATTTTGTGGAATGAACCTGCTTAATCGTCTTTATTGTTCAAATACTTACTTGCTATTACTTTTAACTGGGCCAGCTATTTGGTTTAAAGTATCGTTTGTAACGCTGAAGAATGTAAATTGTTTCTTTGATTAGGTAGCAGTGAAGGGTAATAAAACAATGGGTATACGTAAAAAAAGTAAAGTAACGGCCTATAATCATCCCACTGCAGGGAAAAGGCCTCCATCATTGAATTCAAGTTACTACAGCAATGATGGGTACAGGCATAATCACCACGCTTGCCAAATGCGGGTTGGTAATCACAAACCCGAGCAATGTTCGAAAATTCGGAACTTTTCGGGTATACGTACTTTTACTTTAATACTTCGAGGCCTTTCAATAAGATAAATAAATAAATAAATAAATATTTAAGACATGCCACACTGGGCCACACAGAGCCATCTAGTCCCAAATTAAGGTACTATTAAGTACCCTGTCGTATGGGGTACTAGACAACCGATAAACTTACTTATATACTTTTTTTTTTTTTGTAAATACATACCTACTTATAATACATAGAAAACACCCAGACCAGTACAAACAGACATGTTCATGCACACAAATATTTGTACTGTGCGGGGATCGAACCCGCGACCCATGGCTCAGAAGCAGCGTTAACTACCGCTGATCCAAATGGTCGTCAAATAAGAATACATAATCATTAACAAATATCACAATCAAGGCCCGATTGGTCTAGTGGTAGGTACCAGGACAAGGTGTCGATGTCGGCGTCCTGTGTTCGATCATAGGGTCAGGCAATTGGAATTCCAAAGGAGATGGCTAAATACAGTATGGACGATTGCCCTGGCAAGAATAAATATAGTACCTATTTATTTATATTTATGGGTATCTGAGAAATAGTTTTAAACGTTTTCTGAGTTTTAGAAACTTTTCAAATCATTGCATTATTCAAAAATATGACCAAATATTCTGACGTTATCACGTATGCAAAACTTCATATAATGATTTTGCTATGAATTTCAAACAAGGCGTTCTAAATATTTTCTAGGAAAAGGAGATTTACAAAAAAAATTACAAAGGTTTGATAAGCTGCAATGAAACAACTAATAGCTTTAATACATAACACCACATTAAATGCGCTGAAAAACTCGTATAGTTGCTCGAAATTGCGATAATGGGGCGCCCTTGGTTTTTGTTACGATTTTCCGACAGAGCCCGTTATATGATTTGATACGCCAAACCCGCCAAAACAGTAGCTCGTAAGGGCTTGTTACAAGACTTTTGCTAATTACTTATAAAATGTAATCATACACGACTGTGCACAAAGCCTACATGCGTCTGCATAAACACGGTATAAATATCTGTTTTATGTAGCACCTATGATTAATTAATAACGGTACTTAAATGAAAAACAGCATTCTGATTTATTTATATTTATTCCGTGAATCTTACAAGAGCGTACATAGGTACTACGTTCTTTGACTGATATGCCTCGTTTTGATTTAATTAATTGGTGAGGTAGGTCTTGATCCTTCTAAATGATAGATTAAATCAAGGTCAGGGCACACTTCTGTGCGTAGGTAGGCAAGCACATTCATTTTGTCAATTACGAAGAGCAGGTTGAGAAGTTTAACAAAAACATGGAAACACAACAAAATTCAAACTGTCTGTCAGACAGGCAGAGAAACTATTCGAAAGATGTCTGACGTTTGTTTTTTTTTCCATTGAGATGGATTCAACTTTATGACAAATAATCGATTAGTAATCGAAACGGTCGATTTATGAATTACCGCTTGTTTGTCACTAACTTAGTGATTGTTTTTGTCGATCAACAGTCATACTAGTAGATAATTTACTTCAAACGAATGATTATTGCATTATTTGAATAGGCTCTAACATATCTTATTGCCAAAGTCTATTGATCGATTTAATACTGACCAAATGAAAGAATCGATAATCCTTTTAATGGCAGCACTATTCATGTTTAAATGAAGTGTGGTCAAGCAGAATACTTATAATTTTAGAATATTTTCGTGAAAGTTCTTTTAGAATAATAAGCACGTAATAATTAATAACAGAATATAATAGTATTTTGTGCTAGTAATATATATTTATTCTTGCAAGGTTAGGTTCAGGGCAGTCGTTTAGCCAACTCCTTTTTGAACATTGCTCGGGTTTGTGATCACCAACCCGCATTCGATTATCTCTGTAACCATTGCTGTGGTAATTTAAATGCAATTCTTCATCAGATTGTTGTGGTTATACGCACCGGTTTTCATGGTGTCCCCACTCCGAGGTCCTAGATTCTATTCCCGAACGGGATATGTAGAGAAAAGTTTTTTTTTTCATTTTCACATTCTAGGTGTTCGTGGTACCATCGTTGTTTCTTACTGTGAGTTCAGAATAATGTATGTGATGTTGTCCAAATTCATTTATTTATTTACTACTAGCGGACCCGACAGACGTTGTCCTGTCGTAACTATGAATTCATATAGATTACGAAATGGTTTAGTAAAAAAAATATGATACCTATTGCTTATTATTATTATGCTTTATGATGTAGGTATGTACAATATTCTTTTTTGTTTTTTTTTTTTTTTTATAAATAGTTTTGTTGGTATTCCGACACGGTAACAGGCGACATTATTGGCCATGTTGAAAATTCAGTTTTTTTACCCCCTATTTGACGACATAAGTAGCATGCATTCTGTCAATGTTATGTCAAACGCCATTCACTGTTTAAATGGTCAAAAGCGATAAAGGTTACCTTAAAAATCATTTAGTATGTTGTATAAGTTTTCTTAAATTTTCTTAAATTCCACGCAATTTTCCTATTTTTTTCTTTCATAAGAACATTCTCCTAACAATAAAAAAAAAAACAGCGAAATCGGTCCAGATATAGATGTGTCATGCCTTTTGCCTCTTCAACAGTTGCGGAGCTATTCTTCGAGTGATAACAGTTTTCTTAGTTATTTTACGGATTTCCTCATACCTATTTCTATCGCTATAACTCTCTTCATTCAAATAGGTAATAATATATCAAATATATTGCCAAGAGGTTAAGGTATTTTATGATTGATTTAGATCCCAAATGACCTTTGCAGAATCAGCGAAATTCGGCTGTAACGCAGTTATATGGGCGTTATAATTTATTGGGCAATTCGTGCACGGTTTGATAATTCCACGTTTTTATAGTTCAAGTTATAGGTGGCGCTGTATACTTTATGCGATCGTAACGCGTATGTTCGCGCGATCGTATAATTGGTGTGTTCTGTTTAATAAACGACTTTTGGCATAGGATTATGGGAAATTTCTGATAGCTGATAAAGTAAGAGTTCTTGTGATCGAGGCCACTAGAATCTATTTTCTACCATTCTTGATTCACAGACCAGTCTGTTATCTATTTGTTGTGTATATGTCACCGTAAAATTGTAAACCTCGTCAGTTCAGAATCTAACGTCGATGGATTACAATCTAACCTAACCTAACCCACCGTTAGTTTATAATCTTATGCGTTGTTTTGCAAACTGACAAATCTCACAATTTTACGGTGACATAATTATATAAAAATGAATCCCTGTTTCCCTTGATCACGGCATCACGCGTAAACGGCTGGACAGATTTTGCTTATTCTTTTTTGTTTCGTTTTTAATTATTATTGTTGTCAGGAGAAGGTTTTCATGAAATAAATAATAAGGAAATTTGTATCTCGTGTGTATTGTGCTATTTCGCATCTTTTGTTCTGCATATCAGTGAAACTCGTCAGTGTGCAGTTTTGGATTGCTCGGAACAGATTTAATACGTGAATTACTATGAAGGTAACATTATAGACTTTAAAATATCATTGGTGTAGGGTATGTTATATTTCCCTTGGTTGCAAATAATATTATAGTGTGTTTTATATTGAAGATATTTTTCAAAACAATAAAAATAGCAGCTTTTTTTGCAATGTAAAAAAAACCTCGTTACGAAAATATTTTGAAATAAACTTTGATTTCATAATCTTGCACTGTTGTATGGTAGGCACGGTACCATATAGGAGGTGTTTACGTCAGACTAAACGAGAACAGACTAAATTATACAGCTTGTCATTAACAACGCGAACTGTGCGCGTCAACAATTGTGTACGCCCATTGTACGGTGCGCGCATTAATTCAAGCTTTGACACAGCCTAAGAAAAACTTAGATGTTCAAATAAGGAATTCGAAATTCAAAAAGTGATTAGTTATAAAATAAGAAAGAATAAAAAGTTTAATTGGACATTAAAAGAGGAAAAAAAGTGTCGAAAATGTTCCCACTCAGCATTTAGTCGAGATAGCTACTCGTAGTTGCGTATCACGACGCTGATATTCAGAGGGGATCTCGATGATGGGACGTGTGACGAGTGTATTTATAGGCCCACCAGGCAGTACCAAATCCCCCAAACTTGTCTCTGTTTGGGACTTAAAGATCAATCTTCTACTTGACAAGCTTAGGACAAAGACAAAGACAGTGACAATAATTTGCAAAGAATGAATAATTTGTTGGCAGGTGTTTGTTATGTTAAAGAAAAGTATTAAAAATTATCTATTCTGCTGAAACACAACAGTATGCAAAGTGAGGCTGGCACTCATTCTTTTGAATTAAAATTATTAAATCACCATGTTATTTAAATTGATTGCTTGTTGGTGTTAGCAAAAAAAAAAGCTCTACTTAGCCTTTTCTTATGGGTGTTGTAAAAAGCCACCAAAAGAGAACCGCTTAAAAAAAACACGGGCAGCACCGTTTTCTGTACAACAATGATCAAATTAAGATCAGCAACCCGTCTGCCAAGCGTGGTGGTTGTGACAAAGTTACGTCTTTAGAGTTAAATCGGTTTTATTTCTGCAAATAGGCCCCTGGAGGCGCTTTTACACGTCCCAATATTTAAACCTACCACTGCTTTGGGACAAATGTGGGTGCCGAAAAGAAGCAGCGCAAGAAACTCGGTCACTATTGTCAGCCTCTTTTTAAATAAACATGATTACATAAGATATAGTATGCCAGTGCTAGCTGGGACAATTTAAAGCCAAACGTTCCTATCATTTGTTTAATCTTAATAGTATTAGCCCTTTTTCATTAAAATAACCTTGATATATCATTTGAGTTTATGTACAGGGAGTTCAGCAATTGACAGTACAGGCAGAAGGTAAAATGATGATTATTGTTTGTTAACAATGATGTCAGAACGCATCCTTAATTCTATTATTCTCGTTATTAAGTAATAGTATGAGCGCTCTGCCTCTATACCTCCTACTAACCCGATCTTTAGAAGTTTTTCTAAACTGGCTACCTATCTAGCCGTTTTATAACGCTCTGAATATAGATTCAATATTTATTACACTTCATATTTAAACTCAATAGGGACACAAATAGATTAAAACTAACATAATATTTTATTAGTTATCAGTGTCTTCACCGTGAGCATATTACAAAAGCATCGATTCTGAAACTAAATGAAATAGACCAAGGCGAACAAATTCTTGACTATTATGAGCTTATAAACTATGAAAAAACTAATACTTATTAAAAAAGGTATGAATGAACAAACTGGTTTCATTTACACTGTGGCATGGATGAGTTTGAATTATGTTAGTATGTATTCCTTTTGTGTCTCCGTCAGTTTGTCGAACGAGACGTGAAGGAATCTTTGCTTTTTTTTTTAGAATTAAGTAAGAAGTGTTTTCCCAACTCAGACCCAATTATAACAATCAGAATCAAAAGGATTAAACGACTAACGGCCGGTCCTAATAACCTATCTATTTTCAGTTTTGGCATATCGGAAATAGGAAACAGTTTCCATCTCTGATTTTGCCGTCCAGAGAAACAAAGACAGAAGTTGTTTTCTATCTCCGATAAGCCAAAACTGAAGATAGATATGTTATTGGGACCGGCCGTCAGAGGATTTCAAATTGGTACTGGCAGTTTATCAAACAAACTAATCCCATATAACGAGAATCAGAGTTTAGTGAAATTGTGTTCAGTTTGTTAAACGATTTATATACCAATTTGATACATTAATTTATCGTAGATCTGAGAAAGTTAAATAAAACTGTAACTTCGTTTTGGATCTCACATCTTAGCTTAATAGATTCATGTGTGTATAATATTTTATTTTAAATTACTTAAGTATAAATACTGAATTGAGAAGTTATCATTTATTTTAATAATCTAAATTGATTTAAAGTAAAAAATATAGGTTTTTTATTTTTGTAAATACAATATGGTATTTTAATAACAGTAAAAGTAATAAAAGTGCGTATGTTTTTCTCATAGTTCATAATTATGTAAATTATAAGTTTAGGTTAGATGTAAAAAAACCCAAATTAGTTAAGTATTCATATTCATATTCATTTATTCACATAATAACTTTATTATGTGAATAAATGAATATGAATATGATAAGTAACAGCAGTCAGTCAAAAAGATGTTTAATAGCTACTTTATGACCTGCATAGGGTATTTGAGTTATGTTCTTAATTTTAATAAACAATTCTATAAAACAAATTCAAATTAATTACTATGTCAAGTTGCAAACATTAAAAAATATTAAATTAAAAATACGAAATCAACACATCAAATAAATAATAAATAATATTAACATTGCTAATAATTATGCAAAATAAAATTTAATAATAGTGATTATGTCAAGTTAAATTAGAGTAGTCAGATTCATTGGTTAAAAGAAAACAAATGAGAATAATAACTTAAAAACTACTCAAAGTTTCATTAATTTCGTCGTAATAAATTAACTTTAGGAACTCGGAGAGAAAACAACGCTTAAATTTTAATTTCAAGTTAAATTATTGCAATTTACATTGGTCTCAGCGAACTCGATAAGATGTAGTGTCCAAGTTATCAAACAACTAAGAACTGAGCCTGAAGTAACTTCGTTTATTAGTTCCTTAAGGTAACAAACAGTTTGAAAGTCAACAGCATAATAGTTCCAGAAGTTTTTAATGAGAAAATTCAATTAAAAACACTACTGTAACAGAATAAAATACATTAACATGATTATAACAAACAAAACAGAACCACACTATGCATACGAAGGATGAAACTGAAACAATGCTGCCGAAAGTCAATAACAGATGGCGTTGCATGTACCTTACCTTGCGGTGGCTTTTCGAATTTCAATTATTATAAGTGTTCAAGACAAGGTTTCCTCCAGTACGCAAGAGATGGCGTTGCAAGTACCTTGCATCGCAGTGACTTATGGATTTCAAATTTATATAAGTACGTAAGACAATATTTGATGTGTATTATGCGAATTTAGCGTGATTTGATAAACTCAATAGTCTTTAAATTCTTCCCGTACCTTCAAACACCGTGGTCTACAAAACTTCGTCACCCCCACCTGTTACACTACTTGTTACTAGGAGAAATAATGAAAAGTTGAAGTTTGTCTTTTTTTTTTTAATGTGCACAACATCACATACATTGTTCTGATCCCAATTTGAATAACTATTTAAAGCATTCGTATTTTGGTAACCAGAAACAACGAAGGTACCACAAACACCCAGACCCGAGAAAATGTAGAAAAACACATTTTCTCTACATTGACCCGTCCGGGAATCGAACCCGGGACCTCGGAGCAGGCGACACCTTAAAAACCGGTGTGTATGCCACTCCGCCACGGAGGTCGTCAAATGCAAATTAATTTAATAAATCTATCTCTAATATTTAGGTAAAAAATGATTGGATAGCAGATAGAGATACAAAATCAATAAAACAAAATGTCCTCTGTGGGATTAGACACCACTGCAGCTTGGTTTTGGCTATAATGCCAATTAACTAGTCAGTAATTCAAGTAAGAACATTTATAGAACAAATTTTAATAATATTTTTTCGATTATTTTAACTAAAAGTTTAAGTGGCATGCGTTTCTGTAAAAAAATATATGTGTTATCTCATTTTACTGGTACAACATCGTTCAGAAACTATACTTATTATGAGCATAATAATATAAATGTTGTTCTTTATTTTTATTCATGATTTACAAAAAAAAAATATATTGTATAATTTGCCATGATTGGTTTTAGGTAATTATAAAACAAGTAAATCCAAAATAATTTAAGACTTAATGCTAGAAGCATTCTCTACCAGTTAACCACTAGGCCAAGCAGAGATTATACAGGCGGTGCAAAGAAGTGAGGAGTAAAATATGCCATAACCATACTTATTTGACGTCGGAAAATAAAGATGGTTGAAACTCATTTGTACAAATTTTGAAAATTTTGAAGTTAATTTAATAATGTCACCACCTGAGAAGTCATTCCCTTTATGACCGCCCAAGTAAGGTATAGACAAAGAAAACAAAAATAACCATAACAACTAATATTCCATTCGACATTTATGACAGAAAAAGTTTGTCTAAAAGAAAATAGTAACACGGAAATCCACTTTTAATAACCATTGTTTTATGAACCTCTGAAAGCCCACGTGAACCCTTTTACCGCTACACGAGCATAACAGACCCAGTAACTCCTAATCGGCCGTTAGTTTGACACAGTTCTAGGTCACAAGCCGGCCATCTTTTCTTTTTTCCAACAGAAAGTCTCCAATAAATCACTTATACGACTTAAAACGCGTACTAGTAGCGGTAACAGTTTAAGATTTCTCGTACGTTTAAACCAATGTCTACGTACGTTTTAGGATGTATTTGGTGTCTCAGGACGTCTTTCTTTCAAATGAGGCAGAAAAGGATTATACTGAAAGTTTTTTGGTACAGCTAAAACGCCTTTTTTGCCTAGTTGACAAAATATTAGGGGTTAAAGTATGAAATTGCCGTTTTGTATGGACGAAATCGAAAAAAGTAATTTTTCCATACTAACAATTTTTTAGTTTTTTTAAAAATTCTGAACCGTTTTCGATGCAATTAAAGGTGAAAGTTAGATTGTTATAAAGCTACGCATTATAGTATTTAAATTTCTAAAAATCAAAGTATATAATACAAATATACCCAATTGAAGCAAGAAGGTCAGCTGAAATATTGTAAAGAATCTTTTCAACGACTTCCTTTGAAGTAATAGGCACTAGTATTGCATTATTTTTAGTCAAAATTTACTTTATTTAGTTTTTGATACAATACAAACAGAATTACGCAATAATACGACTATACTTAAGAGCTATAAACAATATAAAAAGTGGGAAAATAATCGGCAATTTCATACTTCAACCCCTATTATTTGGTGTCTCCGGTCTTTCTTTCAAATGAGGCAGAAAAGGTTTTATACTGAAAGTTTTTTGGTACAAACAGGTAAAACGCCTTTTTTGCTTAGTTGACAAAATATATCAAAGGTTCATCAATGGGAATGAGATTCGTTTGAATTTCAAATTTGATCCCATTTAAGAAACACGCAATAAAGACGCATAAAATTAAATTAAATAAATTACAAAATTTAAATTTCTAATCTCCCAAAAATTGTTCAGATACGATAACTGTTCACTCTTATCTAAGGCAGTCCACCGGTTTTTTTTTTTAATTATTTCAAATTTTCTTTTTTTTTTTGAAAGGACCTATGCTGTGGCAGAAGGCCGTTACAGCTTCACCGGGCGGGTTTTAGGTTTTAGGCGAGTGCGGAAGGCACTCAGCCCAAAAGCAGCCTGCTAGCGGGTACCTCGAGCGCGAGGCGAGTCCTAGGCTTCGCGTAGCGAAGCCTAGGGCTCGCCCGCGCAGGGGCCCCGTACTAGCGGTGCGATCGGACCGTGTCGGGTGCTGAAGGCACCCGGCCAAGAGGTCAACCCGACTAGTGGTTGCATCGCGTAGCTCGGCGCTGCAACACAGACTGGTCTGTGCATACAGACCGATCTACGCGAGCCCCGTTCTAGTGGGCCCGATCGAGGGGGGCAGACTAGGCCTCAAGGGCGCCTCTGTAGGCTCGGACCTCGGCTTGGGCCGTCGTCCGAAGGGCGGACTGGTGAGAAGCGGCCAGGTACATGTCTGTACCTGCCAAAATGATGTAAGGGTCCTCGCACACGCCGGCGAGTGCGCTGATTCGATCTAGTGCTTGTCAGGTGTGTACTGTTGTGAGTGGTGAACTGTTTTATGAACGATGTTATTTCGTCGTCGGGATCTTCGAGAACGTTCCTCGGTCGGCGGAAACGGGCTTCGACATCTTTTTGGCACAAGTAGGTGGCGGCTTTGACTATGAGAGGATTCGTATGATTGACGGCTTTATCAAAGAAGTGTTGAGACGCTTCTTTCATAAAGCTGGCAATCGACGGAATGTTAAGGTCGCGATGCAAATTATCGTTACGCACATACCACGGGGCGTCCGAGGCAGAGCGTAAGAATTTGTTTTGGAGGATTTGGAGTCTTTCTAGTTCTGAGGGGCTGGCATGAGCGAACACTGGGCTAGCGTAAGTCATCACGGGTCGAATACAGGCTTTGTAAATTGTCAACTTATTTCTAAGTGACATTTTACTCTTCCTGCCGATATAGTAGTAGAGCCTTGAAAAGTAAAAGGCTGCAGTCTGACGGACGCGTTTTATTTGAGGTTTAAAGCTCATTTTACGGTCTAAGGTGACACCTAGGTATTTGACTGTCTTCTCCCAAGGGATCGGACGGTCGTATAGGGTGATTGGTGTGAGACATCGTTTAGGATGTTTTGAAGCGAAGAAACCTCGAGTAAAGTACACTGCTGCACTTTTCTCGGGGTTTACCTCTATTCGCCACATCCTAAACCAGTCACCTAGTGTGTGAGTGCCTTAATGATGTAACCGGCATGGTAGCCAGAGTGATAGAGGGCTGTGTCGTCCGCAAATAGAGCTAGCTCTACTTGCGGTAACCTGGGAATATCGTTAATGAAAATTGAAAAGAGAAGAGGGGATAGCACGGAGCCCTGAGGGACTCCAGCCCTGATGGGGCGGGGAGATGAATAGGACCCCTCTACGCGGTAGCGAAAGGTACGATTTGACAGAAAGTCTCGAAGGATGAGCACGAGACTGTCGGGCACTTTGAGTTGGTACAACTTGTAGATCAAGCCGTTGTGCCAGACTTTGTCAAATGCTTTCGCTACATCGAAGAAGAGTGCACCGGTTACCATCGGTTTGGATCTGTTGAGGCCGTCGAGAATGTGCTCCGTTAGGCGGTGCACCTGTTCGACACAAGAGTGGGAGGCTCTGAAGCCAAACTGTTCGTTGATTAAGAGATTGTTCGAGAAAATGTAATCTCTTAGGCGGGAGACGAGAACACGCTCGTATAATTTGCCCATAGTCTTGAGGAGACTGATGGGCCTGTAGTTGGCGGGCTTGGAGCGGTCCTTGCCGGGCTTAGGGATACCTATGACGTCTGCTTCTTTCCACGCGGTTGGAAAGATGCAGTTTGCCATGGCACTATTGAAGATAGCAACCAATAGGCAAATCAGTTGGGCGGGGAGGACTCGTAAGACTCTGTTGGAGATCCGGTCCGGACCGGGAGCCTTGTTTGGACGGAAACCTTTGATGATGGTTTGCACCTCATCGGCGGTGGTGGGTGCAAGGGGGCAGGTTGGAGGGAGGGCCGAGAGACGTTCGACTTCGCTGTCCACCATACTAAGGTGGGCAGCGTCTATAGGAAGCGTGCTAGGAGAGCACTGGGCCTCTAGGCTGTCGGCCAGACATTCGGCTTTCTCTTCGTCGTCGAATACGACGGAGTTGTCGGGTCTAGAGAGAGGAGGCATAGATGTGACTATATCTGACTTGAAGGATCTCGCCAACTTCCAATAGGCTTGGTGAGATGGTGAGATCGTTTCAAGTAGGCTATCCCACTGACTTTCCCGAAGAGCCTTAATACGTTCCTTTACAGATGTCCGTAAAGTGCGTAGAAGGGTTCGGTTATATTCGGTGGGATAGGAGTCATAAGCTCTGGTCGCAGCTCTCTTTGCCCTCAACAGCTCTCTCACGTCATCCGGCAAGTTCAATCTATGCCTAGGCATATCTGGAACTTGCCTAGACGAATCGCTAATAGCGGTCGTGATGTGGCTAGTGAGGGCATCGATCGCTTGGTTAGTCTCGTGAGGCGATCCTAACCTGTCTGGGATTGAGTTCAATACTGAATCGGGACTAGGTCCGAGATTGCTCTCGAGCCTGTGCCAGTCCAGTATTGTTTTCATAGATATCTGTTGGTCAGAGGGACCTAATTGGAGGACAACTGGGCGATGGTCAGAATCTAGGTCATGGTGGACTTCTATTGAACGAAGGCGCAGGCCTACATTCTTTAGAACCGCCATGTCCAAGATATCGGGTCTGTGGTTTACGTTAAATGGATAGTGGGTCGGAGAAAGGGGGGCGATGATGTCAAAATTGAGGTGTTCAGCGAGATCTGCTAACTCTCTACCATTGCTGGAGGTTGTTAAGCAGTTCCACTGAGTATTTTTGCTATTGAAATCTCCGCCGAGAATGACGGAGGGTCCCATAGCAAAAAGAGCCTCATAGTCGCTCCTTAAGGGAGTCTTGTCGCCAGGTTGGTAAATGGAAGCTATTATGACTGGTTGATGGCCGGTCATGGCTAGCCGACAGACAGAAGCTTCAACGTTTGTGAGCGTGGGAGGGTCGAGGGGAACGCAATGCAAGGAGCGTTTGTAATAAATTAGAGTGCCGCCACCTCTAGTGGGCCTATCGTTGCGAACTACGTTATAGTTGGCAATCATAGCACTACGAGGGAAGATGGAGGGTTTTAATAAGGTTTCTTGTACCAAAAAGATGTCGACTTGGTGCTTCATAAGGAAGAGTGATATCTCTACCTTTTGTTTTTGAAGACCAAAGGCATTAAAAAATGCGATGGTAAGGGACCGGGGTTTCGTTCTAGAGGGTGTATTATTCATGGTGAGGAAATGTTTCTAACTTTTTGGAGGAGGTCGGCGTGCTTATCTAAAAGACAAAGCATTGCGCATGGGTCTTTTTGATGCGCACGGATTTGGGCTGCTACATATCTAATTTCAGCCGGGTTGATTTGGCTGAGATTATATATGAGCGTGGCATCCTGCTCGTACGGGACAATTGGCGAAGCCTTAGGGGCATTTGATCGCGGGTCACGGAAGGTGACCGGGGCATTTAAAGGGATAGTAGCCTGCTGTGCCTGAGGGGCCTTAAGGACTACTGGTGGTGCCTGAGGGGCAGTAATGGTGGCCTTAGGGGCCACAATGGGGGCCTTAGGGGCCACAGTAGGGGCCATAGGGGCCATATTTGGGGCCTTAGGGGCCGTCGGGATTGCTGCAGTTTGGCTTAAAGCCGGGACCGAGGTGTAGGCATTCCTTGCCCAGGATAGTGGTCGAGACCACGCGTTGTGTCCGTAGGGACGCAACTCTGGGAAGGCTGCAACTGGCGAAAAGAAGGGGCTGGAAAGTGCGCGGCCTTAGGTGCCTGCACCCGTGAGTTTACTCGCGGAGCACGGGGGCAACCGCGATAATTCGCGGTGTGTCCCTGCTCTCCGCAGAGTACACACGCGGGCGGGGTAGTCGCCGTGTCCTTACAACGAGGACAGTCGGCGGTACCGTGGTCGCCCAGGCATTTCACGCAGCGCGGGCGTGCGTGACAATTACGGGCAGAGTGCCCGTACAACTGGCAGCGATGACACTGGCCAGGGGTGAGTTTTTTATGGGGGGTCTCTATACGTAGGCCGGAGATATGGCATATAGATTTTATATTAAATATCTTTTTGCCTTCAGGGGTATTTTCTTGTACGATCTGTACTAAATCGTAAGGGGCTTTTCCACGCGCTTTGAATAAGCGGTGGACTTCCAGAGCTGGAAGCTGTTTCGACTGAAGGTCGGTAAGGATGAAGTCTGTGTCGACTTCTTTCGGAATTCCGCGTACAACCACGCGGAGCTTCTTCTCCTCGACGGGAGTGTACGTATGGAAGTAGATCTTCCTTACGTTGAGGTACTGTTGGAGCTGCCTGTAGGAGGCGATGTCCGGTGTTTGCACGCGGATTCCGTCGGAAGCCGACTTTGCGTGTGAAAACGCAATGTGGCGCTCATTGAGAGCAGCCGAAATATTTGTCCAGGCAGACTTGTCTTGGACTACGATAGGCGGTGGAAGGGGGGCCTTTTTTGTCTGTGAAGCAGACTGCGAGGTTGGGGCTGGGGCAGGGGCGGAGCTGGCGGCGGATGCCTTGGCCGGTCTGGGTTGCCCGTGGGAGATTTTGGCGGTTTTCGCCGGGGGTTCGGAACGCGCGGGTTTTCGCGGTCGCTTTCCGTGGGTCACTGGAGTGAACCCTTCGGAATCTGACTCCTCGGTTTGAGACGTCTCCTCCGAAGAGAAGGAGCCGTCACTAACGGTGGACTCATTACTATCCTCTGATGAGGAGCTGGAGGATGTGGGAGGAGAGGAGGAGCCCGAAGGGCTTTCCTCTTCCTCCATAGGAACGGGCTCTGGGTCTGGGGAGGCGGGCGAGTCTTCGGAGGCTTCGCGAGCGCGACGAAAGGCATTAAAGCCTTTCAACGCGTCGCCTCCTAACGATCGGAGGTACTCTAAAAAGAGTACCTCCATCGTGGAGGGAGGACCTTAGGTAGTAATTTTTATTTACCACCGATTCGGAACGCGCCTTCACCGAGAAGAATCGGCGAGAAACTCGGTGACGGTGAGTGATGGGTGTCTGTGTGGTCCAACCTGCCACAGGAAGGTTGGTTGAGTCGGGTGTGCCTAAAAAGGATGTGAGGTCCCTAACACTGGGTGGTCCCACGACGATGTGATGTCGCCGCGGGGTGAGTGGCCTACGCCTAGCAGTCCTTCGGGAGAGACCGAGCCACCGAAATGGCCCGGGATACGCTCCCTAAGGGATGGAATATAAGGATGGGTAGGGTGGGTCACGCCCGGCAGGGAAAGGACTGCAGTTTCTAGTGTCTCTAGGGCGAGGAGGAACGCCTCACCCTCTCAAACGTGCCTTCCAGGAGGCCTAGACTTACAGCCCGATATACCGGCGGCGGAGGGAAATTTCAGCGCCTTGAAAATGGCACTGTCTGTCGCTCCCTATCGAACAGAACCGCTTTGAAAAAGCGTTTAACTCAACAAAGGTCAGTTGACACCGTTAGGTTAACCTTTGGAGAGCCGCGGGCGAAACCACGTAGTAAGAAATAAGATAGGAATGCTGCGAACAGCGAGACGGATCGACAGCGGAGCGAGCGCCCGACCTGTGCGAGCGCTGAGAGCGGAAATTATTTCTAAATTTAAAACATAGCATTTATATTAGGTCTATTTAACAGACAAAGTAGATTATCTGTTCTGTGTTTAGTTATATAAATGTTTGGTTCTTAATCACACTAAAACGGCTAAAGATATCTACATCAAATTTACCATGGAGTACACAATATACTCCTTTAAATTCCGAAAAAAAATATATGTAACATGTTTCTTCACGTTTACACAGTCGTGGGTACCAACCAGTTTAAAATAAGCACAATTTCTGAATTTTACAAAACAGTATCAGTATCTTCTCCAGCACTAAAGTGACCTAGTGTGTACTAGCGCAACCGTCAATAACTCTCTTATACGACTCTAAAAATCGCCCGACCGCCTCCCATCCAGGATATTCCATTACAATATTTTCCCGGTGAAATAGTGGAATCGACCTTTTGCACTGAATGAAACTCGGGAGACGTTGCTTTTTGAAGTGCTGAAAGGGAACGTTTTCTTTGGAGATTGGGGTCGATGCAACAATATAATGGTGCGGTTCTATGAAAAATGGCGAATGTTCAAAAAAGTTTTGAATGGTGAATCGAAAAATATGTATAATTAGTCTAGTCTCGTTTGCCTCAATTTGCCTGATGGCTTGTCATTTAACTAAATAAGAACTTGAATTAAGTTAAATATTTTTGTATGAATACACGACGATTGTACGATTGATAAGATAAGATACTGTTAATTACTAAGATTACTCTACAGTAATCATGATATTTATTTAGTTTAGTGCAAATTTTGAAATGACTATACGCTATATTTTACGCTATATTTGAATATTTTTATTAAATAATTTTTTCGCAACAAAACACGTTTTCATATAGGTACTGTTTCAAACCATCGTGCTTTTTCCGTCAATAAAAAATTTATATAAAACTAAATTTGAGCTTATGGTCTGAGGTTTTTGGCTCGAATTCCGAACAGGATGTTGAATATCGTTTTTAGGGTTCCGTACCCAAAAGGTAAAAACGGGACCCTATTACTAAGACTTCTGTCTGTCCGTCTGTCCGTCTGTCCGTCTGTCCGTCGCTCTGTCACCAGGCTGTATCTCAAGAGCCGCGATAGCTAGACAGTTAAAATTTCTACAAATTATGTCATTCTTTTACCGCAATAACAACAATTACTAAAAACAATTAAAATAAATATTTAAGGGGGGCTCCCATACAAAAAACTCGTTTTTTTTGCCTATTTGGTACGGAACCCTTCGTGCGCGAGTCCGACTCGCACTTGACCGGTTTTTCTTCAATTTCTCGAACCTAGATAATATTTGTGATTTTGTGCATGCACTTTTGTTATTATTATCATTCTAGGTAAACTATGATAAATGATGTTAGCATATTAATATATTTTTTGAAAGACCTCTCAATGGGTCAACACCTTAAACAATACGAATGATGACAAAGAAATAAGTTATCGACTTCATATGCAGGGGCTCTCCCCTGCATACTGAAAAGACATATGTTTTTTCAGTAAAAAGAGGGTTATTTTATACTATTTTGGCAGCGAAACCTAGGACTTAGAATATGGGAACATATTCTTAGTCCTAGGTTTCTTGTACTAAGAGTATAACACTCGTATGTGTAAACAAGTTATAGTAATTACTTGACTATAAGTAATTACTTAAGTATTTCTTAATCAAGTAATTACTAGAAGTAAGAACTATCAAACGTCAGCATCTCACCAACATAAAATGACTATTAATTGTGACCCTTTCCTTCCAAGAACTTAAGTTATGGCTTTCTTAAGCAATAAGTAATGACTTCTTTATAAATACGGAAGTAAAAGCTCAGCCGCAGTCAGACCTGTCGAAATAATTTCTAGCTGACTTTGGAACCCTGAAAATAAAAAATAAACTTCTCTATTTCGTAGTAGATAACAGCTTTGTTCATCTGGTAAACAAAATAACAATATTAGTGCCGGTACTTTAGACCTTTTAGCGATAAATGCCGCTCGACCCACGTGGTTAGTGTTAATCAATTTGCGGGGGCACAACATGAGTGTTAGTGATGGGATCGGTTATAGATTGAACCTTAGAATCACTAGTCGTAAACTGATTAATTGTCTGAAATTATAAATTTGATTGTGAAAACAATCAACAAATTCATGTTATAAGTTATGTCCTATTGTTTTTTTTTATCAACCTGATGATTAAACGAGTTCTTGAGTGGAGACCGCGTCTCGGCAAACGTAATGTAGGACGCCCTCAGGCCAGGTGGAGTGATGATTTGCGCACGGTGGCTGGCAGGAGCTGGATGCGAGAAGCCGTGGATCGATCTAAGTGGCGTGCATTTGGAGAGGCCTATGTCCAGCAGTGGACTGCAATAGGCTGATGATGATGATGATGATGATGATGATGATTAACAAGCAATTTTTTAATCTCACCTGAAATATTAGACTGCGGTCACTAATCCGCCTGTCAAGTGTGGCAATTATATCAAATTTCTCTAATGGAGAAACTGCCTATCTATAATTCTCCACATATGTAGTATTGTGGACAATATCGCTGGTTATGATGAGAATCAACCAAATGTTTTTTACCTTCAGTTCAGTATTTTCCTTTCAGTCCACTGTTGGACACAGGACTGTAAGGACCTTTTCATAATCAATATGTTTCACATGACAAAAGAAAGGAATCAGTGTAGTACGCACCAGATTTCAAGGTGTCTCCTGCTTGGTCGCCGAGGCTCGAGGTTCGATTCCCGGACGGGTCAATGTAGAAATAAAAGGGTTTTTCTACATTTTCTCGGGTCTGGGTGTTTGTGTTACCTTCGTTGTTTCTGTTCTGCAAAATACGAGCGCTTTAAATATTTATTCAAATTGGGATCAGAACAATGTATGTGATGTTGTCCACATTTATTTATTTATTTATTTATATGCAACTTTACTTTGAAAATCATACTATACCGTTGCATACAATACCCAGCAGCGCATAAAGGGAAAACAGTGGAGTGTATGTTTTTAAAACTAATCCTTCGAGAGTAGTACAGCACTTACAACACGACGTTACGCTCAGAACAACAGTCCTAAATTATTATTACGGTAAGTATGAATGTACATTACTAAACATAAGCACTCGGCACCCACCCACACACATTATCCTTATCATCCTACGTGAACCTTAAGTGAGGTAGGGTTGCTAAACACTTGATACTTCGAAGTATTTCATACTAGCTGTTTTCATACTTCGTCCGCGTCAATTTCTGTTATCGCGATTATTTTAGCAACAATTTTCACTGATGCTTCGTTCCTATTGTTCGTAGCGTAATGTTGTATAGCCTAAAGCCTTCCTCGATATATAGACTATTCAACACAAAAATATTTTTTCAATTCGAACCAGTAGGTATACTTCCTGAGATAAGGGCGTTCAAACAAACAAACAAACAAACTCTTCAGCTTTATAATATTAGTATAGATAGTAGTTAAAATATCAGTAAGAGTCATGCTGATGTAAAATAATTTTTACTCGCTCAGGACTTGAGAATCAGAAAGTCTACACGTTGAAGTGGCAGTGGGCAAGTTATATTTGTTTAAAGTTGGCACAGTGTAAAGTGCACAACATTTTGAGAAAATATAGACATGTGCACAAAGAAAGCATACGAAAATGCTGGAAGCAAATGGAAACTAAGGGCTTAGTGGCATCATACAATTATAGAGATCCTTTATTATCCCTTATCCTATGTGAGCAATGATCGTCTTATATGGGAAAGTAGCTCTTCGCCCGCTTCTCTGCTCGCGTGAACTCCACGTCATATCGCACGGTCGGAAACCTGTGCCTATCAGTGGCATATAGAAAGATAGATTAGGTAGGCTTAATACATTCGCGTCTGTGAAACCATGGAAATACACAAACAAAATTTCAACCCAATCGGTCAAGCCGTTTAGTAGTAAACATACCGACAGCAGCGCCACCTATAGGATACCGCGGTAGCCTATATTTATCAAAGATAGCGTCAGCTTTTAATAATAAAAGATTTTTTGAAATCGGTCTTTTAGTTTCAGAGCCTATTCAATACAAACATACACACACACCAAAATACAAATCTTTCCTCTTTACTCGTATAATATTAGTGTAGACTAAGGATTCTGTGGCATCAAAAAGTATTAAGATCTTTTTTCTATTTTTTTTTTTTTTTTTTTTATAAATAAATATTTAAGACATGCCACACTGGGCCACACAGAGCCATCTAGTCCCAAATTAAGCTACTATTAAGTACCCTGTCGTATGGGGTACTAGACAACCGATAAACTTACTTATATACTTTTTTTTTTGTTATTACATACTTATAATACATAGAAAACACCCAGACCAGTACAAACAGACATGTTCATGCACACAAATATTTGTACTGTGCGGGGATCGAACCCGCGACCCATGGCTCAGAAGCAGCGTTAACTACCGCTGATCCAAATGGTCGTCCAATCTTATCCTCTTTAAGAAATATTCGATTTGTAAAAGCTTACTAACCAGTTAACCAAACAGTCTAAGTTACTATCGCTCACACACTAAACTAGTTAGGAAACTATAGTCTCGTTCGAATTATGAATAAACATGACGTATTCATTCGAAAAAAGAAAAAGTTTTAAACCTTCTCTTATTATAAGGGTCTGTTTCACAATCATTAAGTAAAGTCTTAAGTAGTTACTCAACGAGTTAACTACATAGAGGTTAAATCCTTTCGTTAACTTTCTTTGCATTTCACAATCATCCAATCAGTAAATTAAAGTGAAGTTATATAATTAATACTTACTTACAAGTTACGTTTCGTTTCAAGGTAAGAATAATTTATGTGTTTCTATAAAGTATAGTAATCACAGAATTATCATTAAAACTATTTTTTGTTATGATTATAAGCAATAAAAACAATAAATTCGTAAAAAAAATGTTTACACTGTAATGTAAATGAGTAATTTCACCTTTTCTAAAATCAATGTTTCTGTAAGAATGGAACGCATCGAGGTTTCAACAAAATGTCTATGTCGAGTCAACGTCAGTTAGTCAGTTAATGACAGATGTCAAATTTTCCGACGTTTGGTACTTTTTGTGTGGTGATTTTGTTTGCATTAAATTTACTATTACGAACATTGTGTTATTTTACAATGACTGCAAAACTGTCCATTTAAATAATAAAATAACTTGGTGTTGATGAAAATTTGGAAATGACGTATTTGAAGTTATCTTTTCTTAAATTTACTTATCAAGTAAAAGGCAGTGCATCCGGTGATTAACTTAACGAGCAGATAAAGTGGTGATTAACCATACTCAGGGATTGTGAAACGTGAAAAATAGTTTACTGAGCAGATAGGGTCGAAGTAGCTTACCCAGAACTTTACTCAGCGATTGTGAAACAGGACCTAAGACTTAATAATTTATCGTCCATATCACATTATGTGGACATTAATTTCAAAGAAGTTTTCTTATTAGTCAAGGTTTCATACATTGTCTAAATTTTTAATAACACCGAATATCTTCTTTCGCTACTACACTGAAAGTCTGCTCACCAACTGCTAGCTCATTAATATCACAAACCTACTTTATTGTCATTCCCTAGTTATAATATAGCGTTCCTTTATACGGAGAGTCGTAAGTCCCATTCA
This sequence comes from Anania crocealis, assembly GCA_949315895.1. Classification (NCBI taxonomy): domain Eukaryota; kingdom Metazoa; phylum Arthropoda; class Insecta; order Lepidoptera; family Crambidae; genus Anania; species Anania crocealis. Next base: position 2,644,412 of record OX438880.1, read on the forward strand.
GGTTTGTAGTTAGGTCGTAAGCAGGTCCTGAGAGCGGTAGCAAACAATGCCGTCTCATAGAGCACAAGTTGGTGCATGTAAGTTAGAAGATATGGGAGAAATAAGTATCTATAAGACTTTTTATATATTGAAACTCAATTTTAAAACCAGTATTGTAAGAGTAATAAGGGATGAAATAGGAGAAACTAAACCAAAAATGTGCAAATGCAGAACATAAGAACATTTTGGTGTAGTGCTCTTGCATCTTCTGCTTTTGTGTTATGATCATAATATTGATTGACAATTAATATAAGAGATAATAGGGGTTAAAGGATGAAATTGCCGATTATTTTCCCACTTTTTATTTTGTTTATAGCTCTTAAATATAGTCATATTATTGCGTAATTCTTTTTGTATTGTATCAAAAACTAAATAAAGTAACTTTTGACTACAAAAAAATGCAATACTAGTATAGCCTATTACTTTAAAGGAAGTCGTTGAAAAGACCCCTTACAATGTGTCAGCTGACCTTCTTGCTTCAATTACCTAAGTATATTAGTATTATATACTTTCATTTTCAGAAATTTAAATACTATAATGCGTAGCTTTATAACCATCTAACTTTCACCTTTAATGGCATCGAAAACGGTTCAGGTGTTTTTAAAAAAACTAAAAAATTGTTAGTATGGAAAAATGACTTTTCTCGATTTCATCCATACAAAACGGCAATTTCATACTTTAACCCCTAATACTATGGTTTTATAAATATCTAAAGTGTATGAAAAAATGCAGGAAGGCTTCTTAAGAAGATATAGGTGACCTAGATGGTGTAGTATTTCTACAACCTTACAGGCCTGTTATAACCTTGAAAAACAACATACTCTCATTAAAAACGAGTTTTTAAATAAAACTTTTAATCGTTATTATAACGTTATTAATGCAATCAGATACGAACTTAAAGTTAAAAGAAAACGATCTACTATGATCGTTTAAGGTAAATTTTGATAACTATATTTTGACCGATAACGCGTTAGTCTTATCACTTGGGTACTAAGCAAGTCCAGGGACTGCACCGGTCACAGACTTGTTTAATTTAGTCCATCTCAGACACTTAAGCGGCAAGACTTCGGTCTGCGTTTGTACCGAACGGTGCACCGTTTTTCAAATGTTTGTACAGCTGGTACGAGTTTCATACCGGCTTTGCTCTGTGGATTTAAGGAGACGGCAATTCAGTCTTTGCAAATGTAAAATTAAAAAAAGAGGAGTTGCCTATCTTTGAATTCGTTGTTTTTTTGCTTCTGGTTTGGATGAAGGCAGTGCTTATTCGGAAGAACCGTCATTTATAAATATTTAGGGATATTAACTGGGAATTTTTATGTTTGAATAAATATCTAAATTTACTTTTATTTGGTTAGGTTAGTAATTGAATATCTAGATAGTAAACATTTATATAATATCAACTTTTAGCTACAAGTGGTCAAAAAAGCAAATTTGACTACATAAAAGCGTTCCACTCCCTAAAATTTATGAATATGCAAACAAAATGAAAGTATTTATATTTTTTTTTTAGAATAAAAACCTAAACTTTTTATTAGTTAAAAACAAACGTAAAAAATTTTTTTCGACTAAATATTGCTAACAAATGTATAGAATATACTGTTCAACACTTTTTTTTTATTAAGATTATTATTTTTAATTTCATTATTGTCTTTAGCATGTTTATTGTAGTAGTATGAGTTACATAATGAATATAGTGTTCAGTCTAGAAGACTCCAACACGAATGTAAGTATACTGTATCATTGCCTAAGGGTAGTATTGGTTCGAAAGCTTTAAACGCCTCCAAGAAACACGACGATCTGGGGCATCAACATCAATTTGTCGATGTTCTCCTGTGACACACACAGTGGAACTAATTTCAACAGACTCACAAACGTTGGTATTTTGTCAGATTTTTTTGTGTCTTTATAATATCTACAGAAGAGACAGGTCTCCAACGGACGGTGGTGGTGGAGTGCTTATAGCCATAAACAAGAAATTTACGTCATCTCGAATCATTAAGTGGGAAACTGTGTATGAAGACATTTGGGTGGCACTGGACATTGGAAAACATGGACAACGTGTAAAAAGACTGGGTATCTGTTGTTTTTACCTGCCCTATCCTAAACTGCACATCTTGGAATCATTTTGTGACAATGTTGAGTCCGTTATGAAATTATTAGATAATGTCTTGGTGGTTGGTGATTTTAATTTGAAAAGTATTTCTTGGTCACTTGATGACAATATAAATGAAGTTGTGCCAAATAACTATGGAAGCTCACTTGGAAATGCACTTGTAAATTTCATTAATTTAAATAATCTAAGACAGTTAAATTACATTAAGAACGATTTAAATAGAACTCTAGATTTAGTGATAACTGATATCGGGGCTTCGGTGCTTGAAAGACCAGTTGACCCTCTTAGTAAATTGGACTCTCACCATCCACCACTTCTCATTACTGTGCATCTACACTTATCGGTTCTCCCAAGGCAAAACCACTCGACCATCAATTTCTATCGCGCAGATTATGCAAAGATTAAGGATAAACTAAAGTTAATCAATTGGCCTCTCAAGTTCTCGAGCGCTGTAAATGTTGATGAGATGATGGACATTTTTTACAGCGAGTTAAATAATGTTATTGATGAGCATATTCCAAAGTGTAAACCTAAACCTTCCAAATATCCTCCCTGGTACAATACAGTGCTTATTAATCTTTTTGCGGAAAAAGACAAACTTAGGCGTCGATTTCGTAAATATGGAAACCCCCGCGATGAGCTGGAATATAGGATACTTCGAGATCGTTGTAATCGTTATTCACGTGACTGTTATTCTAACTATGTACGAAAAACTGAAGAAGCTATAAATTCCAATCCCAAAAGGTTCTGGAAGTTTCTTAATGAAAGGCGTAAAAATACTAATGATTTGCCATCTCAAATGTCATATGGTGATACAATTGGCCGATCGGGTGATGATATAGCTAATTTATTCGCTGAGCATTTTTCTTCCACTTTTTCGGTAGGATATGCCACAGATGTATCAAAAAAGTCTTCTGCCAGTTTCACTAATGGTAGCATCGTCTCCGAATATCTTTTAGGTAAAATCTATTTGTGTGAGAAGCAAATACTTAGGGCCCTTAAGAGACTCGACCCATCAAAAGGGGCTGGCCCGGATGGGCTACCTCATGCGTTTGTGAAGATATGTGCTGAAGTCCTGTCTTATCCACTTTGTATTATTTTTAATTATTCACTTTCAACGGGTATATTTCCTGCTAAATTAAAAGAAGCGCGAATAGTTCCAGTATTTAAAAAGGGGGATAAGGAAAACATAGTTAACTACCGACCTATATCTATATTAAATACCTTCTCCAAACTATTTGAGTCCTTGGTTTGTGAGGTAGTTACAGTTCATTTGAGGCCATTTTTAGATCCTATGCAACATGGATTTACGCGCGGCAAATCGGTTTCTACAAACTTAGTGGAGTATGTTTCTCATCTAGCTGAGCATGTTGACAGAAGAACACAAGTAGACGCCATCTACACGGATTTTAGTAGCGCTTTTGACAAGGTTAGCCACCCTCTTTTGCTGGCAAAACTATCAAGCTTTGGATTGTGTGGGTCCTTGCATGACTGGTTTGCCTCGTACTTGAGCTGTAGATTGTTGACTGTGGCTACGAACGGTTATGTATCAAAACCATATGTGGCAACTTCAGGTGTGCCCCAGGGTTCCCACTTGGGGCCCATCTTATTTTTGGCATTTATCAATGACATTGTTAACTGTATAAAACATTGCGAGTATTCATTATTTGCAGATGATATGAAGATTTTTAAAACTATATCATGTCGCAATGACATATACCTATTGCAGGAGGACTTAGATCGCGTTAACACCTGGTGCACACACAACTCCATGGTCATGAACCCGAATAAATGCTTCCACATAAAGTTCACACGTAATAAAAACATAATTTCGTCATCATACCAAATTAATGGTATTGTCTTGAAAGAAGTGGAGCAGATTCGTGATCTGGGTGTGATTGTGGATAGCAAATTGAGCTTTGTTCCTCATTACGATGCAATAGTGTCAAAATCTTTTCAGATGCTTGGTTTTATTAAACGTAATACCACCGACTTCAAAAACATCAGCACGTTAATAACCCTTTACAATGCATTGGTTCGTAGCCACCTTGAGTTTGCTAGTGTTGTGTGGAATCCGTGCTATAAGAAACACGCCCATAACATAGAACGCGTTCAGCGAAAATTTACACGATACCTGGCATTCAAAACACCAAATTTTAGTTACAAAAGTGATTACATTGATCGTCTGTCGAATTTTAAACTTAAATCTCTTAGAGATCGCCGCGAAATCATGGATCTCATATTTTTGTCCAAGTTGATTAATGGTGTAGTTGATGTAAAGAATATTTTGGATAGTATCAAATTCACTGTGCCTAGGTGTAACTCCCGCAGAAAGCTTACCAATACCTTTGTTGTGCCACGAGCGAGAACAAACCTTGGTAGACATGCACCTTTACCGAGAATGTTGTCCTCATACAATTTGTTGAATGAAAGGAGCGATCTTGACATTTGCCATGACTCTGAATCAAAATTCAAAAGTAAACTCCAATCATCTCATTAACAAGGATTCATTATTTGTGTTGTTTTTAGCTTGCATTATTGTTATTATTGTAAAATTGTATTGTTGTAAGTACGAGTATATTGTTAGGGTAAAATTTTGAATATTTCTACCAATGATGTGTACACCTTTAATTGGGTTGCATACCAGGTGCAATTTGGTCTTGTTTTGTTTGTAAATGTTTGTATGTAATCTGTTGGTGTTCCAAATAAATAAATAAATAAAAAAAGATGAATACGAGAATTAATAGAAATGAAAGCTTTATGGTTATTTCGTGATTATTTTACATTTAACTGATAAATATAAAACCAGCGGCCTTAGACAAGTGACTTTATAATATCGTATACGCTAGACGAAGAGATAACAAGTAGTTTACGATCGATCGATCGTTTGTTAATGTCATTTTCATAATTTTTTATCTATTATTCGAGCGTAAATGATACTCGTATTAGAAAACAACTTGCCAAATCACAACACCTAAATAAACTTAAGACAAATATTTACACGAGCAGAGTAAATTTGATGAGCCATGTAAATTTGTTGAAAACACAATAATATTCAGAACTATATAATAATTGGAAAAAAATAATTTGATGATAAAACTTATTCAAATTCAAAGTTTCGTTTATTCTTAGTTTCATAACAGTTTCTGATTTTCGATTCATCTTTTAAATGTGGACTACATACTAATCATTAATATTAATTTACTATGAACTGTCAATACTTATATGTAAAGGAGGAAAATAAGGAACAGGATAATATAATTATAATACCACATATTATTCTATTCCTATGATGATAAATAAATAGGTACGTAATATTTGTACAGAAAATGTTTTATTGTAAATATTTCAAACTTTGTTTTTTCAATGCGATGGTAAATTTTTGTTTTACCGGTTTTTTTTTATTATATTAAAAGTACATTACAAAAAAAAAATGCTTACAGAAAATATCGCTTCAGTAATTTCATCGACGTTTGTAATTTTATTTTGTTGTGTGCTCTCAGTACATCAGTTACTTAGTGGAGCCAATCTGGCCCTGAGCCAGCCACTGCAAGCTCATATTAGCGGTATACATTAACAGAATTCGCACGTTCGATAATTTGTTCCGTCTTCTCAGAAAAATACTGAAGCTTTTATTGCGGTTTTCCTGAAAGCTATGCACGGATATAAGACGTGGATTCATCATTATTGCCAGACTTTACCAGTCGACTGCTGGACACTGGCCTGGGACATTACAGTTTGGACAATGAAGGAAGGAACTGCTGGCCTTCTTCAGGCAGTTCTCTTTTAGTCGCCAACCCGGGGATCAAACCCGGGACCCCAAGATCATAATAATATAATGCAGATGTCGCAGGCATTTTGTGTGAATCCGCCGTTTACATACGGCGTCGTCAGTTCAGAAACGCTCGCTGATATGTAATATGCCGAAGGCAAAATGTATATTGCCGTGTCATTATATATTATGCCTAAACATTTGATTGACGATTAAAATGCATTAAACATAATGCCGAGGAAAATTGAAGAATTCAGTTTTGTTTTATACCACGCGCGTTGCTGTTGATCAAAACAAACAAAATGGCGTCTAGTAGTAATTTGTTACACAAAATTTATCGAAAATAGAGCTAAATAATACGTATACAAAAGATTTTAACATGAAAATGAAAGATAGATGAAAGATGTCATATTGACAATAATAACAATAATATAAATAATGTAAAATAATCAGAAAAAAGCAATTTCAGATCAGTATTATCTATCTAAATAACGATTTGGCCCGGCGAATTTTGTGAGTTCACTGCAGGATCTAATACGTTCCATCCATAATAACTCGTCGGAGAGTTGAAAATATTTCAGTCAAGACGTCAAGTAATTTGTCAAAATTCATAATAGAAATACATGGAAAATAATTAGAAAACAGAAATTACAGATAAGTATTATTTATCCAAACAACGTTCTGGCTTGGAGAATTTGCCCATGACTGCAAGATCTACATTCCATCCATATCATCTTGGCGCGTTGGAGAGCTGTACGTACATTGGTCAGAGTGGCCACAACAATCATACAATGGTTTTTAATAATTGTGAATAAACAATTAGTGCAGAAATAAATTAAATAATGAAGCTGCGTGCGTGTATGAGAGTGAGCAGCTTTAGCTATCCTGGCATCTGGATGTACTTGTAGTATTTGGACATTCTTAAACACAGATCTCAACTTTTTGATTTTCTGAAACATGAGTAGCCCACCTGAGTCGACGTGCCCTTATTGCCCTATCTCATCTCGAAAATTTACTACACGAGGCCTTAAGATACATATTACTCGTGTTCATAAGGACGTCTTGCCGGGGCCCTTGCAAGCGCAGACTGCTGCCGTTCCTGTTGTTACGCCACTGGCAGGCTGTGTTAAACCTTGCAGCCAATCTATACTCGACCAGCTCGTTACATTCAAGGGTACGATTAAAGTTTTGCGTCATATTCCGAGGGGTGCGAGAAGTGTGGCGTCTGGTAGATTGTGCGAGATAATAGATAGCTGTATCGCCACTAATGGGTTGGACGACTGGTGCTCACTTCTTACTTTTTCTTATAGGGCTTTAAGGACCCCCGAGGAGTCTGGAGTGCTGTCTCTTACTGCTAAGATCAAGGCAAATATAGGGGCAGCCTCAGGCTTTTCTTCAGTTGGTGCCGGTACGTTAGCTACAAAATCCCGTTCACTAACAAAGGTAGTTGAATCAAAAGTACAGGAGGGTGACATGAGGGGAGCAGTTCGCCTTCTCATGAGTGAGGACACATTTGCACCGGCGGGGCCAGAAACTGTTGCTGCTTTGCAGTCAAAACATCCTAGTCCATCCCGGACTCTCTGTTATCCGCCTGAGCCATGTCTGGGCATGCCCAGTCTCGTAGTATCCGAGGAAGATGTGGTATTTGCAATTAATTCATTTTATAATGGTTCCGCTGCTGGCCTAGACGGTATCCGACCGGTTCATTTGAAGGAGTTAATTTCGAACACAGCTGGAGATAATGGTCAACGCCTGATTAAGGCCCTGACTGAACTCAGCAATTTTCTGCTCAGTGGGCAATTAAACCCTGCAATTTGTCCATATTTGTATGGGGCTACACTATGCGCCCTGAAAAAGAAGGACCGTGGATTGAGACCTATTGCGGTTGGGAGTGTGATTCGTCGTTTGGTGGCAAAGCTTGGGTGTCGCGCTGTGAAGGAACATATGGCTTCCTACCTGCAGCCTCATCAATTGGGATTTGGAACGCGTTTGGGTTGTGAAGCTGCTATTCATGCTGTACGTGCTTTTGTATCAGATCCTAGGAATGCGGGTGGGGTTATAATAAAATTGGATATTAAAAATGCTTTTAATTCTGTAGAAAGGGATGTCTTGTTAACTGAGGTGATGGAACAAATCCCTGCACTTTATCCTTTCCTACATCAGGTTTACCATAGACCATTTAACCTTTATAGTTGATGTCAACAGATGTCATTTGTGAATTTTGCATATATTTATTAGAATTTTATTATTATTAAAAGCCATAGTTCGCCTGTGATCGGCTTATAACAGCCGAAATAAATCGTTAAATGACCTCTAAAATGTTAAAGTGCGTAAATTGTAATTTAGTTATAAACGAGGTTCTGACGTTTATTCAGAACAAATGTGATGTGATGGACGAAGACGGAATAATAAGGCTGTGTATTACCGCATTTAAGCCAGAAGATATTAGTGCAGCAAAAAATCTTTTATTTACATCGGTAAAGTCATCGGGAAGATTGATAAAGCGTAAAAGAGAAGGTAAAGCTCAGCGAGAACTAGAGGATATAATCTCACTTATAAAGCAAAAAGATCCCGAAGAAATGCCAATTTTTGTAGCTCGTGACCTTCAAAAACTTCCTCCGGTGACTTTTGACCATATAGATGCAACGAGATTGTTGAAGGACATCATTGTACTCAAAAATGAAGTAGAAACCATAAAAGAAAAGTATACACCTATAGATCAGTTTTCAAAATTAGAAAGTGAAGTTATGAACCTACAACAAACATCAGTAATTAACAATTTCGAGCACGATAACTTTGTTAATAGGAAACGTGGTACAAACCGTACGTTTAATAGCCCTGAGTATTTTAACTGTGATAACGACTCTACAGAATTTTTACATGTTAGTCAAGAGGCGGTTCAAGATAATAATCATGTATCTATGACTGACAAATCTCATCACTCCCTGCCACTATCGCACTCGCACTCGTTGTCCGATAGCAATGCAATTGTTGCAGCGAACCTAGCTGATGTACATCTTGAGGAGCCCATTGCGGTCCCAATCATCGAAACTGTGGTACAAATGGATGGCATCTCAACTAACGCGGTGATTAATACCTTTAAAAATATTAACACAGTAAATGATCCGTTAGTACAATTGCCGCAGTCGCAAAGTACTCTGAACACGCAGAATGAGGATTGGCAAATTGTGCAAAGAAAGAGACGTCAAAATAGATTTTTAGGTAAAAAAGGAACGTGTACCGTCGTCGAAGGAAGTTTTAAGGCTGCGAATTCTAATGTACCTCTCTTCATAAATAATGTACACAAAGAAACCTGTGAACTAGACATAGTAGCCTACATTAAATGCAAAACGAATTTGGAAGTGACAGTACAAAAGATTGAACCCAAACAGCAAAGAGAATACCACTCGTATAAAATATATGTACCAAAGCATAAACTAAGTTTGTTTTTAGATTGTAATTTGTGGCCCAATGGTATAACATTTCGACGATTTATTGAATTTAGCAGGAGAAGTACAGACATGCACAATATGTCTGTAGCGAGGAGCACAAAATAATAAACATCAATGGATAATACGACAACCAGTATAAATCTGAAATTAATTAGCTTTAACTGTAAGTCTTTTCAAAGATCCTTAGAGTCTATTAAAATGCTTTGTCAAAGTGCTGACATTATTGCACTACAAGAGACTTGGCTCTTGCCACACGAGATACCGGAACTCGGTAAAACAAGCAGCGATTTTGGTTTCTATGGTAAATCAGCAGTGGATATATCTAGTGGAATACTGCACGGACGACCGTACGGTGGCGTGGCACTCCTATGGAGAAACAGTAAGTTTAAGTGTCCATCTGTGATTCCGTGTCAAAGTAATCGGATTTGTGCAATTAAGGCAACCGTGGCGGATCGACCAATATTAGTTTTTACTGTTTATATGCCTACAGACTCCACTGAAAATCTTTTAGAATATGTTCAATGTTTGAGTGAAATTACATCAATAGTTGAGAATTGCAATGTAGAAACTGTATACATTCTAGGAGATTTTAATGCTCACCCTGGGACATTGTTTGGTGTCGAACTTCAAAATTTTTGTATTGAGCAAAGCTGGACATGTGCAGATATTCAAATTTTAGGTTTGAATTCCAATACTTATACTTTTGTTAGTGAAGCGCACGGCAGTCGTAGATGGCTTGATCACTGTGTGGTTACAGAAGCTGCATTGAGCACGGTCCTATCAGCAAAAGTACTTTTCGATGTTTATTGGTCTGATCACTTCCCTCTAGAAATTCAGTGTAAATTAAAATCAGTTTGTCAAACAATTGACCTGCCGCGTGCTACAATAAATAAAGTTCTTTGGGGCGATAGGGACATTAGCCAAATAGAAACGTATGCCAAATACTGCAATAATAAGCTACGGGATATCGGATTTCCTCGTGAGTTCATTCAGTGTGGCGATTGTATTTGTAGTAATAGCGGCACGGCACACTTGGCTGCAATAGACCTGCTTTACGGTAATATTGTATCAGCATTACAGGAGGCTGCTGTGGCCAGCTATGTTGGGCGTACGAGAGGCAGTAAATCACATGTCGGCCGTCCTATTGTAGGATGGAACAAATATGTGCGTGATGCTCACAGAAATGCAAGGCAAATGTTTCTGACTTGGGTATGGTATGGTCGGCCGAATAGTGGTACTGTTTATGATAAAATGCATGAGTCAAGGAAGATTTTTAAAACCAAACTAAAAAATTGTCAAAACAACCAGGAAAAAATTAAAATGAACATTTTAGCTACCAAATTTAAGAACAAAGATTTTAAGGGTTTCTGGCAACAAACAAAAAAGCTAAGTGCAAAGCCCGCCATCCCTGTGAGTATCAACGGCATTAGTGAACCAAAAGACATAGCCAATGTGTTTAGGCGTCACTTTCAAGTGGAATCTCCAGTAAAAAGTGCTCAGGCTCTAGATGCGGAGGTCGTGGTGACGGATGTACCAGATCGCATTACAGCTAAACAAGTTGCCCGCATAATAAAAGGCATGACCTTAGGGAAGTCTCCTGGACATGACGGCCTAAGTACTGAACATTTTAGGTTTGCAGGGCCACACCTCCCGAGGCTTTTAGGGCTGCTGTTTACGCTATGTATACGGCACTCCTATCTGCCAAATGAGCTGATGAAGACAGTCGTAGTTCCTATAATTAAAAACAAAACTGGGGATACCTCTGACAAGACCAACTACCGCCCAATATCATTAGCTACAACCGCATCTAAGGTACTTGATAGTCTGCTTGAGCGACAACTCAAAAAACATCTTATTCTACATGACGCGCAGTTTGGCTGTAGACCTGGACTCTCAACTGAATGTGCGATTATGGCGCTCAAACAGACTGTCAAATACTACACGGATAGGCACACTCCTGTGTATGCAGCCTTTCTTGACCTCACTAAGGCATTTGACCTGGTTAGATATGACATCCTCTGGTCTAAACTAAAAGACACTGGTGTGCCGGGTGAGTTCATCAATATTTTTAAATATTGGTATGGCCACCAAACTAACCAGGTCAAATGGCTTGGAGAGTTCTCTGATGAATACAGTTTGAAGTGTGGAGTGAGACAAGGGGGGTTAACGTCGCCTTCACTCTTTAACCTGTATGTCAACCAGCTGATTGTTGAGCTGAGCGACACAAGAGTTGGCTGCTCGATCGATGGTCACTGCATCAACAGCATCAGTTATGCAGATGACATGGTGTTGCTCAGCCCATCAATCGCTGCCCTCAGAAAATTAATTGGTGTATGCGAGAAGTACGCAATGTCACACGGTCTCCTGTATAATGTAAAAAAAAGTGAGCTCTTAACCTTCCAAGCTAAGGGTCGTAAGATAGGTGATATGCCAAGTGTGTTGTTCAATGGCGTTGCACTAGGCAGTGTTAAATTTTTTAAGTATCTCGGTCATGTGGTCACCGAAGATTTAATTGATGACGATGACATTGAAAGGGAAAGGAGGGCGATGGCGGTCCGCTGTAATATGTTGGCACGCAGATTTGCGCAGTGTAGCTTAGGGATAAAAGTGACCCTTTTCAAAGCTTTTTGTCAACCCTTATACACTTGCAATCTGTGGGTCAACTACACACAGCGGGCCATCAACGCTCTCCGAGTACAATATAATAATGCGTTCAGGGTGATGGTGGGGCTCCCGCGCTACTGTAGTGCGTCTGCGATGTTTGCGTACGCGCACACAGACGGCTTCCACACAGTGCTGCGGCGCCGCATCGCTTCGCTCATGCTCCGCGCGCGCGGGAGCCCCAACTGCATCCTGAGCGTGTTGAGCGACAAGCCGGACTGCCCCCTTCTGCGGCACTGGGTAAAAGCACAAGTATGTGTGCCCGGCGCCCCAGACCGGGGCAGATATTTGAATTAAATATTTCAATTAAATTTTGTACATTCATACTTTATTGTTAAATATGGACCCTAAAGTCTGAAATAAATTGATTTTATTTTATTTTATTTATTTATTTATTTCCAGAAGGACTTGATTTTATCTCAGGTTGGAGCGCAGCAGGGAGATCCCCTTGGCCCACTCATTTTCAATCTTGCCATCCATAAAGCTATAAGCGAGCTCAAGTCACCACTCAACATTTGGTACCTCGACGATGGTACCATAGGAGGTAGACCCGAGGAAGTAGAGCAAGATATTTTAGCGTTATTGCCCCGACTTAGGGAATTAGGGTTAGAGGTCAATTCAACCAAGTGTGAGTTCTTCTCTTTTAGTGCAGGATCTTCTGCTCTACCTTCATTTACCTCTCTGCTTCCTGGCCTGAAGGAGCTTAATGCACAGTCCTTCTCTCTGCTTGGCACTCCAATCTTCTCAGCCGCTATTCCTGAGGCATTAGAAACTCGTAGGGAAGTTTTCCTAATTGCCACCGAACGTCTTAAGTCCATCAATCCGCATGTCGCTTTAGCCCTAATGCAAAAGTGTTTCGCAGTCCCAAGGTTGACATATCTGCTGAGAACGGCCCCAGTTTGGATGTTTCCTGAAGAAGTGAAAACATTTGACGCAGTCATCAAGAGCGCTGTTGAGACTTTGCTTAACGTCTCCCTGGATGAGCTACAGTGGACACAAGCCACTTTACCGGTCCGGTATGGGGGTATAGGGGTGCGGTGTGTGCGGGATGTGAGCCTGCCGGCTTTCTTGGCTTCGTCTCATGGGGTTTCGAACCTAGTCGCTGATATTATGCTTCTAAATGGCGATATAGTAACCATCCCCTATGCAAATGATGCCATAACGGCCTGGCGGGGTCTCTTCCCAAATGCAACCGTTCCTATGTTCCCGAAATTCCAGCGCTCATGGGATGACGTGGGTTGCAAAACTGCACTCGAACATCTCATTGGTAGGGCTGTGGGGGTGGATCGAGCTAGACTTTTGGCGGTGTCTCAACCAGAATCAGGAGCATGGTTGAAGGCATTACCTTCGTCTTATTTGGGCACCTTACTTGACGCCGACTCTCTGCGTGTGGCGGTCGCCCTTCGCCTGGGCTGCAATGTATGTGAACCACATATATGCATCTGCGGGACCACGGTGGAGGCCGACGGTCTTCATGCACTGAGCTGTCGTCGATGCACAGGAAGACATCCTCGACACCATGCCCTGAATGACATCGTCTTGAGGGCTCTTACATCCGCTGGAATCCCATCGGTTCTTGAACCACCTGGCCTCAGTCGCACCGATGGCAAACGTCCTGATGGACTAACATTAGTGCCATGGGAAAGAGGCCGATGTCTGATATGGGACGCGACTTGTGTTAGCACCTTTGCCGCTACCCACATTGCTCGTACATCGCGTGAAGCCGGGGCTGCAGCAGATCACCAGGCGGCGGCTAAGTGCCTTAAGTATGCACCATTAAAAGAAAAATATATTTTCGTCCCTTTGGCTGTGGAGACGGCAGGTTGCTGGGGGTCGGAAGCATCCAAATTTGTTAGGGAGTTGGGGCGTCGGCTCAGGCATAAAACCGGTGACCCCCGCTCCGGGTTGTTCCTGGTGCAAAGGTTGTCCATTGCTATCCAGCGAGGTAACGCGGCTAGCGTCATGGGCACTTTTACTGTAGTGACAGCTCGGGGCGGAAATCGACCTTAGGTAGTTTAATTGTTTTTCTGACCTGTATATATTAATTTTTCAATATTTTTTTCCTTTTCTTAACTAACTGTATATTTTACTTGTTTTCTGCCTCACATACTCATTGTTTTTTTTTGCAAACCATTATAATTAAGTTTTGAAATATTATATTTTAACAAAATAATTATTAGTTTTAGGGACTTAAACCATAGTGTATTAAAACAGTTTTAAGATCTTTAAGCGGGAGTAATAAAAAAGCCGTGGAATTAAGAAGAGTTTTAAGGCTATCCGGAACCTAAAAAAAGCTAAAGTGTCCATGAATCTGATTCTCAAAGGACCCCCGAATAGTATTATTGGTAAAAAAAAGAGGCAATGAGTATTTGGTCATGTGGATTATCTTATCTTAAAAAAAGCTAGCCTTGACAGGCCAACGGTTAGTGTAATACCGTTAGAAGAATATTACGACATAATACTCTTTTTTATATTAGATTGTGTAAAGGGTATTGGAAAGTATTTAGAAATTGCCTAAACAGAAGGTTAAAAAATATAAAATATAACTGGATTGATTTAAAATTAGTGCGAAAGTATATAAAGTAAAAGTACCTAAGTTATTTAAAATAATGATTAAATGATAATATTTTGAAATGTCTTATTTTTATAACTGTGATGAAAATGTCAGACTTCAAAATATGATTTATGTACATAGATTTAATATAGATGATAGATTGGCAATTGAATCCTGAAAACGAGACCAAAACTAGGTTACGCTAGTGTGCATAAAGTGAGCATGTGCGTGAGATAAATAGTGCAGGTACTGCATTGTCTGCTTGCTTTCGATATCGATTCCATCGACATAGTTTACATTGACGCAGGTGACTTATTTTTTAGTATTATTAAAAGAACGCCAAAAAACTGCAAGTAAATACCTAGATATGTTTTTTATTTTATAATTACTTATCCCTGAACAAAATCAATTTATTGTAAAAAATATCGTAGGCTTTACTTGCCAGTATTTAACAATTTTGCCTCATTTTGCGATCGCGATCGCCAAAGTTGAAATAAAACTGATATTTATTTTTCAATTACACATTACAAACGTACACTAAATATACATATATTTAATGTTTAACTAATGGGGATTGATGGGGGCTTGAACAATATGGACATTGATCCAGAGCGTAATTTTACAGGCTGATCGCCTCTGTGTTAAAAACACTTAGGGTCCAAATGTAAACTGCAAATGCTCGAATATTTATTGGGCGAATATTCTTTTCTATTAGGCAATTTCAACCTTTTCTAACGTACTTTAACAATTTAGGCTGTATGCGGTTTACAATGTGAAATATGTCAGCTAATGAAATGTCGATAAGATATCATCGA
Organism: Anania crocealis; assembly: GCA_949315895.1. Taxonomy (NCBI): domain Eukaryota; kingdom Metazoa; phylum Arthropoda; class Insecta; order Lepidoptera; family Crambidae; genus Anania; species Anania crocealis. Next base: position 2,659,818 of record OX438880.1, read on the forward strand.
CAACGTCAATCACTAAAATACAAAAGTGACGTTAGTAATTGCTGAAATTCACGTATTTGATATTATTTTTAATTGAATTCATATGAATTTAAATCCTTGTTCTGATGAAATGCCCTATCAATTAGTATACAAAATTTTAGTCAAAGCTCTGAAATATTGCATTTTGCTGCTGATAATCGCGATTGTGTGTAGACGTGTGAAATGTACAATTATGTTGGTTCCCTTTTTTAGATGAGTTACTTCCAGGTACTGAACATGTAACCATAATAAAAATACATCAACTCGACACTTTTTTACAATAATAAAAATGAAACTAGTTAAACTAAAGGGAATATTGTGTTGCGCGTGACAGACGTCAGAACTCAGAAAAACGCTACGGGTTCTTAGCGTGTACGTGAACGGCCTTGTGATCTATCTCGTTCTATCGTATAGCTGCATTGTATTCTGTCTCTTTTCATTGCCAATCTATCAGAAGTATATTAAATCTATGTTTATGTACCCACTTAGTTGTTTCTAATTTGACAGTGTCATATTGTTATCCTAAGAAGTTAAATGTGTGTTTAATTGTAAATTGCCGAATTAAATTTTGATTTGTCCAAACTGTGCTTTGTTCATGGTCACCTTAAAACTACAACCAACGTAGAAATTGTGACAATTGAAGGAGTTGTCATTTTGCCTTCGGCATATTACATATCAGCGAGCGTTTCTAAACTGACAACGCCGTATGTAAACGGCGGATTCACACAAAATGCCTGCGACACATACATGCATGACATAAAGTTGTACTAAACTAAGGTTTACTCGTATTTATGTGCAGCAAAATGTTACTGATTGATAATATACATCTAGTTTTATAACCATGTTTTTTTTAAAATACGTTTGATTAAAATGTTCCATTATCGCTAAACATTGTAAGTGTTCTTACAACTGGCTAGAAATAAAAGAAAAGAAAAAAAGAATAATTTCGTAAATTACCTGTTCTTCTATTTCTATAATCAAACTAAGAATAGCTGGCACAATATAATTTGTAAACAAACGCAATTTTGTTACCAGAATAGAAAAATACTGAAACTCAATTCACTACGGGCGTAGTTTAACGCAATTTATTTGCAGGTTGCAAAAAATTAAAAAAAAATACGTTTAAAACTTCAGCGCAACCTAAACTAGTTTCCGCAACTACGGAACAGTATTACAGCGTTACAAAAAGTGGCACAAGAAAACAAAGGGCCAGTTAACTCATGTAAAGCAATAACAGTTTGTTTTATCGCTTGTTTTATATAGACGATGTTTTAGGGTTCCGCAGGTAATTTAAACGAACGAATCTACGTTTACAAAAAAAAATCTCACCAGCTTATATCAGTATCCTGCTGGATAAGGGCTTGTACAAAAAAAAAAGGATTTTTGCCAAAATTGTCACACTTGACAGACGAATCGTGATCGCAGTTTGGCCAAAGGCGGAGAGAATACGCTATTGTCTGTCATCTTCTGCAGTCGCTTTTCACGACACTTATAGAAAGAGAAAGGGTGCAATATCTAAACGTGCCAACACCAAACAACAAATATGCTTAATAGTAAATTTGATTTGGAAAATTTGTGTTGTGTGGTGTCAGCAAAAAAAACAAGTGCTACTTACTGTTTTTTGCTTGACAAAAGTGTCTTATAAGGCGGGTAGAGGTATCAGAAGAAGATGGACAGCAGCGCCATCTCTCTGCCATTAGTCAAACTGTGATCACCAACCCGTCTGTTAAGCGTGGTTATTATAGCATAATCCCCCATTTTAACAGACTTAAAAAAAGGAAAAACTTTTATGTTCCGTATCTATGTTTTGAAGAGGTCCATTTCCAGCAGTGAACTGATATAGGTTGATGGAAATATGACTTAATTTTTTTTTTCCTAATAAATAAATAAATATAAATATTCTTCAGACATGCCACACTGGGCCACACAGAGCCATCTAGTCCCAAATTAAGCTGTCGCATGGGGTACTAGACAACCGATAAACTTACTGATAAAATTTTTTCTAGTAAATGTATACTTACAATACATAGAAACCACCCAGACCAGTACAAACAGACATGTTCATGCACACAAATATTTGTACTGTGCGGGGATCGAACCCGCGACCCATGGCTCAGAAGCAGCGTCAACTACCACTGATCCAAATGGTCGTCAATAATTGCCGTTTACTTATCTTAATTTGCTGTCCAACATAAATGTAATATTTGTTGTAAATATATATATATATTTTGGAAACGCAAAATAATTTTGCTAAGATTTATTAAGTTTTGTTGAATAATATTGTTGCTGTAATAATAGGGTTGTATTCCTAAAAAGCAGTCTACCGAGCAACTTTGTCAATAAATTCGTTTAGTAAGGAACTCTTTCCAATTTCACATTCACCCTTGACCACATTTTTTGTCTATGAATCACGAGAACACGATACATGTAATAATTCTTTTAACTAAACTACAGCTTGGCATCCCGCCATACAGTAAGTTACGAGACACTCATGTTTTTTTACCATAAGGAATGTGTTACAATGCTTTTATCAATTCCGAAAACAATTGATGCTGAATCTTTCATTTATTTTCTTTCAGGCAATGTGATAAGAAGAAACAAAGGGCACGTAACAAGAAGAGTGATGAGTTGATTGATAATGAACAGGCAGATGGAGACCTATAAATAGATGGATGGATTGCGTCAGAAAAGATATAATGGAGAATGCAAGGGACACGATTAGATGGCAACTGATAGAACTGTATATGTAAAAAGGGAACCATACCCTAGATGACCTGAGAACAGGGCAAGAGAATGATGAAAGAGGACGAGTTATTGTACTTTAGCGCGTTGAGAAGAAACCAGCTTCTTCTTGTTTTAAAGGGCATTGTAGAGGAAGATAAACTATGCCAAAAGCGGTGAAAAAACTGTTTTTATTTTAATAAATAATGGGCTTGCTCTTGACTACATACGGTTACGGTTAAGAAGAAGCCTAAGATGGAACGAGCTAACCCAGAGGTACTGGTTCTCTCACACACCAGTGGAACACAAAAAAACTGTTTGGCGCTGGACTCCGGCAGGAGGGTGGTAGCATTCAGGTGGCCTCTTACGAAGCCGACCACCGCAGACGGTTCTGTTAGCTGTCATCATTAGTTGGAAAACCAAAGATGCCATTGCCCAGGGACCACTAGGAGGTAGATCCCACCACCCCAAAAGAAAGTTTAATGTACAACTAAACAATGAATTTTTACTGCTGGACATAGGCCTCCCCCAAGGATCTCCACAACGATCGGTCCCGCGCCACTTGCATCCAACGGCTGCCCGCGACCTTCGTCAGATCGTCGGTCCATCTGGTGGAGGGCGTACCCAGTGCGTGGTTGCCATTCCAAAACCTTTCCGCCCCAACGGCCTTTTGACTGAGTACTTGCAAATATTGACTGGTTCACCTAAAACGAAGACGCCTATCGTGGAAAAAGTAAGAGAAAGTCGCTTACGTTGGTATGGCCATATCCAAAGACGCGCAGACGACTACGTGGTTAAGAAACATTGCTGTACATACCAAACTCTGAAAGAGGCAGGCCACCCGCCACTTGGTGGAACAACATCAGGAAAAAGATGGACCGGGACAACCTTACTACTCAACGCAGAACAGAGTTGTTTGGTGCAAATGTACAGGGAGACCCGAACCCAGATAAACTAGACTACAACCCATGTTGTTGGACAAAGAAGAAGATCTAAAACGAATTCTCTGGTTCTTGTCTAAATCGAAAGAAACTGCCATAAACGAGATCTTATCGAAATGATCAATCCAGTGAAGGAGAGTGCATGCCGCTACCACACGACAATTTAAATTTATTGTCTTAATTTTATTCAAAAACCGGCCAAGCGCGAATCGGACTCGCGCACTGGAGGTTCCGTACCAGCTTTAACTGAATTAGGGGTCCACTAACTTCCACTTAGCCAAAATACCACAATATTTAATTAACTGCAAAAATAACATTTTTTTTTCATAGTGTTTGTATCAAGGACAAAGTTATATTTTCGGTAGTTGAAAATGTGCTATATCTTAAGAACTAACGGTTTGATCTCGTTCAAACCAATTTTCGTTAAAAGTATTTGTTTAATAATAGTTTAAAAATAATAATAATAACCACTTTGGAAGCGTCTATCTTCCAAATGTTAGACTTTTGGAAAAAATGGTATTAGGAACCTTCATATCATTTTAAAAGACCTATCCATAGATACCCCTACGCATAGGTTTGAGTAAATAGAAATTGTTTTAGTTCTATGTATGGGAAGCCCCCCCCCCCTCAAATGTCATTATTTTTTATTTTTTGAATGTGTATCGTTAAGCGGTCATCAGGATACACGTACCTACCAAGTTTCAACTGTGTAATGCTTATACTTTCAGAATAAAGTGGCTGTGACAATTATGGACGGACAGACAAACAGACTTGACGAAACTGATTAAATTTTTGGCTATTCGGCTACGGAACCCTAAAAAGTAAAGTAACGGCCCGTAATCATCACACTGTAAGAAAAGGACCTCCTTTATAAAATACAAGTTACCATAGCGTAGCATATTAATCGTAATTTTATTTAATTACTAGCTGTTCCCCGCGACTTCGTCCGCGTCAATTTCCGTTATTATGATCGTGATTATTTTTGCAACATTTTTTACTGATGCTTCGCTCCTATTGGTCGCAGCGTGATGTTATATAGTCTAAAGCCTGCCTCAATAAATGGACTATCTAACACAAAGAGAATTTTTAAAATCGGACCAGTACTTCCTGAGATTAGCGCGTTCAAACAAACAAACAAACAAACTCTTCAGCTTTATAATATTACTATAGATAAGATAATCAAACATTTTCTAGCTTACTACGTCTAGCATAACTGTAAGCACACATTTATAAAAGTGACTTAAGAGAAAGAAACAAAAGCTTTTCTGTTGAAAAAAGATCTATTACCCAGACAATAAATAATAGGAGTACAATATCTCAGAAAATGAGACCACCGAAACGTATTAATAACTATCTTTTAAGGCCACAAAAGGTTGATTGACAAAGTCAATTGTCTAGCTATTATTGTTAATTTATAAAGATCCTTTGTTTGAGACTAAATGTTTTACCGATGAAACGTTTATTTAAATTTAAATTTGGTGTCGCCATAGGTATTCAAATTTCTAATAACATTAAGCTGAACATCGCCGACTTTTTAATATACGGCTGCTAAATTATTTGATCAGTTTAATAAAAATGATTACGTCAAAGTTTCAATTTGATTTATTTTTGTCCTAATTATAATTATAATGATTGGTTATGATGATATTATGATTTAAATAAACCTACTGGTGAATTACCGACCTATTATGGGCTCCTTAATGAGAACTTTCGCGACGCCTAGCAGGTAGGTTGACGATTACATTTTGGACAAAAGTAGATAAAAAAAAGCGAAAAAAGCGAAAAAAAAACCGGCCAAGTCCGAGTCGGACTCGCGCACTGAGGGTTCCGTACCAACTTTAACTACAATATTTGGTAGACTGCATAAAAAAAAATTGTTTTTTATAGTGTGTATGTGTCTCCAAAACTACCGGTTTGATTTCGTTTAAACTAATTTTTGTTGAAAGTATTAATTGTTAAGATCTACTGTATATTTTTTTTTTAAATTTTCACTTGCTTAGTTTAAAAGTAAGAGGGGCGGGGGGGGACTCATTTTACCACTTTGGAAGCGTCTATCTTCCAAATGTTAGACTTTTGGAAAAAATGGTTCTAGGAACCTCTATGTCATTTTAGACGACCTACATAGAAGGTATAGGTAGAAGTAATTTTTTTTTTGTTTTAGTTGTATGTATGGGAAGCCCCACTTAAATATTTTATTTTTTTGTATGAGAATCGTAAAACGGTTAACAGGATACACGTACCTACCAAGTTTTAACTATGAAATGCTTATACTGAAACTACAAGTGGCTATGACATGTCCGGACGGACAGACAGACAGAGAGACAGACTTGACGAAACTATAAGGGTTCCGTTTTTTGCCATTCGGCTACAGAACCCTAACAACGATGCTACTCGTCCTCTTTTTACAGTATTACTTATGTCGACCCTTACAACACCCAAACAGACAAAGAAGAGTTTTTCTATATTGTAATGTGTCGACACCACACAGCACATTTTTTTCATCTTTGATAACAACATTAACATTTACATATTTTATCTTAAACATATTTTATGTTAATGTAGACTTATTTTTTTTTTAATTAAACGTACAAAAAGAGTAACAATAAATAAAAAAGCAAGTAGGTATTTCGAATCGAAAGCATCTTCTTTTTTTGTTGGCTTTGTGTTTGGCTCAATTTAGAATGCACCCTACGAATGGCAGTAATTAGACAAGTAACTGACGTTCCCGGTGACATCCATTAGATCGGGGTTGCCGGGATTACTGAGCGGTGTGTTTCTTATAAAAAATATTTAAAAACTTCACAGAAACGGCCTTCCTTAGAAAAATGAAAATATCCTGCATGTTGGTATACAAGACGACTTTTTCATTATCCTTATAAATTTTTATAGGCTTTCAGTATCGTATTTAGAGTCCATTTATGAAGTAAAAAATGTAAATTAAGTTTTCACCCGAAAATATTTTTTTTTTAGTTTCAAATTTTTACGGTTACGGTCCTAAACCTGTTAAGGTATGAAGTTAAAATCAAATACGTATGAATAGTATCGTAATGAATGATTGAAATGCGCGTCGCGTAATAAAAGTGTTGCTTGGAGGCCGTATCAAAAATTTTAGATTTATGTCTCATATATTGCTATATTAAAATTTGGAAAGTGGTTAAAATTTCATCCTGTATGTATATGGTCCTGAATTCGGAAATAATAGTTCGAATTTTTGAACATTCCTCGGTTTCGTGATCACCAACCCGCACATGTTATGGTTTCGTGCTATTTTGCAACAAAAATAAATTATAGTCACAAGCGCAGGCTATTCTGCGTCGATAAACCACTTTTAATTTATAAATCGGTTAAAAGGTTAACAAGTAGGTGATTCCAATTAACAGTTGAGATAATTGGTAAAAGCAATGAACTGGGACTAATATTATGGTTGCTGTGGTATAATTACTAGGCGGTTTATTATGTGACAATGAATGCGGTGTGCACTAGGGTAAAGAGACAGTCATTGGACACTGAATAGTTATTGGACAGTCCCTTTTGATTTGCTAAAAATAAGATAACAACAAATAAAAAGCGACATCTATATCTATTACTTAAATCTATAAGTTCCTAACATTGTTATAGTACATATATTTTGTAACAGATGGCAGTAGTAAACTGTCACTGCCAAAAATATTTCCCGGCGGCTGTCACGGAAACGTATAATTGTCTTGAAAAATAATTATTTTTATAAGGTTGAGTCGAGAGTTTTGTTACGATTTTGGCATAGTGGTGATTGATATTGTTTTGGCACCTCGGAGATTGGTAAGATATCATACAATTTACATGATGAATGGACTTTTAATTCATAAATGTTATGTTTTGAGGTTATTTTCACCTGTCCAGTAATTGTATGGTACAATTTGAAAAAATCTATTATTGGACAGTGTCCAATAACTATTTTTTTTCAGAGCTTTGAGTTTCTATGATGTTTTTTGCGTTCATTTTAAACATTTAAATTCCTTATGACGTACTTTCAATTTCAAGTATCACAGACTATTCTGTCAGTTATTGGACACTGTCCAATAATTGTCACTTATTGTGTCCAATAATTGTTTGCTTGCAGGTTGAAGTCTCAAAAATGCCTAAGGGGAAAAAAGAAAAATTATGACTCTAATAATATGCTTTTAGCACTCAGGGAATTACAGGAAACGGAAACCCAAAGATAAGAGAAATTGCCCGAAAATATGACATTCCAAAGTCCACACTGCATTTTAAATAAAAAAATCCTGATCATAGGACTTCCTTCGGACCGCAACCAGTTTTAACAAATGATGAAGAGTCTATCTTAGAACTTTGGATTATAAGGTTAATGAAGAAGGGTTTTCCTTTAAAAATTGAAAATTTGAAACGTAGTGTATCCAAATTTCTTGAGAAAAATCCACGGCCAAATCCTTTTAAGATAATTATCCTGGGGATGGGTGGGTAAAAGCATTTTTAAAAAGACACCCTAACATTGTCCAACGGACTAGTGAAGGAGTTACTCAGTCTAGTGCAAATGTCTCAGAACAAGATATTCGGAAATGGTTTGCTGAGATACACCAGTATTTAGAAGAAATTGGTCTTTTGCAATTGTTGGATGACCCTACTCGAGTATTCAATGGGGATGAAAGTGGTTTTCAGTTGTGTCCAAAAACAGGGAAAGTACTAGCTGTCAAAGGAACTAAAAATGTATACAGCATAGACACTAATAATTCCAAAGAGTCAATTACGGTCATGTTTACGTTCTCAGCTTCTGGAGAAGCTTGTCCACCCATGGTTGTCTACAACTACCAGCGAATTCCACAAAAAAATTCTGATGGGATTCCAAAAGACTGGGGTGTAGGACGAAGTGATAATGGGTGGATGACTTCAGAACTGTTTTTTGAATATATAGGAAATGTTTTCTACCCATATTTACTACAAAAAGGCGTAGCACTGCCAGTTATATATTTCCTAGATGGACACAAAACCCATCTCACCTACAGTGTAAGTAAATTATGTAAAGAATTGGGCATTGAGCTTATAGCGTTGTACCCAAATGCAACACGCATTCTACAGCCGGCTGACGTAGCTGTTTTTCAGCCGGTTAAGGCGGCATGGAAAGATACAGCAAGGACCTGGCTTATGAATAATCCAGGTGAGTCAATAACAAAAGTTAATTTCGCTGGTATCCTTGATGAAGCTCTTGAAAAATCTATAAAGCCTGAAACTTTGATCAACGGATTCAAAGCTTGTGGATTGGTGCCTTTTAATCCTGATGCGATTGATTACGAGAAATGTTTGGGCAGCAATAAACATAATCAGACTCAGAACCCCCAACATCAAGAACGTGTTTTATCGTTTTCTCAATTCAGCCAAATAGTTGGATCAACGAAACTGGCGCAGTTGGAAACTTACAAAAACTTAGACAGTACTAATGAAGATTTCCAAATTTTACATAGTATTTACGATGCATTTACATCATCATCTTCAAATTCAGAAAGACGTCGTTCACCAATACCTGAAACTTCAATTATAGCACAGGATACTACTCACCAAGCGCTTGAAACTGTTTCAGAGGTCCAAGAGCGAATACCACAAGACGATTTGATACAAATTTCAGATCTACTTGATTTAAACTTATCTCCCATAGAATCCAATGCTAATACTAACAAGGACTTTCAAGATATTCCTTCAGAACTAACTATGGCTACCGAGAACTATGAATGTCAGGAAATGAGATTTGATAATCCAGAGCACCCAAAATTTATTCTTTGCAATAATAATTCGGCTACAGAACAACTTTCACAAGATTTTCAACCAAGTATACCAATGGTTAGTACACCAGTCAAGGAAAATGCTACAAATACTCCTGTGTTGCAAGAACAAGAAAAAGAAAATTTATCTGATGATGTGAGTTTAGTTGAAAAAAGTCCTGCGTTTAAAATTATATCTAACAGTCAATTTGCACCATTTTTGACAATGCCTAAAACACCAGAAAGAAAAGGTAAAAGAAATACAGTGAGGTTTCCATACGCAATAACATCAGACAAGTACAGAAGTATGTTTAAAGAACAAAAAGAGAAAAAAGAATCAGCATTGAAAATAAAAGTAGAAAGAAAGAGAGTAAGAGAAGAAAACAAAATAAAAAAACAAAATGAAAAAAACAATAATGTAAAGTCAGGAAAAAATAAAATAAAGGAAAGTACAAACACCTGCAAAATATGTTTAAAACCAACAAAAATCAGCAATCGTTTGTATTGTGATATGTGCTCTTCGATATTTCACGTAAAATGTGTTCCTCACAAACACCAAGAACATGTACCAGAAGACATAACAATAGATCTTTTTGTGTGCCATGTTTGCTATAGTACAGTGAACAATAATGATGATGAGGATGAGATAAGCTTGGAAGAACATTCTAACGATGAAGCTAATAATACCAACGAAGACTTAGAGGCAAAAATCCTATTCGATATGTACCAAAACAAGAAGTTCTGAACTTGTAATTTTTCTTGCAATTTTCCTATTTTATTAATTTATTTTGTGACCAATAAGTTCCAAATAATAATTTTAAGTTGTTACTCTTCATAAGTTTTTCATAAACTTTATTTTTCAGATTTTATTTCTTTAAATATTTATGATCTCTAACGTTTGAGACTGATTAGAGTTTAGTAATGAATAATTTACATATGACTCAGTTTTCAGAGGTGTTTATATATTTTTTGAATTAAAAAAGCTATTTTTGTTCTAATAATATTATACATAATGTTCTTATAGTGTTTTATTACGTGTTTAACTATAATTTCACTATATTAATTGACTGTCCAATAATTGTTTCCGACCGTCCAATAATTAGAATTTTTGTCCAATAACTGTGTTTTGTTAATTTTTTTAAATATAATAATATTTTTCAACTGTTCACAAGAAGTAAGGTTTTTAGTTAATTGTTATGATAGCTCATTTTATCTAGTTTCCAAATATCTCTACAGTTTATAAGATACTGAAATAGTCGAAGGAAAAAAAATCTTCAAACTATTTTATTCGCTTAATTGTCCAATGACTGTCTGTTTACCCTACATCGATCGGTCGGTTTGGAGCTGTCCATTTTTTTTTGTTTATAAACCAACTGCGTTACAGATGAATATGTAAATAATTATGAAATGCGCCTAAAGTATAGCTAATGACAGGTTTCCCCAATTAAAAACCAAATGTATGTTTTGAAACACATGTGGACTCATTGTACAATTAACCAAGCAAACACTTATAATGTAGATAAAAATTAAAAAAATGAATTTTAATATGAATATAAATACGAAAAGAGAGGAAACTTAAGCCGGGTACAAACTACATACCCCCTCCTACAACACATGACCAATATTATACATACCCAAACGTCAACCCAGAAAGCATTAATATGTATAATAAAGAAAAGTTTGTTTTTAAATTTATCATGGGTTTTAGAAACTTTCTATCCTGGTGATATATGGTAAGATTGAGCTTTGCCTTCTTTTAACTAAATAAAATTAAATGTATTTCTTTGTACAAAATTAATTGATTATGGATTTAGAAAATTATTCTGCTAATGATTTCCGCTTGTTAACACCGGCCTAGATACCTTCACCACACTACCCGCACTAACACTGATTTGAGGATGCACCTGCACCACACTAGCCGCACTAACACTGATTTAGCAAGCACTATTCATGCAGGAAAACTGCCCGCCCTCGCTCAAAAATGTATGCGGTACAGTTTTTTTGGATGTTTTTATTGTATCAGTGTTGGGTACTAATAATTGCATTAACTGTACTGCATGCAATTTTGCATGCAGAAAACGGTTTTCCTGCATGAAATAGTGCTTGCTCATTCAGTGTTAGTGCGGGTAGTGTGGTGAAGGTATCTAGGCCGGTGTTAACAAGCGGAAATCATTGGCAAAATAATTTGCTTCCCTAATTTTCGTTTTAATGAATTTGGAACAAAAAGAACTATCGCCATTGGCTATCTCTGAAATCAGATAAACACCTCTAAGAAATTGCCAAACAAACTATCCTTTTTGTTATACCGTTGATGAGTTAACCCCAAAATTAAGGCATCCGTAAGCCCATAGGTATTCAATTCCCCATTCGATTACCGGGAACCATCTCATCTCACACGCCTCTTGTAGTTTTTAACAAGAAAAATTCTGAAGACCAAGATTCCTTATTAGCCGTATATTCGCAGAGTACAAGTAGGCTACAATTGAATGATGTACTTGAATTTTCTGAAACAACTTTTCAAAAGATTACTGTCCGTGAAGGTTACATGGTTCATTGCTTTTGCTTTTTTTATGATACTAACTATATTTTTCATGTATTTTTAAATTATAAGTTTCAGGTCTAATTGCCTCTTTTTTGTTAGTAGATATATTTTTATTAATTATTTTATTTTTTTTCCGCATTTTCCAAATTTCTTTGTTAATATTTTTGTATGCATTCCGTGTATGCCAAACATATGTTTCCTTTCTTTTTCTTCTCTCTAACAAAATTTTACCAGAGCAAATGACTCAAGAAATTACTACTAAACAAGTTGATAGTTGGTTACCGGCAATAAAGTTTCGGATTTTGGAAACATTGCTCAGGTTTGTGATCACCAACTTGCATTTGCCAAGCGTGATGATTATGCCAGTAACCAGTACCCATCATTGTTGTGGTAACTTGAATTCAATGATGGAGACCTTTTCCCTGCAGTAGGATGATTATAGGCTATAACTTTATTTTAAGTTAATAGTTTGAATAGGCGCATCAAGGAGAAGGCGCTTTCACATGTCTTAATATTTAAACCTTCCATTGCTTGGGGACCAAAGTGGGCTAGTGCCCAAAAAAAGCAGCGGCAGTGCCGGCATTATTACGGTGCTTTAGTCAGAGTGGATAAAAATCTGTATGGCATTTTATACCAGACTAAACTAGTAGCTCAAACTGTTCTGTTGAGTTTACGGAAACACTATACATTGAATTGAAAGATATATTTAAGTACGGATAAATTGTTTGAAAAGACGGGTTACTCGAAAAATAAAAATCCATAAACATAGGTATCTTTCATTTCAATGTACTAGCTCAAATTCAATTCACAGCACACACTTGTAATGCTCGATCCTAGCTATCTAACAAGATTATCCAAGCCAGTCCCCCATTTAGAGTTTCGGACATGGTATAGTTATTGAACTATCTCCAATAATTGCATCAATAACTTCAATATGTCAGTGTTGGAGCAACCCTTATGCCATTAGTGTCACAGTCAAAACAGAAACGCTTGGACGGCCCACTACGTAAAGTGACAGAGTATGATATAAAATGAATATCTGAAGACTTTCTTCTCGCTGCGTTAGATAACAGTTTTTTTTTAAACAAAAGTATTCATTTTGTGTGCCTTGAAAAAAATTTAAAACAAATTGAAGAAGGAATGATTCTTGGAGGACTTATTCATCCAATAAAACAATGTTAGGTATTAAGTTATATTTATGCAATTAACGTTCTTATCCCTAAAATCTCAATTTAGATAGTCTAAAAATGTAAAAAAAGCTTTTAAACAGTAGGTTACCATGTTTAAGCTAAACAAAACTTGGCTTGCTTACAGAATGAAACTTTATTTTAACTCTTAGCACAACTTTCTTAACATGGCTGTTTTAATAACACTACAACGTGGCCGTATTCCCCAGCAGTGTTCGTACGTGATCAGAAAGTGGAAGCATCAGTTCTGATCAACAATTAAACCGATTTCACCTGTCTTTATGTACCTAATAGGGATTTTCCTATTTGTACCAGTTAAAATATTGTTGCAGAAATTTTTATTCCCAGTTCTGTTTGAGTTAAGCCAAAGTTATTATTACATAAACAATATACGAGATACTTAAATACTTCATTACGATTTCATAAGTTTATTTAATAATTCAAAATGTTTTGAGAAATCAAAGCGATGATATTTTTCAGGTTATTTTTATATCTCATATCATCAACCATAAATCTTCATCTGCTTTAATAATTATGGTATGCATGGTAATCAATAATGTCGATGCACATATTGGGCTACATGAATTAGCATGCAAGTCATCAAGAGAATGACATAAGACGTCAAAACGAAAAGCTATATTCTGAGGCGATACGAAGTTCGCGGTGTCTGCTAGTTTTACATAGATGAATGCGTTAAAAATGAGAACATTGCATTTCAGTCCTCAGATGCGTTGCAGCCCTACAGTTTCCGTCTAACTATCAAAGTTGTTCAAGCATGGTAAACATAAATACAGGTTCAATTGAAACTGGAGTTGAATCTTAAGTGCAACTTGTTCGGCAGCTGCGACACGTCTGACCGCATCCCGATGCGTTTTCAATTTGAAGCATTTGACTATTAGTGGTAATACTTAAGAAATGTAGACAACATCACATACATTGTTCTGATCCCAATTCGAATACCTGTTTAAAACACTCGTGTCTTGGAACCAGAAACAAAGAAGGTACATCAAACACCCAGACCGAGACAACGAAGAAAAATATTAAATGTGTCATGGGATTTAAAATAATCCTATCACATAGCAATCAAGAGCAATGCTAGTACCGTGATAACTTGAATTCAATGGAAACTTTAGCCTTGCAGTGGGATGATTTTAGGCTGTTACTTAACATTTTTTTAATACCTTTTTTATTACCTGACGTAATGTAACAACAACCATAGTCACAGGCTGACTAGAACAGCGGATGATTGAGTTTTCACAATACAAGCACCTACTTCAAACAAATGAGTAAGTAGTTGATGTTTTAATTTGAAAAATAGCTTATTTCTTACATTCTGTCAGTTTTTATAAAAAGTTTTCTTATTGTTTCAAATATTTATAGTATTCTGATAACTTGTTACGTTAGTTAATACAAACACTTGCAGAAGACTATTATCATCAATAGTTTGCAAGAAGCAGTTAAATCTTAAAACTAGTCCCAAAAGATTTAATGCATTAGCAGTTAGTTATTAAGTATCTTTAGAACTAAACTATAATAACAGAGCTTTTGATAGCGGCTCCTAAGTGCCTCTGGGAATAACTGAGGCGCTGTCTGTCGAGAGATAATGTCGGGAGATAAGTGGCTTGAGGCATAGTGCTACCTTTTTGGGCTGAAGTGGCCCAGAAATGACAGTTATGTTCAGATATTGGAACTGGCTGGAAATAGAGGATGCTTGATGAATTTAAAAATTATAATGTGTGCTAGTAACATCTATTTGAACAGATTTTTGTTTTATGATTTTTTAACGGACGAGAGATAGTTCATTTTTCAAAAGCTACTTTTCCGTTTCTACTAACGGTTTTTTAGTTATTTTTATTGTAT
This sequence comes from Anania crocealis, assembly GCA_949315895.1. Lineage (NCBI taxonomy): Eukaryota > Metazoa > Arthropoda > Insecta > Lepidoptera > Crambidae > Anania > Anania crocealis. The sequence goes on from OX438880.1 coordinate 2,674,837, forward strand.
TACTAGTAGAGGAAAATGTTATTTTTGGATTTTCAAATACAATTCTTTGAATAAAAAACGTTTGAGTCGACTGCTCTTGGTTGCACTTGAATCCGCAACTTTCTTCTTAGCATTTATCGATAAGCTATTTTTTATTTTCAAAGTTTTATTTCAGAAATATAATAATAAACTTATTTTTTTGCCTACATAATAAGACAACAAAAAATTAAACCCGCAATTGATAACAAAATAAGACATTCAAGACAATTATAGCCCAAACTCGAACAACAATCAAAATAAACGGATAATGTGCAATTTACATTCGGGAACTTAATTTCCTGACTGTCCCAAAAGCAAACCTTTTGAATGACCAATTAAATTCCTGTTAACGAATACAGAGACCCACCTGAAATAGGTCGAGTGTACGCCACATACCAAATAAAACAGTTGTGATATTTTTGTGAGTTTTTTTTTATTGACGCCCATCTTTTGTTTTGCATAATATGACACGGCAATGACATTCTTCTGTTGAAATGATCAATTAAAGTTCAGTTCGATTTTAGTGGTTTCACATTTTAATCTAATAGATAAACTGTCAATTTTTACGTACCCCGTTCCCCTTGTTCAGTGCTAATTCAAAACTTCGCGCCTTTAAAGTGGCAAGCAACAAATAGTTTTAACGTAAAAATGTCGAATCATAAATTCTATAATAGAACAAAATGAAAGTAGTTATGAATGCATTTTTTTTAATAGAAATCATTACATTTTTGATCTGGGGGCACGGCAGTGCTCCCGCCAAGTCGAGCAAAAAAGCGGCACGGCCGTACCATCTTTTCTCGAAGCATTTCAGGCCATTTTCGACCTCCTATAACATCGTAGGGAATAAAACTAACAGCCTGAGTTTTCAGTGACCAAACAGGCATTGCATCAGTATGCTATATTCCAAATTTCATTCAATTTGAGCAAGTAGTTTGCGAATAATAACTAGTCAAAGTTCTCAATTTTGTCACTCACTGACTGACTGACTAAATAGTAATCGAAATGTTTAGGCACTTCTAGCCGACATAGAAGCTACGAATTTAGAACACAATTAGTGTTTAATGCTTCATACCCCAAGCGACAACCGGTTGTCGCGATAACAATTGATTTTAATTGTGTCTGGAATAACTCACGATCGAGGGATTAACATACAAACCAAGGAAAAACTATAATATTTTCCAATTTCAGTCTAGTTTTTTAGATTCAATAACTGCATAAATAACTTTGTAATCCCATATAAACATATGAGGTTACAAAGTTACATTTGCAGTTTTTTAGTACGTGTACCTGTTTAATAAATAATGTATAATGTAATGGAATAACAGATATCTAGATATAACTATGTTAAAGGTCACTCGTTACATAGTTAAAAGAATAAAAAAAAACTCGTACCAGAAAACTAACTACGCCTGTCGCGATAATGAGACCTGGCCCCCAATTCCGCTAATTTACAAATGACTCAATAGCATCGCAATTGTATATTTTGACACATTTAATATGGAAGTAATGTCAAAATATACGATTGCGATGCTATTGAGCCATTTATAAATTAGCAGAATTGGGGCCCAGCAAGCTTACCTATCTTAATAGATCTCGCACCAGCTGTGCGAGATCTTTCAACGAAACAACGTGAGTACCAGATAATAGAACCCATAATAGTTTAAGCTATAGCTTATAGACACAACGTGAGTACCGGATAGTAGAACCCATAATAGTTTAAGCTATAGCTTATAGACTTTTTATGGACTAGCACAAAACATCATTCGCTTCCTCCTAACACTAGGGTTCAGATTGAAACCAAGAACATGCCCATCAACAATAAAAAATGTGTTTTTAAATCTGATTCTAAAGAACAATAATGAGTTGAGTAAACACATTATTTAAAAAAAACTTTGTACCAGCCTATAAATAATCATGCCACTGCAGGAAAAAGGCCTTCATCATTGAATTCAACATACCACAGCAATGATGGGTACAGCTGGCATAATCACCACGTTTGCCAAATGCAGGTTGGTACAACCAATATTCCAAAAATCAAAACTTTATGGTTGCGGACTTTGGTTGACTGTGGACCCGGGAATCGAACCCAGGACTCCAAGATCTTGGCCTTTTATTTGGACCACTAGACCAACGGGGCGTTTAAAAAACTTTTAAAACTTTGTGTTCGGCAGTAAGTGCAACTCGTATATATTAGAATGACATGAGCGCATGTTTTGGGAAAGTCACAAGACGAATTAATTACATCTCTCCAAAAAGACAACAGTTTCAAAGAACTTAAATCTAGACTTCAATTCCACAAGCAATTTATAGCAGGTGCACAAGTGAATAGGGCTAGGTTATGTACGAGAAAGAAAAAAGAAGACCGAGATATAGTAAAATACTTTCTACGACAGGATGAATATGACAGTTGCAAAGTGCACGCTATGAATTTAGAAATGCAAAACGAGTGGTTATCTATTGGTGAGTTTTGTATCCCAATAGCTATGAAGTAGCGCACCTTGCTGCATTATTGGTCTCCTGTCTTATCAAAACTTTGTTTAAATGCCTTCCAAATGACTCTCCCTGACCAGAGTAACTTTGTAAGGTGGGGAAATGTCTCTGAAAAATGTTGTTATACATGTGGAGAGGCGATATGTACAGCAAGACACCTAATGGTGGGATGCAAGGTGCTCTTGAATAGGGGTCACTGATCACATCGTCATGACAGAATACTTCAAATCATACGATAAGCTTTTCAGTGGATATGGCCCAAAAAGGATTGACCGCAAACAAAAGACTTTATTTTATTAAAGAAGGCTCCACTACAATTTCTAAGAATAAGCGATACCTAATCCTGGGTAAATCATCTGACTGGACTATTTAAATGGACACGTATGAAAAGTACTATAAATCTCAGAGGGCGTTCATTAACGAGACCGGCAATTTGTAATTTTTTTAGATCTATAAAACTTATACTTGTAAAGCTTACCCTTGCCGTATATAAAGACCATACGATGAAACCAAACCAATAACATGATCTGCTAAATTAGTTAACATTAAACGGTTATGTACCAAGTCTTTATACTGTAAAAGTAGGAGCGACAGGTATACCAGCAAAATGTCTCTATAACCTGTTGAAAGACCTTGGTATGTCCGGAATTACAGTAAGTTCTAGTACTAGAACGAGTATCTAAAGCTGCACTAGCAGGTCCATACCAGATTTGGCTAGACAGGAAAAAAACACGAGTAGTGGAGGCGAGTGTTGGTTTATTTTTCTGCCACAAGATGGACCCGGCATCCGTACGGTGAATCCTTGGAACAGTAAGTTCTTTATCTCTCTTAAGTGAAACGTCTGTTAGGTTTGATATTATTATTTTCTTTTACGTACATTGATGTAAATACTGATAAAATTAGAAAAAAAAGTACTAGTTTCCAGTTGTGGATAGCTACAAAAAGGAATGAGATGCCATCAAAAACATAACTTGTAAAAAACCCAAGTCGAGCAACTAAGATTTTCTACCCTAAAAAGTTGTGCGATCTATGTACTACCAAGTCGGTTCACTAGCCAGTGCCTACTTAAGGGACCTTTGTCTTAAGTTAAAATATAATTAGCTAACCTATCCAAATCTTATGGAAATCATATCAATATTAAAAAATCTTACGTTTTAAATAAATAGATTGACTTGGCAATCGCACTAAACAATCAAATTTAGTGCAACTTTGTATTTCTTAGGAGGTACTTTGTGCTTTCATGCGATTGCTAAGTCAATCTATTTATTTAAAACGTAATATTTTTTGATATTAATATGATTTCCAAAAGATGTTGATAGGTTAGCTAATTACATTTTAACTTAAGACAAAGGTCCCTTAAGTAGGCACTGGCTAGTGAACCGACTTGGTATTACATAGATCGCACAACTTTTTAGGGTAGAAAATCTTAGTTGCTCGACTTGGGTTTTTTACAAGTTATGTTTTTGATGGCATAAGTTTTACTTTATTTACTATAATATTAAATAATATAAAATGAGCTGTCTGTTAGCAACAAGCTGTGTGCAAACTAAACACTTTCTAGCCTTAATATGTGAGGTAATGATATAAAAGCGTTCTTGTGTACTTACTTTGCAAACGGTGTATGTAATGCGGTCCGAACGTAACTAAAGCGGTAAATAGTGTAATTAGTCATGTTAATGGGTTCATCATGCTTTGGTTTAAACTTTAAAATATATCTGCACTTTTGTGAGTGACATCTACTTTTCAAGCTTCGGAAGAAAAGAAAGCTGTTTTTAGTTTGACTATGTACACCCTTAAAGTTAGATAAAACGGTTGTAAGAGTCAGAAAATAAAAAAAAAACAACTTTTTAGTTATTTATTTACCTGACGAAACATAAAAAAACACAGAAAATCGACTCAAAATAATGCCGTAAGTCATTTTCACGATAATTTCACGCTTAACGTTCTAAAGAATCTACATTTGTGCCATTTAAAACTAAAGAAAAATTGCAATATTCACTTCTGAAAAAAATAAAGGTTCTAAATATAATTCAAGTATTAAGCAAATCCATAATCGCCAAACAGTTATATCGACCTAATCAACCAGTTTAATCTGTAGTCAAATGTATCTTTAACATTCCAGATGATTTCTTAATCATTAATTAAGGTTACGAACTTAAATGTTTACTTAGATACCTCAAGTCTTCAGTACGCATACTAAATAGTCTGCTAACTTATGTTAACTCATACCAAAGATATAACAAGTTAGATCGTATCCTACACAGGCGCTGAATAATATTCTAAATACAGAAAATATACAGTCAATGTTACAATTCAACATCTATTACATTTATATGTATACACAAATAAAATTTTTTGCCTACATGTTCTAACGCGCGGGGAGCAAACCTGTGCCCGACCTGACCAAGTTTCTTACGCTGCTTCATCTCGGCTCCAGCCCAGACCTCCCGAAGCAGTGGTAGGTTTAAATATTAGGGGTTAAAGTATGAAATTGCCGTTTTGTATGGACGAAATCGAGAAAAGTAATTTTTCCATACTAACAATTTTTTAGTTCTATAAAAAACGCCTGAACCGTTTTCGAAGCAATTAAAGGTGAAAGTTAGATGGTTATACAGCTACGCATTATAGTATTTAAATTTCTGAAAATCAAAGTATATAATATATATAAAATATAAGTATATAGTATATAATACAAATATACTTAATTGAAGCAAGAAGGTCAGCTGACATATTGTAAGGGGTCTTTTCAACGACTTCCTTTGAAGTAATAGGCACTAGTATTGCATTTTTTTTTGTCAAAAGTTACTTTATTTAGTTTTTGATACAATACAAACAGAATTACGCAATAATATGACTATACTTAAGAGCTATAAACAAAATAAGAAGTGGGAAAATAATCGGCAATTTCATACTTTAACCCCTATTATTGGGACGTGTGAAAGCGCCTCCAGGGGTCTATTTGCAAAATAAAACTCATTTTACTGATCAGTATTCAAACTTGAAAAATTATGTCATACATACATACCAGTCTCGCACCGAGCCACTACGTCACAGGGCGAAAATTTGATTTTTAATACTTTTGGTTTAACGCCCCGTTGGTCTAGTGGTTTAAATACCGATCCAAGATCTCGAGGTCCCAGGTTCGAATCCCGGGTCGGGCGACAAAAAAGTGTCGAATTTTTGACGTTGCTAGGGTTTGTGATCACCAACCCGCATTTGGCAAGCGTGGTGATTATGCCAGTACACCCATCATTGCTGTGGTAACTTGAATTCAATGATGGAGGCCTTTTCCCTGCAGTGGGATGATTATAGGCTGTTACTATTACTTTTGGTTTAAACTGTACCTTATCGAACTAACTTATCCGATTGTAGGAACTAAGTTCGCGATGTGGCGGCAACATAATAGCTGTTTCATGGTTACCTAGCCATGAACAGTCTGTGGCTTAAGATGGTTACTTTAAGTTTAGAATTCAAACTTACGCTAAGTTTCAAACTAGTAGTATTGAAATAAAGAAACACAAGAATTTCAATAGAGAAGATGGATTTCATTTGCCATCGTCATGGAACCCAGTGTTAACGAAGTGTCGCGTGCCATGCCGTTAGTAAAAAACCCGGACATTGTTAGTGTAGTTTGTCGAACTGACTATATGAGTGACAAATTTGTTGAAGAATCGCGGGTAGAAGAAAACATTTCTTCTCAACCGGCCAGACGACGCAGAGCGCCTCCAGTCTGCCCGCGACCATGATTCGTGCAATCGGATCGAAATGTCGGGAAGGTAAATACGATTTTACCTATAATTATAACATTGTATTGTACATCCCGGTTCAGTGATAAGTTTTAGAAGTACTAGAAGTTTATTTATAGTAGCATTTTGATTAATAGAACAAAAACAATTTTGATGTATTTACCTAAAAGGCATATGTTTTGGTTATGCCACGCCTTTATTATTTTACTGAATGTGTTATGATATTGCAACGTTTATGGGTTGGAGAGGGTGTTGGGGGTGATGTGGATGATCAGAATGAAGTGGTAAATAAAGAGACGAGCATGAATTAACAGAATATATTTATTTGCTCCGGCCAAGCTTATCACCTCTTAAAAAGCTACACAGAAATCTCAGGCGTGAGTCCTTTGTAAGGCTCTGAATTACCCCTACTTCTGAGCGAGTTGTACCACCAAACTTATCATGTAAATTATACTAAACGGAATAATCTGAATTCAATTATGAACGGAATACTAATAAACGGCAACCGGAATGTAGACTGCTAACTGGATTAAGAAGATGTTTCCACTTACTTCAACAAGGATAGGGTAGGGTAACCTTATGCATCCACGTGGCGTGTTACCAACCCGAATCTCATCGAGACAAGCTTCTTGCGTCTTTCATTTGATCAGCGGAAAGTCAGCGTAAAGCGGAAGGTAATATTCTAAGCCTGGTAGCCAGACCAAGCGGCCATCAAAAGATCTGAAAGAAACCACTTATGTTACAGAACTGCATGAAGCAACCAAATAAACGAAATCCTCCGAAATCAGCAAATATACTTACGGCACTTAACCGGAACAAAATCAAAATATTAAACACGGCGATTATAAGCCGGAAACAAAATTGAGGTGTCGGCCTCCATCCTTCTCTTTAGGTTTCCTGGCCGACAGCCAGAGCGAAGGTGTCCTCCTCGACATCTTCACAACACCAAGCCGAATACCAGAATGAAATCAATCAAATGAAATCCTCGAACGAAACCTCCAAATTGCAAAAATGCAAATCATTGTCACGAAGGAATTTCCGAGTGCCCAGTTCACTAACTCAAATCTCCCCAAAACAATCGAAACAACACAAAGAACTATTTCTTTGTAAAACACATATTAAACTAACAAGAAAAGATTCAAACTTTTTAGGTTATTAATTTAAATCATTTTAATACTCCAATTACAATTATTAACTGAAGGCTGGTCATTTGATTAAATTGTTTTCTTTACCAACCAGTCCTCAAGACAACGTATTTTTCCCTAATAAATTCCCAATGTTTATAAACCTGCCATACTACTATTGTTTATTAACTTTTTTAAACATCTGTCTAAGGTCAAAAACGTCATTCTGCCAGGCTCATGAAAATTACTTCGGCTGCGTGAAGTTTCATTAAATAATTTAATGTCAACACACAATCTTAAAATATAGAAAACAAAATATTGTTATATTTATTAAAATAAAATAATTCACGACATTTGTGAAATGAGTAAGTGTTCCGTGCGTTTGCTAAACGTAGACAAACGAACGTAACGTTATTATAGTCATTCGGAGCATACGGACAGTCGCATGCGCATCTGACAGCTCTTTGTCATTGACGGATCAATAACAAAAACAACAAAACTCGATTATTATTGAAGTGAAATTAAAAATGTGTTTTAATAATGAAACAATGAATGTATTAACTAAATGTGAGTATTTAGAGATTAGTGCGCAGCTCAGAAATCACAACGTGACAATATGTCGTTGGTAAATCTTTTTCAATAATAATAAATAAATAAATAAACACATAATAATTACCTAAATGCAATCTACGTGATTTTTTGTTATAAATTTTACAGTTACGGCTGTATTCATTGCTTTAATGGTTCAAATTTTTATTTTCGTTCTACGCCATCTTGTTTATCTAATTGTGTGTGATTATACCAAAGTATTTCTTTTTGAGCCTCTAAATTATACGAGTGGTAATGTTATTTGAATTTTTATAAATATTAGTTGACTTTTCTCTATTATTTTCGAAAGCCGTACAATTTATAGACCCATATGGGAAATCTCCTTTACTTGAATTTAAATTAATCCCTCGATCGTGAGTTATTCCAGACACAATTAAAATCAATTGTTATCGCGGCACGCGCGTGCCTTCTGGGGGTTGAGGGATTAAAACAAAACTCAGTACTTAAAAACATTCTCCTTTTTCATAGGTAAAAAGATTACCAACTTGAAAAAGCCCATTTAGCCTAAAAACACCCGTATATTTGAACCTTAAAATTACATCGCTAAACCCTTTATCCGACATTTTTCACCGGAATCACACAACCTAATACCCAATTTGGAATTACGTAATACCATGTTCGTACCTGAAACCGTAAAAACCTGTTTAGACTAGTTAAAATCTTCGTTCGCAAGTGGCGTGGATTAAGCCATAATAACATGCAAATTAGTCCCTCATTGAAGCACATTTGGTTTAAGTCATAAGATTTGGAATAGTGTTAAACCTTTTCTTTCATTATGTGCTTCTGTGTGTGGCGAAATGGGGATGCTTTTGTGTTTATAAAAGTTGAAAGTGAGAAGCGACTTAGAGTTGCAGTACTGGCCACAGTGGCCACTAGTGCGGTAGAGTTTCGTAGTGTCAGTTCAACAAAAGAATATTACCACCCATCCTCTTTCTATATAATAGGTATCAATGATATTATAATATATTAAAATGAAGCAGATATGTTATAAGTTATAAGCGCGCGCGCTGTGAAGACTCAAATACGCCTTAATTAGGCCGTTTCTTACAACGTCCAGGAACGTCCATTTGCGTGCTATTTTGCATATTTTGTTCTGCTTATCAGTGAAACTTGTCAATGTGTGCAGTTGTAGATTACTCGGATCGATAGTTTATTGATACTATCGATAGTATGACATCATAATAGTATCGATAGTGGGATTGATTCGATAAAATTCATACTCGAAGGTCAACTATTGATAGCCAAACTATCGATGGTTGTACAACTCTGGAGTTAAGTCAATTTATAATAAATATTTTTCTGAACGGCCCCGACCGAAAATGAATCCGAGATCCATGCATAGTAGGTGTTCACCGCACTACTTTACCAACCAAGTTCTTGACGACGATATATAAATATTATTGTTTCTTCATAATCCTAATTATTTGTTACTAAACAGCTTATGCCTTGGCCCCAAAACTAGCGTCATGCATTATTCAAAGCTCTAAGTTTTAGTTTTACAGGTACACAAGGCAGAGCAACCTGTGGGATCCGCGTTGGAAGTTTAATCTATGCGCTTAACGAATCATTTTCGTGTAACAACTTATTTGTTAGTAACTACTCGTAGTTCGGGATCGATCGGGAAATTTTACTGCAATACTGAAAGTTTCTATGATATTACTTGGATGAGAGAATGTGGGTATCATGCAATTATCGCTCTTATTAGCTACTAGCTTTTGGCCGCGGCTTCGTACGCGTCAATTTCTGTTATTATGATCGCGATTATTTTAGCAACATTTTTCACCGATGCTTCACTCCTCATCACACTTGTCTAGTACCCCATACGATAGGGTACTTAATAGTAGCTTAATTTAGGACTAGATGGCTTTGTGTAAAAAAAAAAAAAAAAAAAAAAAAAACTCCTATTGGTGGCAGCGTGTATAGCCTTACCTTCCCCGATAAATGGACTATCAAACACAAAAAAAAATTTTCAATTCAAACCAGTACTTCCCGAGATAAGCGCGTTCAAACAAACAAATGAACTCTTCAGCTTTATAATATTAATGTATGGATTAGGCTAAATAATTTGGATTGTGTAAAACATGTTATACAGGGTGAAATTTTAACCACTTTCCAAATTTTAATATAGCAATCTACGAGGCAAAACACAAATGACGTATTTTTTCTTTTGGTATAGCCCAGTACATAAATTTCAAGATAAAGCACTTAGAAAATGTCCGCCAAAAATCTAAAATTTTTGATTCGGCATCCTAGTAACACTTTTTTTACGCGATGTGCATCTCATTTATTAATTACAATACTATTCATAAGTTTTTGATTTTTCCTTTATACCACAACAGGTCTAGGACCGTAAAAATTGAAAACTTTATCGCGAAAAATATTTTCGGGTGACAACTTGATTTACATTTTTTACCTCATAAATAGGCTCTAAATATGATACTGAACGCCTACAAAAATTTTGGAAAGTAGTTAAAATTTCATCCTGTATGTTAAAAGTATCAACTGAAGATGTACGGCAAAAAAAAGACAGAGATGGACAGCTGGTGTCATCTTTCCACTTTTAAATTGGGATCCCATTTAGGGATGAAAATGGCGAAAGATACTCATTTGATTTTTTCGCAACTTTGAATCTTTACAGAACTTTGGAATAATACAAATTTAGGGCTATTTAAAAAATACAAATTTACATTTGTAATATGTGTATTAATCAATGTATTTTTCATAAATTATAATGAATGAAAAAAAACATTGAAAATATGACACTAATTTTTAATTATGTAAAGGCGGATGCTGACTTAACCATAAATTTATTTTATTATTGTTAGTCCTAAAAACAGCGAAAAATACAATGTAAAATACATGTAAAAAACGGAAACTTGCGAAAGATACATCGTAAGAACTCATTAAAAGTTTCTGTATTTTATTGAAAAATACAAAGTCCAATTAAAAAATACAATATGTATTTTAGTTTTAAGTGGGAGAGGGAAAGGAAGAGGGAGAGTGGGTGAAAGGTAGAGAGGGAGAGAGGAAGAGAGGGTGAGAGGGAAGGAGAGGGGCGAGAGGGAGAGGGAGGGAGAGAGAGGGAGAGAGAGGGAGAGGGAGATGAAGAGGGAGAGGGAGAGGGAGAGGGAGAAGGAGAGGGAGAGAATTAAAGAAAAAAAAGACGTGTGGCAGTCGGAGACTGCCGCGGTAAAGCTATTGCATAGCATTTTTTATCTACTTATGCAATTATAAAACTAAAAAGTATCACCGCTGTGCCGGTCGGAGTGGGGGGTGTTAGATTATTTTCGTTTCGGAATTTCTGGATTCGGTCTCCACGCTCAAGGCCCGCGATAAATATGGTTACCATAGGCAACCATACTGTCAAAATCCTTATTTTCTTCTAAATTCTGTTAAATTTCGGAAATTCAAAATTGTTCGATCGTGCCTCGCCCCGAGTGTTAGGTTAGGTTATTTTCGTTACGGAATTTCTGGATTCGGTCTCCACGCTCAAGGCCCGCGATAGAAGCTATGCAATAGCTTAAAAAAAAATACAATTCCTTCACTAAAAATGAACTTCGTTCCATCCGGGTGTAGTTTTTTTTCGTTATTTTCTCGGGTCTGGGTGTTAGTAGGTCTGTTTATGGTTTCCAAAACACGAGCGCTTAAATAGTTACTCGCGTTGGGACCAGATCAATGGAGATATGTGATGTTGTCCACATAAGGAACCAAAAAGTTTGTAACGAAAATTACAATCGCAGTTAGTTTCTGTTTAGTCTTCATAAAAGTAACAAATGTAAAAAAACCGACCAAGTGCGAGTCGAACTCACGCACTGAGGGTTTCGTAACAACTTTAACTGAATTAGGGGTCCACTGACTTCCACTTAGCCAAAATACCACAAATATTTAATTGACTGCAAAAATAACTTTGTTTTTCATAGTGTTTGTATGAAGGACAAAGTTATATTTGCGGTTGTTAAAAATGTGATATTTCCAAAAAACTACCAATTTGATCTCGTTAAAACTAATTTTCTTTGTAAGTTTTTGTTAAGATCTATATTATGTATTTTTTTTTAAATTTTCACTTGCTCAGTTTAAAAGTTACCCATTTTACTACTTTGGAAGCGTCTATCTTCCAAACGTTAGACTTTTGGAAAAAATGGTTTTAGAAACCTCTGTCATTTTGAAAGACCTATCTATAGATCCCCTACGCGTAGGTTAGAGTAAAAAATTTTTTTTTGTTTTTGTTCTATGTATGGGAACCCCCTTAAATATCATATTTTTTATTTTTTTGCATGAGAATCGTAAAGCGGTCAACAGGATACACCTACTTACTAAGTTTCAACTGTGTAAAACTAATACTTTCAGAATAAAGTGGCTGTGACATGCGGACGGACAGAAAGACAGACAGACAGACAGACTTGACGAATCTATAATAAGGGTTCCGTTTTAGCCATTCGGCTACGGAACCCTAAAAAATGAGAAATTCCGGTTTTAACATCACTCAAAAGTCGTAAATTATACCTCATGTAACAAGGAATTCCCTACAATTTTGCATAACAACCATGAAAAGATCAGAATTCTCACATTTCTAAATACAGAATCAAATATTGTTTTCGTTACTTTAATACCATTAAATTTAAATTAGCTGCTTATTTACGTTAACAAGATGATTATACAAGACGAAATTATAATAAATCTGACTCTCTAATTGAAGTATTCTATGAAAACGGATACATAATTCCATTGTTATGTTTTAATTAAAGTTATGTTTACAGAATAAACTGAACAACATGTTTTGGTTTGTAGCCAAAAGCGTTTATGTAAAACAATCAGCTACATAAACACTTTCCAAATTGAAATTGATCTTTGTGGTAAGGATTTAAAGTTTCAATTCGATTGGTGTAATTATATATTTATAGGTTGGTTGACGTGCTGTGGACGACTATGACTGACGTTGAACGTTGCTATCTGAGGTATTGAATTTCTAGGGATTTATAATGATGTTTATAAGCAAACAATAGCTATAATGTCAACATAATATTCATTTTATATTTTCAATCCTGTATGGGGATGTACAGTGCGAGCGGATGTAGAGGGGCGAACCACCATCTTTTGCCCCAAGTCAACCTCACCTGCACGCGGTGCATCCTGCTGGACGACAAACGAGGCTCTGGCAATCGACCGATCGATGGCGGTATAACCACCCAGTTGAAGGCGTAGTTAAATATAGGAGGCCGGTGACGGGCAGCAGCGTCACCGGTGCGAGAAGAAGCCCTGCGATCGCCAACCCGTCTACCCAGCGTGGCGATTATAGGCATAACCTCCATGCAGACGCAAAATAAGCAACGGCCCCCAGTTCCCGGCAGTCCCGCTATTCCTGGTCATGGTGGCGACCTCGGTAACGGCGGGACGGGGGGTGCGAAGAATCTCCGGGTTACGGGAGGTCACCAAAAACAATTGACCCTGGCGACGTACAACGGTAGCACGTTACGGCCCTCATAGATGTTTTCTTTTATAAATGTTATGATTAAGAGGAGTGTCAGTGAGCGCAGTTTGGTCAGTGGAACACCATTTTTTAAGCATAATAGACGCAAGACAGTGATGTCTGTCTTTTCCTTGATTTGTAATATTAATTAATCACTCGCGAATTTGCTTTTCGATTATATCACAAATTTTGTAACAATACGCTTAATTAATCATTATAGATGCAGGGTATACCTTTTTAGCTATTAATCCCTCGATCGTGAGTTATTCCAGACACAATTGAAATCAATTGTTATAGCGACAACCGGTTGTCTCATGGGGGTTGAGGGATTAACGTAAGAGGAAACTTCGAAATACCGCTTGAAAAGGCAGGCAACAAAGTCTTCTCTCAAGCATTGGTCAAACTGTGTTCGTCAATTTGCCTGCGAAGCTTAATAATTATGGCTTAATAAATTCTAAATGTGGATATACTAAAATGAAACAGATTAATGAAGGTTGATCATGAAGCCATATTGTTGTTATTTGTACAGATCAACCTACGACAAAACGTCAAATTTTCTCAATTGATATTAATCTCTATTTGTTGGATTTAAAGTTGAAAATCAATTCAATGACCTTTAACTTTTTGTACCACAAAACTCAGAATAAAATCTAACATTTAATTGTTTTATTTACATCTGTAGCAGATGCTTTTGATGTAGGGTGTAAGATGGCAAATTTTATAGTTTGATTTATTCATTGATTTTTTTGATTCATAACTGTTTTTTTAATAAAAAGAAAAATTATTTTCTTATAGATCTCTGATATTCATATCCAAAAGCAATAATAAAACCTGGCCTACGTAACCATGCAAATAGCCATCTTCGAGTGATCGACTAAAAAGATCGTGAGTCCAAGTCGTAACTTTTAGGTAACTATTTGATGAAAATCACAACAAATATTAAAATAAAAAAAACTAAGTTTGCACGAAAGAAGTAGAAAAATAATTTCGAGTTGGAAACGATTAAAAACTCCCTGAACCGAGAAGCCGGATAGATTGTTTTCTTCGGCGGGTCTTAAAAACGTCTACGTCATTACAGCTTTCGAGAGTCAAACAAAGAGCTTTGCAATATCCTCTACCATCGGGCTAGATCTGGAAGAAATAAGAAAAACAGGCGAACTGTGAGCACTGACGTTTTGCTTTGCTAAACTGTTAAATACTTACAAAAAGTACCTTGTCTACACAAGTTTATACTTTTACTAGCCTTTCAGGTTTATTTTCCTGTGAAGAGCTTACAAAATAGGTAAAAGTAAAAAGACGTGTGGCATTTGGAAACTGCCGCGGTAAAGCTATTGCTTATCATTTTTATCAACTTATGCAATTATAAAACTAAAAAGTATCACCGCTGTGCCGGTCGGAGTGGGGGGGTGTTAGGTTATTTTCGTTACGGAATTTCTGGATTCGGTCCCCACGCTTAAGGCCCACGATAGAAGCTATGCAATGGCTTAATTTTATAATTTTATGTATTTTCTAATTTTGACTTTTGTAATTAATTTTTTCTGTTATTTTGGCAGATATAGTTACCATAGGCAACCATACTGTCAAAATTCTTATTTTCTTCTAAATTCTGTTAAATTTCGGAAATTCAAAATTGTTCGATCGTGCCTCGCCCCGAGTGTTAGGTTAGGTTATTTTGGTTACGGAATTTCTGGATTCGGTCTCCACGCTCAAGGCCCGCGATAGAAGCTATGCAATAGCTTAAAAATAATTAGATATTTTGTAAAAGGTTTTTTGTTCTTTCTTAAATAGATTTCTGTTTCAAATATAATGTATGTACTTCACAAATAAAAACTTTAGATACTTCATTGCAATTATAATATCAGTATTTAAACTTGAAAAATTAATGTTTCAGGCAGGACTCGAACCCGCATCTCCATGCATCAAAGCAAAAATTTTTCAAGCATATTCTTATTGCTGTAAGCCAGCGTAGTTTCCTCAAATGTTAGGAGCTTGAACTTTTAACACCCGAAAGAAACATCTTAACAGATGTTTGACAGTCAGTTAAGATGAAACAGCTATTTAAATACACTAGATGATATTTTAGCAACTTCATTGCAATTATAATATCAGTTGGTATTTTAACTTGTTTTTTTTTTAAAGCTAGTAATTTAAACTTAAAAAGACATTTTTCAACTAATTATGCTAGCTTACAGCGATAAGAATATACTTGAAAAAGGTACTGTCACGGTGGCTTAATTGGTACAGTGCCGACTTAATTGGTATAGTATGCATGGAGATGCGTGTTCGAGTCTCGCCCGAGACATACATATTTGAAGTTAAAATTGTGATATAAAAACTGATTGAGTCCTGTTAAAATCACTTTGTATTAAATGTTTTTAAAGTAAAGTAAGTTGGTGTCGTGTGGTTGCGGCAGATAATAAGAATAACACCACCACTCCTATTTATGGTCTTTAGTCTATACTTCTTTAGTCGCCTCTTACGACACCCATGTGTCGTAAGAGGCGACTAAAGAAGTACTGCTAGAAGTAGCCAGATAGCATCGTCTTATCTCCGCTATGACCAAACTCCTCCTTCTTTAGGAAAAGTTTGTGCCCAACTGTGGGCTTACAAATTACAATGGCTGTTGCTGATGTTGTTTTGTTTTGTAAGCATTAATAATGCTTTTCTTGTAATGAAAGTTTTAAAAACTGTTTACAAGTACTATACATGAAAAGTAAGTAATCTTTTTTGTTATAAGTTCAGAAGAGCCTGCAAACGTATAAAAATAAACGATACAACTTTTAAAAGCAGCGCTGTGCAAGCTTTTACCTGAAAATGTAATCCTGCCTGTAAGCACAGTGTATTGCGAAGTTTAATTATATTTATAACCAAAATTAAATTTGCACCGAAAAAGAAAAAATATTTTCGAATTAATGTTAGCAACTGTCTGTGATAGATCGCCAGCTCTGAGGTCCCAGGTTCGATTCCCGGACGAGTCAACGTATAAAAAAAAACATTTTTAAATCTTTCTCACAGTAGATTCAAGAATTACAGACAAAGACATCTTAATAATTAGAATTATTGGAGCTAGAAGTAGAGACTAGAGTATTTTTGTACTTTATCTTGGGTCTCTCTCACTCTCTTCATGGTACCTTCGTTGTTCTGATAGTGCCGTGGCGACTATGCCAGTATACCTATCATTCCAGTGGTGACTGGTGACTTAAGTTCAATGATGGAGGCTTTTTCCCCGCAGTGAGATGATAATAAGCTGTTAGTTCACTTTACTTTATTCAAAATAGACATCCCCTTGCTTTTAATAAAATATTTGCTGTTATTTTGTGTCATATTGTGGCGGCAAAATAATATCACCACTTTTCTCTTCTTCGGGTATCGTATGAGACACTAAAAGATAATTGCAAAATGAAGACGGGCAGCAGCGTCTTCTAATGTAAAGTAAAGTAACAGCCTATAATCATCCCACTGCAGGGGAAAGGCCTCCATTAAATTCAAATTACCACAGCAATGATGGAAATGGAATCACGCTTGCCAAATTTTAATGCGGGTTTGTCATCACAAACCCGAGCAACGTTCGAAAATTCGAAACTTTTTGGTGCCCGACCCGGGGATCGAACCTGGGACCCCGAGATCTTGACACCACTGGACCTACGGGGTGTCTTCTATTGACGATTGGCCAAACTGCCATCACCCAGCCAACCTTTGTGATAAGTACCTATGCTATAAAATCTTCATTTAAGAGAGCCGTTGTATCTAGCAATGAACTGACTTAAATAAATAAATAAACGAGGACAACATCACATACATTGTTCTGATACTAATTTGAGTAACTATTTAAAGCACTCGTTTGTTGGAAATCAGAAACAACGAATGTACCACAAACATCCAGATACGAGAAAGTGTAGAAAAACACTTTTTTATACATACGACATAGGCCGTTAATTATGAAGATGATTTAATTTTTTTAATATTAGGGATTAAAGTATGAAATTGCCGTTTTGTATGGACGAAATCGAGAAAAGTAATTTTTTCTATACTAACAATTTTTTAGGTTTTTTTAAAACGCCTAAACCGTTTTCGATGCAATTAAAGGTGAAAATTAGATGGTTATAAAGCTACGCATTATAGTATTTAAATTTCTGAAAATCAAACTATATAATACAAATATACTTAGGTAATTGAAGCAAGAAGGTCAGCTGACACATTGTAAGGGGTCTTTTCAACGACTTCCTTTGAAGTAATAGGCACTAGTACTGCATTTTTTTTTAGTCTAAAGTTATTTTATTTAGTTTTTGATACAATACAAAAAGAATTACGCAATAATATGACTTTACTTAAGAGCTATAAACAAAACAAAAAGGGGGAAAATAATCGGCCATTTCATACTTTAACCCCTATTATAAGTTCGTAAAAAATACCCACCTTTGTAAGTTAGGGACCAAATATCGTTACTTCTCAAAAAAGTTGCACAGAATATCCACCTTCGTTAGCTAAGTACCTTATTTTACTGCAGCAAAAAAATCATCAAAAACCGTAAACTTGCCAAAAAAGCTGCAAAAAATTCCAACCTCATAAAACCGAAGTCGACGCGTCTAAAAATTCAAATGTCACCTCTCATTACAAGTTGTTTTATACCGGCTGCATCCATTCGTGGTCGAGAATTACACTAAACTAAAAATAGGTGTGTTCGATTCTCGTCTTAAAGCTTTTAGCGGAAGGTCTGCTTTTGCTTGTGGTACACCCTGAAACGTTTTTACTACCTCACCCCTATTTATTTCGTTAGCGGACGGGTCTTTGTTACTCAAATTCTGTAATGTTGGTTTTACACAATAACCGCTTCTGCATATTTTTCACGGATAAAGCCGAGAAATGTTGCCGAAGAATAACACGGATAAATTCAGCACTGAATGTGAATGTGTGAAGCTTTGACGTAAATGCACCAGTTATGATTAGTTCAAAAATCAAGTAGGGGAGAGTCTGGTATATCGTACTGCATGATAAATTGTACCACCTTGATATTTCCTACCAAACGTCATTATTTTTATTTCTTGATAACACAAAACTAAGCGCTGACAGCGCCTCCTACTACTTTTGTTTTTGGTTTTGGTGTCCAGCAAGCACACTCAGTTTGAGAAAATAAAAACGTTTTTGGGTGTGCTTGATGCAATTTTTGAAGCGCAAACCTAAGAACATAAATCAATGAAAAGGTAATTGTGAATTTGTTTATATTTTTTTATTGAACAGTAATTTATTAACCTCTTAAATTAATACGTAATTATCGTACTAGATTTTGAGATTATTTTATTACAAACAGATGTTTTTGAAATGAACTAGTTCGATAAAATGTACCACCAGTAGTTTTCTTAATTGTACTGGTACAATGTACCCAACCATATACATTCAGACAGGTGTTTTTTTTAGATTAGAGGGTAATTAAAGAAAATATTACATATGAACTAAATAAGGCTTGGAGAGGGCTTTATCAGCTTTAAAAAAGAATAAAATGAGTTAAACAAAATATCTAAAACTTATTCTAAGCATTTCAAAAATTATATTTCAATTTTATTTATTCTATTAAGCAGTGAGGATTTCTTTATAGAGTTGGCAAGGAAAATATTTGTGCTATATGTTATGTTCACTACTGTGATAAAAAAAGGCCCAAACGTTTACTGGATATTCGTGACAGTGGTTTAAACTAAAATAAGGTACATAAAATTTCATAAATAATTCGATCACAGTAAAAAATAATTAAATCTAATAAATAATAACTGATTATTATAATAATAGCTCTTAGTGCAATATTTTTTTTTGCTTAAACTTAATTTTATAACTACTTTTATAATAAGTATTTAAGTTTGCTAAATGTTTAAAACGGTTCTGCTTTTGATAGCTTATCATAATTGTTACATATTGGGAAAAAATATTTATTTTGGTAGAACTTTTTCTTTATTACGTTATTAAAGTACTGTTATAATTTACTTAATATGTATTATGTAATTCAGAACATTTCATTGAGTTATTATTTATTTATCATTACAGAATTTCCCTTAATTTATGCTGGTACAATTTACCAGACCTATGGTACATTAAAACCAACCAGTCAGCTAAATTGTATCAATGGAAAGCTTTTGGAAAAACGCTTATTTTGCAAAACCGGCTAAGAGTATGATTTTAACATTACGATATAAGATGAAGGGTTTAATGATCTAGGTAATATAGAAAAAAATATTTGTTTTCATTTACATAGAACCAAGATATTTCGCTAAAACTGAAAACTGGTACGATATATCCGACTCCCTATATTTTGTGACAAAGACATATTTTCCACCAACAACAAGTATGTTAATCAATTTTATATTGCCGTCATCACGGACAATCGCGTCTTACTCTTGTCTTGGATACACCAGCTGCTTTAAATTCATATAAAAATAAATGTCTAAAATTAACACATTCCAAAACATAGAAAAAGACATACTAAAAGTTTTATTTTTAGAACGTCAACAGGCTTTTTATGTCCTGTAATGTGTTAAATTATTTTGTTAGTGAAAATAAATTTTGACTACTTTAGGCAAGCCTCGAATCCACAATCTGCCGCCTAAAGAGATGATATTTTAAAGTCTATTCATTTAAGCGCAAGATTTTGAATCCTCTTAATTTTCCATCTCCTAAGTTTTCCCAATTTCTTGACATTATTATAAAACTTTCGAATAGTTTGCACGAAAGTGTTTCAAATAATTTATATTTACTGATCACTGTGTTACGAAGTAAGTACCTATAAAAAGCCATAATCCCTCAACCCCCAGGAGGCACTCGGGTGCCACAGTAACAATTGATTTCAATTGTGTCTGGAATAACTCACGATCGAGGGACAGACTTTAGTCAATAAAAAAATACTTTAGTATATTATCCAATCGGAAAACAAATCTTAGTATTTATGCATTGAAGGTGGATTATCAGGCCACAAAATCGACGGATATTCAAAATGTAATATACAAAAGATTCAATATAAAATTCGTGCCCATAACTGGGGCTCCTACGTTAATAGTTTTAGTGTGAATTAAGCTTTTAGTTTTTCAAACGAAAGCTACGACACGTGCAATGATAATTTTATGCAATTTATGTGCATAATGGAAATGGTCTTCTGAAAGGAATATTGCCAGCGTTAATATTACATTGGCTGTACCAGTACTTGTGATTTTATGGCGCAGTTATAATGGGCTTTTGTTAGTATAATTTACCCGTGTCGCTAGATGTTTTCTTGATAGTAAAAAACTTTTTCTTTATCTTTATCTTTATCTTCAAACCAGAATGCTCTCAAATCAAAATTTTTGTTTTGTGGGATGGTATCAAATTTAGAATGCCATCCGTACAAAGTCACACGTCCGCGTCATTAAATTGATTTTTGTGAAAATATAAGTGTTAACAATAAGAATCCTCATTAGTGAATTTTCAATTATTATTAAAAGTACTTCCTTAATTTTCACTTTTTCAAATATTTAGTGGGTATGTGTCTAAAAATTTCCTAGTGGTGCTGGGAAAATTAGGCAAAACCTGGCAAATACAAAAACTCGGCGTCAAAATCTTCTTTACCTTTATTTACTTTCAAACGATCTGTAAATAAGACAACTCTATGTTACTCATTTATTGGATTTGTTGGCGTGTTTTTCTGTTTGCCGATAGATGGCGCTGACAGTCACTTAATTCTCGCAAGCGTTTAAATTTTTTTGTACTACTATAGGTGTAATGTACTTTGAAATTCTTTATTATTACAGATATTATTCGTTTTAAGTGTGTTTGATTGAAATTCGGTGCTCTGCGGGAACCAGATCTATTTCAACTTAATCATTTAACGCGACCTGTTTCAGACGTACTGACGACTCTTAGATAGAGGTCAACAGTTAATTAAAATAATATGCTTTTGAGTGTACTTCAGACAAATTGAGTGACTCAGAGTTTATTAGAATTTTACGAGACCCATTAAAATAGAGTGAAATTAGGTTTTGCTTTAAGTGGGCCTTGACATAATTATTTTTTAACGTAGATAATGTTAATCATTTAGAAAAACAACATATAGTTTAAGGTCCGAATTAAGATTCCTTCACTGATGTTTCAACCAGATATAAATGATATTCTGCCGCCAACAGTTATCCTAAGGTCCATCGAGTCGCAGAACGGTAATCACTACGGTTGCCCAAACGCGGTCTCCACTCCAGAATTCGTCTGCTCGATTATCGGTTCTCGACTCGACTATCGCAGATGTGACTAGCCCACTGCCACTTCAGCGTGCTAATCCTTCGGGCTATGATGACTTTCGTTTTTTAGCAAATTTGCTCGTTTCATATCCTGTCTCTTAACCAGATGCTGAGCATAGCCCTCTCCGTAGCTCGCTGAGCGACTTAAAACCTGTGAACTAGTCCTCCGGTAAGTGTCCACGTTTCCGCAGCGTAAGTCATGACTGATAGGACGTACTGATTAGTTTTCAGACACTGTGGCAGGGTTGTCGTAAAGACGTGACTGTAGCTACTCGTACTTATCTAAACAAATGTGCTATAAGTAAGCTAAGAGTAAATATAAACAATCTATACTTCTTTGAACCTTTTTAATTTAACCTAAACAAAATTCAGCGGAAAGCACTTTCAAGCCATCGAGTGAAACTTTTAAGCAACGTAGCAACTTTTCACTCAGCGTGTTCCGGAACGTACCAATTAATATCGCACGAAGTAGGAGGGTGTGAAGTCATAAACAACGTAGATTCTTTGCATATCTTTGCATTTTAACCGACGAAAAAAAAGGGTGCCTACCTATTTGTTGTTGTATTACCGCGAATAATTTTTATGAGGTTGATTTTGATATTTGTTTAAATATGATAAAATTACTATATTCTATAGCGTTCAAATAAAAAACTGGTTTCATTTTAATTTCATATAGCCTTTGAGTTAACAAATGAAAGTACCTAGTAAGATTTAGAATTAAACCGAGAGAAAAGGTTGTTCAAAATTTTATTCGGTTCATTTTTTTTTAACTTTTCGTTCATTTTATTTTCTTCAAGATCTTTCTCTTTTTTCTGCATACTAAGAAAAAGTTTTTTTCATGTTTATTAACATGCAGCCTGTTTTTTTGAATTTTCGGTATTCGGCACCTCGGTATTTGAGACCTATTTTTTGCATAAAATGACAGAAAAGTCGTTCGATTCGAATAAGTCATAAATTATGACAGTCAGATTGTGTTTCAAGTTTGTTTCCTTTATTCAATTGATGTTTTGTGACTTTACTCTCTCTACTGTCAATGGTTTGTCATTTAGTTTAATGAAAACAGACTTACTACAAATTGCAAAATGGAGTTTGTTTACTTTTTCAAGTGACAGTGTGACAGGTAGTTCGTTGATGTGTCTTTAAGTTGGTGTTTAGTGTGTAAATTGTTTTTAATTTCCAGTTTGATTTCTATAAAATCATGCCCAGGTTAGTGTTTTATCGTTTTTTGTCAAAGTTATCTATATTCGACCCTTTTTAAACACATTTTCGTACCAAAGAAATAAACCTATTTTTTCACTTTTACTTTCATACTGTTACTACATACAGATCATAGTACAATCTTCTAATGAAAGTACTATTACATTTGTAGGTAATTTTACCATTAATCCAATGATATACAATTTGTGTGGTAGTTACTTAAAAACTCGGGACGGCCTCAAAAAACACTTGAAAAAAGCGGGTCCCGGCTTAAATGACAGATCAGCAGGCTTACTCTTGAACGCAATGTCAATCTCAATTTAATTACAATGCAATACCGATCGTGTGACAATATAGTACTCTTGAAAACAATTTTGGCAGGCTTGTATTGCCCTTGGAATTGCGGCCGGGATTGTAAGTTCGGTATGAAGTTAGTTACATCTTCCACTTTGCGTTAAAGCACCACAGACTATTAATAAACGATCGAACGAAGAGTAACTAGGAAAAACATTAAAAAATCCAATGTGATGTCTAAAGTTATTAATATTTTATATTTACAAACTTAATGTAACATTATTTTTTATGTAAAACTCAATAAGATACTTTATTTTGGACAGAAATGGCAGTGTATGAGTTAGATCTTTTGCTTACTGTATCTATAAAAAAAAGCCATGTTTTTGGGTTTGTTTGTTTACAAATATGAGATGTTTGGTGGAATTCTCGTTTGCAATGAAGTATATAAGTAGTTTAAGTGGTTTTCAAGTGCATTAAAGTTTGTGAGAAATGTAAGATAAAAGTTTTGAAGTGTAAGAGCTTATTCTCAAGGTATTTATATTTATTTATTCGGTACAATACTGCTTATTTTTATTGATGTTTAAAACATTCTACTCGTAGCTAAATTCTAATATCACCGATTCTTTTTGGTACTGGCATCAAGGGCTCTAGTTCTTGGCACAATTCTAGAAAAAGAGCCTTGGTGAGCCTATAGTTTGCCTTAAATTTATTGTCGATCATAAGCTAGAGCTTTATCGTAAATCACGCCTTTGTCGTAGATCCATCTTATAGGCTTCACGAAGAATAACACTTTGCAAAACTAAACGAGCCATTTTAGGCACCTTTTCACCTAATTATAATGAACGCAATTTCAAAAAAGTTACACTTTAGTTATTGCGTCAATTGACAATAATTACACAAGCCTAACGCAATAAACAGTTGTCAAACTAGCGTCAAGAGTATCATTTCGCAATCCCAGGATGCGATCACAATGTTTTCTAGTTCCCTCAATTTCCACGCAATTCTATTTCAATGTGGCGCTAGTATCGGTTTCAAGAGTGCGATTTGACGTTTTTTAGATTGAGATTGTAATTGGAGATTGAAATTGTAAGTCAAGAGTAAGCCTGCAGGCTAGTAAATTTAGCTGTCAAAATGCAAGTAGGTCAGGGGCTTCATACTTGCTGCTGTGAATAGATAGTATTAGGGTTCTTCTTTTGTACATTAGATATGAGATCAATAAAACTATAAAATATACAAACTTGCACGCAAACGTTACATTCGCAAAATATACGATCATCTCTTTCAGTCATCGCGCAACCAGATAAGAAAGATAGATGTAGTAGATTCACTACAAAGTGAGTGAAAGGTGAAGACAGTGTTTTTTTAAATTTTTCATAGAGACGACATAGCAGAAGGTTTTTGTATAGCGATGGATTTGTCAGGATTGCACTGGCTCAAAATTTGCTTTAACTTTTATTGTTTTTCGTTTTGTTAAGTATTTTGTGATATGTATTTTTTGAAGTGAAAACTTCTTTAGCGGCGCTGAGCACTTTTTGTTGGATGGGTAAAAACTTCCAAACTCGCGTCAGGGTCACGTGATGCTGATCGAAAAAGCGTAAGATCGAGGGGAAGGGAGAGGAACTAGTATCTCCCACTCTTTCTACCGTGCCTAAGTGTGCTGTTTTCTATTATTTTTGAAGTGAAACTTCTTTATCGATCATTCAGTTCAATAGTGGTGGATTCCGCTTTTAGCTGTTGCGCTATACACACGTATCGCGCCGCAGCTTTCCCCCACCCTTTGTCTCGCTCAGTCGAGAGTCCTCTTTATATGTTTACAGGTTTACGTGGTTTTGCCCGCGGCTAAATCGGCGGAAACCTAACGGTGCCAACGAAACCAATTTAGTTTAACGCTGTAAAGCGGTTCTGTTGATAGGGAGCAACAGACAGCACCTTTTTTAAGGCACTGAAAGTTTCCCTCCGCCGCCGGTACGCCGGGGGAGTTCCTTGGCCCCCTGGAGGGCCTGCTTGAGATTGCGAGGCGTTCCTCCTCGCTTTTGAGGCACTAGGAATACTCCCGCCAGCCACTGCCGGGCGTGTCCCCCCTTCCTCTCCTGCAATTCCATCCCTGAGGGAGCGTATCCCGGGTTCACCCGGGCCCTCCCGAAGGTCAGCTAGGCGTAGGCCACACACCCTACTTTGTAGATTACCTACTTAGTAGTACACCGGTAGGGCACATTGTCTCTACACACCCCAGACCTGTACACCTACAGGGAAGGGAGGTACACACCGTGTACACCTCCGAGTTTCTTACCGGTTCTTCTCGGAGGTTGCGACTTGTGAACCGGCAGTAGAGTCACGTTTACACACTAACCGCCGTAATGGCGGAAAAATCCCTCCTGGGGGAACTCTTTAAGTTCCTCCAGGCAAATTATCCTGAAGTAGTTCGTCGTTTCGACGACTACCGAAGGGATAGCCCCTTGTCACCGGACCCGCCTTGCTCGGAGGAGCCGGAAGAGGCAGCGCCCTCCGCGCAGCTCCCACCCCGCCCGTCAACGCCCTCGACCCCATCCCGCTCGCGCTCGCCGCTCCCGCTGGCACAGCGGTCCCCTCTCTCCCCCCCGGAGGAGGCATGCCCCTCTCCCGCCCCAGTCTCCGTGATGGAGTGTGACGTCCCGGAATCGGACTCCACTTCCTCTCTTTCCGCCACCGATGATGATGAATTCATCACGGTGAAACGTGCCAAACGCGCCCGCAAATCGCGCAAATCGCGCAATTCCCCACCCCCGTCGCCCCCCGCTAAGGTCGTTAAGACCCAAAAGGGGCCCTTACCGTCGGCCGCCCCCCAGCCTTCTGGGACAAAGGCCACCACCCCATCCCCCACTCAGGCGAGCAAAGTGCCGCCTATCTTCGTCCAGGACAAATCGTCCTGGAACGTCATCAGCGCCGCCCTGAACGAGCGCAAAATCGCGTTTTCGCACGCGAAGACTTGTGCTGTGGGCATCAAGGTAGTGGTACCCACTTCGGGTGACCACCGCTCCCTCACCAATTTCCTCGACGGGAGGATGATAGGGTACCACACCTATCCCCTCCCGGAGGAAAGGGAACTGCGGGTTATCATCCGCGGTCTCCCGAAGGAGCTGGACACTCCGGCCATCCTTCAGGACCTGCAAGGCCAGGGCTTCCCAGCCAGGCAGGTCCACCGTCTGTACAAGGGGCGCAGGCGCGAACCCTTCGACTTGGTCCAGGTGGTCCTAGACCATTCGGCCGAGGGAAAGGCAGTCTTCAACGTGAAGACGATCTGCGCCATCAGTGGCCTTAAAGTTGAACTCCCCCGTAAAAAGGGGTTACTTGGGAAGTGCCATCACTGCCAATTATATGGCCACGCAGCCAGGAACTGCCATGCTCGCCCAAGGTGCGTAAAGTGCCACGGGGACCACGGCACGACCGACTGCACGCGGGACAGGGAGACGGCGACTACGCCGCCCGGATGCGTCCTTTGCGGAGGTCTTGGACACCCTGCGAATTATCGCGGATGTCCCAGGGCCCCAAAGGCGCAACCCCCCCCATTGGCCGCAGCCCCCCCCTCTCGACCCACCCCCCATAATATGGGGAAGCCACGGGTGATCATCACACCGTCGGCTTTCCCCTCTCTCCGTCCTTGCCGACCTAACGCCTGGGCTAAACCCCTAATGGCGTCCATGGCCCCCGCGCCCTCCCCCGCCCCGACCCCCAGTCTCAGCCCGGCCGTGGTAGCAGCTCCGCCTGCACCACCGGCTGTACGAGCTGTTGCCCCCCCCCCCACCACCAACACCCAAAGCCCCACGAGCTGAGCCGTCCCCCTCGAGGGACATGGAGGCCCAGCGAAACAGACTGGCCAATTTTATGGAGGACATCGACTACGAAGAGGTCGATGTCACGATGTCATCTGCCAGAAATTGGACGAGTCTGTGGGCAACGCCCATTTAAGGATTAAAATCCTCGTCGAGCATAGGGCTCTGCTCCAAACCATTAAATCCTTCCATCAATAATGGATAATTCAAAAAATAGGATCAAGCCGAGGTCGATCACCATAGCATTTTTCAATGCGGATGGCCTTTTAGACCAACGGGATGAGGTATCCCTCTTCCTGACCGAGCACCAGGTAGACATCCTTCTGGTTCAGGAAACCCGTCTCAAACCCTCTTTTCGCAATCCTAATATTGCGAACTATCTTATTGTCAGAAATGATAGGTCCACACGTGGCGGCGGCACGCTTATCTACTATAAGCGTTCACTACACTGTGCCCCAATCGACCCCCCACCCACGACGGACATAGAAGTCTCCTTATGCCGACTATCTATGACCGGCCACAGGCCCATTCTCATCGCTTCGGCCTACCTCTCCGGTAACAAAACCCCAGTCAGGAGTGACTTTGAGGCCCTTTTCGCTATGAATGAAACCGTCTTTATAGGCGGCGACTTCAATAGCAAAAACACCCAGTGGGGATCACGACCACTAGTGGCACGCGCTTAAGCAGACTCGCTGAAACCCTATCCTTTGACGTTGTACCCCCTCTAGAGCCCACCCACTACCCATACAACGTCGAACATCGTCCCGATATTCTTGACATGGCTATTCTAAAGAATGTAGGCCTTCGGCTTCATTCGATAGAAGTCGTGCATGCCCTCAACTCGGACCATCGTCCGGTGATAGTCCGTCTCGGCTCCCCAGAGTCATACTCTCCCCCCATGAGATCATTGATAGACTGGGACAAACTCAAGTGTAAACTTGAGGATTGTAACAGCCCCCAACTTTCCTCAATCCCCGACGACATATCTTCGCCAAATGAGGCTGTAGAAGCGATCGACGCCCTCACCAGTCACATCTCGGTCGCCATCGGCGATTCGTCTAGGCAAGTGCCGGCGATGGGAAACCATCGTTTCAGGCTGCCTGATGACGCGCGAGAACTGCTGAGAGCCAAGAACGCGGCTATAAGGGCCTACGATGCGTGTCCCACCGAGGAAAATCGGGTTCTTTTGCGTGGCTTACAGCGTGCTGTTAAGCAACGTATTAAGGAGCTCCGAAACAATCGGTGGGACGATCTACTTAAAGAAATCTCGCCGTCTCACCAGGCCTACTGGAAGCTGGCGAGAACCTTTAAGTCGGACATAGTCGCATCAATGCCCCCCCTCCAAAGACCCGATCAATCGTTAGCGCTTGACGATAACGAAAAAGCCGAATGCATGGCTGACAGTCTAGAGGCACAGTGTTCCCCTAGCACCCTCCCTTTCGACCAAGACCACCTTCAAATGGTGGACGATGAGGTCCAGCGCCGCTCGGTCATCCCCCCCTCAACCCCTCTCACCCCTACTACCGTTGATGAGGTGCAGGCGATAGTCAAAGGTTTCCGCCCTAACAAGGCACCCGGGCCGGACCGTATCTCGAACAGAGTACTCCGCGCCCTGCCCGCCCAACTTCTCTGCCTATTGGTGGCAATCATCAACGCCGCAATGACCCACTGCGTCTTCCCCGACTCGTGGAAGGAGGCGGAGGTCATAGGCATCTGAAAACCGGGAAAAAACCCGGCCGACCCCACCAGCTATAGGCCCATCAGCCTCTTAAAGACTATGGGCAAGATATACGAACGCGTATTAGTTTCCCGATTAAGAGATTACCTCTTCTCTAACAATCTCTTAATCAACGAGCAATTCGGCTTCGGAGCCTCCCACTCCTGCGTCCATCAGGTGCACCGCCTCACGGAGCACATCCTAGACGGTCTCAATAGACCCCGCCCCTTGGGAACGGGAGCGTTGTTCTTCGACGTGGCGAAAGCGTTCGACAAAGTCTGGCACAACGGCTTGATTTACAAGCTGTACGAACTCAAAGTGCCGGACAGTCTCGTGCTCATCTTACGGGACTTTTTGTCGAATCGCACTTTTCGTTACCGAGTCGACGGCACTCTCTCCTCCCCTCGACCCATCAGAGCCGGAGTCCCCCAGGGCTCTGTGCTATCACCCCTACTCTTCTCCGTTTTCGTAAACGACATCCCCAAGACTCCAGACACGGAGCTAGCCCTTTTCGCTGACGATACCGCCATTTACAAAACCGGTCCAAACTCCAAATATGTGATCCTAGCGCTACAGCGCGCGGTCACCAAATTGGGTGAATGGTTTAGAAAATGGCGTATCGAAGTCAATCCCGACAAAAGTGCAGCGATGTACTTCGGGCGGAATATCCCCGTAACGCCCTCCCCTAATCCGTCCTGCCCTAATGTCCCCACTCATTTCACCCTATTCGACCAGCGGATCCCATGGGTCAAGCAGGTCAAATATTTAGGTGTCACCTTAGACCGACGACTATCGTTCGCATCGCACATCAATCGCGTCTGTAACCGAGCGAAGTTCTACACGCACCGACTGTACCACCTAGTCAGCCGCAAGAGTAAAATGTCGCTTAGAAATAAGTTGACAATTTACAAAACTTGCATCCGCCCCGTGATGACTTACGCCAGTCCGGTGTTTGCTCACGCCGCCCCGTCCCTCCTTAAGAAGTTTCAAACACTTCAAAATCTCTTTTTGCGTCGGGCCTCGGGTATCCCGTGGTTCGTACGCAACAAAAATATCCACCGAGATCTCAAGATCCAATCCATTGCCCTCTATATGAAAGAAGCCTCTCAACGCTTTTTCGATAAGGCAGTGAATCACCCCAATCCGCTCATAGCGGAAGCCGCCACGTACACCCCCCAGAGGGATGTCGCCTTCCGACGCCGTCGGCCCAGGCACGTGCTGAACGACCCCGACGATCCGATCACCGCGTATGTCACAATTGCCAACACCGCCTTAAGCACTTCAATTACTGCACAACACAGTAGTTCTCCACACCGCACCCGTCGGAGGCGGGTGTGTGGTCCCGCCTTTCATTTCGGCCGACACAATCATGTGCCTGGCCGCTTCTCACCTGCCCCCCCCTCGGACGGCGACCCAAGCCGAGGTCCGAGCCTACAGAGGCGCCCTTGAGGTCGCTGTCCGATCCCCCCTCCCAGATCGGGCCCGCCAGAATGGAGCCCGACCGTGATCCGGCATGCCACGGCATCTCCGGTTCCGGCGGCGCCACCACTGGTGGGTTCGCCATTTGGTAGGGTGCCATTAGCACCCCACACTGGCCCGATCACGCCCGCTAGTATGGGCCCCGGTGCGAGCGAGCCTGAGGCTTCGCTTCGCGAAGCCTCACCCTCGGCCACACCGGAGTACCGCTAGCGTGGCGGACCTAGGCTGAGCGCCTTCAGCGCTCGCCACACTCTGCCCGGTTTAACTGATTAAAGCCTCCCATATGGGGTTTCAGTGATAGGTCCGTCAAAAAAAAAAAAAAAAAAAAACTTTATCGGCGTTGGAAAAAAATTACCGTCACGTTTTGCGTCAAATTTTCGTCACATTTTTCGGTTACGCGCCATCTTTTTCTTGCCCCTACCACGGTTGGTTCAGACGATAGCAAAAAGGTAAAGTGAAATAATATTTAACCAATTTAACCAATTTAACCAATTTAACCAATTTTACCAATTTAACCAATTTAACCAATTTAACCAATGTAACCAATTTAATCAATTAAACCAATTTAACCAATTTAACCAATTTAACCAATTTAACTAATTTAACCAATTTCTGGAAAGTTGCATGTAGATCATTTTTCGAAAAATAAGGCCATAAAGAAGTTTCACTTCTTACGTGTGTACACTAGTACACGCACAACTTTTTTATAAACCTCTTATTTGTTATAGAATGGAGTCTTCCAGTAGGTAAAGAGATTATTATTTGTATTTTTCTATTTAGTTTACACATGCTTCTATAATTTTGAGGTCATGGTTAGAGTGTTTTGTGACACGGTTGGTGTCCCGACTAGAAATGGATTTACCCTCGGACATTTATCAAATAAGCTAAATGTCCACGCGTGATACTATTTATAATCTCAACCAAACCTAACACTCTGAATTTGTAATAAAAAAAAGTGTGATTGCATTCAATACATTACGCCAGGGTTTCCTATGCAAGAGACGTAGTGCCCTGGTAGAAACTGGACTTGCAAGTCACCGCGAGCTAAAAAAGATTGGGGATCCCTGCTTTATACGTATTTATACGTAAGTAATTTGGCAAAGAAAATGGATTCCTCTGTATTTCTTTCTATTATGACATAACTTGAAAACTTTTTCCTCAAATAAACCGCACAAAATGTCTCACTTAGAAAGGAGGGGGGCGTCATAAATAATTTTCAAAGGACACGCAGCCGCGAGATGGCGGGGGCGTCAAACCGGAATAATTCGTACAAATAGTAACGGCTTTGATGTGAAGTGTTGGGTTTACTTCGCAACGGCTAACATAAATGTGTGGGATGATAGTAAAAATCATAAACAAAATTGTTTATATACTTTGGCAAACAAACAAATTAAAACATCTTTTATCATTTGTTATTTTTTATTCCTTTTTGATTCGGATGACACGTTAACGGCCGGTCCCAATAACCTATCTATCTTCAGTTTAGGCATATCGGAGATAGAAAACAACTTTTGTCTTTGTTTCTCTGGACGGCAAAATCAGAGACAGAAGATGTTTTTTATCTCCGATATGCCAAAACTGAAGATAGATAGATTATCTGTCTGTTAAACTTAAAACTGAAATACGTTCTTGTGTAGTGTCGAGTCCCAGACTGCTTAGGCGTGGAGTTCCACAAGGTTCGATACTCGGGCCTCTTCTTTTTATAATATATAGCGCGGATCTTCCGGAAGTCATTCAAAATTGCAAATATCACTGCTACGCAGATGATGTCCAGCTGTATATATCTAGTAAGCCTGCTGACATTTCAGATGCTGTAGCAGCGATGAATAAGGATCTTGACGCCATTGCTATTTGGGCTCAGAATAATTCACTAGTATTGAATCCTAACAAGTCTAAATATATGGTTCTGGGCTCAGTTAAACAAACGCAGGAAATGTTAAAAGACATAACTCCGGTAAAGATCATGGGAACTGAATTGGAGTACGTGAAGGAAGCCAAAAATTTGGGAATCTTATTTGATAGTGGCTTACAATTTAAGGGTCACATACAGGGTCTAGTTAAAAACTGTTTTTATAGATTAAAACTTTTGTACAAGGTTCGCAATTTCCTGTCTGAAAAGACAAGAATTACTCTGTGCGAAACTTTGATACTGTCGCGATTTAACTATGGTGACATACTGTACGGGCCGCGCTTGTTGAGCAGAACCCGAACATTGATACAGCGAATACAAAACGCATGCTGTCGCTTCTGTTTTAACATTCCACCGCGGAGTCATATCACGCCAGTATTGAATAATGCCTCTCTGTTAAATATGGAGTCCCGCAGGCGGTTACACCTTGCTACCCTTATGTTCGACTTAATGAAGTCAAAGAAGCCTGAGTACCTCTTTTCGAAGCTGATTTTTACCGCTTCCCAACAACAATACGCTTGTAGGGATCTGAGATCTCACCGTGCGCCCTTGTTAACCTATAGACACAAAACTGCTGCCTTTACCGGAAGCTTCCGTTACCATGCGACCAAATGCTGGAATAATATACCTCCTCCAATGAGAGTATTAACCTCGAGGCATACTTTTAAGAAACGACTCAAGTCTGCCTTATTGGAAGGACAAAAGAATAGTTCATGCATTTGGTCGCATGGATGACGGTTTTCGAATAGAGGGACTTTTCGAATAGAGGGACTTTTAGATTGATTTTGTCTTTGCCGCGGTGAGTTTCGCGCAAGTGGTAAAATTAATCAAAGTTGATGTATGGTAGATCTGTTTTTTTTTTTCTTTTCTTAAATTAGGTACTTTATTATTAAGAAGTTTGTTACATACTATAGTTGGACTGTGCAGGTATATCTGACTATATAGGTACTATTGCATGCATTATTAGTTTCCTTATTGATTAATTTATAAATTTATTTATGTAATTCAACATGATCACATCGCGTCTGTCGCCTCTAACGCGTCCTGAGGCTTGTCATCGGGTGGTAGCTGAAAATCAGTGGTTTGCCCCAAGCAAACGAATCGCTGAGCTGCGGCCCATTTGCATCGCTGCGACACACATCTTTTTATTTTTTTCCCTTTTGTTTTTGTATGTATTTTAAATTGATGTACTTTTTATTTATATGCAGCGTCAACTGTTTGTGTGTGTTGTAGTTGTATGTGATGCAAATAAATGAGTTATCTATCTATCTATCTATCTATTATTGGGACCGGCCGTAAGACTTTAGCCCTATCTTCTGTTATAAGATAGAATTTAGAGACCTGTAATAATGCTGCTTGGAAAACAGTGAACAGATTATCCTAATAATGCAACGGTAAAATTAGTTATATAAATTCATTGGTTTAGTGGTCTAAGTACTGTACCAAGATCTCGGGGTCCTGCGTTCGATGCCCAGGTTGGGCAAAAGGAGTTTTGAATTTCCGAACATTGCTTGGTTTTGTGATCACAAACCAACATTTGCAATCATGGTGATTATGCCTGTACCCATCATTGCTGTGGTAACTAGAATTCAATGATAGAGGCCTTTGCCTTGCATTGAGATGATTATAGCCAGTTACCTTACTTTACATATAAAAAGAAAAATAATGTTATCGTAATGAATACTTAATAATTATAACTGGGGATCTAAAGATCGTTTAACTTTTGTATCCAAAAATACATCAGGTTGATCACTACGATCGATGTCTTATAAGTTATAACCAACTATCCAAAAATAAAATATCTATATACGGCGATTTTTTGCATCGATAAATGCGTAAAACTGAATGAATGTTTGTTATGAACTCACGTCTGTTTTAACGTGGACGCCTATTTTTGATACAAAACGGCTAAACGCAACAAGATAATATTTAACACAGATAACTTAAATGTTGGAATAGCACTATTATAAGCTTCTTTTCATTCCAGAAACAATACGGTTCCTGTTTGCTGTCTTTTTCTTCTAATTTCAATTTTATTTTACAGCATAAAATCGCGCATCAATAAAGCATGTTTTGAGTTGAGCTTCTCCATAATTACTAAGGATAGCCAATTATTATCCAGACCGATGTAATGACCAAGGCTTCCCGTTGCAGGCGTGGGTGCGTCTCGTCAGCAAAAGATAAAGTGCAAATACATGTTATTAAAGTCTACACTTTGTTCTGGTTTCTTCAGTATTGAAGTGGTGGTAATTCTAGATATTGTATGCTATGATTTTAACTGTGTTATATGCTAATCTATCTTCTGTTTACTATGATTGTGACTCTAATTATTGAGATACCATGAGATTATTTTCGACGAACTTATTCAGGGCATTTACGCTGTCAGCCACAGGATTTTTATCAATGTTTTTCGTTATTTCATAACGTTCTAGATTGTCCTTCTTAGAGATAGATGAAACAGCTTTGAGACAAACTTCTTAGCGTTCCATGGATTCACGGTGCGGGTGCCGGGTCCATCGTGTGGCAGAAAGAGGACTCGTGTTTCTCTCTGCCCTATATAGTTGTAATAAGCATGTAACTACGAGTAGCTCGTAAATTTAAAATACATAATTACAAGTATAAACATTTTTGACGTAGTTAGCTTTCGTCTTCTCCAAACGTCTTCCAAAGATTTTTGCAATTTCGAAATCCTTTTTTCTGCTAATATATAAGAAACACTATAATCTTAGAATAAAGATAATGATTGTGACACGAATGTCCAGGAGATACTCGTCTGGAAAACACAATTGTCCCTTCCTAATCCTTGTATCTATCCGAGTTCGGAAGTGTAGAAACTAAATCTAGTTAAACCCACTTTAAAATGTCTTAGACTGCGTTTTCTTTAAAGCGTAGCTCTGTATAAGAGATAGGAACGGACCGTTAGTCGACCAATCACAGTGCTCAAAACCCATAGAACACAGAATTCAAGCGCTGTGATTGGCTTAGCCCCGTTTATGTTTCTTTCCGTAAACGTTTCTTTATCCTTCCAAGAAACTACAAAACAAATAATATTCTGAGCTGTTTACTCTTACTTTTCAAATCAATAAAACATTAGCTATAAACGTCACGTCATATTATGCCATCTCAATACTTCACACACTCCACGCAAGCTTTGTTAAACTTTCATGGCGCTTCCAAAGACTTTCTATTTACTTTTATCCCTTTGTACTAACACTTGGTCTTGCCGGGCGTAAATAGCGTTGTCAGGGTAAGCTGAGGATTCTTTGGAAATTTGTGCCGGGAATAGTGTTGCTAAACTATCGATAGCATGAAATATTGATATTGCCATTACCTGCCATCGTAGAGATTCTCTATGGGATATTCTAAATAAATTGTTAGCTCGAAGCAGGGCTTTATGACAACAATGTTATGTAGTTGCATGGATAATGTTTAAAGCAGTTTAAAAATGCAGTGATGACATGAAGTTTGAACATCCTCATGGTATTATGAATTTCATTAGATTCATTCTTTGCACCTTTGTACTTTTTTGGTTACATTATCTTAAGGACAAACAAGAAAAACAAATGATAAATATAAAAAAAAAACAATTAGTAAGCACAAGCTGTGAAGTTATAACTTTAGAGGTACTAAAAAAATTGCTTTATTCATCCATCAAAATTACGACAAGATTCTCAGCATTTTTTTGATTGACAAATAATTCTAATATTTACAGAGTCGTGTGCTTCCAGCGCATAAAAAACACTACCTTTTCCTTTTCTCTGTCCATAATCCATATAGGGGTCGTAGGGGCTACTTAAGGTAGCGACCAGAAAAAACGCGCTGCAGTATCTTCTCGTCTTGGCAAAACTTTATTTACCTTCAAAAATGTGATTCATGCAAAATCCCCTTTTCGGACAGGCCTAAGGAAAGTGACCAGTCAATATTAATCCACTGATGGACACCACTGGATTGCTATTGACTGCTGATGATAATACTGAAGTTTAAATTATAAAATATTAATTGGTATCGACAACAGCAAAGCACAGCACATCACTACTTCTTAGAAAATTTGTATCTCAAGCCGAAAGAGACGGCGATACATTTACAATCTTCAGTGTGAGCAGGATAAAAACATATGAAGAAATAACTATGTCGTGCGGTTTGCGGTAAACGGTTGGGATAAGGAAATTCAAGGAGCTTGCATTTGAACATAGCTGAGAACGTAATTATATTTTAATTATAATTAGCATTGCGTGAATGTGTGTTTATGAAGTGTAATATTGGGAACGCTAGCTATTTCCCGCAATATCGTATGCTATCACACGGGAACCGCACTTTTCACCTGGATTAAAAGTAGCCTATGTGCTATTTCAGCCTTTAATCTGTTCTCACGCCAAATTTCATCGAGATCTGTTAGGCCGTTTTGTCATGATTGTGTAACAAGCATCCAACCAAGCAGTCGCTTTTATAATGTAAGTAAGATATAGACATCTATACTAATATTATAAAGCTTAAGTTTTTTTGTTTGTTTGTTTGAACGCGCTAATCTCCGGAAGTACTGGTTCGAATAGAAAAATATTTTTTGTGTTGGATAGTCCATTTTTTAAGGAAGGCTTTAGGCTATATGACATCACGCTGCGATTAATAGCAGCGAAGCATTAGTGAAAAATGTTGCAAATCGGAAAAAAAATTACTAATAATCGCGATTACAATAACCGAAATTGACGCGGACGAAGTCGCGGGCAACAGCTAGTTATAAATAAAGCGTAATAGTTATATAATGTGTTTTGTACCAATTGCGACAAACTTAAATAAATTGTTAGTATTGCGTGTGTTGTCGGCGTAAATTGAGGTCCACCCCTTCTCGTCTGTAGTAAAAATAAATGAACTAAAGAATAAATGAAATCTTTGTTTGTCTCAACAAAAGTTGCAATACACAAGTATTAGGGTGAGACGTAGTTCATTTAAAAATATATATATAGTAAAGTGATACAAGTGACTGAAATTTTTATTCCATGTAATTTAATATTAAACAGTAATTTAATTTAAAAATTAGCCATGGAATTTTCCACTTATCAAGCTTTTTAATTTGGAACGCTTCATTGCATTAGATTATTAAAAAATGAGGAAAATTGCTTTCACTAAATATAACGAAAGCGCTCAAACAGAATAATTATTATTATGTTGTAATCATTGTAATATTAGAAGTAACTCAATGATTTTTCATTTGAATAATTTCAACGCGCCTAAAAATTAAATAAGTGATGGAACTTGCTCTGTGAAAAGTTTGATTTTCAGAGAATGAACAGAATTAAGAAACATAATACATAAATTCAGTTAATTATATAATTGCATAACAAAAACACAAGTTCTTGTAAGATATTAAGAGATATTAACGCCGTTAGATATTTGTTTTGTTTGTGTGTTGTTTTTTTTATATAAATAATGGGCTTGCTCTTGACAACATACTTAACTATACGGTTAAGAAGAAGCCTAAGATGGAGCGAGTTTACCCAGAAGTACTGGTTCTCCCACACACCAGCGGAACACAGAGGCACTGTTTGGCGCTGGACTCCGGCAGGAGGGTGGTAGCATCCAGACAGCCTCTTACGAAGCCTACCACCGCAGAGGGATCTGTTAGCCGTCATCATTAGTTAGAAAACCAAAGATGCTGATATCCAGGGTGGACTACTAGGAGGTAGATCCCACCACCCCTAAATTAAATACCGGGCCAAGATCTCGGGGTCCTAGGTTCTATTCCCGGGTCGGACAACAAGTTTTGAATTGTATAGACTGGATGACTGCGTTACTCGCTTTTTGTTGGAAAATCGTTCTTTCTGAAAATAGTCATTAGGTACTTATTACAAACTGATTAAATATGAATATTGTGTTTAGATTTAACTGACATAATAATTAACAAATATTGCATAAAAACATAGATAAAAAGACGTTTTCTATACATGAAACCTAGCTAGATCGATGTATCGCCCATGAAACCCTCTGAATACTA
Source organism: Anania crocealis (assembly GCA_949315895.1). NCBI lineage: Eukaryota > Metazoa > Arthropoda > Insecta > Lepidoptera > Crambidae > Anania > Anania crocealis. The sequence continues at coordinate 2,712,931 of OX438880.1, forward strand.
GAGTTATTTGATTCGGGGTTTATACCATGTAGGTACCTTATTTACCTTTAAAGCCCAGTTGGTCTAGTGGTTTAAATACCAGCCAAGATCTCGGGGTCCCAGGTTCGATCCCCGGGTCGAGCAACAAAAAGTTTCGAATTTTCGAACGTTGCTCGGGTTTGCAATCACCAACCCGCATTTGGCAAGCGTGGCGATTATGCCAGTTCCCATCATTGCAGTGGTAACTTGAATTCAATGATGGAGGCCTTTTCCCTGCAGTGGGATGATTATAGGCTGTTACTTACTTACTTACTTACATACATACATAGATATTATCACGCCTCCTTCCCAACGGGGTAGGCAGATACCAAGGCCCTCCACTTACTACGATCCTGGCATACACCTTACGCTTCTTCCACATTCATCAATCTTTTCATACATGCTCGTCGGTTTAGAGTACTCTTGACCTGACCTTTCTTCAGAACATCCCTGATTTGATCGTGGTAAGTTCGTCTAGGCCTTCCTCTTCCAACGTTCCCTTTCATACTCGTCTTATAGATCTGTCTAGTCATTATTCTCTCATTCATCCTCTCTTACTTACTTACCTTATTTAATAGTTCTCCCGTGACAATGGCGCTTGCAACAGTGCCGAAATATCGGAAACTCATAATAAATAAGGTACATGGTATAAACCCCGAATCAAATAACTCTAGTGATAGTGACCATGAAAGTTTAAATCAGTAAAATAGGGGTTAAAGTATGAAATTGCCGATTTGTACTGAAAATCAAAAATTTTTATTTTTTTATTTTTAACATATTTATTTAATCAAAATATTTACCATTATTATCTATTCATTTATGCCTTTGTGATAGAACTCTGAGGATCTAGACTGCACAAACTGTGCGAAAGCATTTTGTACTATCTCCTGGGAAGAAAACTTCTTGTCACGTAGATAATTGTCCAAATCACGAAAAAAATGGTAGTCCGTTGGTAAGATTCTATGTCAATTCAAAGAACCTATTACAATAAAACGGCAATTTCATATTTTAACCCCTAATATTACTAACCCCTACATACTAAATGTCATAAAAACAGTTGGAGCTGTTTTCGGGATTCTGATTAATTATGTAATATTATATCTATCCAAGAATAATTGCTCGTTTTTTTTTTATTTATTTTATTAATAAGGCACAGCTACAGAAATCAGAATAATTAAAAGTATTAGAGAAATAAGGTACAGTCAACCTACCGAAAAGTTAAGGTCATTGAGTTGATTTTCAACTTTAAGTCCAACGGGTAGAGATCAATATCAATTGAAAAATTTGACGTTTTTTGGTAGGTTGACTTGCTGTTGCCTGTACTGACCTTACGGTCAGCTAAGTTATTCACTCAGTCTCTCCTAACCCGTATGTTTTATTTCGGTTCTCTGATAGGATCGATAAGCCATGTTATTTTTCACTAACCCTCCATCCCTTCATCTTTTCCCGACATTTTTGATAAAGGCCTAACCTTCTTGCCCGTAAAACAACCCTGACAACTTTTACTACACCCTTAAAGAAGTGCTAGCGAAGTTTTTAAGGGTTATTCGTTGTAATTATGTTGATCTCTGTCATGAATATTACTAAGTTTTAAATATGAAAGTATGACATTTATTTTTAAACTTCATAAAACCTTATGAAAAAATGTAAATGCAAAATAATTTACTAAACTATTAGTAAAATTGTTATGTCGTTAAATAATAGGGGTTAAAGTATGAAATTGCCGATAATTTTCCCACTTTTTATTTTGTTTATAGCTCTTAAGTATAGTCATATTATTGCGTAATTCTGTTTGTATTGTATCAAAAACTAAACAAAGTAACTTTTGACTAAAAAAAAATGCAATACTAGTGCCTATTACTTCAAAGGAAGTCGCTGAAAAGACCCCTTACAATGTGTCAGCTGACCTTCTTGCTTCAATTAAGTATATTTGTATTATGTAATTTGATTTTCAGAAATTTAAATACTATAATGCGTAGCTTTATAACCATCTAACTTTCACCTTTAATTGCATCGAAAACGGTTCAGGCGTTTTTAAAAAAACTAAAAAATTGTTAGTATGGAAAAATGACTTTTCTCGATTTCGTCCATACAAAACGGTAATTTCATACTTTAACCCCTAATAGAAAAGCACCACCTTTTTTTCGTCTAGGTATTGTAATAAGCCGCTAAAAGAGTACTGCTTCGAAAATTCAGGCTCTCTCTCAATTCAACCATGGGTCGAAATAAGATAAAAAAATTGTGATTATCATCACGACGTATTCATGATGAAAAGTTTTATACATTGCAGGTATTACAACTAACAGTAGAATTCAAAATTTAAGTAGAAATAACATAAAACTATTCCCGTAACAGCAATTTTTTTTTCGGGCAACAAAAATTGCATTTTGTGTGCTATTTCTAAGATCCAAGAAAGAAGCTTGTAATGTTTGTAATTTTTTGAATATATATCATATTATGTTTTGTTGGAATATCTACATTTGTCTACCTTTGTACAAAACCTTATCAAATTTCTATAGAGCTGCACTGAAGTGTTTGAGTAACAAAAAATTTTTTTTTAATAATAAATAAATAAATGTGGACAACATTACATACGTTGTTCTGATCCCAATTTGAATAACTATTTAAAGCATTCGTATTTTGGAAACCAGAAACAACGAAGGTACCTACCACAAACACCCAGACCCGAGAAAATGTAGAAAAACACATTTTTTCTACATTGACCCGTCCGGGAATCGAAACCAGGACCTCGGAGCAGGCGACACCTTGAAAACCGGTGTGTACACCTCTCCGCCACGGAGGTCGTCAAAAATCATATATAATTATCATTTATAATTTAGTAAGATAATTTAAAATCTTTATAATTGCAAGTCATGTAACAAGTTTCTAACGAATTTCTGTTAAAAAGGAATCCGAATCTTTATAAGTCGCGTATAACATATTCATAACTTAAGTCGTATTTGCTTGCACATCATTACCAAAACAAAAGTTCTTGGTAATGAAGCAAAAAAATAAAACAACGCATGAAATGGGTACGTTAAGACGTCATTAACGTTGTCAGTGAACTTTAAAAGAGGCTTTGTTTTTAAAGAGGTACCTAACCTCACGTAAAATACAGAGAACAGTTTTTTTACTTTACTATATTTTTTTAAATTTAAATACTGACACCGAAAACAATTTCAAAATATTTAAGGAAATACCTTAGAAAGATTTAAATACTAGAAAATAAATCAGTTCTGTAAAGTAACTGAAATGGAAAATACGTAATCCTAATTATGATCACTTTGTTGTGCAAATTTATCTTCTGTACATCTTTCCGTCTCTCATGACCGTTTGATCTCCAATTAATAACGAAAAAGGAAAACTTAATTTATATTATACAATTGTAAAAAAATCAAGAAAAAATCAAGAAAAACTCAGAAAAAGTGCTAGACTCGATTCTTGAACAAATTATCATTGATACTTATAAATTTGCATGGTACCCTTATCTGTTTTTACCACGCTTTTATTAGCTTGGGTTGTATCTATGTATGAATGTATGTATGTAATGGAATCTTTGAGCATATTTTGTACCAATTTCTTGAAGTTTGATTAATTTGAAACTTTGAAATTTGAACACGTATCAAGGACTGATGACAATGCAATAATTTAATAACAGTTTCCCAGTTTTCCTCTGTAAGAGGAAGTAAAAGAGATAGAGCTAGCGCGCGATCTGTATCTATGACGATTCCTGCATAGCTTTGGACTTACAGTCGATAAAGAAGGAATCAAATCTTATGAACTAAACTAAAAAGTAAAAAATAAATTATAGTTTAAAGAACTAAAAAACCACGCTTTTAAAACAGATTGAAATAAAAAATTAAAAATAAAACTGTAGTAATCAATTGAAAAATTCATTATTATTGTACAAAAAGCGTGGGGGGCTTGATTTAGATTGTAGTAAATATTTTATCAATAATTTACTATTACCTGTGGATATCATAACAAGCACCCCACACTTTTTGTACAATAATATGAATTTTTCAATTGATTACTACAGTTTTATTTTTAATTTTTTAGTTCAATCTGTTTTAAAAGCGTGGTTTTTTAGTTTTTTTAAACTATAATTATTTTTAACTAGCGGACCCCGCGATCTTCGTATCGCCAGTACTTATCGCCTCAGAATAGTACATATTTGATTTTGACGTCTTGAACGTCATTGTCGTCAAATATGGCGGGGTTGGAAAGTTGTATGAAGAAATACAGTTCATAAGTTCGTTATTTTACGTTAACTTTCCAATGTTTTTAACACTTACTATCCTATTCCTGACCCAGACAAATCCAATAAAACCAAAATTATAATATTCGGTCCAGCCGTTCTCGACTTATAAGTGGTGTAACAAACACGACTTTCTTACATGGATTAAAGGCTATTACAAAAAAAAACAACGATCAAACCATGTCTAATTATAAGACGGCCAATCAGAGTTGGTTGACATATTACTGAACTAATATCATGGATGCATGTTTTCAAATTAGTCGTCCTAAAATTAGACAAGTCTTAAACACCGTTTTATTTTTTTGTAATAACACCGTAATACTTTTACTGACTGCTAATGAGAATAACTGATAATTATAAGATTAAACGAACTTACCTTAAGTGAAGTTCAATCTTAATTATACGAAGATACTTGTCCGAGATGGATTTTTACATGTAGTAACGGCGAAGCACTAGCGCAGAGCCACAATTTTTTCAAAGCTAAAAAAAAAAAAGAGAAACAGAACGTGTTCTATGGCAACCTATCAAATGTCATTACGTTTAAAGCAATGAGAACAACCCAACTAATGGGATAATACTATAGAATTTAGTATTAGTGGGTGGGTTTTTGGGACTGCCATCTCGGACAAGTATCTTCGTATAATTAAGATTGAACTTCACTTAAGGTAAGTTCGTTTAATCTTATAATTATACTTAATACTTGTCCGAGATGGATTTTTACATGTAGATGTTTGAAGATGGGTTGTGAATCATTAGTACAATTTTTAAAGAATGAAAAAAAATATGTAATTAAGTATAATAATAAACCTTAAAACTTTGTAATTTATAAGATAAACAATTTGAGAGAGATTAATAGTAAGTAAAAACATTTAATTTTTTCACTCTGATAAATACTATTACACACTGTATTATTGAATTCTGCTACAATTTGAAATATTGGCCTAGAATATAGAAGAATGTTGAGATCAACCTGCAGTGTCTTTTATTATAAAATCATTTCTAACACGTGACCTCTGCTGCACAGCAGATGTTGTTGTATGTCTTGTGGTATAATCCAAGAATATATGTATCATTAATACCAGCTTTTCTCAAAATCTACTTAATCCACCAACTTATGACTGGATTTTTGATGGTTAAAATCAAAAGGTTATCATTTTTTCCTTGACAAGTTGGTCTTCTCTATATACGATTTTATTGTAGACACAATATTAATTTATTTTTACTGAACAAAGGTTTCTAATTGAAAAGAAGACTGAGGATTTTCTTTTCTTGAAGTATGTGTAATATTTTGAACATCAAGAACGTTTGCAAACGCCCACAGAGCCAAGTAATGCGTCCCGTTTTTCAATTAACTCTTTTAGTGACACATTCTGTCATCTGATCTAACTGTAGGACCAATCAGTAGAGACAGAGCTGATCATTCTCATAGATCTGTGTTTAAAAAACTAACAATGAGAGGAATGGGAACCTCCTGCATGAGTATCAATATTGTGCTTTTCTGCAAAATAGTCACCATAATTTTAAGAGTGAGTCATATCGCTTTTAGATACCCAAATGGAATACTCTTTATTGCACACCAAATAAAGGAATAACATACTATTTTATAATATTAAGATGTACAATTTTGGGGGTCTTATCGCAAAAGAATGATGTTTACCAGACTACCATAATTGTGTACAGGGAAAAAACTATGACAATATTTAGGGCATTTTAGAAAAGAGAATTGACCATTATGACAAGTGCTAAGTTTTGAAGGGCACCACCTTATAAATTCTTGTCTGTCAACAGCCCTACAGCCAGGGTAAGCTGCTGGTATAAGTGATAGTAATCTTTGAAATTAAAATAATGTTCTATTAAGCTCAAATATATTTGCATAGCATTTCTGTTTTGCCCGATGGCAGAGAATGCCTCGTGGCATTAAGTCCACCTTTTGTACAATAACTGTTCGTTTGTGCAATAAAGCTTAAATAAATAAAAATAAATTATTTTAATAAAAATACTAATAAGTGTCGATGGCTTTTTGACTAGGGGAAACCATGGTTGTAATGGCCAATAGAGGAAAACTAATATTTTTGAGTCTTATTTAACTTTTCTTGATTCCTTTTTCCCTAGAAATTTTCTTCAGTATATACTTTCACATTATTGTCACATGTTTTTAGTGATACTAAAACGGATTCTGGCCTAAGATTTTTTATATCGGCCCAATAACACACCCGCATCCGCTTTCTCAAATAGGGCTCGTGAGAATACTAAAATAACTTAATTACAAGGTGAGGAGACTGTGTACCTGTGTATCTATTTTATTAAAATAAGCTATTGCGGTTGTGTTATCAATACTCATTAAAATTTCCTAGTTAAAGTAAAACATTGTAGGTCCAACAGTGCAGCTTTTAATTCTAAATAAGAATAATAATAATAAGAATTTATTACACAATTAAGATTTACAATGGTTAATATGATTAATATGATGTGTTTGTTCTGCACGGGACCAAGACCCCGAAGCCTTATTATGGCCCACATACAGCACCCCAGGTCCTGGGGTTGAAGCCTTGGTGTGTATTTCCATGAAACGGTTAAGTTGTTTACTTAATATATAATTTTTGAATTGCTAATTTTCATATTATTTTTCCCCAAGTTAATTATATCTTTATTTCCTTAATGCTAGGCATAACTTAATCCAGTTTTCATGTGATTTTAGTAATTCTTTAAGTCTGTGTTTTTTCCATTACTTTTGTATATAGTCATCTATACAACAGCTGGATAAATTGTCTTAAGTGTAGGTACCAAACAATTTCTCTGGATTCAATTTTTTCTTAAAGTAACAGCCTATAATCATCCCACTGCAGGGAAAAAAGGCCTCCATCATTGAATTCAAGTTCCCACAGCAATGATGGGTGTACTGGCATAATCACCACTCTTGCCAAATGTGGGTTGGTGATCAAAAGCCGAGAAATGTTTGAAAATTCAAAATTTTTTGTTGCCCGACCCCGGATTCTAACCTGGGACCCCGAGATCTTGGCCCCGTACCTCAACCACTAGACCAACGGGGCGTTGTTTTTTCAAATTCTTTCTTATCCAACTGTATTTACTTTTTAAGAATAGTCTTGCTCTTATGTTTTTGTATAACTTTTTAGACTAGTCCAAAAAAAAAATACAGGGTACTCCAGTTCAGACACAAAGGTTACTTTTGAACACTCTGTATTTTTAGATTTAAGTTAACTTCTCGACTGAAGGTTTAAATAAATAAATTTCAAATCAGTCTGTGGAATTTTAAAATAACTCATAAGTATTTGCAATTTTAATTGGGAACAATGCACTTTTCTCAAAGTTCATAACTTAAGATATGTAAGAGTTTGCATGCAACAATAATGTTGTCTTTGCAATTGTTTGTTTCCTTCAAATCGTTGAGAAGGTAAATACGATGTTATCTATAAATATATTATATTTAACATTACATTGGAAATCCCGGTTCAGTAATAAGTTTCTTTCAAATCTTTTGATGCCATATAACAGACATAAGTTTTGTAAGCAGTTATAATATTCTCAAAATCAAAATCTCTGTACCTATAATTATTTATAAAAAGTTTTTTCCAGTTCGAAATAAAACTGTAAGTACCATTGGGTTTTGCAACCAAGAATACAGCAAAGTTGTTGAGAAATTATTCTGTACATACAGTATGGGCACACAGATTATGCTCCCTGAATTTTAAGTTACTTTATCTCATAGGCAATTATATTTTTCTCTATGAAAGGCAATTGCTGTGGTTCTAGGAAATCGGAGGGTGGAATGGTGCTGAAAAGGATTTCATATTCCCCCTGATTCATCATCCTTTGTAATCTCAAGCCATTTATAAATAAAATATTTAAAGCTGTAAAAAGGAAGGAGTTTGTATTTTCCTAGATATTGGAGCGTACTTCTTTACAAAGACCTTCTGTCATAATTTTCGCCCATGTAGGGAAACTTCTGGTCTGATAGTCTATCCAATTTTTTCTTTTCTCAGAGCCAAAAAATAAACTTTTTTGTAAGAGGGTTGTCATCTCAAAGGAACAATTATTATTGTTCAGTACAAGGAAGCAAATTGCCTACCCGCAATGTGGTACCACTATGTGAAGAACCGGCATAAGCCCATGTACTATAAGGGTAAGCAACTGGCTTACAGCGTTAAGATTATGTTAGAAAAATTTTGCACTGAGTCGCAGTGTCTCGGTGGCTTAACGATACAGCGCCCGCCCCGCATGCTAGGAGATGCGGGTTCGAGTCCCGCCTGAGACATGATTTTTCAAGTTTATGTACTGATAACATGAAGGCGTTCTAGTCCCATCGTACTAGCCTGTGCCCTTAATGTAAGCATGTCTCATAGGCCTTCTCTCGTTATATTCGCCCCGTATAGGGAAAGAATCCGGCCTGATAGGCTTTCCCATTTCTGCTTTTCCTACACCCTCTTTTTCCCGAGCCAGCAGAAGCTCTTCTGTAAGATGATTGTCATCTAAAAGGAACAATTTTCATTGTTCTGTACAAAGAAGCAAATTGTCTACAAAAATGTGGTAGCTCTCATGCTCATATAATATCAAGGCATCTAGTTCCAGCATACTAGCTCTTGCCCTTAATGTAAGCATGTCTATCTTCGAGTGATAGCACTTGCCTAATAGAAAACTCTCACATTTAGCATGTCTAGCCATTGTTTGTGATTATTCAGAATATCTCGCACAAAATTAGAGCTTGTGGTTCTGTTCATCATACATGAAACTACCCAGACGTTTAAAGTTGTTACAGGGAAAAGTCATATTTGTTGAAATATGTTAGCCTCACCTATTGGTGTATGTGTCATCTTCTATGATAACACATTTAAGAGGGTGTGGTCAAAGATGTTTCCTCATATTGCTCTGAGAATCTTGAAGTTTCCTTTATTAGCTTCCATTTTTCGAATCTTCCTCTTGTTTCCTCGTTTCTTTTCCTTTCTTGATCTTCTTTCTTGAATTTAATTTTCTTCAAACACTTGGATTTTAATGGTGAGATTTTTAAACAAGTGAGTAAAACGGTTACGAAAAGATAAACGTGCTCTCCGAAAAGAAATTATGAAAGCAATCTTGTTTTTACCGTAACCTAACCGAAGGTTTATGCAATAGGAATAAATATTGAATCTGCAGAATGCATAGATATATCATTGCTTTCGTTGTAACGCTTTTAGCCCCAAGCGACAACCGGTTGTTGCGATAACAATTGATATTTAATTGTGTCTGGGAATATCCGAACGTCAAAGGTACAACGAAATGAAAACAGAAAAAATGGTGGAAGGTGATATTATAGGTTATGAATTTTTTCTGAAGTTTCAACTCGAAACCATCCTAACTACAACATTGCTCTATATGTGAAAGTAAGAATAAATTGAATCATACCTGTGATTAATGTTATAAATCCCTTCTATTTGCATAATAAGCCTTGAACTTGATTAGGCTTCTTCTTGTCATTTTCCCAAAAATCACTATTCGACATAAGTAAACACTTTGCACCTTGACTACCTTAATTCTAAAGCCTGATTATAAACTTTTATGGTATATTTCTTAAGAGTAATAGATATTTTACCCATCTTTTATAAAACGACGATGTGACCGCGCTCGCACAAAAACCGTAATGACATTTGATAGGTTGCCATAGAACACGTTCTGTTTCTCTTTTTTTTTTTTAGCTTTGAAAAAATTGTGGCTCTGCGCTAGTGCTTCGCCGTTACTACATGTAAAAATCCATCTCGGACAAGTATTAAGTATAATTCAATTTAATTAAACATTGCCTGACCATATCCTAATTCCCAGTCAAAACAAATCCGGAAGGAATTCATTTTTCTACAATTTGTATCGCCAAAAAAAAAACAGATTTTCCTTTAGTAAGCTTTTTCCTTACATTTACGGTAACGCTATATTTCATTCTACCAACAGATCGTACAGATAAACAAGTTAGCTTTTACCATTGTTGTTTGCTTCATATATCGTTTGTAATAGAAACTTTTTTTTATTGCTTTGAAAAACTTTTGGACCTTGACACTGCTATACAGAGTGGTAAATGGTACCTATAACAAACCGAAACCATTCTATGTTATTATAATATGCTAAGAAATACGATGGTGAAGTCGGAAATTTGATATTTTTTCATACAAACTACAATTTTGAGATTCGAATTGTATGAAGAGTTTTTTTTTTTCAAAAATGAAGACATCTAATTGCTGCATGCATATGTTAACAAAAATGTTGGTTTCGACTTGTTGTACCATTTGCCTAACAAGCTGTATAACAGATAGTATAGTTGTATTCATAATCTCTCTCTAGAAGCGCTCATAGCCCAATGCTTCTTAGTGATCATTATCTGTCACTAATGTTAAGCAACGCTGGGAGTGGTCACTAGTTGGATGGGTGACCGTTTGTGGCATCACACCATGAGGGCTTCCATTCTTCGGAGGGCACGTTAAGCCGCGTCGGTCCCGGCTGTTGTCAGTCAGTCCAAGATAACAGACGTTAAGCCCTGTTGGAGGCCTCCGGGCGGCTTGAGAAACGTCCAACGGCGGGGTGATGTTGCCACAGCGTCGCCCTCGCCGTCCACCAACCCGCACTAGGCCAGCGTGGTGGAACTGAGGCCTTAACCCCTCCCCATAAAAAGGAGGGAGACCCGTGCTCAGCAGTGGGCGAAATGGGTTGTTACTTACATAATTTTCAGCCTCAGTCCACTGTTGGACATAGGCCCTTCGAAGAAGATGTCACTCCATCTTCCCAGCCAAATGGCGCCCTCTACTGTACTTAAGCGTCCCCTAAGGATATCCATAGCCGGTTATTAGTCCATTGCTGGACACAGACAGGCATCGCCAAAAACATTCTCCATAACCACCAAGCTTGGTCGAAAAGAAGACCTAGCTACTTCACTTCCTATGGCATTACTATTTTAGTCTCTTACCTAACCCACAAGCTGAGAAGACAGTGCTAATAATCATATTTCAACTGTCTTAAAAGAAATAGCGTGCGAAGGCTGTTCTTGGTCAGAGCTGTGGCCCGTACTCACAGAAAGATCATAACTTCGGATTTATATGACCACTTACTCAAAAAGAGAGTTTTTAAGATCCCTGTTGTATTCACTCATACATCCTTTTCTCATCACTTTCATTTGGTCGATTCCTGTTTCCGTACATCTATAATAAAATGGTTAAATTAACTGATATTAAACAGTGCTCTGTCTTTAGAACAAAATCTTTGGTTACGAAATTGCTGCTCAAATGGTCGTATGACGAAACGGAAAAGTTTTTGGAAGTTATAGGGTAATTTACAAAATTCCGTACTTGGTTGGTTTGGAAAATTTATTACATTGACTTTTTCATCATTATAGTATAAATACATTTATAAGCACACTTATTATTATATACATCACACTCAATATATAGTATTGCCCATAGTCCGCTTTTAGTACATTGAGACAAGTTCTCTTCAAATATGTATTCTAGATATTATATTTTTATTTCTCTCTAATTCCTTACTCTTAATTACTTATTATTTCTTTATTTAAGCTATATTAGTTGTTTTTGTGACTCGTTTATTGTTCCTCACAGGACAGGCTTAGCCTAGTGTGCGGACCTGAAATTATTATTGTTAACTAATAAATTGTAATTGTACTAATAAATAAATAAATAAATAAATAAATGAGGAGATTCTCAATTCTGACCGCACACGGCTATAATTAAATGAATAATTATAATGACTTTTTTAAATTATCACCCTCAAATTTTTTATTGTATTTTGAGCCCATTTATGGAGTATAAAATGCAGGTCAAGTTTTCACCCAAAAAATATTTTTCGCACCTTAGTTTTTAATTTTTACGGTCCTAAGCCTGTGAAGGAATGAAGGGAAAATCAACAACTTATGAATGGTATCTTAATGATTGAATGAGATGCGCATCGCGTAAAAAAAGTGTTCCTTGGAGGCCGTAACAAAAACTTTTGATTTTTGGCGGACATTTTCTAAGTGCTATGTCTTGACATTTTTGTACTGGTCTATACCAAAAGAAAAGATACGTTATTTGTTTATGGTATCGTGAATTGTTGTATTAAATTTTAGATAGTGATTAAAATTACATTCTATATAGCAAAGTGCCAAAACAGCAAGAATGAAACACATTTACTTCAACGACAAAACTGGAGTACACTCAAATGTTATTACCAATCCACCCATGTGCGAAATATCGGCAACCTTGACATACTTGTACTATATCGATGTTCCCCCATCCTTACTATATTACGTGTGCCAGCCGGAGAACCGAACGAAGACCCTTTATAGTGTTGTTTATCGTCCACTGAGTGAAGTTCCTTGCAAAGAGTACGCGTCGCGTCGCCATGCATTTGTCTAAAGCTTAGATCTCACTGCTGGATCTCTTAAGTTTATGTTGAGTGTGAAAGCAAACAGTGATTTAAAGTATAATGTTTGCACTTACAATGGTAGTGTTACTGAATGTGATTGTAATGTATTTTTAACTGTCGGAAAAAGTAACTGACATTTTTTTTTATATCGTTGGTTTAAAATATGATTAATAAGAATAAATTTTATTTCTAGTAGAGTACAACAAACAAGCAGGTAAATGAAACATGACAAACAAGTACAAAAATTGATGAGCCGTTGATAGCTGAGCTAGTATGCACTGTGTGACAGCTATCAACATCTTCCGTTACAGTTTAAGGTATTTGTCGAGTACATCTTAAATCAAAAATAAAAATAAAATAAAAATTAGATAAAATAAAAAGTGTGTGTGTATGTTTGTGTGTGTATGTGTGTGTGTGTGTGTGTGTGTGTGTGTGTGTGTGTGTGTGTGTGTGTGTGTGTGTGTGTGTAGTGAGTATTTTTTGTTTATTGAGTCTTTAATAGTAGTTCCTCTGTTTCAGTGTACGATAGTGTTTGCAACCACTTACATATTTTATGGTTTGCTTGAATGCATGTCAATCTATAAATATCTAGTTTTTCATTAATTTTATTATATATACGAGTGCTTAATATGTAGTATTGTCGTGATGCTAGTGAGGTCTTATGAATTTCCATTGTGCACACTTTCTTTCTCCTTTGGGTTAGCTTTTCTGGAAAAAAAGGTAAGCTAGCATGTTTACGGACTGCAACTTGCATCAAAAACAATTGTCTTACTGTCATAACTCGGAACTCCCTATATATCTCTGCAGTACTGAACCAAGGTGGCTTTCGTAGAATTACCTTCAAAATAACTCTTTGAGCTCGTTCTAGACGGATCATAAGGGTCTTACCAGATCCTCCCCACGCTGCTATACAGTATTTGATGACTGACTGAGCAAGCGCAAGGTAAACCGTTCTTAGGGTATCTATGTTAGCAGACTGTCTCAATTTCTTAAATATAGGTATCAGTTTTCTTACACGTGATATGATGTTATTTATTTGTGTGTGCCAACCCAAAGTGACGTCAAGTATAACACCCAGATATTTAATTTCATGTGCTTGCTCAATTTGCATGCAATTACAATTTCCTAAGACACACGTATGGACTTTTATACCAAATGTTGTTTTGTCAGGAATGTTATTACCACGTAATGCGAAAGGTATAAACTTGGTTTTGGATACGTTAAGCGAAAGTAAGTTAGATTTAAGCCACAGCATAACCTCTCTAAGAGCATCCTCAGCAAAGCTGTGCACCTGGTTCCAGCTGTTTCCGTGTACGAGCAGAGCTGTGTCATCTGCGTAAGTTATAATTTTACAGTTATACAAGGTTTTGGTACAAAGATTATTTATGTATATGAGGAAAAGCGTGGGACCAAGCACACTGCCCTGAGGTACGCCAAACCGGATGTTAGAAGAATCACTGCAGATATTGGAAATTTTAACTTTTTGTGAGCGATTTGTGAGATAGCTTCGAAAAATATTTAAAACAAGTCCCCTAACTCCATAGGCCTCCATTTTTGAAATCAGTATGGGCACAGAGACAGTGTCAAATGCTTTAGATAGATCTAAAAATATACCAATCATCTTACACCCTTTATCAAGGTGTCTTACTACTGTTTCTGTAAGTTCCAGAACCGCATCTTCAGTAGACTTGCCTTTAGTGAAACCAAATTGGTTTTTAGCAATGATGTTGTTTTTTGTCAAATAGCTAACAAGCCTACTATTCAACACCCTTTCAAGTATTTTTGAAACCGTAGTAAGCACCGATATTGGTCTGTAGTTTGTAACACTGTCTCTGCCCCCAGCCTTGTATACAGGGCTAACCAAAGCTCTTTTCAATGAATCAGGAAATGTACCCGTTGTCATACAGAGATTACATAAGTATGTTATATGTTGCACAACAGTGTTTTTGGCTTGTTTTAAAACCGTAGCGGGGATGTTGTCTTCTCCCACAGCACAATCGTTTCTGAGTCCACTTAAAATGTTACTAATTTCAGTCTCATCAGTCTCAAGAAGTACCATGGAGTTATCCTGTTTCGGAATTACATTAACACCATGTAGTGATGGTAGACTTGGACTGCTTTTATGAATTTCCCTAGCCAAATTGGATCCTATTTCAGCGAAAAAAGTATTTACAGAGTTAACAGAATGCTTAGGTGAGTTTGTTAGTTTTAGTAGTTCTACCGGGGGAATGGCTGTTGATTTTAAACCTGTAATTTTTTTAATAGTTTTCCATGTACCTTTTGGATCGTTTTTATACTTCTCAAATTCACTTACTTCATACTGTATTTTTAGTTTTTTAAGTAAATTGTTTGTAAAGTTTCTATACCTTAAGTAAGTCACTCGAAGTATGGGGTTGTTAGGAGATGCGTTGGCCTGTTTATGAAGTTTGTCACGGTTTCGGATACACTTCAGAAGCCCAGGAGTTATCCAGGGTTTAATGCAACGTTTTCTGTATGGTGTATTAGTAGTCTTAGAATGTTTATTTATAGCGTTTGATATGATGTTTATGAATGTTTCAGTGGCAATGTTAGCATCAGCAGTAGCATATATTGGGTTGAAGTTAGCATTTCTTAACTCTTCTACAACAGCAGGGTATTCTATTCGAAGATAGTTAGAATGGTTTTTTTGGATGTCCAATACCGTATGTGAGCAAAATACTACAGGGGCATGATCAGTTATGAGAGTATCGAAAACAAAAGTGGTAGCTCTTTTATTGGTTCTAAGCATCACATGATCCAGGCAACTTTGTAAACGGGTGGGAAAGACATGAGCCGGTAAAAGACCATGTGAAGTTGTTAATTCCAAATATTTGTCCGATATCATTTGATTAGTTGGATCAGTAGCAATTATATTAATATTGATATCGCCAATTAATGCCACTGTTTTAAAAGATGAAAGCCTAGTCAACACTCGATCAAGATGTTCAGAAAATAAATCAGTAGATTTATAAGATGGAGATCGATACACAGCTACCACTGCAATTTCAGAACCAAGTGTGATTACCAGGCAGTTAGCATCTTGAAACTCAGGGTCAAAAGCACTGTGATCAATGTTAGATTTCACATAAACGACGACACCTTCATTTTGATTACCGAAGCTAGATGAGTATGATACATATCCTTTTATCTCCGGCACATCACTTACCTTCGATAACCAGCATTCTGACAAAATAATTGCATCAAAGTTGGTACCTGTTCTATGTAAAAGCACTGAGAGAGCATCAAAGTTGCAGTTTATACTTCTAATATTTACATGAATAACTGTTATTGGTATTTTAGTCTGAGTTATATGAATTTTTAGCTCTTCAGGTGAGCAGATCAGCGACTTCGAAACCAAGTAAGAATCGATATCATTAACAATACTCTGCATGTCAGTCACTTTTAATTAAAAAAGAATGAGGTGGCCATGATGTATGTTCTAAAGAGTATGAGTTAATGACTGGCATACAAAACGTATCAATTTTAGTCACAAACCTTTCATATCCTGTTTTGAACCTTGGGGTGTATAATATCCTTTTATATGCATATAACTGCTTACAAAATTTGAGAAATTTCCTCTTAAATGATTTATCTGTTGCAAACTTTGTAAATTGTGTGTAGTTTTTAGGCGAGTAGTGTTTAGTGAGTATGTTAATGAGTGCATAGTATATTGAACAAAAAGTGTGTTTGTATGATACAAATATGACAATTGTAAGGTTTGTGTGTCTGTTGTTTATAGGAAAGCTGTGTTTATGTGATAAGAGTATGACAAATGTAAAGTATATTCGTATTTTAAATAACAATTGTTTGTTGAAGATGCTCTTGTCAAATACACAGTAAATGTGTAGTTGAAGTTGACGTTTATGACAAGAGTGGTGTGTTAGTATGTAAGATGTATATATTATTATGTAATTAACAAATGAACCTAGTATGAGTAAAGTTATTACAAAAAGATATCTAAAAACATAATTACTTACGAAGTAATGTTTACGGAAGTTAAGTCATTGTTCTTTACGAATATTTATAATGTCGGCTTCAGAGTTTACTACTATATGCCTTTTACCGTCGTCCTGTCGAAGAAACACTCTGCCAGACGAAATCCAACAATATTTAAAGTGGTTTTCGTGAGCAAACTTGCGGGCCAGATAGTAGACGTGCTGAGTTTTTGGAGTAAGCTTCTCTGACACATATACTTGTTTTGTTGGGCCTTGAATTTTTAAGTGGGACGTATTAATCCTGTTGTCTCTGTTTTTACTGTTGAATTGACGTGCTTTTTGTATTATATTCTTCTTGACTGAAACACTGTTAAAGTCAGCCACGATCAGCGGGGTTTCATCTCTCCTACTTACACGGTATATGTCCTTAATGTCATTCTGCTGAATGGGGACGCCAAGGATCACACCCATTTCCTTCACAGTGGTGCAAAGATCGTCAAATGTTTCTCCGTGTTTCTTTGGAATATTCTTGATTTCGATCTTAGTAGCACACAACTGGCGTTCCAAGTTTTCCACTGTATCTTCAAGACGTTGTATGGTAACGCGATCTGCTTTGCGGTCTGATTCCAGTCTGTCTATTTTAATTATAATGTCATCATACTGTTTCGAAATAAAGGAGATGCTTTTGTTTATTTCAATGTTCTGGGCGAGTATTTCAGATAATGTCGCTTGCAAAGCTACGAATTTAGCCTCAGTTTGCGCTGTTGACGCTGTCACCAAAGCACGGATTTCTTGTAAGCTGTATGGATCATCTTCGCGTTTTCGTTTTAGCCGAGTAGTAATGTTTTCGTGTTCAACATCGATAGTGGACAGGTTCGGCGTAGATCCAGATTGCGTTATAACAGGCCGCGGGCACAGACCCATGATTCCTGTCTCCTCCGCAGCTGGGCTAACGGGCGTTTTTGGCGGTGTGCGCTTGAGTGGCATCTTAACTATTTTTGTAGCAAAAATGTACCAGGGCAATAGAAAGCTCGTAGAGGTATCTTACCCGTAGCAGTTACGTAGGAACTCGTAGTAGTTTGCTACGACGCGACGATGTGTAGTGTAGCTGGTGCTACGACGCGATGACGCAGGACGGTGGGCGGGGCTTGGAGCACCGATGTATCTCAGTGTAACCTCCTTTTCTGTTATGCACTCCTATTTTTTGTCACCGAATTTTGAAAGACAAAATTTTATTTATTTTTCGGTAAAATTGTAGTTTTCAAACGCGTGCACTCAGTTTGAGGTCCGAGGGGGAAGGCAAAACACTGAATTAATAATATCTTGCTACAGTCCAGTTGAGGCTACAGTCCATCCACGTTATAGAGGTTTCACCTCGGAATTTGAGATACCTAGCTAAAATATTTTAAACAAAAGTTGTAGCGAATTTTGTCCTCAACAATATTGATTAACAGTATACAAACTTGAAAAATTATGTCTCAGGCGGGACTCGAACCCGCATCTCCTCGCATGCCGGGCGGGCGCTATACCATTAAGCCACCGAGACACTGCGACTCAACGCGAATTTTTCAAGCATATTCTTAACGCTGTAAGCCAGCGTTGCTTCATCAAATGTTATGTCAAAGGAGTTTGCACCCTTAACACCCGAAAGAAACATCTTTGCAGATGTTTGACAGTCAGTTGAGATGAAACAGCTATTTATATACTTTATTTGATATTTTTTTTAGCAATTAAATTCTAAAAAAATATCAAGTTAAGTAAAAATTTATTAACATGTATATTGTAAGCATGTAAAATGTATTGAACCTAAAGGGAACGAAATATTTGCAAACAATGTGCAAAAAGTCGAATTTTGTGACCTTTGACCTTAGTTTTTGATAGACGCAGACATGACATCTAGATGTCATAACAAATTTTTATACCTAAAAAATTTATAGGTCGGTATCGCAGATTCCAAGAATCTTACCCCCGTATTTATAGACAAGTAAAAGTAATTACTTGACTACAAGTAATTACTTGAGAGACAATTTGTATGCCTTAATCAAGAAATAGCTAGAAGTTATAACTACCAAAAGTTAGCATTTTGAGCCAAATAATATGACTATTAATGGTGACCAATTTCTTTCACTTAAGCACTAGGTATGAACACTTTAAGTTATGACTTTCTTAAGCAATAAGTAATTACTTCTTTATAAATACGGGGGTTACTTTATTTTGACTAAGATAAGATATTAGCAAATTTAATGTCATTTAATTTAACAGTACACACACATACACACCACACACACACACGCAAGAAAGGTCTGACGTCCGCAAACACAAACACACTTCAATAATTAATATGAATTAAAACAGTACAATAATCTGGTGTATGTTTTGTAAGTTTTGTAGTAGCCTATCACCAAATTGTGTGTGTGTGTGTGGATATATTCAAATGCAATGTCAAAATGGTCGGTACACTCCTTTACCACAGGACTGAATCTGTAGTGAGTGCGGCGCTCGCTGAACCTCCTTTATCGTTGATTGCAATCTCGACCCTTCGAGGGAGTAACGCATATCCCTATACTAATATTATAAATACGAAAGTAACTCTGTCTGTCTGTGTGTTAAGCTTTCACGCCTAAACCACTGAACCGATTTTGATAAAATTTTGTGCGAAGGTCGATAAGACCTTGGGGAAGGTCTCTTACTTTTTAAGCGATTTTATAAAAGGGGGATAGTGTTGCCACCACTAAAAATAGCATGCAAAAAGTTAAAAAAAATACCAAAAATAACTATGTACTTCACGCGGTCGAAGTCGCATGCAAAAGCTAGTCTGTTATAAAGATAGATATTCCCTTCATTCAATGGAAGAAAAAAAGATTTTTTAGGTTCTAAACTGTTTTTGTAGCAATTGAAATGCTGCTGTCAAGTGGTTAACAGACACACAGATAAAGTTACATAAACACGCGCGCGCTCATGCACACACACACACACAAACACAAATATTAGTACAGAATACTAAATAACAACAATCTGGTAAATGCTTTGTTCGTTTTGTAGAAGCCTTTTATAAAATTTCGTCAGCTATGTGCATCAAGAAGTACGAAGGCGTATGTGTAAGGGCGTAGTAATCAACTGATATGCCAAAATGGTCGGTACACTCCTTTACCACTGGACTGGCTCTGTAGTGTGTGCAGCGCTCGATAGACCTCCTTTATCGTTGATTGCAATCTCGAAGATAGTAACGCATGTCTATTACCAGGATAGATATCCCTTATATTCAATTGACGAAAAAAAGGTTTTTTTTACTAAACTGCTTTTGTAGCAATTGCATTGATGGTGTTAAATGGATGTTCCAAATTCGATGCGATGTATGTGTGTAAAATATTGGCGGCGGTAGGGTTAAATATTGGGACATGTAAAAGCGCCTCCTAGAGCTTTTTTTCAGAAAAAAAAGATTTTTTATATCGCTCTTTTTTTTTCTCGGCACTAGCCCACACTTGTCTAAGAGTAGTGGTAGTATAAAATTTTGGGACATGTAAAAGTTCCTGGGGCCACAGTCGTGAAGAGAAGAAACTGCTGTCAGACTTGAAGCATTTGCATTTGATAAATAATTTTAGGTTGCTTCATGTTTTTCCGATTGTTACTAGATGTAGGTAATGGTGTCTACCTCCTAGTGGTCCACCCTGGGTAACGGCATCTTTGGTTATTCTAACCAATGATGCCGGCTAAAAGATCCCTCTGCGGTGGTGAAGCCTACCAAGTAAGAGGCTGCCTGGATGCTACAACCCTCCTGCCGGAGTCCAGCGCCAAACAGTTTTTCTGTGTTCCACTGTAGGGCTAAGATGCGACCCACGACATAATTTTATCGCGGCCTTATATCGCATTTTGACAGCGTTATATCGTTTGTCTATCGCTGCTAACATGGCAGACTATTTATGTCATCTCTAACTGTCAAAATACGATAAACGATAAAATTGTCTACAAACTCTAACATGAGCCTCTTATATTTGTCTATTTTAATCGATTTTTGACACTTGCGCATGACAAATTATCGTGGTCGCTTGTAGCTCACGACAAGGCATAAACCCTTTATAAAAAATTGCCGTGCCATATTTTAATTACATTTTGACCACTTATGAAGAACAGGAGGCGCGTAAAATTCAGCGCAAGCGTATCCGCGACGTGTGCAACCCGTTTGACCTTCCGGATATGGAGTTCCAGGCTCTGTGGCGTATATCCAAGCCCATGGCTTTTTATTTGATAGATAGGCTGAAAGAGGACTTGGAGCCAAAAAATGGAGGTCTTTCAGCCATGTATTGGCACAGATACTGGATCTGTGCCTTATTGCCTCTAAGTTTTCTAAAAGAACATAAAAACCATTAGTACTTTCCATGATAAGAATTTATTTCAGTTTATTACAAGTTTTACTCACATCTTTGAGGCCATTTCAAATTTTAAAACTTTTCACACTTCAATCAAAGTTCAAACCGAAAAATATGCCGCGAATGCTGTTTGACAGGTGTCACTGTCTGACAGTGACTGTCACCCAAAGATGTGTCAACGCAGATGACGTCTCTGGCAAAAAGTGTTTTAGCCAAGTCTGACGTAAAATTAAACGAATGATTATAATATTAACCAATGTTTCCACACCGAAAAACTATATAATTATGTAATATGGCTACATCTGTTTGTCGTGTAGATAAACGTTTGTCGAGCGAAGAATTTTTATCGCGGGTGGTTGCCATGTTAGGAAAAATGATAAAATAACACAAGTAGACAAATTTTATCATGTCGTGCGACAAATTTATCGTGGTGTCGCATCTTAGCCATACTGGTGTGTGGGAGAACCAGTACCTCTGCGTAAGCTTGCTTCATCTTAGGCTTCTTCTTAACCGTAGAGTTAAGTATGTAGTCAAGAGCGAGCCCATTGCTAACAAAAAAAAAACTGTATATTTAGAGTTAGTTGAATCGGAGTCTATACCATGCACCTAGTTTTTTATGAGTTTGCGATATTTTGGCACTGTTGCACGCTTGTAACTGTATCCTGTACTGCTCTGCATATTGTATAACCCTGAATCAAATAATTTTAATGATAGTAGAACTTTACGAGATGTCAGTATTTATACTTGAAAAATTATGTCTCAGGCGGGTCACGAACCCGCATCTCGTCGCATGCTGGGCGCGGCGCTTTACCAACTTAGCCACCGAGACTCTACGTCATAGGCGTCAATTTTTCAATTATAAACCTATTGTAAGCCAGCATTGTATCGTCAAATGTTAGAAGTTTGCACCCTTACTTAACACCCGAAAGAAACATCTTTGCAGATCTTTGAAAGTTAGTCCCGCCTGAGACAAAATTTTTCAAGTCTAAATACAAATATTATAATTGCAATTAAATTGCTTTAATATCATATAAAATATTAAGGAGATCTGTAATAGATTTGTGTCTATAAATAACATAGTAAGAAGATCTAATCCTAGCGAAAAGACATAGTCTATTTTGTATACCACTGCTAGGCACAGATTTCCACTCGCGTGATAAAACGTGCAATTTACTTGGTTAAGAAGCTAGTTTTAATATCATGGCTATTAATCGAATAATAGGGCAGACTGTTTTAAATTTGATGGTCAAGAAATGAATATGGCTCATACTGTTTATAACAAATCGTGTGTAGTTTTGGAAACAACTAAACGAAATCTGTATCCCGGAATGTTCTGCAGATCGCACGCTCAGCTAAGCATCCCAATTAAAGCCGTGTATGCAAATAGCGAATTCAGAATGGAAAGTTTACCTCATTGTACTTTCTGAACTAGAATTGCAAGTTTGGAAACGACCGCTGGAAATTTTGAGAATCGCTTATTAGTTTTGGAACATATCCTGCGCTTATTGCTTACAAATGTAGGTTAGGGAAGTTATTAATACTAATAACAAACATAAATATTTTTTTACAAATCTAAATACTGATCGTCTTTGTAAACCTCGAAGTTGATCAAGCTACTTTTCAATATCACCTTCTTTATTTAAATTATTTCTTAATCAAGCATCAATAGGTACTTAATGATTTATTTCCTAAACTGGTTTTCATACATACCTGATTGCATTTTTCCAATGTTTGTTGAATCCTTGTAGGCTAATTTAAAGAAATAAACAATTTAGATCATGCTAATTAGAACTTTAAATGAATGTACGCCTAAAAATCAATTTGTATTTTAATATTATAAAATTATTTTGCTTTGATCTCTAGATAAGAACAGACTTTATGAATATAACTCATCTAAAATTAATGATTTCTTGAGTACACAATTGGAGTAAGAGATTTCAAGATGTGTTAAGATATTGACAGTTCTTTGTTTACGTTTTAGTTATGATTTGTTATTACAACTTTGAATTTGATGCAAGATAAGATATGAACCAAAGCTACTCGTAAATTGCTGGAATGTTAGACGCTAATTCCCAAAATATAATGTTTCCTTGTAAAGATTTTAAAGGCGCTTAAGATTGTAAAATAAAACAGATCGTATGATAATACTTGATTTTTTTAATCGATAATCATATTCCAGTGATTGAGAAACTCGGTAACATTTTTCCCTAGAAAAAACTCGACTCATCCGTACACATATTTACAATGGTATTAAATTACATAATAAATTACACTTTTGAAAAGAGCTTGAAACACTTTTAATTCTGTAATGTAAAGTCAGATGGAATTATCTGTCACACTCTCATTTCGTCGATGGCGGCTTGCGGCAGGGTGGGAGTATGGGAGGGCTTTCCCCTGCGAAGGGTCGCGTGAGGGCCCCCCCTCAAATCTCCCTCCCTCCCCGGGGAAGCTTGCGCTGCTGAACCGTTCGGAGGCTGGAATTTGTGTTGCCTCAGTTCCTGCATCGGCGGCGAGTTATTAAACTTGCTCAAATTCTTAGGCATAGTCGCATACCCGCCCATTTGAGAGTAGCTAACGTTGGGTATCCTAAAACTACTGTTGCGACTACCTAGTTTACTTGGCAGCATCATGTTATCGATACTCATTGTTGGACTGGGTGGTGATTTCGGAACATCTAACGGCCCTTTGAAGTTTAGCCCAGCCAAATGAGCATCAGATCCCATCATGTGTTTCTTTCTATTCTGTCTCTCGACATCAACAACCAAGCTTGGAGCATGAGTCGGATCCATATGATAATGCGAATGCTTTCCCGATATCGTTTCAAAATGCTTCTCGTTAAACCTTTGCTGTTTCCCTCGTGATCTTGTTTTGTCCCTTTGGTAGTACACTCCAGCAAATATCAGCACATTTAAAATTAGTAGTGAACAACCAATGGCTATTGTAACGCTTAAGGCTGTTGAGTATGCCGCATAGCCAGCTGCTTCCAAACTTGCAAGAGTGTTATCAGTTGTATTAACTGTTTGCAAATCCCTTCCTGGTAGAATCGTTGCACAAGTTGCTAGTATAGTATCGACAGTAGTTAATGATGTATCTGAATAAGATCCGTTAGTCCTTTTAATATCATTGTCATTGATGTTCCTAGCTAAAGGATCAGGTCTGACAATGCCTTCGTACAATTCCTGCTCGTTGTGGTTTCTGAATAGGTTGTGCCTTGCTGCGACGTCTTCCATTCCAGCTCTGTGCAGTTCGGGAACCAATCGCAGCCACACAGAAAGCTGGTGTGCCCTGAAGTGGTTCTTCAGCCGCGGTTTTATCCCTGTGGGAAGAAACGAATTATGTTAATGTCGCGTAATCGAAATTCTGCATTTATGAATAAAATAAAACCCAAAATAAATGGGCCGTCTAAAAGACTGTAATGTATCTTCCATAAGCCTGAGATGTTCGAATGAATCCGTACGTGTAATTTAAAACATATTTGCGTTGTCTCACGAGAAATATCTTGGGAGAAAAGGTATTTTTTGCGTTATCTAGATAAAGCGTTCTTCCTAATCGAGACAAGTGGGTTCGTGTGATATTATCGATGTAACGACCCTTCACTATAAAGATCTCACGGCAATAAAAGGCGAATTAGAAAATGTAAGCATGCCTCTCGATTAAGTTAGCCAATTACGGTGATAGTGACCGTAAAAGTACTGCTTTTATGACTATTTCTGATCTTAATCTTGGTAAAAGATATACGTTTGATTGATGATAGCAACTTAAGTCTTTCATTTTATTATGCTTTATGAAAGTATTTTTACTTCGTCTTGAGGCAGAATATTAAAAGTCCTTTGGAGTTGGAAAAATTAACCCACAAATGTTTATAAGATTTAATTTATATATTTGACTGCAACGGGGTGGTTGGTCTAGTGGCTTAAATATTGGGCCATGATTTCGGGGTCCCAGGTTCGATTCCCAGGTCGGGCAACAAAAGAAGTACTGAATTTTCGAACGTTGCTCGGGTTTGTGATCACCAACCCACATTTGGCAAGCGTGGTGATTAAGATAATACCCATCATTGCTGTGGTAACTTGAATTCAATGACGGAGGCCTTTTCTCTGCAGTGGGATGATTATAGGCTGTTACTTTACTTTTTTTTTAGTTGACTGCATTTTGGAGTTTACTCAAAATCAACAAATTCAGTTTTTTTTCTAAATCTAATCTGATACAAAACAGTCCTATCTAAAACCTACTTACTATCATACTTATACAGGGTATTAGGTAAATACCCTGTTTAAGTATGCGTATACTCGTTAACAAGGCGAATTCAGTCAGAAATTTAATAATATTTTTTTAATGATGATATCAAATTTCTGACATCACCATAGTATTTTATACAAATTTTAACAAGGGCTTGTTTCTGCTTGTTTGTTATACCTTTTACATAACACCCTGAATAAACTACTTGCTATAAAACAATAAGAAAAATCGGCCAAGTGCGAGTCGGACTCGCGCACGAAGGGTTCCGTACCAAAAAGGCAAAAAAAAACGAGTTTGTTGTATGGGAGCCCCCCTTAAATATTAATAACTTATTTTGTTTTTAGTATTTGTTGTTATTGCGGTAACAGAAATACATAATTTGTGAAAATTTCAACTGTCTATCTATCGCGGCTCTTGAGATACAGCCTGGTGAGAGCGCGACGGACAGACGCACAGACAGACAGACGGACAGACGGACAGACAGCAAAGTCTTAGTAATAGGGTCCCGTTTTTACCCTTTGGGTACGGAACCCTAATAAATAGAGATAACACAACAATAAATATTACAATCCTGTGATTGTAATGCCAGAGATTCTCTCATAGCTCAGGAAAACCTATCAAATATTATCGGATTTATTATATTTTTCCTCCCAAAGAAGGTATTTACTTCAATTTGGTAGTAACTTCATAAGAACATATCATAAATTGAAAATAGACAACCCGCACGCTAAGCCATATAAAGTGGAAATAGGTCGATGCCACAATAAAATTACATATGAGTAAGTTCATTTATTTTACTGTTTGGAACACACTCTAATTTTTATTTAGTACGAGCACCAAGTTCCAAATAAGATGTTTTGTAGTTTTCCTATATACCTATAGTTTTAAGATGAAACAGCTATTCATATACTTTATAATTATGGTAAATATAGCGTAACTACCACCTATGTATACATTTTTATTTTTTTATTTTTTTTTGCCCTTACAAGGGAATGATTACTGAACTATGTGTTTTCTAAGATCTTTATACTAACCCTAGCGGACTCAACAGACATTGCCCTGTCTTAGCTATGAATATTGATTTCGAATTAGTATAATTCATAAAAAAATATTTCAGATACAAATTTATTTATCGACATTGCAAATGCTAACCGCAATCTGTCAATGTTATATAAAACGTCATAATGTTTGACACCCTGATGGATGTTTTTTCCATAGATATAGGATACAAGTAGATCCACTGACAGCCCGATAATGCGTGACCAGTTTTGATTTGTCAATGTGTGTGTTAACTAGTACGTACCTTTAACATTTTTAGACTATCGATAATAATTGCAGTTTGTCGTTTGGAAAATAATGTTTACTGTCACACTGTTTTTATCTCGAGATTAGGCACCTACTTTGCGGCATACCTAACCGCCCTCACTTCTTACAACTATAATAGTGGGCAGATAAATGTGCCCGGTGAGTATATTTTTTACATATAATTTAAAAATAAACAGTCTTAATTAATAAAAAAAAAACAGCCGTTGTTAATTAGTTTTCTTTATTTATTTCTTCAAAAGATTTTCCCTTGTCATCTGCTGTGCCGTGTGAGCTTATCAATGGCAGTAAGTGAAAAAGAACAAGTAAACAAAATCTAAATAAACATTTACATTCTGATGTATCAAACACTGATTATTGACTTTTAAACAAGATTATCTTAGTTATGTGATTCCTTACAGTTTCCTTCTTCAAATTGTTAAGTTGACATTCATTTGAGACGCTAAACGTAAAATAACATCAAATTTCTCCGGAAACATTCAAGATAAATGTCGACAATAGTATCGATAAATTTGAGTCAAGCTCTAGCGTACATGTAAAATATTTCGATAAATTATTTATCCACCAAAATAATGTACATAATCAATACATAGAACTTTATCTATACAAAATATTAAAATGAACAAGTGGATTGAAATAATTTTATATTTACAACTTAACAACAAGATCAAATTCAACAAAAATAACGCGTTTTTACAATGACGACTTTCTACGTATTTACCTGTGAAATGAGCAATTTTCTGGATTATTTTTGTGGTTGACTCCACAGGCACTCACAGAACATGTGACCATTGTTAGATAAAACTGTATTTACTTTAGATAATCTACGATGTACTAGATAATTACATAAAATGTTGAACCTTATATCGCATATGCCACTGGATGTTACTCTGTCAAATACGACAGGTCACAAAACGAAAAGATTTGTTTTCTTTTTCTATCTTGCTAGATTTCCATAAGAGGTTTTCTTCTATCTCGCAGGCTTTGTCCGTCTATTATATTCTACGTTTATGGTTTTTTCATTTTAGTATTTTAAAGATGTTTTTATTCTTTCAAAAATGAAATATAATAAAACGTTTTTAACCATAACAGTAAACATCATATTGATCTACCTTGTTTTACAAAGAAAAACCGTTTTTGTGTCAGGCATGCCCGGGTTGAATTGGCAAAACGTAGTAAATCTGTAGTTTCAGTTTTCTTTTATTTTTATTAGGTTAACAGACAGCTATTACATTAACATTAACAATATACATGCTACACAACAAAATATATCTAAATGTAAAGCCTCTTTTAAGCGAACACAGCTTGTATAATATTAATGAATCAAGAAAGTTTCACTAAGTCACACTACGATGGACAGAGGACAGCATTACACCAAGGCTTCTCGTGTTTTATAGTGGGTGGGATGGAGGTTGGGAGTATTCTACCAATATTTCTCTTATGCCAGTGTTGCCATACGCGTGATATAGTGCCGCGTCGGTGACACGCAGTCAATGTATGGAGGGGTGGCATTGACCGGTATGTATTAGACGCCATTGTCTGTCCGTTAATATTTTATTAGCAAAATGTTGAAGACGGTCATGGTATAGGTATCTTAAAACGTAATACCTCAATCGATTTTCAACTTAAACACAACTCATACAGAATACTAAATGAGAAGAGATGTTGTTTTGTAGATTGATGAGAATTCTTAAAAATCCTAGCCTAAATTTTTATTGATGTGACATTGTCTCCTAGGATTTTTTCAAATAAATACAAACATTAGTTTTTTATCAAAATTTCTGTAGGATAAATAGTCTCCTAGGATTTCATGAGCTCAAGTTTGATCAGAGCTCAGTTTTATCATTACAACTGTAATCAAATCAAATGTTAAATAATTTGTTATGTTATTATTAATCAGTTCTCTGTAATTAAGCCTAATTATAAATATAATAAAAAGAAATAAAATGTCGTGACTCAAAACATTCTTCACAGACTTTATCTTTTAATCAAAATATCTATGAGAAAAATCCTGCTCTAAGGACAAGGTTTTTTTTAGCACAGATTATGATTTGATCACTTTTTTTTGTTATAATAGAAATACGTTTTATTAATGAAATACTTATAAATCTCAATAATAATTCAAACTTACTCAAAACTTGATATAGATATTAATACATAATAAAAAAACTACTGACCTATTTCCAAATACTTCTGATGTGTCGAATCATACTCTTCCCAGTTCACTCCTCTGAATTTGTTCCTCTCCCTCGAAGCCGGCAAAACAACCTCTTGCCGAATGTTGTCGTTTGGATTCCTGCAAACAAATCTAATTGATATGGCTTTGAATTAACGGTCCCCAGCTGGTGTATTGCGTAAGGTTCCGTAGTTGCACGTATTAATACATACAATTAGAATTTTTCTTCTTTTGAAATATTGACTAAATCAGATTTTCATAAAATTCCATGTGCAATTTTATTTCTTTTTCAATTTCTAATTTTACCTTTTGAAGTAACTTATGAACTTTAAAGTGGGTCAAGATTTTTACTTTTTAGTTGCAATTTTTATTCTTAAAACTTAACACTTTACGAGATTTATGCAATCGAATCACTTATTAATGGTAGAGTTGCAGAACTATCGATATACCTAAAAGACCTGGATGGGTAATCCTCTTTTCAGCAAATCTAGTCTCATATTCCAAGCCAGGAGTTAAGGAATTTAGAAAACGTCGTCTCTTAAATTGACATAACTGGGACTTGAGTCTTGAACCCTTGCGTCGGAAGTCGGACTACTAACCGCTACCACTACCAGCCGCTTGTCAGTTGTTACAGTTAAAAAAATCAACAAAAAAAAATTAAGGTCATTTCACCACATAATTTTGAAGTTTTTCAAAATCTGACTATGTAATTACTGGTTTGAACTTAGGTATGCTCAGATTGTCATATGTTCCTTGCAATTCATGAAAGAAACCCTTAAATTATTTAAATAACTAATACAAAAACTTACAACCTAAATAAATTGAAGTGACAACTAAAATTAATTAATTATGCAACATTTAAATTAAATTACAACCCTCCATAACTCTTCGAAACTTACGCATTGCAATTCTGCAAAAACAACACTGAATATAGTAAAGATACCGAGTCAGAAACTTCAGTTTTAAGACAATAGGCAGTAACAATTGCGGAAACAGTCAAAGGAAACTGAGTTTAAGCGCAGAGGCATAAAGTTCCTTATCGTTTAGACCGCTCTTATCAGTACTTCCACTAACTTCACGTAGAAACTTCGCGTAAGATAACGAGAACCTTATTTTGTTTCAGTTAAAGTGTATATTCGCGAGGCAATTATGAATCGAGCACCAACTTTTGCAATATTGTTTGAGTTTGACGCAAAGTTTTACTGCAATTTACAAATTTCTGCCGGCATTGTCTTTACACTTTACCATTGTCTTGTCCACTTAGTCCGTAAACGTAGCACGTTTAAAATTAAAAAAGAAGTTAGTAGGTATATTTTGAATATGTGGACATAATTCGTTTTTTTTAAGCCAGTGATTACCTTAAATGTTTTACGAGACCTATTTAATTATCCATTCGATATAAATTACAAAAAATTGAAGCACCAGAAATGGCTTCTGAGAGTTTTTCTGACATTTCCATGGAACCTTATTATAGAATATCGAATAAAAAATCGAATGGGTGTAAGTCTCGTTAAAAGAGTTGGGTAAGTAATCACTGATTTTTAAAAATACGAATCATGTCCACAGAATCAAAATCACAAAAAACAACGGTAGAATATTGAGAAAAAAAAATCTAATACACTACATTAATTTAAATTTTATAGATTCTGGAACAAGCAAGTTCTAATATCAGAAAATAATATCTATAAAGTCCCATCTCTTTGCATATTATGAAGTTTAAATGCAGTTTAATCTAGTCAAAACAGTACTATAACACGAATATCATAGACACCACATTATTAATTAATTAACAAAAAAGACGTGTGGCACTCGTAGACTGCCGCGGTAAAGCTATTGCATAGCATTTTTTATCAACTTATGCAATTATAAAACTAAAAAGTATCACCGCTGTGCCGGTCGGAGTGGGGGGTGTTAGGTTATTTTCGTTACGGAATTTCTGGATTCGGTCTCCACGCTCAAGGCCCGCGATAGAAGCTATGCAATAGCTTAAAAACCCTTTAGTTTGCATGTGGCTTACCCAGTTTTAGCGAAGTTAGCAACAAACAGCATTATAGACTCGGATAGTGCAACTTCTGACTTCGTATAGTTTTGCGGAAAATGCCCGAAACCGTCGACCAGAGGCGCTCCGAATACGTAAGGCAGTTCTTCGCCGTGTACCGCCCCCATTCTCTGCAAAAAAAGGTTTTTTTAGAACACAAGATACAATAATGTGGGATGTAAGGATGGGAACGCAAGATATGAAAGGGAAGGAAGACGGAATGAACGAGATGCATGACTTTTAAAGGAGATGTCCTAAATTGTATGGAGGCCAGGCCCAGAACCTGTACACCCCACCAAAAGATAGACCAATACATCTAAAAGATTTAGTTATTATCCAATTCTTTTAAAATGGCTTTGTTTAGTGGTTCAAATAAAGAGTAATAAAGTAAGAAAATAGTAATACAAAACAACAAAACCATCATGGCGGAAGATGACATTTTGATGACGTCTGTCAATTTTGGCAGTTACAAAATCGCGCATCTAGGAGTCGAGTGCCATCGCTTGCTGTAGTAACAACAAACATTATGCAAGTAATGTGTCGATCAATACCAAATCCAGAAAACGAAAAAGATGTCGTTATAATGAACTGCATTTAAAACGCGACAAGCAGAACAAAAACTTGAAGTGAATGATTATGCCAAAGTGACAAGGGGTATCTGACAGCTACTAACATTTAAAGTATTTTTTAAGATTGACGCCATCTTGGAATGCCTAAAGGAGTTTGATAAATTATTCGATCTTATTTATTTTTGAACCACAAAATTATACGTTAAATAAATTTATATGTATTTTTCCCTAAAACAGTATTTTTTTCTTGAGTTTTGAAAATGGTGTACTATGTCTGGGCCTATTATGGGACATCTCCTTTTAAATTTTCTGTTCGATAAAGATGTCAGAGAATTAGTCTAGTGACACATGAATAAATATTCCCACCAGAATACAAGCTACCTATATGCGGCCCGCTGTTGTTCCACCCACACATAGCGCGGCGATGTTCGCGTGACATCTCACCGACGCGTTCACCGACGCGTCGCCGGGGTAAGAACTGGTTTTCGCCGTTTCAGTTGCGGTATAAATGACAGGGCTGCCGCCTGCACGTCGCGCGCATTAGACGACATTTATTTGAGTGATTTGGCTGACGAATTGTGATTTTAACATTTCTATGATTCAATTATTTATATTATATTGATTAAGGAAAATTGGTGTTAAATCTAAATAAACAAAGGGTCAGTTACGCACTGCTATGGTTTGTTGCATGATAATTGTATAGGAAATGTCTGGATCGACACAAGTGCAAGAAATCGAAATCCTATCGGAAAATACCTTAAATATAAGCAATGATTCCTTATTTATTCATCGTAAAGGCTTTAATGCAGGTAACATATCTACAGGCCGGGTTCCTTAAAATACTGCCAGGTCCAGGTAATTATGTTTATTTTATTGGTAAAATGAAAAAAAAAACATACCAAGATTATTTTAATAATGTGATAATAAGTATAAAAATAAAATTATAAATTAATTATCTTTTGACATGCCATGCGAATATTTTCCGATCAGTTATTTAAGGAAACTGTAGGTATTAGATTCAGACTGTAACACACGTTATAAAGAAATAAGAAATATTTGAAGAAAAATAAATTATTTAGGGTTAGCCATTTATAAACTTATTTAACTTTAGTATTGTCAAATTACACTAAACCTTATATTTTATACCTTTTGAAATACACTTTTTAGTATGTAGGTAGGTACTCGTACTTACCGTATTTAATTTTTACTACCTTTTTTTTCTGACTTGCAACAGGTGTCAGCCCTATCAGAATAGTTTAAAAGTCAAGAAGCTTGTATACTGTAGGGATTTTTACTCATGTGCTAGTGACTTCATACTGGACAAAGATATCGGGGTTTTTATTTTAAATCCGGGTCAGGCAAAAAAACTTCTAATCTTCAAACATTCCTTGGGTTTGCGATCACCAACCAGGGTTTGGCAAGCGAAGTGATTATGCCTTTACCTATCATTGCTATTGACTTGGATTCAATGATGGAGGCCTTTGCCCTGCAGTGTGATGATTATAGACCGTTAATTTACTATAGGTACTTGTTGTTGAAACTCAAATACAACCAAAGATCATTTACTGTGTTATTAATGCGCTAGTAATTTGATGTAAGAAAGGTAATTCGAGCATGAATTAAGGGCTGACGCGCATCAGAAAGGCCTGCTTATATATCTACACTTGTATTTGCAATCCAGTTTGTATTTTAATTTTTTTTTGGCTTTATTTGATATTTTAGCAACTTAATTGCACTTATAATATCAGTATATAAACTTGAAAAATGTTGTCTCAGGCGGGACTCGAACCCGCATCTCCTCGCATGCCGGGCGGGCGCCATACCATTAGGCCACCGAGACACTGCGACACGGCGCGAATTTTTCAAGCATATTCTTACGCTGTGAGCCAGCGTTGTTCACATCAAATGTAAGGAGTTTGCACCCTTAACACCCGAAAGAAACATCTTTGCAGATGTTTGACAGTCAGTTAAAATGAAACAGCTATTTATATACTTTATTTGATATTTTAGCAACTTAATTGCACTTATAATATCAGTATATAAACATGAAAATTTTTTTTTTGTCTCAGGCGGTACTCGAACCCGCATCTCCTCGCATGCCGGGCGGGTGCCATACCATTAGGCCACCGAGACACTGCGACACGGCGCGAATTTTTCAAGCATATTCTTACGCTGTGAGCCAGCGTTTTTTTTGGCTACCTACACAATGGATTTGACGAGCCTGCTCGTACTGTACGCGTACCATTGCTAACAAGTTTTGTTTTTCTCTTACACTAGATACATGACTGATAAGTTTTACTACATCTATATGTTTTCTTAACATTCCTGTTAACTCCTAGGGAAAGTTCTTGATAAGAGAAAAAAAAGGAGGTAAATTATATTATGAATTTTTACTTTTCCCCAAAGAAGCCACATACTAAATTTTACACAATCACTTAAAGTATCAGTCTTTACAAAACGACAATAGTAAATAAAACGTTTTCTAAGCGTATACTTATTTCGTGGAAGACTCTGTATCTTTTAACGGCGAATTTTGATTTTAATGGTTCTTTTATTGTTTCAATAAAGTATCGCTTAAAGTAATTCCTTTACAATTTTGATGGAAACCTCATCTCCTAAATAAAGAAACTGTCCCT
This sequence comes from Anania crocealis, assembly GCA_949315895.1. Classification (NCBI taxonomy): domain Eukaryota; kingdom Metazoa; phylum Arthropoda; class Insecta; order Lepidoptera; family Crambidae; genus Anania; species Anania crocealis. The sequence goes on from OX438880.1 coordinate 2,746,899, forward strand.
ACAATATATTACAAAAGGAAAATAAAAAGCGAGGAACAAGACAATAATTTAAGTTGCTCATTATGTCAACCTAACAGTTCATATTAATGCAACTGGATATTATCATCACTATCTTAACCAGCCCAGATCAGCCCACTGCTGGGCACAAGCAAGTGTGCTCTTGAGCTGCATGAGCTCATTCCGCCTTCCCCTTTGTATCTTCGGGAATCCAGGCGCACTGCAGGTTATCATCACTTCCTGGTTGATATACCGCGATCGCGTACCAAGCGCTTTTCCTCTTCCTTGATGCGCACCGCCAAGGAGTGGAATGCCCTCCTGCGTCTGTTTTTTTTTTAATTAAAAATTATAACCCTATAGTTTTTAAAGCAAGAGTGAATAGGCTGCTTCAGGGTAAGCTCGCTTCATCTTAGGCTTCTTCTTAACCGTAGAGTTAAGTATGTAGTCAAGAGCAAGCCCATTGAAAATATAAAAAAAAAATTAAGAAGGTATTGTATTTTACTTTTGGTAATAACAATATGAGAATAGCGTTGTGTTATATATGCTTGAAAAATTTGAGCTATGATGCAGTGTCTCGGTGGCTTTACTGTGTAGCGCCATGCCTGGTATGCAAGGAGCTGCGGGTTCGCGTCCCGCCTGAGATATAATTTTTCAAATTTAAATACTGATATTGTCTTTATATTCATTGACTTATTGTCCTAAAGCTAACTGAACTACTAAAAGTTCTTAAGTATTAAAAGACGAAGTCATTAAGAAAATTACTAAAAGAAAGGATAAAAACAATATCGCTTCGCCCAATAAATTCGAAGCAAATTGTAATCAACGTTCCGAGACACGCTTAGAACTAATACCAGACTAGAAACAATGAAAATTATTTACAGGGTACAAAGTATGAAAGTGAAGTATCATTTTAACAAATATTTTCCCTTTACTCTACATTTGTATAAGAATAAATGATTATTAATCAAGAATTACCATCACAATCAAATGCCGGAAACGCTCAAGTCGAACTGTCAAACTTTTGACTTGGGGTGCACATCTTTGAAATAATATAACTGTTTTTTCTTAAAAACAAGGCGAAGTAAAAGCAATTTAAATCAACCCTAATTTACATTGCGAGTTTGTAATGAAATCCTGAAAATTTACTGCTACCATCAGGTATTATGTACTTCAACATCGTCGATATTACATGGTAATTTTAATTTATAGACTGAAAATGAGCCTATAACAGTCATCTACAAAAGAAGGATTTCGCCGCAATCGCCACGTTTGGCAGGCGTGTGGCGATTACAGTTTGGCCAATGGTGAAAAGAAGACACTGTTGCCTGTGTTCTTCTTTCATTTATTTAATATTAGGGGTTAAAGTATGAAATTGCCGTTTTGTATGGACGAAATCGAGAAAAGTCATTTTTTCATACTAACAATTTTTTAGTTTTTTTAAAAACGCCTGAACAGTTTCCGATGCAATAAAAAAATTTTTAAAGAAAGTTAGGTGGTTATAAAGCTACGCATTATAGTATTTAAATTTCTGAATATCAAACTATATAATACAAATATACTTAATTGAAGCAAGAAGGTCAGCTAACACATTGTAAGGGGTCTTTTCAACGACTTCTTTTGAAGTAATAGGCACTAGTATTGCATTTTTTTTTAGTTTAAAGTTACTTTATTTAGTTTTTGATACAATACAAAAAGAATTGCGCAATAATATGACTATACTTAAGAGCTATAAACAAAATAAAAAGTGGGTAAATAATCGGCAATTTCATAATTTAACCCCTATTATTATAAAGCTGAAGAGTTTGTTTAATTGTTTGTTTGAACGCGCTAATCTCAGGAAATACTGGTTCGAATCGAAAAATTATTTTTGTGTTGGATAGTCCATTTATCGCGGAAGGCTTTAAGTCACACAACATCACGTTGCGACTAATAGGAGCGAAGCATCAGAGAAAAATGTTGCAGAAATAGTCGCGATCGTAATAACAATTGACGCGGACGAAGTCGCATTCAACAGCTAGTAGAAGATAACTTCAAGTGATTTAACAATCTTATGTCGATTTGCTGAAACTCAGTTTTTTTTTTGTAAAGTCTAAGCTTGCGCGTTAATAATATAGGTACCACAATACCACACAAAATCCATATCACAAATTGTCCTTATCGACTCAATGGGGGCTATCGCTAGTGAATTTGCCACTAGAGGCGCTAGTGTCGCGTGAGGTCCAATATCATTCACTTTGTACTGGTTTTTGCGGAATTTGTCGCATAAATTATAATTTCTTTAATTTACCTACTGGAAAGTGATCTCCTTCGTAAAATATCGCAAATATGGATTATTTGGCGATTTATGTGAACGCTTCAAAAGCGGAATTAAGAAAAAGCGCAAAAATAGGCGGCCTCAAGAGCTACTATTTCAGAAGTTACTTTGTTGATATCAAGATAGATATTTATAAACAATATAACCTTAATTAGATTCAAGATACTCGTATAACACTTTGTTTCGGCGCCAATCGCCTTTGATAGCTATACCTCCGGACCTCAGTCTACAGTGGCGCCAACTGGTGAGCAAAGAAACGGTAGTCCCCATTAATATCAATTAATTTTTAGATGTTTTTTTTAAACTTCAGGTACGTATATCCTGATATTAGGTAGGTATCGAAATTTTTTAAAAGCCTTTTATAAAAAATACAGTCGAATTGAGAACCTCCTCCTTTTTTTGGAAGTCGGTTAAAAATGGGAAGTACTAAACTAACAAGTGATAGGTCTATAGTATTATTAAAATCGTTTAGACACTCACTGTTGTATCAAATTGATAGTTTTTCTTTCAAAATTTGTATTGTTTCTTGCCAAATTTCATAATCCTAGGTCAACATTACTAAAGCTTCAATTTTCTTTGCCAATGTTTATAAAACCAACAAAATGGTCATGTCTTTTGGTTTACCCTATGAGGTTTGTTTTTATTACAATGCTAAGCGAATGTAAAAAAAACTATGTGTTTGGTATTGTTTCTAGTTTATAGCGTAGTTTACGCATTATTATTTTATAGCTTTAGGGCGGGCCCTAAAGCTATTTACGGGTTAAACTCTGTATTTGACATTGATTTCAAGTTTATATTACGTATTGCTAGGCTAATTGAGTAGTGACGACCAAACTGATAGACAGGCAATGAAGTAATCTTTTAAATCGATATATTATTATGAAAAAAAAATCTTTTTTTTGTCTCAGGCGGGACTCGAACCCGCATCTCCTCGCATGCCGGGCGCCATACCATTAGGCCACCGAGACACTGCGACACGGCGCGAATTTTTCAAGCATATTCTTACGCTGTAAGCCAGCGTTGTTTCATCAATTGTTAGGAGTTTGCACCCTTAACACCCGAAAGAAACATCTTTGCAGATGTTTAACATTCAGTTAAGATGAAACAGCTATTTATATATTTTATTTGATATTTTAGCTTTTTTTTTTTCATTTAGAGGAGATGCGGGTTAGAACCCGCCTGAGACAAAAAAAATTTTTTTTCAAGTTTATATACTGATATAAAATATCAAATAAAGTATAATCTTTTAAATATTTCTTTCTCTTTTAGAGGTACTCCTAAAAAAAAACGATTTTAAAGCTAAGGTTGATAATGATTTTTTTGCAAATATAATATTCCCATCGTATTTGAATGTCATTAAAGTTTTGTGTTACATTAAATTACAGTGTATTTAATGTAATCATAAACCTAGAGCAGTTTGAGATATTTTGAATTTTCATAAACATTTTACATTTTATTGTATTATTCAATTTTACTTTTTCAAAATTTTCCAACGTTTTTGCGGTAAGCAAATAATCTATTAACGAAAACCGCGATGGGTACATAATGGCCATTCTATTGGACTTTGCATTGAAATGATTAGTCTAGGATTTGTCCTACACAACCAATTCGGTTGTGTAGGACAAATCCTAGATTTTTATTTAGCTGAGATAAAAAAATATTTGATGTTTGTTAGTTTGTGCATAATAATTATTGGAAAAATAAGTGACACCATGTACAGTTAATTTTTTTACAGTTATGTGGTTCATGATTATAATAATTGCTTACTTATAAGAATAATCAAAAGTGAACTGCCACTACAAATGACTGAAATATTCATTACTGTACAGTTCAAAATTAAGAACTAAAATAGGTATAAGGACTCGAACTGAAAATTGAAGATAAACTTCCTCATCTATCGTTCTTGTAAAAGCACAAGCTATGAACAAAAGTTCAGGCTTGTCATTTTAATTACATAGCAAAACTTTCTGCATTAAACAAAATATGGCTTAAAGTTAGACCATCCTTTTGTTGAATTTCATAAAAGCCCATCAAATCACATGAATAAAAACTATATTATTTTAAAAATAACACTTGCTTAAGATTCTTAAAATAAAAGAATCAAGATAACACTCTGAAACTATGCACGGAAAAATTCTAAGCCGATTGAAAATCGATTGTTTCCCTAATATAATATTTTTCTTCACATAACCCCTGTCACGTAATGTAAACAGGAACACAGCTAGACTATACGTCAAATTGTATTATTACTGTAAACTGGACAGATATATTCCAATATTTTTATATCATATCACACAAAACATTTACTTACTTGGGGGTAATACCCGTCCTTAGTCTGATAATCGAATACATAAAAGAAGGTTTTTGTTGGCCGCCTTGGTCCGTCCTCGTCTGTCGGCGCCGGCTTCGGTCCTCCACTCAACAAATCACCACTTTGCACCAGCGGAGCCACGTATTGGGCATCAGACAATGCTGCCATAGTCGCATCTCTAGTGTTTATTGGGTTCTGTAACAATGGATTATGGTAATGTACGGGACATGTCCAGAATAAAGGTTGTGGCGTGGACGGGATAATGTTGAGACTGGTTACATAGCTTTATGTTGAAATGTTCTTTTGCCCAATGGATAAATGCTTTGTGAATAGCAAGTCTTTTTTGTTATTCCTAAGTTTGAACTAAGATAATTATTTAAAATATGTTAACAATTCGAAATGCAAAAAATTGCTGAAAAGATCTGTAATGAAATTTATTACGTTGTATTTTTATTTTATTTTACTAGCTGTTGCCCGCGACATCGTCCGCGTCAATATCTATTATTATGATCGCGACTATTTTTGCAATATTTTTCACTCATGCTTCGCTCCTATTGGTCGCAGCGTGATGTTATATAGCCTAAAACCTTCCTCGATAAATGGACTATCCAACGCATAAAGAATTTTTTAAATCGAACCAGTACTTCCAGAGATTAGCGCGTTCAAACAAACAAACAAACAAACAAACAAACAAACTCTTCAGCTTTATAATATAAGTATAGATTGATCTACCAATAATAATTGTTAGAATCATGCAATACACGATAATTTCAATTTTCTTTTATATCTAAATGCACGATTTCTTAAGGTAAATACCAAATGTATTTTACGGTGAATGAAATTGTTCACATAGATTATGTCAATATATGTATAAATGAGAACAACATTAAATACATCATTTTGATCCCAAAGTTAGTGAATATTTAAAACACATGTTTTGTGGAAGTCACGAACAATGAAGGTAATACAAACACTCAGACCCGTGAAAGTCCGAGAATCGAAATTGTGACCTCGGAGTAGAAAGCACCTTGAAAACCTGTGTGTACGCCCCTCCAATAAAGGTCGTCAATGACATGTGTTTTAAATTAAATAAGATTTATTTTTACAATATTTTCATCTCTTTGTGAAGCTTTTAACGTTGTTCCTTCTAATATGTCTAAGATATAATGCCATTAGTATATTAAAATTATCTAATCCTTGTAGTAATGGCAAACACATTATCTAGGGAGGTTATAGTTTGCATAATCCCTACGTTTAGTAACAAAACAAACCTCTACCGTTCGTTCCCAATCGGTATATTCATTCACGATGGTATAAAATATCTCGCTGAGATGGTATGTGTAGGCGTTTCTTACGTAAGTCCTGAAAAAGAGAGTTTGATTACAAAAATCAAAAAATGCATTATTGTTTCAATAGTGAAACGAAATTATCTGATTTCAACTGATTTTATTAGTAATACTCGTAGCAAATCTGTTGTTTAGTATGTTTTTGTTGGTTGTATAAAACGATTTTAAATTACTAAGGTATTGTTTTAAGTTCATAGCTCAGCTGCGCTCCTTGCAGTAAAGATAGTTTAATTTTAAAACATCCCCTAAAATTACGTTCTAATGTAAAAAGTAAAAAAATCTAACTACTGATTTTTATTAATATAAGCGTAGGTTGCAAATTATGCACCACCATTCATATAATATTCTCTATAACTTATTGAAAAATAATATCTGGATAATGATTTTGATTTGGATTGCATTTCTTGTGAATGCAAATTTAATTAAAGTCAGAATCTTTATTTATTACCTTAACATTCTATCTCTTTTGTCAGGTTCAATTCCATTCTGAACATCATGAGCAGAAAACTTCCACAATGCTTCACTTGTCACGACTCCAAAAAGTAAATCATATTTGTTCTGGAACAGTCTTCTGCCACTATCACTTCTCTTCTTATGAATATTAATATTCAAATTCATATTATTCAAAGGCCCAAAACTTGGAAAATCTCCTGTCGAATACATTGTAAGGAAGTCTTTAGCAAAATCTGTTCTAATAACGACCCCGTCAACTGATGGTCCAAAGGCAGTTAAAAAGTTAGGAGGGGATATGTCTATTGAGAGTAGTTCTTCAATTGTCGCTTCTCTAAGACAGTCTACTATGATCTCATGGTCTTTCGTAAGGTCATCTGGTATACTGCAGTTCATGTGTTTCGCTAGTTTTAGTGAGTAGTAGACAGGATCGTCAACAATAGCCCAAGAACTTAACGCTGATCCAGATAGAAGTATCGCTCGGTGGAAAAGACCTGCGAAAAAAAAATTTTGAAAACCAGTTAAGGCATGATACGATACACACAACGATAACGATGGCAGCTTGTACGAAAACTGATGTTTATTTTAATTTATAATTCACTTCATTTTTAAATTGACTAAATAAAATGAATATGCAAACAAATGCAAGATGATGGGTGAAATATTATAGAAATGTACTCTTTAAATTGGCATCATCGATATCTCTAGAGCGTTGCATGAAAATAATATTGATGAAATTATTGTTATTTTAATACAGCTGTTTTGACCAAAGTGTACTTTTTTAAAAGTATCATTTTTTTAACTGTATATTGTTTTTCATTGCATTGCTCGTATCATCTGATATAGTATTCACTTTGCAGTGGGGACGTCGGAATATGGAATAAAAGAAGTTGCCTAGTTGCAAGTCACAATTATAATGTAGGTGAGATTGACACTAACTTAAGAATTTGCAAAGTAAGTTTCTATTTTCTTCTATTCGTCAGTAACGTGGATCCTCTATTAGGTTAAAATGCTAGCCAAATATTTTACTATACTTTTAGAGATTCCTCAGAATACGAATTCTCTAAAAATTGTTTTTTCAGTATAGAAAAAAATTAGGATCTCAGAAAAAAAAACTTGCAACCGAAACTAGATCTTATTTAAAAGATAAGAGTTAAAGCTCTTCGAATTAGATCGTTTTGTTGCTAGTGAGATTTTATCTCATGACTCCTGGTTTCAGGACAAAATATCTTCTAACTGAATATAAAGACTATTAATTTGAATTAATGAGTTCTAACATATTTTAGTCAGTCACACCACACGTAAATATTTTTGGTTGCTTAAAAATGCTTTTTTATTCTCATAGACCCATTTAAATCAATCTCAGTATAGTCAACAACACATTAAAAAAATTACATAAACTTCAGTTAAAAAAACTGAATATAACTGAAATAAATAAAACTGAATGAATATTGTTAGAGTAAACTTCATATTTTGTAGCATATTGATGTACTGGCAGTTTTTTAAAGCACACACAGTGTGGAATTAAAAAAAAATTAAACAATGTTGACATTCCAAAAATAACCAAAAGCAAATACGCACCTGGCATCACAGTGGGCGATATCATAAGAAAATTTATACACGCCGCACCAGAACCGTGGCCCATTAGTGTTATATTCGTTGGATCGCCTCCAAAGAGAGCAATGTTTTGCTGCACCCAGTGCAACGCTGCTATCTGATCCATCAGACCGTAGTTAGCGACGCGCGCTTTCAAGTTGGGAGCTGGGTTTGCGTTTAAAAATCCTGGAACAGAAAACTTTTATTAGCCGTTTTGTCTGAGATAAGTAAAGTAAAAAGGCCAATTGATTTTAATTGCCTACTTAAGAGATTTCTTGGGCTAAAGATTTATGTGATATACTGATTTATCATTTTTTAAATAGCTTATTAAGATTTATGTGTATTTAGCAATGTTTTTCCTGTTATATTCGTGGGGAAAAATGGTCACACGTACACAATATTTTTTATCATTATTTGTTCGTTATTAGTCTTCAAATTTTAGTATAGTGATAACAACATTAAAATTTGTATTAAAACCAATTTTGTTCCTCCACAATTAATTGCTACATAAAACAAAAATCGTTAGCTATATCATTGAAATAAAGACTAATACCATCAAAGGATCTTAGTTTTTTTGATAACGATAAATTCTGTTTCAGTATTACAATAGGATATATGGGTCAATGTGGTACATCAAATGACTTTAGTGCTATCAAGAAAATACTTAAGCTGCTAACAAGCAGCTCAGCGGTAGTATTTAATATGTTATCAATAGATAATGACATGAAAATAGTATTGAAATGAAAGACATTATGTTTACGGATTTAGTACGCGTTTATTTTTGATTTAGCCCGACCGTTTATCCTTTATAAACATAACATCTTTCATGTTAATGTATAGTGTTCACGTAAACTCTAGAAAACAGTACGAAAATAGTATTTTTTATTATTCGTAGAAAAACAAAACCTCCATAGAAACGAATCGCTTAACTATGCTAGTACTTATTACAAAATATGTTTCCAAGAAAATATTTCTTACAACATTTATCAAATAGAAATTCCGGACGAAACAGTTTCTTCAGTGTAAACAAGTATTCGCCGAGCTATCCTATTAGTTTTGTGTTCCGTTTCCAATTTGCTATTAAACTAACGACTTGGGCCTCTCAAGGGGCAATTTTAATTCGACGAGTGCATTTCTATTCAAATGAATCGAAATGGAACAAATTACACTCTAGTGAATACAGTTGTTTCGCTAAAAAAAGAAGTAGAAATGTTCATTACGGACGGTTGCGTTTAAAAAGTTTCCGCGAGGACAAACTCTGTTGCGCTTAGGGTACGATCATACTTGAGACAAGGACATGAGATCAATTAATCCAAAAAAAAATTCGAGATATTTTAGGTTTACCTTAAAAATTAATTATAATGGATTTAATAAAATACTTAATTGCCTAGGTGGGACTTGAAGAAACAATATTCCGCCGTATTTTGATCGACACAGCTGAGCGGAGATAAGGCATTTGATTTCAGACACTTCTTGAGACCAAACCTCTCATTATATTATTGTAAACGACATATATGAGCGGGCAATATTTCATTTGGTTTTAATCAAATAACAAGGAATATTTACTTATGCCTTTGCTAATACAGGGTTTAATATTAAGCAGAAGTGGTGACTGCTAATATGCAGATTCGAAATAGATGGTAAATTTTTGGGTGATTTCTATAGCTTTTAATTTATTAGAAAATCTAAACGAAAAACCAATTGATTCAAAAGTTATAACAAAGTAGATATTATATGTTTGCTTTTCTCTCTTATCAATAAATAAATCAATGCTTACTACGTTAAGCTAACCATCTTTACAAGTTATAAAAAGAAACCAGTACCCACATTGTGACCAAAGCCTCTGGCATCATCGCGTCGTTGTGGGTTGATTAAATTTTGTATTATAAGGGTTGAAAACTTTTTGGCGTTTGAAATGTTTTGGAATGAGAATTATGGAAAAAAGAAAAGTTTCGGGAAGCGTTTTAATTACACATCTTAATTGTAAAGGAAGTTAAAGTTTATTTTTAGGACGATGACAAGGAATTTTGTTATTTCATTAAACTTATCGAAGTTATCATTGCGTGTAATTAATTATTTAATTAATGACTTATCAAACGATATTTTAAGCAATTCAATTTATCTGACCCCTGTTGACGAACACTATGTAAGGAAAGTAATTAATTCCCTGAATAATACAAATTCTGAAGGATTTGATCAGATAAGTACAAAAATTCTCAAGTCATGTAAGGAACAAATAGCCCCCATTTTGGCATATCTGATAAATCTCTCCATGTCCTCGGGAACCTTTCCAGATAAGTTAAAGCTATCATTGGTCAAGCCGTTACATAAAAAAGACAATAAAACAACTATAGACAATTATAGACCAATCACACTAATATCCATCATATCAAAGATCTTTGAAAAAGTTCTACTTACTAAACTTACGCTATTCTTTGAAAAATATGACATACTACACCAAGACCAATACGGATTTCAAAAAAAAAAATCAACATCCCATGCAGTATTCAATTTAGTAAATGAAGTACTGAATAGACTTAATGAAAATAAATATGCAACAGCTGTCTTCCTAGACATGTCAAAAGCGTTTGATTATTGCTCGCACAATCAGTTATTAAAAAAGCTGGAAAATTTTGGAATCAGAGGTCTGGCCTTAAGTTGGATAAAAAGCTATCTCAGCAGTAGAATGCAAGCTGTGGAAATAGTGAAACCTGATACAAAAAATGTAATACAAAGTTATCAGTCAGAGTTTAAAGAAAATAGATTTGGAGTACCCCAAGGGAGTGTATTAGGCCCTCTCCTCTTCCTTGTTTATATCAACAAACTGCCAAATTTGACAAAGCACCGCTGCATCCTATTTGCTGACGATATTGCTATAATAGTGACTACTGACAAAAATTCGACATTAAATGAACATATTAAGGACATAAACAATACGATTAATACAATAACAAATTGGCTTAAAGGTAACAATCTAAAAATAAACTTTGACAAAACTTACTATATAAATTTCAATAATGTAACTCATGAACAATTAAATATTAACTATCAGGGAAAACATATAAAAGAGACAAATGCGACTACGTTTTTAGGTATAGAGATTGACCATAACTTAGACTGGAAACAACAAATTATAAAAATATGTAGTAAAATAAATAGGTTTTCATTCGCACTTTATAAACTAACTAAAGTTGCATCACAAAATACAGCTCTTACGGCATACTTTGCCTATGTGGAGTCAATCCTACGATATGGTCTCATCATATGGGGCAATAGCACGGACATCAAAAAGGTATTTCTTGCACAAAAAAAGTGCATCAGAGCAATCTGCGGTGCTCCACCAGACGAACCGTGTACCCCTCTGTTTAAATCATTAAACATCTTGCCGGTCCCATGCCTGTACATATATGAAATAGCCAAGTTTGTAAAACAAAATCTACATTACTTCAAACAGGCACGTGATATTTATCCACGAAACACAAGGAATGGAAATAGGTTGGTGTCAGCATTTGTCCCAAAAAGTGCTCGTTTAAAAAAAAATGTCGCCTGGATGTGTATGGTCATTTATAATAAATTGCCTGAAACAATTAAAGAACTGACTGGTAAAAGGTTCCAAACACATTTGTTTAAATGGCTAATTACACATGTCTTTTACACTGTAGACGAATATTTAAAGCACGATTGTTATAATAATGCATGTACCTTGTAAGGTTTGAATTTGTTTTCTTTTTTTTTAACACTAGCTTTGACATTTGTTTTTCTTTAATATTGACATTAAGTATAATTGATTGATTTTATAAGATTGACATTGATTTACATAAAGAATCTAAATTGAAATTTAATATAAATAATGCATGTGTTTTAAGAAAGGATTGAATTAATTAAATAATTATGTACTGTAGCTAAATTTAATATATTTGTATGCAACATTGGTTTGCTGAGGAAGAGGTTCGCAACTCTATGTAACAACTAAAATGTACCTTCTTCAAGGACAAATAAAAATATTTCATTTCATTTCATTTCATTTCGTGGGATTCGCAATAAAGGAGAAATTTCTGGTTATTATTTAAAATTTTAATGACAGTTTTAACAATATATTGAATTGTTTTCGTTCATACAAAAGAAATCAAATAACAATACACACAAGGGATGGATTAATATCAATCCTTTGTGTTTTAATAGTGGAAAGCCTTACTCTACGTACTAACACTGATTGTAATTATTTTAAAATCCATAAAAATGAAAGAAATTCAAATAACCAAGCTAGCCATGAATATAAAATAATAATAAAGAAACATGGATACAAACAGCAACAAAACAACATTCCCACCAAATAAGCACGTACTAAACATTTTAGTACTCTTTACACTTTGGAATATACTTTAATGATATATTTTTTATTAAATAATTGGCTTATAATAGGGACTGAGATTCTAGCGCTACTTTTTCTCGGCACTAGTCCAATAATCGTACCCATAGTAATAGAATAAAATATTGGAACGTGTAAAAATGCCTCTATCCTATTTGTGCTATCAAAATAAAATTTTACTGATTTCCCGTCTTCTACTCGTAATTGAAGTTCAAAACAGTAGTCATATAAGAACTGTATAGCTTACAACCTAATTTACTATTTCTTGTTACATTTTAGTTATTCAAGTTATTAATTCTAACCCTTAACAACCCAGAATGCTTTGGTAACGTACATGACCAATAATGTCTAACGGACACATTTAAAAAAAAATAGATGGTATTTAAACGAAAATAAAGGTATTGTGAATAGAATTTCATCAAATCTGTTTAATTATTTATTTGACTAGAACAATTACCTTATAATTAAAACTATTAATTACAAAAAGATAGCAAAGACGGGTAAAAAAATATTACAGATATTGCAAATATTTATTTTTTAACCGACACTAAGGAAGGAATGAGAGTATCAGGTATTCCGAATTTCCGACTAGAAATCGGAGCGATGACCCAGTTGGTATAGTGTTGGGTTAGATTTCCGATTGCAGCGATTTAGGATATGATATTTTTTTTTTATTTTGGGTGTGCATACTATATGCTTCGGAAGATATAAAAAATAAAAAATTCTTCCGCTGCCAAGAAGGCTTATTTTAAAGGCATCTGATGTCAATCTTGATATAAATTACAAAATAGGCCTTTAAAATTTTTTATAAAAGTGGCATTGACCTGTTTGGGAATCGAACTGAAAACCTCAAAGCTACCGATCCCCCTAAAACCGGACTCGATGAATTCGCTTTAATATAAAATATTATCAAAACAGAACTTCCCAAACAACAACAACAATAATATAATTTTTTATTTAGTTCAATGATCTGAATATTCGTTCAACAATCCAATACAAACCATAAGTTTGCTTTATTAGAAAAAACATCAATTTCCTCCTAAGAAAATTGTCTCGCAACAAAACAGAGGGGCAATCAAATGCGATCTTATTCCGATAAAATATAGTTTATTTTTAGAACACAGATAAATATCCAGGAAAAAATATTATGAGCACGCGGTGTCGTCAGCCGTGACCCGACCCCGTGGCCTGAATTGTGTATTTGCACTCGTGAATTGCAGCGAGGAAAAGTAAATATTTAGACATTAAAAAAGATTTTCCGGGGAAAAGTGGCGACTTATGATGAAAAGGTTGACTATTTCTAGCGAAACATGCTGTGAATTCGTTTGACGCAGTATTATGTGTGATGCTGGCACTTAAAGATTTAAACAGACGAACATGGAACCTCCTACATTTTTTTGAAGCCGGCTAAAAATAGCATCATCCGTATCTTTCCTTAGATTGTAAGAGGTAATTAGAATATTACTGCCTGAAGGGAACAAGCGATTATTTCCTTTGAAAGTGGTGCCTTGTGATACATTATTTGATACAATATTTCTAAAGAAAAATGTTCTTAATTTGTTTGAACCAGTATGCCGTATGGTGCCCATAAAAAGAATATCATCAATGCTTTCCATGCCATAGGAGGCGTCTCTTCAGGCTTTGGGCTTCAGTTTCGGCTCACCTTTAGCAAGAGAAGGGACTTAGGAGTACTTCAAGAAGAAGATAGACACTATCGTCATCGGTTCACCATAGGCCAAACTGCGATCGGCAAACCGTCTGCCTATTGTGAGCGGACAACAGCTAGATGAATAAAAAACTTATACAATAAGTAAGAGCTATTGAAATTTCTTACCTAAAACACCTAGTCTAAAGTTCAAAGTAACCACGATCAAGTCTGTGTAGCTGGCAAGGATAGCGCCATCGTAGGGGTTACTAGAACTCCAAGAGTAGCTCTCACCATGGATGTATACTAAAACCGGTAGTGCTAGTTTGGTTTCGTCCACTGAAAAGCAAAATAATATTAATATTGGATAGTGACCTGCCCATAAGGCTAGACATTAATGTTGCAAACTCACACCTATGTCTAGTATTTTAAAATAAAATGCTTTTTGAGTATAACCTCATCGGCAGTACATCTGAACATTATACACTTTATTGTATGATGATTTTGTCGGTATCAAATTATATTGGAAACATTTTACCGTAAAAAGTATCAGTCGCTGGCAATTTTTGATAACTGTTTGCTATATCTTCTTTTCATTGACCAAACTGAGATCGCCAACTTGCATGTTAAGCGAGGTGATTTAGCAAAATCCTCATTGTGGAGAGACATGTGTCCAGAAGTGACTGTGTCGGCTGATGTATTGATTATTATCGTAATGGAATTCTGAACGTATAGTAATAAAGTTGTAATTTCACTTTCAATTTATTCGAGTTTTTTCCAGTTGGTAAGTCTAATCTTATAGTCGCTGTAATAGTTAATTTGGTACTTACTTTGCAAAGGCGCGAATATATTCAAATATAGACAATCTTCGCTTTGATTCTTAAGATAAGGCATCAGTCTTTTCAAATACTCTAGTCTGCCTTTAGGCATTTTTTCTAATATGGTCCGTTCGTCATCTATGTCCGGTAGTTTCTGAGGGCAAGCTGGACCTGGCCTATCAGACACTCTGACTCCGTCCCACGGGGAAGGCGTTCTAGTGGGGCTGAACCTAAAAGTGGAACAAAGTCGTCATACTCCTTTCTTCGATCTTGTGGATCTGACAGAAAATTCTGTTAACAATGGCTAAAGCTAAACATAATGTAAATTATTGTTAAAGTTTACGTTTTTCAAATAATGTAATTTTTTTATACAATGTGCTTCATTTTAATTGGAAGACTCTAAAAATGTTAAGAGTTTACTAGACATTAAATTTTACTTGTTTTTCAAATTTTTTACCTTTTAACACATAAAGCAAAATAACACTTTACGTGTTTAATAGGGAAATTGAAAAAGACGTCGGGAAGGTAGATACTATTGTACTATTTAATAAATTGATACAGTTAATTAAAATCCATGTTATCTTAAGTCCTACATGACAGTTTCTTTAAATTACATGTTTTACAGTTTTATTCAGAGTTCAGAAAATAGGGAAATTAGTTTTTAAAACTAGGTTGTAGATGCTGTAGAAGAAACATGCACATGAATAAAGAAAAGCTTACCTATTGGATCCAACTGGTGGAGTTGCGTATGGAACACCTAAAAAAACCTCAAGAGGACTTAAGTATCTATGCTCATCCATTGACAAAACAATGCCCTGTAATTTCCCATATTTAGTCTGCACTATCCTACTGCTTATTTTAAACTTAACATTCGATTTAGGAATTGGATTTGTGGGATTCAAGTAAAAGTTTTTATAGTCCTCGTAATTACTATACGCACTGTTTTCGCTGTTATAAAATTTGTTGTTTACAAAATGCTCGCTACTGTAATATGGGTTTTGTTCGAAATTGACTTTTGTGTATTCTACGTTTTCACTTCCACTTGTTTCGTGATCATCGTAGTTGTCTTCACTGGCTTGATCACTTTGATGACTATCAGTTTTAACTTTTATACCTTTACCAACACCAAGTTTTTCGTTCAAATGTCGATTCATGTTTGTTGTGTTCGAATTAACTGCACGCAAAGATAAAAGTGTCACAACGACAAAACAGTACAAATTAAAACAAACTAGTTTTTGGGCGGTATATCTGGTTTTTGTATTTTCACGCGAACATTTTTCGTGGACATGATGACTCATGCTCGTATCACAGGGCTTAGTCCGCGTTTTGTGGAACTGTCCGTTTTGAAACATATTTCATCATGTTATTATTTTTATATCACTTTCATCGTTCTGCGCTTCATCATCTTCTGTGTTTTGTTGATTTTTGAATCTGCATCTGAAACAATGGAAAAACATATCATTAATTTATGAGTTGAGAAAACGTAAATATTTAGTTACGTTTCATTGCAGACGAGTATTCATTTTCTTGAGTAAAATATTCCGTATCAAGGCTTGTTTGCCCTGGGGATAAAAAACCCGAGAAAATTTGTAAGAAGATTTCGGAAATATGTATTATTTTACGGAAATCATAACAACAGATTTAGAGACAGATTTCATACTATACTCATTTAATCAACATGAATGTTCAAATCCGAGCATAGATTCCAAATAAGAAAGTTTTCCGAAATACTGTGTCAGGGACAGTATATTGACTAATAATAACAAAAGGTTCGAAAGATATTTAAGTCACTTTTTTAGCACTTCTAACAGCAACACTTTTTGGACAAACATAGCCCCATCAACAGTAGATACTATTAAAACAGAAAGTGTTATACTTTATTTGATATTTTAGCAACTTAATTGCACATATAATATTAGTATATAAACTTGAAAAATTTTGTCTCAGGCGGGACTCGAACCCGCATCTCCTCGCATGCCGGGCGGGCGCCATACCATTTGGCCACCGAGACACTGCGACAGGGCGCGAATTTTTCAAGCATATTCTTACGAGATAAATAAAACTTCGAATTATTAAGTGTTGATCAATAATTATTTATTAACTCCTATTCTATAATAATGACAAAAGTTTAGAGGTACATTCGTGTAGGTACATACAGTCATGTATTCATAATGTGAATTAAATAATCTTTCGTAAGAACTCTGTGGTTTGCTTTAAAGCACATCGCTGCTGCTCAGACTGCTCAGTAACTTTTTTTAATACTGATACAGAAAGTGTTATTTACACGACTGTTCCCTACACATTGCCAATTTACGTCTGTATTCTTGCATTTTGCTTTAATAGAATAGGAAGTGGATGGCTATTTTCTACGACATCGTTAAGTAGAACGTTGCTGGGTAAGGTTGCCCGTTTGAAGGGTCTTATTTGCTGTCAGTTACGTGATACAGGGTAAATAGGCCAAAGTAGATCCGGCTAAATATTAATTTAATCTGAAATAACATGAATTGATACAAAATAATAATAAAAACATATTTTTTTTAGTTTTTAGCCTAGTAAGGCTCTGCTTGTGTGAAATACATGAATATCTTGCGGGCGAAATCCTGTGCCAAGCTGTGGGATACAATATCTTTTATTAAGGCGCCACCACGGCCCGTGAACCCTCAAACTTCTCACCGCGTATATATTCCTTACTTCTGCAGGAATAAGGTCGAAGTCCGCTGAGATTGCCTAGAAATTACCGCCAAATCAAAATATTAAAAAAAAAGTTGGTTTTATTAATCAAAATATGCAGCAATAAGATTTTAGATATTAATATAAGCATTATTGTACTTTGAAGGATAAGTACTATAAGTAATTACGTTGTAATTTCAAAAATAGTGTTATTTAAGAGGTGTTTTCGAAAATAATTATTATCGTGTCAACATTTTTCAATCGCGTTTATGAGCAAGCAAATTCAAGATAAAGAACTGAAGTTACATTACTGTAATTCCAGATCCGTCAATCTTGTCATTGACCTTAGAAATTGATGAAAAATATGGCATTTTTTAATGTGTCGCCTTCAGTTATTATCTATCCTTGTACCATATTTTATCAAAGTTTTAGTAGTTTAAAAGTTCAGCAGTTTAGGCGTGACAACGTAACTGACAGACAGTCATTTTCACAGTTATAATGTTAGTAAGGAGTATACAATACTCATACGAGTTATTCTATGTTGCACATAATGGTTACCATACTATAATTATTTAATATACTTCTCCATGTTTAATACCAAATTTGGTACAAAGATCCATCAATCACACCACTCAGAATATAATATTGTTATTCTATGTTATGCATAATTATAACTCGTACTAATTAAGTATCTGCCTACGTTAAATTGTTAACGTCGTCAGTTCATAAATAAACGTGGATGGATTACAATCTAACCTAACCTAACCCACTGTTAGTAAATAACCTAATCTCACGCGTTGTTTTGTAAACTGACATATCTCACAATTTTACGGTGTATACATACTAATATTATGAGTCTGAAAATAACTTAGTCTGTCTACTTGTCTGCCACTATCCTAGATTTCATCCATGGAAGAGAAAAGCATGCAAAGGGGAATGACAGCTATTTCCTATTCAAAACACAAATGTATAACCTTTTGTAACCTTACCATCTTGTACATTTCTGTTAAATTCTCTGAATAACTCTGAGAATTTCACTCAGCCTGTATTTAGTAATATAATAACATTGTGTAAGATGTTGTTTGTCATCCCATAAGGTACAAGGGTCGGTATGAATTTCCTTATTATGGCAAGAAATGTTTTGTAGTATATTAAGTCTTCGTTGACGATTTATTGTTTGAGAATTTATATGTATCATTTATATAGGAGTGTTTATCTAGTTCAGATATTATGTTTATGGGTTTAGTATTCCTTTAATCTGTCCATACAATAATTTGATCTTAAGACTTACAATAGAAGGTTAACGAAAATAACAATATAGGTAAAAAAATTTCGTGTTAGTAAAAAAAAAAGTTTTTCAGTAAATACAAAAATTCCATTAAACTTGTATAAATAAAGTAATGGCCTATAATCATCCCACTGAAGGAAAAAGGCCTATACCATTGAATTCAAGTTACCACAGCAATGATGGTCACTTACTTAAAACTTGAATAAATAACAGAAGTTTTTGTTAAACTTTAATGTTCAAAAAATAGTTTCGTTGGTTTCCTAAATAATTAGCTCTAAACATAAACCAATATCAAAAATTGTCAAGCGATACTACAAAGTGACAGGACTACAAAGAACTCAAAGAAAATGCGAGTCCAAGTTTGTTACGGATTTGAGACAACGCCATTATGCGGCGTTTCGACTTCCCACCACGTCATAAACGGCATGACGTCAAATTAGTGTCAATTTACCACCTCTAGTGCTAGCGTTTATCCGCAAACATTTCAAAAATGAAAAATTAAGACGCTTAGAGAGAAAATTTAAAGTGGCCTTTTAAAAAATATGGGACGTAATGCTCAAGTTTCCGGAGGCGTCTGCTTTTACTGAGGGTTTCAGCAATAAAAAACTTGAGATGGGTAGTAAAAAGGACTCCGAAATTTTTAATGATCTTTTTTTGTTATTATCAACAAGTTTCATAAAAAGTATTCTTGAATAGGCACACTTTATGTTTTACGGAACAGATAATGTAACTCAACTAATAATGCGTCGTTTCCTTTCTTTGTCACTTTTTAAAAAGAGTGGAGTAGCTTTTGCTAGAAGATGACGCCAGTCCTTCATAAAATAGTACGATCCATTTTCTTCTCATGGAATGCACTACCGACTGTAATTTAGTCAGCGCCAGTGGTAAAAAAAGACACTGCATCCTGTATTTCATTGGCAAAATCCCTTTCATCACTTGAAGGATCAAAGAATGAAGCTATATTTAAAAAAATCAGCACCATAGAAGGAATGAAACAAACACATACACGTATTGAAACACTAAAAAAATTAAAAACTATCACCAAATTTGGTTTTATTACGTACTAAAGCAATTTATTTACTAATCATTGTCACACTTAATTCTTTCAAATACTAAGTATTTTTTATAGATTTATATATTTATAGTTTGTATGTATTTATTTATTTATCTATAATATAAAAAAGAATCGCTGAATGTGTTGCTAAGCGCAAATCTCGAGAACGGCTGAACCGATATCGCTAATTATTTTTTTTAGAATATTCCTTGAAGTACGAGGATGGTTTTTACGCAGAGATTTCTTTTTTAAATTGCCTAAAAAAAGTCAAAAAACAACAATTTTTGCCAACCCCGCCATATTTGATGACAATGACATTTAAGCCGTCAAAATGCAATATCTGCGGCGATACGAAGTTCGCGGGGTCCGCTAGTTTTATTATATATGTACGTTTTTGTATAGGTTTATGTAATCAAACGTATGTATATGTGTTTATCAAACATTGTGTATTTATTTATTGTACGGTGTTTGTAAATAAATTTTGTCTTTACAAACTTAGTTATCTGCTCCACCTTCCCATTACTTTTTATTGTATCCTACCTAACCCAAAGGTTGTCTGGAAGAAATCGCTCTTAGCGATAAGGCCGCCTATATTGTACATCTTTTTATAAGCATTTGATTGTAATTACCTTGTTTGGTGTGCAATAAAGAATATTCTATCTATCTATCTATCCAAAGCAATAAAATAATGCATTGATACATTCGGTCCATTAGTGAATTCAAACTTTTCCTACACCAATTTTTCTTAGTGACTTACACACGCCGGTTATCTGCTGCTAATGATGATATCTGAAACTAAATTTAATGTTTTATAAACAAAAAAAAAACATTATGTTGATTTAATTATTTATTTTGAGAAGAGAAAATTCATTATAAGTTTAGTGTTTCAATTCTCATTAAACCTTCAAATTCAAATGAAACCTCATTAAACCCTCTTCTTACTTACTTTTTCAGAACACTAGTATAATCTTCTTGTCTCAACTCCTTTCCACGTTCGTCTTGGAATACAGATTACTTATCTTAAAAGGTGTTGCAAGCGTAAGGCAATTATCTGAGCTAGTAGTTTATACTAACTGCTCCATGATTCCTTAAGGAGCTGGCTAACCGCAATCCTGAATATGCAAGTGCTATTGACTGTGATATTACAAACGTTGCTGGTAACATGTTAATATTTCATGCTGTTATGTATTAGGTGAACTATTGTATAGATTGTGAAAATGATTATTTGTACCTTTATACTTTTATGCTCTCAGGAGAAATTTTGAGTCGTGGTGATAAATACGAGCCCCATCACCTCCTTTCGGTCCACTCCTGGATATATGCCTATTCAATAGGTGGCTTTTGACATAAAAATTAAATGTTGTTAATCCCTCGATCGTGAGTTATTCCAGACACAATTGAAATCAATTGTTATCGCGGCACGCGCGTGCCGCCTGGGGGTTGAGGGATAATCGCCACGTTGGATAGGCAAGTCCGAAGTCACTTTGCGGACAATAATAAAGAGAAGACACTGCCATTCTTTTGGAAACACTCTTCTAGCTGTTTCTTATGAAACAGAATTAACCAACTTCTTCATAGTTATCAGAAGGCGAAAAAATATGATACGATCTAAATCGCAAAGCAATTATATATCAGGTATTCAATGTTTATATCAAAATTATCTCTCCAGCACTCTTTCATAAACTTTTTGGTGTATTTGATTTGAGCACATATGCTTTGTTAGTTCTCAATACATTTTAAACGTAGTTTCCTTTTAATCCAAGGACAATTTCGAATACTGCACCGTGCTTCAGCAATGTCAAAGGAACTGAAACTCTAGACACGGGTAAATACAAAGTAAAAATTCAAAGAAAATACGGAAGCTTAGATTCATTGGAAACTTTCCGCGAAGAACTAGAAAGGCTATAAAATAAAAGCTTGGTTGCATTCCAGTTTAAGTGGGTGCAAAGAACAAAGAGGTTACAAAACCTTTTAATTTGAAACTAAAGAGTAACCAATAGCGGTTTACAGAGTAGCATTATTACAAATGACTTTATAAGTCAATGTTGCAAAAAAAGATGGCAGTATTTTAAAAACCACTTTTTATTTTGAAATCAATAGCCACCTTCTGGAGATCCCTATGTGGGGCTAGGATTATGGTGACGACACAAAACTTTTTGTCCTGAGAGTATAAAGGCATGAAGGTATAACAGCATAAATTAAATTAAATAAACAAATTTTGATTCGAAGCAGGTTATTGATTTACTACATAATCCGTCCAACCGAATTCAATATTTTGTTTCTCATATTTCAATTGGTAAAATACAAAAGCAAAATATCAAAAATAAAATTTTAGTCTTCTTATAAATTTATTTTCATTCCTTAAAATTCTTTGGGTATTTCTTCGATAACTTTATACCAAATCCTTTTTTCGTTTAACTCATTATTTTAATTTAAATACCCCCATGTCTTTGTTTATTGCTTGGTGGTCCGCCAACTGGGTAGTGGCCAACTACTAATCTCTTAAGAATGTCAAATGAAGTCACTAGACCGGATTAAAAGAACTTATGCTAGAAAGAGCTTAGTAAGTAGTAATAAGTAGTTGTGTCCTTGAGTCGAGCTAAAGCTCTTGGGCGACCGAACTTTTGTAAATAGGATCTTAAAGATTCTGAGGTTATCTTACGCAACGTGCGATGGGAATCTCGGTCTGTTTTCTCCTATGAATGATGTAAGCATACTAGGGATAACTAGCAAATGTTTTTTTTGTTGTAATGGCACGATCAAAGATTAGTACAACCCATTCCTGTAGGTGTTATGAGATAAGGATAAAAAATATCGCTATAAGAAAACTGACAACAGCGTCTTTCCTCCAATATTAGCCAATATGAGGTTATGGCAAAGTCCTTTTTGTGTAGAGTCCTGTGTAAATCTATGGTTTGAAATTTTCTGGTAATGATAATGGTAAAAATCAACTGTTTCCTAGCAACATATCCATAATAAACTTATGACTAAAGTCATAATAAACAGCTGAAATAGGTACCTCTTTACAATGTAAGCAAGCAAGCAACCTACAATAGATGAGAGAAATATTTTTATAAATAATTAATAATTGATTCAAACAAAGTAGCCTCTTATATTTTCAAATTATTTTTCAAGCAATTAAATTCTGAGCGTTAATTGAGAATACGATTCTTTGATATTAAAAAGTCGTTCGGTAGGCGGAATGGAGGTAAAGGTGGTTTCAAGTCCCACTTAAAGCACTTAATTAAGGAATAAAATTGAATTTTAAATTTGCACTGGCAGTTTAAGTGCTTAGAGACAGTTTAAAAATAAAGAATATTCAAAATGGCTGAATTTTTTAAATGTTAGGTTAAGAAAACTTTGCATGAAGTTCCATGTCAATTGCACACACAATTTGATGCCTAGTGCCAGTTTAAAAAATAGAATGATTTCACGATCCTCATAATATAGGTGTCGTGAGAGGCCATTAAAGGAATATTGCTAGTAGAAGAAGGAGTACGTCTCTCCACCATTGTCTTCTAAATATGACGTCGGTTGGTTGTTGTTGTTGTTTTCTTCACTCATTCTGGGTAGGCAAAGGGAACTATGCCCATACAGCCAAGTCTTCAGTAGATTTTTTTTTATTGAATTGAAATGAAAATGAAATTAAATAAGATAAAATGAAATGTAACCTAACCTAAGACATTGAAATTTATGGGTGGTTTATACATTTCAATGATTACAGGAGTTTTACGCGAGAACGTGGATTAGTGTCAAATAGGAGCGCCTTTCTTGTTTCTCACTTTTATTTGATTTATCCTACTCACTGACACATTATTATAACAATGCCACCACTTTAACACAATGAATGCCGCTTAGGATAATTTCAAAAAATTACGAAACAGAGTCCATCTTTCTCTTCTCGTTTCCCGCGCAAAACTCCGACGTTGGTTGGTTATGATGAGCTGTAATTTTTTACATAACCAAAGACACAGAGACATATTGTAACGTTTCCCTATACAACAACAACGTCGTGTAAACACCGCTTAACGCAAAACTATCTCAGCTCACACCATTCCCGCCTCTTTACCAATTCAAATCCACGTCAATACTACAACAGAATAAATAAAATCCACCTTTTCATCGATGTTACTCTAAACAAAGCGGTTGCATTCCAAAATTAAATTTGCACAGTACCACTGACTGGTTGCTTTGTGAATATTTAAAACTACCGATGCATTTATTTCAAATGAAATGGAATGTTCACCTTTGCTCTGTATAAAATGTTTGCAGTGTTTAGAGAAACGTATAGTTGTGCTCGTGTTGAGAAGTATGTGTTTACTTTGTATTGCTTTTTATTCGTGGTACGTACTCCAGAGAGTTAAAACGATTTAATTTGAGGTGATAAAAAGTGTGGATCATATTATTATGTGCATCTGTAAAATATAGTTAAGTAGGTAACAGCGTATGATCATCCCATAGCAGGGAAAAGGCCTCCATCATTGAATTCAAGTCACCACAGCAATGATAGGTACTGGCATAATCACCACGCTTGCCAAATGCAAGGTGCCTTGCCAAACCCAGGCAACGTTCGAAAATTTGAAACTTTTCGTTGCCCGTCCAAGGAATCGAACCTGGGACCCCAGATCTTGGCCCGGTGTTTGAATCACTAGAACAACCATTGTAATAAGTCTCTAATAGAATAGCTTTACCCCTACTATTTCCATGGGTGTTGTAGGAGACGACTAAAGCAGTTGACAGGAAGACATCAGTTGCTTCTCGACAACCCACTTGCCAAGTGTGGTGATTACGATATACCTAGTCATCTTTTGGAACGAAGTTCCTTATCGTGCTTTGCGAAAGGGGGCTAGACGGAAAAAATTGTAACGACACTTTTTGCTATAGTTGTGCGGGGAGAGAGAGAGAGAGAGAGAGAGAGAGAGAGAGAGAGATGTTATTTTACAGGATGAAAAAGTCATCTTGTATTAGTTTAAGAAGCTAAATGCGAAGCGAGCTAAAAGCTAGATGCGAGGAGATGCGGGTTCGAGTCCCGCCTGAGACATGATTTTTCATGTTTATATACTGATATTATAATTGAAATTTAGTCGCTAAAATATCAAATAAAGAAGCTAAAGTTGTTTAACTGACTAACCTTATTAGTAACCAATTTTTTTAATCTTCTGGCATATAGTAGAAGTAACAGATCGACGCTAGCCATTTATACATAAACCATTTTGATTTATACTAGAATAGCAAATTACCTTACACACAAACTCAGTTGTATTAAATACAGTAACTCTGATCAAACAGAACCTAAACAAACATGCGATATTACCTACCCCAACAAAATCAGGAGAGCAAGTTCTGCAGTAATTAGTCCACTGTGTGAGAAGTTTATTCATTGTGGCTATGTTTGACCAGGATATAGCTAATATAGTTTTTTTTTAATGTTATAGGCTTGCTCTTGACTACATACTTAACTATACGGTTAAGAAGAAGCCTAAGATGGAGCGAGCTAACCCAGAGGTACTGGTTCTCCCACACACCAGCGGAACACAGAAAAACTGTTTGGCGCTGGACTCCGGCAGGAGGGTGGTAGCATCCAGGCAGCCTAATATGAAACCTACCACCGCAGAAGGATCTGTTAGCTGTCATTATTGGTTAGAAAACCTAAGATGCCGTTGCCCAGGGTTGACCACTAAGAGGTAGATCCCACCACCCCAAATGTTATATCACAAGACAAGCTCTTGGTCAAGTGGTTTAAGTAACCAAGATCTCGGGATTCTAGGTTCAATCAAGGGACGAGCGACATTAAAATATAAGTTCAGAAACTGTAAAATCTCAAAATTTCAGTCTTCGCTAAGCCGCCGTGAATAACGTGATCAACTATTTTTGTGCAAGATTATCAACAATGTAATTGACAGCCCTTACTTAAATAAATAAATAAATAAATATTTAAGACATGCCTCACTGGGCCACACAGAGCCATCTAGTCCCAAATTAAGCTACTAAAATCAGTTAAAATCAGTTAAAATCAGTTTTATTTCTGCAAATAGGCCCCAGGAGGCGCTTTTACACGTCCCAATATTTAAACCTACCACTGCTTCGGGACAAGTCTGGGCTAGTGCCGAGAAGAAGCAGCGCAAGAAACTCGGTCACTATTGTCAGCCTACTATTAAGTACTAGGAAGAGAGCATGACAGAAGTATGTATTCGGATTGGTGGTAATGAACTGGAGCAAGTAAATGAGTTTGTATACTTGGGGTCGGTGTTTACTAGGGACGGAAAGTATGAAAGTGATATTGAAAGGAGAGTAAATGCTGGTAACAGAGTGAATGGTGCGCTGCACGCCTTTGTGAATAGCCAGAAGATTTCTATGAAAGCTCGTCTGGCTGTGCATAGAGGGGTGTTGGTTCCAACACTCATGTACGGAAGTGATAGTTGGGTATGGCAGAAAAAGCATGAAAGTAGAATAAATGCAGTAGAAATGAGAGCGCTAAGAAGTATGTTAGGAGTGAAATTGAGTGACAGGATAAGAAATAGTGTGATAAGAGAACGTTGTGGTGTGAAAGAAGATATTGTCACAAGGATTGAGAAAGGGATGCTTAGATGGTTTGGACATGTAGAGAGGATGAATGAGAGAAGAATGACTAGACAGATCTACAAGACGAGTGTGAAAGGTAACGTTGGAAGAGGAAGGCCTAGATGAACCTATCACGATCAAATCGGGGATGTTCTGAAGAAAGGTCAGGTCAAGAGTACTCTAAACCGACGAGCATGCATGAAAAGATTGATGAATGTGGAAGAAACGAAAGATGTATGCCAGGATCGTAGTAAGTGGAAGGCCTTGGTCTCTGCCTACCCCATTGGGAAGGAGGCGTGATAATATGTATGTATGTATGTATTAAGTACCCTGTCGTGTGGGGTACTAGACAACCGATAAACTTACATAAATACTTTTTTTTTGTAAATACATACTTTTAATTCATAGAAAACACCCAGACCAGTACAAACACAAATGTTCATGCACACAAATATTTGTACTGTGCGAGGATCGAACCTGCAACCCATGGCTCAGAAGCAGCGTTTCCTACCGCTGATCCAAAAGGTCGTCCAACTTACTTACTTGCTAAGTAATTTTTTAAATGTTCAAGTATTAGATCGCGATACAAAAGCACTTTTGTTACTCCTGTTTGTAGATCCAGATATCGGAAAAATAGTTTTATTATAAGAAGTACAAATCAATATAACGCAGCCTACAGTCACATAGACATTTTTCACGAGAGTATGGTGAGATATCGCCTTCTCTTAAAATCCACAAAAATTTATCAATCTTTTGTGGTTAATATTGTCTTGTTATCATAGCTGGCTTTTCCCCCAGCATGTGTCATTTGTTCAGGCCACTTCCAACCTCTTTACACTTTTTAAATTGACGCGACCATTCGAATAAGAAATCACCGAACGCGCGCAATTCAAAATTCGAATCCGGTGAAAAACAAATGAACGCAATATCAGTATATAAACTTGAAAAAATTTTGTCTCAGGCGGGACTCGAACCCGCATCTCCTCGCATGGCTGGTCCCGCCTGAGACAAAATTTTTCAAGTTTATATACTGATATTATAAGTGCAATTAAGTTGCTAAAATATCAAATAAAGTAAATGAACGCAAGTTACGCACATTGGAAATTGTCGCCCCGCTATCACTGTCTGCTGTTCCCGTTGTGTTTTTATATCGTTAATAAATTTGGAACATATTGTATACTAAGTCCAGGAATATTTAAGAGCTGCATTTCAAGATTAATCTGATAAACAAGAACCCATAGACCAAAACTAAATAAAGGACAGGTGACCACCCGTCGGAGTCGATTCAAAGATATTTAATAAAAACATATAATAATGATACCGAAGCCGCTGCAAGTAAGTGTTTTATCTGACTTCTTATGCCAGCGAATGTCTGAATTGAGTTAGAGATAGGAAGTGGTATAATATACTTTCACTTTCCTTATATTTCCCCTGCAATATTTCGTTCTTTCTTTCACTATTACCTTTGTACACCTGCACCTTTGTACTGCTCAAGAACCGCCTATGTCCTGTGGGTAATATTGCATTTGGCCCCCACAGACTCTTTTAATAACATTTTTGTAATAACTACGAGTAGCATTGGAAACTTTAAATGATTATGTATAAACTATGTATCGTTAGCTTTATTTAATATTAGGGGTTAAAGTATGAAATTGCCGTTTTGTATGGACGAAATCGAGAAAAGTATTTTTTACATACTAACAGTTTTTTTGTTTTTTCAAAAACGCCTGAACCGTTTTCCATGCAATTAAAGGTGAAAGTTAGATGGTTATAAAGCTACGTATTGTAATTTCTGAAAATCAAAGTATATAATACAAATATACTTAATTGAAGCAAGAAGGTCAGCTGACACATTGTAAGGGGTCTTTTCAACGACTTCCTTTGAAGTAATAGGCACTAGTATGGCATTTTTTTTTTAGTCAAAAATTACTTTATTTATTTTTGATACAATACAAAAAGAATTACGCAATAATACGACTATATTTAAGAGCTATAAACAAAATAAAAAGTGGGAAAATAATCGGCAATTTCATACTTTGACCCCTATTATTAAACGAAATAGACGAAGACGTTTGTTTATTATATTAGCAATTTAATGTTAAATCATCAACGCCAATAAAATAATTAAGCTGACAAGCTATATCTGCTATTTTACTATATCTCTAAGTTTCTTTCCTTGTAAATGCAAAAGCCTTGATTTTTCGTAATTAAACGGGTACCTAACATGAAAAACTTACTTTTCATTGTTTGAAAGGGCTAGGGGCATAACTAGGGGTAATCGGAATATCCGTTGTTAAAATAAATATAGCTTAGTAATTATGTACCGCAGTATACGTTCAATCTTAAGCTAAAATTCATCAAAGAGATTTTCCATTAAAATTAGCCAGGACTATCTAAACATTTATATATTTAGATTGACTTATGTTGGCAAATAATCTTATATTAAATCGTCTCACTGCAAGCAGATCTAATTTTATCTGTGGAGTAGACAACCTCCATTACACGGTTTGATGTTTTAAATTGCATCACTTAATTTCAGTTTGTTTGATCTTCTAAATACTCATTACTAGACTGCAGTGCCAAAGAACTTAAGTCAGTTACCATCACTGTGCTTTTTTGAAAATAAAATGAAAACCTGCCACGACTTTTTAAAGTTCCTCACTCGAATAACATACACAAAACACGTGTCTACGGTCTTGATAATGAGATTCATTCGGTTATTAACTCGAGCAAACAAAGGCCTTTGTCTCGTAAACATGGCATCCCTTTGAGCTGATATTGAGTTAGAGGCATCAGATGTAAACAGGGTTGTTAGCGTGAAAACTAGAAAAAAAAAAACAACATTGTTATTCAAAGCTAACGTGCAAGATCTAAACGTAACATTGTTGTCTGTTTTTTATAGAAGGGAAATATTAAATGGATTATCAATAAAAAGTTGATGTATTCTAGTGCGACTGTGAAATTAACACCAAATATTCGTGTTTATTTATGTCATTTAGTGATGACTTATGGAACTGAAACGTGGTCGCATAATAATATGGGTCATCTAAAAAGACTAAAGCGGATTTTTAGTATTGATATACAACGCTAAACTATTATGCATACAACATTGGATTGGATCATGTATTTAAAAGTCACATGCTAATGTTATTTCAAAATGTAAAGCAAACTAATATACTACTGAAATAAAACAAACATTTTAAGAGGTTCCAAATAAACTACCTAAAAGAGTAAAGAATTTTCTCACCATCCAAACCGAAGCTGAACAAAGAATGTTCACAACGACCAAATTACAAGCATTGACCATCCGAAAACGTATCCGGCCTATTTTAAACGCCTACTTAATTCCGAATTAGAATTTTACCAAATGACAAAAGGCGAAAGGCGCAATCAAAAGCAGCTGAACCGCGGTACAAGTGCCGGAGAAAAAAATAAAAGGAAACAAGGCAAAGTGGGAAATGGAAAATTTATTCATCGTTAGTCCTTGGAGGCGGGTTGCGGCACAGACTACGTAAAAGGTCAGAGTAACAAGCCAATTTCCCGTGCTAGTTTTCAGTTTCGCATTGGGCACGTCCCTTGGCGATGGATAAGGGATCTTGTCTTCCAGATGCGGAGGCCACTGATCTGAGAGCTATGATAGCTGCATTGGTTAAGTTGATTTTTTCTTAAAATCAAAATTCCTTTTAACGTTTCTTAGAAGCCATGGATTAGGTTAGTAGCAGCTCAACCTACTACAATAATTAATCGTAACTTGATGACATGTAAACCTATAAAGCTTTTGACCTGTGATGAATTATGGAACTTAAACGTGGTCATTTAGTCATATTGAAGCGGATGTAGCACACAGAGTGAATGTGGCTTGGCAAAAGTGGCGGTCGCTGACTGGAGTTTTATGCGACTCTCACATACCTGTCCGGACAAAGGGCAAATTGTATAGAACGGCAGTGAGACCAGCCATGATGTACGGGGCAGAATGTTGGCCAGTAAAGACGACACATGTGCAGAAGCTCCATACTGCTGAAATGAAAATGTTGCGATGATCTGGAGGGGTAACAAGGCTAGACAAAATCAGAAATGAGTACATCCGTGGGAGTTTTAAGGTTGCCCCTATAATAGAAAAACTAGCGGAATGCCGTCTTAGGTGGTACGGTCACGTAATGCGAAGGGACGAGGAACATGTAGTCAAGAAAGCACTTAGCCTGCCAGAGAAAAAAAACCTCCTGCTACCTGGTGGACCAGCATGACTAAACTTTTAATTAAAGAACAACTGCCCGACCCAACAACCCAGGATAGATTATCCTGGCGCCGCAAAATTAGGAGAGCCGACCCTACATATAGTGGGAAAGGGAAGAAACGTGGTCATTGAGTGTAGACATCATAAAAAGACTCTAGGTCGCACCGCCGTGCGCCAGCCGGCAATGGAGAAAGCAATGCTTGGTATTTTCCTGTGCGATAGAATCTGTTATGAGGAAATCCGTAGGACAACCAAGATAACCGAGATTGTTGAGCTTAAAAGACAAGGGAAAAATAGTACGACTGAGTGGTTCCTCCAGCAGCGGGAGGGGACGGCTAATTTACCACTTCAGTGGCGGTAAGCTCCTTGACTGGCTTGCGACCACCATCCTTCCGGAGTCTGAAGGAAAAAAACACTCGATGAGTTCCGACGATAAGTGGTATTTCCACACGCTTCTAGGTAAGCTTGCTTTATCGTAGGCTTTCTCTCAACTTGAAGGTTCAGTCTGAAGCTAAGAGCAAACCCATCATCTATAAAAAAAAAAGTTCACTGTATAAACAACCGCATGTATAATTTAAACATTAAGTAGTAAAGTTAAGTAACAGCCTATAACCATCCCACTGCAGGGAAAAGGCCTCCATCATTGAATTCAAGTTACCACAGCAATGATGGGTGTACTGGCATAATTGCCACGCTTTCCAAATGCGGGTTGGTGATCACAAACCCGAGCAACGTTCGAAAATTCGAAACTTTTTGTTGCCTGACCCGGGATTCGAACCTGGGACCCCGAGATCTTGGCCCGGTATTTAAACCACTTGACCAACGGGGCGTATACATAAAGTATTATTCATAATTAATTTAAATGGAGTGCTACATCTGCATCATAGAAAACTGTGGTCCCCTCAAAAGAAAATGTCAGGACACACCATTGGCTTGGACGCGGAATTAAAATCTAATGGCATGTATAAAGATGCAGATTTTGTAGTAAAAAGTATATTTGCAGTTACTTTTCTTAGTTTATTTCGAGGGAATTTTCCTCCGAATAGATCTCTGTACTAATGTAAAGTAAAGAAAATTAGGCGCATCATTATTTAATTTTACCTAAAATAAATTTTTGATACTAACTTGTTTCTAGCAGTACTTGCTTCTAGTATAGTGATAAAAACTGCAACTTGGTACAATATAATAAAGTTTTAACTTTTTTTATGTAAATTTCAAAGGCATTTATTTATTTTAATATACTCTTTAAAAGATTGTTGATTTAAAAAAATCCAAACTATAAATATAAGACTAGCTTTGATTATGTAATACCTCGTTTCAAAGGGAACATTTGAATTTTATTTGTTTCTGCAACGGAACTTTCAACTCCGATCACCTTTACGTTGTTGCCTTCTAAAATTTTTCCAAGATATCTACTGTTAGTGTTATTAGTCAACGCCAAAATCAAGCTCAGTATAATTTAATTTAATTGTGAAGATCATCTTGCAAATTGTTTAGACTTGGGAAAATTTGTCTTAAGAAATTAATCCCGCTTCGGACAATAAATCAAAGATGAGAATGTAATTACGAACTCACTTTGCGTTGTCTCTAAGGATAACAGTGATTGCTTAACTCAAATATTAACTATGATAATAATCCGCTAATATTTATTTTTTGGCGGTGGGGCAGGCACCAAAATGGTATCGCATTAGTCTTTCTCTTCCTATGAGCATCGTAAGAGGCGACTAAAAGAGTGTGGCCCACAAAGGACAGGAAGCATCGGCTTCTTTCAATCTTTGGCCAAATTGCGGTCGACAAGTCCTGCTTAACGCGGTTTTATTGAGGCTAAATTCTTATTTGGAGCTCGGTTAATGGGCTACGATAATAATGAAGCCATAAAACCATAAAACCATTTGTTGACATGCAGTCTCCACATCATAATTTACATACAGAACGGTAATTGTGGTATGTCCTTGCCGAGTGTAGATGTAAAGGAAAAGAAGTATCAATATTCCAGTGCACTTCAATCTCTTTTCACGCTGCAGCTGGTTTCAATTATATGGGAAACATAAATTAATACACTTTCTCGATCATTTTTACATTTGAAACAAAAAAGTATCATTTAATTTCACTTCATTTCATCCACTTTAAGGATCAAGCAACAAATAACTTTATCCTACTATAACCGAGAATAGTGTGATTAAAGCTAGAAGAAAGATAAAAACTAGTAAGCAAAGAAAAAGGTTTTAGTAGAATAATAACTTAGAATAATGATCCTTAAAGAATCAAAGCCCTGCCTATTCTACGAGTACAATAGTGTAAAATGCCAGTCTGTTCTTATAACAAAGGCCATAAAGTATTTTTTTTAATATTAACCTTTTTATCCATTGCATTTTTATGAATGAACTATTTATTATATTTTTTATTATTTAATTATATACACCGTGCAATTTAAACCACCTGTAAAACGAAGCCCACGTTATGTAACCATTATGTATAACATCTTGGCAGTGTTATTTTAATTTTTTTACCAAAATTTTTTTTATTTAATATATTAAATATCGGTTCAGGTATTTATTTTGAAACACGCTGTGACGCACACAGATGTAGCTGTGTAAGGTCCATTCAACCAAGACCCCGCCGCAGCAAAATAATACATCTGGGCGCGTCACAACGTGTTACAAAATTTAAAATTTTTCAAAAATTATTTTTATTAAAAAATAAATAACAATGCCATGATGTAATACATAATGGTCCAATAACGTGGGCTTTGTTTTACAGGTGGTTTAAATTGCACGGTGTTTATTATTTATTATTTATTATATTGCATTTGTATGAATGAAAAAGTTCGAATCTCTATTTAAGTTTTTACTAGACCCGAAAAATCAGCATGAAGTCAAAGGATTGGAGGATTCTCGCTTGAATAAACCCGCGTAGCACGTTTGATGCGAACCGTTCTCTTTCCACGTGTTTGCTTTGCTATCTGCATTCACATTAAAACTACTTGTTAATCTAAATGTGTCTCTGAACTTTTATGAATACAGGCAGAGGCGTATCTGGTATAATTGGGTTTAAATCTTTTTTTGATTTAAATAGTTGGGATTTGATAACTGACTCTACTTTACATAATAATAATAGAGAAAAGAGAACAGGATTATGTGATGTAATCAATCAGTCGCACTAAACTTATTTATGATTAACGTTATTAAATTGAAGTTCACAAGACAGTTCAGGAAGTTCAGGACTAACATTTAATTGTGTAAATAAGTTCTACCTTTTGTGTTTTTAAACTTAATATCGTACTCCTACTACTCCTACTATAATTTAATATCGGAGTATAATACGTCATATTTTCTCGTCGCTCATACCCCAAAGCCTAAAAACAAAAGTTTTTGACCAGTGCGTCTTACCCGTGGTGACATACGGAGCCGAAACGTGGACACTCACCATGGGGCTGGTCCGCAAGCTAAAAGTCGCTCAGCGAGCTATGGAAAGAGCTATGCTTGGAGTATCTCTAAGAGATAGAATCCGAAATGAAGTAATTCGATAATAAGAGAACCAAAGTTACCGACATAGCTACTCGGATAAGCAATCTGAAGTGACAGTGGGCTGGTCACATCTGTCGCAGAACTGATGAACGATGGAGTAATCGAGTTCTGCAGTGGAGACCGGGCATGGGCAAACGTAGAGTTGGACGCCCCCCTGCTAGATGGAGCGACGATCTGCGCAAGGTGGCTGGAAGCAACTGGATGCTCAAAGTTCAAGACCGAGGAAAGTGGCGTGCCTTGGGAGAGGCCTATGTCCAGCAGTGGACTGCCGTAGGCTGATGATGATGATGATGATGAAACTTAATATAAAGCAAAATTGTACCTCTAATAAGGACTTGACTCGAAACACTACGCTAAGTTTATTTTCTTAAATAATAAAATAACAGGACTTAGTGAAGTAACTAGAAGTGACAATCTGTTTGAGGTTTGGGATATCATAGGATAGGTTGAGGACATTAGCAATGAAGCAATGAGGACTGAAGCAATAAAAGCTCATCCATAAAAGCCTTGACTAAAATTTGAACCTGGTATATAACACATTCTGCTACATCTAAAAAAGAAAGTTGATAAATCAATCATAATTTGAGTCGGTACTCAAAATACTAGCGTCGTGCGCCCATTTAAAAATTATATGTGAATTAAAATTAAATTTCCACCATTTCATCTAACTTAAAATGTTATTACGTCATATACTATCTTCTCTATTAAATTAACATAGATAAATAGCACAAACGTCACATTTATGTAAACAAATGAAGATAATATTAAGATTCAACTGTCAAATAAGTCACAATTGGTTGATAACTTCAACATAACATTCTTGTATCAGGTTAGAATGACAAGTTAGCATCGTAAAATACCATTAGCTTACAGGCCTCGCTGTGCAAAATCGAAGCCTGTCGATAGTTAATTAGCTGATGTCACATCTGCAATGCAGACTGTGAAGACGCCTCTTCAATTATACATTGTGCAAATTAGGGTCTCTCTGTAGTCACTTTCTCATGACTGAGTATCGTGGTCATCGATTGATTTGGATGTTCTACATAATAATATAGAATTTATTATCAGCCTCCACTGGACCCTGTCAATAATTATAGTAAGTAAGTTACTTTATTATTTATGCTTTTCTTCGTCGTTTTTTGTCCGAATATTTTTATAACAATAATAACATGGATGTCTGTTACCGAAGTACTAACCCGCATTTGGCAAGCGATTATGTGATTATGCCTGCACCCATCATTAAATAAATAAATGTTGACAACATCTCATCATTGTTCTGATCCCAATTTGATCTCTACTACAATAATTAATCGTAATTTGATGACATGGAAACTTATAAAGCTTTTGACCTGTGATGAATTATGGAACTTAAACGTGGTCATTTAGTCATATTGAGGCGGATGTAGCACACAGAACGAATGTGGCTTGGCAAAAGTGGCGGTCGCTGACTGGAGTTTTATGCGACTCTCGCATACCTGTCCGGACAAAGGGCAAATTGTATAGAACGGCAGCAACCAGCCATGATGTACGGGGCAGAATGTTGGCCAGTAAAGACGACACATATGCAGAAGCTCCATACTGCTGAAATGAAAATGTTGCGATGGTCTGGAGGGGTAACAAGGCTAGACAAAATCAGAAATGAGTACATCCGTGGGAGTTTTAAGGTTGCCCCTATAATAGAAAAACTAGCGGAATGCCGTCTTAGGTGGTACGGTCACGTAATGCAAAGGGACGAGGAACATGTAGTCAAGAAAGCACTTAGCCTGCCAGAGAAAAAAAACCTCCTGCTACCTGGTGGACCAGCATGACCAAACTTTTAATTAAAGAACAACTGCCCGACCCAACAACCCAGGATATATTATCCTGGCGCCGCAAAATTAGGAGAGCCGACGCTACATATTGTGGGAAAGGGAAGAAACTTGGTCATTGAATGTAGACATCATAAAAAGACTCTAGGTCGCACCGCCGTGCGCCAGGCGGCAATGGAGAAAGCAATGCTTGGTATTTTCCTGTGCGATAGAATCTGTTATGAGGAAATCCGTAGGACAACCAAGATAACCGAGATCGTTCGAAAAATTGTTGAGCTTAAAAGACAAGGAAAAAATAGTACGGCTGAGTGATTCCTCCAGCAGCGGTAGGGGACGGCTAATTTACCCCTTCAGTGGCGGTAAGTTCCTTAAGGGGCCGACTGGCATGCGACCACCATCCTTCCGGAGTCTGAAGGCAAAAAACACTCGATGTGTTCCGACGATAACTGGTATTTCTACACGCTTCTAGGTAAGCTTGCTTTATCGTAGGCTTTCTCTCAATTTGAAGGTACAGTGTGAAACTAAGAGCAAACTTATCATCTATAAAAATATGTTTACTGTAAAAACAACCGCATGGATAAATTAAACATAAAGTAATATTCATAATTAATTTAAATATAGTGCTACATCTGCATCATTGAAAACTGTGGTCCCCTCTAAAGAAAATGTCGGGACACACCATTGGCTTGAACGCGGAATAAAAATCTAATGGCATGTATAAAGATGCAGATTTTGTAGTAAAAAGTATATTTGCAGTTACTTTTCTTAGTTTATTTCGAGGGAATTTTCCTCCGAATAGATCTCTGTACTAATGTAAAGTAAAGAAAATTAGGCGCATCATTATTTAATTTTACCTAAAATAAATTTTTGATACTAACTTGTTTCTAGCAGTACTTGCTTCTAGTATAGTGATAAAAACTGCAACTTGGTACAATATAATAAAGTTTTAACTTTTTTTATGTAAATTTCAAAGGCATTTATTTATTTTAATATACTCTTTAAAAGATTGTTGATTTAAAAAAATCCAAACTATAAATATAAGACTAGCTTTGATTATGTAATACCTCGTTTCAAAGGGAACATTTGAATTTTATTTGTTTCTGCAACGGAACTTTCAACTCCGATCTCCTTTACGTTGTTGCCTTCTAACATTTTTCCAAGATATTTACTGTTAGTGTTATTAGTCAACGCCAAAATCAAGCTCAGTATAATTTAATTTAATTGTGAAGATCATCTTGCAAATTGTTTAGACTTGGGAAAATTTGTCTTAAGAAATTAATCCCGCTTCGGACAATAAATCAAAGATGAGAATGTAATTACGAACTCACTTTGCGTTGTCTCTAAGGATAACAGTGATTGCTTAACTCAAATATTAACTATGATAATAATACGCTTATATTAATTTTTTGGCGGTGGGGCAGGCACCAAAATGGTATAGCATTAGTCTTTCTCTTCCTATGAGCATCGTAAGAGGCGACTAAAAGAGTGTGGCCCACAAAGGACAGGAAGCATCGGCTTCTTTCTATCTTTGGCCAAATTGCGGTCGACAAGGCCTGCTTAACGCGGTTTTATTGAGGCTAAATTTTTATTTGGAGCACGGTTAATGGGCTACGATAATAATGAAGCCATAAAACCATAAAACCATTTGTTGACATGCAGTCTCCACATCATAATTTACATACAGAACGGTAATTGTGGTATGTCCTTGCCGAGTGTAGATGTAAAGGAAAAGAAGTATCAATATTCCAGTGCACTTCAATCTCTTTTCACGCTGCAGCTGGTTTCAATTATATGGGAAACATAAATTAATACACTTTCTCGATCATTTTTACATTTGAAACAAAAAAGTATCATTTAATTTCACTTCATTTCATCCACTTTAAGGATCAAGCAACAAATAACTTTATCCTACTATAACCGAGAATAGTGTGATTAAAGCTAGAAGAAAGATAAAAACTAGTAAGCAAAGAAAAAGGTTTTAGTAGAATAATAACTTAGAATAATGATCCTTAAAGAATCAAAGCCCTGCCTATTCTACGAGTACAATAGTGTAAAATGCCAGTCTGTTCTTATAACAAAGGCCATAAAGTATTTTTTTTAATATTAACCTTTTTATCCATTGCATTTTTATGAATGAACTATTTATTATATTTTTTATTATTTAATTATATACACCGTGCAATTTAAACCACCTGTAAAACGAAGCCCACGTTATGTAACCATTATGTATAACATCTTGGCAGTGTTATTTTAATTTTTTTACCAAAATTTTTTTTATTTAATATATTAAATATCGGTTCAGGTATTTATTTTGAAACACGCTGTGACGCACACAGATGTAGCTGTGTAAGGTCCATTCAACCAAGACCCCGCCGCAGCAAAATAATACATCTGGGCGCGTCACAACGTGTTACAAAATTTAAAATTTTTCAAAAATTATTTTTATTAAAAAATAAATAACAATGCCATGATGTAATACATAATGGTCCAATAACGTGGGCTTTGTTTTACAGGTGGTTTAAATTGCACGGTGTTTATTATTTATTATTTATTATATTGCATTTGTATGAATGAAAAAGTTCGAATCTCTATTTAAGTTTTTACTAGACCCGAAAAATCAGCATGAAGTCAAAGGATTGGAGGATTCTCGCTTGAATAAACCCGCGTAGCACGTTTGATGCGAACCGTTCTCTTTCCACGTGTTTGCTTTGCTATCTGCATTCACATTAAAACTACTTGTTAATCTAAATGTGTCTCTGAACTTTTATGAATACAGGCAGAGGCGTATCTGGTATAATTGGGTTTAAATCTTTTTTTGATTTATATAGTTGGGATTTGATTACTGACTCTACTTTACATAATAATAATAGAGAAAAGAGAATTATGTGATGTAATCTATCAGTCGCACTAAACTTATTTATGACTAGCTGTTCCCCGCGACTTCGTCCGCGCTAATTTCCGTTATTATGTTCGTAATTATTTTTGCAACATTTTTCACTTATGCTTCACTCCTATTGGTCGCAGCGTGATGTTATATAGCCTAAAGCCTTCCTCGATAAATGGACTATCCAACACAAAAAGAATTTTTCAAATCGCTCCATTACTTCCTGAGATTAGCGCGTTCAAACAAACAAACAAACAAACAAACAAACTCTTCAGCTTTATAATATTAGTATAGATTAACGTTATTAAATTGAAGTTCACAAGACAGTTCAGGAAGTTCAGGATTAACATTGAATTGTGTAAATAAGTTCTACCTTTTGTGTTTTTAAACTTAATATCGTACTCCTACTACTCCTACTATAATTTAATATCGGAGTATAATACGTCATATTTTCTCGTCGCTCATACCCCAAAGCCTAAAAACAAAAGTTTTTGACCAGTGCGTCTTACCCGTGGTGACATACGGAGCCAAAACGTGGACACTGACCATGGGGCTGGTCCGCAAGCTAAAAGTCGCTCAGCGAGCTATGGAAAGAGCTCTGCTTGAAGTATCTCTAAGAGATAGAATCCGAAATGAAGTAATTCGATAATAAGAGAACCAAAGTTACCGACATAGCTACTCGGATAAGCAATCTGAAGTGACAGTGGGCTGGTCACATCTGTCGCAGAACTGATGAACGATGGAGTAATCGAGTTCTGCAGTGGAGACCGGGCATGGGCAAACGTAGAGTTAGACGCCCCCCTGCTAGATGGAGCGACGATCTGCGCAAGGTGGCTGGAAGCAACTGGATGCTCAAAGTTCAAGACCGAGGAAAGTGGCGTGCCTTGGGAGTGGCCTATGTCCAGCAGTGGACTGCCGTAGGCTGATGATGATGATGATAATGAAACTTAATATAAAGCAAAATTGTACCTCTAATAAGGACTTGACTCTGAAACACTACGCTAAGTTTATTTTCTTAATTAATACAATAACAGGACTTAGTGAAGTAACTAGAAGTGACAATCTGTTTGAGGTTTGGGATATCATAGGATAGGTTGAGGACATTATCTGTCTGAGTGACCATTAAATGTGCTTCACTGAAGCAATAAAAGCTCATCCATAAAAGCCTTGACTAAAATTTTAACCTGGTATATAACACATTCTGCTACATCTAAAAAAGAAAGTTGATAAATCAATCATAATTTGAGTCGGTACTCAAAATACTAGCGTCGTGCGCCCATTTAAAAATTTTATGTGAATTAAAATTAAATTTCCACCATTTCATCTAATTTAAAATGTTATTACGTCATATACTATCTTCTCTATTAAATTAACATAGATAAATAGCACAAACGTCACATTTATGTAAACAAATGAAGATAATATTAAGATTCAACTGTCAAATAAGTCACAATTGGTTGATTACTTCAACATAACATTCTTGTATCAGGTTAGAATGACAAGTTAGCATCGTAAAATACCATTAGCTTACAGGCCTCGCTGTGCAAAATCGAAGCCTGTCGATAGTTAATTAGCTGATGTCACATCTGCAATGCAGACTGTGAAGACGCCTCTTCAATTATACATTGTGCTAATTAGGGTCTCTCTGTAGTCACTTTCTCATGACTGAGTATCGTGGTCATCGATTGATTTGGATGTTCTACATAATAATATAGAATTTATTATCAGCCTCCACTGGACCCTGTCAATAATTATAGTAAGTAAGTTACTTTATTATTTATGCTTTTCTTCGTCGTTTTTTGTCCGAATATTTTTTATAACAATAATAACATGGATGTCTGTTACCCAGGTACTAACCCGCATTTGGCAAGCGATTATGTGATTATGCCTGCACCCATCATTGAATAAATAAATGTGGACAACATCTCATCATTGTTCTGATCCCAATTTGAATAACTATTTAAAGCGTTCGTATTTTGGAAACCAGAAACAGCGAAGGTACCACATACACCCAGACCCGAGAAAATGTAGAAAAACATATTTTTTATACATTCACCCGTCCGGGAATCGACCCCGGGACCTCGGAGCAGGCGACACCTTGAAAACTGGTGTGTACGCTACTCCGCCACGGAGGTCGTCAAATCATTGCTGTGGTAACTTGTATACGAAGGGTACAGGGGTAAAACAAGAAATGTCACATAAACAAAAAGTTTAGTAATTAACATTTTAATTTTTCAAAGTTAGTAAAATTGTTGTGTCACTTAAAATTATAAACTGCTAATAGGAACTTTAGTTTACCATATAAAGTCTTATTTTTAGGAACATAAAGTATTGAAATAAAAATATATTTTTTTTCTTAAAAAAATAAAGTAAAACACTTTTGAAACATACAAAAACTGGTAATGTCCACTGTGCCCGATACAAGGAATGTCCAACTTAATATTTTTTTTACTTATTATACATTAGGAATGTCTTCAAAGTAGGATTGAGCCCCCTCAGAACAAAATCTTTTTAAAACCATTAAGTCCTTGTACTAATGGATTTAAAAAGATTATACCTTAAGTTCCCTTTTTTGCCACTATGGATGATTTCTCCCATATATCATTATTCTGTATGATATAACTCTAGGCAAACTCTTCCACATATAAATTATCTTTGGGACTGCACAGGAAATGAGCGTTTTTTCAGTACTGGTCACATTCAAATAATCTTGCTATAGTGTTGACATAAGTATTTTGACAGCTTGGAGTTGGTCATTCCTTCTTATGTTTCGTTACACTATGGATCTTCCCTGTTTTGTTCCTGTATAAAGTTTTGAGACTTATATAATACATTTGACTATACTTGTTTTTACGCTTTTTGAGTAATGCCAAATAAAATATGCGTGAAAATTAAAGTATTGCCATCAAAAATAAACTTTATGAATTTTAGTGACATTCCTGATTTTGCCCCTGTACCCTTTTGTCAATGATGTAGGCCTTTACTTGATTAAAGGGTGTTATTTTACTATTTAGTTTATACGAAATATGAGCTAGTTTCACAAAAACAAACAAATATATTCCATTCTTCACAGAACCACCGTGTCGTCTAGATAACGGAATTCTGTACAAAATTTCTAACTGAAAAAATTGAGAGCCTCTTCCATTCCGATGAACCTTTGGCAAACAATTTGATAGCAGAGTCAGACATTTATATGCTAACAGAGCAGTTAAATGCGATATACTATCCTTTAGCGTTCCGAACAAAACATTATACACTCCTGTTTCTTTCAAAATGGGGATTATTGTGAAAGAACCTAAGGCTTGTTTTATTCAAAAGGGCATTTCAAGACTTCATTCTCGATTTTAGTACACAGTAAAATCGTTGGTTTGAATTCGAAGACGATTTTTGAATATCAATAAGGTATAGCAAAAAATCCGCAATGCCGCGGAGAGAATGTATTGTTTTTTGACAATATCCTTTTTTGAAGCATCAAAAGTAAATGAGTTAAAAAAGCAAACCGCGTTCCAATAAAAATACCGGATGTATTCTAAGTGTACTCGTAAGATAATACAATGAACATTTTATATAAATTAATATAAAGATTGAAAATATGTCAAATGATTTAGAAGCCTGATAGGAACGAGTTTGGATCACACACTAGATAGCTACTGGTGAAGCCAAACCTATGATAAGCGGCTTTTGGGCTTACCAAAGCTTGCCTAAAGATGGCCTAAAGATTGATTTAAAATGCAGTAAAATATATTTTTAGAGGTGCATAATCCTAAATGTAGCATACCATGTTAATCATAATGCCTTAACCCAAATTTTATTCTATGTTTCACTTTATTTGCACTTTAATTAAAGAAATCGTGAACTAGTTATTGAATGTCTTTGCGCTATAAGCCAGTTGTAATTCAACTATTTAAAAACAAAT
The DNA here is from genome assembly GCA_949315895.1 of Anania crocealis. NCBI lineage: Eukaryota > Metazoa > Arthropoda > Insecta > Lepidoptera > Crambidae > Anania > Anania crocealis. Next base: position 2,789,687 of record OX438880.1, read on the forward strand.
AAATTCTTTGCTGCTGCTCTAAAACCCTATTTGCCAAGCTTGTTGTTATTACAGTCAGACGTGCAATGACCGAAGTAATTGGCAATGATGCAGCTTTATAAATCAAACCTTTGATTTCAAATATCAATCAGCCTAAATAGAAATTTCAATTGATTTAAACTTTCATGATCACTATCACTAGAGTTATTTAATTCGGGATTTATACCAATTAATAAATAAGATACATGGTATAAATCCCGAATCAAATAACTCTAGAAATTTCAATTGTTTGTATTTAATCACGTGTAGTAATAAATAAACAAAAAACTGTTTCACTCCTAATTGTAATCAATCAATGACTTTTAATCGCGTTGAGTTGCAATTATATCTCAACAATACCTTAAAATCCCAGAAGAATATAACAATAAGAGTCATTAGCAAGCACCTAAGGATATTGCAAATTCTTTTAATTTATTCCCTTGATTTACCAAAAAAGCAGCTCCAAAACAAACAAAATGAATGCCCATCTCTAACCCGACCCTTGGGACTATTTCGCAAATTGTTCCGGTGCCCCAAAAAGTATTTACTCCTGATGCCCAACTGAGCCTTAATTATATAATTCGTAGTTTCTCTTACTTTTCCCGTTTCTTCTCAGTTACAGATAACATTTCTTATAGACACCGCCTTATAATTTTCTCTACAATACTTTGCCCCATTTACTTAGAAGAAATTAAGGATTCTGGCAGTCAAACAGTCGATATGCTCATTTTATTTTTTGTTTGAATATGCTCACGATTTTGTTAAACTGTTAATGCAATCATCACTTGAACAGATATTCGCTGGGAAGATATATTTTTACAAGTGACTCAACAAATTTTTTATGCATAAGCATCATGAGTCCGATTATTGCAATCTGTTAGTTTGTACGTCTTTGTTGTGACGATTGTGCGAAAGATAGGTAGAAGAGAGTGGAAGTGGAACGTCGAAAAAAAACCCTTCCAATTACTTTATTATGATCGAGATAGACTGCATGTTTTTAGTTGTACTGTTTACTTTTATTTTTGTGATTAAACTGCGCTGCTTCATTGGATACATACCAATTGGTTGTTGTTGTTGATCTAATTTGAAATCAACTAAGTATTACGTATTTCAAGTATGTATGTTTTTGTAACAATAATTATTTTACCTAAAACAACGAAGGTCTGGCTGTTCTACACTCGTAAAATAATTTTACTTATTCAATAAAATTTAGATGAAAGAACTTTTTTGCCTTAGTATAGCAGAATATTTGTTAGTTCTTTTAGTTAGCCTATACAGCGTCTAATATTTGTATTACTCTACACCCTCATCCCTTTGGCCGTGATTGTGAGTCATTATCGTTTCGAAGGGACAGTGTATATTAGCTTATTTTCTCTTGTATCTGAGCTAAAGTAAACAGTTTTTCTTGCTTGATTGATGGGTGATAGTTCTTGTGGTTTATCGATATCAATGATATTGCTTCTGAGGAATCTTACTTGTTATTAATTGTTTTTTGTCAGTATTATTGTAGTTATTTTGAAAATGACTTGAATAGATGTTTTAGTTGTTTGTTTTATTACTTTAATAACATTAAGAAATCAATTTTAACGATCATTTACATGTATTTGTTCATGGATATTCAAAAGAGTGCCGATAACATACAATACAAAGTCTAATAATTAACACTTAATAAGTTACAGTGAACCTTAAACAAATTTGTGAATTTTCGACAAGTAATCAGTGTGAAAGAAGCCGTAGATCGACCTAAGTGGCGTGTAACTTGAGAAGCTTCTGTCCAGCAGTGGACTGCGGCAGGCTGTTGATGATGAATCAGTGTAAAAATTTAAAACTTAACAGTTTACGGGGTTTACTACTTCGATCCGACTGCACAAATCTAGTCTGCCCGCAATCATGATTCGTGCAATTGGATCAAGACGTCGAAAAGGTACTTAAATTACTATTGACCTTTAAATTACTGATTCGGTTGCAGAAATCCTCGTGAAGTGTTAAGTTTTAAGTGTTAAATTTCAACAAGAAAGTTAAAAATCCTACATCAGTTAAAATGTTAACAACTTACATAATATACATAGGTAAAGACATTGAATCTACTAGTAACATTGTCAGGTTAAAAATTAAATAAATTAAAACATAACTCGCCACAAGTATAATAATATAGGTACATGCATTTTTTAATTTCCATAAAAATAATAATAAAACTATTTAAAAACTAAACACACAATCCTTTTTTAAAGTATGTTATTCAGAAATAATATGTATTTCATATAGCATCAATGTCAGTGACGAAGTCAAAAACGTTTTTGATTCTTTAATTTAGCTAATGAACGCTTTTAAATGAATGAGAAAAACAAAAAAAAAATATTGGAAATTAAATATAAAATGGTTGCCTGTAAAGTCGGTTTTACGGGCGAAGATTTTACGTGACAACGTCTTTTTCTCGGTAGAATATTTATTGATATGAATATAATTAAATTGCACAATAGCAACAAGGAATTGAATGAAAATAAGAATTGCACAAATTTTAAAATGCGCCTAATTCTCTAGTGCTGCGCGCGCGGCAGACCGATCATAGTTGAGTGGGAGAGAGACGCAAGGCATTCGGCGGGCCTCTCTCTCGTTCGGTGACTCATCGTAACGTTACCGAGCGTTACACTTTTTCATAAGTGACTCCCAGCCGCAACCTAATTTAAGACGTTGTCACGTCAAAAACACTTGCAATTAACGTGATCTTAACGATCAAAACAATTTTAGATCTCAATAACCCCAACTTGAGTTCGTTACGCTCCAATGGTTGGGCGATTGCTTACTTCAAACATCACTTCGGCCATCGTGAACCTTTGATGGACTCGAGTTTTCAATGAGATGTACTGGTCAGCACATGTACCCATATAATATGTCAGACTTCTACAATTTTCAACCTTAAATACAATGTATAAAGATGAGGTTTCAATGAGAAAATTTTACACTATATGGTAAGTTGATCCGCAGCCAATGATCGTAGTAGTAGTATCGTGAGAATTGCTATCGACTTGAGGTGTTCATAATGAAACTGTTACAAATCAGTCGTTATTTTTTTTTGCAATTAAAATATTTTCCTCGTATATTTTTATTTTAAAGTAGGAATAGTTAGCAAATACACAAATCTATTAGTTGCTTATATCATACACACACACACACACGCACACACATGCAATAAAAACGGAAATTGATTTTTGGATTTTTCCTTTCATGTTTCAATGAGATCTGAATACATAATGAATATATCGAATGAAGAATATGAAAACCCGTCCACCTTGTTAAAAAAATGCATGATCATATATCAATATAAGGCCGAAACACACAGTTTTGTTCCTTCTCAACCTACTCGTACTTTCAATACCTATGACTCGCCCATTTCTACCCCATGTCCCATGAATCTCTGATAAGACCACATAAATTGAGGGCGATAGTACTGGATACTGTACTATGAATTAATGGTTTCTATTCATAGCGTTGTATGTTCTATGAGATAAGACACAACGGCATATATGTGATGAAAGTCATGTATTTGCATAATTTTATGTGTTCCGCTAAGTAAAAGATATGGTGGTGGTATTTAAAACCATGGAATGTGATATTTTAGGTGACATTATGCTGTAATTATATAATGTAGTGGTCATAGATTTATTATAATTAAATCTATGGTACAAATTATAAATGCAATGAAAGTTGGAAAACCAATGACACAGTTAAATTTTACAAGAAGGGCTTGAAAAACTATTAAAGGATGTGGTTATTGTTATAGTTCGTTTTTGCTATTAACGTGAGTAAAAATAACACTGAATGTTGTTTGAAGAATATTTTCTTTTTAAAATATTTTTTTGGTTTTATAACGTACAAATTTAAAAATGGTATCGCCTTGGTTATAGCGCTATAGATATTATGTTATTTAACTTGAAAAAATATGTTTCATGCGGGACTCGAACCCGCATCTCCGTGCATACCGGGCACGGTTCAAGTTTCAAGTTAAAATACTGATAATAATGTTATAATTGCAAATAACGACCATTTGGATTAGCGGTAGTAAATGCTGCTTCTGAGCCATGGGTCGCGGGTTCGATCCCCGCACAGTACAAATATTTGTGTGCATGAACATGTCTGTTTGTTCTGGTCTGGGTGTTTTCTATGTATTATAAGTATGTATTTACAAAAAAAAATTACATAATTATGTAAGTTTATCGGTTGTCTAGTACCCCATACGACAGGGTACTTAATAGTAGCTTAATTTGGGACTAGATGGCTCTGTGTGGCCCAGTGAGGCATGTCCTAAATATTTATTTATTATTTATTTATAATATTATATTATCATAATTATTCATCTTAACTGTCTGTAAAACATCTGTAAAGATGACATCTTGCGGGTGTTAACAGGAAACACTACAGGCGAAAGAATTGAACAATGGGTATTTGTAAAATATATTGCTGTCGCGCAGTGCCAAACGCATTCACCGCAGAGTGTGATAGAGACACCTGCTTCTTGGACCGAAAATACCTACTAAAAGCACACCAAATAAACGTTTCGTAGTCCCTCGATTACTTTTCCAAAACTAGACCGATTTTAATACTTTTTTATTAAAAATAGAAAATAGGCTTTGGCCGTGTTTGTATGTTTTACTTTTTTTCTAAAATTTATCCAAATTTGTTTTCTGGATGTTTGAACACTGCGGAAAATCTGGCGAATTTTTTCGATTTTTGAGGGCTCATATCTTTTTTATTAATTAATTTATGAAAAAACAGAAAACACAGAAACATGTTAATAGTAGCTATAGATTTTTGTGACAAAACATATTGCTCTACTGGCTTTATCCAGGGAGAAAACAGGGGACTACCTTTGTATGGAAAAACGGCCCTTGTATTTCCTCCTAAGAGTGCAAACTCCTAACGTTTAATGAAACTACGCTGGCTTCAGCGATAAAAATATGATTGAAAAATTTGCGCTGAGACGTGTCTCAGTGGCTTAATTGGTAAAGCGCCGCGCCCCGTATGCATGGAGATTTGGGTTCAAGTCCCACCTAAGACATAATTTTTCAAGTTTGAATACTTATATTATAATTGCAATTAAGTTGCTAAAATGTCTAATAATTTGATACACATACAGGGTGTCCAGTAAGTACCACGATAATTTTAAGGAGAAGCAAGGTGTAAGGATCAGCTATTCATACCAAAAAAATACCTCTGTAAAAGTGTCATAGTTTTCAAGATACTTGGGACGTACGGACTGCTTATTTGCAAAAACAAATCTGATTCTACTGATTTTTTCTATCAAAACTAATTTATGTAAATTTTGTATTTTGTTCCTTTTGTTTTTAAATCTTTAGTCAATTTTGACTAAAGTTTAAAAACAAAAGGAACAAAATCGGGCTCTCTAAATCTCAATACTAAACTAACTTAGAATATTCATTTGCAATGTTCTGCCCCCATTTATCTGCCAAACCCAAATGGATAGTTGGCTGCAAAGGTTGGCTGTATTTTTGAATTGCTCTAACAAAACTGCTGTCTTTTAAACTAGGGTAAAATTTATACCAGGCGAAGTAAGTTATGTGACGTACATTTCCATTTTCTGGTGAAGCTTTTTTTCCTAGCGTTTCATGTCCGAATGTCTCATTTGACTTTCGAAATATTTAAATTGGCACGTAAAGTTTTTGTCCAAAGAACAGACGATACAAGAAATATGCAATTAATTAATTAATGTCAGTTATATTATCCTTTTTTGTTTTAAGTCCTTTTTCTTATTTTCTAGAAAGGTCACCTTTTTTTCTATTCATCGGCATGAAATTATCAATTGTATTTGCTGATTATTTTATATTTCGTTGATATTTGTTGAGATAGGTATATCTTAACGAACTAACTGATAATATTTCGCCGCAAAATCTACATACAAAAAAAAAAGTACAAAAGGTGGCATTCTCTGCCATTCTCACATTAAAAAAGGCATAGTCAATTGACTAAAACTTAATTTGTGGTATTTACTTTACTGATTACGCTACATTATTAGTAGAAATATTAAAAAAAATACTGTGACGTTCTTATGTAAATAAAATTGGTAACATCACCACGATTGGCGGGTTGGAGATCACAGAAAAAAATACGTCATTTGTTTTTTGTCTCGTAGATTGCTATATTGAAAGGAGATGTCCCATAATAGGCCCAGACATAGTAAACCAATTACAAAAATCAAGAAAAATTTACTGTTTTTGGAAAAAATACATATAAATTTATATAACGTATAATTTAGTGGTTCAAAAATAAACAAGATTTAATAATTGATCAAACTTCATAGGCATTCCAAGATGGCGTCAATCTAAAAAAACTTTACTGTCAGTAGCTGTCAAATACCCCTTGTCACTTTGGCATAATCATTCACTTCAAGTTTTTGTTCTGCTTGTCGTGTTTTAAATGTAGTTCATTATAACGACCTCATTTTCGATTTCTGGATTTGGTATTGATCGACACATTACTTTCATAATGTTTGTTGTTACGCACTCGACTCCTAGATGCGCGATTATGAAACCAAAACTGACAGACGTCATCAAAATGTCATCTTTCGCCATGATGGTTTTGTTGTTTTGTATTGCTATTTTCTTACTTAACTCTTTATTTGAACCACTTAACGAAGCCAATTTAAAAGAATTGGATAATAACAAAATCTTGTAGGTGTATTGGTCTATCTTTTGGTGGGGTGTACAGGTTCTGGGCCTGGCCTCCATACAATTTGGGACATCTCCTTTAGAAGGTTGTTAAAATTTCATTCTGTATACACCAATGATATTTAAAAAGTAATAGATATGTTACAAGCGCTCTCAATATGCGTCCCTAAAACGTCACAATTGTGACGTCTTTTCAAATCCCTGAAAGAGAAAGTAATTGTTCTTTTCACGAGTATGACAAGGACAAAATAAGAATTACGCATGTGTGCAGTTGTTCACAAGCGGCACAGATATTTCGATAGTTTTGTAAGGGCATAACCTATCTATACTTTTATTAAATATCATTGGTATACACTGATTCTTTTCCATCGATTGCCAGCTTGTCGTGATTATGTATCCACATTATCGGAGAGCGTACCACGTTGCGTTTGCCAAATCTAAGTCTTCACTCAAGAACACGTCTACTCGATTATCGGCTCTACAACGTATTTGATCAACCCATTTCAACTTCAGCTTGTGTGACCTACTTATGTTATATTCAATAATTTATAGCTGTATAGGAAACTTTCTCTTCTAATTTAGATTATATATTTGTATGAAATATTATTAGTAACAGCCTATAATCATCCCACTGCAGGGAAAAGGCCTCCATCATTGAATTCAAGTTACCACAGCAATGATGGATGTATTGGCATAATCACCACGCTTGCCAAATGCGGGTTGGTGATCACAAACACGAGCAACTTTCGAAAATTGGAAACTTTTTGTTGCCCGACCCGGGATTCGAACCCGGGACCCCGAGATCCTGGCCCGGTATTTAAACCACTAGACCAACGGGGCGTTGAAGTATTTTTAATGTGCATGTAACTTTGATTCGAGTGTGAGGCTTTCACGCCTAAACTACTGAACTTTGATAGAATTTGGTGCAAAGATGGATTTGATTTAAGAAAAGGACCTTCTTTTTTTTTATCCCACAACTGAGTAGAGGTTACAGCCCGCGCAATATAACTTGTAGCTCACGCGATTATAGCCACGATCAAATTGAAATCCTATGGATATATTTTTTAAAGTGGCTGAAGTCGATCAAAATTTGATTGTTCTGAAAGAATTTCACTATAAACGCTTCGTGTTGCTGACGCATTAACTGCTGCTGTAGTATTTCAATAAATTTTGGAAAGTAGACCCTGATTCCATTCAGGAGCGTCTTAACGATCTAAATCACACAACGCCTGTTAAATCGAAATAAATATTCGCGAAACTTTTGTCGATAGTGTTTGCAACGCAAGCAAGTCCCCAACTCGACTCACTAGGCCGGCATAATTTTGCTTAGATACGCTTCGTTCGATGCTGCTTATTCGGCAATCCAAGAAAAAACGTGACTGTAATATTGTTAACATTAATCTTAAATGTTTGCGACCCCTGACAAATGGAATTGTTTATACTCATAGTTTTTGGGGCTTTAACGAAAACAAAAAAGATAGGTAGACAGAATGATTATGTCCTTCCGTGATCATGGCGCTAGCAACATTGCCGAAATAACGGAAACTCATAACTCAACAGGGAAGAAATATTAAAGCAAAAGTTAGTAGTTTCGATAGTTCTACTAAATTATTGTCGTTTAAGTTGTAATATTGGTTAAAAAAGCCTTTCTGCTGCCTAATCTAAATTCATTCTCTTTGCTATCTTATAATATAAAATAAGCAACTTTAATTAAGTAAGGTACTTAAGCCATCCCACTTCAAGCCAAACCCTCTTTCATTGAATACAAGTTTCCACAGCAATGACGGGTACAGGCATATTAACCACGCTTGCCAAATGCGGGTTGGTGATCACGGACCCAAGCACTGTTCAGAAATTCGAAACTCTTATTGCCCTACCCGAGGATCGAACCCGGGACCTCGAGATCTTGTCCCGGTACTGAAAGATATACCAACGAGGCGTTTTAAATTTTAATTTAAAGATATTATACTTTATTTGTTATTTTACCAACTTAATTTCACTTATAATATCAGTATATAAACTTGAAAAAGGGCGCCATACCATTAGGCTGGTGGTATGGCGCCCGCCCGGCATGCGAGGAGATGCGGGTTCGAGTCCCGCCTGAGACAACATTTTTCAAGTTTATATACTGATATTAAAGATATTAATTTAAAAACAAAAGTCTTAAAATATTCGTTTGCAATTTGTGTTCCGCACGTAAATCGACTTAAAACTTAAGATGTTAGGCTCTGCAGCCTGTTGTAACTAGATTTCAGCAAATCCTTCTGGAAGCTGTAAGCCAGATAAACTAGGCAACAAAATTAAAAAAGCGATCACCAAGAATACACGGTGCAATTATAACCACCTGTAAAACGAAGCTCACGTCATGTATAACATCTTGGCAGTGTTATTTTTTTTTATATATTTTTTTATAAATATTAAATATCGGTTCAGCTATTTATTTCGAAACACGCTGTGACGCACACAGATGTAGCTGTGTAAGGTCCATTCAACCGAGACCCCGCCGCAGCGAAATAATACGTCTGGGTGCGTCACAGCGTGTTACAAAATTAAAAGTCTGAATCAAAAATTTAAAATTTTCCAAAAAATATTTGAAATAAAAAATTAAATAACACTGCCATGATGTTACACATAATGGTCCAATAATGTGGTGTTCGTTTTACAAGTGGTTCAAATTGCACGGTGTATATTAAAAAGAGCATAATTTCGTATCAAAATTATTACGTTTTAAATACAACATATCTTTTTTTTTTAATTTATTGAAAGAACCACAAACAAGTTTACAATAAGCTTATATACTAAAACATATTAAAATACAGACACATTTTAAACAATCGTAAACTCAACAGCGATGGTTACATTTTACGTAAACATTAGAATAAAACATGCGGGACTCTTATACAAATGAAATTAAGTTCATTTATTGTTGGTGATGTGTGTATGTGGGTGTGAGTCTTAATAAAAACGGTCTTAAAAGACAAAAGGACTGGAAAACTAGTGATGCTTTAAGTATATCTTTTTATTCTTTTAAACCCTAAAATATGTCTGTAAGCTTCTGTGTTTTGAACCATCTAAGTCAAAAATATCAAAAAACAATAAAGACATTAAGGAAACTTAAAAAAGAACGCAAACCGTACACCGCCTCCGTATTTTTTTACGGATAATAAAAATCAAGAAGCCATTTTATTCCGGGTGAAATAAATCGGATATCTTTTCCGAATAACCGGTTATAATAGAATGCCTCAAGTGTGAGTAGAGCCGGATAATATGTATTTGTTCTGTAAGGATATTTGGGTGTTCGCTCGAATGGGTTTAATCGTACTTTATTGTATTCAGAGGCCTTACTTTGCAACATATCGTCTATGTATTCGATTCTATTTGTTTCCCTTACTCATGCCAACTTTCTGGTGTGTGTGAAAGAGACATATATATCCGTATATTACATGGGTACTGTTGCGTAGGGACACGGGGCAAGGGGGTATTGTATTAGGTACGGACATATTTTGGTAGGACAACATTTTGCCTCGATGGTTCATGGTTGGAAAGAAAAAATAAGTTTTATCAGAAGTATTGTTTACTTTGAATAAAATTAATTTTATTTGAGTTTTTTGGTGTCAGAGTTTTACTAAGCCAAATATTAAAGTCTTCTGAGATGGCTTACTTTAACGATAATTATCACGATATCCATTTTGTTCAAACGACGAAACCAGCGCTGCGGCTTGACGCTGACATGAGCCAAATTGAGCTCAATGAAGATTGTTTTGCTTTAAGCCTATGGCTCGTATTGTTGCCAAATTCTATGTAGTTGTAATTGATCATATTTTCGACCAGGTGGCTGTTTCCAAAACACGATTCTAAAAACTTTTCTTGATAGAAAAAAATCTCAAAGTAGCCTCTGAAAATACATAAATTACCATTTTTCTCAGCAGTCCGTATAACAATGATAATAAAATTTTGCTATATTGTATATTACATGTTGCTTAAGCAAATGGCTGATTTAGATTTTTAATAAAATGGCAATTTTAAATTGCTCAACGAATTTTGTTGTTTGGCACTTAGGCCCTTCTATTCCATGCGCTTTTTCTCTGTCACTCCTACGAGAATCGACAGTGATAGCTGTGGCGCGTTCCAAAGAAATTCAAAGACGAATAAATTTGTGGGCGTGTTCATTGCTCAAGGTCATCGGCTGCAGTCAACGTCTTAACATGTCTTCTGAGGCACTTTGACCCGAGCCGATGAACTAGGAACCGTTTTGTAGTAGGCTGACTAACGCAAGACTACACCAATTGTGTCGTCAAGGGTGTAAAGATAATATTTAAATGAATGAAACGTTTCATTCAGTCAGATTGGTTTTACCAAATTGAAGTTGGGATTTTAGCTTCATTTATTTATATAAGACTAAATAATTTCTCTTTCGATATGTTTTTTACTGTTGTAACAACAAATTTTGATATGGCGTGGTAAAAAGTTTTTGTAAGGAATAAAATTTTCTTGTTTTTGACGTGACAACGTCTTATAAATTGGTTTGCCGGGTGACACTTCAAGAAACTGCGTTACGCTCCGCTCACGTTATGCGCTCACAATGAGAGCGAGTGAGAGGCACGCGTCCCTTCCACTCGGGCATGGTTAGCCCGCCTAAGAGCGAGAGAGACAGACATAAAAAGTGAAAGGCACGCGTCCCTTCCACTCGAGCACAGTTAGCCCGCCTAAGAGCGAGAGAGACAGAGCGAGAGAGAGAGAGTGAGAGAGATAGGCATACACACCGGTTCATGTCTTGCGCTTCTATAAAATCCAGTTCAATAAAATTTTGTTAATATGAAATTCAGTGCGAGATTCTTTGTATAAATTAATGTTTTAAATATAATTCTTTGTATAAATAAATGTTTTAAATTGTTACTATTATTTCATCCTTCTTCCTACTATACGAATGAATATTCACATTAAAATTATTTTACCACTCAAAGTCGTTGTCACGTAAAACTTTCGCCCGTATACCGACTTTATAGGCAACCAATTTTTTTATTTGAGTTCTTATTCGCCGTCATGATGATTAAGTCAAATGCTAGCACACCCGGATTCTACTCAATAAAGAAAAAGCCTGAATTCGTCCTTCCCCGGAAGACACCGCCCCACTATGACCGTCAATGTAAAAGCTTGTAAAAGCTCTCCCTATAAACGATGAAAGGCGAAAACAAAACTAAACTCCCGAGACCATCCCTTTATATAGGGTCTATACATCTCAGAGTTGTATTTTTCGCGAATAACGCTCACTGAGAAAACAAACGGTGGGTATGGGCCGTATTATGATCAGTAGGGGTTGCTCTTTCGTCTAACGGGGAAAAACAAACATGTAGGAATAATATGGTTTGAGCTTTGAAGTTGTTTTTATAGAAGTGACTCGCTAGTCAGTGTAGCTGGTACTTTGAATATTGTACAGGCACAAATGTTTTTTAAACGCAACTAGTTAAAAAACAGTCGAGAAAAGAACAAAGTCACTACAATTTTCGCGGGATAAGGCGTTTGTAGCCGCTATCCAAAAAAAATATTGTTTTTATAATTGCTAATAATAATTATTGGAAGAAAGTGAGAAACACATTCGGCACCAAAATGACTGTGTATACAAACACTACAGTTATACATGCAAGCTAGTACTGGTACAAGAGAAAACAGATAACAATTAAAACGTTATCATGAAACCTCATAAATGTTTCAAGCTTTAGTACACCCTGTATATAAAATCAAATTTAAAAAGAGGATATGGGAACTCAGTAGGTATTAGTCAAAAACAGTTGTCAGATACAATACAGAACTTGATTACTCCACAAAAGATAAAAGTTTTAAGCTTGTTACATACACGCAAGTTGGCTAAACTTCTCTGTGGAATTCGTTGTTTTTAGATTTCCAAACAGATTTGTTGGACACTGTTCAAATTTGTTTCGTATTTTATCCCAAACTGTGTTACAGTAAAAAGTATACCCAAGTCTAAAGATTAACACGTTCAACACCATCAAAATTTCTAGGGCTCCGTTGAGGCCACGGGAATGTAGGTGTCGACAAAATGACACCTGTTCAGGCCTTGGGGGTCACCTGTGACCGCAAGTGAGATTGACGTTTGATCCGATTTTTTTTTGGGGGACACAGTGTTACATATGCACGTGCGGAAACTTGCGCCAGCATTGCCAGCCTGAATCAGAACACTGCTGAAATTGGGCCTCATTAAAAATGAGGATCGAATTGGCGATCGCATTTTGACCAAAGATTTAGAAAGACGCTGCTGTCTGGCTTCTTCTGGCAGTACTCCTTTAGTCAACTCTTACGACATAGAAAGATGTACGTATTCTAACTACAAATGCACTGAAAAAAAAATATCGTTGTATGCAACTCAACTTTCGTTAACCTGTAACTTAAATATATCTGAAAAATATAAAATCTGAAAAATATATATAGTCTAATTTAAAATCTGAAAAATAAAAATATATCTGCCAAGCAACCAGTGTATAAATTAATAGCAAATGTACATCATTCGCCATAATTTGCACTAACAATCTAAAGCAGAGGCTGCTAGTAACTATTTTATTTTTTTATTAAACCTGCGTTTTGTCCCTGCTGAGCTAAGGTATCCCCCAACACTTTCCATTGGTCTCTGTTAGTGGCCAATGACTCCCAATCTCTCAGGAAGCTGGACAAATAATAATAATAATAATAATAAATAAATATTTAAGACAAATGCCTCAATGGGCCACACTGAGCCATCTAGTCCCAAATTAAGGTACTATTAAGTACCCTGTCGTATGGGGTACTAGACAACCGATAAACTTACTTATATACTTTTTTTTTTTGTAAATACATACTTATAATACATAGAAAACACCCAGACCAGTACAAACAGACATGTTCATGCACACAAATATTTGTACTGTGCGGGGATCGAACCCGCGAACAAATCGTCACACTACCTCTTTTTAGGTCTACCCCTTAGCCATCTGGTGGTAACCATCGTGTGATGATAATGGCCCAACTATCTGGGTGCATTCTACACACACGCCCATCACTATTTGCTTAAGAACTAAACTAATTGTTAGTGACGACCATTTGGATCAGAGGTAGTTAACGCTGCTTCTGAGCCATGGGTCGCGAGTTCGATCCCCGCACAGTACAAATTTTTTTGTACTGGTCTGGGTATTTTCTATGTATTATAAGTATGTATTAACAAAAAAAAAAAGTATATAAGTAAGTTTATCGGTTGTCTAGTACCCCATACGACAGGGTACTTAATAGTACCTTAATTTGGGACTAGATGGCTCTGTGTGGCCCAGTGTGGCATGTCTTAAATATTTATTTATTTAATAAATTGAACCATATCGGAAGTTTGGAACACTTCATAGAAAAACTGCATGTCACGCAAGGGTCTTTAAGTTCCTTTCCCGGCTGGGTCAGTTAAGAAAACAATATCTGGGTCTGACTGGGGTCTGGAAGAAGCTATATAATAAACGCGTTTCGAAAGATACGTTGGTGGTTTTCACCGCCTAACCACTTAAAAACGAAAATAGCTTGCAGTACTACACAAAAACGGTCGTCACTTCAAACAATAGACGACGTGAGCTGCAAGCGATTCTGCTCTTAGGTGGTCAGGCGTCGGAGACTCCGAGAGCACGTTAGGCCGTTGGTAACGGATTATGTCGCAAGATGAATGTCGATGAAATAAGTTATGTCCGAGGCCTGTAACAAGCAGACCCAAAAATACCCTTTGAAGACAAGAAGAATTTATAAATAATATTGCGGTTTGGTAATCTACCAGTGGTTCCCAACTTTTTCTAGACCAGGGACCATTGTGATTACCGTATTATTGTTAGGGACCGTACCGTACGAGCTTAATAAACTACAAAACACCTATAACAGCACAGGTGATTAGGTGTAATAAAAGCTAATCTAACGATTCACAGGTTCATGCCTTCAGGTATCGCCCGCGAGATTATAAAATGTTCGTTGACTCCCACGGACCACCGATGGTCCGAGGACCACTGGTTGAGAGTAACTAGTCTAAACAAATTAATAAATTTAAAATCTAATTGATCATATTCGTCACAAAACGTATAACGTCGTAAGACAAGATGTATATGATTTTTATATCCCTACTAAAATTATTTATCTCTTTATATATTATAAATGTGAATGTAAGTTTGTTATACTTTCACGCAAAAACTACAAAAACGATGTTGATTAAATTTGATACAAAGATAAATTATTATTAGCCTATAAGAAAGGACATGTGGAAATTTGTGCCCAGTAGTGGATTAACGACGATACTAATGGGATACACGCGCGATACAATGTGAAATTAACGCAGGCAGAGCAACAAGCGAAAAGCTATTCATCATCATCATCATCAGCCTATTGCAGTCCACTGCTGGACATAAGTCTCTCTAGTTGCACGCCACTTAGGTCGAATCTCAGCTTCTCGCATCCAGCTCCTGCCAGCCATCTTGCTCAAATCATCACCCCATCTGGCCTGAGGGCGTACACTACGTTTGCCGAGACGCGGTCTCCACTCAAGAACTTGTTTACTCCAGTGGTTATCGGTTCTGCGGCTATATGACCGGGCCACTGCCACTTCGGCATGCTAATCCGGTGGGCTATGTCGGTAACTTTAGTTATCTACCGGATCACCTCATTTCTGATTTTATCTCTTTCCATAGCTACCTTCCCAAAGCTATTGACTTGATGATTTTGGTACGCATACACATGTCCATACACATATCGTCGGCCTAATTATCAAAATACGTAACTCCATTTGGGCTAAGTTTACAGGAGCAAGAAAAAACTGATTAATTTAATAGTTCAATCAATTTTTGACAATTTGATGATGCATTTAATAGTAAAATTATATAGGAATCTAATTTATTTATTGTTTTGATCGTATTTTTATTTTATTCATAAGAAAACGGACTTACGAACTTTTATACGTAACTTCGATAGGAGTTACGCACTGTAAAGGAGTTACAGTTTTATATTTTAGTATTTTTTACACCTAGATTAGGACTTTCGCAGCTTTACACAGAACATTAATACAGAAGGTATCGAAAAAAAGACTGTTGAAAAATTAGGTAAATATTTAATGGTAACAAAAATGGTCTGTTAAACAGATACAAAGTGTTTTTTTAACTTAATCAACAAAAGAAATTCTCTTACATAACGTAGCGTAGTTATTTAGTAAGGATGGCACAATAATCAGTCTTTTAAAATATTTTTCTTACCTAGCAAAAAAACCATTTAAGTATTACAAAAAATTCAAATAATTAAAAAGTATATCAAATTGTTGCACACATTTTTAAAAGGTACAATTGTTATACAAAGTATCTAGAATTTCTATGACATAATCAGTCTCAAAGTCTTATACTTAATCTAATAGGAAAAATTAGCTTACATAGTACGATAGGTAATCAAATTTAAATTAAATTATTTAAATTTTCAACAAAAGTCAAAAAGGTATTTCTCCGTTTTGATATAAACTACTCGTATGTTAAAAGTGAGGTAAATCATCATAAAATTTGTGATAATCTTTTTCCATGGTACTCTTTAAAGCTTGGAGATCCAAGTACTTATCTTTCTTAATCTTCAACCTTGTAGAATATAATTGAGGTATGTCATCCCATGGAACGAAACTTATTTTCTTCAGTCTGATAGGAAGTTCTTCCCAGATAGTACTTGAATGTCTCAATTTGTACACAATCTTTCCATTAGGATCGTACTTCAGAGCTCTTAAATTGGTCACCGTAGGATCTCCTGTTCTTTTTCCGGGTCTGATTGATTTATAGAAAGTCAATGTATTTTCAATGTTTTTAAAGAAGTGGTGATAAAGGTAATCGACTTCATAGGGGTTTTTTTTACAGGCAATTTTAGCCAGATGTGCATAATCAGCTGGAACATTAATTTTTTTATGCCTCATCGCTCTTTCTATGACGGAGTGCATACTGTCGCACTCCATTTGTGTGTGACCTTTCTCAAGATATTTTTGAATGACTGTTATCTTATTTTGCATACTGAAATTGAGCAAAGCGTTGGACAACACAGCATTCCTATTTTGGTAAGTACAGCCGTCACTGTACACGATAAGTTCCTGGTCACTAGTAATGGAGTGTTGATCGATAAACCTTCCCAGTGCAGTGACAATTATAGTCGAGAATTCGTTACTGGTAAGTTTTCCTTCAGCTTCATTCCAGATATAGCAAAACCCTTTATTTCTTTTAACATCATACATTGTAAAATTGTGTACTATGAGTTTTGTTCTGTAGTAGAGAGCGGATACATTTGAGCGAGGGCTTAAAAGCACCGATTGTAAGTCCATGGTAAGCACTTCATTGTTTGAGGCAGTGTCTTTTGTTAGTTCTTCACGAGCTTCTTTTTTCATGTTCTCATGTATCCTAAAGTCTGATTCTGTTATGTTTCCAGCTTTAAATGACTCGCAGGTTTCGCACAAGTCTTTTTTAGGTCTAAATAGTGATAAATTTAGATCTTCGAATAAATTACAAAAACTGGTAATACTTAAAGGTTCAGCTTTTTCTCGTGGGCAGAAGTCGTCTTTATATGCTTTATATAGCTGCGATTTAGATGTCCAAAGTGGATCCAAGTATGATTTGGATGAGTCTTTGCGACAATAATGGGATTCTAGTTTCGGTAAGGAGTCAAAAAATTTTCTTAACTGTTGGTGTGGTACAGGCTTGGCATTATTCTTTGGCATGTTCGTAGGAGTACTGTCTTTTATGATCCATTTTTTGATGGCCCATTCTCCTAGACTCAAACTGTTTAGAAACATTTTTTTGCAAACTCGATATCTATTACCTGTGCTGTCTAGAAGGTATAATTCAACAGAATTTTCTCGTCTTGATGATGGCCCGGTACTCCTTACTCTTTGCTTGCGCTTACAAACAGACGACATTTTCATATAAAGTTTCTTCTCGCTCCAACTCATATTCCAAAATTTTTTAAAGCCATTTTGTCGATCTTCCTCCGGTATTCTGTGACATTCCAACTTCGTGTTACCTTTTAAGCTAAGTTTGCAGTTGCACCTGTCATTTATTTTTCTTTCATTCTTTGGCTCTATAAAACTCCATTTATCATGTATTTTTTTCTTTCCTAAATATGGTTTACCTTTTTCCCGTTTTTCTTTATTTTTATTAGCACTCCAATCTTGTGGCCGACTCTTTTTTTGCCTTTTCTTTTGAGATATTGTAATTTCTTCAACACTATCATTTTGGCAATTTCTTATAGCTTCTGATGACAAGGTAGCATTCGCTGCAGTCGTAAAATTCTCTATTGAAGATAAAACACCAGTGTCGGTTAAAATATTAACTTGTCTGCTGATAGACTCAGGTGTAGGCGCAGAATTTTTCATGTTCTGTTCGATATTTTCTAGGGATTCCTCTAATGGGTACAAAAACGAATCGTTTATAGGTTCGTCAAGTGCTTCCAGCACAATCTCTTGTTCAATGATATGATTAGTAACTTCGCTTCTCGGATACTCTACTGAATCCATGAATAAAGAAACATTACCCATAGAAATATTTGCTGATTCAGATACGGATGACGGATCTGTCATAATATGCTCGGTATTGCAGCGAAATTCCTCCGATGGAAACAGGATTGGTGGGCTAATATGAGTAAGTGTCTCTTGTGCATCAATAATAATAGGTAAATTAAGATTGGTAATGTCGCTTGATGGGTGCCTGACTGAATCCATCAATAACGAGACACTACCCGTAGAACTACTTGATGAGAGTTTTCGAAGAGATCTGTCATTGCATATTAAAATGTTCGATGGAGTGCCGCTTATATTTACCGTATCAGTTCCATTTTCATCAAGTAACAGCAAACCATTTTCTTGAATAACGTAAGATCCTGAGTTAATTTTTGAACTTTGTGGAATGGCGATCTCTTCTTCTGACTCGCCATAATCAACACTCTGAAGTATTTTTAACGTCCGAGGATTTTTATACATGCTGAAATTAATCTGAAATAAAAAACAAAACATTAATTTTAATAAATAACGAAATATTGAATAAGCTAAAACTTCGTAACTCCATTGTGCGTGTATCCGACCGCAAGCCAATAATAAAAGAAAACATCGTAACTCCACTAAAATCTTTCGAGTCGTATTTTACACATTATACAATACATTTCGAGTTGTGGTAAATGAAAATAACGTTTTAAACTATTTATAATACGTAATAATTATGTTTCAAATTATAAATCACAAAATAACTTACCTTTTTTACCAAAATGACACACAACCTTCTTCCGCAGCAAGCAAAGCCGTACTGAATCAAGGAGTTACGCGCATTGCTTAACACAAAATGGCGGCGTGGAGATAAAGGGTTTTATTTTTCGTTTATAACTAAATTTTTAATAATTTGAGAGATATGAGTGTTGTTTCATTCAGTGGATTGTAAAATTCTGCACTAGATGGCATTAAAAGTCAATTTTCGTACTTTTTGGAGTTACGCATTTTGATAATTAGGCCGACGATATATATCAATGCATTCAATTTGCTTTGGATACAAGCTGCATGAGTTTTTGTTTGGTCAAAACAACGCAACTGACGAACTCATCCAATATTTCAATTTTTCATTGTGATTGCCGCATGTGGTTTTAAATATAAAATATTGGATATAGACCGCACTACTGACCCGCCTCGCACGATGTATGTCAAAATAGGGCAAAAACAATATTATAACACGTAATACTATTTATATAGAAATTACTCTGTAAAAATGAAATAGCATGTTAGAAACTTGATCTTTCATGTTAGTAATATTCCATAAGTTACAGTTTTAATAACGTCTCTTTAGAAAAAAATCTTTGTGTTCCAAAAATAATTTTATATATATTTTAAAATGATCTTCTTTGAAATACAAAAAAATAAAATATGTAATAAGGGATCACCCTTTTAAGTTTTGTAAAACCTGTATAAGTCTGAGACATCAGATTAGATTGCAATGTTAAGTAATTTCGTATGTTCGCTGATAGTAAGTAAGAACAAAAGTTTTACAGTAGGTTGATTAAAGAATGTTATTTTATACTTTCATTATATTGAGTGAAGTAAAAGGTTCAACTTTTGACCCCCGTTTTTCCATTTTTGGTGTTGTTATGAAGCCATCTTTGACATTTAACAAATTAAGTTCACTCACAAAAAGGTCACGAGAAAATATTTTTAGAGAATAAATGATTGTGTCTAACGACCCATTAAAAACATTTTGAACCAAATTTTTATTTATTCATCGTAACACATTAGTCTTTTCATATTTCAGATTAATATTACATAGTTCACGACGGGTAAAAATAGTATAGTTTTCCATAAGTACAAGAAGGTTTAGAATGTGTAGTTTTTCATAAGGAAAAGGGTTTTCAAAAGCGGTTTAGTAGATCCAAAGATTATCCTCTACTACCTCGCAAATTTTCATCATCATCATCATCATCAGCCTATCGCAGTCCACTGCTGGACATAGGCCTCTCCAAATGCACGCCACTTAGGTCGATCCTCGGCTTCTCGCATCCAGCTCCTGCCAGCCACTTTGCGCAAATCATCACTCCACCTGGCCTGAGGGCGTCCTAAATTACGTTTGCCGAGACGCGGTCCGCCACTCAAGAATTCACAAATTTTACCTCTCAATAATATTTTTTCTGTAAAGTAAAGTAAAGTAACAGCCTATAGGTAATCATCCCACAGCAGGGAAAAGGCCTCCATCATTGATTTCAAATTACCACAGCAATGATGGGTTCTGGCATAATCACCACGCTTGCCAAATGCGGGTTGGTGATCACAAACCCGAGATGTTCGAAAATTCGAAACTTTTTGTCACCCGACCCGGGGATCGAACCCGGGACCCCGAGATCTTGGCCCGGTATTTAAACCACTAGACCAACAGGGCGTTATTACTGTATTTCTGTACTTAGTTAAAATAAGACGTAATGTGATTGGCTTCCAATGCGGTAAAAGAAATACATAATTTGTAAAAAAAAACAACTTTCTAGCTATCGTGGCTCTTGAGATACAGCCTGGTGACAGAGCGACGGACAGACGGACAGACAGCGAAGTCTTAGTAATAGGGTCCCGTTTTTACCCTTTGGGTACGGAACCCTAAAAAATAACGTTTTGACAATAAACAAATTAAGTGATATCAGTATATAAACTTGAAAAATTATGTCTCAAGCGAGGATATGCGGGTTCGAGTCCCGCCTGAGACATAATTTTTCAAGTTTATATACTGATATTAAATTGCTAAAAATATCAAATAAAGTAAATTAAGTGATCCTAATATGCAAGGTATCAAATTCGGTCGAGTCCATTTAGGAAGCATTCTTTTCAAAATTGGTTGGGATTGGAAGAGGCAAGAGGCATAGTATGCTTCAGAAAGAACGTTAATCCGTAAGACCCCGTTTTTGTTAAGAGATGGATGGAATTTGTTAAATAATTAAAGTGAGGCCTAGTAGGCGGCTTGGACAGTTCTGACACTAAACTATTTTTAAAGAATAGTCATACGATAACTAAAAGAAATTATGCTCATCATAATTCAGTGATTGAAAAACAAATGAAGACAATAATCTGCAGTCTAGATTATTATCTTTTTTGTTTTACATTCTAGACAAAAAACTCAACAATCTTATTAGGGTAACACAATCATAACTCACGTGTTGATACAAAAACTTGATAGTATCCACAAATTGACATACTAACCTAAAAACCTTGAACCAACAACGTACCCACACCCTGCTATCATATTATCTTACCTAGTCGAGCATAAACCCGAGAAGGATTTTCCACGCTATGATTTTAGGGTTGCGTAACTCAATATGAACACCCGTGACCTTAAAAATAAATTCACTGTGGTCCTTCCACCTATAGGTTATCTGTTTAGGTTACTTTGCTGTTGGGTTTGATAGTATCAAAATACTGGGATGGGGTTTCCTTGATATTGATAATATCAAACAAAAAAATATGTATTGCAAAGCTAAGCTTCTTCAGTGTTTTTAAAATTATATTTTTAACTAACTGTGTGCCCGCGAGTTTGTTAGTGACTACAAGATGCTTGGACAGACTCTCCCCTTTTTTTTAAATAAAAAATAGTGTCTCTACAACAAAATTAGCCTACTCCATAACATTTAACCATTTGCAAGTGAGAGTCTTGTCAAAATAGATCCATTCGTTTAATCTTACCCGGAAGAAACAAACAGATATTCTTATGATTTGAATGTCTTGAATTTAAGCGAACACTATATATTAATGTTATATAAACTTACGCATCTGTGATTCAACGAAAGATATGTATTTAACGAAGGAACCTTCCGTAAGCGAGTTAATCGCACATCACCGAATAGACTTGGTATCTCTTGATTCAATAACGCAGAAGTAGAGATAGGCAATTTTTACCTACCCGGTAAAAATTAGGTGGGTAAAAATAGGTAGGAATGGTAAAAATAAATAAATACCCTTTTTCACCCGATATTTATTAATTTTACCGGATAATAATTAAGAATTATTTTGATTGATTCATTTTACTTTGACGTATATGTTGCGAAGGCAAAATTATTGTTTTTAACACACTTACTAGTTTTACTCGCAAAAACCGAACAATTTTCGAATTTAATCTACTTTTAATGTCGTATCGATTCGATACTTTAATTACTTACGTGTATCCGGATAATCCGGATAAAAGGAAAGCAGGTAACCCTAAGAATTAAAAAAAATCTTGTCAATGAAATGAGTCTATGATAAGTATAAATCAGTAAATATTGTTTGATTTATTTACAGCATTATTATAACATACAAAACTCTTTTAGTTTATTTTATTTATTTGGCATATACGACATACATACTATATTTTTAGCATAATTATGTTAAGTAATTTGTGTAAAAAAAACTAAATATTGTGGATTTCTAGTTAAATAAAATGTTTTTAATTTTTACCCGGTATAAATTGATAATAGGTGGGTAAAAAAAGGATATTAATTGATATTTACCCAAAGTCGTATTTTTACCGGGTAGGCGCCCATCTCTACGCAGAAGTGATTTGCAAGGATGATATGTGAGTGGGTGAAAACGTTACGCAAAGACGTTTTCCGTAATCCTATTTTACAGGTAATGAAGTTTCTGTATCTTCAATAACAAATCGAATTATCGCTGTGGTCTTTGATCAAGAATTTCAGATATTTGTATGAATGAATGAATAATCTAATTTCACATCGAACACACAAAAAATAACATGAAACGCACGATGTTACAAAAATATATAGTACATAATATCATCAAAACGTCCGTCTTACCGCCAAAAGCGATTATAATGGAACGGCCAATAATCATCGCGCTGCTTGCAATGGCCCTTTTGCCCTGGCAAAGGCCTACATCATTGAATTCAAGTTACATAGAAATTTAATGTCAAATATTAGGGGTTAAAGTATGAAATTGCCGTTTTGTATGGACAAAATCGAGAAAAGTCATTTTTCCATACTAACAATTTTTTAGTTTGAAACAATTTGTGTAAGATTGTACGAAATCCGCGGGCTATTCTAGTATATTTTTAAAATAGACAGTCATTATTATAAACTGTTCCTATATTTATAATATTATAATATGCATATGAAGGCATATCTTAAATAAAGGTGTTTGAAACATCCTTTCAATCGCTTGTATTCCTCAAACAAAATCTCATTTACTTAAAACATTGCTTAATTTAACTTTACCTTTCAAATACGGCTTTTTGGATACCAACTGCCAACTCAACGAGCCGTGTCTTATAACACCTAAATATCAAAGTCCGAAGATCCATCATCTTGGAGCTTCATTCTGGTACTAGTGTTGTACCCTAACCCTAATGGTTACTCGATAAATACGAGTACTTGGGTAATAATTTAAAAAGGAAAAGTGCCAACCTATAATCGTCCGTTGCAGGTCAAAAGCCTCCAACATGAAATTCAGTTAGTACAGCAATGATGGTTATAAGCATAATCACCACGCATGACAATTGGTGCGGGTTGGTGATAAATTCCGAACAATGATCGAACATTTGACGACCATTTGGATCAGCGGTAGTAAACGCTGCTTCTGAGCCATGAGTCGTCGCGCAAATATTTGTGTGCATGAACATGTAAGTTTCTACTGGTCTGGGTGTTTTCTTTGTATTATAAGTAAGTATTTACAAAAAAAAAGTATATAAGTAAGTTTATCTGTTGCCTAGTACTCCATACGACAGGGTACTTGAACCACTGGACAAACTTTATAAAAATGCATAGAAATTTAGAAATATGGACAAAACATTATTATGATTCCAAGCAATTATAGCAACTGCTTTGTAGAAATCAGAAAAAATTAGGATATTACATGATCAAGACATGAAACCCAGCCACAATACTGATTTTTTAAAATTAATTCTGTTCCGGTAAAAAAACCGGGACCCGGGACCTCACCAGGCGTGCATCGCCATTCCATTACGGAAGTCTTTGTACAGACAATGGCAGGTCAACCTACCCAAAACCTTAAAGGTCATTGAATTGATTTTCAACTTTAAGTCCAACAAGTGGAGATCAATATCAATTGAGGAAATTTGACGAAATGTGGTAGGTTGACGTGCTGTTGTCTGTACATATTGATAAATAGATTAGGTAGATTTTTTTTGCTTAACAGTTTTTTTAGATAAATGGTTTGATATTTGATATAATTTTATTATTCTGATTAAATATTTTATAATTATCATTCTGAATTTTTCGTCAAGAAATCATATTTTCATGTTTTTTTTGTATATTTTTATAACCAAGTATTCAGATAGAAACACGATATACAAAAACAGAAAAAAATACAGTCATAAAATTTGCTTCATCGATAAGATCACTGACACAGCACATCACTGGTTTCAGCGAAATTAAACCTAAAAGAAAAGACGATCAAGTTGACAAGCGAAACGTACCTTCAGAAACACCTGCCGGGTAAAATGATATTAAATCTCAGTAATCCGTTCAGGTAAGCCTCTTAAAATGTCAGCGGGGTGACGTGGGCACCGATTATGAGATATGAACCGTCAGTTGCCATATTGAAAAAGTATTCACAACGCTTCCAGTTTACTCCCCTATTTGTTTGTTTGAAACTAGCTGGTCTGATAAAATGCCTGTACTACTTTTAATGTTGATACCTACCTGGTTTAGCCCACGACTTGTGGGTTTCTGATTGGTTTAAAAAGAAACAAAAAGTGTGCTTAAAAATGTCAACCAATCAAACGCGCCTACTATTGTCCAAGTCACGTGACTTGTTACTTAATTTAACTATTATTAAAAGTTCTTACAAAAATCAGATGGAATTTTGGAAAAGATTTCGAAGTTAATGTCTAACCTAAGTTACTGGAATGTTTTATTCATATCCGTTGACTTGTTTTGATATGAAAGAGTAACAAACATCCTAAAAAAAATTGCATTCCGCAACATCAGTAAAAAAAAATGCGTGTCTAAGAGTTTCACGAAATCAAAATAACTTTAAAAGTAGGATCTATAAATAAATAATCTATCTATAAATAAAAATGGTATCATAAAAATACATGGGACCGAACTAAAATAATAAATTAACCTGTTGTGGTCTTATGGATGTAATAAGAGACGACTACAAAAGTATTTCACAAAGAAGACGGCAGCGACGTTTTCTCTCCACCGCGTAAAGTTACGATCGCAAGCTACACATGGTGACTAAGACATGCAAATCCTCCGGAGATGTACAATGTATGATACTTGTAATTCTCATTAGTGTCTCCGTAATCAAGCGTGTTGGTGATCACAGGTCAGGGTAAAGAGGAGACGCTGCTGACCGTTTTTTCTATACAATATTTCTCTAACGTCTCTTACTACACCCATGGAACAACACACACACACACTGGCGTACACACCAGTTTTGTGTTCGAAAATTAAAATTACTTAAAAATGTTTGCTTTGTTGTTTTTTATTTTATGTTTTTGTAACATCCGCTAACGTAAAACAATACTGAAATGCATTTTTAAATATTTTCTAACATATTTCTTACACTTTTACAAACATTTCATAAGCAAAATAAGAAAAATCGTAAATACTGTTCGAGTTTTAGCGAGATTAAGAAACAGCATTTCACTTCTATGAATACTGCTATATTTAACTGTAATCAAATGCGATCGTACCTTGTTTTTTTTGCCTGACGTTTCGATCAGGTCACACCAACAGGGTCCACAGGCTGACCGGAACAGCGATGCACTCACTCCTGTGAAAGATTAAACTCAATATATCAGACTGTTTTGTTTCTAAACTTATCACGCGACGGACTATACAGTAGTATATTGGGCTTTAAGAGGAAACACAAGGGCCGTTTTTCCATACAAACGTAGTACCCTGTTTCCTCCCTGGATAATGCCATTAGAGCAATAATTATTATTAAAAAAATTTATGGCCACTATTAGCATGTTTCTATGTTATCCTTTTTTCATAAATTAAATAATCAAATAGATGTGAGCCTCAAAAAATCTAAAAAATTCACTAGATTTTCCGCTGTGCTCAAACATCCAGAAAACAAATTTGGCTAAATTTTAGAAAAAAAGCAAAATATACGAACACGGCCAAAGCCTTTTTTAAATTTTAATGAAAATAGTATTTAAATCGGTCTAGTTTTGGAAAAGGAATCGGCGGACTACGAAACGTTGATTTTGTGTGCTTTTAGTAGGTATTTTCGGTCCAAAATGCAGTTGTCTCTATCACGCTCTGCGGTGGAGGCGTTCGGGACTGCGCGACAGCAATAGATTTTACAAATACCTATTTTTCAATTCTCTCGACCGTAGTGTTTCCTCTTAACAAAGAGTTTTAAACAAAAATTTAATTGATGAATAATTACAATGGTCATTGATTGTTGGTACGTAATCGAGTTAAAATTATAGACTAATTTCATGTTTAGTCGTTTTTTGTCAAATGTTTTCTTTTTTATCAGCTGCCAGTCTCAGTTGTCAATCCGAAGCCATAGAGACTTCTATTCATATGGTTTTAACATACAGGAACAAAAATCTTTCGAATGCAATCTAGAGTTAAAAATGTTATGAACCTAAATAAAGAACTTTAGCAGTAAACTTATTTATAAAAGGCTTTATTAACAAAAGTTTTTCCACTTCTAGCAAAGACTTCATAGGATGGTTCATGTAACTAACTCTAAAACTTATCTAAAGAAAAACACCAGAGCAAACTTGCAAAATACGAATATAACAAGACTGAGCCACTTGACAGAGCCCCAGGGAGACATACCCTAGCTGCAGACTGTAAGTAGCATTCGTGATACTTGGAATGGAAGGGTAGGTTATAATGTGCCTTACACATACATTTTATAACTATGAGAATACAATGTTTTATGTGCGACTTCAATCGCTTGCCGGGCTACTATTCTAACTATTTGAGCTACGAAGACATTTTTTGCGTAGACGAATTTATTCAAGGCTTGCGATGCGGTTAGCTTGTCAGATTTTGGTTATGTATTGTAAAGGATAGCTGACACAACCATCATCATCATCATTATCAGCCTATCGCAGTCCGCTGCTGGAAATAGGCCTCTCCAATTGCACGCCACTTAGGTCGATCCTCGGCTTCTCGCATCCAGCTCCTGCCAGGCACCTTGCGCAAATCATCACTCCACCTAGCCTGAGGGCGTCCTACATTACGTTTGCTGAGACGCGGTCTCCAATCAAGAACTCGTTTACCCCAGCGGTTGTCGGTTCTGCGGCTAATATGGCCCGCTCACTGCCACTTCTATATCGGTAACTTTAGTTTTCTGTCGGATCACCTCATTTCTAATTTTACCCCTAAGAGAAACTCCGAGCATAGTTCTTTCCAAAGCCCGCTGAACGACTTTGAGCTTGTGGACTAGCCGTACCGGCTGACGCAATAACACTGGCCAATAGATTCGGATGCCTTAAAGTTTGTATGTCTAATAATTACTAACTGACCTCGGCAAACGTTGTTTTTTATTGGTGTAAAGTAACGGCCTATAACCATTCAATTGCTGGGAAAAGGCCTCCATCATTGAATTCAAGTTACTATAGCCAATGGGGTTGGTGATCACAAACCCGAGCAATGTTCGAGAATTCGAAACTTTTGTTACCCGACCCGGGAATCATACCCGGGACCCTAAGATCTTGGCCTGGTATTCAAACCACTAGCCTAACGGGACTTGATGTTGAATGTATTATTTATAATGCTTATTAATCATCCTATTCCAGGCGAAGACAATGACATCCCACCAAAAACATTCTGTAAAAACTAGCCAAGTCTCGATGGAGCTGCTTGTTTATCTCTTAAAAGTAATGAAATCTAGATAAAGTCGTGCCAAGTCTAAGGTTCCTTACTGCGATTTCTTTATTATTATAGTTAACGTTGTGTGACTAATACGACTTTCTTTATTATAATTATAATGACAAGCTCTTCGCCCGCGTCTCTGCCCGCGTGAACTCCATATCGCGCAGTCAGAATCCTGTGCCTAGCGGTGGCATATAAAAAGATAGATTATGTAGGCTAAATACATTCGTGTCTGTAAAACCATGGAAATTCACATACAAAATTTCAACCCAATCGGTCTAGACGTTTAGTAGTTGACATACCGACAGCAGCGCCACCTACCGGGTGCCGTGGTAAAAAGTAACCTATGTTCATCAGGGATAGTTTTGGCTTCTAATAGTAAAATATTTTTTCAAATCGTTCTAGTCTATTCAATACAAACAGTCAAATCTTTCCTCATTTTAATATTAAGTGTAAATAGATTTAGCGACCATTTGGATCAGCGGTAGATAACGCTGCTTCTGAGCCATGGGTCGCGGGTTCGATCCCCGCACAGTACAAATATTTGTGTGCATGAACATGTCTGTTTGTACTGGTCTGGGTGTTTTCTATGTATTATAAGTATGTATTTACCAAAAAAAAAAAAGTATATAAGTAAGTTTATCGGTTGTCTAGTACCCCATACGACAGGGTACTTAATAGTACCTTAATTTGGGACTAGATGGCTCAGTGTGGCCCGGTGAGGCATGTCTTAAATATTTATTTATTATTATTATTTATTTATTTAGAGAAATAAGGTAAAAGGTAAAACGTTTGTAACGATACAAAAATAGCACCAAACGATACACGTACTGTCGATTTCGTAACATCTAAAATTTCACTCTGCATTTGAACACGGCTTTCACCCAACAAAGTATTTTCCAATTTGACTCTCCCAGCCGCATAATAGAAATTCAGTTGACCATTACGCGCGAAATGGCCGATGCGATGGTTCGTCCGAAAAGCATTGTCATTTGCAGAATATTCTGAGGCAAAAAGCAGGTCAATAATGCTAGGAAGTTCGCAATCGGTAGCTATGGAATACAGTGTATCGGTAGAATCGCAAGCTAACAATGTTGAAAGCTGAAATTCATTGGTCTGCTTTGGTGCAGTATAGAAACTGAGATTCTGCATTTTGAGCCGCTGCGCCACGCAAACGTATTCGATTTTTTTTTAATCAAAATGTTGTAAGATTAATAAAATGTTATCTTGAGCGCTAATTGGTGAATACATTGTCTGTCACGACCTCTTTGACGACTCCCGTGGCGGAGTGGCGTACACCCGGTTTTCAAGGTATTGCCTTCTTCGAGGTCTTAAGTTCAATTCCCAGACTTGTCAATGTAGAAAAAAGTGTTTTACCACATTACCTCGGGTCTGACGTGTTTGTGGTACTTTCGCTTTTTCTGATTTTCTCACTACGAGTGCTATAAATAGTTATTCAAATTGGGATCAGAACAATGTATGTGATGTTGTCCACATTTATTTATATATTTTCTATTAAATATACTTTTAAAAACCAAATAACTAGACAATCTCTTGGCGCAATAATGCCTAAGTGCAATGCATGTTGATATATCAAATATAAATCACCCATCTGAGTAACGCTTATCAAAATTCCGAATGTATTATCATAGCTGATGTGCCTGCATTAACAAACACTCTAGAGACAAGCCCGCAATATCGGTCGGTACAGTAATTAAATCAATCAAGCCTTGTCCAATATCCTCGTCTTCAAATATTTCGTAAACAACATTGCCCTCAAAGTAATTCCTTGGGAATACGGTGGCCGCACGTTGTGTATTCTGAGGGTTAACCATTTCAGCACTGTATATAGCACACATTGTGATTCAATTATTAACTGTATCATCAGCCTATACTAGCCCACTGCTAGACGTAGACGTCTTAATAAAGAATATTTTGCCATAATCACAGTTAAGCTAATCGTCAGTATTTAACTTGAAAAATTATGTTCTAGACGGGACTCAAACCCGCATTTCCTGGCATGCCGGGGGCTTGCTTTACTAATGTAGCCACCGAGACACTACGTGATAGGCGTCAATTTTTCAAGCTTATTCTTATGGCTGTAAGTCAGCGTTGTTTCATCAAAATGTTAAGAGTTTGCATCCTTAACACCCGAAAGAAACATCTTTGCAGATGTTTGACTGTCAGTTAAGAGGAACTTAAACTTTCTTTCTTTCTTTCGTATAATTGCAATTATAATATCAGTATTTAAACTTGGAAAAGTTCGAGTCCCGCCTGAGACATAATTTTTCAAGTTTGAACTTTAAAAACACACAGATAATATATTTGCAATAAAATTGCTTAAATATCATATAAATTAAGCTTATCGTATTCATGTCGCACCATTGCCGTGGTAATTTAAATCCAATAACAGAAGCCTTTGCCAATCAGTGGGGTGATTATAGGCTGTTACATTCTATCTTTTAACAGTTTGGCCAATTTAGTAGAAAAACACGCTTCTGCCTGTTTTCTTCTCTCCTTTATTGGCCTCCAATGACACTCATAGAAAGATAAAGATTGTACCATTTTAAATCAATACAGACACCACACGATACCGCACGACATCTCACTAATATTGAAATGCAATAGTTAAGATAGATTTTTTCTTAGTCAATAACGCCAAATAAGCCATAATGTATCTAGAGGTAGAGTATAGGCAGAAATAGCACATAGGCTTCTTATCCCGGAAAAAATACCACCTGAGAGAGAAGTTGAAGTTCAAAGTCACGGGCAATAGCTAGTGTATATAACTTTTAAACAATATAATCAAGACAGTGAAATATTATCCACTTTCTAATCTTAAAATGTTGCTACCTTAATTTAGAAAGCCCAAAGCCGACCTCGATTAATTGCTGGGCTGGTGATATAGCGAGCGAAGGTGGAAGGTGGATTCACATTAATTATTCAGCCTTAGTCAAATAGCCATGCCTATAACATCTGCTGACTCTCCTAGGGTTTCTTTTTAAGATAATAGCCAAAGGATTGCTTTCCCCATGTGACTTGAAATATTTTTGAAGGGTATCTTTGATTTAGTCCTCATTTATTTAAATCTTGTTACCTGAGAAGGACTTTTTTCTTTATAAATTTTAAAAAAACTTGATTTAAATATCCCATTTTATCTGTTTTCTTACCTTCTTCTTATTATTATCTAACTATCTTTCAAGAATATTCTGGTATTACAATTTTCTAGGCAGCCTATTACAAGGCTTTGGCATGATTTGTTTTTAAGACTATCACCTTACGTCAGAAGCTGGGACCAAGCACTTTTCAGTTACGAGCCAAATTTGAAAAGGTCGGTTCGAAATTTATCCTACTGGTAATCGAAGTCAGTGCCCTGGCGTAGTTAGTAGATTACGGCACTATTACATTTTCAAATGATGACGCAAAAAAATCGTTAGAAACCGTACGAAGTGCTTTAAGCCTTGATCCAACTAAATACCAATTATTCGTTATTTGAAGTGAACAAAGATGCAAATCGATAGGAACTAGATAAACAGTTAAAATAATTACATAAATGTTACTGGGATCTGTCCTAGTTCGATGAATTAAATAAGCAGCTGATGTTGAAATGATGATGAATGAATTTGAATGATGATGATGATGAAATTTGTCAAGTGAATGCAACAGCTAAGATGAAAGAACACCTAGTAACATCCTATAATCATCCCACTGCAGGGAAAAGGCCTCCATTATTAAATTTAAGTTACCACAGCAATGATGGGTACTGGCTTATCACCACGCTTGCCAAATGCGGGTTGGTGATCACAAACCCGAGCAACGTTCGAAAATTCGAACCTTTTTTTTGTTGCTCGACCCGGGAATCGAACCTGGGACGCCGAGATTATGGCCCGTTATTTAAACCACTAGACCAACGGGGCGAAAGAACACCTGAATGACCTAAATCTTAAAAAGATGGGATAAACGTCAGTTAATTGCAGTTAGGTAATTTTAGAACATCTGGTCATAATATCTTTATGATCAAACCACTGCGTCCGTTTTAATTACTCGTGCAAGGGAACAACAAAATTAGGTACATTTTAAATTGCAACCAAAATAATTATTTGCACGAAGCGAACTCAAATAGACATTATAAAATTCGTTCTTTGCAAAATCACCTGGCTGAATGGCGAGTAAATTGCTATAGAAAATTATGCGGGAGACTCGAGTAAATGAACCGAATAACTTGATTAAAATAAAATAAGGAATGACAGTTGGGAATTCTCCCCTCTTTGTTGAAATATTAAGTGCAGTTTAATTGAGGGGTTTATAGGTTTTTCTGCTTTTTAATAATCTACTTTGAGGGTAGATGGGTCAATTAGTACTGTAGGGGAAAAAATTTACCGCTATTTGTCAGAGTTACCATTTGTTTCTATTCGAGCGTATAACTCCACATAGATTTACCCTTAATCGATAGAATTGTTCATAGAAAGTACTGTTCATCGATTTTCACTGTTTATCGGGTAATTCTACATGGAGTTATACGGTCGCCAACTAAACATAGTTGGACCCTCAAGGACTAAACTAAGTAGTAAGCGTTAGTGTTGTGTATTTTGCTGGTAACTATTACGAGATGTAACGTTCAACTATTTGGCCAATACCGTAGGTACTGTGATAAGTTTGAAGTTGCTTGGAGTTTTTTTGTATTTCAGACGAACATTTTTCATTGTACTTCAAAAGAAATACATACAAAAGGTACTGTGTTTTTATCATTCAAAGCTACGTTTACAACTAGACATGTCATTGTATAAGATTTATAATTACTTAATTTTTTAATGGAAAGTACGTGCACTTGTGTAGGAAACACATTTAAATGCATCCAAGAAGTTTAAAACCTATACAATTAAAACCGCTCAACATATTCTTCACCTGTGTCTTGATAAAGAACTCGGGAGGGTCCCAAAAATTCATTATGTCAGCAGAAGTTTAACAAAACAATGACCCCATTTCATCTCCCTTCAACTTCACGCTCGGTTTGCTGAGACACTTTACAAGTCATGACAAATAACAGTATAGGATGACACCTGAGCTGTCTTTGGATTTATTAAAAGCTGAATACGTTTTCTGAGTTTGGACAATGTAAGATTACAAAGTTTTTTTTTACATCATCAACGTTCTACACTACAAGAAAAGTATTCAACGGCCTAATATCATCCCACTACTAGGCAAAGGTCCTATCATTGAATTCAGCAATGATGGGTACAGTCATAATCACCACGCTGCCAAAAAAGATGAAGATTACATCAGAACACATCTGGAGAGCTAGCAAGGTCTTCAGAGCTAGTGGATTATGCCACGGTTTTATAAATTGCAGTTTTGTCAATGACAGCGAGAGAGAGAGAGAGAGGATATCCTGCTGCACGTCTTCTTCTGGCAATATTTCTTCAGTTTCCTCGTCCGACACCTGTGGACTGTCGTGACGGTCGAAAGGAGTTGTGCTATTCTACATATTTGACAACCTCCTTAGGGGAGTGGAGTACACACCGGTTTTAAAAGTGTTGGTATGACCCGCATGGGAATCGAGGCCTCGGAGCAGGTAAGATGGGTCAATATCCATCTGGGAAGGTAGAAAAAGAAAGATTTATTTTTCGGGCCTGGGACTTTTTAGTACCTTTGTCATTTCTGATTTTTACGAAATTAATGCTTTAAGTATTTACTTAGTTAATTTTGATCCATACTCTTGTTGAATTTCGTTTCCAGTAAGAGTTCAAGTAAAAAGGTACTAAATATGCTTTTGCTATATTTGTTGATGTGTTTTACGATTTTATCTAGAATTATCATATCGTACTTAAAATTATTACAATCGTTTACTATATCTATCATTATTCACTTGCCCTATTCCCAGGTCATCAGGGCCGGCGCGGTATGTTTTTCGTCGAGTCGTCTACCCCTTTCTCAATCATATTTTTTCCAACACAATCCATGCATCTCTTTTAAGACTGCCCTCTTCCTGTCTATCTGTCCGTAGTCATATTGTATTGATATCAATTTAAATGATAATATTATGATTATTCTAAATACTGTAGATACGTAACATAATTAAATCAGGCATTAACCTTTTCCACTCGTATTAAACCAACCATAAATTTCGCTCGAATCTGAAATACCTTATAAATTGTGGTAATATTTTTTACCATTTGGCTAACCGGTTTGGGATTCGGAAATTAATTTCCCAAATCTCTCCCTGAAATAATACGTTACCACATCCGACCCTTTCACTAATTGGTTTAACCAAACACAACAATAACAAAAGGTTTAGTTACGTCATCGGATTTATTAAAACGAATATATTTTCAGGGCGACTTGATTCAAAGTAGAGATGCCCAAAGGTTTTACCGATACAAGAGACTTATCGATACATTGTCGATCATTGTCTTGACGGTGGCCAATTCTTTTTATTAAAGCGTAATTTATAATGTTTTTGAGAAAAACATATTTTATAGTGATATTAATATTACTCTTTGGGTGATATTTTTTTAGTCATTGTTACGGACACACGTCAATCTCGTTTAATTTAATATTTAGTGTATGTAATTAACCTTATTATTGTATTAGCTTTGAATATGTATGTATGTAAAGACTTTATATAAACGTAATTTCTGTTAGGGCCTTAGTTTATAAGGAAATGTAGTTTCTTATTTCCACTTACAATATCTAAAGTATTAGGTAGGATCTGGTATGGTTGTTTAAAGGTACTGGGGTGAAGGAAAATAACTGTAGGTCGTCCCGCTCACGCGCGGCGGAGGTATCCTATAGGATGTCCCTGTCCCCCTAACAGATTCTGAAGGTCGGTAGCAAAAACCCATGTAGGTAGGATTGTAAGTGGAAAAAATGTTAAGAAGCCTGTAGGTAGGTTTAGAATATGTAAGACAGAGATAGCAATACACATATCGGACCTCTCTTTTCTCCGAAGTTATTATGTGGGTGGATCGAGAAAGTGTCCAAAGAGTAAAAGAGACTATGTGTGTTCTTTCTTTGTCTATCTAAGGAAAATGACGAATTTTGTATAGTCGCTAGGCTAATTTAAGAAATTTGAATAAGAATAGGACGTGATCAGGCGAAAATTGTCCCTGCTCTCACGGTCACCTTCAAGAAAAAGAAAATAAACTCTGAAGAAATCAACAAGTGTTTTCGTCCGTATACAGTCCACTCAGGAAGTCCATGGTCGGCTTGTTCCTACAACCAACAGTCATGTAGATGGAATTAAATGTCCAAATTTGTATTTTCTTAGTAGCAATTAATTATTTTTAGTCCCTTTTGATTTGTATTGTACTCCATCCTGATATTTTTTGTTTAAAAAAAATGCATCATAAGGTTAAAAATCAATAATTGAATACCACATATTCAATTATTGATTTTTTGCATTTACGCTAACACTATACATTTAAATGGAAGATACATTTACGGATTTTAGTCATTAAAAGGTAATAAAATAATCTAAACAAACAACATTTCAGTCTAACTGTTACCACGAATGCCGTAAAGTCTTGGAAGCGTAAAAATAAACCTTGATTTAAGTAGGTTATAAAATTTAATGTAAAACCCCAATAGCAAGTTCAATCCGCAAATGTTTGCTTTATTTCAAAGGTGACTATTATCAATTACTGTTCTTAGTACTAAGCCAAAATGTATACTATCGACAACTCTTCGGCCATCTCTAATTTAGACCCTACTTAGCGTTCAATCCATATGTAGGCATTTGGCCACTGTTCCCTTATGGCACCCCTATTTATAATCCGAACCCAAATATATACTTTGAAATTGTGTTTTGTAAAGGAAAACGCATATGGTGGAATGGTTTCGTTAATTTTCTTGTGCGCCGTTGGAAAAATATTAAGTATAATAATGATTCTTATTCTGATACTGGCAACTTTACCTGTAAATTTAAATCAACATTTTGACGTTCCAAAGATTTTGCAAAAAAAGAACAAAAATTCCTATTGAGTTATAAATTTCCGAAAAATAACTAACAACTAGCTGTAGCCCGCGACTTCGTCCGCGTCAATGTCTGTTAATATGATCGCGATTATTTTTGCAACATTTTTCACTGACGCTTCGCTATGGTCTATGGATGCTATTGGTCGCAGCGTGATGTTATATATCCTAAAGCCTTCCTCGATAAATAGACTATCCAACACAAAAATATTTTTTAAATTCGAACCAGTACTCCCTGCGATTAGCGCGTTCAAACAAACAAACAAACAAACTCTTCAGCTTTACAATATTAGTATAGATGTAGTGCCTATATTGTTCACTGCTGGACACGAGCCTCCCCAAAAATTGGAAAAAATGTAATCGCCACGCTTGGCAGGTAGGTTGGCAATTACACTTTGGCCAAGTAAAACGCCTGCTTAAATGTGGTTTCAAAACACCTACGACCTCCGTGGTGGAGTGGCGTACACACCGGTTTTCAAGGTGTCGCCTGTTCCAAGATTCCGGGTTCGATTCCCGGAATGGTCAATATAGAAAAAATATGTTTTTCTACATTTTCTCGGGTCTGGATTTTTATGGTACCATCGTTGTTTATGGTTTCCAAAATAGGAGTGCTTTAAAAATAAATGTGATGTTGTCCACATTTATTCAATTTATTTATTCATTTATTTATTACCTTTAAGTAAAGCTATAATTTATGTAATATCTTACTGAATAATTCCACATGAAACTACTGCAGTACTAAGCAGGATTGAATTACATAGTATGCCAAAGGGCAAAGCCGATAAACTTAGTTCCACTTGAAGGGTTTCATTTGGTTGACCCGATATTCACTAAGGAGTGAGCCTTGTAGTCTAAACAAGTAAAAACAGTGAAATGAAGGACTGTCGCAGACCAGTCTAATAACAATAGTGTTTGAATTAAAACGGCATAGCACAAGTAGAACAGCTAAAATATGAACGCTAGAGATAACCAGTCGATGCTGTGGTTTGGTGTTAAAAATATTATCGTGTTGTTTTCTTTCTCTTGTGTAAAAACAATAATAAGTATTTGCATTAAAGCGTTTTTTATAGTTATTATTAGGCAAGGACTTGTCAAAATTGACTTTTGCTGAGTGGTATAAAACTTATCTTACGATTTGGCAGCTCAAATAAAAGTAGTACCAGATAATAAGTTAGGTAATTTGGTTTACAGTAAAATAGGCTAGGTCATAATTTAAATAGTTTTTTACTAAAGCTTGCTACCTGATAGAACATAAATAAAAAAGCAGTATAGACAAAAATATAGGTGTTTCCAGTTTCTTTTGTTATTTTAAGCAATTGATACTCGTAAACTTGCAAAATAGATACTGTAGATGATACGAGTATTTATGCAATTATAATATCAGTATTTGAACTTGATCAATTATGTCTCAGGCGGGACTTAAACCCGCATCTCGTCGCAGCTCCGCGCCCGGCATGCGTGAAGATGCGGGTTCGAGTCCCGCCTGAGACATAATTTATCAAGTTAAAATACTTGTGAAACAAAATTAAACCCCTCCAATCACACTTAGCTGAGAAGCAAAAAAAATAGACACAAGGTAGAATGCTATCAGAACTACATTAATCCCTCGATCTTGAGTTATTCCAGACACATTTGAAATCAATTGTTATCGTGGCACCCGAGTGCCTCCTGGCTCCTGGGGGTTGAGGGATTAAAATGAGCTGGCTGCTTCAATACAGGTTATGTCACAACTCAAGCAAATTCAAAGGTCTGAACATAGTACTCGTACTAACTAATTAAATTCAACCATTCCAAACATTCAAGACGTAGTAATAATAGAGTACCGCATTTACATCCCTTCCCACGGGAGCTCTTGTTTTCAATCCGGCTATCACGTGGTTAATATTGTACGGGAATCAGTTGAAAGCAATACAATGTTACGTTTTGCTAACCGTTATCAATTTATATTCATAGTAGAATATTGACACCAGATTATTTTAATCTAGAAAGAAAGAAAGAAAGAAAATATATTTATTAAAATTTGGACATCACACACAGATAGTAGCACACAAAAAATATTTAAACAGACAAACACAGAACCTCCTCCTTTTTTCTGAAGTTGGTATAAAATAATAATCAAACTAAATCAACACAAAAAACAGAACAACAAGAATATCGAGCAGTGCCACTACGTGTCCGTGACGTCCACTTTAAAAGGACCTCACTCAGCATGTGCCATGGCCCGAGTAGGCCATGGCACTGGTTTTCAGTGTGCCCTGCTGAGTAAAGTACACGGACGGATATATAGCCCCATTAGTCTAGATTACTTAGGCTTCTAAATTTTGTACAAAATGAAATTCACCTTTCAGTTCCAGCTTAATCCAGCACCTGACTGAGCAATTTTAATGGTCTCTCTATAAAAGCTCTATAAAATCATCCAAACCGGAGATTTTTGTTTTTTCTAGAGCTACAAAACGGATAGTACTTGTAAAGCTTACCGTGCCGTGGGAAACTAACATACCTAAAGACCGCGCAATGAAAGAAAACAAAAATTCGAACATTGATCGGGTGTGGTCACAAACACTAGCATTTGGGAAGTGCGGTGATTATTCCTGCGCCCGTCATTACTGATGAAGCCTTTGCCCGGAAGTGGGATGATTGTTGGCATTTTTTTACATTTATAGTATCGGAGGATATTAAGAATCTCATAATGACTTGTTTTCTAATATTTAATCTAGGTTTGTAATTAATAATGGACACATTTTACGTTTGGAAGTAGGTCGATTGGCTGTACATTAATAGCATATTTTTAATTATTATTTCTGTTGAAAATTATACATTTGTAATGAATACATAAATACATAAAAGGATATAAAGACCAAAAAGATAAATACTTCAGCACCCATTTTAACCTTATATATGTTATGGATCAAGTAATTAATTGAGCATTATACATAATGCCCGGTCATTATGAAAAATGCCCAAAATGATAGTGATTATTCAAATAATCAAATTGACCGGGCGTTATACATAATGCCGTGTCACCCGTGCCGTGGTGCCGTGTGGAAGTTTGTATGGATTCCGCAATTTTCAAGGTAGAAAGCTAAAAATTGGTATGCAAATAGTCCATTTGTGACTTACAAAAAAATCGTGCATAATTTTTTTATTGGAAATCCGCCCCTTAAAAGATGGGGTTAAATTTTATATGGGACTTTTCGCAGTTTTCGAGGTAGAAAGCTATAAATCGGTACACAGACTCTTTGTTACCAACTAAAAATAAATAATGATGTTTCGATAGTAATTAATCACTTCGCCCGATAGAGCTAGGCATTATTCATAATGCCCGGGCATTATAGATAATGCCCGCATTAATCACTTGGTCCATAACATATACATCAGATTTTAAGCAAACTCATGTAAAATGTTCCAAATTGTTAAGACAAGTATTGAGATTGAGATTAAGATCGAGACTCAAATTGGGTTGGAAGGTTTAGTTAAGTTGATCAGCTTTGATTGTTCGTCAGTTCCGAATTTAGATTAGGTATTAAGTGAACGAGATGTCTGGCAACATAATTTGTGCAGAGTCCATCTCTAACAAGATACTTGGTATACGCTGATCGAATAGCGTTGATGACAGTGATTTAAAATACTGAAAAAACCTAGATGCGCAATTAAAAACAAAAAAAAATCTTTAATAAAAGTGCACCCACAGGACGTTTGGGTGCTCCTTTCGTTACTTTCTACTTTAGACCATGCATGTAAAGAAGAATTTGCATAGCGGGAGCTAAGAGCGGGAGGTATGAATTATGACATTATATGCGTACATTTAATCTTGACGGTTTTCAAAATACCAGTGTTTTCAATACTTATTTAAATTGGGATCAGGGCAATGTATGTGATGTTGTCAACATTGTATGTGATTTTGTCAATTTGGAAAAACATCCAAAAATTCAGTTATTTTTAATATGACTTTTATCTGACCTTTTATCAGCATTTGATGGTTGATTTGAAATATTTTCAATTTTAACTGTATCATATCTGTCTGTAGGTCAAACGACTCATGACAACTTAACAACCTTTTGCTAAACGAATTCAACTAACTGACCATAAAATGTTTGTCCACAGAGTAAAAGATCTCATGAGCTAATCTCCTAACATCTTTCACAACTACCCATAACGATTCATGTTAAGAAAGTAACAAACTACATTTGTTTCTCTTGAACAAACTGACGGACACGCCAAACGGAGCCAAGTCATAATTGAGACAAATCTAGTAGGTCTTAACGCCACAGTGGTCTAGCTGTTTAAATACCGGGCCAAGACCTCGGGGTCTCGAGTTTGATTCCCAGGTGTATGACCTGGTAAAAGTAAAAGTTTCGAATTTTTGAACATTGCTCGGGTTTGTAATCACAAATCCTAGTGTGGTGATTATGCCTATACCTATCATTGGTATGGTAACTTCATTTCAATGATGGAAGCCTTTGCCCTGCAGTGGGATTATTATAGGCTGTTACTAGTTGATCTTACTTTTGTAATTTTTGTGTTTCATTTTAGGTTCCATATCAAACATGAAGATTAAAATGTTTTGAAACCAAATGTCATCTAGACTTATTAAAAATACCCGTACAGACTTTTGACTCGTTCTTATTTCATCTAACTTGGATAGGTGGTTGAAGTTTGAAAAGATGACAGACAGTCAGACACACTTTCATTGACAGTATTTGTAAGTCTAAATTATTATGAGATAAAACTATACAATCAGACGCTGTGGTTTCAGAAGGGATATGGGTTAAAAAAGAAATGTGAGCTTACGATCGACGTTTTTAGATAGCTGCTTGTCTAATGTTGTTTATTGTCAATGAATGTAAGACATTGATTAATCGCTCCTGAGACAAGAGTAAATTTTTTTTTCTTCACCTTTATTTAAAATTGATACAGTTGAATTTAAATTTGTAAAGACTTATTTGAACTTATTTACTAAATTTGAAGACATTTACAAGTTTAATGGCAGGCATAAACACAAGCTAGCGCACCCAAAGACGCGATCTGCATTGTGTCGACGTAATGGGGGCTATCGCTAGTGAATTTGCCACTAGAGGCGCTAGTGTCGCGTGAGGTCCAATATCATTCACTTTGTACTGGTTTTAGCGGAATTTGTTGCATAAATTATAATTTCTTTAATTTACCTGCTGGAAAGTGATCTCCTTCGTAAAATATCGCAAATATGGATTATTTGGCGATTAATGTGAACGCTTTAAAAGCGGAATTAAGAAAAAGCGCAAAAATAGGCGGACTCAAGAGCAACTATTTCAGAAGTTAGTTTGTTGATATCAAGATAGTTATTTATAAACAATATAACCTTAATTAGATTCAAGATATAACACTTTGTTTCGGCGCCAATCGCCTTTGAAAGCTATAAATCCGGACCTCAGTCTACAGTGGCGCCAACTGGTGAGCAAAGAAACGGTAGTCCCCATTGTTATGTAATGGCCACTAAAGTATTTAATAAATTGCCGAACGAAATTAAGGAGCTTAATGGAGGCTTATTAAATAGGAAACTATTTAATTTATTAGCTGACAAATGTTTTTATACAGTTAAAGACTATTCGACACACAAATTATAATATTAATTTTTAATTTTATTACTTATTATGTTCAATTTTAATTATTGTGAATTTTAATGACTATGTCAATTTGATTTAATGAATGAATTATTATTAGTTGTATATTTTGTATTTTGGAAATTATGATTACCTTAATTGATTAGTTCTATTTGTACGGACATTTTAATATTCATATGCCAGCTGTGCTGGTGAAATAAGCTTGTGCCACATCTAGCTGTAACATCTGTATTGTTTTAACCTAATCTCCATGAATAAATATTTTAAATGTGAATTTTGAATTTAAAAAATATTATCCTCTTTAAGGTACTCTTCCAGAAAAAAAAAGTGTTTTTTGTTCTTTTTGACTGCTACAAAGAAATGAACCTACTACACCAGTTTCTATATGCAAAGTCGTATCTTGGCACAGACGCAACTGACAAGAGCCTCAAACTAGTTCAAGGTTCATCCAATTTCCGTACTGCAGGTCTTGGGTAAAAAATTGTTATGTTTCTGAGACAAGTTTCCGAAGGCAGGGTTGACGTAGTGTGGTGATCTGACTAATAAAATCAGTAAAATAAGTTTTGTTTTTGCAAATAGACCCCAAGAGGCGCTTTTACACTTCCCAATATTTAAGCCTACCACTGTTTCGGGAAAAGTCTGGGCTCGTGCAATTGTCAGCCTCTTTTTAAATAAATTTTTACAAAAGGTTTAATCAAGTACAAGCTAGGACAATCAAATGCCATACGTTCCTATCGTTAAAATAATCATTAATAACCTTTCTTTTAATTCTGATTTTTCTAGCATTTCTGACCAATTTTTTCTATACGAATTTAGTTGCAATTCTAGTAACATAGAAAGTTATTTGAAGTCTAGGAACTCCACCAGTTTGATATTTTATCTTTTTTTTTTTCATTTAAACATGTTTAGACCTTGAAACTTATTATTTACTTCTTGAATTTTTAGTTGAATGATTACTGGTTATGCATACTTTTCGTTTCCTTTAAGCGAGGACCTCATTTTGGTCTTAGAAATAAACATTTCTTCATCTATTTAAAAGCGGCAATAGCTCATTTTCACTGTTTCTTTTTTTAACTGTAAAAATCTGAAATCTCCGATAATTCGGCGTCACCGCGTAATTTAATGGCATTTAATTTGCGAGGTTTAGCGATGTCAAGCGTTTTATTTATAACATGATCCTTTAATAACTGAAATGAAAAAGCTGCGTCGCCGTTAGGCACCGAGTTGTTTTCGTTCCACGGCCGACACCTAATCCGTAATAGGCCATCTGGGCTTGGAATAATGTTCGTTGAAACAGTTTAAGTATAACGTTACATTTACTAATGATAATATACGTTATAACTACGTCTACACAGTAAAGAATAACTATGTTATGTTACACACGTTATGTTGACAGTTGTAAGGTGATTAAATGAGAGTACTGCCGGAAGAAGACGGGCAAACAGCTCTCTTACTTTGACCTAACTGCTTTTAAATAAAATAAATAAATAGCCTTATTAATTAAACATACAATGTTAGAAAAATATAGACCATATTGTGATAACTGATGCCTGCAGTAGATTCTGGAAGAATCTGTATTATATGCAGGGTTTCACTCAACAGAGTATTTACAATGGCCTGCAAGTGACTACATAGCTAGATTTGTTAGCATTTTTATTTTTTTATATATCGGTTTGTTTGGCGGAACCAACATCCTAATAGAAAAAAAAAAGTTTGGAAGTTGCCTTTGGCTAACATCATCATCACCTCAGTTATCAGCCAAACGAAGGCTTCCCTTTAGGAGCTTCATAATATTATACCAGAACCTTTTCGCCCCAACGGACATCGGTTATGTTTACGTGACCTGCGACTGCGACTTTAGCTCCGCAACAGATCTACAGTTCCAACAGTGGCCTGATATTTGCTTGCGGCGATTCATGATATGCGTTAATACGTTTTTTATTAAAAAAGTACTCATATTTTATTTACTTTTTTAACCATCTACCAAAAATCATAAGGAAACCCGTGAATTAGCAAGTCAAAGTTATAGCCGATGAAAAAATAACCCCGAGCTGTATAAAGGATGATATTTTCCTGAGGGATGTATTTTTTTCCTTTATAAAGGACTAACTTTGAACTTCACCCTATTGAACGATAAATACATATCAATCGATCGTGCACGTTGAAGTTTAAACATTTTCGGTATTTGATAAGAAATGTATTAAAATCTTAATAAAATTGGTATATTGAAATGAAAGATATTCGTATTAAATTTACGGATTTAGTACGCGTTTATTTTTGACTCGCTTTTGCCAGCAGCTTCGTTCGCGTTAAGTTCAGGGTAACAATAAAATTTCACTCCC
Organism: Anania crocealis; assembly: GCA_949315895.1. Classification (NCBI taxonomy): domain Eukaryota; kingdom Metazoa; phylum Arthropoda; class Insecta; order Lepidoptera; family Crambidae; genus Anania; species Anania crocealis. The sequence continues at coordinate 2,833,631 of OX438880.1, forward strand.
ACTTTGAAGGGGTTGGGGGCATTTCCAAAAAAAATATGTTTTTTTGTTAGTAACAAATAGTCCGCATACCAATTGTTAGGGGTTAGAAAGAGACATAAAGCAGCCTATGTCACTCTCTGTCCTTTCAACTATCTCCACCTATAAAATGACGTTAATTTGTCGCTTCGATTTGCCATGAAAGACGGACAAACAAACAGACACACACTTACCCATTTATAAATATTAGTATGGATTTAACCGGACGTTACGATTTCTTTATAGCGTTCCCATGAACGCTGTAAAGTGATTACCATGAACTATCTGCCCGTGACCATTCACGGGTATTAGAATAACCATAGCCTTACATAGACTGCCATTTTAATACATACATACATACACTCACGCCTTTTTCCAGATAGGGGTAGGCAGAGACCACATCTTTCCACTTGCTACGATCCTTACAGACTACTTTCGCTTCAACCACATTCATTAATCTTTTCATACACGCTCGCCGGTTTAGGGTACTCTTGACCTGACCTTTCTTAAGAACTTCCCCGATTTGATCAAGATAAGTTCGTCGAGGCCTTCCCCTTCCAACATTTCCATTCATACTCGCCATATATATCTTTTTAGTCAACCTGCTTTCATTCATCCTCTCAACACGTCCAAACCATTTAAGCATTCCTTTTTCAATACTGGTCACTACATCCTCTTTTATTTTAATACTACATTAAATAAAACCGGGAGCCTTGCGTAATAGGTTCCTTGAAGCTAAAAGGCATGTTATTGAAACATTGGTAAATCATTCAAACATTGATAAATCATTCAGCATAAGTTAATATTAGTGTTTGAGCAACTTAGTTTTACCATTTGAAAATAATATTTTAAAAATAAATAAATAATAATAAATAAATAATAAATATTTCAGACATGCCACACTGGGCCACACAGAGCCATCTAGTCCCAAATTAAGCTACTATTAAGTACCCTGTCGTATGGGGTACTAGACAACCGATAAACTTACTTATATACTTTTTTTTTGTAAATATATACTTATAATATATAGAAAACACCCAGACATGTTCATGCACACAAATCGACTGCCCCTACGTAGAATATCGAATCAGAAAAGTAGTACTTTACAGGAGAGCGCTTTACAGTTTATTTTGTGTATAAAAAAGGCATTTTTGGAGCTAATTGCAACTAATTTGAGATGTGTTCTATAAATGTATTAATTAACAAAAACGTGATAGTTTTATATCAAATTTCATTATATTTTTTGAGAAATGCTATATTCAATACTTTATTACGTTCATCAATGAGTAAGAATTATCGTAACTGCCCATTTCGATAGTATTCGCTGGAAAAATAAAACCAAAGTTTATCGAAAGTACCATATTCGATACAGTACGTGGAAGTATTTGTTATGTTTCCATAGTATACCAATAATAATGAATTAATTCTTATGATAAATGATTTCTTTAAAAGTGATCTAAAATAAAACAAAATGAGTTAATGTTCCAAGGTTTAATTATTATAGAAATAAGTCATTTATAATCACAGACAAAGATACATTTGGCATAATGAGATCAATTAAACATGGATTAATAATTAATTCCACAATCTTAATGTTATTAATAATTTAAACCTTAAATTATCTGGTAATATGAATTTAAAACTTATCATTGTACTTTTCATAAAAAAAATCCGTCATTTTGACAGTAATATTTGAAATGTAACAACATACAAAAACAGTGTAACAAAAACAAAATAAACTTCTTATGTGTTTCAAGAACAAAAATTATAGTATTTAAAATATAAATCTCTTTAGTAAATAATTATAGTTTACCTTTTTTGGGTAACCTAATAAAATCTTGCAATAACAATCAGCTTTAAATTATATCTAAGAATAATATTTTTAATTATTTAATCTGAATCATCGGAGTTTTCTCCAGATGAAGGAGAAGTATTGTATTTTAAACTTTTAAAATAGCTATGGTATTGTTTAGGTATGGCTCCAGAGTTGCATAAATTAATTAAATCCTTATATTTAGCTTCAGGTATTGGAAGTACTTGGGTGTAAGATTTCATTAGTTCAAAATTTTCCATCCTTTTTCCACGACTTCTTGTTTCTTTTTTGGTGTTCAAACATGAAGCATTTTCTTTAAGATTGTATTTAAAATATAAATAGTTTGGCTCTTCTTTACTCACACTGACTTCTTTAATGCTATTCCATTTAACATTTTCATTTTTCATATCTTTTTTCCATTTTCGATCATCCAATAAGCCTTTAAAATCAAAAAAGTCATCTTGAGCCATTTCCACTACATTATATGGGGTTCCATTAGTTTTACTCCAACGTACCAAAGCAAACCACTGGTCAGGAGTGTATATCATTTTCCCTTTAGACTCTCGTTCAATAAGAGCGTGAACGCTATCGCCCTCGTTCTGGGTATGCCCTTGTTCTAAAAAGCGATGGGTAATATCTATCTTACATTCTTTGGCCAGGTACATGTACAGAGAATATACAATTCGATTGCGGTTTTGTCCGGCGCAGTTGTCAGACCAAAACAGAAATTTATTGGCACCTTCTTCTACTTTTCTTTTCACAAAGTGAAGTAAGCAGCTGCTTACTTCATTCGCTCCTCTCTTGCCTGTGCTCTCCGTCCACATAAAGCACGTTCCTTCTTTTTTTCCAATGTCAAATAAAGTAAAGTTGTATAAAGATAGCTTCCGTTTATAATAGAATAATCCTACGTCACCATGAGGGCAATTCAATATTTTTTGAAAGTCAAAGGTTGCACATACTACTTCTGGCGAGTTTTGTGAAAGAACTTTGTCACTATTTTTAAACTCTCTGGCAATTTTTCTATTCTCTACATGTGTATTATAAATTCTAATTTGTTCTTCAGTTGGAGAGTTTTCATTGGAAAAACTGTGACATTTGTCGCACAAATCCTTTTTAGGAACGAAGAACGCTATATTCATGTTTTCATTTACTATATCAGTATACTGGCGTAATGTTTGTGCAGTGTTGTTATAAAGATGAAGGTTTTCCCACTCATTGTACAAGGCAAACATTTTTTTCATTGATAAATTATTATCTAAATAAAGTTTGCTAGTATTTTTCCGCGTGTAATGAGATTCAACCGGTCGAAAAGATGCAACATGGTCACATACGCTTTTGATCATATCGGAATCTTTCTTGATAACATGGTTTGGATGTTTTCCTCTATTATCTGATAGTGATACCTTCTTGATTTAATTTTTGATGGGCAGTGCGTACAAACTGATCCGTAATAGACAAAGTATTCAAGAAAGCTTTAAGACAAACACGTCTATGTTCAAAAGGTTGGTTTTGAGTTTCGGCAGGGGTTGGTAAGAAATATTGGGTGGTAAACTGCCTTCTCGATGTACTTTCAGTAGTTGAACGGCGCTTGTTTAACTTATTTGTGAATTTATTAATAAATTCCCATTGTTTGGTATGGTCAGCCAATTGCCAAAAGCTCGAATGAATATTTTTACGAGCTGATTCACTGAAAAACTCAAAGCATTTCAATTTGCAAGTGGATTTACATATCGGTCCCATCAATCTCTTATGACGTACCTTACCATTTCTGCTAACATATTCTTGACCGGTGTTGACTGCAGCTTTTCTTTTAACGTCTATCCAGTTTTCTTTGCACCTTTTTCTTTTCTTGCCAGGGTTAACTTTAAAAGTAGATTTCCTTTTTCTTGTTTTAGAATCTGATGGAGACTCAAATTCTGATGCCGTCATTAGTGGAGAATTACATTCCGATACGGTTATAAGTGATGCGACGCTTGGTATTGCCATACTTGGTGACACAATGTTCGTATTTAAATCTTCTTCATGTGGTACAGGTACTTTTGGATCAGATGTGGAAGTAGGCAATGATTCATGGTTTGGAGATACAAAATCTACACACGGAGATGGAATTGGAGTAGTTTCCGAGCTATCAAGTACAATCGAAATATCATCGTTGACATTATCATTGGAAATTTGAATTATTTTCTTTGGTGCTTCCAGTAGATTATCCACATTGCAATATAAATCTTCCGGCTTCACGTTTCTATCTGAAGATAGCTCATCGTCAATCATTCCTTCCAATGCTTTCCAGTCTGAATCATTAAATGTGCATTCTTTAGGCAATGGTGATTCTAAAATGAGAAAAATAAACAGCATTTCAACAAATTGAAATAAGTAAAACAACAGAATTTCATTTTAACAGGACTTGTTGTATGATATATATCGAAAATAAAAAATAAAATTAAAACATTCCAAATGAAAATATCGTAAATGGTATTTTCGATAGGGTCATTTACTCATGCACCCGCGTATAATAAAGAATGTGCCAGATTCAATTGATCAAATAAGAATCATATCAGCGAATACTATCGAAACAGTCGCTTTCGATACCCCAAGCAACAATGCTGTCAATGTACAATATTGAATCTGGTAATTTCGATAGTGTACTTCGAGTGAATGATTATTTACTTATACAAAGCATTATTTAAAAGTAAGATAAATAAATTACTAATGATACTTATGAAAATAACAAATTCCATTAAGGTTAGCATTATTCGCTTAAATAATTAATACGTAACTTACCATTTCGTTCGTCATGCTCAACTACATCGTTTGTATTGAGAAGTCTGAGTATTCGTGAAGATCGTGTATTTTCTTGAATTAACTTACTCATGATGATAAAAACATAACACAATTCCACTAACAAAACGTCTGTTTTGTGTCCGTAATACTTGTCATGTAAGCGTCAGCACTGGAACGATTCAAAACCTCGAGTAAGGTGTGGCGCGGGCGCGCGGGGCTTGAAGTGCGGCGTATAGCAACGGAAGCGGTATATTCGTCCTGCTCGCACACTTCTTGCCTTCGCGTACACTCTCGAAACTCAACATTCGATCGTTAACGCTGGAAAGCTTGTTTAGAATCAATACTGTACTAGTAGAAAAAAAATAATTTAAAGCATTTTATAGCTTTTTCTCTTTATAGTGTGAAAATATATTATAAATAAGGTGTTTAGGTGCAATAAAAAAAAAACCTACATTTTCATTTTCGATACTGTACGTAGGGGCAGTCGAAATATTTGTACTGTGCGGGGATCGAACCTTTTTATAATAACCTTAAAATATTTTCGATCGACAAAAATCTATGTATTCTCAAAGAAACTATAGTTGCAAAAACATTAAATCATCAAATCTGCTTAGCATCCACCGTTTGTATTATTAATATTAGTGTTTGAGAAACTTAGCTTAAACAATAGAAAATAATAATTTTATTAATATTTTCGATGGACAAAAATCTATGTCATCTCAAAGAAACTTTACCAAAAACATCAAATTATGAAATCTGCTTAGTCCTATAATGTCTACATTTTTTTGTATAGTATAGTATTTTTTAGATTTTTATATAGTATTTTTTTATGTGGTATAAATAATTTATATTTTTAGACAGTTTTTTAATTTCGACTGACTTAGATGGGCTGTATCTCACAACCTTTGCCTGCCAGACTGCTCTAACCAATTGAGCTAATCGGCTAGAATTTAATTTATTATGTAATGATTTGAATTAAAATCCGACCAAATCTTTCATTACGAAGAACAGACTAATTTCACTTTAAAATTACAGACGACTGAAAACAGTTCACTAAACGTAAGACAAACAGAAATTAGTTTCGGACTCCCAATTTCCGAAGCTCGTTACCAAACTAAATTGATATCTGGATTAACATAACAAAAGTTAGTTTCAGTAACTTCCTCCGTAAATACGATAAGTTTGTGGATTGACAGTGACACTTTGTCTTATATCAGCAAGATTCTTAACTCATTTACCTTACTAGTTCGGCAAGTAGGAAGTAGTTTAAAATTAAAAAAAAAACCTCTAACCTAAGGTTCTATATTAAAATATCTTTTAAGAACGTTTTTAAGCAATGCAGTTGACGAGCTCCGTGATCCCGGGTTCGATTCCCGGACGGGTCAATGTGTTTCCTACATTTTCTCGGGTCTTGGTGTTTGTGGTACCTATACCTTTTTGGTTTCTTTGCCCTTGTTGCTGCTTGCAACAAGTAGGTTGAGGGGTGGAGAAATGATAGTCGTAGACTTCAGGTACAGTACTTATTTTGCGATTAAAAATTGATAAATTTACAAAATGCGTTGTGTGTGTTGAGTACGAAATTCAATTTGATAGTGTCCGTTGCTTCTGTAAACGGCTCCTGTCCCCGTCAGAGGTTTCCTATTGGCCACTGCACTTATCGCGTCATAAGCAACCAATAAGAACGGCTGTAGATGTCGCGATGTATTCCGGTTAGATTTTTGACGGTGTTGCCGCAACAGCCCTATATTCCATTTTTACCCGTCTCGTCGTCATCGTATAATACCACATTCACCGTTGCAAGTCTGTCACTACGACTAATGCTAATGGCCTGCGCAGACGACGGACTTTTCTCCGCGGCGAGGAAAAAGGACGCTCCGCGAATAAAAAGTCCGTCGCGAATTCACCGCGGACTCAACGCACAAGGTGTGCGATCATTTTCTAGTTTATCTTCGTGCATACGTACGTCATTCTCGAGCGCACAACGCGGACTAAAGTCCGCCATGTGCGTTGCTTCGCTTAGACACACGAGTTCTATTTCTTTCGGGGACACCCCGTACTTTTGTCTGGTCCGCTCTCTGCATATCCTCGGTAGTTCGTGGACTTTTTTTACGCGGTACTTTTAATCCCTCGCTTGCGTTACTCGATACAGTAGTAAGCGATCTATTTTAGCGGACAAAAAAGTCTTCGGACAAAAATCCCTCGTCTGCGCAGGCCATAAACGGAAACCTTTTTTGACACGTACGCGTTTTCAATATGTATATAATCCTCCTTCCTTATTCATACAGCAAGGTGTTTGCTGGGATTTTGTTTTGTCACAGAAATTGGCTTATAAATATTTTTCGGATCCGAATGAAAAACAATAAAAATAACCCTGAATGCTAATCTAGGCTCCACCTGCGACTTTGTTTGCGTCGAAATCAGTCATGTCTCACTCTCAGTTTCTATTGAGTTGATGATAATATTGCTCTTCATTCATCAATAAAAAAATTTTTTTTATTGTTTTTATAACGAATAATTGAGATTTTAAACATGTTCATTCGCTTGCAACCCCATTGACACGACAAGACAATTTATACGATTATTTTTTATGGTACTAAACTATCGTTTAAGCAAATAGCATTTAAAACAAAACTGCACCCACTAAGAAGATGAATTCTGCGATAAAGCTATCCCATACCTTTTTTCAGGACTCAAACCTAAATCTACAATTACTCTTCACAATTTTTATCATTAAATTTGTCAGAGAGAGCGTAAAAAATAACAAATAGACATAATTGTTTCATTTTGCTATAGACGAAGAAAAACATAAAACCTTTCAAAAACATGAAACGTTTTTTAAAAAAAAATTTGTTAAAGTCACATTTATTCAAATTACCTTTAAGACAACAAGGCTTAGCGACTAATTCGACATAACAACATTTCACTTTGATCACTTCGGTCTGGAAGTTACAAATCCAAAGTAGAAATCATAATTTAGACTAAAGTTGCAACCACAGTAGCTTTGGGAAGGTTTAGCCGTGTCCGGAGTTTAGGAAAACTAGGTTTAGGTAAGACCCAGATAGCATAATGAAACTAACTTTCCCACACTGCTTTGCTACCTAATTCGATTTGGATTAGTAAGTTTAGTGAAGGTATGCACGACAAATTAATCAATCGCTTTAGTTTACATAATATACAGAATATTAAAAAAAGTACAAGCCAGCTTCAAGAGGGTGAATGCGCAGTTTAAAAAACTATTTTTTTATTCTACTGAAAAATAATTTAAAAATAAATGCCAAGTTTTGCCCTTTAAGTATGAATTTATGAAATAAAAAAGACGTGTGGCACTCGGAGACTGCCGCGGTAAAGCTATTGCATAGAATTTTTTATCAACGCAATTATAAAACTAAAAAGTATCACCGCTGTGCCGGTCGGAGTGGGGGGTATTAGGTTATTTTCGTTAAAGAATTTCTGGATTCGGTCTCCACGCTCAAGGCCCGCGATAGAAGCTATGCAATAGCTTAATAAATAATTAATGTGGACAACATCACATACATTGTTCTGGTCCTAAAGTAAGTAATTATTTAAAGCATAGGGTAAAATTTTAACCATATCCAAATTTTAATATATCAATCTACGAGACAAAAAACAAATGACGTATTTTTTCTTTTGGTATAGCCCAGTACAAAAATGTCAAGAGAAAAAAGCACTTAGAAAATATCCGTCAAAAATCTAAAAAGCAACACTTTTTTTACGCGATGCGCATCTCATTCATTCATTACTTTTTTCCCTTTATACCTTAAAACGCCTAGGACTGTAAAAATTGAAAACTATATTGCGAAAAATATTTTCTGGTGAAAACTTAATTAACATTTTTTACTTCATAGTTGGGTACTAAATGCGATATTGAACGCCAATAAAAGTTTTAGAAAGTGGTTAAAAATTCATCCTGTACAGAGAAAGACAGAAATGACGTAGGTACCACAAACCCGGACCCAAGAAAAAAAAAATACTTCTTTGACGTTTCGGTTGCTTCACAGCGACGGTGGTCACAAATCATGGTGATACTGATGACAAGATGACTCAACAAAAATTTGTTATTTGTGAGACTTTTTAGGGTTCCGTGCCCAAAGGGTAAAAACGGGACCCTATTACTAAGACTTCGCTGTCTGTCCGTCTGTCCGTCGCTCTGTCACCAGGCTGTATCTCAAGAGCCGCGATAGCTAGACAGTTGAAATTTTCATAGATTGTGTATTTCTGTTGCCGCAATAACAACAAATACTAAAAACAAAATAAAATAAATATTTAATTTATATTCCCATACAACAAACCCGTTTTTTTGGCCTTTTTGGTACGGAACCCTTCGTGCGCGAGTCCGACTCCCACTTGGCCGGTCTTATTATGCAAATAAATTGCTGGTTTGAATTGAAAATAAGTACTAATGCCTAAATAAAATCTTAGGTAAAACATGAAGCTACCAACTCCTACTTTACCAATTGGATACATTTTGACACATTTACGTAATACGGGAGTACTAGAATTACGTAAATTTTAATTTTTATTTTATTTTATTTATTAAGGAGACCACAAACAGTATAGTGAATAAATTGGCTTAAAATTTGCGTAAATGTGACAGTAATACAGGAATATTACGTAAATGTGACAATTGAAAAAATATATCCAAGGAGTTGTATTTTTAGAAAAGAAAAAGTAAAGATAGCAGGAAGATGTTTTGTGATAATCAAAGATGATTTCCATCAAATATCATTCCAATGTTCATCATCGGAATGCTATTGACACATCTAGCCACCGGTATTATTATTTTGGACAAAGTATCTAATTAACATGACAAACATGCTTACGACCCTAAATATTTGAACTTCATAGGTAACTCAGGTACTCTTAGTGCATTGACGATAGCAGTATTGAAATTCTGATCAGAAAATTTTCAAATGTTATCGAAAACTCCTTGTTTCGCAATATTGAATTAAATAATGCAAATGATTCACTTCATCCTGGTTTTGTTCGTAATTTATGCAATATGAATGGTAAGAAGTTATTTCATCTCTTTTTGAATATTTTGTGTTTTCACCTAGCTACAAAAGGAAAGATTCTTTTTTGTAAAAAAAAGAACTTTCTTTAATGTTAAAGAACCTTATCTATTTAGGCTAAGAGCCGAAAATTTACACAAAATATTTCACATGCACCTTTTTGCCAGGTTAACAACTGCGATGACCTTTTTATTTAAAATAAATAAATAAGTTGCAGCCTATAATCATCCCACTGCAGGAGAAATGCCTCCATCATTGAATTCGATTTACACAGCATTGATGGGTAGCTTTTTTTGTTTAACATAATATAAATCAATTCAAATTATCATAAACTAGCTGTTGCCCGCGACTTCGTCCGCGTCAATTTCTGTTATTATGAACGCGATTATTTTTGCAACATTTTTAACCGATGCTTCGCTCCTATTGGTCGCAGCGTGATGTTATATAGCCTAAAGCCTTCCTCGATAAATGGACTATCTAGCACAAAAATAATTTTTCAAATCGAACCAGTACTTCCGGAGATTAGCGCGTTCAAACAAACAAACAAACAAACAAACAAACAAACTCTTCAGCTATATAATATTAGTATAGATTTAGTATAATCAGGAATACAACGTAGCTGTGTTATTTTTAAGTTCATTTTATATCTGTTTTGCTCATATTTTTGTGTTTTTGTCATATTGTCATATTAGTATTATTAAATCTTTTTTTTAATCTTTAATTTTAATTTTTGCCTAAGCAGTTACCAACAACTTCCACTTTTTCATAGTTTTTCCTGTACCCAAAGGTTGTCTGAAAGAGATTGCTTTTGGTGATAAGATCGTATAATTTGTACATTTTAATATCAAAATTGTCTTTAATTGCTTAATTTTTTGCGCAACAAAGAGAATTAATTAAATAAATAATGCAAATGACAAATATTAAATGTGGACAACATCACATACATTGTTCTGATCCCAATTTGGATAACTATTTAAAGCACTCGTATTTTGGAAACCAGAAACAACGACGGTACCACAAACACCCAGACCCGAGAAAATGTAGAAAAACTCATTTTTTCTACATTGACCCGTCCGGGAATCGAACCCGGGACCTCGGAGCAGGCGACACCTTGAAAACCAGTGTGTACGCCACTCCGCCACGGAGGTCGTCGAAATGACAATCAGTGGTAGTCTACAATGAAAAAGTAATCACTACGTGTAGTATAGTTCTTAGTCAAACAATACACAGCCTTGGCATTACATAGTGGATATTAAAAAAAAACAATCGAAAGTCCAACCTACTCTATTGGACAATCTCAAATCAATTCCATCGAGACCAAATAATCGATTCCCTGTCTCGCTCCATAACAATCGACGAATAATCAATTTCATATTCATAAAAAATTGCGTCTGCTCCCTTGGCAATGCTTCTTCAGGATCATTTTAATCGGATCGCAATTTGCTTCGAGAACGAATAAATTGATTATTTATAAATGGAAAAATCTTAATGACGAACATGGATTGGAATTTGACAGCTTTGGTGTTTTGTTGAAATGGAATTTGTATGTTTTTTAAGTTCCAAAAGCTTAGAAAGCCATTAACTTCTTAAAACCATTAAGATCTCAAAGTCATTAACTTCTTTGATGTTTAGAAATAGGAGAGTCTTGGATATTTCTGATAATCTGTATTTCTGACTGTGAGGCGAGATAGAATTGAAATTAGTCTTGGGCCTCAGCCAAAGTGCTAAAGCTAAGCCTAATGAGTTTTAGTATAATAATTATCACGGAAGACGATTATACCAAGTAGTGGATCGTTTTGGCGAGAGCTAGTTAAGATTTGGTTTTGGGTTAAATATTATTCCGCAGACTACACTCAAGGCAATTTCGATAATTTTTAAGGAAACTAATATTGATTCGTTTGTGTCGTATGTCGTTGGCTAGAAAAGAATAGCACCCTTCCTTTCCTATGGGTGTCGTAAGAAGCGATTAAAGGTGCACTGCCAGAAGACGGGCAGCAGAGTCTACCATTGACCCATCATAAACAATCGTCAATCCACTTGCTAAGCGCAATGAGTGTGGTGAAATTCTCCTTTAAGAGTGGCGTTTTACTGCCCACAGAACTAATACTTCAAAACGTCTAACATTACAATCTGCCCTACCTTTGTTCGTTGATTTAATTTTGTTTATATTTGTAATAACTTTCTTTTATATAACGGCTTCTCTTCTCTTTTATTGTCCTTTTGCGTGCCCGACAGGGTCCATAATGCTCATATTGAATTTAAATTTAACATCCTCTGTACATTATGGTTGGAAATAAATTATTGAGTATTAAATTTTGAGTATTAAATATGGAAAAAGGTTAGAAAGACTGTCATACACCATTTGTATGAGAACTGATGTCGCCACTTGAGGTGCCCTTCGGTTCGCCTAAAATTTAAAGTCCTAATTTTACGTATAATTATTGTCTAAACTAACAGTGGTTTTCGCACTGTTATAGTTTGGTCTAAAAATTAAAACCCCTAATTTCAGAATGTCGAATATCGAATGCACTAAAATGTATTCGCATCTTTTTTTTGGCATTAAGCTTTGTATTGAAATCTCAGATTTTTTTTAAACCGAAATTGTTTAAGAAACGAATCGCTCACAAACCGACCCCAAGCAGTCTTGTCTGCCCTACCCCTAGAGTATAATTTAAAAGCGCATAAGCGCGTGGGACCGCTAGAGCCCCGCAGCGCCGAAGCCGTCACGGAAGTCTGCTTGTTTTGATGCATGCATGATTGCTTGTTTGCATGCATAGTTACTTCTTTGCAAGCATGCATGCATGCATTGCTATTTCAAATATTGATATTTTCTTAAACTTAATGCGAATAAGAATTTGGAACTGCAAATGGTAGGTTTCAGGATATATTTGGCTAAATGTCGCATTTGGGAAATTATAATACGGCGATATACAGTAAGGCGTAGTAAAAATAGGCTAAACACGTTTAGGAAAAGTAAAAATGTGCGAAAAAATTTTAGGCTAATAGTTTGTGTGCCAATGAAAATTAGGAGTACAAACAATTCGGCATTCCGATATATACCCCGCCACTTGCACCCCACTACACATGAACAAGTTCAAAGAACGCCAATAAAGCGAATTCCTTTGTCCACCACTAAGGTCGCGCTACGTCAAAAGAAACCAATTACAGCTCACGTTTAGGAAGAAGTATTAGCATATGCTCATAACCTTTGTGGCACGCCTGCCCCGCCTACTTCGCCTTGCTAACCTTTTTCAATGTTCTGTGGTGCTGCCCCTTTTCTTCTAGCATTACTTATTTGGTCGCCTCATATGACGATAAGCAGGGTTACTTTAATTTAAGATCGGAATTTACTTTGATATGCAACAAAGGTTTGGTGCGTTTGTATTTTTCTATCATGAATACACGAAATTCGTATATCTACCTATTACAATTCACGACACACAGCTTGACAAACAAACAAAACACCTGGGCCTCAATTCTGCTAAATTACAAATGCTCAATAGAATCCCAATGGCATCGCAATCGTATATTTTGATATTACTACCATATTAAATGTGTCAAAATATACAATTGCGATGCAATTGCGATTCTATTGATCCATTTGTAAATTAGTGGAATTGGGAGCCTGATAGACCGACATGCCGTGGTTCTATGGTAATGATATGTATGCTCAAAATTGATTTTGGCAAGAAAAACTACCGTGAATAACATTTCCTTTTAATTTTTATGCTTTCAGGAAACACCAAAAGATTTTTTTTAAATTGAATAACATTGTTACATATTTTGAACTTCCCATTGGTCCAGTGGTTTAAGTACCAGGTCAAGATCTCGGGGTCCTAGGTTCGATACCCGGGTCGGGAAACAGGAATTTAGAATTTTCAAAAATTTATAGGATTTGTGATCACAGGCACGCATTTGGCAAACGTGGCAATTACGCTTGTACCCATCATTGCTGTAGTCACTTGAGTTTAATGATGAAGGCTTTTGTCCTGCAGTGGTATGACCCAATCACAAAGTTAAGCCTTCTGAATACATACAATATGTATGAAACCTATACTGGAATGCACAACATAGCAATCATCATAAATACCGAACCTTGAAATGGTTGTATGCTTTGAAATGTGCAAAGATATCAAATTGAAAATAAGTTTAAAATGTCATCTTCGAAAAACCTCAAAAACTTGATCAAAACTGATTTTTAGAATTAGACAATTAATATGTAAAGCTTCTATTTGAAGAGATACACACCCAGACCAAAAAAACGATATCTTAAATTAAAAATAAACTTTAAAAGTTAATGTAATTTTAATAACATTGTGTGTATGTAAAGATATAATTTAACTAAAAAGACATTGATTTAAAAACATAACTAATCAAATAAAATAGCGCAATTACTTAATAAAAACCTTATCTTATCAGCTGCTATTAAAAACACAGTACAAAATCTTCATGTACCATCTGAACCAGTATTAATAATGTCCCAACTCAAGAAACAGGATAAAAAGTACGCATAATAAGGTTCAACCTTCATAATTCTATTTACTAGGCCTTCGAATATTCATGTTATCTGGGCGGAATGCCGAGCACGACAAACTCACTGAAGCATTATTAATTTATCTGATCAATATCTCATAGGGTCCATTAAGTACCAACTGACCGAGTAATCAATTAAAAACTAAGATACTATACCTACAATTAGATTACCTCCACACCAGCTAAGTATCCATGTCAAACCTAGTTCATATCACGTAAATAGTTGTCACTATTATTTGATACACTTAACTAATTCACAGAAAAAATAACAATTGTTAATGAAGTTTTTCTTTCAAGAAACACATTTTTTTCAGTCATAAAAGTACTCGTATATGAATATTATAACGACAGGTTAATTCCGATATTATTCAACAGACCGCGAACGCACCCGCACTGTGCCACGTTCGGGCGCAGACTGCCGACTGTTTCAAAATACGAACCTAATTTTCCGGATCCCTCCTCCATATTGGTGGATGCGAAAATTGAGGGTGCCTTAGTGTCTTGGGTCGATAAGAGGTGGCGCTGTAACGTAGTTTTTTCGTGCAAAATATTGTTACATATTTCAAAACACCGTTGAATACTATAACGTGTTAGTTAAGCTGTGATTGCCAACCCTCTTAGCAAGAGTGGCGACTATGGCAAATATTTTCTGGCTCACACCTTTGGGCAGCTTTAGGTTTTTAATCAGAAACGTGGACCCTGCGGAAAGTATAGAAGAAGAAGATAGACGCCCTAGAGATGTGTTTTTCCGTACCAACGAGTCTAAACTTCGAAAACACGGCATCAAGCAACATTTGTCATCTTTGGTACAGTCTGGTATCCTCACCTTTTCCGGTCACAAATTATTATGCCGCCGAGAGGAAGTGTCCATTGACCGACTTGTGGTCTAGGGAAAGGTTGAGGGTACCAGGCATAAGGAAGATCGCATATTATGATGTGGACTGACCAGATAAAAGCGGCAGTAATTGGCTCATCATCACTACATAAATATACAAGGAAGGCGGCCATCAGAGAGGAGTGGTGGCGTGTTGTAAAGCTTACACCTAAAGTTATGACTACGACCAACTGTCAAGAGTGATACAGACGTATGATCCAATACTCCTTTTTCATTTGCATAGACGAACTAGTTAGTGTTGCATTGTAGCGGTTCACTTAATCCCAGCCTGTAAGGGTCTTAGATCAATTTCGTCAGGCCAATTTAAGAAAAGATATTTTCTAAATTAGCTAAGTCTGGAATGTTTGGATAGTTATTGTCGTGTACGTTAAGTACGTTAAGTCGTTGATCCCTGGACCATGTCAGAGGTATGTAATAGGTAGCTTGGAAAACTGCTTATTATAGACCTCTGACATGCAATGTCATACGATATAATTAGTGTTCAGATGATTTTACTAAGCTACAGAAATTTAAGGACAAACCATACCTGACATAAAAAAAAAAGTTAAATGCCACTTATTAAAAATTTTAATCCAATTTTTTGCATAACAAATGCGTTTTTTAAGAACCAAAAATAAAATCGAGGTTGGGTTCAACCAAATGTAAATTTTATGGTAAGCGCGATATTTTAGGACTCCTTAAACCTCGGGTGTCTTCGGATACTCTTTTTTGTTGAAAACAAGATTTAAATGAGACAAAGGACAAACCTAAAAAATAGAATGAACGGAATAAACTAACATTACCGGATATTTTCTGAGAAATATATCCCGCTCTGGGCCACTGATATTATTGCGAATTCGGGTTTGGCGCAAGTTAGAAGATATCATTGTTAAAAGACCCAATTTATGAACTACATTTTTTTTTCACTTTACCTGTTCTTCGTAGGCGTTGAAATTCAAAAACTATACCTTGGAACCGTAAATTTTTCCGAGATAAAAATAAGTGTATATACTATTCCTGTGGGTTATTTATTTCCTTGACAATTTTCATCTAGCAGTTTCTCCCTTCAGCCGTTCTAGCGTGATTGAGTAAAAAACATTTATCCAAACATTCACATTTATATTCACTAGCTGTTTCCCGCGACTTCGTTCGCGTCAATTGCCGTTATTATGATCGCGATTATTTTGGCAACATTTTTACTAATGCTTCGCTCCTATTGGTTGCTGCGTGATCTGATGTTATATAGCCTAAAAACCTTCCTCGATAAATGGTCTATCCAACACAAAAATAATTCTTACTTCCTGAGATTAGCGCGTTCAAACAAACAAACTCTTCAGCTTAATAATATTAGCATGGATAAGATATTTAAGCAACTTAATTACAATAATAATATCAATATATAAACTTGAAATTAAGCTTAATGGTATAGCGCCGCGCCCGGATTGCAAGGAGATGCGAAGGTATGGAGGAGATGATCCCGCCTGAGACCAATTTTTCAAGTTTGTATACTGATATTCACATTTATAATACGTATCTAATTTAAATCAAAATCAATAAAACTCTATGTTAAAGTTTAATTTGTCAAAGTTGCCCGATATCACTAACACAGTTTGATTTTAACAGCATATCATAGGCTTAAAATAAATAAGATATTTTATTTGCACTTGTTAGTCGTTCATGGCTATAAGATAAAGAGTACAATTTTTTAACTTATTTGTTGAGCCTGGCATACAAGTTTCCATATAGGTCCTAGCTCTCCGGAGTGAACCAACCCAATACCACACTTAAATTTTTTTCATACATGATATGTCTGTTTGCCTTCTCTTTACCAAATGATGTATCACCATGGTGATGATATTGTTAGGAAATAGAATGTCATTGTATAAATAAATATTATGATGAATCCAAGTCTATTTTAATTACATAACAATACAAGTGCAGATAAATTATTAATGATAATTTTTACTTAAAGTTTAAATGGTTAATAATATGAGCAATTGCAAGGAAAAAAGTATCACATTTTTTATTCCGTGAAAAATATTTGCAATCAGTTTTTTTTATGAATATCTTTTTTCAGCTACTCGTACACAAAAATGGGACAAGTCATCACTCACAAGTCAGTCTCAAATTAAAATAAAAACGTTATCCATCAACATTTATCCCAACTACCATTTAGGCGACCAAGGAATTAGTGCATTACATTTCGCCAAAACTCATTATTATAACAAAATTTAATAACATTTGATTGTTCTTAAAATAATAGTACTCACCTTTTCTAATCTGTTAGTGTTATCATAGTATAATCACATGAGTAAAAATCCCTACAGAGTACAAGCTTCTTGACTTTTAAACTATTCTGATAGGGCTGACACCTGTTGCAAGTCAAAAAAAATAGGTAGTAAAAATTAAATACGGTAAGTACGAGTAACCTACCTACATGCTAAAAAGTATATTTCAAAAGGTATAAAATATAAGGTTTAGTGTAATTTGACAAAACTAAAGTTAAATTAGTTTATAAATGGCTAACCCTAAATAATTTATTTTTCTTCAAATATTTCTTAATTCTTTATAACGCGTGTTACAGTCTGGATCTAATACCTACAGTTTCCTTAAATAAGTGATCGGAAAATATTCGCATGGCATGTCAAAAGATAATTAATATATAATTTTATTTTTATACTTATCACATTATTAAAATAATCTTGGTATGTTTTTTTCTTCATTTCACCAATAAAATTAACATAATTATCTGGACCTGGCCGTATTTTAAGGAACCCGGCCTGTAGATATGTTACCTGCATTAAAGCCTTTACGATGAATAAATGGAATCATTGCTTATATTTAAGGCGTTTTCCGATAGGATTCCGATTTCTTGCACTTGTGTCGATCCAGACATTTGCTATACAATTATCAATATTATCATGCAACAAACCATAGCAGTGCGTAACTGACCCTTTGTTTATTTAGATCTAACACCAATTTTCCTTAATCAATATTATATAAACAATTGAATCATAGAAATGGTAAAATCACAATTCGTCAGCCAAATCACTCAAATAAATGTCGTCTAGTGCACGCGACGTGCAGGCGGCAGCCCTGTCATTTATACCGCAAATGAATCGGCGAAAACCAGTTCTTACCCCGGCGACGCGTCGGTGAACGCGTCGGTGAGATGTCACGCGTACATCGCCGCGCTATGTGTGAGTGGAACAACAGCGGGCCGCATATAGGTAGCTTGTATTCTGGTGGGAATATTTATTCATGTGGTATAATAATATAAGCTCTAGAATACGCTTCAGCTTATGAATTGATTACAAAAGATTACGTTTCCCTAAGAGCGGGAATATTTTTTGTGCTATGGACACGATTTAGTATCGCTTTTATTTGTTTACACAAATATATACGGTTTTGTGGTATTAAATTTTTCTTTTTCCTTCCTGAAACTCATTGTCCCTTCCCAACTGAAGGGACTGTCGTAAAACATTGCACTTTCATTTTATTTTCCGTTTATTTTAGTTACCTGACCAAAACTGGGACGTTTTGGCTTTCAAATGTTAGTTTTTCTTTGTCCTAAAGGGATTCAATGTAAATGTAATGGACCTTTTGTTTTTATTGCAAAATGTATAATAGTGACGGCTTTTTCAGTTTTTTAAGGTATAGCTTAGTTTGTTGTTGCGTCGCGTGCATTTATTGTTATATAATGTAAAGAAATAATAAATATTAAATTATATGTAGCATTGTATTGAAAACTGAAGCGTTGATTTGAAACAAAGGTTGACATAACGCTCCCTATGGTCACATAAAATATGCCGTATTTATTCTTTCTATGATGCTAAATATGTTTTTTTTTTTGATAAACACTTTATTGCACTAACAAAAATACAAAAGGCAGACATGATGCGTAAATGCAATCCCTGCCAGTCAACTAAAAGGTCAAGAAAACATAATACAGGCGATGCAAGGAAAAAAAATCAATTATTTAAGCAAATATAATAACTACTTAGTATTATTTAAAATGATTGCACAAAAAAACTCAATAATATTCGACATTATTTTTGTTCTATCATGTTAGCCTTAAGATTCTTTTATTTTAAAAGCTCTTTGTCACTCTTTCGGAATCGTTTAAAAAATATTTGGATGCATTTTACCAACTACCTACCACTGTACTCTTTGAATCAGTTCAGTTAATCTGTACATCCAAGAAATTACCGTCCGCAAATTTGCGTTTTATTTAAAAACAATAATAATTCATTTACTAACATTAGTAATGTCATACTATTTTTTCAGCTTTTTTTGATGCAATAATTTCTAATGACTGTTGCCAATCAATAACATTTTGATCAAGCTGTTAGTTTCAGCAAATTCACATCAAAATTTTATATTGAAAATCAAATTCACTTGTCCACACAAAATAACGCAAATGTCGGAAAAATAAATTTTGCTTAGGAATTTTTAGGGCATATTGATACAAAACACTTTATCATTCAAACAGATGGAGATTAAAAGAGTAGAGGTCGTTGTTATTCGTATGAGTGGTCAACTTTTCATGCGAGAGGAAAAAAGTATCAAATTCGTTTTTGTGTTAATATTCCGAAGATCCTTCCTGGTCGTTTATTTTTTTATGTTTTTGATTCAATAAGTCTATTACTTAGTTTAAAAGTATGCACTTAAATTGGTATTATTTTAACTTTTTAATTACATAATTATATAAAATAAATAAGTAAATTAAATACTTTAAGCCACTTATTTTGAGTCAGTGCATGATTATCATCATTTTGCAGTTCTCATGTTTTATTAATGTTTTCAATTATTTATCAATCAATCTTGTTTTCTCCTTATTAATTATCAATTAGTTATGACTAAAAATGTACAAATTCTAACGAATCTAATCCCAAACAACCATACCACTTCCATTAAATGTATAAAATAAAATGTTGACAAGGTTACTTCATAAGGGTTTATTGGGGCTACGTTCCTATTATACCTTCCATTATATCGACAACAATGGACTCTCACTAACGCCACTCAAAATACAAAAAGCTTCCATATGAAACTTGCGATAACATATTTCTCCAGTGGCATTTTTCTAACGGCCATTGTAAAATGTTCCAATAATCTCAGCTCACGGAGTTTTCAGCAGAAACGTAAATCAAAGTTCAACAATAAGATAGAAAGTCTTCCAGGGACAAAGCTGGGAGCTGACGCGGGTCCAAAGCAAAACCTGAGTTGTGAGTGTGGAACAAGGTAGATGCGATAGCGGGTAACTTAATGCTACCCGCAGCTTAAAGTTAAAACAAAACATATTTGACTTCTTTTATTGGTTTTAATAAAATATTAAGATATTATGCCTACACAGAAAATTAATATAGCATTTAGACAAAAGTTATTCATGCGTGTCAAAACCTTCCGTTTATTTAAAAAAAAAGTTACATTGTATATATAACTTTTCTTTCTTTAAATTGCAATGCAAAAATATAAACTTTCCGTTTCAGGTGTCATACTATGTAAATTAAGAAATTCGTTCAAAATTGTGTGCAATTCACTACAAATAACCACAACCTATAATATTAATAAACTACTTGTAAGTAAACTTTAACGCTATGTTAAGATGCAAGTCATAAACGTACATCATAATAATAGGGGTTTAAGTATGAAATTGGCGATTATTTTCCCACTTTTTATTTTGTTTATAGCTCTTAAGTATAGTCGTATTATTGCGTAATTCTTTTTTTATTGTATCAACAACTAAATAAGGTAACTTTTGACTAAAAATGCAATACTGGTGCCTATTACTGCAAAGGAATCACCTTTAATAGCATCGAAAACGGTTCAGGCGTTTTTAAAAACACTAAAAAATTGTTAGTATGGAAAAATGACTTTTATCGATTTCGTCCATACAAAACGGCAATTTCATACTTTAACCCCTAATATTATAAATAACAAAAATGTATGGCATTAAAATTATTGTTCTAGCTAGCAGTGGTTTATATGATAAAGGAAACTCTTTACCGTTAACTCTGTATAATGTTAAAAACGTCAAAATGAATCCGTTATATCGGAAGTAAAATCTGTAAATATAGCTTTTATTTCACTGTATTAAGTGATTTGGGAAAACTGTAACACTCGACAATTCTTACTTAAGTCATATAAAAAATAACAAGATCAAATGTGTTTAACGTTTATTTGTTCACTTTGATACTACCTAAGCATTGTCTTGCAGAATTGATTGTGTTTTTGATTTGACTATAGTAATACTTTGATTTGTACGATTCATAGTCGCTAACTCTTCATAGATTGCACCACAGCTTAAAATAACCCATTCGTGCTTATCCAGCACTTTTAGGTAGTTCTTATTTGAATAGCACTAGAGGTTAGACTCGTATCTAGAAGTTTGCTCGCATATTGAATGATGCCAGACGTGTCGGATGCACAGTTTTAATTTGAATTAAAGTAAAAACATGGTGTTGCAGTATTTTTGATGTATTTTTTTAAGCTATTGCATAGCTTCTATCGCGGGCCTTGAGCGTAGAGACCGAATCCAGAAATTCTGTAACGAAAATAATCTAACACCCACACTCACACACTCGGGGCGAGAAACGATCGAACAATTTTGAATTTCCGAAATTTAAAAGAATTTAGAAGAAAATAAGGATTTTGACAGTATGGTAACCCTAGGTGCCAAAATAACAGAAAAAATTTATTACAAAAGTCAAAATTAGAAAATACATAAAATTATGTATTTGTGTCCCGGCTCCATTACTCTACAAAGGTCGAAGAGATTGAAGAGTACATCCGAGTGAAGACCAGATATACACTGAGGGTCGAACGGTTGGAGTCTCGACACAACACGAACTTTAATTCGTTTGTGGTGAGGGTTCCGACTGAACAGCTGTCGACCTTCATGCAGGCAGAATTTTGGCCGAAGGGTGTTGTATATCGTCGATTTCGTGGACGGTTACTTGACACCAAGTTGCGAAACACAACGCCGTCAAAATAGTGTGTATTAATACTTAGTGTAATTTATATGTGTTATTTTGTATGTATGTTAGTCTGTAAGGTATTTATTTTATGGGCCTGTATTTCATATCTGTTGCCTGATTTAAATGAATAAAAAAATATATAAAATTATGCTATTGAATAGCTTCTATCGCGGGCCTTGAGCGTGGAGACCGAATCCAGAAATTCCGTAATGAAAATAACCTAACACCCCCCACTCCGACCGGCACAGCGGTGATACTTTTTAGTTTTATACCTAATTGCATAAGTTGATAAAAAATGCTATGCAATAGCTTTACCGCGGCAGTCTCCGAGTGCCACACGTCTTTTTTTTATTCTTGTAAATGTTTACTTACAAAGATAAATGATTTACTTTAAATAGCACTTATCAGTTCATAATCTAATCTAAAAATCAAACACTAACACTAACACAAATTAATTAAATAAAAAAATAAAATAAAATAATTATATTTCAGGTGATAAAACCCATAATGCGATATTTATACATTCAAATTTGATACACATTCAATTAAATAAACAAAAACAAATTACAATGAAATGAATGGTTGATAAGATCAATAATATAATACAATTAAAATAATCAATACATTAAATAATTAAAATTGAAACAATAAATAGTCAAAATTAAAATAATCAAAACTCAAAAATAATCAAAATTAAAACATTCAAAATTAAAGAATCAAAATAGTAAAAATTCTAAATTAATATTAAAAATTTAAATAATTAAAACAGTTAAAATTTTTACAAACAAAACAAATGTATTCCATTTGCAGAGTATTACAAAGAAAACTGTGGTAACTTGAATTCAATGTTAAGTGCCTTTGTTCAACTGTAGGATGAATAAAGGCTGTTACTTTACCATACCTATTTTTTTTAATTTAAAACGTTATTGCACAAAATACACAAATGTACAAAAGGTGGACTTAACGCCAGCCGGAATTATCTGCCAGTCGACTACTATATCTTACTAAGAAAAATAAAAAATAATAAAAATAATATATAATGATCTCATAACACTTGATTTAATGGAAATTAGAAACCACGAAGGTATCACCAACATCCAGACCAAAGAAAATGAAGTGTATTTTCCGGAATTCGAACCCGGGATATTGAAGCTTGTGACTCCTCAAAAACTGGGTTACAACGTAGATCGTCATAAAGTGCCATCCTTTCCAAACTGGAATTTAAAATAGGATGTAGTGACCAGTATTGAAAAAGGAATGCTTAAATGGTTTGGACATGTTGAGAGGATGAATGAAAGCAGGTTGACTAAAAAGATATTAATATATGGCGAGTATGAATGGAAATGTTGGAAGGGGAAGGCCTCGACGAACTTATCTTTATCAAATCGGGGAAGTTCTTAAGAAAGGTCAGGTCAAGAGTACCCTAAACCGGCGAGCGTGTATGAAAAGATTAATGAATGTGGATGAAGCGAAAGTAGTCTGTAAGGATTGTGGAAAGATGTGGTCTCTGCCTACGCCTCCGGGAAAAAGGCGTGAGTGTATGTATGTATTTCCAAACTGAAGCCACATTACGTAATACTAACATAGTTGTGTTGTGATTTTGTTTGTTTATAATTCAACTACCAAGTAATGTAACTCTGTTATAGATCTCTGACGAAGCTTGTTCTATTGTCACAATAATAACAATTGTTTGTGTATAAATTGCTATAATAATAAAGCTCTAAATGATCCCGAGGAGCGGATATTGATGAGTGTTAAGTGGATAGCATGTCTCATGTGTCAAGTGTCGTGTTTATACAACGTGTTCCTTTTGATATCCCATAACTCTAGGGTATTAAACAGACCATGGTAAAGAATCAAATTGCATATGAATTATTTTCAATTATTAATTAATTTTTTGTTTAATTTTTTCATACAAAATAATTCTAAAAAGTCACAACTTTTTATGTAAAACACCCTTACCTTCGTTTGAATGAACTTTTGAATGAAAACGATTTACTCGTACCTATCAATGTAACACCCACACACGTCAATGTTTTTTACAAGTTACGCTCTCCCGCTACTTTAATACTACACTTTAGTGTAAGTTTGCCAACGTCTCGCAAAACTAAGGATTCGCCATACTTCTTACATTTTTTTAACAAATTTAATTAAAATTGATGTTATATTCGAAACTATTGATGTTTGAACTGGGACCCTTGCGTAGTTAGGGTACCACCAAGTCACTCCTTTATTAAGGAGTCGTATTACGACTTAATTATAAAACAAATAAATACATTCTGACAGACATACACGCTTTTCCATTTTTGTTACTGATTTAGATAAAAATAAAAAAAAGTCAACGAATTCTATCACCTCACACAATACATATTTTAAATATTTAATTTCATGTTAATAATTTATGTTTCCATTGGTAATTTTACCGTTTTTAACAAACTGTATTTGTAAGGGTTTCTTTCTGAATTGGAATCCTAAAAATATGGAAGTTTCTACCTGCAAATTCATTTTATAAAATCTAAGTTAGTACGCATCAACACACAAACAGTAGAGTAACCATTAACAATGCTTTATTTACTCAGCATCGTCTCTAAGTCCTAATGATTCAAAAATATGACAATCGATTTTCAACCTTCATCGGATAACATAAAATTCAATTTAAATCATTAACGAAATGCAAACGCCTAACAGAAATTCTTTTTTGCTTATACGATAAAGTTCATTATTCATTGTGTCTCCTTCTTCAAATACGAATGCAGGAATGCACAATATCTTAAAGTGCTATTTGCGATAATCTCCTTTATCCTAAAGGATTTAAAGCTCATTATGCGTTGCGAGTTTCGCGGGTCTTTGTTAATTGGCACATTTGTGCTTAGCCGAGGACCTAGCAGAGAATAGGTAAACACAGAGAGTCTACTCAATCATCTATTATTGCTTAATTTCAGGTAACTTGCTTGACCTGCTCAAACAATATGGAATCCGTGTCCAATACCGAATGGACCCTTATTTTGTGCCTACATAGTTGACACATTATGATAGGAACAGTATGGACAAATGCTAAATGGATGACACCTGTCAGTAGTTTATATAATGTACGAATACTTTTATACTTTATTTGATATTTTAGTAATTAAATTGCAATTATAATATCAGTATATAAACTTGAAAAATTTTGTCTCAGGCGAGACTCAAACCAGCATCTCCTCGCATGCCACGCTGTAAGCCAGCGTGGCTTACAGCGTTAAGAATATGCTTGAAAAATTCGCGCTGAGTCGGAGGGTCTCGGTGGCTTAATGGTATAGCGCCCGCACGGCATGCGAGGAGATGCGGGTTTGAGTCCCGCCTGAGACATAATTTTTCAAGTTTATATACTACGAGTAATACGAATACTTTTCTTTTGAAACCAAAGAATACCTTATTATTTGTTCTTGTAATGAATAAAACTGCACTCTAAAAGCTACGAAAAATTGATCGATGGCTGCAAAAATATATAGAAAACCTTGTTTGTGGTCATCAACCTACATTTGGCAAGCATGGTGATTATGCTTGTACCCATCATTGATGTGGTAACTTGCATTCAATGATAGAGGCCTTTGCCCTGCAGTGGAATGATTATAAGTCGTTACTTCTCTATATATTTAATTATAAAGTCATTAATCCAATATCTAACCATTCCATAATTATAATAAAGAAAGAAAGAAAGAAAAAAAAAATGTAAAGACTTGACGTCTTAACCAGTGTGGCCACGGAGGTCCGTGGTGGAGTGGCGTACGCACCGGTTTTCAAGACAAAGTCAAATTTTGAGTGCAGAGAACTTATTCTACCAAACTAATATGGTGACATGGACAATATTTGTCTTAGCTTACGATGAATGTGTGAACAAAACGCATCTTCTGTACTATCTTCATCGTAGCTAAACAGTTAACCTCCATTTTGTGTTTGCATTTCACGTATCCTCGCACAGTTTGATTGATGGGTAAATCCGATACCCAGACGATGGGCGACTGTGTGAATTGAAGGGAATCGGCCGAGAGAATCTGATGATAGTATGGCAATATGATCTTCTATAAATTGAAATGGGAATAGTATAAACGATAGTTAGAACAATGAAATACATTACTGGGACGCTGTTGACGGTTGACAGGTTAATACCTGATTAATACATTAATGCCTAATCAGGTATTAACCTGTTAAACGCCAACTGGAATCACAGTTAAATGATGCTTACTGGAGCAGACGAATTCTGGAGTGGATATAGGCCTGTTCTAAGGATCTATACCAGCGGCTTTTTGAGACCTTCTTCAGAAAGTTGCCCCACCCACCCTGTCTTTCAGAGCACGACGATTGGTTCTGCTTACTACACATTTATTTACGACTATAAAAAAAAATGATTCCTCAATTC
The DNA here is from genome assembly GCA_949315895.1 of Anania crocealis. Classification (NCBI taxonomy): domain Eukaryota; kingdom Metazoa; phylum Arthropoda; class Insecta; order Lepidoptera; family Crambidae; genus Anania; species Anania crocealis. The sequence goes on from OX438880.1 coordinate 2,860,056, forward strand.
AAGATGAGCCTTGATTTACGATTTTTATTAATCAGTAAATTTTTAAAATTTTGATTTTCCAATGTTTACTCTTGGGTCGTTAAATGCAATTCTGCATCGCTAAAAAATGACATTTTGTTAAAAGTTAAAAAAAACTTGAACCTAACAGATTGTATTTTTTTATTTGTCTATTGCAAAAATTTGAAGTATCCTAAGGGCACTCTATGTATATATATACTTAGCCTTCTAGTTTATTATCTATATTTGTGACAAATATATTGAGAAACGAATATCTATCAAAACTTTCGTATAAAAATACTTTTATGTGTAGGTACTTTTACAACAAAAAATAACAATAAACCCTATGAACAAAACCATTCGAAAATAATCTATACTAATATTATAAAGCTGAAGAGTTTGCTTGTTTGTTTGTTTGAACGCGCTAATCTCTGGAAGTACTGGTTCGAATTTAAAAATTCTTTATGTGTTGGATAGTCCATCTATCGAGGAAGGTTTTAGGCTACATAACATCAAGCAGCGACCAATAGGAGCGAAGCATCAGTGAAAAATAGTACAAAAATAATCGCGATCATAATAACAGAAGTTGACGCGTACGAAGTCGCGGGCGACAGCTAGTAAACAAATAAAAAAGAATGTCTTTAGAGATAGTTGATAGCTGATACACAATTATGTTTAAGTTGATAATAATGTTCATAGTCTGCTTTTAAAAAGATATCTTAATTTTAATCAAATATTTTTCGAGTTCAAAAACAAAGAATGGGCTTCAAACATTCAAAAATTGGGTCACAACATTAAAAAGGCAAACGACCTAAAAGGTGTTAACAGCCGAACCGTTAAAGGCCTATTACCGACCATCAGTCTCAAATGGGCTGAGAAAAGTGATGCTCAAAATAATTATCGACATTTTAACAAGAATTGACAGTGCGATGCGTACTTTTGACGATTTTCAGTTACACATCTATTTTTATTTTGTTGTAATATTTTTCATGGTTTGAATCAGATATTGTCAAGCTGCCTTTGACTAGATTTTGACTTTACTCGTTTATGATTTCCATCTTGCATGGAAAGATAAAATAGACTGTTTAATGTTTCAAAACTCCACTATAAGTCCCCGCCTTTTTTCGGTTCAAGTCAATTTGAACTGTTCTTCTTGCGGTATTTCTAGTTAACGATGACCATTCTAGGCTAAAAACACAAATCGATCAACAATTAAAAAGTTGTTTGGTCATGTGCACTAAGAATGTAACATTCTCTTTTTGTGGATGTGGCAATAAAATTGAGTTTGAAAACTACCTATATGTAATTTTTCAACAATAATAACAAGCTTACTGTAATTCTGGATATTTGTAACTGTTCTTACTAAGATTTACTATACACGTTTTGCATTATAAATACTAAATCATTATTTAAACCCACTTAAACAACAATTTTTTTAACAAAAAAACAGTTCCATTTCATAATTACATTAAATTTATATCTGCCTTATTTATACCCCACAAATTCATTGAGTTATAAAGTTACTAGCTGTTACTTTATGATACTTCAGCAACATAATTGCAATCGTAATATTAGTATTGAAACTATTTTTTTTGTCTTAGATGGGACTCGAACCTGCATCCCCATGCATACCGGGCACGGTGCTTTGTCCAATTAAGCTACTGTGAAGTTCCGTCAGAGCGCCAATTTTTCAAGTATGTTTCTTTCGCAACTTAATTGAGATTTACCTTCTACTTTATAGGTACTCATGCAAGTTTCAATGTAAAACTATCTTATAGAAGCCATGTATTTTCAAAAGATAAGAATGTCATATTGCTATTTCAGCTATAACCTATCACCATGCCAAATTTAATTTGATCCATCAAGTTGTTCTGGCGTGATTACGTAACAATTATTTATCCAAACCATCACATTTAAAAAAGTGGTATTATTAACTGACAAATTTGTTTAATCGTTACTTTTTCATCGATGCTTTAGCAACACTGTCCAAGGAAAGCCGACAGGATTTCAGCAAAAAAAATCAGGTCACCCCATCACTAGTTAGCCAAGTTTTAAATTTATTTCTCGACAAGAACAGCTAAGTGCGCCTGGGTAAGCTGATTAACCGTTTCGTTTAAGTGAAGTAGTGTTTAGGTATTTTAAGGCTTTTGTAAGTACTTTATACTTAATCCATAAAAGAAAAGTCCTATAATCATCCCACTGCAGGGTAAAGTTCTCTATCATTAAATACAAGGTAACTATATCAGAGAAGGGTACTGGCATAATCACTACGCAAATGCGTTTTGGTAATTATGAACCCGAACAATGTTCGAAAATTCAAAACTTTTTATTACTCGACCCGGTATTGAACTTAGGACCCCGAGCGATGTAACGTAAAGTTGACGCTGGTAGAGCAACGGGGAAAAAGCTAGTACGAATATAAAGTGGGAATCCAGTTTTTATCGCTCTGTCCATATTTTTATGTGTGGTCTACCTTTTTATCTGTCCTAAACTTTTTAAGTGGGAACTATTTGGTTTTAATTTATAATTACATCGTCTTTGAAATATTTTCATAAGACTATACATACTCTATGTAAAACCTTTTTATATATTAAAGTTTCTATTTAATTCCAATCGGTATTAGTTTTCAAAAGTTATCAGTATTACTCGTAGTTTTCATAAGTTAAGTCAAATAGCCTGTTAATTTAGGGCCTATTTTCATTTATTTTACCTCTGGAACAAAGAGTAGACTTTTCTCTTACAATTACGAAGCGTACGCTCTAAGCGATTAAAACACGCTTTCTTACGTTGTTTCATATTACAAGTACAAAGAGGTAGGCTCGTTCTTTTTTAAACAGCGCCATCTGTTGCATACCAACGTAAGTTGCATGCTTTGATATAGCTTGTTTTTAAATACAGATGTCGCTTGGTTTTTATCTTGTTTAAATACCGTGGTCACAGAAAAAAAAGACGTTCTCTGGAGCCATATTAATTTATTGTTTAACACTCAAACAATATTTCAAACTTCTGTAAATATAATCTTATGACTGATGCACAATTATGTTTAAGGACTTAGATAGGATCGTCTTCAAGTGCGTCTAGAATTATCTAATATGTACCTTATAAAATAAACAATTCAGAACCTTTTCAATCTCATTCAATTCTTCTTACTGTTTAACTGCCACTTAGCTCCGCAATTCTTCGAGCGATCTTAGTTCTCTTACAGATTTCCTCTTATATGATTCTGTTTGCAGGGAAATACTAAGCACTGCCCTCTTCATTGTTTTCTGTGCAACCTTGAGCCTTAATAACATAGGTTAAAATTATTACAATAGTAGTAGTATCTGATCTCTGCATATATTTAAATGTATTATTTCAGATGTATGTTTATTTTGACAAATAAATGGTATCAAAAATTAAAAGTGAACGTGCTTAGTCTTCTTCTGTTATAGTTGTTAATTCTAGCCTCGGACATTTTCAATTGCCTCACGGTTAATTCAATTTAAAACTTTTTTCTACGGCTACAAAGTTGCTTAGAGTTTCAGGGTACTGCGGGAGAACTGATTATCGGGATTTTAAACATGATAACAGGTACATTGATTCAATCGCGGAAATTTCGAAGCATCATTTTTGTATGGGACTATTTTAATCATACGTATGATTTTAATACAGTTTTTTTTTATGGCCAGCAACATACAACGTGACATTAGAGAATAATAAATTGTTAGAAATTTTAACACCAAGTCATTCTAGGATGAAAGAGGTTTTAGTCATGTTAAAGTTTCACGTTATAGATTGTTTAGCCCCACTGTCTTAACAATTTATATACGTTACTTGCAACTTACTGATCAAAATCAATCATGGCACGAGAAAAACAAAATTTACAGCTAGTAAATATACAGTGTGATCCAACATAGATTAATTTATAAGAATCATACTGCAAAAAAAAATCTGACATAATATAATAAATAGTGGAGAAACCATTTTTTAAAACTGATTACACAGAAAATTCTGAAATTTAAGAAAAAAATATATATCTCGAAAAATAAGAAAAATCGGGTAACATAATATAAAGGGTATATTTGGATTGCCCTAGATCAGAGAATCCAAAAAAAAATTTTGGACGTCACCGTTTGGACCACCCCGTATATTTTGAAAGTTGTCATGTTAGACTGGGTAGATAGTAATTAATTAATTTAAAAATGCACTTCATTTCCGGTCTGGATTTACTGGAAAAAGTTACACATGGTAAACATGTCGGTGCAACACCGCATTCATTAGAATTAGGTGGTGGCATCAAATTCGGGTGAGAATTACTTCACCTGACACTTAAATACGACTGCGTTGCCTTTAATCTAAATAACGTTTAATCTAAATAAGTTTACTAATAAATTGTATAAAGACCGTTTTGTAAGCAAATACATAGCGGCAACAAATTTCTTTGAATAAATATCTGTCAACTGTTAGGTAATAAATCAACATTGATTTAACTTAGTAATCTTTAGAATTCCAAAGAGATTTAAGATAGGTAAAACTAGGTAGAAGGGTAGTGGAGAGCAAAGAAAGAAATCGAACGATAATTATGGGTAATAAAACACAAAAACGAAAGAAATCTGACATAAAGCCTGAAATATCAAACTGTTTATTCTCGTCATTGTCGAAAAACCTCAAAAGACAAAACGAAATCGTGACCAGTTCTCTGTATCCATCATATTATTAATTCCCCTCAGGCATCGCAGACATTATTTGCCAATATCATATAACTCCGGACCCATCGGTAGGAAAACATTGTAAATATTTAATCGGAAAAAATACATGTCAACGGAATCCGCTGTCAATTTTCCAGTATGAAATCTGTTTGGATTGTTTACGTGGAAAATTCTAGAGTTTATTGACTCTTATCTAAAATGGAACAGATAAAAATGTTTAAAGCCAGAAATGTGGATAGTTTGAAAATTTTACTGCGAAGCTTTTGTTTTACGGGATCTAAAAGTAATACCTACTTCCGTTTATTATAGACCAGTTAAAATTAAGTTATGATGGAATTTATCTCTCCATTGTTTGCCCACAGTCCACATAGAAAGAAGAAAAAAGAAAGTTAACATTAAACAGTAACACAAAAACATTACATACAGGATGAAATTTTAACCACTTTCCAAAATTTTTGTAGGCGTTCAGAATCGTATTTAGAGCCCTTTTATAAAGTGAAAAATGTAAATCAAGTTTTCACCCGAATTTTTTTTAGTTTTCAATTTTTACGGTCCTAGGCGTGTTAACTTATAAAGGGAAAAGCAAAAAGTTATGAATGAATGAGATGCTAGACGGCCATATCAAAAATTTTAGATTTTTGGCGGACATTTTCTAAGTGATTTATCTTGACATTTTTGTACTGGGCTATACCAAAAGAAAATATACGTCATTTGTTTTTTGTCTTGTAGATTGATATATTAAAATTTGGAAGGTGGTTAAAATTTCACCCTGTATGCATTTGAGAGAGGAAAAAAAACTTAGATAATAAATAAATTATAGGTTAAACCCTATAATAAATAGTATTAAACGGTACATTTAGACGTATTTTATTTTAAATACAAATCACATACACCATTTTTAAATAAAGATAAAGCTTAAAGTTATTCTTTAGAACACCCTTTTTTGAGTCAGCACTTCAAAGCATGTAGTCTACATCATTCTAAAAACTTTGTGTATTAGAAACCCAGTAAGTTTTCTATTATATACTACTCCACCTATTATTGCCACATGTTACAACCACTTCAGCCCTCTAACCTAGCACGTCCGGGCTCACTTCGACCCTTGCACTCGTCATCACTTAAACGTAATATTCCAGTCAGAATACCTTCACACGACCCAAAAATGCACTCTAAAACTTAAAACATAAGTCCCCTAATCCTACATCACGAGATAAGACACAAATTGACTACAATCCGCCTTCAAGGAAATACACGCTCTTACTTCTTGAACTCAGGATTCAAATTGCAATCCCTAGAGCACGAGCACGAGTCTGTCACAGCTTCAGATAGGATTGAGTTAAAATAAGACTAATTCAGTTAAGTTATAGTTGGTTTTAGTTTGGGATAGCATTATGAACTTATGGGAGGCTAAATTTAGATGTAGGCCATAGTGGCGCGTTAATTGTTAAGTGCGTAAAGCAGTATACTTGTCTTTGAATACCGAACGTAAAGTAAATATAAGCATGACTGAAATAATGCTTTTAGCATTACACCCTTGTTTTAGAATTGCCTTATTTTCGAGGTATTGTGAGGAAATATGGTAACTGCACATTAAATAATACTAGATGTTGAGCTGTAACCATAGATAAAACATAATTACTAAATTCACAGTCTCATACAAAATTGTAGAACCACTTTTATTTCAGTGAATAGGCCCCAGGAGGAGCTTTAACACGTCCCAATATTTAAACCTACCATTGCTTCGGGACAGTCTCTGCTAGTGCCGAGAAGAAGCAGCGCAAGAAACTCGGTCACTATTGTCAGTCTTTTTTAAATAAATGTTGCAAAAGGTTTATGTTATTAAAACAGACGATATAAAATAGAGACGATCTACCCGAAACCACGACCGCTGTAAAAAGTTCGAAACATCTGGATAAATTAAAACATATTGCAGAACTCTAATAAATGCATGAAAAATCAATAAATGTTTATTTTATTTTAATACAATTTTAATGTTACCGTTTATTTCGTTTTGCAAATAAGCAGAAAGCCTTTTCCTTTATTTGATCTACATTACTTATTTGACTGAATAAGGTATTAAAATTTTACGCAAACCATTACAAAATAGCGCTGAATCAAAATGCAGAGTATGCAAATCCTAAAAAATCCTTACATTTCATTTCAATACACTCAAAACCGATCAACCTTTCCTAAGTGCTCATATTACTCGACCCTTCTTAACTCCAACCTAAAAAAAAAGATTTAGGTCAATTGCCCTGTCGTTAAAGTATTTTAGAGTACCGTAGATGTGTGAATTGACAAACATTTTATAATCAGGCTTTCTGATCTTAAATTGTTATGTTACTAATTATTTTACAGACTCATATCAAAGTGAAATACTATATTCATAGCCGAACCGGATAGTATGGTAGTATTATATTATCTGTGGTATGGTGATGCGACGTTAACTTTTCATCACTTTGCTAGGGTTCGGGGTGCGAGTCGCGGTCGGGTCAGTTTGTTTTTTGTTTTTCAAAATCAGCTTAGGTATTAAAGAGGTCGCAAATTGTAGCCGTGATTCGGATGTCACGTTTATCTGATAAGATAGGGTGTCAATTATAATGTCCACTTATATCTAAATAAGTTCACTCTTTCACTCTTCAGTGACACGAATTATGGCCACAAGAAAAAACATTGTTTTATTAAATTTTGACGTTAGGCAAATTTTAAGCTTATTCCAAAAAAAAGGAGATTTTTAATATACGGCGTATTTTTGCCCACAACTTGTACAGTGTCAAATAATGGAGAATGAGATGAAACTATATAACTTAAAGTTGATCCCACCTTAATTTGAACTGATTTTTTTATCTGATATAGTAACAACGTCAAACATCATGCACATATTTAACTTGTGGCCTATTTATATTATTTCTGTGTTTTTCAGATATATAAATAGATAGATAACATTTATTTGGTACAATAAAATGTTACATTGAAAATATAAGAAAAAAAATACCAATCTATTTGGTACAGCCTGAATATTTTTTTTCATATGTCAAGACACATAGTTTTTCTCGGTTAAATTATAGTTCAAAAATGTATAGTAACTTTACTATACCATTAAAAGTAACCTTGTCTTTTTAAAAGTTACTATCTGCAGAATAATCGGCTTTAAATCACACGTAATAAGCAATTGAATTGCAAAATCGCTGAGAACCCTTAATAACGGATTGAACTCTCGCTTGACCGGTTTCGACACTCGACTCGTCTTCCAAGAGTCCACGGAGTGACTTGCAACTGAGATCAGTAAGACTGAGGACGTAATGAACGAGCACTTTACAGACAAAGGATTCCGATGCCTCCTCAAATGATTACTGTTGAAATTCAGAAGGCGTACGGCGTAAATTCAGTACGCTGTCTGTCACGGTGACGTTTAGTATAAGTGACTTTTCGAAATCGGATGCACGAAATTTAATTGCATTTGTGAATGCAACTGTTTGGCTATTATTACACTATTTTATGCATATTTTTATTAGTGATGTATAAACCTCGAGGCGTCGAGTTCTGCTTTTGAAGCCTCGAGGCGCATTGGCAGGACTCAGTGAGCTTGGTAGGCTCGTAGTCCCGAGCCTAGCCGAGACGCAAGTTCTCTGAGCCATGCTTCGAGGCTTTAAAAGGGTTCGAGCCTTCAAAAGAGTTCGAGCCTTCAAAAGAGCTCGAGCCTTAAAAAGAGCTCGAGTCTTGAAATGAACGCAATAAATACTCAAATATATGTTTCTGACTTTAATTTCACGTACATAAATAATAAATTAAAATAGTGGTGTACATGATTCAAGTTACAAGTTACAGAGCTCGAATCTTTTGACGGATTGATCGACGACTTCGATTTTACGTGAGCCTGTGAGCATAATATTAGAGCTCGAGTCTATTTTTGAAAAAGGCTTGAGTTCTGAAAAAGCTTCGAGATCGATCGAGCTCTCAAAAAGGCTCGAGATTTCAAAAAGGCACGAGCCCTGAAAAGGACTCCCGAGTTGTCAAGCGTTATAAAAATGAGGCGAGCCCTGTAAACGGCACCGAGCACTATCCAAAAGGACTCGGAGGCCTCGAGCCTTGTATATCACTAATTTTTATACTGCATATTTTTGGCCAGGGTGACTTAAGCATTGGTTTTTACCGGGATGATTGATTTTGGTGATTTTGAGTAAAGTATAGCTCAAATTGGAATTGTAAACAAAAACTCCATTTATTGTAAGTGGATACTATATGACTGTTATCATACTCCAATTATTTTAAGTAGGTGGCATACAAGAAGTTACTGACTTATCATTACTTATCAATTACCGACAAGATTAGGTTTTCTAGGACAAGACTAAAAATAATATCAGTAAAATCTGATTTATTTCTACAAATAGGCTCCTGCAGACACTTTAACACGTCCCAATATTATAATATTAACACGTCCCAATATTATATTGTAATCTTATAATATTGGGACTAACTGGTAAACTCTAAATGCACTTTACCAAAAACGAATTTCCTACTTTGCACAGTCTAAAACCTATTACGACCAGTTTATTGCAAATGCATACATGAATGGGTGGAATTTAAGACTATTTAATTAAATACAGCTGCGTTTTATTCCATGCATTAGTTTTTCCCTTATATGTGTACTTAAATATAGACATACAGACAAAATACACTATGGTTTTGGCTTCTGTGATCCTACAGACACTTACCCTGATACAATTCTATCATACCTATGTGATTGTTGAGCAAATGCAATATTTTTTAACAATATGTCACAGGTGGCCAGCGGAGAGGTCACAGTAAATAAACGATTTTCTTTTGTTTTATAAGGTTTACTTTAAATTAGTTATATTAAAAATGGAATAAACAACAAAAATGGTGTTTAAATCATTTAATTAAATACAACTGCGTTTCATTCTATGTATTAATTATTTTCTTATTTATCTAGCATACAAACTAATGGAAAAGATTAGGAGCCTTCATTATGTTACCTATAGACACTAAAACTGTTAGTATATTTAATAAACACTGGCATATTGCGAGTCAGGAAGCTACAATGCCATCTATTACTATATTTATGCACTAATTTTGACATTAACATTTTCTACTGTATATGGATAAATCATCCTTTGAACATAAAAATAATAAAAAATAATAATAATGAAAAAAAAACATCAGGTTTCACTAATTGAACAATTATTTACTAAGTGTTTTGCTTTAAATTGTTACCATTAATACATAACAATATTATCATTACTATTAATGCCATGCCAATTAATTTATGGGGGCCATAAGCAAATTTATCAATCTAAACGTTACTGGTTTCATATCGCTTTCAGCTACACCGCTCCTCCATTCCATTTCCCAATGGAAACAGACCTTTTTCGCTTGTCCAACCTTCGTGACCTTTTAAGAGCGTCACAAACGACATATTCGTACGGGAGGGCACTCGAACCCGCGGTATGTTGTAGCGTTAAACTCAAGAGCAACAAATTTTCCGCACACGGACCCCAAGAAACGTTTAGGTCTTATTGTTGTGCTTTTGGAGAAGGTTTTGAGAGTTTCTTGCAATTTTTGGGTCGTAGTCTTGTTTTGTGATTGTGATACAAGTACAATACTTTGTTGCACAAAACATACACGATAAAGCACATTTAAACTAAGAAATTTGTGAAATGAAACAGTCTTATCACTAAGAAGCGACCTAAAAACCTAAGAAGTGATTTCTACCGTCTGGCCTACCGTCTGCTTCTTGTTGTATGACCATACTTTGAAAGGAAAGAAAAATGATCTTTCCTGGATGATATTGTTGTCTTTATGTCCGTGTATTCGGCTGTCCCTTTGACAGTCATTTGCCCGGCTGTACTTGAGTTCATCTGTCTGTCTGTCTATCTGTTTGACCCATTGTGCGTCTGTCCATCTATCCGTCTGTCCGTATGTTTATTTGTGTGTAATATGTCTATTACTTTGACCGTCTATTATCTTCATTTCGATTCAATGCAGTATTTGCAATATTTTTGTATTTTTGTCTTTTTGTTTGTTGGTCTCTTTGTTTGCCCTATAATCTGTGTTAAAACCAGAAAGTAAAAGAGTCATTTTGACGCCTTTTTTCAAAACAAAGTTAGAAATTAAATATTAGTTTCTACAATTAGTATTATAAAGCTGAGGAGTTTGTTTGTTTGTTTGAACGCGCCAATCTCAGGAAGTACTGGTTCGAATTGAAACATTATTTTTGTGTTGGATAGCCCATTTATCGAGAAAGGCTTTAGGATATATAACATCATGCCGCAACCAATAGGAGCGAAGCATCAGTGAAAAAGGTTGCAAAAACGGGAAAAATTATTCATGTTTAAAGGCGTCCGTTGCGTGCGCTGCGTAAACAGTTCAAGTTACCCAATAAATGTATAAATAAAAATAAAATACCCAATCGCGATCATAATAACAGAAATTGACGTGAAAGAAGTAGCGGGCAACAGCTAGTAATTATATAAATATTAAATTTCACATCAGGCAGAACATCAGAGTCGTTTCTATAAGGCTTTCTTAAGGACATATGTATCTAAATAAATAAGGTTTAAAGCCTTGCTGATCATAAAAAAATAATTAAAAAAAATTAGTGTTACCAAAATAATGTTTTGCGATAATAAAACGCAAATCCATGAAACGTTTATATACCACTGGACACTTTTCGGTCTTCATGGAATGAATTACACAATTAGAATTTACATTATACGATCGATGATCAATTGTATTCATTCATCCATGAACAACCTTACACCATCGCACTACAGATAAAGAAAGAAGGTTGCCCATGTTTAAATTATTTAAGATTTCTTAAAGATGTTGTATGAAAATTAAACTCTTTCGTTATTTAATTCGGAATTGTCGGACGATTATAAAGTTACAAAATTTAAAAAGTAGATCCGTTATTGGCTGTAAGTTTAGTTCATAAGTTAATTTAATTTGTAATTAGAGCTGTGGATCTTGTAAAAAATAAAACAAAAAATAAGTTAGCTTATTTATAAACAATGTCTTCTAAGTCTAATACTGACGATAAAGTACTTCAAAATGTTCGTCTTAAATTTTCTACTCTTCACATTCAGTGTTTTAAGCCTCAACTTTAATTTTCGGGAATCTTAATACCCCCAGTCGGACACTCCTGCCTAATCGCTTGGATGGTCATTACCGGAATGCTAATAACCTTGCAACTTTCGAGTGCCATCTGCCGGCGAGTGCAGGTACTATTCGAACTAAAATGGCTGCGGTTTGACTTACAGTTGCAATGCTGTTTCTATTAGCCAATGATTGGATTTGTAAAAATAAATCAAAAAAGTTTTTGGATAATATCTTTGTTTGAGACTGGTAGACCTTGTTGGCTGAATATGTCGATGATAATGATTTTTGCTTTTATTTTTATTCTTATCTATACTAATATTATAAAGGCGATAAGTATGTTTGTTTGAACGCGCTAATCTCAGGAAGTACTGTTTCGAATTGAAAAAATATTTTTGTGTTGGATAGTCCATTTATCGAGGAAAGCTTAAGGTTATATACCATTACGCTGCGACTAATAAGAGCGAAGCATCAGTGAAAAATTCTGATAAAATAATCGCGATCTTATTAACAGAAATTGACGCGGACGAAATCGCGGGCAACAGCTAGTCATTAATGTGGAAAAAGGCTAAGCAGCTTTGCTTATCGGAACGAAACGCAACTACTGTTGTGTGTTTTACAATATAGTAAAACTATCTTGAAAAATAAACTAGCGTCTTAAGTTTTTTATTTGTCTCGTGTACATGTTGGTCTGCAGTGTTATTGCTATTCGTCATGAATGCATTTTTTTTATGAATAATGGGCTTACTCTTGACTATATACTTAACTATACGGTTAAGAAGAAGCCTAAGATGGAGCGAGCTTACCCAGAGGTAATGGTTTTCCCACACACCAGCGGAGCACAGAAAAACAGGGCGCTGAATTCCGGCAGGATGGTGGTATCATCCAGGCCTCTTACGAAGCCTACCACCGCAGAGGGATCTGTTAGCCGTCATCATTGGTAAGAAAACCAAAGATGCCGTTACATGTTTGAAGAATGCCATTTTAGGCAAGCTGTATCTATAGGGCTTTAGCAGCATTAATAATATACTCTGTGCTAGATTACAGGCCCCCAATTCCGCTAATTTACAAATGGCTCAATTGAGTCGTAATTGGATCTCAATCGTATAATTTGACAGCTCTACCTTAGTAAATGTATCAAAATATACGATTGGGATTTAATTATTATTCAATTGAGCCATTTGTAAATTAGCGGAATTGGGGGCCTGTAATCTAGCACAGAGTATATTATTAATGCTGCTAAAGCTAGAGCTAAGAGCCATTTGTAAATTAGCAGAATTAAGGGCTAGAGAAGTAAACCATCTCTTGGATTTATTGACGCCTGTAAGGAGCAACAGTCTTTCCTGCGCTGCTACATCAGACAAAGATAAATAATTCCATAAATTTAAGCCACACAGAGTCATCTACTATTTTGACGACCATTTGGATCAGCGGTAGTTAACGCTGCTTCTGAGCCATGGGTCGCGGGTTCGATCCCCGCACAGTACAAATATTTGTGTGCATGAACATGTCTGTTTGTACTGGTCTGGGTGTTTTCTATATATTATAAGTATGTATTTACAAAAAAAAAAGTATATAAGTAACTTTATCGGTTGTCTAGTACCCCATACGACAGGGTACTTAATAGTACCTTAATTTGGGACTAGATGGCTCAGTGTGGCCCAGTGTGGCATGTCTGAAATATTTATTTATTATTTATTTTATTTATCAATATTAGGTACTACTAAGTGTATAATATTACTAGAAAACCGATAAAATCACTTTTGTACCTTTCATTTTTGTAAACATAATTATATGTCACCGGAACGACTTTACCATTCATTTTAAAAATAGTTTTATAATTAATTAACGGCAAACTTGAATGTTAATATTTCAATCATAATTTATTTAAAGGCACTGTGGCCTCATCAGTTTGGTTCTCCATATTTTAAAACTATCACTTAGTATTCAGCGGCGTGGATTAACGGGCGAGGAGACGGTATTTTAATGAAATACGATTTGTGGCAAATTGGCACCTTATAATTGCTACACTTGACACTAATTTAACAATTAAATCACAAATGATCAGTTAGATAATTTAAGATTAAAACTAAGACGTCCACCGAACACGTGGATGCGTGCGCGCTCTTCAACACCCGGTCTTAGAATGCCTTCACAAATCGAAATATGGCCGCCTCTCCAGTGTTCGGTGTTACGTCAGAGTGAGAACTCTATTACGTTCGGAAACTACAAGAATCACAGTGACAAGTAACAGTGATCAAAATCATTAATCGCAGGTTTTGTCGAGCCGATTCTCTCGATGCGCCAGTCACGGCCAACCCTGACAGTCGCACGTCCTCGTGCGCTCAAGTGTGCAGTTTGCAGCTATTCGCCAGAATCTGTAAGACAGATACACCGTTTATAATCCGCTCGGTCCGACTTCCTGACATAATACCTAACATGGAGTGTAAGTGCTTCATGTAAGTCTTAAGTTACGGAGAGGACCGGGCACACCAGGCCCCTTCATCCAGCTGACTCTTCACATACCACGCGGACCGGGCGTACATGGCCCCCTCATCCGGCTATCACATAATCAACACAATTAGGACCGGGCATGCTAGGCCCTTTCATCCGTCCACACATTCGCTTGGACCGGGCATACTGGGCCCCTTCATCCATCAACATATTACTCTTAGCGGTATTCTCACTCGGCGTAGACCGGGCGCGCAGGGCCCCTACATCTAGCCAACACATTTAGGCTCGGGCATACTAGGCCCTTTCAACCAATCAAGGATTGAATGTAACGTGGATGGGGCGTACTTGGCCCGCCAGTCCAGCTACGGCTGCTGTGAGTTACAATGAGAATTAGAATTACAATTTCACTTACTTCTATGGACTTCAGCTTCACAAGTGACCAACCGAAAATCATTATCGGATGCTACGTCAGAGTTAACAGAAGCTGTGAGAGTGTCAGAATTAGCGGTTAACGTGCAATCACTAGAGATTGAGATCGTTTCACTATCAGACGACTCTACTTGACCAATTTCATCTTCACTGACCGCCGTCTCGGCATCCTCATCATCATTCACTAGCGTTGTAGCTATGTCTACTAGACCCTCAAAGCCCTTGGGGACTGCGCGCAAGTTTTCATGCGAATACTTGTACAAACGGTTAGATCTATGAATGCTTTTTAGTTCATACCTATCATTATCTAGAACTTTAACTATCACAAAAGGACCCTTAAAGGAGATGTCCCAAATTGTATGGAGGCCAGGCCCAGAACCTGTACACCCCGCCAAAAGATAGACCAATACACCTACAAGATTTTGTTATCATCCAATTCTTTTAAAATGGCTTCGTTAAGTGGTTCAAATAAAGAGATAAGTAAGAAAATAGCAATACAAAACAACAAAACCATCATGGCGGAAGATGACATTTTGATGACGTCTGTCAGTTTTGGCAGTTATAAAATCACACATCTAGGAGTCGAGTGCCATCGCTTGCTGTAGTAACAACAAGCATTATGAAAGTAATGTGTCGATCAATACCAAATCCAGAAAACGATAAAGAGGTCGTTATAATGAACTACATTTAAAACGCGACAAGCAGAACAAAAATTTGAAGTGAATGATTATGCCAAAATGACAAGGGGTATCTGACAGCTACTGACATTTAAAGTTTTTTTAGATTGACGCCATCTTGGAATGCCTAATGGAGTTTGATAAATTATTCGATCTTATTTATTTTTGAACCACAAAATTATACGTTAAATAAATTTATATGTATTTTTCCCACAAACAGTATATTTTTCTTGATTTTTGAAAATGGTGTACTATGTCTGGGCCTATTATGGGACATCTCCTTTTCTTGCAAGTTTCGTTTGATTACGCTCACTGCCCTTTATGAAGACGAAATCACCCTGTTTAAAGGGTCGAACTATCGCTTTACCCCGGTTGAAACTTTCTGTTTGAGATTCTGCCGCATGTTGGATATTATCCGATGCACGGTTTCTTAAAGTTTCTAAATCATCTCTGGAAGGAGCGTCTGAATCGGGAGAGATTTTTAGAAGACCTAATGATTGCGCTCTAATACCAAACATTAACTCAGTGGGTGTAAAACCCGTAACTCGAGACCTCGTGCTGTTTAAGGCTAGTTGAACCTCATCTAACTCATCTCGCCAAACTTTATTAGCGTCATTCTCAATTATAGTTAGCAAGCCCTTAAGTGTGCGCATGACCCTTTCTACTTGGCCATTTGCCCTAGAAGAACCGGTCGCAATTAGGTGTAGCTGAATATTATGATCATTGCAAAACTGTTTGAACTCGGAGCTTACATAACATCTACCTTGGTCAGCTATGATTCTTTTTGGAGCACCAAAGAGTGATACGGCTCTTTTTAAGGCTTTTACTGCACAAGCTGCGTCTAGGGATTGGGTATACTCTAGGAGGACGTACTTTGTAAAGGCGTCTATAATGACGGATGCGTATTCCTTCCTATCGCTCTTACCGCTCAATTTGCCCGTGATGTCTATATGGACAGTGTGCCATGGGACACTAACCTTGGGAATCGGGTGCAGTCTGACTTGCTGAGCTCCTGAGGGACCTTTGGAGGCTTTACAAACTATGCACGAATCAATAAATTTACGAACGTTCTTTGACATCTGAGGGAACCAGTACTGTTCATAAATTTTATCAAGGGTTTTCTCAGGACCTAAATGCTTTATTTCACAATGCACGTGGTTAATGAGGGTCCAGATTAATGACCGCGGAACTATAGGTAACCAGCTACTCATTTTGTTCCTTTCAACTTTACGATAAAGAACACCCTCCCGAACATCATAAGTATGCGCGATCTCTTCCGGCAATTCGTTATTTTCATATTGCCTTAGGAGATCCTGGATTTCGGGGTCTCGTTGCTGTTCAACCTGCAACCAGCTTTCATGAAGTTCTACAAAATTTACATGTTTGCGCGAGTCTGATAGTACAACAGAGGTATCAGCGTTGGTGGTAAGATCCGAAGTCTTAATTGGATTTCTTGAAAGAAAGTCGGCATGCCCCATGCTGCGACCTTCTTTGTAGACAATGTCGAAATCGTATGCTTGCAAGAAAGCCCACCAGCGATGTACACGAGGTGACAAATCTGTTTTGGCTTTAGAGGCTTTTAGAGAATTGCAGTCAGTATAGACCGTAAAATGCTGCCCATAAAGATAATGGCGGAAATTCTCTACGGCACGAACCACTGCTAGTGTTTCTAACTCATACGAGTGATATCTTGATTCAACTTCTGTAGTGCGGCGGCTAAAATAGGCAACCACATGTGGCATGTCGTTTTCTTTTTGAATCAGTATAGCACCGTAACCCTCGGAACTTGCATCGGTATGCAATTCGACTGGAATGTTAGGATTAAAAATTGTCAGGACAGGTTCTGAGGTAAGAATCTCCACGATCTTCTCGTGTACTTCCGCATGCTTTTGTGTCCATTTAATGGGCCCTTTCAATTTAGTGAGAGGGTATAAAGGACCAGCTAGACTGGCAAAATTGGGAATGAAGCGCCGAAAGTAGGATGCCAGTCCTAAAAACTGTCTCACCTGGGTGGCAGTGGTCGGGGAAGGAGCTTCGACCAGAGCCTGAACTTTTCCCGGGTTAGGCCTCACCTCACCTGCCCTTATTACATAGCCTAAGTAGTTAACTTCGTTTTTCATAAATTTGCATTTGGACATATTAAAGGAAAACCCGGCATCAACGAGAGCTTTTAGCACGACGTCAAGACGCTGTAAACCTTCGGTGACATCTGCCGAGTAGCAGAGCACATCATCCATGTACGCTAAAGCAATGGTATCTTTCAGAGAATTTAGCGCCTTATTTATGCATCGCTGGTAAACTGAAGCAGAATTACGCAACCCAAATGGCATCGCAAGGTATTCATACTGACCTTCGGGCGTGACGAATGCTGTACGCTCTACAGAATCTGGTGCTACATTGATCTGGTGGTAGCCCGAAGCCATATCCAGTGACGAAAAGAAATGCGCACCATTTAAGCGATCTATCTGTTCGTCTATCCTAGGGAGAGGGTAATGTTCGGGTTTGGTATTTGAGTTTAACTCTCTGTAATCGACACACATTCTGTCTGTGTTATCCTTCTTTTTTACGAGAAGGATAGGGCTCGCGAATGGAGACGAGCTTTCCTGAATAACCCCAGCATCTAGCAACGATTGAACTTTCTCACGAACGATTACCTTCTCCGTAGGTGAGAGTCTATATGGACGTCGCTGCACGGTTTTGTAAGGGTCAATAAGATCAATCTTTAACTCACCAGTGGTTACTCGTCGCGTGGGAATTACATCAATGAAGTAGTTGGAGTACTTACGTAGCACTTCTAGCAATGCTTCTTTATCAGCGTCCTTCAAATCAGTGTCGATGTTGCTAAAATCGAACGTATCATTAGTTTCACACATGTTAATAATTTTACGCTTAGTGAATTTTACCATATCACTATTAATTTCAATGTGAATATTTTGATATAAAATTTCTCTTCCTATGATAATAGATTCCGATATAATATTATCCGAAACCACATGAAATAAAATCGTCACGATAATGCCTTGTATTTGAACAGAACTTAAAATTTGAGTTGTGCATTCAATACTTTCTCCACCTATACCTGTCAAGTACACAGACTCATTACGCACAGTCCCAGGAACTTGGTCAACTAAGCTGCTTTTCATCAATGAGCATGCCGATCCGCTGTCGAATAAAAATGGAATGGTCTCACCTGTTACCGTCGATAGTATACCTCTCATCTGCTTGCGATCACACAAGTGAACCTCCTTTTTTGACGATTGCTCACTTCCAGACTTTTTCTGTGGACAGTTGGTACTTAGGTGTCCTAATCTTCCGCATGTGAAGCACGTTACAGCTTTCTCCCGTTCCAGCGGCTTGACCTTGGATAGGTTTTCACGACGCTTGCGGCACTCTTCTATCTTGTGGCCTCTGTTACCACAATAATGACACGATCCACTAAACCTGACATCAGACGATATACGGCTTTTCTTTGCGATGACTTCGCCTATTTCATTTTCTTCATGACGCCTTTTGATAGAAATTCCACTGAGAACACGACATAGTTGTGCTCGCGTCGTTATTGTGTAGGAATTTAACTCCCTCCTGATCAAAGCCTCCCTTTGGCAGAGGACCGATATAACAAATCCAGCAATCACTTCTTCTGGCATGTCAACTCTAGGTATGCGCTCTACCAGGCTCCATAAACGCAAGGCCGCTTCCGATGCTGTTTCTTGGGCTCCGATTTGAAATCGCATTATATTATCAAAGTAATCTTGAATCAGCATAGGCCTTGCGAATTTGGCAAGAAGTATTTGCTTGATTTGTGGCCATTCTATGTCCGGTGTGTGTAATTTAGTGAGACAAGACGCGGCACGGCCCTTAAGAGAGTGTATTAGGGCTAAGAGAAGATCAGATCCGGCTAATTTTCGGCTATTTACTATTATTTCGGTGATTTTGCACCAACCTTCAATGTCAGCTTCGGCGTCGTCCGGATCAAACTTTATGAGCTGCGTTGGGTTGAGTTGAACCGGTGTAGATGCAGCTTGTGAAGCTGTCAGAAGCCGGTTAAAAACTGATTCCATTCCCGCAAGAAAATTATGGGTAGCCGACACATCACTTTCGTTCGAACACTGTCCACTTTTACTGGTAGTCTCCTCGGGTAGGCTTGGCCCTTCGCATCCCACATCTGATAAAGGCACTGTGGCCTCATCAGTTTGGTTCTCCATATTTTAAAACTATCACTTAGTATTCAGCGGCGTGGATTAACGGGCGAGGAGACGGTATTTTAATGAAATACGATTTGTGGCAAATTGGCACCTTATAATTGCTACACTTGACACTAATTTAACAATTAAATCACAAATGATCAGTTAGATAATTTAAGATTAAAACTAAGACGTCCACCGAACACGTGGATGCGTGCGCGCTCTTCAACACCCGGTCTTAGAATGCCTTCACAAATCGAAATATGGCTGCCTCTCCAGTGTTCGGTGTTACGTCAGAGTGAGAACTCTATTACGTTCGGAAACTACAAGAATCACAGTGACAAGTAACAGTGATCAAAATCTTTAATCGCAGGTTTTGTCGAGCCGATTCTCTCGATTCGCCGTCATATTTTAAAGTTTGGTAATGTTTGTTTGCTTATTTAAACTTTATTTACTGAAGTATTTCCGGTGATAATTTACTATGTGTTTCTTGGTTTAATAAGTTGCTGTTTTGACTAAAGAATACTGCGTAGTCGCAAGGTAAATCACTTTAATTGAATAATATTTATAACTAGCTTAAAATAAATTTAGAAATACTTTTAATAATTAGTAAAGGATTATGACATTGCTTTATTAATAGTTATTGCTGATTAGAGAGAAATCTGTAAAATTCAATGTAAACGGAAGCGATTGCAGCGCCCTCTCGCCGCAGTTTTTAATGGCAAGGGAGGGGGGGAGGGGCGGCGTTTGCAAGGGCAGCCGGACCGAGCGAGGAGCTCAGTTTGCGTGCGATTGTCAAGGTGATAACATTGTAAGTAGAACTTATGTCAGTTTTAACAAAAAATAGTTAGTTCCTCATAATGTGCTGCTTATTTCTCTCTTGACAATTCCTACTAAAGTTAAAATTGCTCCTTGGTTGCTATTTTAACATAACCTAAACAATAGCTGTTGCATTAAATGACTGTGAAGTAATAGTGACTCTCTTAAATATCAGGATTGACGGCTGTGTCCAAAGCCAACGATTTTGAAGGTGTTTTACTAACAATTTAATATTGCCTAGAAGTAATATTCCAATATTATAAAGTGATAGTGATTAGTGAATAAGAGAATCGGTTGCAACAGCCGAGGCCAACGATTCTTAGGTGCCTTTTTTTGTGTTCCCGTCGTTTTTCTTCGACATATACATACTTATTATAAATAGAATATACCAAGACCAGAACAAACAGATAATAATTAATACTTGCATGAATGAACTAATATACACACAAATATTTGTACTTTGCATGGATCCAACATGTAACCAGCTCCAAAGCAGCGTTTACTACCTCTGAACCTGACTGGTACCTGGTGGTTATCCATTCTTCATAGTGATCTATGGAGAACGGTCGAAGAGAAAATTTGTATCTCATGTAGTAGGGTATCCTAGTAACGCCATGTAATTATCACTCTTCATAATCTAGGAGTTAATTCAAGCTTAAAAAACCTGAATCCGTCTATTCTTTGTAAAATTATAAGCTGTTTATCTATACAGGTAAAATTTTAAGCACCTTCCAAATTTTAAAATAATAATCTACGACACAAAATACAAATGACGTATTTTTTCTTTTGGTATACCCAGTACAAAAATGTTAAGATAAAGCACTTAGAAAATGTCCGCAAAAAATCTAAAATTTTTGATACGGCCGTTTAGCAACACTTTTTTACGCGATTAGCGCCTCATTCATTCATTACGATACTATTCATAAGTTTTTGATTTTCCCTTTATACCTTATCAGGCCAAGGATTGTAAAAACTATATTGCGAGAAATATTTTCGGGTGCAAAATAAAGAACCACGCCATATTCAATCAGTCGCCTCAGAGTTGACGTCTTAAATGTCATTGTTGACGGGGTCCGCTAGTTTTGATAAATCCTCTCATTTATAGAACAAACCTTCTTTTTGCAACACCCACCCAAAAGCGGGTAATTAAGTAACGATGTTAACACACTTCAAGTGGCAGAAACTCATTGACATTCGTACACAAGCATAGCTTAGTTTGAAATTAGCGTCGAGTCTAAACTGGACATGCCAACTAAACTTTAACTGAATTCAGTAATGAGGCAACTCGGTCCGAATCGTTGCCTACTAAATAAACTTTTGGTACAACACATGAATTCGTTTGTAGTAACTTATTTTATCCTTAGTTTTTGTAAAGTAAGGATTTTAATACATTGTAAATAATTGATATTTTACGGATTAAATTCCTATTAGTTAAAGTTTAATATTAAATTCTGGTGTATCCCCAAGTTTCGAGCACTATTCAGCGTTCATAGTCACAAATTGAAGCTACACTATAGCCCTAATATACCAAACACCCAGACCCGGAAAATAAAATTACCCTGGACACCCATCCGGAAATCGAACCCGGTACTTCGGAGCAGGTGACATTTAGAAAACCTGTATGAACACCACTATACCACAGAGGTCATCAAAAAATTAAAAATCCTTACAAATATTATGAATGTAAAAGCAGCTATTTCTAATACATTTTCACGCAAAGACTTCGACGACACTCTCCATTTCCACTTTGTACGGTGCAGACGTCCGTCTGCCCGTGCGCCCCTCCCATCCTTCCGGTGATAGGCGAATGCCATACACCAACGCTCGCACTCGCATTATTTTGCATCGTTTTGCAATTATCTGTTATTGACTGTACTCACTGTTTGTATCAAAACAGTGATACTTTAAATAACCGATCGCGTTTGAGTTGGTTGATACCTTACGGTGGCAACGAAGCCAACTGAGCGCACCCGGTTCGCTCTCCGGGGCCTCCAGGCCCTGGCAAAACCGCAGTCCCGGACCCACTGCACTTGGGCCTAGTCCCAAGGGGAAGGGAAGAACGGCTATCCGTTAGGGATACCTGTTCGCTCGCCGCCCCCCCTCCCCCTGCCTCTGGCGGGGGGTGTCCCTTTGCTCTGTTTTTTACTAGTCTTGTCAGGTATTTTCAAATATGGCCGATCGATTGGCCCAAGTCACTGCCTACCTAGCCACAGATCCAGGGTTCCTGGATGAAATTCTGGCACTTTTTAAAGGCAGATTCCCCCCCTTAACCTGCAAGACCCCAAGTGGTCTCACAACCCCCGAAGATGGCCAGTCCACAGACGAAATGGATGTCTGCTCAGCCCCACCTACTTTAAAGCGCACCCTGTCTGACAGGTCCGCCTCCCCGACTCTGTCTCAGGAGTCATTCACCTCCCTCCCTCCGAATGAGGCATTCCAGCCCGTCACTAGAAAGGGGAAGCGCGGGAAGCGTGCCAAGAACCGGAACTCACCGATTCTTGAGTCCCCCGCGTCCCCTTCCCCAGTTCCATCTCCGGCCTCCCCGGCCACCCCCGCAATCCCAATCCCTCTGCATCGAGCAGGGACTGCACCAACGGTGTCCCCTGCTCCCACTGCTCGCCTAGACTCGCGGTCTAAGCCCATTTCCGCCAAACAAAAGGCGCCCCCACCCATTTTCCTTAGATGCAAAGAAAAGTGGACTGAAGTGTCCCGGCTTTGCATCGAGGGCAAAATTAAATACACCCGTGCATCCAACACGGGTGAAGCCATCAAAATAGAGGTGCCGAGCATCTCAGACTTCCGTAGCCTTATCGAGCTACTAACCAAAAACAAACTCCCTTATCACACTTACGCTCTTCCTGAAGAGCGCAAAGTACGCGCGGTCCTCCGCGGAGTCCCGGTAGAGCTCCACATGGATGAGGTCAAAGCCGACCTCACAAAACAAGGTTTCCCTGTCGAAGCTGTACATCCAATGTACGGCCAGGGCAAACGCCGTTTCCCCCCGATGTTGGTCGTCATGACCAACTGTCCCCGCGCCCGTGATTTGTTCAGGCACAAAGAGATTGTAGTCTGCGGCCTGTCCAATATCAGGGTAGAACCCCCGCGCAGCCGTGGGGTCCCAGGCCAATGTCACCGCTGCCAGCTCTATGGGCACGCAGCGGCTAACTGTACAGCCCCACCAAGGTGCGTTAAGTGCCTTGGCTCCCACTCCACCAGGGAGTGCGAACGCACGCGCGACACCCCCGGGGAACCGGCGTGCGTGAACTGCGGCCTTTTTGGCCACCCTGCCAACTGGCGGGGATGTGCACGCGCGCCGCGCCCGAAACCCCAACCTCCCATGAGGTCGCAGGTTGGCCCCCCTACCCATTCATTCACCAACTTCCCTGCTCTCCCGAAATCGGGCGGCAGGGAGGCAGCCCCGACCACTAAGCCGGCAGGGAGCTGGAGGAAACCCCTCAACTCAGCTCCCAAACCTCCCCCCTTCACCCCGCATGAGAGGGTCCTAATTCCGCCACAAAAATCGCGTTCACACAATAGTGACAACGATTTCACCTTGGTGTCCGACTTTATCGATAATATTGATATCGACGAAATAAATATAATCGCAAACAAACTGCGAAATGCCCGTTCCACCCGAGACATTATTATGACACTTAGTCACCACGAAAGGTGTCTGAGAGTCATAAAAAGTCTCAAGCCCCAGATTAATTAATTAAGCCCACCCCATAAGACCCTTCAGGTCGCCCCCAGCCCTCTAAATCGGCTGCCACCCCTTCTGGGAGTCAGTCGATAAGTAAATAATTTAATTCAGGCCTACGTTCATTACGAATAACGGCTCCTTAAATTCATTTATTCTAAGCTCACATTCCTCCCGAATGCCAGCCTCCTTCAGTGCGTAAACCGCTTAGGCGAGAAACGCCCTGCGCCACACTCCCCCATGGGGTGTGGTCGCCTCAGATACGCTACGGCACCTTTGGTGGTAGCGAATAAGGGTGGTGTTTAGTGAGTAGAAGTCTCACATAACCTCACAGCCGGCTGTGAGGTATCCATAAGGATTCACCACCTCCTTCCCCCGTGGGAGGGTTGCCGTTCGAGCGATCGTTTCAATAGGAAACGACCGGTCGTCCGTGTGCAAAAAAAAAAAAAAAAGCAAAGACTTCTAAACTAATTTTAATTAAATTTGGTTGAAAGGTAGACTAAACCTTGAGAAAGGCTATTTGTGTCCCACTACTGGGTCCAGTTTTCTGCGTGCTTCAACGTGTAGTTCACGCATACAAAAAGCTATTATAAATATAATACTATTTTTTAACATCAATATCATATCGTTGCGCTCAAACCAAAATTAGATGGATCAAATGAATCGTAAACTTTAAATTCCAACTTCATAGCTCCGTAAAATTCATCGTGAAAGATTATGGGCTTTGAAAATCATAAATATCAAATGGCTGCAACCAAAGCTGAACGAACCAGTAGAGTTTAAATTGTAATTACTATGATTGCTTGGCTCAGAGGTAGGAAAGGCAAAGTGAATATCTTATCGATAATAATTTAATATTTTGATAATAGTACAATTATTTTGAGTCTGTGTTTTCAAGCAAATAAACGCTTGTGTAAAAAAAAATAACGGCTGTGTCTGATGAAAATTTTCATTTCAGAAATTGTGTTCTAAATACTATGATTTTTTTGAGAATAATAAACACTGTCTGTGTTAAGATCTCGTATTATATGTTTTTACTATAGGTATTGATATTAACCGACAATGGAATGGAAGTCTTGAATTTGACGCGTATGTGTATATACTTTATTTGATATTTTAGCAACTTAATTGCATTTATAATATCAGTATATAAACTTGAAAAATTTTGTCTCAGGCGGGAATGCGAGGAGATGCGGGTTCGATTCCCGCCTGAGACAAAATTTTTCAAGTTTATATACTGATATTATAAATGCGTATGTGTATTTTTATGCACGATTACTTTACCTTTTTATTAGGTTGATCGATTGCGATCAGAACAAAGGTTTTTAATTATTATAGACTAATAACTGTGATATAGAAAACTAGGTAAGTGAGAGTGGGACTCGCTTACCAAGGGTTTCATACAAATTTGTAGGTACATACATTATGCTACATTTCAAAGAGGTAAAATTTGTGAGGTTGTAGTGGGTTATCTTTGTATTTTCTTATCAGATTCTTTTTCGCACACCATTTGTAAGTTTCATAGACACATTGTTTATCAAATCTTCTAGCAACTGTTAAACTATTTAATAAGTTTTAAGTACAACACGCAATAACACACCTCATTAAATTCCCAAAATGACACCTCAACAAATTCCCAAATTAAAAACGGACACAGCAAAATGTTATAGGATCATTTTGCGTTCCGTTTTTTGGGTTCCGTTTTTTCCCCTTTGAGGTTTGATACCCTGTAAAGGTAAACAATCTTCTCAATAACAAAATACATTTTTATTCCATGTTGAATATAAATCGAAACTGAAGAACTATAAAGCTCCGTGTCGAAGGCTAAGTGGGTTTCCGGATTGACTTATCTTGAGAGAGGTTAGTTGAGATTAACTGAGTTCAGAACTGGAGTTTGTAACGAGGCGTTGTTTAGAGGTTTGCTTGTATTCAGGAGTAGGTTTTTAATTGAGTATGTAAAATGGTATATACTCACCTCGTTAGTAGTGATTTAAGTCCCGGACCATGATCTCCGATCTCCTGGGTTCAATTCCTGGGTCGGAAAACAAGAGATCCGAATTTTCGAACATAGTTTGGGTTTGTGATTACTAAACCACAATTTGATGTGGTGATTATGCATGTACCCATCATTACTGTGGTAACTTGAATTCAATGATAGATTGCCCTGCAGTTGGATGAAGATATTATTATGTCTGGGGATGATAATAGGATAATATATGAAGTCTGTAAATCATATTTCATAGAAATAAATGAGTCCCATTAATAATTATGAGTTGTGATAGATAAAACATAGGGCCTGTTTCACAATCGCTGAATAAAGTTCTGGGTAAGCTACTTCGACCCTATCTGCTCAGTAAACTATTTTTCATGTTTCACAATCCCTGAGTAGGGTTAATCACCACTTTATCTGCTCGTTAAGTTAATCACCGGATGCACTGCCAATTAGCCTTTTACTTGACAAGTAAATTGAAAAATATAACCTCAAATAAGTCATTTCCAAATTTTCATCAACAAAAAGTTATTTTATTATTTAAATGGACAGTTTTGCAGTCATTGTAAAATAACACAATGTTCGTAATGGTAAATTCAATGCAAACAAAATCACAATACAAAAAGTACCAAACGTCGGCAAATTTGACATTTGTCATTTACTGACTAACTGACGTTGACTCGACATAGACTTTTTGTTGAAACCTCGCTGCGTTCCATTCTTACAGAAACATTGATTTTAGAAAAGGTGAAATGACTTATTTACATTAAAGTGTAAACATTTTTTGTACGAATTTATTGTTTTTATTACTTATAATCATAACAAAAAATATTTTTAATGATAATTCTGTGATTAGTATACTTTATAGAAACACATAAATTATTCTTACCTTGAAACGAAACGTAACTTGTAAGTAAGTATTAATTATATAATCTTCACTTTAATTTACTGATTGGATGATTGTGAAATGCAAAGAAAGTTAACGAAAGGATTAAACCTCTATGTAATTAACTCGTTGAGTAACTACTTAAGCCTTTACTTTATGATTGTGAAACAGACCCTTAGAATAGTAAATAACCGTCTCACCAAAATAACCAATTATTACATAAGTATTTATTTATATTCAACTTTAATGGAAGCTCTGTTATTTTGAAATAAAACGTCGGGAAAACAGATTAAAACCTTAATACAAGATAGAAAGCCACAAGTGCTACATCCGTAGCTTAAAAACTACGGAGTTACTACATTCAACAAAAGCGCTACGAAGCTTCGTAGCTACCTGCTACGGACGTAATGAAAGTGCTACGATGCACTACGAGCGTTGAACTCTGTAACACCGTAGTACGAGGCGCTAACTGAGAAATGATTTGTCGGGATTACGCAAAATTAGATACGAAGAACAATAACAAGTTTTTTTTTTTGTTTTTGGACATTATTGGGAAAAATATTTTAATCGACAGCAAAAAAAAAGGTTTTTATTCGACATATTATTGTGTATATTTTTACAACAGGTTACCCTATCTTGTTTACACTGTCGTAAAAGAGACATAAAAGGCTTATTACGCTTGTCTCATGCCAATGAGACAATGGTGACTGATGTACAGTCACGAGCAATTATATGTACCTACACACAGTAGAAGCACATGACATTATTAAATCGTGTCTTATCAAAGTTCTATATAGTTGACATAATATTATGTGATGTGACTGTGCGTACTGGCAACAGAAAGTTTTAAATGTAACATAACAGTATGAATGAATGAATGAATGCATTTATTATATGATGTCCTCCCAGACGTATCCGTCGATGGCGACACCCTTAGCTGGTGTTAGCCTGGGCTCTTGCATGGGCGCGAGCGTGGCTTGCAAAGCCAAATTTTGAAAGTCCTGTTGCAAGAGGCACAGTAGAGAGTCCCAGATTCATTGTACGTATACTCATAGGAGGGCTTAGGCCGAGTCTTGCGGATTTGGCGTTTGGCGTCGAGATCTTCGAGCCGGGCTCGCTCATAATCTTCCAAACGCGACTTGACAGCAGTTCATTCAATATTACTGATTATTACTGATTTATTATATAAAGCAACAAAGACTCATGTAGTAAAAATAATTAAAAATTGTCAAAATTCATGGTTTATAATGGCCATTATTGCACCAATCCCCCCGAAATGGCACAGGAACGGCTGACATATAAGCAGTCTAGTCTACCAGCGATCATAATCAGGACGCTGTTACCACTCGCCTGACCCTTCGCACCAGGGACCAATGTTTCATAGAAGCAATCTATGCCTGCTTCAGAAAACATGCCTGATGCACTACAGAAGCGAGGTTTATGTATAAAATTCAACGTAAATGGAGACTTACCTAAATAATAGTATACACAATTTTATCCGTTTGTAAAGTTTTCATACTTATACAAACTGAACAACGTAAATTAAAACTACAAAGCAAAGTTAACATCAGCTAAAACAATGCAACCATTCTTTTCATTTGAAATTTAAATGCTGACTTTGCATTTTTCATTATGTTCCAACGTCCAACAAAATACGAACCATAATTAAATTTTAGTGCTAAAACCGAAACCGGTCATAGCGACATCTACATATCTCAAAAAGAAGAGACACTTCATTTATTTCTGAATTTTAGTGTTCAGACCGCTCATCATTTCCTAATAAACTATTTTTTTTTCAATTGATTTAAATTTCAATTTTTGTTTGGTATTATTATGATAATAGAATTAAATAAGTGTTTTTTTTTACTTTGGTTTGTTTTAAGACGACTAAATAAACACGTTCAGAAGAAGACGAGCAGCAATATCTGAAGAATATGGACAGCAATGATTTTTATTACAAGGGATTGTATTTTCATCAATGTTTTCCTCTACTATTGGCCTAACAACACTCGTCGTCTAGCCACCACTGTTGCTATTATAGATAAATAATATTGTTTATGGTAACGTTTATTTTTACGTTCTGCAGTAATCTAAGATTTTTTTTTAATAAATATTTAAGACACGCCTCACTGGGTCACACAGAGCCATCTAGTCCCAAATTAAGGTACTATTAAGTACCCTGTCGTATGGGGTACTAGACAACCAATAAACTTACTTATATACTTTTTTTTGTAAATACATACTTATAATACATAGAAAACACCCAGACCAGTACAAACAGACATGTTCATGCACACAAATATTTGTACTGTGCGGGGATCGAACCCGCTACCCATGGCTCACAAGCAGCGTTTACTACCGCTGATCCAAATGGTCGTCGAAGATTAAAGTACCTACTTTTATATCGATTGAAAATGATTCTTTTACAGTTCCAGGACCCTAATTCGCGTAACCGAATCGTATCACAATCGTAATTGAACGACAGGTTTTTGACAGTTCTAGTATGGGCTAAATGTCAAAATCGTCCAATTCAATCACGGTCGAACTGCGATTCGGTTACGCGAATTAGGTCCCTGCGTATGGCGTCGGATGTTTCATCCAATTGAAACTTGACATATCCTGGAACATAAGAAGCCTGCAGACTTGACGACTATAAATTTAATTTGTGCCTGAAATTGAGTGTCCCGGAAGGTGTTAAGGCAATAAATATTACATTAGTTATGTTAATAGTAATAATTTATTATCATTTAAAAATACACTAGAAAGTAATTCATTTCGGTCAGTATTTTTTACCTCATGATGACAAAGACATCATCATCATCATCATCAGCCTATCGCAGTCCACTGCTGCACTGCTGGTCATAGGCCTCTCCAGTTGCACGCCACTTAGGTCGATCTTCGGCTTCTCGCATACAGCTCCTGCCAGCCACCTTGCGCAAATCATCGCTCCACCTGGCCTGAGGGCGTCCTGCACTACGTTTGCCGAGACGCGGTCTCCACTCAAGAACTCGTTTACCCCAGCGCGTGGTTGTCGGTTCTGCGGCTAATATGGCCAGCCCACAAAGACATAGCAATACTATATGAATCAAGAAAACGCGTCTTTTTGCTGGCTGTTCTCTTTATTACTGTCCAAATGGCTAATCTGCAATGTCCACGAGAGATTAGCGTCGGTCGCAGAGGGATCACTACATAATTTATGGTCCACTCGCATTTGTTGCGGGTGTTTCTGGTGGGAATCATATACGAATTAGGGTCCAGGCTCGTTTAGATAAAAAAAAGAATACTAAGGTAATTGTGTTGCCCGTAATTAAATGTATTTGAGTCTATTTAATTTTTTTTTTTTATTATTAAATGACAGTAACAATATAAACACAATACAGCATTTACATTCGAAGCTACAATTAGTAAAAATTTATATTAATTACGAGTACATCGTTCAACGAACATTTAGTAGTAAGTATTAATAAAGTAAGATAAAGAAAAAAGGAATAATTAACATCTAACACACGAAACCCAATAACGTTCAACAGATTGTAAAGGCTACAAAATGCAAGCAAAAAAGGTACTATCGAAATCGGTGAACATAAATCAGGGAGTAAAAATTAAGGGACTATCAAGTCGATGTAAAAACTTGACCAAGTCGCGGCGGGCGCAGCGGCCCGGCCAGTACCTACGCATAGTTACGTCTCGTTCGCACATCAACACATCACCGCACTGTCGACTAGCCCACGCGCCCTGCGCATGCACTGGCCGAGCCGACTGATAACAACACGGAGACAAGTTTAGCTGCATGCACGTTGTAGGTACATACAGGATGATGTATGTTTTGTAAGTTGGAATGTGATGGGGTGTATTGAATACATTTACTAATAATAAAAATATATATATATATAAATATTATAATACATTATAATTACACAAAAACTAATTATTAGATCCAATACGTTCTATGAAATATTTCCTTAACTTATGTTTTACATTTTTTTCATTTAGTGTTTCTCTCCAATCCACAGGCAGTTTGTTGTACAATCTTGGCATGAGATATTCACGTGTCCTCTTACCATAGAAATTGGTAGTTTTTGATATCGTGTTAGTATCCATGTCATTCTTCCTGACTCGTCTAGTAGGAATATTATGGCTTATTGGACGAAGAAACTGTTGTTGCTGTGATCCGGAGAAATATTCGGTTAGTAGGGCATATTCAACCTTTTCATGTACCGGTAGGACCTCACAGTAATTAAATAATGCATGATAATTATCTCTAAAACTATTTTTTACCTTTTTTGGTACTATTAATTTGAGCAATCTTATTTGTAAGTCATATATTTTATCGAGGTAAGTTTTGTAGGTACGGCCGTAGCTAGTGATACCGTAAGCAATAATAGACTCAGCCAACGAAACATAAAGGTTACGAAGTATTTTAAACGGCACTTTGTATTTCAATTGGTACATCTTAGACAACAGAAGTCGCAATTAGATGACTTCTTCTGTTTAGAATTCCTTATTTAAACAAGGTATTAACGTGTTAGGTAGAGATAATTACAGAGAACAAAATTAAATACAGTGCAATTTCGGTAGAATTGGCCGCTACAGTGGAAGAAACTTGTGTCCAGCAGTGGGATACAATAATAGCTTAGGTTTTATCTCAAAGTCCAATCTACCCTTGTACAAAATTTCATTAAAATTAGCTTAGTTGTTTCTGCGTGAAAGCGTTACAAAACAAACTCTCATTCACATCTATGTATATATATACATACATAAAAACGAATGCTGTTCATTTGTCTCGATAATATTTGAGAACTGCTGAGCCGATTAAGCTGATTTAGATTTTGAAATCTTTTCTTAGTCCAGGGAATGTTTGAGACAATATGGAAAACTTGCGAGGAAAATGATGAAAACTACAATTTCTTTTTCCTATATAAAATGTTCTAAATTAAATGTTTCAGCCATTTTAGCGAAGGGAGAGTTTTAATGTTGTTAGGATAGGTGATACGAAGTACACCGGGTAATCTACTTTATAAGTAGACAATGTCTAATTTTATTTATTCTATTGTTTTTGCTATGCAGCTGCTGGTGAAACAGAGAATATATTTTTATATTATTAAAAACTACTCAAAAGAAATCAAAAAAACAAGTATATAAATTCTAACTATTGATATTTGATTTATAATTATTGTTATTGGACTAAATTAGTAAGCTAAAATATAATTATAATTTATTTATTATCATTTTTTGTTTGATTCTAAATGAGTCACCTTATACTCGTATATCAATTTACTCGTACCTTGAAACAAAACGCATATTTAAATTTTGTGTATAAATAAATTATACTATTCATCGCTGGTACACAAAATGTTATAGGGATTTGGAAACCTCAACCTACTAATAATTAATTCAAAAGATTTCCCGTGATGCCCCGAAGGCACGATTTTCGATTTTCAACCAATATTGAAAGTTGGTAAAGCTGTACCTTTGTAAATAATGAAAGGACCCCCGATTGTAAAATTTCGCTTCGAGTTTAAATGTTTGAATAAAACTTTTTACTAAAATTGAAACAGAGTTGTTTATCATTATTACGAATTATTAAAAAATACGGTTTTATTTTATGTACAAAAAAAACATTTTTATGTCTGTAATAGTCGGTAAAAGGTTTTTATAGAAGAATATCTTTGATAATTATTGTAGGAAAGTACGATTGTTTTAAAAAAAAATACATGAAAACCAGATTATTCCCTTGCACAAATCATTAGTAAACTCGTGCAAATCCACGACGGATTATATAGGATAATAAAAAAAATTTTCGGCCGCTAGTTTATTAAAGCTAGGATATTAAATAAAATGGAGTGGACTGTCCATTTGTTATGAGGTGGGTTCAGCTGCACATTAGGTAATTTTAATTTTTGTATTTAGGTATAATAATATATATATTTTTCAGTGTTTTTAATGTTATTTGTTTTGTAATTCGTGACTGACGCAACTTTATTTACTTTATTTATTTCACTTTTCGTTTCTAATAAATAATTATGCCATGTGGACTCGTGTGTGTCTGAAATAAATGATTTGAATTTGAATTTGAATTTGAATTAAATAAATTTTTTAGCACCTAGCTTTTGGATCAGATTAGATCTACCGTGACCGCAGGTGGACTTGAACAACGTAGCTAAATAAATTTAAAAGCGAAGTACAAAAATATATTATTACTCGTAGGCAGCTACTAATAAAGTATGAAATTGCCGATTATTTTCCCACTTTTTATTTAGTTTATAGCTCTTAAGTATAGTCATATTATTGCGTAATTCTTTTTGTACTGTATCAAAAACTAAATGAAGTAACTTTTGACTAATAAAAAATGCAATACTAGTGCCTATTACTTCAAAGGAAGTCGTTGAAAAGACCCATTACAATGTGTCAGCTGACCTTCTTGCTTCAATTAAGTATATTTGTATTATATACTTTGATTTTCAGAAATTTAAATACTATAATGCGTAACTTTATAACCATCTAACTTTCACCTTTAATTGCATCGAAAACGGTTCAGGCGTTTTTAAAAAAACAAAAAAATTGTTAGTATGGAAAAATGACTTTTCTCGATTTCGTCCATACAAAACGGCAATTTTATACTTTAACCCCTAATATTAGGGGTTAAAATATGAAATTATTAGGGGTTAAAATATGAAATTGCCGTTTTATTGTAATAGGTTCTTTGAATTGACATAGAATCTTCATGGTTTGAGGTTTTCGAATGAAACTTTTTTCACATAGTTTCTATGATGTTCTTCTTTTAAAAAATGAGAAACATTTGAATATCGACTTTCAATTGTTTTTGTCATTTAACTTAGACATGAAAGATGGATACTGCGAAAATTCGAGTGATTTTTGAATACGAGTTCCGACGCGGAAGTAACGCTGCAGAAACAGCCCGCAATATCAATGTTGCGTTTGGAGAGGGATCTACTAAGAAACGCACCGTGCGATTTTGGTTTAAACGCTTTTGTGATGGAAACTTCGACTTGAAGAACGAGCCACGAGGAAGAAGATGAATTAAGAGATATGGTGGAAGCCGATCCTAGTCAAACTACCCAGGAATTAGCGGCATGGTTTAAAGAAACCTTACCCACAATATTGACTCATTTGCGTCAAATCAATAAAATAAAAAAATACGAAAAATGGGTGCCTCATGATTTGACTGATGTGCAGAAAGAAACGCGTGTTGAAACTTGTGTTGCCTTGTTGAATCGGTACAGAAATAAAGGAATATTAAATCGAATTGTGACATGTCATGAAAAGTGGATTCTTTATGATAACCGTAAAAGAAAAATGCAATGGCTGACCCCAGGTCAAACGCCACAACAGTGTCCTAAAGCAAAACGTACCAATAAAAAGGTAATGGTAACTGTTTGGTGGTCTCAGCATGGTGTTATTCACTATAGTTTTCTCCGATCTGGACAATCAATAACGGCAGATGTCTATTGTGCCGAACTCCGAACAATGTTGGCAAAACTAGCAGTAAAACAGCCCCGACTCATGAATCGATCTTCACCATTATTGCTCCATGACAACGCGAGACCTCATACAGCACTAGAAACCGTTTTGACCCTTCAGGAACTGCAATTAGAAACCATTCGACATCCTCCGTATTCGCCAGACCTTGCTCCAACGGACTACCATTTTTTTCGTGATTTGGACAATTATTTACGTGACAAGAAGTTTTCTTCCCAGGAGGCAGTACAAAATGCTTTCACACAGTTTGTGCAGTCTAGATCCTCAGAGTTCTATCACAAAGGCATAAATGACCTTCCTTTTAGATGGCAGCAATGTATAGATAATAATGGTAACTATTTTGATTAAATAAATTTGTTAAAAATTAAAAAATAAACAATTTTGATTTTCAGTACAAATCGGCAATTTCATACTTTAACCCCATTATTATGAACTCATAAGAGCTCTGGTTCTTTTCTCTTTATCACGGGTATTGTAAGAGGCGACTAAAAGAGTGCTGCCAGAGAAAGATGATTAAGAATCTTTTCCCCTTATCTTAACTCCTATTCTGGTACACCCAATGATATTTAAAAAGTATAGATAGGTTATGCCCTTACAAAACTATCGAAATATATGTGCCGCTTGCGAACAACTGCACACATGCGTAATTCTTATTTTGTCCTTGTCATACTCATGAAAAGAACAATTACTTTCTCTTTCATGGATTTGAAAAGACGTCACAATTGTGACGTTTTAGGGACGCATATTGAGAGCGCATGTAACATATCTATTACTTTTTAAATATCATTGGGTACACCTAATGAACTTTTAGATGTGCAACCATAGCCCTATTACTATTCGTAATATAAGTTTTACGGCATTAGACGTATCAATACAGCCAAATTAAAATATGAAATCGGGCATAAATCGGTCCTTCTAAATTAATATTACTCTATTTGAATTGAATAATTGGTTTGTAATTAGTTTTGTTTACTGAAAAATAAGCTCTTTTACAAAGTAACAAGTGACCTCTCTTTCCCCGATAGGGCAACTCGAAGCATTTAAGACTTTGCTTTGGTGGTGTAGTACCTGTTTTACAAGCAACGCTTGTCTTTCCGGCGTGCTTTCAATACAGTTCAGCCACCCTTCGCTAGATGGCAGTAAATATAATTTTTGAAACGTTCTTTTTTTCTATTGATAAATAATTTTTATTATAAAAAGGGGATGGTGTGAGTTTGATTCGTATTTTTACTTCAATGATTTTTAATGTGACGTGATATTCAACTCTGGTGTTGAAACAGAATTGCCAGAGTGTATATAAATATAAAAAATATTTCTTGAGTGTTACTAAATGTTTTCTAAATGAAGAAAGTTCTTTTTTCTTATAATAATTTAGGTGTGTTCTCACATTAAAGTTACTTTACTGTAAATAAATTGCGTAACAAGAAAAACAAACTTAAATAAAAGCTTAAAATACACTACAAAGAAATTTGTAGAATTAAAATAAATACAAAAAAAAATCTAACCCAAAACGTTGGCGTACAAAACGTCGACATTAAACTCAATTAAGATACATTTCCCTTGAGATGTGATAAAACCTTTGCACAGCGGATACAAGAACCTTTACAGGGTATGGTCCAAGTTTGAATCATATTTTATATTTTATACAATTCCTACTATAATTAACTAAGTAATATTATCATCATATTTCATATATAAATATAAATACAAGTAAAGTGAATCTATTATAGATTTACTTTGCAGGGCAATGGGTTACGTATCATTACAACTTTTGTTATAACTATTTTCAAAATAACTTAAAAAGGTTCATATCGCCTATTGGACGACTCACCTACTGCTTAGTTCCCATTATTTTTTTTAAACTAAAATCAATTGAAAAGAAAGAAAGTTTACGGATTTAGAACGCGTTTATTTTTGATTTAACCCCACGTTTCGACCCGAAATCAATTGGATTAACGATCGTCTACTCTAATGGTTGTTTAAGCTATTGGATGTTTCATGTCAACTAGCTGGATTTCCTCGTTTCCGGCGCTGCGGGAAGTGCAGCTTTGCCGCCCTAACGTAACAAGGCTCAGGCACCCGTGCTCGCCTCCGCAGCTTCGACCTGCCGCAGCCTCAGCCGCTCCAGCTCGAGTGGGGCCTGCGTCTTGTAGCGGGCGGAAGCTGCTCTCCCTCCGCACCTCCGGCTTTTGGAATGCACTCTAGTATCGGGCAGACTAGTACCACGGTGAAGGACCACGACGAGTCGGTGTTCAATTAACCTTAGTTTCATTAATTGTAGTTGAAAAAACCGTAGATAAATGAATGTAGGTGAGCTGACCGTAGGGCAATCGTCAGTTAGGAATTTTAGACTATTATTTAAAACAAAAATATGTGAAAGATCTTTAGGCATACGCATATTATACAGTAGGTCTGGGTCGTAGGTTAGTAGAAAAATTTAAGATGAATATTTGTAACATTCATCCTAAATTTTTCACAGAGAAAAATAAAGTTCTAAGTTTTTTGCGTATTTGTGGTACCTTCGTTATTTCTGAATATCCACAAAACAAGTTTTTTAAATAATTGGAGTTAAAATAATGCACGCGATGATTTACAGACGACAGCTGCAGGTCAACCTACCCAAAAAGTTAAAGGTCATTGAATTGATTTTCAACTTTAAGTCCAACAAGTAGAGATCAATATACATTGAGAAATTTTGATGTTTTGTGGTAGGTTGACGTGCTGTACCTACACATTTATTTTTTGTTTCCTAATGCACGTTTTCTTTTTACTCGAGTGCTTCAGAAAAAATATTGTCAGTGAAGTAATTAATCAAGCTAATGTCTTGTTACTTGAACCACCCCCCAATATAAGGTAAAGCCGCCCTTTGCAACGGACTACTCCCAGGACTGTGATGTTTTATGATAATCATCTTGTTTAATTTGCGAACACATTATAATTTGTCTCAATATAATTAAAACACATTATATTTTTGCTACAGATTTTTTTTTATATTACCATTGTATCAAATCGTATCGTCTTGTAAATATTTTTTAGTTATTTATATATTTTGTTTTTCTTTTTATAGATTTTCATTTCCTCCAGAAAAAAACTGGAGACCTTTTTGGTATTGTATGTTTACGTACGAGTATATAGTCTGATTTCTTTTTATTTCTTTTTTCATAGATTTTCCTATATTTTTCGGTTGTCTGATGTATGATTGGATAAACTGACGATCATGTTAGACCAAATGTTTAGGTCAACTGATCATATGAAATTAGGACTTAAATAAATTTTAGTCAACTCGAAGACCCCATTTATGCCTTGTGCAAATATAAACAGGCTAAGTACAAAAATGTATCGAAGAAAAGGATAGAATGAAATCTTTGCACAAAACTAATTTAAAATACAAGGTTTCTAACGAGACTCGCCTTTTAATTTTAATCAAGTCTCAACATTAATTTTCAAGAACAAATAAACTTTATTTTAACAAACGAAGACAACGCAAATGCACTTAGTTTGTGTATTAAATTAAAACAAGAAGCAAGAACGTCTTACAGCCATAAGTCATGGTTCTGTCTCTGATTTTATCTATTTCAATATACAATATAAACACCTAAGGCTCGTAGGCGTAGTAGGTCAAGAGTGTACTGCCTTAGGTGTTTATGTCAAGAAGTTATCCGTTTGAAATACTAGCTGTCGCCGCGACTTCTAAAAGTGTTCGCAAATTTTTGGCTGATATAAAGTTGAAAAGTGCATTCTGAATCATTCAATGTACTAGATATCTCGTTTGCTTGAAATATGCAGCTATACAGGGTGTAAAAAAACTAAACGCAGACCCTGAAGCTACGCAATCTGTAAAGCAAACCAAGTCATATACTGTTTTAAACGTTCATGGTCACTATCGTAAGAGTTAGTTATTTCGAGATTTCTACCATGTACCTTGTTTTTCCGCGATCATGGCGCTTGCAACAGTGCCGAAATATCGGAAACTCATAAAAAACAAGGTACATGGTAGAAATCTCGAAATAACTAAACCAAGTCATATTACACAATATTATAGCTGGGAAATGATTTTTATTTTTGGGCGTCAAAAAAATATTATAATTCATAGCGCAATGTATAGCAGCCGGAGCGTGGGGGCCCGCTTCGCTGGAGATGGCTGCTAAGTTCAAAATTCGTCCGCGCTGAGCCGTACATTGCGTATTGTAATTAAAAAAGCCTTATTATGAACGAAATAATAAAAAAAAAACCTATGTTTGTAAGAAGAAAAGATTTTAAGTAACCTTTGGCAACAGTTTTTGTAATAAAATGGAAAACAAAATTGTGACTTTGACCCTCAATATCTTCGGAACCAGCTGTTTCCCAGGTATGGTTCTAAAGAAAAAAAGTGATGGCGACAGTACGTGGTTTTTGGATCTGCGTTTGGTTTTTTTACACCTGTTATAGCTTGTTGCTTGCTGTGGCATAGAATACCTACCTTTCTTGCCTTTTTTCATCATAACCTTCTATAGGGGGTTGGGCAGATTTTCTATCCAACACTGTCCAAACTGAGATAGCCAATTGCAAGTAAAGCAATACTTGAAAAGTCTGATAGGTGATAAGTGAGACCCATGTCATAGGCTCTGCAGTATGTATTATTAACTAGCTGTTCCCGCGACTTCGTCCGCGGCAATTTCCGTTATTATGATCGCGTTTTTTTTTGCATTCACTCATGCTTCGCTCCTATTTGTCACAGCGTGATGTTATATAGCCTAAAGCCTTCCTTGATAAATGGACTATCCAGCACAAAAAGAATTTTTCAAATCGGACCAGTACTTCCTGAGATTAGCGCGTTCAAACAAACAAACAAACAAACTCTTTAGCTTTATAATGTTAAGTATAGATTTGGCGAAGATGAAAAGGATGATGACGAAATCCATCCATTTCAGTTTAGTAAAGTTTTTATTACACATCAATAAATATAAATTTATCACTAACTATAGTTCTTTTTGGTAGTAACCTTTTTGCAGTAAAAAGGTTTTTATTTAAGCAAAGTCCAAAGGTAGTACGCACCCCTAAAACTACTTCCCAAGAAAAGATGTTTCGTTACATAAAAACTGAGTAAGACCACTTTCAAACACTTTTCCAAGCAAAATATACAATGTTATTCTGTAAAAAAAACTTGGGTACAAAGTTGATAACGAGCTTTGAACCTCTTACGGGTGTTTTATGTCGCAGTTTCATTGTAAATTTAGATGGTTTAAGAAATGGCTAAATGATTTAATAATCAAGAAATTGTTTATTTTTTTTTATATTTATGCCTTTGAGTAAATAAAATATGAATAGCAATTTAGTATTTTACAGACTTTTTTTGTTTTCTTTCTTCTATCACCGCTTCATCTTTTTTTATATGATTATGTTTTGTGTAATTTTTTCATTTTTATTTTCATAGAAAATCACTATTTAATATTTACATCATGGCTATTTGACAAAATAAAGTGTTTTAAAGATTCAATCGACTGTTTATTGTACAGTACATACTAAGTACGTTGTAAAACATATTTTACTTCTTAATAAAGTAATTGTCTTTTACTATTTAGGGTAAAAGTTTAATATTAAAATTGATCCTATAAGCCATTAAAACTAAAACAGTGGCTCTTACTTCTTTTATCCTTTATCTTAATACAAAAAATACATTATCTTATATATTAAATTCCTGTACACACAGTATTTGTTACCGAACTTCTCCGAAATAGCTTAACCAATAAATTCTTATTTAAGACTCTTCTTAATTTAAGACAGGGTCAGTCGCTGAAATGACATATCAGCTCAAGGAGTGGCTTATTGACAGTTGTTTTTATAATAATAGGGGTTAAAGTATGAAATTGCCGATTATTTTTCCACTTTTTATTTTGTTTATAGCTCTTAAGTATAGTCATATTATTGCGTAATTCTTTTTGTATTGTATCAAAAACTAAATAAAGTAACTTTTAACTAAAAAAAAAAGGAATACTAGTGCCTATTACTTCAAAGGAAGTCGTTGAAAAGACCCCTTACAATGAGTCAGCTGACCTTCTTGCTTCAATTAAGTATATTTGTATTATATACTTTGATTTTCAGAAATTTAAATGTTATAATGCGTAGCTTTATAACCGTCTAACTTTCACCTTTAATTGCATCGGAAACGGTTAAGGCATTTTAAAAAAAACTAAAAAATTGTTAGTATGGAAAAATTACTTTTCTCGATTTCGTCCATACAAAACGGCAATTTCGAACTTTAACCCCTAATATTAACGAATTTTTTTAACGGACATTTTGCATGCTGACTATAGTTAAGCAGGATAGTAAGCTCTGTACCTTATTATTAAGACCAAATTGTACCTATTCTATGCACATAAATGCTTTGACTTTGACTTTGACTTTGTATGAAATATTTTGTGTTAGATATACTGATATTACAATTACATCGTAAACAAAAGAACGGTCCCTGAAGGATACGAGTATTATCGGATTCCACACGTACCTACGTAGTCGCGGAAAAAATAAGTTTGAAGGTGCAGACAGCAGCACGTCAACCTACCACATAACGTAAAATTTTCTCAATTAATATTGATCTCCACTTGTTTGACTTAAAGTTCAAAATCAGTTCAATGACCTTAAACTTTTTGGGTAAGGTGGCCTGCCGTTGTCTGTACATAGCCAGTTTAGCTTTAGATGAGTTAAGAGGTTTGTTAGCAACATTCAGCTAAAGCAAAAAGATGCATAAATTGACCGATCACAAACAAAAGTTGCATTTAAAGGACAGTAAACTGTGATTGTTGGGACTGCGGCTGAGCACTTCCTGATACACAAGGCTGTGATGTTTAGCAAACTTATCACAAAACATAATTTAGATAAGTATCAGACAATATTGCCGTGTGAGGACGACCTTAAAGAATACACTTCCCTACCACCAACAGAAGGAGTGTGATAAGAAGCGACTACCTAATTTCTGTAGCACAAGACGCCCGTCTGCGTGTGAAATCTTATAAAAAACTGCGCTCGCCAACCCGCCTGTCAAGCGTGGCGAGTATTGGCAATCCCCCCGGTGATAGGTCATCGGGGGAGGCCTTTATTTAGCAGTGGACGTCTTATGGCTGGAATGATGACGATTAACAGAAAATATCTGTCTTGAGTAGTCATTATACATTGTTATGGGCTCCGTAGTACCAATCTATACTAATATTATAAAGCTAAAGAGTTTGTTTGTTTGTTTGTTTGTTAGAACGCGCTAATCTCAGGAAGTGCTGGTTTGAATTGAAAAATTATTTTTGTGTTGGATAGTTTTAGGGTTCCGTACCCGAAGGGTAAAAACGGGACTCTATTACTAAGACTTCGCTGTCTGTCCGTCTGTCCGCCTGTCCGTCGCTCTGTCACCAGGCTGTATCTCAAGAGCCGCGATAGCTAGACAGTTGAAATTTTTACAAATTATGTATTTCTGTTACCGCAATAACAACAAATACTAAAAACAAAATAAAATAAATATTTAAGAGGGGCTCCCATACAACAAACTCGTTTTTTTGGCCTTTTTGGTACGGAACCCTTCGTGCGCGAGTCCGACTCGCACTTGGCCGATTTTATTTCACCATTGCTCTAACTGCGGCCACCATCCCATGCTCAGCATAGTCACTACAGCAATATATTCCGGAGAAACACATCCATTCAAATCACAATGTGAAGCTATAATTGCTTTTTGACACAGCATAGGTCCATTAATAAAAAACTGCTGGTTCTTTGTTTTACAGCGATTATTACTATTATTAACTATTCTGACGCCAAAGATTTTGTATGCTTTTGATAGTTTATGTCAATGATCAAATTGAATTGTTGTTTGAATTACATCCTGGTTTTGCAACTGGCAACAAAATTATTCGTCTTTTGTTTTTCTTTTCAGCCAGTTAACGTATTTATTTAATACAAATATAACGTTACCACTTTTTACTTTATAACCTTTATAACTTTAGACGACCATTTGGATCAGCGGTAGTAAACGCTGCTTCTGAGCCATGGGTCGCGGGTTCGATCCCCGCACAGTACAAATATTTGTGTGCATGAACATGTCGGTTTGTACTAGTCTGGGTGTTTTCTATGTATTATAAGAAGGTATTTACAAAAAAAAAAATTGCTTTCCTTCATACTACGCGTAATAAAAATCTCCGTTCTGCTGATACGCTTCAGCTATTTACTCCTCGTCATACTTCTGGTTTTATGTCTGACTCTTTTGTTATGACAGCTGCACGACTTTGGAATGAACTGCCTTCCAAAATTAGAAAATCTTCTTCAAAACTTTCTTTTAGGACCCTGACATGAGCCAAATTGAGCTCTATGAAGATTGTTTTGCTTTAAGACTATGGCTAGTATTGTTGCCAAATTCTAAGTAGTTGTAATTGATCATATTTTCGACCAGGTGGCTGTTTCCAAAACACGATTTTAAAAACTTTTCTCGATAGAAAAAAATCTCAGAGTAGCCTCTGAAAATACATAAATTACCGTTTTTCTCAGCAGTCCGTATAACGATGATAATAAAATTTTGCTATATTGTATATTACATGTTGCTTAAGCAAATGGCTGATTTAGATTTTTAATAAAATGGCAATTTTAAATTGCACAACCAATTTTGTTGTTTGGCACTTAGGCCCTTCTATTCCATGCGCTTTTTCTCTGTCACTCCTACGAGAATCGACAGTGATAGCTGTGGCGCGTTCCAAAGAAATTCAAAGACGAATAAATTTGTGGGCGTGTTCATTGCTCAAGGTCATCGGCTGCAGTCAGCGTCTTAAGAAGGCTTCGCAAAGTCACTATAAGGACTCATATCTTCTTTTTTTTTTCTTCTCATACGGTTCTCACTGATACGAATCCTGTGTACAATCGTATTACGTATATGTATTTATGTATGTTTATATATTTATAATATATGTGTAAGTTTATTAATAGTAGTTATAATTTACTTTCATGATTGTTATCTTTTTTTTTCTTTCTCTCTTTTTGCACCGCCTGTATTATTTCTGTTTGGCCCAATGGTTGACTGGGAGAGAATGCTTCTAGCATTAAGTCCGCCCGTTATACTATATTTTATTAAATAAAGAGTTAATAAATAAATAAATAAAAAACATGTTTGCTGTTCTACGCGTCCGTATTCACACCCTACGGTAACCATCCTTCCCGTTTTGAAAGTTCCCAACTTAACTTTAATCCTGACTAACGTAATTGCCAAAGTTCGAATACAAAACCTTGTTCGTGGAACGTGCGATTTACTGTCAGACATCTTGTAATTGATGTAACGGCTTTGCAACCTTTTGCGGTGGACGTGCAAACTGTAGTGGATGCTTAACTGAACCATTAAAACTAATTATAAATTAATAGTAAGGGATTAAGTGCAGGTGCCTAATTGCTCATTAGTCAAAAAAGACGTGTGGCACCCGGAGACTGCCGCGGTAAAGCTATTGTATAGCATTTTTTATCAACTTATGCAATTATAAAACTAAAAAGTATCACTGCTGTGCCGGTTGGAGTGGGGGGTGTTAGGTTATTTTCGTTACGGAATTTCCGAATTCGGTTCCACGCTCAAGGCCCGCGATAGAAGCTATGCAATAGCTTAATTTTATGTATTTTCTAATTTTGACTTTTGTAATTAAATTTTTCTGTTATTTTGGCAGATAATAATATTATTATGGTTACCATAGGCAACCATACTATCAAAATCCTTATTTTCTTCTAAATTATTTTAAATTTCGGAAATTCAAAATCGTTCGATCGTGCCTCGCCCCAAGTGTGTGGGTGTGGGTGTTAGGATTATTTTCGTTACGGAATTTCTGGATTCGGTCTCCACGCTCAAGGCCCGCGATAGAAGCTATGCAATAGCTTAATAAAAACATGTAAAGTAACATCAGCCTATATTCATCTCACTGTACTCAGGGAAAAGACAGAATTAAAGAAACCACAAAAATGATGGGTAGGTACATAAGCTTATGATTACCACACTTGCAAAATGTGCGTTGGTGATCACAAAATGGAGCAATGTTCGAAAAATCAAAACCATTGTTGCG
Source organism: Anania crocealis (assembly GCA_949315895.1). Taxonomy (NCBI): domain Eukaryota; kingdom Metazoa; phylum Arthropoda; class Insecta; order Lepidoptera; family Crambidae; genus Anania; species Anania crocealis. The sequence goes on from OX438880.1 coordinate 2,904,539, forward strand.
CGACCCGGGGTCGAACCCCGGACCTCAAGATCTTCAAACGGTACTAACACCACTAGACCAATGAGGCGTTGTCCGATTTAAGCAAATCATCATACTCGTAATTAAGGGCCGTTATCAATCCACTGAAGGCAACAATTACTTCTGATGTGTTGGCAATCATAGTTCAGCCAATGAGGAGACGCTGCTCTCTTTTTAGGGTTCCGTACCCAAAGGGTAAAAACGGGACCCTATTACTAAGACTTTGCTGTCTGGCCGTCTGTCCGTCTGTCCGTCTGTCCGTCTGTCCGTCGCTCTGTCATCAGGCTATATCTCAAGAGCCGCAATAGCTAGACAGTTGAAATTTACACAAATTGCGTATTTCTGTTGCCGCAATAACAACAAATACTAAAAACAAAATAAAATAAATATTTAAGGGGGGCTTCCATACAATAAACCCGTTTTTTTGGCCTTTTTGGTACGGTACCCTTCGTGCGGGAGTCCGATTCGCACTTGGCCGGTTATTTATTCAAGTTTTTACTAGTCTCCTACGGTATCTATAATACACAAAAGGGGAATGCCTTAGTTAACTGAGTTCAAAGAGAATGAGTTTCTATATTTTTAAGCGTATTTTTCAAGGCAGTATATAGGTATAAGCAAAGAAAATGATTTATCTGTCAAAATCAAGGTCTCTAGCAATTAGTGATTTTAAACTTTCGCGATTTGAACACATATTATTTATAGTACACTAACGATTCGTTATCACTATTTTTCACTGATGCTTCGCTCCTATTGGTCACAGCGTGATGTTATATAGCCTAAAGCCTTTCTCAATAAATGGACTATCCAACACAAAAAGAATTTTTCAAATCGAACCAGTACTTCCAGAGATTAGCGCGTTCAAACAAACAAACAAACTCTTCAGCTTTATAATATTAGTATAGATTTTAATTAAGTGAATTGATATTTTACATACCTATTTCTATTTATTAGTTAGGCTTCACCTATAATCAATTTTACCAGGTACAAATTTTTTCATAGCAAACAACTATGTAAGGTCTTAATTATGTAATCCCCAGCATCAAGTAAAAATAGAAACATAATTTTTATTTTTTTCAATTTTTTTCACATAGTCTAAGATTCCACCATACAACGACCTTCACCGAGCTGTTTAGTGGATGAAAAGTATTTTATATACAATTAAATATGCCAATAAATGTATTGCAAATGGGTTGACTAAAAAATTCAGTCCAGAGTATGATTAATTAACAACTATTTTTTTTTTATTTAACTTTTTTTTCTCTGGTTTGGTTAATAGGCAAATTTCATACCAATCGAAAATATGAAGCCCAAAGAATATGCAAACGTTAGGTTGACTATTTTTTTCCCGTCATAACTCTTGAGTAGGCAGATATAAACAGGTAAATCGAACTAGTAGCTTGCACCGGTCTGGTTAATTAAATAAAGTTAAATACAAATAAATATTATTAATTTATGAACACGGTGGTATACGGTTGAATGCAAAAAAGAAAGTCTTGATATTCGTTTTGTCAAATTTTAAAAATTCTACTCTGGACTGAAATTTTTTAGGCAACCCATTTGCAATATATTTTTTGGCATATTTAATTGTATATAAAATACTTTTCATCCAATAAACAGCTCGGTGAAGGTTGTTGTATGGTGGGATCTTAGGCTAACATCTCTGAGCAATCAGAGTATAATACGACACCGTTAATAACGCGTACAATGCTCAGGAATTGTGACCCTAGATTACGAATAGCCATACCAAACACCGAACTATCGTAAACGTATAGCTTAAAAACACATAAACCGCAGGTGGAATCTCATACTATCCGACTTGTGGTCATGAAATTTTATTAGCCCATATCTTCGGCGGCAATTATCCATTGTCCACCAAATTCGGACGGTTCGTTGTTGATTTATAGAGCGGCCATTTTGGACCATTGTGGGTGGAGTTTGTTTCATTGACAAATTGGGGCTCGGGTGATGGATGTTAGCGAGTTGAAATGTTGGGATGGTTGTCTGGTGTCGGATGAAGTTGGTTAGCGAGGGGATTGCCAAGATGGTCAGTATACAGTAGAATCCGTTTATTATGACGCCGCTTATATTGACCAACCGCCTATTATGACGTAATTACACTACGAAGTTTGGTTTTCATATAAAATTCTTTATAAAAAAGTTGGATATAATGACTTCGCTTATAGTGACATGTCGCTTATTATGACCCACTTTTAATAAATTATGTCCGGTTATAATGACCGACAGTGCAAAGTAACATGTTTATGTTTTATATGTTAGAGGCATTAAAAGCTGCAGAATTATTATCCCGCTTTGTTAATAGCAATATTGAAAACGATAATTTGACCATGGCGATGTCTTCTATACACAATAGTATTAGAGACAATTTTTACAATAAAATGAAAAAACAAAAGCAGACATAAATTACAGATTATATTCATAAAAAAATACACTTGTATGTGTATAATGTGTACGTAATAAACGTGCAATTTTGATTTCATTAGTTACTATGTTTCTCTATTAAATTAATTTACAATAAAAAATAAATTAAAAAAATAATTACATAAAAATGTTACTTTTTTCACAAACCGCTTTGTATGACGTCCGGTTATTATGACGTGTTTGTCGATTCCCTTCGATGTCATTATAAACGGATTCCACTGTATTTGACTAGCGATGGATATTGTATTTTTGATGACGATTCATTTATGATACTAAAGTTCTTAATTTTTAGGATTATGTGAAAAATATGATTTAAAATTAACCGAAGAAAGAAATGGTTGACCCGATAAAATAAAACATTCGCTATAACTACAGTAAATGTTTATAAGATAGTCTTTGGGTACAAAAGTTTTGACACTGGGTTTGTTTTTAGCTCTTATATTGGTAACCGATTTTTTTATCGTGTTGTTTAGAAGGCTAAACTTAGGTAAGTTCTACTAAGTAGGCTTAACGGACGTTCTCTAAATATTACTTTTTAATAAAATGTAAATCCAATGTTGGCTATTTGTAAAAACTAAACAAACTTTATGTAACATATTTTTTTAATAAATTAAAAAAAAAAAGAATACATATTGTATCAACTATTTACCTTTGCAAAGGCGGAAGAAATCCCCAAGGCAAAAATATGTATGAGATATTTGCGTTCCCTTTTCGTTTGATAATAAAAACAGCATTCGCCAGTTACCTCGTCCGCACAAGACATAAAATTGCAAACAACATAGTTGACTCTCTCAAATTCTAAACGCACCATCATCGAACAACATTCCAAATCGACCCATTCAAAATTCCACTCGGTTTTTACAAATTATCAGTAGTCCGTACCAAAAACGACTATGTGCCGATTGAATTCCAAAAACTCGCCCTCTGTGGGATCGTAATTTTTTATCGGCACTCTCACGAGTGCGTTTACCTCCGGAATGGCCACGTACGCTGCCAAAAATAGCCGCGGCTGTTATATGCCCGATAAACTTCGGAAAGTTGGATCGACTAATTCGGGATGGACGATTTGTGCAGACAAATGTTTTTAGCATTCACATTCGGTTCGTGTTGTTTTTAGTTCCGGATAGAGGAAACAGAAATTTTGGTAGTTTAAAAAGTGTAGCTATAATTAAAAACAATGTTATTATGGTGTATTTGATTGCCTTATGGATCAATTTACTTGATTTAATAATGGTTGTCAATTAACTATTCTAATAGTTTCATTCATCCCATACTAAGTAAATACCTAGCAGTCGCTTAAAAATTATATATGCTATTATATCTACGGCCATCCAGCCAATGTCATGTTTCATGTAAGGGTAAATGAATATTCAACCTTGCATACGCAATAGCATATAGTTAAAACCTACTAAATTTAATTGCACCCAAATAATTACTCATTTAGTGATTCATTATTTATGTTACAGATCAAGTGGGCGATTATTTGGTGATTTTATATTTTTTAGTATATCTATGATTCAAGCTTATTCTAGGATTGATAGTATATACGCTGTACAAAAAATCTGTGACCAGGCTTTTACCAGTATTTATGAATTTTCCAAATAAATCAAGCCAACACGGTCGTAATTTGATAAATCCTTAAATTGTATACGTACGATGCCACGGGCAAAAGCTAGTGCCGTATAAAATCCTAATTGGATTCTCGAATGTACCATAAAAAGCAAATTAAATAATGTTTTCCTGATGAATTTCAACGGGAAACAGTTTGAATTAATAAAACAAACTCTGGAATCGGATTCTGAGCGCAGATGTTGCGTTTCCACAGGCGGACACATCAATGTTTCATTTGGTACGCAAAATAACATTGAAACATTAACATTGGCTTTGTTTGGAATAAGACCTTCAGAGAGAATAAAAAACTTATTGACAGAACGATGAACGGGTAAAACGCCTAGGTATACGTAATTAATAATGAAGTGGAATACACAGTTTATGGTTAAAATGGGATACTAATAGGAGGGCCAAGATCTCGGGGTCCCGGGTTCGATACCCGGGTCGGGCAACAAAAAAGTTTTGAATTTTTGAACATTGGGTTCGTGATCACCAATCCGAATTCGGCAAGCGTGGTTATTCGCCAGCACCCATCACTGCTGTGGTAACTTGAATTCAATGATGGAGGCCTTTTTCCTGCAGTGGGATGATTATAGGTTGTTACTCACAATTAATTCTTACGAGGCATCTGAGTGAATACTACCAAGAAGACATACATACATTATTGTCCTTACTATAAGCCACACTGAGATCGTTAAACCTTATGAGCGAACAAAATAAAAATAAATAAATAATGTATTTCTGAATTATGAATTCATACAGCGATACAGTATGTTAAAGTTTGACAATTAAGGTAAAATCATGTAGGCCAATTACAGAATCCGGTTTGGTTCTTCTTACGTGTTCCGCCTACTGCCACTTCAGCTTAGCAATTCCTCAAGCGAAATCAGTTACCTTAGTAGTTAATAGTTTAAAATAAGTTGAATCAGTGAAAATAATGATTTTACTTTCTATCCTACATAAACAATGTTTTCCTCTTATTTAAGATCACTTCATCTCCAATATCCGTCATCACAAAAGTACACCTTGCATTTGCTATCTCTTCCCTAATCCTCAATTTTTTATTCCTCAAATCCACTTAAACTGTAGTTAGAAAATCGTCAAGATGATGCAGGACCAATCCTTCAGTGGATTGAGAGCAGTGCCAACGACGGTTATGATAAATTACTTTTATTGGTACATTTGTCATGGGGCCCATCAATCATGCTCAACAATATCACCTTCGTGTAGGGTTACCATGATGGTTGAAATATGATATGGTATTATTAATATCCGTCATAGTGATGCTATGTGAAATTTGACTTTCTACTTAAATTTATGTGGATAAAAAATTGAAAGGACGTTGATAAAAAAAACATTAAAAAATGTAAACGTATATTACAGTTGTATTTTCTGTAATGTAAATATCTATTTACATTTAAAACTTATCTTTGTAATAAAGCTACAAAATCAATAATTTTTAAGCAAAAAATGTTTGTTTTACTCCATTGGTCCCGGTTTTGTCACAAGATGGAAGTCATAAAATCAAATCGCATCAGAGGTTTTTATTAAGCTGGTATAAAAACTTTTAGAATTGATGATCTTTCAAAAATTAAATCGAAGAGATGATTAAATTAATGATTTCGTGGCAACCGAAATTGGTGGTTCAAATAGGACACCACTTTTAATGCTTTATAAATGTCTAAAGCGTCTAAAATAATTAAAAATTTAAATTAAAATTGATTACAAATAAATGCTTACTCGGTGATGCTTTTCATATGCCCTTTCAACATAGAATTTGTGTTCTTATTGTTGCTCAATTACTAAGCTATTTAATTTAACTACTGGATAAAATTAAATTATTTAGATTAGTACTTCCAGAACCTTTTCTAAGCAATACTAACCTTTCTTAATATTTCTGATGCTAAGACGCTCACGTACGCAAGATACAAAATATCCGACTATCCTGAGATCTCGTAACATCTTGGCAACCCTACTACCAAACGACTTACGAATCGCCCCTAAAACCAGCTAAACAAAGCTCAAAATCCAAATATATAAGGTTGACTGTTCAAGATCCTTATCGGGTCCCAAATTGATCCGAAATCGTTCTGGCAATCGTATACATATTATGAAGATCGGCTGATTTGATAATAATAGCCACGGATAGTTTTAGAAGAAGTATTGGAAACCAATTAAGGTCACAACCATGGTAATAGTTCCCGGCCCTAATGTGATAGACTAATCTTTGATAAGTATAGATTTTTTTAATATCTTTTTTAGTGTATCATATTATAAAGGTACAGACAACAGCTGCACGTCAACCTACCACAAAACGTCAAATTTTCTCAATTGATATTGATCTCTACTTGTTGGACTTAAAGTTGAAAATCAATTCAATAACCTTTAAGTTTTTGGGTAGGTTGACCTGCCTTAGTCTGTACAACAAACAAAACAATATTAGGTATGTGAAGGAAAGTTTTTGAGTTTTGATGTGATTTTGTGTCTCAATATGATATTTATTCATTAAGTATAAACTTAAGTACAGATATGAAACAATTTCTAGATATAGTTACTGATACACTCCTAATTAAGACGTATTTTATATTATTTTTTTATTTATTTGACTTTTGTCGATCAATCGACATGTCAGTATCATGATCTGACTGGGAATATTAATTCTTTCTCGTTCACGAAGTACCCATAATAACCACTTCTATACAAGAAACTACTATGACCTGGTTGTTGTGGTGGCCTACTACGCAAACTGCCAGGTTTGATGCCCAGTTGTGTCAATTAAGAAAACATCTTTTCTAAATAGGTTTACGTCTGGAAAAGATAGGGAGTTATGGTCGTTCATCGGAAGGCACGTTAAGCTAATAGATAAAAATACAAAAAAATATACAGGAACAAAATTCTGAATGACATGCTGCGAAAGTGACGATTTGCGAAAGTGACCATTCCCAAAAATGACATTCTGCGAAAGTGACCAAATTTTTCGCGGTGACATTTTATATTCACGACCTTCAATTTGGATTCAGGACACAATTATTCACGAAAAGTGCGGTCCTTTGTCTAAAGCGCGCTGTCAGGTACTACACAGACAGAAGCCTGCTTCTTGGATCTGTCTAAAGCGTTCGATCTGGTCGTATACAATATCCTGTGGAAGAAGCTAGAGCAAATAGGAATGCCCCCAGAGCTGATAGCATTGCACAAATACTGGTACGGCAATCAATTAAACACCGTGAAATGGGCAAATGAGTACTCGGAGCCATATAGGTTGGAATGCGGTGTGAGGCAAGGGGGGTTAAGCACACCTAAACTTTTCAACCTCTAAATCAACGAGTTGATTGAGGGGCTCAGCAGAATGAGGGTCGGATGCCACATCGGTAACGTATGTTATAACAATGAAACAAGCTAAGATGTTGGGTGTGTTTTTAGAGATATGAGCTTGTGGGTTCTTCTTCAGCGCTCGGAGAACTGTACTAAGAAACTGTGGAGGGCGCCACTTGCTTTAACTCAGAAGCAAGAAAGAGTTAATTAAAGATTAAAGATAGAAAAGAAAACAAGTTATTTTCAATTTGTCTCCCCTTGTTTATTTATATTTTTAATATAGAAAATTATTGATTGATGCACATACATGAGCTTGGTAGTAAAGTAATGAGCCACATACATTACACTTACATTAGAGTTAAGAACTAATTACCACTATGCAATTAAACAAAAGTTGTGTGCTTAACTATAAGCTTAAATTCTCAAATTTAGTGAAGGAAAGCTGAGAAGCAGGAATTCCTTCACTCACGTCTGACTAAAACTAAGGTTGGCCTAACCTATGAGCTGAGGAGTATCACCAATGCATGAAACTATCAAAAGAATAAATGTTCATAAATACCTAGTAGCATGTTATTAGATCATGTCACCGATAATACATTATAACGTCACCGTGGAGAACCACACGTATCCCTCCGTCCCTGGAGCAGAGATTCTCACATGCGCGCAGGATGCAGGAGTATGTCCTAGTAGCTAGGAGCGAGGAGGGCGATATTTCAAGCCTGGAAGTTACACACAAGCATGAGTATAGCAGTAAGAAAGCCACATGCTCGTGGGGTCCACACGTGGGCATGGGCACATGGCATATGAAAGGAAAACGTGCACTAGCACAGCACTAGACATGACCGCAGGTGCATTTACAGCAGGGTGAGATGAAGACGTTCGCTAGCACGTTGTCCACACGTGGGCATAGGCAGATACACGTGGTGAAAAGAATCAAACATGCTTACCCATAAAAATGCAGCAACAATCACCAAGATGAGGCAATGCATCATGTAAATTTATCCTTCAAGGAAAGTATAAAAAAATTTTAGTCTTGAAAGATGAAACGACACACAATTAAAGGTTCACAATCTCTTAGAAAAGAGAACAAAGTCTTGGAAAAGACATTCATGGATGCTTACCATGAGGAGACAAATTGAAGAGAGAACAAAAAAAAGAGATTAGCCCTTTGGCTTTACATGCCTACAGGCATTTTGGCACGCTTGACCGCCATTAAAAATTTACTTTTTCGTGAACAAAGCTAGAAAAATCAAAATTCAGGAAGCGTGGTAAAAAGACTGGCCACCAAATGGCATCCGCTTATATATTCAATCCAACCTCTCCCCTCTATGACAAGCAAGTTTTTTTTTTTTTAATTCTTTGCATTCACGACTTGGAACCACTTAACTTGACTGACACATGAAGCCAAACAACGCAGAAAACTGCTCAGCCCTGAAAAAGTAGAAAACTACCTAAAAAATCAACACAAATAGACATTTGCCTATTAATGTAATAATATAAAAAAATAACATTCAAATTATTAGATAAAGAAAGGAATTGTGGGATGACAGACACAAAGTTGCACCATATGGTGTTCCATCAGCCGGATAGATGGCGTTACCAGTAAAAATCCTTAGCTGCGCACGAGCTGTTGAAACAAGATTAATGCAAAAATGTAACGACGTGTTACAATACATCCCCACTAAAGAAAAAAAAAGGACAGAAAGTTAAACTACCAATGTAAAAATTTACTAAGTATTAAAGGTGATCTGTGAGGAGAACACTCGACAGCATCAGACAGTGAAATATCACTTAACACAGGCCGTCCAACTGGATTATCCACCTGCCTACGAGACCTATTGTAGAATGTCCTGTTGCGACTGTGGTATTTCTTCTTAGGAGATCGATCCCTGCGAAAAACGTCCCTCAGTCGTTGAGGTATAAGATGTGATCCCCGTACTGATGGTTGAATTTTATTATGGGTAGCAACCACAGTCTTACAAGAAGATAACATCAAGTTTGATGCAGGTCTAGTAGACGTCTGACATAACTTTCCTGAGTCAAAGATGTCCCTACATAATCCAAAGGAACGAAGAAAGTCAGCCCCTAATATAATAGGCACGTTTGTATCACGACAAACAACAAAGTGAATAAAGTTTAATCTACCAGAATAAAAAATGGGCAGTATTACTTTACCTACAACACTCAGTTGAGCATTGTTACCCACTAATAAATTTTTGTGGCAGTGAACCACATTAGGATTAACCCCTAATTGAGAAAGATTAGATAAGGCGTCAGTGCTGACTAAGGATACAGAAGCACCACTGTCTGCCAGAGCACTGCATTTGACGCCTGAAACGTCAATATTAAGATAAGGCCTAACATCATTTAAGTCATGATTATTAAACAATGGGGTAACAACAGAGGTTTTCCCAGGAGGAAAAGAATTAATAAATTTTAAATGGTTTTGCCATTCAAAGGCAGAAGTAAAACCCTTCTTAAAAGAAATGCGAAGATTCAAAATGTTGTTTACCCCTGAACGATCTGGGCGTATTTTCGCACAAGGACAATTTTTTGTAAAAACACCCGGCTTCTTGCATTTAAAACAATGTAGACCGACATACACGTCGCAGTCCCTATAGTGATGAGCACCATCACACTTTAAACACTTAAGAACTACAGTGTTCACAGAAGAATTCCTAATTGGGGTAGATATAGGTTTTAAATCAGACAAAATAAGATCAGGACCAGGATTGAGATAACCCCTGTACTCACACCTGTGCTTGGCAATTTCTAAATTGACACAAAGCTCCTTCAAATGATCAATAGAGTAAACATTAGTTAAAGATAAACGAGATATATAGAAAGGATTCATATTAGTTATAATAATATCAAGTTGTTCCTTCTCAGACAAAGGCACAGAAAGTTGAGTAAATAAATATCTCATAGTGTTAATAAAAGTTCTAATTTTTTCTTTAGGCTGTTGTAGCCGTGACCTAATTTGGTTCAATAAGGAGCGCTCACATTCAACAGATTGAAACTCAAGTTTTAATAAATTCAAAAATTGAACACAAGTGGTAATAGAATTTTGAATGGACTTGAACCAAATTAAAGCCTCGCCTGACAAAACGTAAATAGCATTATCTAAGAAATCATTATCAAAAATTCTAGAAGACTTAATGTAATCTGTAAGTTTAATGATGAAATCATGGACTGGTGTATCTCCGCTAAAATTCAAATTCCATTTTAAAATTTGATTGAGCACAGGCTTAGAATTAACATTCGAACATGAATTTTGATGATTAACCTCATCACCAAGGGATTGAATAATTAGAGGTTGAGTACCTACAGATACCGAAGGTATAGGTTCAGACACAACACTAGATGATGTGGTTCCGCACTTAATATTGTTAAGAAGTTGAAAGGCATTAGCAAGCAAGCTAATTTTAAGTGCCCTGTGTTCCTCACTGGTGACACTCACTCGCTCAAGTCTTAGTATAACATGAGTTAATATAGAACAACACTTTTTGATACAACCAGCATGGTTGGTATTCAACACTTCATTATATTTTAATTCACAAATATTCAGCTCATTAGCAGAGTCTAAAGAAAATAAAAACTTATTGCTTAATTCCTGATTGGTGATACCCTTACCAGAACGCAATAACTTCCTCAGCTCATCGACAGTAGTATCATCTGATACTTCAAGGCCCTTAACACGAATTTCATATGAAAGTTCGTTTTTACTAAGATAATTAATATCTAAAGAAAGAGACATGATTACAAAATTAAATTAGTAACCTAAGTTGAGACAAATTAAAAAAACACAGCTTCAAAGTACAAATCTCTAAAAGAGGCCTACCCGTTGAGGCGCCAATGAAACAAGCTAAGATGTTGGGTGTGTTTTTAGAGATATGAGCTTGTGGGTTCTTCTTCAGCGCTCGGAGAACTGTACTAAGAAACTGTGGAGGGCGCCACTTGCTTTAACTCAGAAGCAAGAAAGAGTTAATTAAAGATTAAAGATAGAAAAGAAAACAAGTTATTTTCAATTTGTCTCCCCTTGTTTATTTATATTTTTAATATAGAAAATTATTGATTGATGCACATACATGAGCTTGGTAGTAAAGTAATGAGCCACATACATTACACTTACATTAGAGTTAAGAACTAATTACCACTATGCAATTAAACAAAAGTTGTGTGCTTAACTATAAGCTTAAATTCTCAAATTTAGTGAAGGAAAGCTGAGAAGCAGGAATTCCTTCACTCACGTCTGACTAAAACTAAGGTTGGCCTAACCTATGAGCTGAGGAGTATCACCAATGCATGAAACTATCAAAAGAATAAATGTTCATAAATACCTAGTAGCATGTTATTAGATCATGTCACCGATAATACATTATAACGTCACCGTGGAGAACCACACGTATCCCTCCGTCCCTGGAGCAGAGATTCTCACATGCGCGCAGGATGCAGGAGTATGTCCTAGTAGCTAGGAGCGAGGAGGGCGATATTTCAAGCCTGGAAGTTACACACAAGCATGAGTATAGCAGTAAGAAAGCCACATGCTCGTGGGGTCCACACGTGGGCATGGGCACATGGCATATGAAAGGAAAACGTGCACTAGCACAGCACTAGACATGACCGCAGGTGCATTTACAGCAGGGTGAGATGAAGACGTTCGCTAGCACGTTGTCCACACGTGGGCATAGGCAGATACACGTGGTGAAAAGAATCAAACATGCTTACCCATAAAAATGCAGCAACAATCACCAAGATGAGGCAATGCATCATGTAAATTTATCCTTCAAGGAAAGTATAAAAAAATTTTAGTCTTGAAAGATGAAACGACACACAATTAAAGGTTCACAATCTCTTAGAAAAGAGAACAAAGTCTTGGAAAAGACATTCATGGATGCTTACCATGAGGAGACAAATTGAAGAGAGAACAAAAAAAAGAGATTAGCCCTTTGGCTTTACATGCCTACAGGCATTTTGGCACGCTTGACCGCCATTAAAAATTTACTTTTTCGTGAACAAAGCTAGAAAAATCAAAATTCAGGAAGCGTGGTAAAAAGACTGGCCACCAAATGGCATCCGCTTATATATTCAATCCAACCTCTCCCCTCTATGACAAGCAAGTTTTTTTTTTTTTAATTCTTTGCATTCACGACTTGGAACCACTTAACTTGACTGACACATGAAGCCAAACAACGCAGAAAACTGCTCAGCCCTGAAAAAGTAGAAAACTACCTAAAAAATCAACACAAATAGACATTTGCCTATTAATGTAATAATATAAAAAAATAACATTCAAATTATTAGATAAAGAAAGGAATTGTGGGATGACAGACACAAAGTTGCACCATATGGTGTTCCATCAGCCGGATAGATGGCGTTACCAGTAAAAATCCTTAGCTGCGCACGAGCTGTTGAAACAAGATTAATGCAAAAATGTAACGACGTGTTACAATACATCCCCACTAAAGAAAAAAAAAGGACAGAAAGTTAAACTACCAATGTAAAAATTTACTAAGTATTAAAGGTGATCTGTGAGGAGAACACTCGACAGCATCAGACAGTGAAATATCACTTAACACAGGCCGTCCAACTGGATTATCCACCTGCCTACGAGACCTATTGTAGAATGTCCTGTTGCGACTGTGGTATTTCTTCTTAGGAGATCGATCCCTGCGAAAAACGTCCCTCAGTCGTTGAGGTATAAGATGTGATCCCCGTACTGATGGTTGAATTTTATTATGGGTAGCAACCACAGTCTTACAAGAAGATAACATCAAGTTTGATGCAGGTCTAGTAGACGTCTGACATAACTTTCCTGAGTCAAAGATGTCCCTACATAATCCAAAGGAACGAAGAAAGTCAGCCCCTAATATAATAGGCACGTTTGTATCACGACAAACAACAAAGTGAATAAAGTTTAATCTACCAGAATAAAAAATGGGCAGTATTACTTTACCTACAACACTCAGTTGAGCATTGTTACCCACTAATAAATTTTTGTGGCAGTGAACCACATTAGGATTAACCCCTAATTGAGAAAGATTAGATAAGGCGTCAGTGCTGACTAAGGATACAGAAGCACCACTGTCTGCCAGAGCACTGCATTTGACGCCTGAAACGTCAATATTAAGATAAGGCCTAACATCATTTAAGTCATGATTATTAAACAATGGGGTAACAACAGAGGTTTTCCCAGGAGGAAAAGAATTAATAAATTTTAAATGGTTTTGCCATTCAAAGGCAGAAGTAAAACCCTTCTTAAAAGAAATGCGAAGATTCAAAATGTTGTTTACCCCTGAACGATCTGGGCGTATTTTCGCACAAGGACAATTTTTTGTAAAAACACCCGGCTTCTTGCATTTAAAACAATGTAGACCGACATACACGTCGCAGTCCCTATAGTGATGAGCACCATCACACTTTAAACACTTAAGAACTACAGTGTTCACAGAAGAATTCCTAATTGGGGTAGATATAGGTTTTAAATCAGACAAAATAAGATCAGGACCAGGATTGAGATAACCCCTGTACTCACACCTGTGCTTGGCAATTTCTAAATTGACACAAAGCTCCTTCAAATGATCAATAGAGTAAACATTAGTTAAAGATAAACGAGATATATAGAAAGGATTCATATTAGTTATAATAATATCAAGTTGTTCCTTCTCAGACAAAGGCACAGAAAGTTGAGTAAATAAATATCTCATAGTGTTAATAAAAGTTCTAATTTTTTCTTTAGGCTGTTGTAGCCGTGACCTAATTTGGTTCAATAAGGAGCGCTCACATTCAACAGATTGAAACTCAAGTTTTAATAAATTCAAAAATTGAACACAAGTGGTAATAGAATTTTGAATGGACTTGAACCAAATTAAAGCCTCGCCTGACAAAACGTAAATAGCATTATCTAAGAAATCATTATCAAAAATTCTAGAAGACTTAATGTAATCTGTAAGTTTAATGATGAAATCATGGACTGGTGTATCTCCGCTAAAATTCAAATTCCATTTTAAAATTTGATTGAGCACAGGCTTAGAATTAACATTCGAACATGAATTTTGATGATTAACCTCATCACCAAGGGATTGAATAATTAGAGGTTGAGTACCTACAGATACCGAAGGTATAGGTTCAGACACAACACTAGATGATGTGGTTCCGCACTTAATATTGTTAAGAAGTTGAAAGGCATTAGCAAGCAAGCTAATTTTAAGTGCCCTGTGTTCCTCACTGGTGACACTCACTCGCTCAAGTCTTAGTATAACATGAGTTAATATAGAACAACACTTTTTGATACAACCAGCATGGTTGGTATTCAACACTTCATTATATTTTAATTCACAAATATTCAGCTCATTAGCAGAGTCTAAAGAAAATAAAAACTTATTGCTTAATTCCTGATTGGTGATACCCTTACCAGAACGCAATAACTTCCTCAGCTCATCGACAGTAGTATCATCTGATACTTCAAGGCCCTTAACACGAATTTCATATGAAAGTTCGTTTTTACTAAGATAATTAATATCTAAAGAAAGAGACATGATTACAAAATTAAATTAGTAACCTAAGTTGAGACAAATTAAAAAAACACAGCTTCAAAGTACAAATCTCTAAAAGAGGCCTACCCGTTGAGGCGCCAATGAAACAAGCTAAGATGTTGGGTGTGTTTTTAGAGATATGAGCTTGTGGGTTCTTCTTCAGCGCTCGGAGAACTGTACTAAGAAACTGTGGAGGGCGCCACTTGCTTTAACTCAGAAGCAAGAAAGAGTTAATTAAAGATTAAAGATAGAAAAGAAAACAAGTTATTTTCAATTTGTCTCCCCTTGTTTATTTATATTTTTAATATAGAAAATTATTGATTGATGCACATACATGAGCTTGGTAGTAAAGTAATGAGCCACATACATTACACTTACATTAGAGTTAAGAACTAATTACCACTATGCAATTAAACAAAAGTTGTGTGCTTAACTATAAGCTTAAATTCTCAAATTTAGTGAAGGAAAGCTGAGAAGCAGGAATTCCTTCACTCACGTCTGACTAAAACTAAGGTTGGCCTAACCTATGAGCTGAGGAGTATCACCAATGCATGAAACTATCAAAAGAATAAATGTTCATAAATACCTAGTAGCATGTTATTAGATCATGTCACCGATAATAAATTATAACGTCACCGTGGAGAACCACACATATCCCTCCGTCCCTGGAGCACATGCGCGCAGGATGCAGGAGTATGTCCTAGTAGCTAGGAGCGAGGAGGGCGATATTTCCAGCCTGGAAGTTACACACAAGCATGAGTATAGCAGTAAGAAAGCCACATGCTCGTGGGGTCCACACGTGGGCATGGGCACATGGCATATGAAAGGAAAACGTGCACTAGCACAGCACTAGACATGACCGCAGGTGCATTTACAGCAGGGTGAGATGAAGACATTCGCTAGCACGTTGTCCACACGTGGGCATAGGCAGATACACGTGGTGAAAAGAATCAAACATGCTTACCCATAAAAATGCAGCAACAATCACCAAGATGAGGCAATGCATCATGTAAATTTATCCTTCAAGGAAAGTATAAAAAAATTTTAGTCTTGAAAGATGAAACGACACACAATTAAAGGTTCACAATCTCTTAGAAAAGAGAACAAAGTCTTGGAAAAGACATTCATGGATGCTTACCATGAGGAGACAAATTGAAGAGAGAACAAAAAAAAGAGATTAGCCCTTTGGCTTTACATGCCTACAGGCATTTTGGCACGCTTGACCGCCATTAAAAATTTACTTTTTCGTGAACAAAGCTAGAAAAATCAAAATTCAGGAAGCGTGGTAAAAAGACTGGCCACCAAATGGCATCCGCTTATATATTCAATCCAACCTCTCCCCTCTATGACAAGCAAGTTTTTTTTTTTTAATTCTTTGCATTCACGACTTGGAACCACTTAACTTGACTGACACATGAAGCCAAACAACGCAGAAAACTGCTCAGCCCTGAAAAAGTAGAAAACTACCTAAAAAATCAACACAAATAGACATTTGCCTATTAATGTAATAATATAAAAAAATAACATTCAAATTATTAGATAAAGAAAGGAATTGTGGGATGACAGACACAAAGTTGCACCATATGGTGTTCCATCAGCCGGATAGATGGCGTTACCAGTAAAAATCCTTAGCTGCGCACGAGCTGTTGAAACAAGATTAATGCAAAAATGTAACGACGTGTTACAACAATATCAGTTACGCGGACGACATGGTGCTGCTGACCCTCTCCGTCAGTGCCGTCAGGAGAATGCTGGCTCTTTGTGAGTCATATTATGCTGATGCTCATGGGTTGGCGTACAATAACGAGAAAAGTGAATACCTAGTTTTTAAGTCTGGCAACAGACTTCCTGAAATAGTTCCCCCAATTAAGCTGTATGGTCGCCTCTTGTTAGTGTACGCCAATTTAAGTACTTAGGTCACATTGTTACAGAAGACCTGAGGGACGATGCTGACATTGAGCGAGAACGCAGGGCGTGGTCGATCAGGGCGAACATGCTGGCTCGCAGATTTTCTCGTTGCTCAACTGCAGTAAAGGTCACGCTTTTTAAAGCTTACTGCACCTCTTTCTACACGAGTAGTCTGTAGGTCAGCTATACTCAAAAGTCGTATAACGCCCTGCGTATACAGTACAATAATGCAATCAGGGCATTGTTGGGGCAGCCACGATACTGCAGTGCTTTAAGCATTTTCGCGCACGCAGAGGTCGACAGTTTCCCGGCCATACTGCACAAAAAAGTCGGCTCTCTTTTGCGTCGAGTACGTGGCAGCCGCAACAATGTTCTGAAGGCCATCGCTGACAGTGGGGACTGTCCACTAGTCGAGCACCTATGCAGGCTTACTCGATCCCTTTTAGTTATTAAGTACTAACACTAGTGATTAAGTTTTAATGTTACTAACATAATATCTGGATCTATGTTGTCCGATAAATATATATTTTTATTTTTATTTTTATTTTTTGCGAAAATGACCATCTGCTTCAAAACCTTAGCCTTAAAACAAAAAAAAAAAATGTCACAGGCCTGTAATAACAAGCCGAAACCAGCCTATGTTAATATAAACATATAAATACTATGGTGAAGTCAGAAATTTTTATCTTCATCATTTTTGAAAAAAAATACACAAATCGGAATTTCAAAACTTTGGTTTATATGAAAATAATAAAAAACTATGATGGTATCTTTCTATCATATATTATATCATATAATTTTAATGCATATGTTAACAAAGGCCAGATTTAGCTTGAAATACCAATAAACTAACATCCTGTATAACGTGTAGTTCAGCGGGCAGAACCGCGAACTAAAAGCTTGTACCTACATTCCAACTAAACGCAAGTTATATCCGTATATAAATCATCCATACCACAGAACATGGAAAAGAGGTATGTTCTGTGATCCATACCAATGTTTAGTAATTAATGAAATAAAAAACATTTCAGATCTATGATAACTACGTATATTACTACCTGACACAGTTAACATTTAACAACATTTAGACAATCAAAGCAACTTTAACATCGTATCAATTCGATTTAATACCCTGATCATTTCAAACATGTATGCCTTATGCGGAAACACTACGGACGAGAGAATTGAAAAATAGGTATTTGTAAAATCTATTGCTGTCGCACAGTCCTGAATGCCTCCACCGCAGAGCGTGATAGAGACAACTGCATTCAGGACCGAAAATACCTACTAAAAGCACACAAAATCAACGTTTCGTAGTCCCCCAATTCCTTTTCCAAAACTATACCGATTTAAATACTTTTTTCATTAAAAATGAAATAGAGGCTTTGGCCATGTATATTTTGTTTTTTTTTCTAAAATACAGCCCAATTTGTTTTCTGGATGTTTGAAACAGCGGAAAATCTGGTGAATTTTTTAGATTTTTGAAGGCTCATGTCTCTTTTATTAATTAATTTATAAAAAATATGAAAACATAGAAACATGCTTATAGTAGCCATAGATTTTTTTTATAAAAATTATTGCTCTACTGGTATTATCTAGGGAGGAAACAGGGGACTGCGTTTGTATGGAAAAACGGCCGTTGTGTTTCCTCTTAAGCATATTTAAATCCGTAATGTTATGCGCTACATAAAAACAAAAAAAAAGATTACTATTATGTTACAATATTTTTTTATTTATTATATTTTCTTAATTAAAGTAATTTCTGAATTACTCCCAAAATTTTTCTCATCTTTTAGTTGTCATCCTGTAATATTCACTCTAATACTGAATAGTAACTTAGGTACAATAATTATTGCTTTGAGTTTTATTTCTAGATTTAGTGCAGGAACATATTTAATTCAACCATAGGGAAAGAAATATACAGTATATTTCTTTCCCTATGATTCTACTTAGATTTCAAAAGAAAGGAGCTGTTAGAAGGAATATTTAAATTTTACTACATTGTAGAGTCAATGTGGAATATATTTCAAAAGAGTAAACTGGAAATAGCCAACGTCTTTTCGCAAAGTTATGTGATGATTACAAAGTAAATCAGGCAGCAGTTAAAAAAAGCTATAGATTGGGTTGAATTCATCGATATGCAATAAAAACTAAAATGACAGCTAAAACTATCCTAATTCAAATGATTGACGTTGATTTTATGTCAGAGTCAACATTATAATCCGGCCAGATTATGTCGACATGAAATAGTATGGATATTTATGTGATGTTGTAGCTATTCGATTGATATAGGTTATACTTAAAGTGCACCCTTATGAGAAACTAGCTGTTGCCCGCGACTTCGTACGCGTCAATTTCTGTTATTATGATCGCGATTATTTATGCAACATTTTTCACTGTTGCTTCGCTCCTATTGGTCGCAGCGTGATGTTATATAGCATAAAGCCTTCATCGATAAATAAGACTATCCAACACAAAAAGAATTTTTCAATTCAAACCAGTACTTCCTGAGATTAGGGCGTTCAAATAAACAAACAAACAAACTCTTCAGCTTTATAATATTAGTATATAGATTGCTAAATATTTTGTTGGGACACATTTTTGATACTTAAGTGTATCTAGCTTTCTAAATTACATTAATGGTGGTACATAAAAATAAAGGAAAGCTAACAAAATCTGGTAAGCAATGGCTATTTACTGAAGAGGTGTCTCTGAGACGTACGGCGCGTTTCCAGTCCATGTGATCTTAGCGTCTTGCCATCTGAAACAAATAAATAGATCTCACGGTCATTCAATTATAGAGTATTTACAATCATTATCATCATAATATTTATATTTTATTTTTATATTTTTTTAAGACATGCCTCACTGGGCCACACAGAGCCATCTAGTCCCAAATTAAGGTACTATTAAGTACCCTGTCGTATGGGGTACTAGACAACCGATAAACTTACTTATATACTTTTTTTTTTTTGTAATTACATACTTATAATACATAGAAAACACCCAGACCAGTACAAACAGACATGTTCATGCACACAAATATTTGTACTGTGCGGGGATCGAACCCGCGACCCATGGGTCAGAAGCAGCGTTAACTACCGCTGATGCAAATGGTCGTCAAATCTATATAAAAAATAATCTGAGCGAAAAAATGACTTCATTGCTGGACATAGGTCTCCTCAAAGAATTTCCACGCTGATGGGCCTCGCGCCACTAGTTCTTCAATAATCCAACACCATGATCACCACGCTTGCTGACAGCGTGTTTGTGATCACAAACCCATGAAATGTACAGTGAATGGTTAGGGCGAATAGACTGCTTTTAGGTAAGCTCGCTCTATCATTGGCATCCTTTTAACACTTAACCTAAAACCAAGAGCAAATTCAAACCAAATTAAAAAAAAAAACGAATTTTTTATAAGTCTTTTTTCCTGACCCTAGGATCGAACCCACGATCAGAGCTTGTATTTAAACTGCTAGACCAATGGGGCATTATTCAACATTTACTGTCAATAAATTAGAACAAGCCCTAGCATTACCCCACGAAGACCCTGTGCATCAAATTTTATTTCAGTAACATACTACACGATATAATACAAATACTTAAAGTACATACAAGTTGATTCAGTAAAAATATTTTCCTAACAAATTTCACTGCAGATTAAAGGTTTTAAACCTCCGTTAAAATATCCCTGACAAGCTGTAACTCGTTTAAAGGCAGGTAAGTATCGATCACAGCTATCTGCCACAGCAGGTGTGTGAAATGGGCGCGGAACATAACAAGCTATAAATTGTGTTCTATATATCTTTGTGTGTATTGTAAGTGACAGTAGTGTGGAAAATATTGTATTGAAATCGTTTTTTGTGCAATGTGTTTGTAGAAAGGTTTATTGTTGTGACGCTCATTGGTTTAGAAATGTATTTAAAGTTTTTCTGAACATTTTATATAATGTATTTAAATATGCTAGACGGTTACAATGCCTGTTACACTAATCAAATCAAATTATTTATTATTTATTTTATGTACACACGGCGGCACATCAGACTATACATGTTGACCTTGAGACCGCCTTTATGCCCTACGTAATAAAAGCTGTTATCGCAGTTCAACTGTTTAACTTGATGTGCTGTCGAGTGTACATAGTTGTGTCGTATTTAAGTTTATTTTATATTATGTATGCTCACGTAGGTAATAATTATTTTTTGTTGTCTACATCCATGATTATAAAATAAGTTGTATTATTAATTTTACATGTTGCCTTAAGTACTTAGCAGCACCATCCCCTTTATAGTTTTTCCTGTAAAGGTTGTCTGGAAGAGATCGCTGACGGCGATAAGACCGCCTTAGTTGTACATTTTAATGTAAGAATCAATTTTTGTAATTTCTTTGTGGTGTGCAATAAAGAGTATGCATTCATTCATTCATTTATTCATTCATTCATTCATTCTTTCATTCATTCATTCATTGATTCAAATTTAACTAATTGTATGGCTTTGAGCGTTTTTAGACTTAAATTGAGTGGAGCGGAATATTTGAGCCTAGTTGTCAAAGTAAAAATCAAAGTATGTTTAATAAGAATTAAAATGTTTCATCTTAACGGTTGTAACATACTTATTTGAAAAAAAAATCTGACGGATGTCCGAGTACAAAACCAGAAACATTTATGAAAGTCAGCTGGTACACTGTGTACAGAGTCTTAAATAAATTCGTCGACTCAAAAAATGTCTTAGTAGTTGAGTTGGATAAAGAAATGTCGCCTGGCAAGAGGGGGGAAGGGCCTCAAGCCACATTAATGGCAGACGGACATTTATTGAAGATATTGTATTTTATTTTTACAGAACATAGTGGTTTAGGTGTGAAAGCGAATCAAACAAAGTTACCTTCGCATTTATAAAATTACAACCAGCCCTACCTTTACACGTGTTCTTAAGGGGAAATATAATAAAAAATTATCTCGAAGGATTAAATTGTAGTTGTTTAAATCGCCCAAACGGCTTATTTTTTCCGATACCCATTGTTAAATTTCATTCAACATAAGATATGGGTTAATATGGTCAGGCTCAAGGTCACACAGCGGGCTATGGCGAGAACAATGCTTGGTCTTTCTCTGCGTGATAGAATCAGAAATGAGGAAGTTCGTAGGAGACTAAGATGGCCGACATCGCTCGAAGAATTGCGGAGCTAAAGTGGCAGTGGGCGGGACACATAGTACGAAGAACCGATGGCCGTTGGGGCGGAAAGGTTCTGGAATGGCGACCGTGCACTGGACTACGACCTGTGGGTAGGCCCCCCACCAGGCAGCCCGACAATTTGGTGCGAAGCTCGCGGGAAGCCGTTGGATTCTGGTGGCGCGTGACCGACCGTTGTGGAAGTCCTTAAGGGAGGGGATGTCCAGCAGTGGCCGTCGTTTGCTTGAGATGGTGATGATGATGATGACACAAGACACACAGACAGACTTGAGTGAGGATTTTGTTTAATAAATGTAGACATACTTAGTATGGATAAGTTTTTCCAGCGGAGTGGCGCTGATGTCGTCATTTCTCAGGGACCCAACAGTGTCATCGTGTGCCCGCGTGTCCACGTTAAGGAGAACGTTGCAACCACCACACGTGTAGTAATGGATGTCGAATCTGAAAGATGATCTTTGATTACATCGATAAAATAAAATACATAAGACACGGTGCATTTTCAACTACCTGGAAAACGATTCATACGTTATGCGACTACGAGTATTATGTATAACATAAAAGTAACATAATGGTTTCATTACGTAAGCTTCGTTTTGCAGGTGGTTAAAAATGCGAGTGCTTTAAATAGTTACTCAAATTGGGATCAGAACAATGTATGTGATGTTGTCCATCTAATATATAAAATTCTCGTGTCACAGTTTTCGTTGCCATACTCCTCCGAAACGGCTTGACCGATTTTGATGAATTTTTTTGTGCTTAGCCAGGATCTATGAGAATCGTACAACACTTATTTTTCATCCCCCTAAATGTTAGGGGTAGTCCACCCCAAAATTTTTATTTTATTTTTTAGTCAAAATTTTTAATTTCTATTTTTTTATGATACAACATACAAAAATACATACAATCCTAAATTTTTACCCTTTTATCACCAACCCCTATTTTTTATAGCCATTTTATAATTTAATCATTTTTCATCCTGCTCGATAACTGATCAATTATCGTCATTTTTGTAAGGGTAGGGTAGGGGTAGGGAAGGGTTTAGGGTAGGGGTGGGGGTAGGGTAGGGGTAGGGTATGTGTAGGGTAGGGTAGGGGTAGGGTAGGTTAGGGGTAGGGTAGGGTAGGGGTATTTTAGGGGTAGGGTAGGGGTAGGGTAGGGTTAGGGTAGGGGTAGGGTAGGGGTAGGGGTAGGGTAGGGGTAGGGGTAGGGTAGGGGTAGGGTAGGGGTAGGGTAGGGGTAGGGTAGGGGTAGGGTAGGGGTAGGGTAGGGGTAGGGTAGGGGTAGGGTAGGGGTAGGGTAGGGGTGGGGTAGGGGTAGGGTAGGGGTAGGGTAGGGGTAGGGTAGGGGTAGGGTAGGGGTAGGGTAGGGGTAGGGTAGGGGTAGAGTAGGGGTAGGGTAGGGGTAGGGTAGGGGTAGGGTAGTAAAATATTAAAATTTTATAAAATATATACAACCCTAAATTTTTACCCTTTTGCCACCAACCCCTATTTTTTGTTAGCCATTTTAGTAATTTAATCATTTTTATGGCAAAACAACGTTTGCCGGGTCAGCTAGTATTATTATATTTATATATAATACTAGCGAACCCGACAGACGTTGTCCTGTCTTAACTATGTACATACACATTGTTTATTATTATTATGCTTTATGATATGTAAACATTATTTGTTGTTTCTCTTTCTGGCGGGTATATAAATAGTTTTGTTGGTATTCCGATGACTATGTGCAAAATTCAGTTTTTTTACCCCCTATTAAAATTTAACGATATTAGCAGCACGCACTCTGTCAATGTTATGTCAAACGCCATACATTAAAAAAGTTTAAATTGTCAAAAGCGATAAGGTTACATAACAAATAATTTAGTATGGAATTAAGTTTTCTTAAATTTTCTGATTTTCTGCGCAATGTTCTTATTTTTTTTCTTTCATTAGAACATTCTCCTGACAATAGCAAACAAAACAAAAAAAGAATTAGCGAAATCGGTTCAGCCGTTCATGCGTGATGCGATGACCAAGAGAAATAGGGATTCATTTTTATATATTTTATATAAGATTTACACATATTTAAACGAATATTTGTTACTTAATACTAAAACGTCTAAAAAATCTAATTGAACTTTAGCATCAAGATAGATTTTAGGCTAAATAATAAGCTCTTGTTTGTCCCAAAAAAATAAATGGTTTTTTAGATACACCTATGCGTACAAGGGCATTAACTAGTTATAATTAATCAAATCATTTATGGAACCTTCTTTCAGCATGATAGTTCCTCAGTAATTCACGATTGGTGTTGAACAATATACCAAAATGGCCGGAGCAACTTGTTACCTGAAAATATAAGTTTATTTAATGAGAAAAACAAAACAACAACACTTCTATATACGTAAGTTATGCTGAAACTAATGAGGTCTTCTATAGCAAATAGTCTGCACACTGCAAAGTATGAAATTGCCGATTATTTTTATTTTGTTTATAGCTCTTAAGTATAGTCATATTATTGCGTAATTCTTTTTGTATTGTATCAAAAACTAAATAAATTAACTTATGACTAAGAAAAAATGCAATACTAGTGCCTATTACTTCAAAGGAAGTCGTTGAAAAGACCCCTTACAATGTGTCAGCTGACCTTCTTGCTTCAATTAAGTATATTTGTATTTTATACTTTGATTTTCAGAAATTTAAATACTATAATCCGTAGCTTTATAATCATCTAACTTTCACCTTTAATTGCTTCGAAAACGGTTCAGGCGTTTTTAAAAAAACTAAAAAATTGTTAGTATGGAAAAATAACTTTTCTCGATTTCGTCCATACAAAACGGCAATTTCATACTTAACCCCTAATATCTTGTTGTTACTTGTGATATAGCCTAAATAAAAGTGTCACCGCTCTTGTCTTAAGACTAGCTGTTGCCCGCGACTTCGCCCGCGTCAATTTCTGTTTTTATGATCGCGATTATTTTTGCAACATTTTTCACTGATGCTTCGCTCCTATTGGTCGCAGTGTGATGTTATATAGCCTAAAGCCTTCCTCGATACATGGACTATCCAACACAAAAAGATTTTTTCAATTCGAACCAGTACTTTCAGAGATTAGCGCGTTCAAACAAACAAACAAACTCTTCAGCTTTATAATATTAGTATAGATATATCATACATTTTCAATATACTATAACCCTGTGAAATAGTTGTTTCATGCTCATGCCTACACTCAGAGTTGTAGCTCATCATAGTAACACTATTTTAAAATTAAACAATTCACTAATATCACCGTAGCACGTGTTTGACATATTTTTCAAAAGTAAATAATCTTGATACCTCTTTAAATACTCATTCGAAATTACACATGCCTCACCTTTAAGTATATAAAAATATTAAAAAAAAAAACGATTAAATGAGATTCGCACTCGCAGACAACGACTAAAGTGGTTTGCGAGTCACAAATTTTAGTCCAAGATTTCATCATCATCATCATCATATCAGCCGAACGACGCCCACTGCTGGGCATAGGCCTCCCCCAAGGATCTCCACAACGATCGGTCCTGTGCTGTCCGCATCCAGCGGCTTCCCGCGACCTTGATCAGATCGTCGGTCCACCTTGTGGGGGGCCTGCCCACAGAACGTCGTCCGGTACGCGGTCGCCATTCGAGAAACTTTCCGCCCCAACGGCCATCGGTTCTCCGCGCTATGTGTCCCGCCCACTGCCACTTCAACGATGCAATCCTTCGAGCGATGTCGGTTGTTTTAGTTCTTCTGCGGATCTCATCATTTCTGATTCGATCGAGTAGGGAAAAACCAAGCATCGCTCTCTCCATTGCTCGCTGATCTTGAGCCTTCTTATGAGACCCATAGTAAACGACCACGTCTCACTCCCATAGGTCATTACTGGCAACACACACTGGTCAAAGACTTTCGTCTTGAGACACTGAGGTGTTTCGGACGCGAATATATGCCGGAGCTTCCCGAACGCTGCCCATCCGAGCTGGATTCGACGAGAGATCTCTTTCTCGAAGTTGGACTTATCTAACTGGACTATCTGTCCCAGGTAAACATAGTGGTCAACAACTTCGAGTGCAATGTTCCCAACGTTAACTGGAGCGGGCGCAACATGGGCATTTAACATGATTTTCGTCTTGTCCATGTTCATCCTAAGACCCACTCTTTGAGAAGCATTACCGAGATCTTCGAGCATAATGTTCAGGTCTTCCAAGCCATAAGAACTACATCATCGGCAAATCGCAGGTGTGTTAGGTATTCGCCATTAATGTTGATGCCGCTTCCTTTTCAGTCCAGAAGCTTGAAAATATCCTCCAACGCAGCTGTGAACAGTTTCGGAGAAATAACGTCTCCCTGTCTCACACCTCGCTGTAGTTGGATCGGATTAGAGCTCTGGTTCTGTAATCGGACCGACATGGTGGCGTTTTGGTATAAGTACTTTAGTACCTCGATGTACCTGTAGTCTATTTGGCACCTTTGGAGAGACTGCAGCACTGCCCAGGTCTCAATCGAATCAAAGGCTTTCTCATAGTCCACGAACGCTAAGCAAAGTGGCAAGTTATACTCTTCGGTCTTCTGTATAACTTGCCGCAGCGTATGAATGTGGTCTATGGTACTATAGCCTTTTCGGAACTCGGCTTGTTCGGGAGGTTGGAAGTCGTCGAACCTGCGAGTGAGACGATTCGTAACGACTCTCGAAAACAACTTATAGATATGGCTCAGAAGCGAGATGGGTCTGTAGTTCTTCAAGAGAGTTTTGTCACCCTTCTTGAAGAACAGCATCACATCGCCTCTGCCCCATGCCTTTGGCGTTTTGCCCTCGAGTATGACAGAATTAAAGAGCTTCTGGAGGACCTTAAGTACCGGCTTACCGCCCGCTCTAAGGAGCTCTGTTGTGATTCCGTCATCACCCGCCGCTTTGTTGTTTTTAAGCTGCTTGAGAGCCATTCTAATCTCGCACAGGCTGACGTCCGGGATATCTTCAGAATAGTGTCGGGTAAGCTTGGCTCTAGGGTCTTTAGTAGGATAAGATTTAGTAGGTAATAATAATAAATAAATGAATAGGCTGATAAATAAATATTTTTACCCAAATAGGTAATGCTGGAGTTTTCAATCTCGAACCCGGGTACTGTTTGTTCAAATTGACCTTGCCACCATCTTCGCCCCCGTACCAAACCAACAAACCGACAGGGCTTCGTGAGAGAACACCGAATTGTGGGAGAGCCTGTAAAAAGTAAGAAAAAAAGATAAAACTGAAGAAAAACAGAAATATAATTTATTCATTATATCTCACTATACTATCTACCATATCCTTTTTTATTAACATATTCCCGGACACAATGCTAGACACAATAGAAGTTTCATTGTTATCACGTCGACAGGCGGTTGGTGTCCGGGAAAGTGTTAATATTATAAATAGAAAAGTTATGTGAATGTTTGTAACTCAATGACGACATAATCGCTACACGGATCTGATTAAAAAATTAGCGCAGATTTAGCTTATAGACTGGAATAGCTAATAAGATACTGTTTATTTTGGAGAAGATACGGTTTCCCTAAAAAAGAGTCAATTTCAAATTTCAAGCATACGAAATGGCTATCCTAGACAGAAGATTGTCAAAATATTTAGAGCAACGGCCTCAAGAACTAACCTAGGTCGTCAATCCCCAATAAGCAAAATTCTAAACGAGTATAATGTATTACTGAGCAAAATGCCAGACCTGGATATATTCAATGACAATCACGCTATATTTAAAAAAAAAATACTTGAATACTTTTGTTCTACTAAGTGACAGGATCTTGTTCCTTGGTTTGAATTTATTTCATTTAAATAAATGAAATTAATTTGAATCGGGGGGCGGGATTTTGTTACTTGGTTAACTGGTTTTACTTTAGTAATAGTCTTGTAATTATAGGAATGTTGTGCTCACCTTTAAGTGACATATATATCAGAATTGACTTTAAGAATGTGTTATAAAAATAGTGTTTAATATATTATGTTGTTGGTGTGCCTTATTAAATAAATAAATAAATAAATAAAATAAAATGGCGGCAAATAGCTAGTAAAATGCAAAATACACAAAAATCAGGTCGATCTCTTCAATATGAATTTACATTGCTACATGTACGAGTAATTGTTTATTCCACGAAAACTATTTTATACCCGAGATTAAGTAGCCATAGCCTAGTGCTATTACTGTCTAAATATATCTCCTAGCAAAATTTCATCTAAATCATCCGTCATTATTAAGTAAGTAAGTCAATCTGAGTGACAGGATTAAAAATAGTGTGATAAGGGATCGATGTGGTGTAAAAGAAGATGTAGTGACCAGTATTGGAAAAGAAAAGCTTAAATGGTTTGGACATGTTGAGAGGATGAATAAAAGCAGGTTGACTAAAAAGATATATATGGCGAGTGTGAATGGAAATGTTGGAAGGGGAAGGCCTCGACGAACTTATCTTGATCAAATCGGGGAAGTTCTAAAGAAAGGTCAGGTCAAGAGTACCCTAAACCGGCGAGCGTGTATGAAAAGATTAATGAATGTGGATGAAGCGAAAGTAGTCTGTAAGGATCGCAGTAAGTGGAAGGATGTGGTCTCTGCCTATCCCTCCGGGAAAAAGGCGTGAGTGTATATATGTATGTATGTATGCATTATTAAGTAAAAAACATCCACTCGAAACTTTTTACTAATATTAGGGAGAACTTAGGTTATAAAGATTCTACGACAACTAATTTATTTACTTGTACAAACTGTGATTAAGGCAGTGTGCATTGTCTTTAAATTATAAGAAAAGACAACCAAAACATAATTAAACAAGTTTTGAGTAAAGTTTTTGAATAGTTTAAATACAATCAAAACTTTTCCCCAAGTTTTTTGAATGCTTCAAGAGATAATTACGAGTATATTACAAGTAAACAAATTATAAGAACACCCAAGACCAATTAAAATTATACAAAATCGCTTTTTTAACTCTACTTTGATATCATAGGATAAGCAAATTTAAACTTAAACTACTAAATAACACGGCACAATACAATTATACAACTTGTTAATGAAATAACGCAAAACATTTAAGCTTAGCCCATAAAATTGAATACATTTTGTTATACTTAAAAACGACCTTTGGATCAGTGTTAGTAAACGCTGCTTCTGAGCCATGGGTCACGGGTTCGATCCTCGCACAGTACAAATATTAGTGTGCATGAACATGTCTGTTTGTACTGGACTGGGTGTTTTTCTATGCATTATAAGTATATATTTACAAGTATGTTTATCAGTTGTCTAGTAGCCAATACGACAAGCTTCGTAGTAGTTGCTTCGTTTGGGACTAGATGGCTCTGTGTGGCCCAGTTTGGCATGTTTGGCATGGCATGTCTATTCCCAAAATGGCAAAAATAAAATTAGGATTTTCATACAAATTGACTCGGGTCAGCTGATCAGTTTGTATGAAAATACATTTTTTTTTTTGGTTTCGTGTAAGTTGTAGAACAAAAGTTATAGGCGTTCGATGAATATCGATCTATAAATGCCGAACTACCAGGCCTTAAGCTACAAAGCCGATACAAAATAGTGGATAAATAAACTTACATAATGGTCTTCATCACCAACATATAACACACCATTATGGAGATAAGGAGTCGCCCTTCCAGTTAGAAGTAAAGTGACTACATTTAGAGAGCCCTCCACTTGAGCTGACACTAGGTGAGTCAGCTTGCCATCTAGATCTTTTCTGATACTGCAAAAATAATGCAATTAACAATAAGTATCTTAAGTATCCTATAAACGAGAATGTATAAAATTTACGGCTTATAATCATCCCACTGCAAGGCAAAGGCCTCCATCATCAGATTCAAGTTACCACAGCAATGACAGATACAGGCATAATGCGGGTTGGTGATCACAATCCCGAGCAGTATTCGAATATTTTAAACTTCTGTTTCCTGACCTAGGAATGGAACCCAGCACCCCGATCTTGGCCCGGTATTTAAACCACTAGACCAACGGGGCGTTATCAAATTAGCATGAATGTATTTCTGCCCAAATAATCCAACTTTGCGAGTGCATTGGTACCTTGAGACTCAGGTGTAGGTTTAATTCACATCCTCGCCTTCATTTTCTAAGTAACTTTGCTTAGAGAGAAAATAAGCCGCGATTGTAGCCACCTGCTTCTGAGCCGTGGGTCGCGGGTTAGATCCCCGCTTAGTACAAACATGTGTGTGCATGAACATGTCTGTTTGTACTGGTGTTTTCTATGTATTATAAGTATGTATTTACAAAAAAAAAGTATATAAATAAGTTTATCGGTTGTCTAGTACCCCATACGACAGGGTACTTCATAGTACCTTAATTTGGGACTAGATGGCTCTGTGTGGCCCAGTGAGGCATGTCTTAAATATTTATTTATTTTATTTACCTTAGAATAATAACGCTATTCTAAGGTAGCCACCATTTTTTGGTATATTCCAATGACGACAATCAAGCAATGAATGAAAAGGACTGATTTTTAGCAGGCCATCTTTAAAATACTTACTTCTCAATACCTCTAGACAAAATAACGGAGTATAGTAACAGTAGCGCTCCTGATCCATCTTCAGATTGGAACTAAAAACATTTAAATTACATTTAACAGTTCATTAAAGAAAATAATAAAAAAAATTTTGCTTTGCTTAAAACTTTACGTACATTTTTTTTTATAAATGTGGACAACATTACATACATTGTTCTGATCCCAATTTGAATAACTATTTAAAGCATTCGTATTTTGGAAACCAGAAACAACGAAGGTACCACAAACACCCAGACCCGAGAAAATGTAGAAAAACGCATTTTTTTACATTGACCCGTCCGGGAAACGAACTCGGGACCTCGGAGCAGGCGACACCTTGAAAACCGGTGTGTACGCCACTCCGCCACGGAGGTCGTACATGTCATGTCATCATGTATAGGTATTTATCTTTTAAGTTCCTCATACAAAATATGAAAAAGATATTTAAATTATTGACGTGACTTTATTCCGATAATTTAGGGCACAACAAATAAGTTTCATCAATGGTCTAAGTTACCTGACTGGTTTGTTTTTAGAAAGAAGGAAAGAAATAAATTTATTTATTTGGCACCAACAGATTAGTACCTACTTACTTAATCACTGAGACTAAATTACAATATAACCTAAAACTAATGGCAACAAAATGGTTAAATAAAAAATAACTAAGAAATTAAACTTACCAAGTATAAATACCGCTTGATAAATATTTGAAGGTCCTCCAGATTCTTTAGCTCAAACATATGCAGCTTGAAAAAAGAAACTTAACTAACTTCTTCTTCTTGGTGTCGTGAAACAATCATTCAATTCACCAATATCAATATAACAATTCTGTTATACTGACGAATATTAAATATGCAATAGTTCTGTATATAAATGTTTGTTACTTAATCGGGCAAGGACAGCTCAACAGTGAAGAGGTGTAGTTTAAAAGAGACATTTTTGATTATAGAATATAAAATGTAGGTACAAAAAGATACAAATTGGTTTAGAAGGCTTCAAAACATTAGTATTTTCAGTTACAAAACGTTGAACCAATGAAAAACACGAAATGAGATACCAATATTGAGTGCAAGATACCACCAGTCATGTACGGGACTGAATTTTGTGGCAAATTTTGTGTATTATGTAAAACATTTTTTTTTCTTTCCGTATAATTATTTGCTATTTCTTACCTTTTCAGTAATACCATCTTGATAGTACTGCGATGAATGCTGCACGTAAATGGTTTCAGCTGGCAATGCTACGATGGCCTTAGGTTCGATTCCCAACTGGGGGTTGAAGCCACCGGCACAACGCCAAATGACTTCGCTGCATGCACGCCATAGAGACTCTTCTTGACGCTCCTCTGAAGGACGGAGGTAACTAAATGAGAAAAAAAAAATACTTTTATATAATTCATCATGTTTGGATTCCTTTAGTAAAGATAGTCTGGATAGAGGCGTTTTTATGAGGATAACGCTTGAGACTCTTGAGATTGGCGAACGCAGTTTGACCAACAGTCGAGAGAACAAACTTTTCGACTTGAAATTATTTAAAAACCCTGTAAGTGGTAGAGCGTGTCCCTCCTAAGACAGATGTCCCTGGAAATGAATGGATGGAAGGAAATATATTTTAAATGTGCGCGTTTTCTTGAAATTTGATTATCTGGCAACCCTATTTGATTTTCCAATGAGAATTATAAATAACCAAACTGAAATAGTCTAAGTTCATTTGTATACATATTTTTAATGGTGCGGGCACCGCCTGATAGGTGCCGCACAAAGAAACGTAAATCATCTCATCCCCACTCATCTCTTCCAATGGGTGTCGCAAGAGGAGATTGAAGGAGTACTGCCAGAAAATAGCCAATTAGAAGATTTTTCTGTCCACCGCTGTCCAAACTGCGATCACCAATACGTCTGCCAAGCGTAGCGGTTATCACATAATCCTTCATTTGAATAGGAATTTGTGCTAGTGAACTGATAAAACTGTTGAACAATAAATAAAATGGGCAAAACAAAGGCAGATTTTATACTCGAAAACTTTTCCCCAAATTGTCTTGTCCCAAAGCAGTGGTAGGTTTAAATATTAAGACGTGTAAAAGCGCCTCCTAGGGCCCATTTGCAGAAATAAAACAGATTTTACTGATTTTTCACAAATATTGTAAAAATATTTCTCCAAATTCTCAAATTTTTGTCATCAAAACGACAAAGAGCACTTACCAAACGTTCATTGGACAATCGCGCAAGAACGTACATGTCGTTTTGATAAAATAGAGCCCGATTGGACTGGTCATAATTTAAATAAACACGGGGGAGCGGTTAGACCATAAAGTGGCCCGTTTTAAGTAAAATATCGTCGGATGGTGCATGGTTCAGATTTATGCTGAGACACGCCGGTGCGAGAGTTATGATCGGTATTTTGAGGCTGTGTGCCTGCGCTGCTAGTGCGGGGCTATGTTGAGATACGATTTTAAATCACGTGGGTGAGAAAAATAAGCATGTCAATATAGTCTTCATTTTAACTTCCAAGGATAGTCAAGTTTTTTAAAACCATAAATACATCGATTTTTAAATATAAAATATGCATGTCACAATTACTCAGAGAGACAGAGAGAGAGTGAGAGCGCGCATAAGTGCATAAAGGTGGGTGACTCCCTAATACATGCAGTATAAATTTTCAAAGCCAACACTAACGTGAATTTTTCGACTTCCCTCTTACGACAAAAGCCGAGACCAACGGTCAAAAGCGCTTTCCAAAACAACATAGTAATCCCCTCTCTAAACCCAAGCTATTTATAAACAGAACATTTCCTAAATTGCTTTACCTCGAAAGGAACAATAGCACAGTAAATGGACCACACTGGCTGTACCAACCGGGTTGTCTAACTGTAAATATACATAGAAGTAGATACTATGAATGGCATAAACTACTTATTGATTGCAGTTTAAAAAAAGCATAAAGTGCATTAAATAAGTATAAAGAATCAAAGTGTTAATAACTTTTAAGTAATGTTTCTGATTTTTTTTCCTAAGATGTTAAAATGAGAAGTCATATAATAAAGAGAGCATTTTATACACAAATTATTTTTGAATTGCATAAAAGTGCAAGACCTTTTTAAGAATGACTGATTTTGTTTCGATGCATTGAATATATTTTTTAAATTATATTTTTTGTTCTCTTTCTCGGTCTTTTCTCGAACCTCTGAATAAGCGAACTACATACTTCAGCATAGTTCGGAACTTGGCTCGTTTGTTATATCTAGAGGTATAAGTCTGAAAGCGAACGTTTGTAATTTTTATTCTGTCGCCTCGAACAATATTACCAACAACAGTTTCGCAAACATTAGTGTTGTCGCTCGATAGTCCACAATCGATAATTTTAGCACAATTATAGTGACGATAGCCTATTGATAGTACGGTAGTATTGGTTGTATCGCTAAAGTGCAATACTATCGATAATAACTAGAATCGATGGTATTAGGTATCGATAGTGTTGTAACTCATTATTGAAAGTACAATCGATAGTAGGTATCGATACTATCTATAGCATTGATGCGAGTCACAATAGTCATAACCAATTATTATCGATACGATTACATTATATTGACTATTACACTGTCAATGATTATTTAAATGATAGAAATATATGGCGTTAAATTGTCTCAGCTCGTACTTGCTTAAACCTTGTAAAAATCACCTTACCTTGTAAAAAAATATTTTAATAGAGGCTGACAATAGTGTCCGAGTTTCTCGCGCTGCTTCTTCTCGGCACTAGCCCAGACTTGTCCCGAAGCAGTGGTAGGTTTAAATTGGGACGTGTAAAAACGCCTCCTGGGGCCTATTTGCAGAAATATAAACTGATTTTAACTGATTTTTAACTGACACTATTGTACAGACAACGACAGGTCAAACAACAAAAAGTTTAAACAAGTAGAACATTTAACGTGCTGTTGTCTGTACCAAACTGAGCTATCGATACTATCGATAGGCCTATCGATTATATAGATGATTTTTGAGGTCAATTATAGATAGTCCAACTATCGATAGTACGGCAATACTAGCAAATATCAATAAAAATAAAACAATTTTTAGTTGAAAATGTACACAAAACGCGATGCAAATGGTCTGGAATAGTTTTGTTTTGATTGCAGGATTTGTATATTTTTAATTGCCAGGTTTTGCAAGCCATCAGATTATTTCATTGTTTTTCTTTTTTCATGTCGAATGTTTATTTTTGTTAGGTTTACAACAGTTTGAGTAAATTTAAATAAATGCATTTAGGACTTTTCATAAATTGAACGTAAACATTTGTGTTTATTTTTTCAACATAGCCCAATGCTTCTTCGTGATCAGTTTCTGTCACGAATGTTAAGCAACGATGAGAGCGGTCACTAATTGGATGGATGACCGTTTGTGGCATCATACCTTGAGCGCTTCCGTGCTTCGGAGGACACGTTAAGCCGTCGGTCCCGGCTGTTATCATGAGATAACAATCGTTAAGCCCTGTTGGAGGCCTACGGGCGGCTTGAGAAAGGGTGATGTTGCCACAGCGTCGCCCCCGCCGTCCACCAACCCGCACTAGGCCAGCGTGGTGGTACTAAGGCCTTAAGCCCTCTCCTTAAAAGGAGAGAGACCCGTGCTCAGCAGTGAGCGAAAATGGGTTATTACTTTTTTTTCTCAACTAACTCGTATACAAGGTTGGTGTACGGGTATACGAACTAATATTTTGTTTAAAACTATTTTAAAGAAATTACTTGTGAAGATTGGAAATTTAAGCGATGAAATTCTTTAAGGCTCTACTGTTGGCAACACCAACATGTTAGCTTTGTATGTTGGTACAATTGTTTAGTTTTATTTTGTATTGGCTAAACTGTCTGGCGGTTTCCCACACTTGCCAAATGTAACGCGTAGTGAATAAACGCATTTTTACCTCATGGACCTCGTATTAATTATCAGCCCCTTAGAGTTACAGAATTAGGTACTCCACTCAATTTCTAACATGGTCCTTCGTATGGTGAGGTACCGCGAGCGTAATTAGTGCAAAAGTTGTTGTGCAGGACAGTTTTTACGTCACCCGGACTGGTTACAAACTCCGCGTGCGTTCATTCGTGTGAGTGATTACCAAGAACGTCGACAACTGGAGCCGCCAACTATTATTTGAAAACTACATTCGTCACTTGCAAGTCAACGAAAAAATCAAGAAATCCTCATTCTTCTCAAATTTCATAGTAGGTAGAACTCAGCGGAAGTTCATATTTTTGCCGTGAAGTTGAAGTTCTCGCTACTCGCCGCTACGCGTCATTGGCGCTAGCAGCAGATTCCGCTATTCTAGAAGCTGGGTTCGGCGCTACACACACGTCAAGAAAGCCTTCAAATTTTGCCGCCATAACATCTTGGTAGAATATTAGTTCTGCCTCCCGCCGCTGTCTGCGCTGGTGTAAAGTGACTGTGACGTTGTCTGCAAACGGAACAGTGTTCTACTACGGGGCGCCACCGTCTTCCGTCCGCCACGCCAAGTCGCACAACCAGTAACCACTCGAATATTGAAAACCGCCATTTTGGAACTTTAGTTCATAGCAAATAACGTGTCGTGCAGTGTTAAATTTAGTTAAATTGCCTTTTTGTAACTTTGATCTTTCTAGTCTTTTCATTTTTTTGTTGAACAAGTTTTTAACTATAATTAAAAGTCAAAATGACTAGCAATGATTCCGAGCTATCTGCTCTGACGAGAAAGCGTGCCGCCTTGAAAGGAGCAATAACTAAATGTTTAAATTTTTTCTCTGCTACGGATGTTGAAGTCAATCAACACGTGTTATGTGTTAAAGAGGAGAGACTGCGTTCCTCCTTCGAAAAGTACGAAACGCTTAACTTAGAAATATGTGCTTTAGACCCGTCACTTGATGATTTGGAAAATGTCGAAGCCATTTATGTTGAAACCTTAGCGATCATCAAAAGTCTAGCTACTAAGACAGCTTCAACTTCTGCTCAGCCAAAGCCTTTAATCAACAACAAACAATTTAATTCTACACGTTTGCCAGAAATTAATATACCATTATTCACAGGTAAGTACTCTGAATACAAACCCTTTATAGGTCTGTTTAACGCCCTGATCGATAAGAATGATAGTTTACAAGAGATTCAAAAGCTATTTTATTTGCGTAGTTTTTTACAGCATGAACCTCTTGATTTAATTAAAAACTTACCTCTTCTCCCAGAAAGCTATGATGAGGCTTGTAAAATTCTTAATCACCGCTATGATAATATGTATAAAATCACGTCTGAACACATAAATATTTTGCTAGACATTCCAACAGTTGTAAAATCATCGGCACAAAATATTAGGCAATTTGTATCAGTAGTTAAACAGCAGCTAGGTGCTTTAAAAAAATTAAAGCATGATATAACCTACTGGGATCCCATTATACTTTGCATTTTGACTAGAAAATTAGATAATTATTGTAATAGGGAATTTCAAATGTTGCGCGATGAACCCACAACCAACACCCTTATTGATTTTCTAGAACGACGAGCCTTAGCTCTTGAGAATGCAGAGAAACAACAGGTACAACATACTATTGTCCCAAAGGCCACTCATGTGGCTACTGTAAAAGGTGCAGCGGCTACTTCCATGAAGTCTACTCCAGCCTGCTTATTATGTAAGTCACCTCACAAAATATTTAATTGTCCTAAATTTAAACTACTTTCAGTTGTGGACCGATTACAGTTTGTCACTGACAATAATATTTGTAAGATATGCCTTAACAAGCACACAAATAAATGCAGATTCTTTTTCAAATGTGACATTTGTAAAGAAAAGCATAATAAATTACTTCATCTAGAGAAGAGTCAATCTCCAGTCACCCTATTTTCAAAAGCTAGTGATAGACAGGTACTTTTACCAACAGCTCGAGTTAAAATTATAGCAAATAATGGAATAGAGTATCATGTTAAGGCTCTCTTAGATAGTGGGTCACAAATTTCATTTATTTCTAAAGAGCTGGCTGATTTATTAGGTTTAAAATCACAAAATGTCACTACTCCTGTGGTTGGAATTGGCAACAACATTAATAATGTAACAGAGCGAGTAAATTTAAAATTGCAGTCTCTTAATAATGACTTCGCAATCTCTGCTACATGTTTTGTTTTAGAAAGTATCACATCTAAACTACCACAAAAGATGATTTGTGTGGATAAGCTTGTTCTTCCACCAAATATAAAGCTGGCCGATGAAGACGATGAGGAGCTAACTTATTTTTTCAGGTGTTGCTGCCGTCTGAGGCTCCAGTCAGTCTCCATGAGCAGGCAAAGGAGGGGGCCAGCCCTGATCTATCAGCTGTACCTGTACTTCGCACTCAATTTGGTTATGTAATCGCTGGGTCTTTGCCAGCCTTTCAAGGATCACAACAAGTAACTTCTTTGTTTTGTAAAGCTTGTGACAATACTTTGAATAACACTTTAACTGAGTTTTTTAAAACTGAAAGTATTCCTGAACATTTTTCTGAATCCTTGCCAGAGCATGATGCATGTGAAGAAATATTCAAAGATACAGTAACTTTAGATATACAAAATAATAAGTTTGAAGTTAATTTGCCTCTCAAATTGCCGTTAGAATCCATTAATGAAAATCTAGGCAACTCATTTAACTTAGCTCTGAAACGATTTTTAAACTTAGAACACAGACTTCAGAAAGATGATTTAGTATCTCAGCTTTATAAAGAGTTCATTCATGAGTATGTTACAAAAGGTCATGGTTCTATTATAGATATTAGCCAATATGACCTCAATGTAGATCCTGTTTATTTTTTACCACATCATCCCGTACTTAGGTTTGATAAAAAGACTACTAAGTGTAGAGTTGTTTTTGATGGCTCCATGAAAACTAACAAAAAAGTCTCATTAAATGACATGTTATTGAATGGGCCCGTTGTTCAAAACAAGTTATTTGACATTTTGTTACTATTTAGAGTTGATGAATATATTTTTATAACTGATATTAAAAGCATGTTCAGGCAAATTTCATTAAATCCTTTGCACAGAAGTCTTCAAAACATTCTATGGAGGGATAATTCTGCTGATAATATTCAATGCATTCAGTTAAATACTGTGTCTTATGGGCTTCGGTCATTCTCACGATAAGGTGTTCTTCGTATAATTTCCGTCACGATTTTTATTTCGCAAGAAATTCGTTTAATTGGCAATTAAATTAAGAAAAGACGATAAACTAAACAGAATTATGTATCTGGCACTTCAATGTGCCGACTAGTTATGGAGTTATGAGGTGACAAAGTTTTGGGTGTGACGGAAATTAGAAAATAGCTTACTTAAATTTATATTGTATTGAAATAAAACTCAAATAGAAAATAAACAGAATTTAATGAAAAGTAAACCTCACAAGTTATTGTACAGTCTACAAATAACAAAAAAACCTCTTTAATAAAACAAAAAATTTGCTCGGTAGCCTACCGATAACTGATAATTTAAAAAATCAAACAATATATATAATTATATTATATGTAAATGAACCATTTTGGCTATCTATTTATTAGAAACTCGAACGATAAACAAGTCATTATCACCAAATCTCTTTTACGGTGTCTTTTTATGAAACTTACACATTATACGAGTAATTCAGTCTTCTTTTAACATGGCACAGTGGCTTTTTAAGAAAATCACTTTGGACTTACCTACTTATTATATTATAACATAAATATACCAAATATTTTAACCAAATATTCTTTATTCATGATCAAGAATAACAATTAGAAACGAACTTATAAAATCAACTAGAAATAGATTAATTAGCAATATTTTACCTTCGCTCCTCTTTTTATGGTACCTTTGGCGGTCTATTTCTTTATACACAGCGTATAGATCGGGATCATTCTTGATTCTTTCTCTTCTTCGTTGCTGTCCAAGCCTTTGTTGCTCCAAAATCTTCTCTCGACTTCGTTTTGTCTTACCCATGTTTTCTGTAAAATAAGAATACACATTATGGTATATGCTATGTACGAGTATACCTACCAAAAAACTTTAAGTAGGCACCTGTTTTAAGGTAAAAACATAAAGAAAACAAATGTTGTCAGGTATTATATAATTTCCGTCACGTTTAGCGTGACGGAATAGGGTGATGGAAATTAGGAACACGACGGTATTTATGAGATATTAATTAAATGGTAAACAATACAGTATATTGCTACAAGTATGAGGTAGCCAACGAATGCCTGCATATAATATTATCACAGACCAGTTTGTATCCATTTTAAAATATTAATTAAAAGAGCGAATGGAAATTAGAAAAGAGGTGAACCAAGCGAATAGAAATTAGGTACTTACGGTCGTAGTTCGCCAACGGAGCAAGTGACACGGGACCGCTTCGGTTGCCTGCCGCGGCGCAACTGATCAAACACGACGTTGCGCTAAAGATGGGAATTACTTACTCTGCGAGCAAGATATTCGCTACTTTTATACTAGTGACTGAAATTAGGCATGATGAAAGGACAAACATATTTTTCGTTTTGTCTAAGAAAATACACAAGTTAAACAGAATATTTTTAGTGAATAATAATACTTAATTATTAATCTTAAAATTGTATACACTGAAATGTACCAATCGTAACTTATTTTGACACTGTTGAAGGTTTTGTACTTGAATCTGGGTTCTGGACAGCGAACGGAACTTAGGAGAACGACCTAAGAAAAAATAATTGAGTGCTTTTTTACAAGACGATGTTTCTCAAATTCAAATTCCTAAAAGATAAATGCTAGATCTAGTTCCTAAAAAATTTACAGCTTCAAAATATAACAAACTAGTCAGATATTTGCACGGACGCACCAAAACCAGGCCTGCTGAGAATGACCGGCTTAAAAGTTCATCATTTTTGGCTACACGGTGCCTTAAAGAGCTAGCTATGCGGTACAAGGATGATTTTCCTTTAGCTGCTTCCATTATTGAAAATTCAGTTTATGTTGATGATGCCCTTGTTTCACAAAGCACTCCAGAACTTTTATTACAATCTAAGCAACAACTTTGTGACCTCCTCAATAGGGGTGGGTTTCAGTTACACAAATGGGTTTCTAATTGCTCAGAATTATTAAGTGAAATACCAAAGTCACAGCAACATTTTGATGATATTGAATTACTGGGTAATAATGATAATAATGCTTTCTTAAAAAAAAATGGTTGCCTGTAAAGTCGGTTTTACGGGCGAAGATTTTACGTGACAACGTCTTTTTCTCGGTAGAATATTTATTGATATGAATATAATTAAATTGCACAATAGGAACAAGGAATTGAATGAAAATAAGAATTGCACAAATTTTAACTATAGTAATATATTTTGTTTACTAAAAAGACAAAGACAGAGACACAAGCATGCGCCGATTCAATGCGCCTAATTCTCTAGTGCTGCGCGCGCGGCAGACCGATCATAGTTGAGTGGGAGAGAGACGCAAGGCATTCGGCGGGCCTCTCTCTCGTTCGGTGACTCATCGTAACGTTACCGAGCGTTACACTTTTTCATAAGTGACTCCCAGCCGCAACCTAATTTAAGACGTTGTCACGTCAAAACTTTAGGTGTTCATTATAATATCAAAAATGACTCATTTATGCTTTCATGCCCAAACAATGATGATATTATACCTAGTACCAAGCGTGAAATATTAAGCTTTATTGGTAAATTTTTTGACCCACTTGGTCTTGCTGGGCCAGTAGTGTTGAAGGCTAAAGTGATCATGCAACAGCTATGGCAAGCGCACATATCATGGGACGAGAAGCCACCTGAGCACTTGCTAAAAGCTTGGGAAGATTTTTACTACAGCTTACGAACTATGCATCCTATACAAATACCGCGTTATGTTAATTTAAGAAATGCACGCTCAATTGAACTGATAGGTTTCTCTGACGCCTCTAGTTCTACTGCTTATGGTTGTTGTGTTTATTTGCGTGTTACTGATGTAAATGGTGCTGTCAAAATTTCTCTCTTATGTTCAAAGTCACGTGTGAATCCTCTTAGTCAAAGCTTGACTGTGCCAAAGCTCGAACTTAACGCAACAGTGCTTCTTGCAAAGCTGGCATCCAGAGTTTACAGCATGTTGCAACTTAAACTTAAAATTGACAAAGTGGTTTTGCACTCTGATTCTCAAATTGTTTTGGCGTGGATAAATACCAATATAAATACATTAAATGTGTATGTTGCTAACAGAGTGAAAGTTATTCTTCAGCTTACAAAGTCCTATAGATGGTCGTTCATAGGTACAGAAAATAATCCTGCAGACTGCTTGAGCAGAGGCATTCTACCTCGCGAATTGCAGAACCACGCTCTGTGGTGGTAAGGATCTTCATAATAGTGAGTATAAGATGGAGACTCCATCAGAAACCTCCTTGCCTTCTGAATTACCTGAAGTCAAGGCTTCCTCTGCATTCTCACGCGCTATGATTTGTACGGTAAACAAACCAAATCTATGTCTAGATTTCTTAGATAAATTTTCTGATATAAATAAAATGAAACGTGTCTTAGCATTTGTACTGCGGTTTGTTGGTAATACAAAGTGTAAGTCAAATAAAAACAAATTAAATTATATAACTTGTAAAGAGTTAGACGACTCTTTATTACTTATTGTTAAATATGAGCAGCAAAAGTACATGCAAGATACTATTAATGATTTGAAATGTAATAATACAACAAAAGGTACTTTGAAACAACTGTGTCCTTTCATTGATGCCGATGGTCTAGTAAGAGTAGGTAGGCGCTTGGAAAATGCCTCTATACCCTTTGCTCATAAGCATCAAGTTA
Organism: Anania crocealis; assembly: GCA_949315895.1. Classification (NCBI taxonomy): domain Eukaryota; kingdom Metazoa; phylum Arthropoda; class Insecta; order Lepidoptera; family Crambidae; genus Anania; species Anania crocealis. The sequence goes on from OX438880.1 coordinate 2,946,867, forward strand.
TTTTGCCTAGGCAATCTCGAATTACACATTTATTAATACAGAGCGAACATATAAAAAACCTTCATGCAGGTCAAAGACTCGTCCTCTCGGCTATTAACCAAAAGTTTTGGATTACAAATGGTATAAATGAAGTAAAAAAAGTTATATATAAATGCATTGTTTGTTTTAAGTTGAAAGCAAATACAGCTAAACAGCTTATGGGATCTCTACCTCATGATAGGGTTAACATGTGTAGGCCTTTTCAGAAGATAGGTTTAGATTTTGCTGGACCGATAATGATAAAACAGAGTAGAATCAGGAAAGCTCTAGAAACTAAAGCTTATGTATGTGTGTTTGTATGTTTTGCCACCAAAGCCATACATCTTGAGTTAGCTTCTGATTTACGAACTGTAACTTTTCTAGCTTGCCTCAAAAGGTTCATTTCACGTAGGGGCCTCCCAACTGATATTTATAATGACAATGCTTCAACATTTAAAAGTGCTAATAGCCAATTAACTGAACTCTATAAGTTACAAAATTGTAAAGTTCATAAGGGGGAAGTTCATGACTTTTCAGCCCAGCAAGGTATTAATTTTCACTTTTTGCCATGTTATAGTCCTATATTTGCTGGCTTAGCAGAAGCTGGAGTTAAGTGCATGAAATTCCATTTAAAGCGTGTAGTGCGGAAAAGCATACTTACTTATGAAGAAATTAGTACTGTATTGTGTCAAATAGAAGCTATTTTAAATAGCAGGCCATTAATGCCTTTATCAAATGATGTAACTGATTTTGCATGTCTCACTCCTGGACATTTTCTCATAGGTTCTGCCTTAAATACTTACCCTGAGCAAGATGTGCAAGATCAAAGAAATAAATTACAATTTTGGAAAGTTTGTACTCAAATAAAGTTTTCATTTTGGAAAGTTTGGCATAAAAATTATTTAAATATTTTGCAATCACGTAATAAGTGGACAATTGTGCATCCTAATGTAAAAGTAGGTTCTCAAGTTATTTTGAAAGAAGATAATACTAGCCCAATGTTTTGGCCTTTAGCTAGAATTATCAAAGTGTACCCAGGTGCTGATAGTAAAGTCAGAGTTGTTGAAATACAAACAGCAAATGGCAAAACGCATAAACGTTCAATTGTAAAAATTTGCCCATTACCTGTGGAATAAAAATATTAATTTTATATAACTTGCATTTAGTACCTATTAGCTCATTTTGTACTATTTTGTTTAATATAAACACAATGATGTGTTTACAAGCGAAAGCAATAATGATATAACATTACTGTTATTATATGTGTAAATGTTTTTTATCTAACTAATATATTATTTGTTTGTGTAATCCTGATAGAAATATGTAGCATGTAAACTTATCTTTTTTATATAACCATTAAGTAAATTTGTTACTGGTACATTGCATTTAATTCTTTTAAGTGAGTAATAATAAAGTTTGTAACAGTTCTTTAGAGTAATTTTTGCTTAATTACTTAAAATTGTATTTTTCAAACTCAGATAGGCAGTATGTTGGCAACACCAACATGTTAGCTTTGTATGTTGGTACAATTGTTTAGTTTTATTTTGTGTTGGCTAAACTGTCTGGCGGTTTCCCACACTTGCCAAATGTAACGCGTAGTGAATAAACGCATTTTTACCTCATGGACCTCGTATTAATTATCAGCCCCTTAGAGTTACAGAATTGCTAGTGTAGTTTCCATCAAAAGCGTAGTTTCATCAAGTTTTTATTCAAATACTTGCTCGGGTCAGCTAAAATTGTTGTCAGAATGAGGGATTAGCGGGTATGTAAATTGATGATTGTCATAAACACTAATTATTCTATTTCGGATAAAGACAAAACCATAAAAATCATAAAAAAATTACCTTTCTTGAGTTATCTAAATGGTGTAACTAACATGATATTGTTTCATACATAAACATAAAAAAAAAACAGTAAAAATGAAACATCGTTTTACATTATCTCCAAATAGATTTCAAGAAATTAAATCACCAAATTTGATACTACGTTATAATCTATGAAGACTTTGTCTGAACCCAAATTTTAAAAGAAACTACACTAAATGACTTACGTCTCCGGCGGTAAAGAGGACTTAGCGTCTCTCGTCTGCGGCCTAGAATCGAAGAGCAACCACTTTATCACGTGCGCTTGCAGTGCTGAGAGGAGAGACCTGGCTCCATTCCTGGGGGCGGCCAGCCCGTAGCCCAGTGGCTGGTCCGGAGACCTCATGAGTAAGGGAGTGCGCACCCACTCCCCTCGGGGCGCGCATGCTGCTGTCCCGAATGCTATGAGGCGAAGTTCCTTGAAAGAAAAATGAAGTTTGTTAGGGTTTTATAGAACTCTGATACCGAAGATACAGATTCGTCTAGTTTGGGAATCAGAGTCATTAATTTAAATTGTAACTTTGTTATCAATTAAGATATTTGAATATTTGAATTGAATTGAATTTCACGCATAGCCTGAAGCTGCTGAAGATCTAGATACATTAAACATTTTACTGTTTGGGGATCACCGGTGACCTCAATGGCGCTAAATGTGTTAATAGCCGCATTTAGTGGAGTTTCAGTAAGCAGCGTAAGTCACTCAACACTTTGTAATATGATCGAAGGTGTCTTACCCCCGTATTTATAAAGAAGTAACTACTTATTGCTTAAGAAAGTCATAACTTAAAGTGTTTATACCTAGTGCTTAAGTGAAAGAAATTGGTCTCCATTAATAGTCATATTATTTGGCTGAAAATGCTAACTTTTGGTAGTTATAACTTCTAGTAATTTCTTGATTAAGGCATACAAATTGTCTCTCAGGTAATTACTTATAGTCAAGTAATTACTTTTACTTGTTTATAAATACGGGGGTTAGACTTTCCTCTAGAAAGACTCGGCAAACCATTGTAATCAGTCTAATTAGAAATATCTGTATATATCTGTATATTATGTGTATTTATTTTTGTATATGTTATGAATGTATTTATTATTTCGTTATGCATGTAGCTAGTTTGTATGTATATATTATAAATTATTATTTTTAGTCTTCTAATTGATTTCTGTTTTGCATTTTTTTTTCTCTACTTTTGTTATTAGTTTTATTCCTCACTTCTTTGCACCGCCTGTATAATCTCTGCTTGGCCTAGTGGTTGACTGGTAGAGAATGCTTCTAGCATTAAGTCCGCCATTTGTACTATCTTTGTAAATGCAATAAAGTGTTTAAAATAAATAAATAAATAAATAAATATCCTTAATTTAGCTTACAATGGCCTTTTCTTCAGTAATTGGCGTGCCTCCCACCACAGCAGGTTTAGCTCCTGTCAGCAACTTGCTTCTGGCGTAAAGAACTCTCTCTGTAAAGATAGGAAATAATACTAGAGTTATTTAATTCGGGGTTAATACCATGTACCTTATTTATTATGAGTACGACCGTACTACGACGGAGGGTAGATCGATTTGTCTGCTCTTAACAGCTACCCACCCGCAGATACAACAGTTCTCCCGTGATCATGGCGCTTGCAACAGTGCCGAAATATCGGAAACTCATAATAAATAAGGTACATGGTATAAACCCCGAATTAAATAACCCTAGTGATAGTGACCATGAAAGTTTAAATCAGTATAGAAAATAATAGTTTTAATAAAAGAAAATGTAACGACCTATAATCATTTCACTGCAGGGCAAAGGCCTACATCATTGAATTCAAGATACCATAAATCAATGAAGGGAACAGGCTGGTACAGGTATCACCACGCTTGCTTAAAGCAGTTTGGTGATCAGAACTGGTAATGTTCGAAAATTCGAAACTATTGTTGCCTGACCTGAGGATCAAACTTAGGATTATAAAACCTTGACAAATGGGGCGCTTATACTACATCGACTTGACAGTGCAGCGTAGAAATGAACATTGTTTTTTTTCGTTGGTTGAAAATAAATATGTCATTGAATTCAACGATGGCCTTTGCCCTGCAGCGGGATGATTTAAGACTGTAACTTTATATACAGGGTGTAAGAAAAAGTACGAGCAAAATTCAAGGGGGTGGTTGTCAATCGAGTTTTGAATACAGGAATAGTAAAAAATAAAATATTTAAAAAAGTTATAACAATTGACATTTTTATACTTTATTTGCGAGGAGATGCGGGTTCGAGTCCCGCCTGAGACATAGTTTTTCAAATTTATATACTGATATTATAATTGCAATTTGATTGCTAAAATAGCTGTGTGCTGTGTTTTGTTTGTTAAAAGTATATAAATAGCTGTTTCATCTTAACTGACTGTCAAACATCTGCAAAGATGTTTCTTTCGGATGTTAAGAGTGCAAACTCCTAACATTTGATGAAGCAACGCTGGCTCACAGCGTTAAGAATATGCTTGAAAAATTTGCGCTGAGTCGCAGTGTCTCGGTGGCTTAATGGTTTAGCACCCGCCCAGCTTGCGAGGGGATGCGGGTTCGAGTCCCGCCTGAGACATAGTTTTTTCAAGTTTATATACTAATATTATAATTGACATTTTCGTTTTGTTACAAACAATTTTTTTGCGTTTATTCGTTAAACAGAAAAGTTAACTGTCCATCCATCCATAGTAATAAAGTTTTGAAATAATTAAAGCGAAACCTCATCTATATCATTAATCTCTATCATACGTAGGGCCACAGTCCGCACGGTTGATCTCAATGAAACAATCCAATTCAGCGATTCGTCATCTACCTACATTGGAGGAAAAACATGACGTAGCTATTACAATTTAAGTAGTACGTACGTAGTTACTTAGTGACTTTCCTGTAGTAAATAATAGACTCATTTATTGGCAATACTCTTTATATATGTATTTTTAAAATATTCTTTTTATATTTTTCCTGTATTCTAAACTCGATGGACAACCACTCCCTTGAATTTGGCTTGTACTTTTTTTACATCCTGTATAAGTCGATATATTATTCAAAAGTTTTGATTCTTGAAGACAAATCATACAAAACAAAATCATGTTACAACATGAGAATACAAGATCTCTACCACAATTTCCCGCTAACAAGCCCCGTACGAGTTCATGCAAAAGTCCTCGAAATCTGTCGTTTTCAGTACATGTATTGTGATGGTACAATACCGTCCAATTTGCTTCGAAAACCATCTGAGTATGCATTACGATATTGAACGATTGTAGAGAACGAGGAGAATCAAATGGTCTTAATAATAAAAACAATTTATGAGTTATTCATATTAAAATCTGGCAGTAGGATTTCTGGTTATTAATTTTATAAATATTGGCAATTTTCATGAAATTTTTTGGAAATTTCGCTTTATCCGTGGTTTCAGGCAATGAAACACTGCAAAAAAATCATTAGAAAAAAAAAAAATTCGCAACCATCTACAAAGTTACAATAGCTCAAATGGGAAATCGAGCGGTCTGAAAACCAGAGGACCGAATTAAAAAAAAATGCTGAATGTTTACATTTCTTCTAAACATGATTTCTATCTAAATATAGTTTACCAAAAATGTACCGATCAGTTTACGATAAGAAATGATTGTTCAAAAAAAACCAGCAGGTGTTCGATCATTCAGGCATTATAATAATTTACATACACTAAGTTATTCTTTATTTAGGATTTATTTTTGCCTTTAGAATAATACTATGAAAACATTATTAGAAATGTTTGTATAAATTGTCACTGTTTTCACATCCTTCTATTATCGTTTAATTACGTCACGAATTTTCATACATTACAATCACGCCTATTGTGGCATGTAGATACCTCATCTCTCAAAAACTTCTCATCCCATTTTCATTTTTACTAGTTTTACTCTCATTTTTTATAATTTGATGTATTTTCTAATTCTTTTAAATTATTTCTGTTTAGAAACTTTTTGGTTCACTGATTTTTATATTCTTATTTTGAAATTCAAAATTGTAACGATCGTGCCTCGCCCATGTCGGACGAGCACGTCAATCAGCAGTCAGTTGACATTCGGCTTTCAGATCACTACTTCTTATTCTATTGTTGTGCCGTGTTGTGTGTTGTGGCGCCCAACGTGGGGCGCCATTTTGTAACGTAGCAGAATATCTGGGGTACCCTTGAAGAGGAATACCCTCAGAAACCTAGGTTCTGCTACGCTACACAAGAAAATGAAGTAAGGGGAGAAAGCTAATGGGACCTACCTCTCTATAACTATTCCCTAAGAACGTAAAATAACAAAACAAGAAAGTACATGCCACATATTCCCCAAAAATAGTAAAAAAAAAATTTTAACTACTTAGGGTTTTATTTTTTTAAAGTGCACAGAAAATTTTGAGGTTGAGAATGTGTTCCTCACAATTACACTACATCGTCTTTCATACAATCAACCACAATCTTTCATACAAACTTTCACGAACTTTCATACATTAGGGTAAGGGTTCACGATTATTGTAAATCTATGACCCAAACCCAAGAGGAAACACATTCGCTCTAAGAGCATGGTACACGATAGGCTTATTTATTTTAAAGAGGTGTTGCGATCCGCACCTCTGTATTAAAGCAAGAGAAAGAGTAGAAAAAGAGAGCTACTAGTAATAAGAGGCTCGGAGAAAAGAGTCGCTTGGGAACACCTAGGGTTCCCAAACAAGATTAAAAGTAACGAATGGATGTCAAGAGAGGACAATCCATCCGGCATATAGGCTTACGAGTATTTATAGATAGGGTGAGTTATGCACCGCTCACGAAGAAAATATTTACATAAATAAAAAGAGAAAGAAATTAGTAAGGATGATTAAGGGAAAGGGATATTTACAAGACCGAAAAGTTCTAGGAGGGAGGGAGGATGAAATGAGAGACGAGATGAAATAAAATATATTTACACAAGTTCATAAAAAAACAAGTCAAAAGTAAAGAGCACAAAAATACAAGTTGTGATAGAAAATAAAAATTATAAAATATACAAGTCGATATAAAAAATATATTTATAGGGAATAATATAGAGAGGTAAAAAAAAGTAGGGACACGAAAAGAATTTTAAAACTCAGGGTATTTACGATTTAAAAAAGGGGAAAAGAAAAGAATGTATGCCAAAATAATGAGTCAAAATAAAGGGGATCGCAGATGATCTTTTAGAATTTTGAAAAAAGAACTCAGGGTCGTTGAGAAATCAAATTAAAAGAATCTATGCCAAAAATAATTAATCGAAATGAAAGAGGATCGCAGATGATCTTTTAGAATTTTGAAAATAAGAATATAAAAATCAGTGAACCAAAAAGTTTCTAAACGGAAATAATTTAAAAGAATTAGAAAATACATCAAATTATAAAAAATGAGAGTAAAACTAGTAAAAATGAAAATGGGATGAGAAGTTTATGAGAGATGAGGTATCTACATGCCACAAAGATCATCTGTGATCCTCTTTAATTTGAATACGTATTTTTGGCATAGATTCTTTTAATTTTATTTGTACCTCCCTTTAGTTCTCAACGACCCTGAGTTCTCTTTTTAAAATTCTAAAAGATCATCTACGATCCCCTTTATTTTGACTCATTATTTTGGCATAAATTCTTTTCTTAACCCTTTTTTAAATCATAACGACCCTGAGTTTTCAACTTTCTATTCTTTTCGTGTCCCTACTTTTTTTTACCTCTCTATATTATTCCCTATAAATATATTTTTTATATCGACTTGTATATTTTATAATTTTTATTTTCTATCACAACTTGTATTTTTGTACTCTTTACTTTTGACTTGTTTTTTATGGACTTTCACGTGTAAATTTAAGTTACGTATATATTAATCTTTACTTTTAACTATAATATATTTACTTTATACTTTCTTGTTTTGTTATTTTACGTTCTTAGGGAATAGTTATAGAGAGGTAGGTCCCATTAGCTTTCTCCCCTTACTTCATTTTCTTGTGTAGCGTAGCAGAACCTAGGTTTCTGAGGGTATTCCTCTTCAAGGGTACCCCAGATATTCTGCTACGTTACACTATCAATATTTAATTTGTAATATACTTATACAATATAACATTCAAACCATAGAACTCCTCATGCGTCGTCCCAAGTACACTCTTTCTCATCATTTCCAACACTCCTATTTTGACTAGGACTTTTTGATTTTGTTTTGTTCGGGCCGCTATACACTTTTTGTTCAAGAATAATGTCACGACTTTTTGAAAATCCTTAAGAAAAACTACGCAACGTAACACTAAGGTCCAGTTTCAGATAGCACACAAAGTTTTGAAACTTCAGGAGTTATATTCTTTTAATGACTTCGATAAAGTTGGCTACTAAGTTGTTTTATTAAACAAAGTATCACTTGTTCTGAAATATTATACTTTAAAATAAATAATAGGGGTTAAAGTATGAAATTGCCGATTATTTTCCAACTTTTTATTTTGTTTATAGCTCTTAAGTATAGTCGTACTATTGCGTAATTTTTTTTGTATTGTATCAAAAACTAAATAAAGTAACTTTTGACTAAAAAAAAAGGCAATACTAGTGCCTATTACTTCAAAGGAAGTCGTTGAAAAGACCCCTTACAATGTGTCAGCTAACCTTCTTGCTTCAATTAAGTATATTTGTATTATATACTTTGATTTTCAGAAATTTAAATACTATAATGCGTAGCTTTATAACCATCTAACTTTCACCTTTAATTGCATCGAAAACGGTTCAGGCGTTTTTAAAAAAACTAAGAAATTGTTAGTATGGAAAAATGACTTTTCTCGATTTCGTCCATACAAAACGGCAATTTCATACTTTAACCCCTAATATACAACGATGGTTCTTATCATCTCTCTAATTATCAAAATAAGTAACTTCTTTTAGTGAACTAACAGGAGAAAGGAAAAACTTTTTTTTTAAATTTATTACTTTAGTAACAATTATTGAGTCTTATTTAAATTTTCTATAAAAGCCATTTGAAAATTTTATTTTAGCAAATTTATTTAGAACAAACTGGCAGCTCTATTTGCAACTCGAAGACAATACTAATAAATATTTTTTTTTATTTGGACTACACATCTGATAATTACACTGTCAAACTTTTTCTAGTTTGTCTGGAAGAAATCGCTTTTTAGCGTAAAGCCGCCTTGTTGCACCAACATTAATATATTGTTTGTATTATTTTCTATTCTTGTGTTTTTGTGCAATAAAGTGTTCATCTATCTATCTATTTATCTATCTATCTAGTTTGATATTAACGCTAGGGTGTTATTTAAGACCGCACTGCTTCTAATTCGGCTACTTGCACTGTTGGTGACTCATGAAGGATCAGAACCTCCGCCCTCTGATGAATAAACCTTGGTATAAATCGGTACCTACTCTAACCTAATGTTTTGTCTGTGATACGAATGTAAAACTTTTTGTTGATACAACACAATTCCTATAAAAAATGGTTCTATATTTAAAACCACGACATGTTTACTATACAATTAAACTCTTTGAATACCGCACGACAGCCGGCTGTCGCGATAACAATTGATTACAATTGTGACTGGAATAACCCACGCTAGTTGGGTTAAACAGTTGAATGGTTAAATAAATTCAATTTAAACTTCAAATCGCTTTTAAACCCACAATAAAAGTAAATCCTTAAAAATTCACAACCAGTACGCGATTCCGAACACCGAATGCAAACTTGGACAGACGGAAAGTTCTGTGTTGAAAACAAAACGCCTTTCCACAACCAGAGCAAAGTGTGAAATGTGCGCTGAATTATAACAAGGGCTAGTCGTGACTATCGTCTATTGGATAGGTAGGTAGAATAGAATAGGAAAACACTTTAGTTCGTCCAATCATTACGATAGTGTTGCCGCAATATGGGTAGTTGGAATATCGATAGTTGACATCGAAAATCACCTATATTGATAGTATCGATAGTATCGATAGTATCGATAGTTTACTAGCTCAGTTTCGTACAAAAGTATCGATAAAGTGCAATAATATCGATTTTAATGAAGCTTAATCTTAAAAGTACTATCGCAATCGATATCGAAAATTGTACCTGTATGATTTTTTAGTCGCCATACACTTGAGAGGTAAGTTAGTTGTTGAGCACGTCAAACAGAAAAGATTACCGTAGTTAAAAGGTTTATTAAAAGCTTACAAAGTAATAGTGGCAGTTTGTGACGTACTAAATTAATGTTTAAATAATTATTTGATCGTATTTCCGCCCGAGACTAGGTCGCAACGTAAGTTTAAAACTAGAGTTGGATGTACGATGGCTGGCCCTTACAGTACCAATACTATCGATAGTATCGGTTATGACTATTATAACAACAATCGATACCAATAACACATATTGATATGACTTCAACTATCGATAGACTATCGATAGTCAACTATCGAACGGCAACACTGATTACTATCAGTATTCTTGATTCTAGTATTGTTCCGATGCAATCTTATGTCGGAACTTATGGCAGTTTTACAACGCGGCGGGTTAAAGTTCAAGCATTGAAAGGCAAACTGTTTGCATTTTGAACGACTGTAAATGTATTGTTAAGGGGACCTTTTATCGCTTTTTAGATAGGTAGTTAAAATCTTTATTTGCATAGCATATCAATAAGGCACACACGTATGATAGACGGAAGAAAGTCAAATAGTTAAAAGCTAAAAAGGAAACAGAATAACAGTAATCTATTCAAAATGTGAGTCGCAGCTATGCAAAAAGGTAGTAAGCTCTATGTTAGCACTGCTATTTAAGAGCAGAACACTGGTTGTACGATTTTGCAATGTTTTATCTACTATACTAAACAAAAAAAAAATTATTGTGACCACAATTGTTACTTTTGTCAAGACCAACAATGATGTAACAAAAAATTTTTTTTCTTGTACCTAGAACAGTATAATTTTTATTTCAAAGTACGTGCAAGAATTCAATTAGCAAAGGGATTCAAATAATCATGCGACGCAACAGTTTGAAAGTAGTTAGGTAATTCCTAACAAGAAAGATATTGTAATAGGGGTTAAAGTATGAAATTGCCGATTATTTTCCCACTTTTTATTTTGTTTATAGCTCTTAAGTATAGTCATATTATTGCGTAACTCTTGTTGTATTGTATCAAAAACTAAATAAAGTAACTTTTGACAAAAAAAATGCAATACTAGTGCCTATTACTTCAAAGGAAGTCGTTGAAAAGACCCCTTACAATGTGTCAGCTGACCTTCTTGCTTCAATTAAGTATATTTGTATAATATACTTTGATTTTCAGAAATTTTAATACTATAATGCGTAGCTTTATAACCATCTAACTTTCACCTTTAATTGCATCGAAAACGGTTTAGGCGTTTTAAAAAAAAATTAAGAATTATTAGTATGGAAAAATGACTTTTCTCGATTTTGTCCATACAAAACGGCAATTTCATACTTTAACCCCGAATATTTATACTACACAGGGTGAAATTTTAACCACTTTCCAAATTTTTATATAGCAATCTACGAGGCAAAAAACAAATGACGTATTTTTTCAAGTTTTTTGTCAAGTAAAATCACTTAGAAAATGTCCGCCATAAATCTAAAATTTTTGATACGGCATCCAATTACCCTTTTTTTTACGCGATGTGCATCTCATTTATTGTTGGATCAAATTTTGAACTGAGAATCAAACAAAACAATATCCAAGAAATAAACATATCGACATCTGTTCAGAAGGTGAAATTTAATGTGTTCACGGATATTCTCTTATCAGACTGAACTGCCATGATGCCATCTTCAAAGCGCGAGATCCGCTGTACCACGAATGTTTATGGATAGTGATAAATATCAGACATAGTAATCTTAAATCCATTTACACACATTTTGGAAACATTCAAATCGTTTTGGAATTCATAAATGTTTGGTAGGTTCAAATCTATATGCATATTTAACTTTATCCCCGATGATAAGTTAACATAAACACACATATAGGCCTACGTATGTAGCAAACATTTTTTTCAGAGTAAGACCTAGGGTTCTGAAAATTGGCCATTAACAGGCAACAGCACGTCAACCCACCACAAATTTTCTCAATTGATATCGATCTCTACTTCTTGGACTCAAAGTTGAAAATCAATTCAATGACCTTCAACTTTTTGGGTAGGATTTGCCGCTGTCTGTACCTACATAATTTTTCCCAAGTAAGCCAATATCAGCTGTCATTAAAATATACGTTCACACACAATGCACACATTTGAGGTGTAAATATAAAATCAAATTGCAGATAATTTAAGGATAATAACAAAAAATATCTCCATGATCTTGGCTGTTAGGACTCTGCAGGGTCTACAGACGGAAAAGTAGCAAATGGTTTCATAAGATGGAATTCACAAAAATAGTTTTAATAGATAGTAGTAGAACTGACTTTGGAAGTCAGTTCTTAAAACGCTTTACTCAACACATTTACGATGCAAAGCACTCTAGGTCAAACAATTTTAAGTACTTGCTCAACAAAAAAAAAATATAAAAAATAATAATTTTTGTAACAGTCAAATACTTTTTGCACACTCTAACAGTAAATAAATTGTAACGGTTTTTACTGATATCCAAATGCACATTATTTGTTTAAAGGATACTGGCCATTTTGGTTCACTCTAGAAATATAATTACTTTTAAACATTATTGCTTGGTAGATCCTTTTCAAATTACGAACAGTGGTCTATCACAATGGGAACTCGAACGCTCTCTCACTACCGGGTTAAAGTGTGAAATGTGGGCTGCATTACAAGTAATTCTATTCGTGACTTGCCACCGTCTATTGAATCCCATTTTCACCGCTCCGATGGAAATTCACTTTGAATTGGTTGGATTATTGGCTTAAGGTCAAATGCAGACGACAATGTGTATGTTTGTACTATATACAGTAGATACCTATATTAATCAAAGATTATGCAACGCGTAACAAAATTTGTCTAATAGTAAACATAAATAAATTATAAATAAATGTGGACAACATCACATACATTGTTCTGATCCCAATTTGAGCAACTATTTAAAGCACTCATATTTTGGAAATTACAAACATCGAGAAAAGTAGACAAATACGTTTTTCTACATTGACCTGTTCGGGAACTGAAACCTAGACCTCGGGTCAGGTGATACGGAGTATAGAAGTTTTATTTTACATACAAAACTTTACTTTGTAACCGATTGTTGAATATATTTTTTTAAATCATTTGAATATAAAAGGTAAGTTACTAGGTATCTAAATAGTAATAAGTAGTATTAGGCATTAGAAATTTGCACTAAAAAACTAAATACATAGGTATAAATGTGTGATAGATCGGTTGTTACAAAATTGCAGGGGTAGTAATAATAACGAACCTAACTTTTAAACTTTAAGCACTATGTTAGAGAGCAGTCAACCAACTTACAAAATGTATTTGAAGTAGAAAAAAACCTCCAATTTGGAGCAGCGTTCACACTAAATTTTAAAGTATTGTCTACTCCAGTGTCCCAGGTTCAATTCCCCAACAAATCAATGAATAAAAAGGTGTCGTTTTTCTTTATTTTCTTTGTTCTGGGTATTTGTGGTACCTTTATTGTTTTGGATTGCCATGAAACATGTGTTTTCAAGTCACATTAAGATAAACGTCAAAAAATTTCGTTGAGAATTAGTTAAAAAAAGTTTCCAGTTACATGTTATATGAAATTATACAACAAAAAAAAAAAAGTCTGCATTTCTGTATAACTACTGAACCTTACTTTACGCGTTGCATGAGACGCATTTGGCCGGTATCCTTACATAAAATTGGTACCTATCAAGAATAATAGGGCAAAAACATTTTATGTATCTCTGTTACTTTTACATATCCTGAAGTAATGATTTCTTAATTCTTAAATATATGGACATTTTTCAAAGCCGAAAAATTATAATTTAGGTTATGCTTAGTAAAGATAAAGTATTTCACCATACCAAACACTGATATGAGTACCATACCCTAACCAAAATAATAGGGGTTAAAGTATCAAATTGCCGATTATTTTCCCACTTTTTATTTTGTTTATAGCTCTTAAGTATAGTCATATTATTGCGTAATTCTTTTTGTATTGTATCAAACACTAAATAAAGTAACTTTTGACTACAAAAAAATGCAATACTAGTGCCTATTACTTCAAAGGAAGGCGTTGAAAAAACCCCTTATAATGTGTCAGCTGACCTTTTTGCTTCAATTAAGTATATTTGTATTATATACTTTGATTTTCAGAAATTTAAATACTATGATGCGTAGCTTTATAACCATCTAACTTTCACCTTTAATTGCATCGAAAACGGTTAAGGCGTTTTTAAAAAAAACTAAAAAATTGTTAGTATGGAAAAATAACTTTTCTCGATTTCGTCCATACAAAACGGCAAATTCATACTTTAACCTCTAATATATTCTTCATAGTTGATTAAATAAGAAACGTTATAAGCACGAAGACATACCTTCAATGTGAGTAGGAGCTCCATCTCGCGCTATACGATTCATCTTTTAATTCACTTCAACTTCTAAAATTTACACAACTAACTTTGTGAGTAATTTCAAATCAAAAGCGTTTTCCCCCTGTTTCAAATTAATTCAAAACTATTTTTAGGTTTCCATTCCTTTCGAAATTGCAGCGCCAATAACTGCATCAATGTCAACAAACCTAATTTCGCTAAATCGAATATCACTGCAAATGTCCATCAAACCAGCAATCAAATCAACCGCCGCTCATGCAGTTGAGCACTTTAAAAATGCACCTTATATGTGTTGCAGTAAGGTGTTACAGGTTGCACAAACTGTGGTCTTGACGCCACACGTCAAACCCCAAAGGTGGTGGTTTGAAAATGCTGTTGCAAGTCTACATGCACAGACAAGTTTGTATATTGATGTGTGTTCACGTGTTAAGTAAAGGTACGGTCGGCCAAAAAAGTTTTGAGATAATTTCACCAAATAAATAAGGCTGACCTCATGAATTTATGACGCATTACTATCAGTAGCTGTCAGAATATTTTTTATTGGAAAATCAACCCTGTTGTTCTATGAGGTGCGAATGATTTTCACCCTTAGGGTGATATACCACTTTTTGGCCGACTGTACAGAGAGGGTGAAGTTGGGGCAATACCGATAGCAAATCAAAGCATTCATGTTAAGTCGCTTCTATGTTGGATAATTGTTTTTTTGCAATGAAGCACAAGTTAGAGATAATCAAAACAGATTGACTTGTTCATCATGTAATTATTTGTGATAAATTCGAGCTGGCAGATCAAATACGAGTATGATATGTTTCGAGAAAAAATCACTTTTTCTTACTACAAATTAAATTTGTAAAGAATAAAAAATAAAGTAAGGAAACAGCCTATACTCATTCAACTGCCGGGCAAAAGCCACAAATATTAAATAAATAAAAATAATAAATAAAATTTTATTCAGCAATTAAAAGGTACAATTTCATTATTGTACGATAACAGCGACATTAGTTTTATAACTGAGTTGCAGCTGTTAGCGCCCACCTCCAAAGATTAAAAATGTAAGTGAACTGTGTGCCGAAGAGGTGTATATATATATCTGTGCGTGTGTGCGTGCGTGCGTGTGTGTGTGTGTGTGTGTGTGTGTGTGTGTGTGTGTGTGTGTGTGTGTGTGTGTGTGTGTGTGTGTGTGTGTGTGTGTGTGTGTGTGTGTGTGTGTGTAAAACATTGAATTTAAGTTACCACAGCAATGATGGACTTTTGGCAAGCGTGGTGATTATGCCCGTATCCATCATTGACAAGAATATTCTCTAGATGTTTCAAAATATTAATTAGAAAATATTAAAGAATTTCAAACACTGCCATTTGCTTATAGATGTTGAAGAAAATAACATCCTACTATTATCTAACAGCGCATGATAATTAGTTACATTATTATCTCACTCAAACCACTACAGCTGGACATAGGCTTGCCCAAAAATAAAATAAAATAAGCTGAGGGAAAAGAACTAAAAACTCTTAATAATATGTCCTGTGAAGCTGGCAATGAAAATACAATTCCCACCTTACCAAAGATTGAATAATTACGACAAGTTCAAGCAATAAAAAGAACATGTCTTTCTTATTTCTAACAAGGATATAAAGTGGGGGTCTACCGAAAATAATAAATCCCTGTCAGTGTTTAACACGAACCGATAAACTATACGTAATAAAACTAATAAATCCGCCGCCATGCTTGCCCGTTACGTCACGTTTGGCAGATTAAAGACATGCCACCTACCGACCTTATAGGAAATTAATCATTTATTTTTAGACCAGAACAATGCCGTGGAATAAGAGCCAGTTAAGTCTTGCAAGTCTTGCAAGTCATGCAAACTTGAATTATTATTATGTTGCCTTCTTATATTTGTGTAGCTTGGTATAGGCTTGGCAATGTCACCGTTGGGGCGTCAGCCCCGCGGCGGACGGAAGTCGCTCGCTTCCCAGTATGGTTTGAGCTATGCTGGGCGGCGAGTGGGCGTGAGATGTTGGCGGCCCCTTGCAACGACATGCACTGTTGTTGCAAAGGGTAGCCACGGTTCGGGTGGTTGCTTGCGGACCCGACCTGAAGACATAGATGGGGGAGGACGAGAAGGCATACGCCGAACTCAACTTCCCCCGTCTAGCAGGCTGTTAGGCGTTGGGCCGGGGGGCTCGACGCTCGCATTGCACAGCTTGCCAGACTGAGGGTGATTCCTAGTGTACAGGATCACCCATACTTTATGCCTGAGGCCCGGCATAGGCCGTACGTAGGCGGAGCATGGAGGGCATCCTAAGGGAAACCCGTACACTGCCAACATACGTTGCAAGGTACACCGCAGGTCTTTTTAGTGGGTATGCCTGTCGGGCACCGACAAGAGAGTCCCACATAACCCCTGAAGCAGTAGGTATGCGTAATGCTTTTTTTTCCTGCGTAAACAGAAAAAAAAGGCTTGGCAATGGCTAAACTAATCTATATATTATAATCTTGGTTTTATTGAATTTGTCTTGGTCAGGAATAGGATAATAAGCGTTAAAAACATTGGAAAGTTAACGAAAAATAAAATAAAAACTGTATTTCTTCATATAATTGCCCATCCCGCCATATTTAACAACATTTTCATTTAAAACGGCAAAATCAAATACAATTCTGAGGCGATACAAAGTTTGTGGGGTTCGCTAGTTTTTAATAATATAAAATTACTAGCTGACCCGGCAAACGTTGTTTTGCCATAAAAATGATTAAATTACTAAAATGGCTAACAAAAAATAGGGGTTGGTGGTAAAAGGGTAAAAATTTAGGGTTGTATATATTTTATAAAATTTTAATATTTTACTACCCTAACCCTACCCTACCCCTACCCTACCCCTACCCTACCCCTACCCTACCCCTACCCTACCCCTACCCTACCCCTACCCTACCCCTACCCTACCCCTACCCTACCCCTACCCTACCCCTACCCCTACCCTACCCCTAACCTACCCTACCCTACACATACCCTACCCCTACCCTACCCCCAAAAATTGTGAATCTAAACCATTCCCAGATCCCCTTGAACACACACAAAAAATTTCATCAAAATCGGTCCAGTCGTTTGAGAGAAGTTCAGTGACATACACACTCACAGAATAATTATATATATAAAGATACGGAGACAATACTCAGTTATGCCGGTTTAAAACAAGAACAAGTGAATGAAGACAATACCAGCTCCATAAACAGACTATCTATTTAAATTATTATAGATAACTTATGTTGCTATCAATACATTTGGAAAAAGCCCCTAAGAAAATTATGATTTTGGTTTTTTCAAAAATTATTAAGAACATTATATACATTATCAGAAATTATGATTAATCGTTCACACAGTTAAAATATTTAAGAAGTTAGATTAACAATTTATACAATGTTATAGGTATATTTTTCTAATCCCAAAAAGTAGTTAGTAGCTGAACCTACGTGGTCAAGTAGCTGACGATCGACTTTTTTATAATTATAAGCTGCGATATGATTTATAACTTATTCAAATTTTAACTTAAATACCCTCTGACATACAATCGAAATTGGTCACTCAACAACTTTGTATTGGGAACCCAATATTAGAATACCAGTCAAGAAATATCTCAATTTGACTAATCAATGTTATATGTAGTACGCACTTGAGATACTTAATTAAGTAAGGAAAAACTAAGATAAATGAAATCAGAGTAGAATTAACAAAATATAAAGTTTTGAAGAAACGGCTGTATACTTTTTACTGTGACTTGACACTCGCGGCGCAAAGTTCGTGTGTACTCGCAATAATGTGTGGCGGCCATATTTCAAAATGGCGTCGGTTTCGATTTTTAAAAAGACCGTTACTTGGCATTTGGAATTGTTTTCGATTCTGATTTATTTCATTGACGTTTTTATCTGTTGGATTTCCATTTGAAGTTCCGGAACAAACAATAAAAACTACAAATAAGTCATATAGACTTATTTGTATAAAAACTACAAATAAGTCATATAGACTTATTTGTAGTTTTTACAGTTTATTTTGGATTGAAATCTAACAATCTCATAAAATACGGAAAAGTTACTAGCAGAAATATCTATGGCAAAAGCTATTTTTCATATTTTACTATCACTTTTTTGTAATAACTTTTCACTTCGCTCCTGAAGACCGAAATAGTGTTGCCACTAAAAAAATTCTTACTCGATTTATAAGCTTACATTCATGTGTATTTTATATCTTTTTGAGTTTTTAACATTATTGGGAACAAGGCGCTTTAATAACATAAACAAAACAAAACATAACCTTACCTAATTTTCTTTCTGACATATTTCTCCAACTTGCAACACCACCGAAATTTCTTTAGCTCGCCCAAGCGATAAACACCATCTAAGAAAACATTAAAGACTAAATCGATGAGTTAACTCTGCCTTAAACTGTTGTTAGCACATTCGTCAAGGTTCAAGATTAGGGCGGAATATCAGGCAAATTAATATAATTCTTTATCAATTTTAATTAGTAATGTTAGTGGAATACACTCTTCAATGTTTTGTTTATGACAATGTGGGCCTTTTAAAATCTTTATCAGATATCAATCATCAGTCTGTCAGAACGGGGACGACTCACTTAAGCTTTGATTTACGTTTGTCCTTGAAGTGTTTTATTCAATGATAACGTTTTATGATTATAGATACGGATATTATGACGTCATCTCACTAAATATATAATCTGTCTCAACATAAAATTAAAAATATAACGGGACAGAACGTCAAAAACACTGACACAATTTTAGTTATTACAACTTTTGCATTTGCATTTGCATTGCACAAATTTGAATAAAGTACAAAAGGTGGACTTTATGCCTAATGGCATCCACCAGTTGACCAGTGGGCTAAACAGAAATGTTTTTGTGGGTGGTGCGACAAAGTTACTGTGATGTCATAAATTTAATTTACTTAGTTTCAGCAGTAGAGTTAAAGCACTTGAGAGCTCCTTTAAGTAAAGATACTGTTCAACGTTCACAATTCACGGTTGACTGTTCGCGCTTATATATCGTTTTCTGTATTGTAAATGATTTTGAACTAAACCAGTGAGTCGAGTTGCTAGAAATTTTAGCACAGAGATTGTGTTTTGTTTGGAATCTTTTATTTTTAATGAAAATATAATATAAAAAAGATATGACTTATGACTATATGTAAAATATACTGAGTTCAAAAACCTTATTGCAATAAGCACGTGATATGAATGCAAGTCTTGCACTGTTAACTTCACCTTTACTTGCAGCTTGACGTGAATGAAAGATGGCTTTTTATTAGAAAGTGTAGTTTTAGGGCGAGGGTATACATACTACATAGTTCTTAAAAGAAGTTTTAATCTTATCATATTATAAACAATGCGCATTTTTGATCATCTGGCAAAGGAAGCACATGTTATGTAACCATTATGTTTAATATCTGGGCAGTGTTTTTTTTTATTAATTTAAATAGTCTTTGAATAATGTAAAAAAAAAGAAGACTATTCATTTTGACTCATGCTGTGACGCGCTCGGACGTAGGTATGAATAATTATTGCTTCGGCCGGGTCCTGGATGATAGATAGATAGAACCAGAAATAAAAATAAAGTTTACAGTAAATAATAAAAAAAAGATGTACAACTTCGGCTGCCTAATCACCCACAGCGATTTCTTCCAGACAACTGGATGAATGAACCTTACACAGATACGTCCGTGTGCGTCATAGCGTGTCAAAAATAAATAGCTGAATCAATATTTAACATTTCTTATGATTTTTTTATTTTTTTTTTAATAAAACACGACTATATGTTATACATAGTACATAGTTACATAACGTAGGCTTCGTTTGTCAGGAGGTTCAAAATGAACGGTGTATAATACACATAAATACATAAATACATGTACATAACACCACTTACATTGTTCTGATGCCAAAGTGAGTAGCAATGGGGGCTATCGCTAGTGAATTTGCCACTAGAGGCGCTAGTGTCACGTAAGGTCCAATATCATTCACTTTGTACTGGTTTTAGCGGAATTTGTTGCATAAATTATAATTTCTTTAATTTACCTGCTGGAAAGTGATCTCCTTCGTAAAATATCGCAAATATGGATTATTTGGCGATTAATGTGAACGCTTTAAAAGCGGAATTAAAAAAATAGGCAGCCTCAAGAGCAACTATTTCAGAAGTTAGTTTGTTGATATCAAGATAGTTATTTATAAACAATATAACCTTAATTAGATTCAAGATATAACACTTTGTTTCGGCGCCAATCGCCTTTGATAGCTATACCTCCGGACCTCAGTCTACAGTGGCGCCAACTGGTGAGCAAAGAAACGGTAGTCCCCATTGAAAGCACTCGTTTTGTGGAAATCAGAAACAACGAAGTTACCAGAAATACCCAGACCTAAGAAAATTTAGAAAAACATTCAATTTTTACATTGACCCATCCGGAAATCGAAACTAATAAATAGTTCATTTTGATGCTTATGTTCTTTCAGATTTCACTGTGTTCCCATTGTGTGCACTATCCTTTACCCTTTCCAATTTTGACGTTAACTTTCCAGTTGACACGAGCCACGAACTTTATTCATTTGCCGACCTCACGTGCAGACTAGGGTTTACTGCACATTTGCAGTGACGGGAGACCATCAGTGCTATGATAATAATTTTTAAAATATGCATACTATGTTGTAAAGTATATTTTCTGCCAAAGGTATATTGGTATCCTGCTCTATCTCTACATAAAAAGAAGGGCCCGTTTCTTTCTTTAATTAAGATAATGCATGCAAAATGCCTGTTTCAGAACATATCTTCCCTTAGCACACTCATTTTGTACCTACATATTTCTAAAACAGTATTTTTACCCGACTACGGCAGGTAAAAATACCCAAAAAGTTAAAGGTCATTGAATTGATTTTCAACTTTAAGTCCAACAAGTAGAGATCAATATCAATTGACAAAATTTGACGTTTTGTGGTAGGTTGACGTGTTGTTGTCTGTACAAGTGAGTTTACTTAAAAAAAAACATTGGTAAAACGTATTCATTTAATTCTCAAATTCGCTGTAATTTCGTGTCTTACACCAAATGTATGCCGGTGCATTCATCAAACTAATTGACAAGATAAGCAGAACTTGGAACAGATCTTAGCTGTTTGATATTTGAATTGAGCTTTACTGAAGCTTTTGTTTTGTGAGCTCGTGCTATAGTGTTTTGTATATTGTTATTAACAGACGAAAAGCGAGAAATAACAAAGCAGATGTTTTTTTATGTATTTCAATTTTATTGCTGGTGAATTAGATTTAGAGCAGTTCTGAATCTGGAGGCAGACCAAATATTTTTGTTACTATTTTTAATTGTAGTATTAAAAAGCCTAATTTTTGAAGCGTATAATATTTTCTTAATATTTGCCTTTTTTAGTATAAAATGTCCAAGTTTTACTGGTGATGATTGTTATTTGTAAAAATCTACATAAACAAGAAAAAATAAACTCTCACCATTGAATAATCAGTTCGTGAGAGATCTTTGACTTCCTTAAATCTTTCAAAATACAATAAGACAGTCATGTTTGACATTATCCACTCTCTTGCTTAAGTACAAAAAGGGTAATTTTATTTCATAGGAGCATTATCGGGAATTGTGTTAACAAACCAATTTCCAGTATCAAGATCGTTCAAGTTTAATCGCAGTATAGTCACGCTTGCTTCGAAGGTCAAACTAACACGTTACACGGAAGAATGGCTGATTAATTTAGCGTTCAGTTAGCAAAAGAACGATTTGCAAGTTTCTTGGAATTAGAATAGATTGGAATAGTTGAAAATTCTTTTAAAGTGTTTATTTTACACCTAAACATACTTATAACTAGATTGTTTTAAATATATTGTTAACATTGCAAAAAATGATCACGTAGATACAACATAACATAGATATGCATACTATTGGATCAACATAATTTGGTGTCATTTTTGTAGGAGGCATATAAAATGCATAACACCTTCTATTCGCTTCATAGAAGTGTCGGACGAGACTACTACAGGGTTACATCTAGAAGCAGATAAGTGTAGCAGATACTCTCTTATTTACTGGATAAAATTGTTATGGTCAATCCGCATGCCAACCATGGCGATTCAAGAAATATCTTAATTTAAGACACAATATTAAATAGTGTCAAAATTATAAAATTTTACTATTATAAATGTGACAGAAACTCTGTCTGTCTGCCAGTAACGCGGGCTTAGCTTGTGCTTATAAAGTCCATTCTGGCGATAGGTCCGGCTTTTTACAATATGATTTGTGTGGAATTATATAAAAGTGGCAGTGAATTAAATTTAACCAATTAAGCATGTTCAAAATATTAAATTTATTTTAGATGGTAACATAATATTATGTTTTGAAGGTAGCATTTTAACTTACCTTCGAGGTTCCTCCCCAAATCAGGCGATAGCAAGAGAAGTCTTTTATCGAATATTCCCTTCTCCTTCTTCAATGTTTTCTCCAATTTTATCTTGTCATAGTCCATACTATCTTGACTAAGCGGTGTTTTGTTATACACTAAATACTTTGTTAGTTGATCCATTTCGATTTAATTTAGTTTTGGTTTATGCGTATCAAACTTTTAGTAATTATTTTTCATGGAGTATTTATAAATTCTGAAATTTGGTCATTACCTAAGTAAACATACTTTTGCAGCAAGTAAACAAACAAGAGTTAGTCATATATAGTGGAAATGTGGAATGTAAATTCAGTTACACCAAACTAAACTTCTCTTCTGTGCCTTGTAAAACTATTTCAATACGTCACGGGATAAGGTTCTTAGAAGTTATCTGGTTACAACGTCTTAGGGGTATTGTGTCCTTGAATGTGTAATTCATTCTGAAGATTTAAAGTTAATCACAACAATCAAAAAAAGTAATTTGCGGAAAAGAATAAAACTGACTAATTAAATCTGAAACTGAAATTAATCAAATATTTTTTGGTATGATAACTTCAAGTAAAACCAAAATGCTATTATTCCAAACTTTACCAACGTGTTTGCCTAGCGGCAACAACAATTGAAATAATCCTCAAACGCCTACAATACTGGGAAGTTTATGCAAATCGCAATTCACATAGCGTGAAACGCCAAGGGGCGAGTTCTAAGTCACATTTTGTATAATGTCAATACGAGTTATACTGTCAAAGACTTTTATTTAAACTTTATTTGTACAAATACGTATATTTAGTGCTATATGGTTATTAAATAAAATAACACCTCGCATATAATTTCAGTTAGGTTAGGTTTGGTAAGATGTTAGTCTAGTGAGGTATGGAGTGTTTATAGCCTCCACTGAATCGAAGAGGTCCGAGACGAGCCCGTGTAAAAGCAACTGTGCTTTGGGAAAAGTCGGGAAGGGCTCAGCTGCACCGATTTCCACTTGCATGGTAAGATAGCACATAGAGGTAGTTTAAATGGGTAGGCCATACCCTTCTGGTACGGAGAGCCCCAAATAACTCGTCGCTTGACCTCGGCGTCCGGTATTCAATTTCATGCATTTTTTTTTACCAAAAAAAATGATATATATTAGTAGTTTCGAAAAGATTGGTTTATCCTACTCGTAAAACCCACCTATCCACAATGACATCAGTTCACATCAGTTATTTCGTGATCATGGCGCGTGCAAGAGTGCTGGAATATCGGGTACAAACTCATATCGTTGTCACCATGAATGTATCAGTGTATAACCACCTCGCATTCTGATCCTATTGGTAGTCAAGAATAGTTGTAAGGTTTATCCACTTCCAGAAGAAGATCAGCAAGTATTCTCCCTTTTTTTCTATTTTTGACTAAATGCCTGAAGTTTGTTTGTTTCAACGCTGCTACATTTATTTACAAAATGTTCTTTAAACTATTTCAAATATCAAAAAATTACTATATTTTATGTATTTTAAATGTTTCAGGTCAAATGTGACTGGTGGCCATTTGTTTTTTGAATATTCAAGGAATACAGGAAAAGTTTTCCACAACCTTTTGAACAGCTTACAGTTAATAGTAAGAGGCATTTTAGGCATTTCCTCGATATATTTTTATTATTACTAAATTAATAAACCGAACGCCCTTTACACACACAGTTACGTGAAATTTGCTTATCAGCTTTCCAGAACAGAAATTACAGCTGTGTACAAAGCAAACATTGAAATAATCCTACAAACGCCTACAATTCGCTATGTTTATGCAAATTACGATTCCCCATAGCGAATGTTTGAATGTCGGTGCGATCACATAAGACATAGACGTACAGAAGGCAATCTCATGTTCATACTTCACTTTTTATACCTACAAGCGATGGTCGCGCTAGGGTCGTCGACTTTAACTTATGCACAAGAAACAATCATGGTGGTGGCACATGCATCTTGTTGTTGGATTTCTTGTTGGGAATAAAACAGGAAAAGCGGAAATATAAACCAATAATACCTAAAATATTTCAATTTTACGTTATAACCTTATTACAAATTAGTCACAGCAAATATCTTTTTCGACATTGGCGATTTCATTTATTATTTTTTAATTGTGTAGAGTACAGCACAGTAAGCTGATGGAAAAGACTTGTAAGGAATTGTGGAATTTAGAGTCTGTACCTTACAAAAAGACACGACAATTCGCTGTTTGATGTTGAACTTACACAACCGTCTACTAAACAGTTAAATAACCTTTTTGATATACCACCATTTTTCCATATAGGCGTATCTTAAGGGGACTATAATTAGAGCTAAGTGCTGCCCTAAATTGATATAATTTTATTACTTCTAAACTAAATCAATTCTCAAAAAACTATAACAGTGTCCTTAGCAAATTACCTCTAGTATTTATTGAATCACTGTTAACTGCTTTTCATCTTGGTATTCCTTCGTATTGTACATTATTGCTAAAAGCGGCCGCTTTTAGCGTTAGCGACAAATTCAAATTTTTAAACAACTAAATGAAAAGTTTACTGTGATAGATAATTGATGATGATTTAATAAATACTAGAGGTCATTTGCTAAGGACACTGTTATAGTTTTTTGAGAATTGATTTAGTTTAGAAGTAATAGAATTATATCAATTTGGGGCACCACTTAGCTCTAGTAGTCCAGTTAAGCAGATGAAAGCGTTGACTCCTACAGTTGACTTTCACGTTAGCAATGGTCCGAACTGGTTCGAAATATCGCGTCTGCGAGCGGTGTCTATGTGTGCGTTTCTCGAGCACACCTTGTATGCAGATTGACATCTGTACCTATATGTATTCTGGTGCGAAGCTCTAATCTGTTGAACATTCAACGTTTGGATCTGACAGTCAAATGTGCCAGTTGCATAATACCTTGAATGTGATGCCCGTGATAATTTATTGGTCACGCGCAATCATGTGTTACGGAGAGACGCCATGGGTCATGAATTTCTAATCTTAGTGTTCGAATATTGTTTTTAAGAATTCGTTACTGTCCGCTGTCCGTCTGTCATCACACTGTATCTCACGAACTCTGATAGTTAAAGTTGAAATTTTATAGACGATGCATTTAAACTTTTTTTAAAAACTAGATAAAATTATTATTTAAAGGGGCTTCCATAAAGCAAACGTGTTTCTTTGCTCGTTTTTGCTCGAAATTAATAATGGCTACAGACGTTTGAAATATTCACAGAATATTTAGTTCTAGATTCACTTTAAAAATTAATGATTTAATTAAATTAAAGAACGAAACTATTCGTGAGCGAGTTAGGCTCGCACTTGGTCTTTTTTTTTAAAGTCTACTTTTAGGAAGAGCCTATCCCAAAGTATTATTTGGACTTAATGCTTTCGAAGGCGAGTTGGTGATCGCAGATTGGCAAAGTGTAGAAAATATGCGTTGGCTTGTCTTATTGTTGCAGTAGGTACATAATATAACTATTCTTTCCCATCAACAGGCCGTGAATGGAAGATGTTAAATTTTCGTTGACACTTTATATATACATATGTCACCGTAAAATAGTTAACTTCGTCAGTTCATAATTGAACGTCAATGGATTACAATGTAACCTAACCTAACCCACCGTTAGTTTCTGGGAACCAATGGGTTTCATCCTACTATAATTTTTTTTGGTATCAAAAATTATCGACCCTGGTCTAAAAGGTAATGGTTTCCGTGGGAGAGTCTAAAAGTTTACAACTTAACGTGTGCAAATTCGTTGGAAAAGGGTAGTTCAAAAACTCTTAAGTAACAAGATATAGTTTAGTATTTAGTCTACAGGTTAGCATTAACATTCAGATAACAAATAATTTAATTCGTTTTATCTTGCATTTTTATTTGAAATTGTGAATCTCAAACATAGTTTATTTTCTATGTGGATTAATTATTTTAGAAAGTCCCTTACTTTGTACATAATGTTTTAATTAAACATTGTATCAAATTACCAATTAATTAAACGAAAATACCTGTACATTGTAAAGTAAGCACATGCATCCTTTGCCTATCGTCGGAGGCCTGACAGTGATGGTCATGTATGTGGAGCAAAATGACTTGATACTTGCATTACATATTTTAAAATTTTCGAAAAACAAAAATTGTTGTCCCCAAAAGTTTATCTAAAGAAAAGCTTTAACAGTAAATTAAAGTTGTTTCTTTTGAAATGAAAGAAAAAAACACTTACACTAATATCCATGATGTTATTCTAATCTCTAAACTAAAATGCTGAAATGCCCCTTAACATGTTTATCTCACGAGTTCTTAACATTTTCCCAAAATAAAAATTTATCCATGTGTAAGCCTTTAATCTTTTTCGATCCATTCAGCCGGTTTGGCGTGATTTTGTACCAAATGTCCATTCAAACATTCACTTTAATAATATTAATTTGAAGTATAATGTATGGTTAAATTAATCCCAATAAAATGCAGGATTTAATTCAAAGAGCAATTACGTATATCTTTCTCCTCTTTAAAAAAAAATAAGAGACCAAAAAGTTTGTGAAATAAAAAAGTGTTTGCAAACAACTTTGCCCACCCGGAATTATTTGGGTAGTCTACGTCCACAGCCTATATCTTTGTCTTTTTAATAAGAGCAAATAGACATAGACAGTCTAACCAGCAAACTCTGTTTAATTAATAAACTGTGTTTTTTATCAATAAACATTTCAGTGTTATAATTGCAGGAAACCAACAATTCCCACAACAATTTTCATTCTGCCCCAAAAGCGCAGTTTGCTAATACTGACATGTTAACTCAAGAGAACTCGTAGTTTGTGGCTACTCTCGAATTAGAAAAGCAATATTGTCGAAATACCATCTCAGAGGCAAATAAGTTTACGCTACGTTTACTCTAGACCAATGCCAAACAGTTTCAGCTAATTTAATGGCAAAAGTAAAGTAGCAGCCTATTAATTTCACTGCAAGGCAAAGGCCTCCATCATTGAATTCAAGTTAACACAACACGTACAGGCAAAAATGACGACGCTTGCTAAATGCGAGTTGGTGATCACAAACCATGGCAATGTTCGAAAAATCTAAACTTGTTGCCCGACCGGGAATCAAACTCAAGATCCCGATGTCTTCGCTTGAAATTTAAAACTGTATACCAACTTGGTCAAGCAATGAGGCGTTGTTTCTGATATTGATTATAGTACATGTATTTAATTTTTATGGAAACTGACGTTAAAATACTTCATCTTATTCCTTCGATCGTGAGTTATTCCAGACACAATTGAAATCAATTGTTATCGTGGCACCCGAGTGCCTGTTGGGGGTTGAGGGACGTTCATCCAACCGTCCAATCCTAAAATTTTATTGGCCACGAATTAATTGATGAATGTTCAGTCTTCCTGTAGTGGCACATTTGACTATCTACTAGATTTTAAAGGGAACATATTTTCTGACACTCAAGTTTAGTGTAGGACGCCCTCAGGCCAGGTGGAGTGATAATTTGCGCAAGATGGCTAGCAGGAGCTGGATGCGAGAAGCCGAGGATCGACCTAAGTGGCGTGCAACTAGAGAGGGCTATGTTCGGTGGTCGACTGAGATAGGCTGATGATGATGATGATAAAGTTTAGATGTGTCACTAATCTGCAATACCCTTAGTATATTATCCCCAAGAAATAAATAAGTCATAATTTTAACCAAAACTGTCCCTCTAAGTGTAAATCATCGGATTAATGTAAATATGTATCTTAAATTATAGATTCATCACTTTTTTCTATGGCTGAATATATGATCTGTAAAAAGTAAGTAACTTGCAGCAATAATACTTTTGTCATTGCCAATCATTTACCTTCTCAATCTAATCCACAAACTATTAGTGTCATATAATTCGTTTAATCATCAAAAATTTAGATCTGTCACCTAATAAAAAGATCAGTTCTTAATTTAATGAAAAAATGACAAAAAAAGGTACTAATAGGTTAAAAACGACTAAGTGGGCGTATCTTTAAATCCTTTAGTAGTTTTATTAAATTAATTGCGTTCAGTTAAATTATTTAATAATAAATATTATTTTTCAGTGATTATAAATTATTTATAAAGTAAACATTTTCATATAGTTTGGTGATTTTGTTTTAGTGACAATTTCATTAATTTAAATTCCCAATATAATTAATTAATGATTGATATATTTTCCAAGTAATTCTTAATTGAAATGAAAGATAAGTTTAATTTTAAATTACCATCTCAAAGACGAATAACACCTTAGTCTACCCGTGACCATGAACGCTGTAAAGGGTTATAAACGCGTTCTAATTCCGTAAACTTATCTTTCATTTCAATGTATAGTGTTCGCGTAAACTCAAGAAAACAGTATGAACGGATAACGTTTTATGTAAATTGTTTTTATTATTTTATGAGTAGAAGCCCTATTTCAAAAATTCAAAATCAAATTTGCTAAGCTCGGAGCAACTTAAAAAAACTTAACACCTATCAAAGTAAAAGGATCAAAACTATTTTTTCATACTAATGCAAACGTTTAAAATTAGAATGATTTGTAATTGGTTCATACCACGAAGTATGCTAAGGCTTCGTTCATCGTGAACAGTGTTTTGAAGTATGCACATAAACACGTTTAGAGAAACTACACACATGCAGGTACAGAGTATACCTACAGACTAGAGATGGCATTGATTGACCTGGTTCTGCCTATAAAAAAAGTGAAGTACCTAATGGATCCACTTAAATCCCAAAAGGGACATTCGTCCCTCTGCAGGGCAAGAGCCTCTTTCATTGAATTCAAGCTGCCACAGCAATGATGATTTCAGCCTACAATATAATATGAAATTTTTAACTTTTATATTTTAAATGTATAGGTGTAATAATAAGTTTTATGGCGTCATCCTCTCTGTCTACTAACATTTATATTGCTATGCCCAAACAGGGTCTGTAATCTTATATATATATATAAAAATGAATCCATATTTCCCTTGGTCATCTTATCACGCGTGAACGGCTGCCCGGCTGGACCGATTTCGCTAATTCTTTTTTTGTTTTGTTTGATATTGTCAGCAGAATGTTCTTATGAAAGAAAACATTATGACAATTGCGCGGAAAATTAGAAAATTAAAGAAAACTTCATCACTATACCTACTAAATTATTTATAATGTACCTAACCTTAGCGCTTTTGACAATTTAAACATTTTTAATGTAACATTATGGTGTTTGACATAACATTGACAGAATGCGTGTTGCAAACGGTTACAATTTCCAGTGTGGTTATGATTTGCGATATCGATAAATAAAATTTGTATCTGAAATATTTTTGATTATTATTTCTGATAATATTTCTGATTAATCATATCAATTTGAAATCAATATTCATAGTTAAGACAGGACAACGTCTGTCGGGTCCGCTAGTGAACTATTTTATACCTGTAACACCTTTATAACATTATGCAATGCAATAAATTATTTGAATTGAATTAATATTATGTGTATGAAAGATTTAAAAAATATGACATAAATAAGATTTGTTCCAAAGTTTTCAAATAAAACAAAAACTGATCCAATAAAACTATCATAGATTCCTGAATTTACGTTGAAGAATCTTTTTTTTTTAAAGAAAGTGACAAATTTGGTACCTACAAATTTTGGATATAAAATGGAGGTGTGGTAAGTTTTTTTTTATCATTTTTATAAATCAAATTTACAAAAACTATCATCACATCAAAGCTGAATGGTTGTTTATAGTAGATAAAATGTCATAAATTATTATTACAGTCTCGATGTAAGTCAAAGACAAAAGTTTTTAAGGATACAAGAAGAAAAATCAGCAGTCAAACGAAAGATAAGAGTTGTATCTATTCCACCGTTGGGCACATGTTTCCTCACGCGCGATACAAAGTTTAGTTCACGCGGGCAGAGCCTTGGGCGAAAAGTATCATTAAAAGTAGTATATCAAATTTGTTTAAATTGAATTTTTTACCAGTATTTTGATGTTTTCATAAAGCTGTAAACAAAATAATTTTCCCAAAACATTGCAATCATAACAATATCATTGTTTGTTATCCCTGTAAATTCTTCGTGTACAAAGAGATTTAGTTTTGTGAATATTTTTATAACAAATACCTAGTAACAATTGATATTTCCGTAGAATAAAATAATTGTCGAATAGAAAAGTTTTTAATATTTTGATTTATTTCACCAAAATCTAAAAACTTTAAAAATATACAGGATTGGTTACGTGAAATCGAAACTAGGTCATTTTACAAAGCAAATGGCAATAATATCGTAGGGATATAAAAAGCATTGAATATATTTTTGTGAGCCTAGCGCTTTAGTTTTAACTATTTCGCTTAATAAATGTATTTTACTGACTATTTTCTATTGTGCTAACTTTTATGGAGATTATATGGAACTGGGAGAGTATTCGATTGCTTTGTCAGTCCAATTAAAAGTGGATATCTAAAAATCCTTCCGGTCATTAAAAATACAAAAGTTTCCCTGACAGTCTGTATGTTTGTAACCCTAACAAGCTGCTGGCAAATTAAAACAGAATCGTCTAGTCTATTCGAGAACTGTTCAGCCGTTCTTAAGTGATTGCGTTACCGACAGCTATTTAATCTTCTGAATTCATAATATTAAGTATAAGGTTTTTGTACTTATATAGTTATGTGTAAACTTCAATATTGGCATTGGTTGTACGCTTAAGTCAATCTGCACTCACCATCCAAAACAACAACTGTTGGAGTCACTTCAGAAGCTTCAATTTCTTCAGTTGTTTTATCTTCTTCTGTTACTACTACAACTGCATTTTCAGCTTTAACCTCATTCGTAGCTTCAATTTCTGCAGTAGCGTCAACTGTGACTGTATTCTCAGTCATTTTCACTTTCTAGTTGCTTTCACTTCGAGGATTTACCGAAAAATGTGAGACAAAGAATCGCAAGGTAACCTCGACGACGCAAGTTTGATAACTGTCATATAACTTCTCTATGGCCTAAACACCTTGCTTGTGTACAGTCCTTAGCTGACAGTAAATCATAATTTTAACACGTTTGATATTGAACTTTTTGTGTAGGTTCTAAAGTTGAATATAGCATGTAAGTCATGTTCGCGTGTTTTCGACTGTACTCAAAGTGATAGTAACCACTAAACAGTCAGTTAGTCTGTTCTTAACAACCCTAGGTGTTGTAAATTCTATATGACACCTATTCGTAGAATGATTTTAGCGTTATAACTCAGATTTCAATGTCTTTATTCCAACGGTTACTACGCTTACTGAAAATTAGTAAGGAAGATGTTTGGCGTAACAAAAATGGTAGAATATTATAATTACCTACTGTTTGCTGGTACAAATTCCACAAGAAAATTACCATTTTTATGTACCTAAATAAATTAACTTGACTGTTTAAATATTACAGAAATATTTTACATTGCAGCTTGAAAGTTTAATAATTATTATACTCTGTTTGGTATTTTCCAGAATTTGGGATATGTTATTAAATAAATCATTTATTTTAAGGCCCGAGTTCAGCAACAGACGTTTAAGTTTAAACAGCGTTTAAAATATTATTTGACATATTTTGTATGGGAATTGTGTCAAATTAATCGTCACTCTTTGTTTACCGGCTGTTTAAATGTTGGTGAACTTGGGTCTAAGAGTACCAATGAACTCTATACCTAGAAACATCAAGATTTTTAGGAATTTAAAGTCGTATTACGTTTTACGGTGAAGATGTACGCTATGCTTATTATTCATCACACTGGGTATGCACAAAAAGATAAACATTGAAACAAATAGTTATGTCTTCCTCATAATCTTAACACTATTATCTAACGAGTACTTTTCAGAAATACCAGTACCACAATCATAAATAAAAAAATAACAATAATTATGAAATTCAATGATATTTTGAGATGTATTGTTATCCTACAAATCAATTTCAAAGTTAGTGTTTTTCAAATTTAAAATCAATGTGTTTACTATTATGCAAGCTTTCTAAAAATAATCTCTTTAAAATAAACTTAAAATGTATATTATATATGCCTAATTTGCTTTAAAAGCAAGGATAAAGACCTTAGAGCCAAGCTTACCCGACACTATTCTGAAGATATCCCGGAAGTCAGCCTGTGCGAGATTAGAATGGCTCTCAAGCAGCTTAAAACAACAAGGCGGCGGGTGATGACGGAATCACAACAGAGCTCCTTAGAGCGGGCCGTAAGCTGATACTTAAGGTCCTCCAGGAGCTCTTTAATTCTGTCATCCTCGAGGGCAAAACGCCAAAGGCAAGAGGCAGAAGCGATGTGATGCTGTCTTTCAAGAAGGGTGACAAAACTGTCTTAAAAAACTACAGTCTCATCTCGCTTCTGAGCCATATCTATAAGTTGATTTCGAGGGTCATTATGAATAGTCTCACTCGCAGGTTCGACGACTTCCATCCTCCCGAACAAGTCGGGATCCGAAAAGGCTATAGTACCATAGACCACATTCATACGCTGCGGCAAGTTATACAGAAGACCGAAGAGTATAACTTGCTACTTTGCTTAGCGTTCGTAGACTATGAGAAAGCCTTTCTTTCGATTGAGACTTGAGAAGTGCTGCAGTCTCTCCAAAGATGCCAAATAGATTACAGGTACATCGAGGTGCTAAAGTACTTATACCAAATTGCCACCATGTTGGTCCGATTACAGAACCAGAGCTCTAATCCGATCCAACTACAGCGAGGCTCACGCCTCCCTTCCTCTCTCCGTCTCACGACAGGGAGACGTTATTTCTCCGAAACTGTTCACAGCTGCGTTAGAGGATATTTTCAAGCTTCTGGACTGGAAAGGACGCGGCATCAACATCAATGGCGAATACCTAACACACCTGCGATTTGGCGATGATGTATTTCTTATGGCTGAGACCTTGAAAGTCCTGAACATTATGCTCGATGATCTCGGTAATGCTTCTCAAAGATTGGGTCTTAGGATGAACATGGACAAGACGAAAATCATGTTAAATGCTCCAGTAAACCTTGGGAACATTGCACTCGAAGTTGTTGACCACTATGTTTATCTGGGACAGATAGTCAGAATAGGACAGATGGCAGTGGGAGAGACACATAGCGTGGAGAACCGATGGCCGTTGGGGCGGAAATCTGGTCAAGGTCGCGGGAAGCCGCTGAATGTGGACACCACAAGACCGATTGATGTGGAGATTCTTGGGGGAGGCCTATACCACGCGGTGGGCGTCGTTCGGCTGATATGATGACCTAATTCAAAAAATCCTTTATCATATCCTTTGAGTAACAGCGATTTTGCCGTGTGATGTCGGTATGATAAAATAAAACGCCTCACGACCAATAGGGTCACGCTACGTTAAAAGAAACCAATCACAGCGCTTACTTACATTTATGTTTAGCCTTTCTAACCTTCTTCCACGTTCTGTTGGCTGAACTGTCTGTGTTTACTAGCCCTCCTCTCAAAGCTGCTTCCATCAGTGGGTGAAGGCTATATTGGTGATGGTGATCGAGCATGTTCAATAAAATACAAAGGTGCCGCGCTGGGCAAACTTCCATTCAATGCTGGGCTTAAACGTTACACTTGCAAATAAGGTGTCATTTTGTAAAAACAATATTAATAATTATAAAACGATATAAGATCGTGCTGTGAAATATAATTTTTCCGGCTACTAACGCAAGATTAAAGTTGTAAAAACTAATAACGTCCGATAATTGGTCTGTAATGGAAAATTCTGACATCTGACTATATATGTATTGTTAAAGGTGGATTACAAAGAGTTAAACCAAATTTACCCAATTTCCATAAGCTCATTGCACTTACCTTTATCTTTACTCAAGCTGACAACATTGTCGACTGCTCATGCATTTTTTTTCTCCTGACCCTCACCAACTGGTTTCCCATTTTTCTTCTCGTTTTGTGACAGATTAATTTTAACGTTTTTCCAACGATCAATCCCTAAGCCTTTATTCATTGTCAGAACATATTTTTTATATATTTTTTTAAAGTTATCTTGTTTTTTAGATGTTAATTTGAACGCGATAGACCAAAACTAAATTGTTATCGGTTTCACGTGCTATTTGCAAATGTAGTTTGTCTTCGAAGTGTTAAATAGCTTTCCGTTGTGTAGCGCGATTTACTAGTCTTGATATTTTGTATTTTCTACAATATTAAATTTGTATAATTCTCACTTTAATCAACGAGGAACCTATCAATTTCACATTGGGCAAATTATGTGTGATACTTATAAAGCACGTCAAGTACTAAACGATTTAAAATGTCCATTCCTTAAAGAAAAAACAAATTGCTTTTAAAATTAAAATATTAAATAATTTATTCAATTTTAAATCACACATAAATTTAAAGCTAAGTTCATTATGTGGTATTTGTATGTCCTCTTTGATATTATCATGACCATATTGCAGTTTTCATATTTAAAAAATCATAAATATTATTATCATTCCTAAGCACATGAGTTTGTTTTCAAACGTTTCTTTTGGTTAATAATACTGTAAGAATTAAAGTACTTTATTATTACCGTTAAAAAATATATATCTATCTTATACTCATAACACCTGGAAAACCCACCAGTGGGTGCTATCAATCAAAAAGCCTTAACTTCAACTGCATATTATCTAATTATCTATACAGGGTGAAATTTTAACCACTTTCCAAATTTTAATATATCAATCTACGAGACAAAAAACAAATGACGTATTTTTTCTTTTGGTATAGCCCAGTACAAAAATATCAAGATAAAGCTCTTAGAAAATGTCCGCCGAAAATATAAAATTTTTGATACGGCCGCCTAGCAACACTTTTTTACGTGTAGCGCATCTAATTCATTCATTACGATAATATTCATAAGTTTTTGATATTCCCTTTATACCTTAACAGGTCTAGGACAGTAAAAATTGAAAACTATAGTATCGCGAAAAATATTTTCGGGTGACAACTTGATTCGTTTTTTACTTCATAAATAGGCTCTAAATACGATACTGAACGCCTATAAAAAATATGTAAAGTGGTTAAAATTTCATCCTGTATAGATCATTGGATAGAAAGAACACCCTACTGCGCAACTTCAGTAAAAATAGTATTATTTCTGAAATTCGGCCCCAGAAGGCGTTTTTCAGTTTCCTAATTTTTAACCTACTACTGCTTCAGCACAAGTGTGGGCTAGTGCTGAGTAAAAGCACCGCAAGAAACTTGATCACTCTTTTTACAGCGATACTTTCTTTATTTTTCAACTTATGACACCAGGCTATTTAATACTGGCATTGCACAACACTCAGAATGCTCAAGATCGTTCAGTCTCAGTAAAACGATTCAAGTGTCGTATAAGGGTTTTATAAAAGCTGTATAAGGTCACGATCGGCGGGACCATTAACGCCCCGACAAATTGTATGGACGATACTAAACGCTTAGAAAACTATTATATTCGGAATGTGAATAGGCTATTCACATGAAAACTGATTCAGAGTGGTTCATTGTTGCAATGCAAATGTCCTCGGGTTGACTTGCAGTATTGTTGGACTAGGCTTCGCAAATGGTTTTGCGTACAGTTAACTTTAAAACACGTTTCTCGGGTTAAACTTCACGTAATGTTTATTTAATACAAAATTTTTGGGTTCGTCCTTCTAGAAGTGTAAATTGAAAATTATATTGTGTATTTTTTATTTTATTTCTAGTATGTAGATTAAATGAACAGTGCCCAATAAAGTATTAAAAATATATTATAACGTACTATTTGTATTTAAATATTTTATGAATTTTCCGTATTGTGAAAATAATAATAGACACATCTAATGGAAGATTGTGTATTAAAAAAAATATTTTACTAACAAAGGGTTAATGTAATGTGTTTCAGAATAAAACAATAAAAATAAGTAGTATCAAATAGTATTTATTAATTTTTGTACATTGTCTAGGCAAAGTAAATGTACATACAAGAAGTTTTATAATCTTATTTTTTTTATAGTTTTTAAAAAAAACACATTACACTAGTAACAATTCAGTTTTAGTGGTCAGGTTCCAGGGTCCAGTGACTCATAAATTCTTTTTCTCATTCTCATACTTGAATTTATCTGGAGATTTTTTTGGTCTTGCGTCATTGTCATCGTATTTAATGTTTAGCGTGTACTTTTTTGCTTCAGCTTTTTGGATCATATACCGACTCAAAAGCTTCGGTGCTTGAGATCCAACATACTAGAAAAACATTGTTTTCTCAGACGGTAATCAGTTTGGGAATTCAGTTGCATATTAGGGGTTAAAGTATGAAATTTCCGTTTTGTATGGACGAAATCGAGAAAAGTCATTTTTCCATACTAACAATTTTTTTAGTTTTTTTAAAAACGCCTGAACCGTTTTCGATGCAATTAAAGGTGAAAGTTAGATGGTAATAAAGCTATCCATTACAGTATTTAAATTTCTGAAAATCAAAGTATATAATACAAATATACTTAATTGAAGCAAGAAGGTCAGCTGACACATTGTAAGGGGTCTTTTCAACGACTTCCTTTGAAGTAATAGGCACTAGTATTGCATTTTATTTAGTCAAAAGTTACTTTATTTAGTTTTTGATACAATACAAAAATAATTACGCAATAATATGACTATACTTAAGAGCTATAAACAAAATAAAAAGTGGGAAATAATCGGCAATTTCATACTTTAACCCATATTATTTTAGTATTTGCATCCAAGTTTGGGAATTATTTAGTGTAAACAAACAAACATAAACTTCTCCTTTATGAATACAACACAAAAGTGCCTATTAAGAGCTATGGGTTCCATAATTAACATTGATCGTACAAGATAAGTATAGAAAACATTCGTCATTTTGATTAAGATGTTTTTGCAACTGGGTGCCTATATCAATAAGTAGCTGTGTTTGGACCAGAAGGTCCAAATATTTGTATGTTCTTATTTTATAAATTGATGAATCCCTAATTATACTTGAAACAAAATGAAAAGTGAAATCTCTGCAATATTCTAGACAAATTGAAAATTCAATACTTTGAAAAAATATTTTAGACTACCTCAGGTAAAACTATAACCCAAAACCTGCTTCTTTTCTAGCAACTGCACTAGCCATTCAGCTTCCAAAACATTGTTTGAATCCACAAATTTTTATAATAAAGTTGGTAAATTAAAGATTATAAAACAAACATACAGCTGAAAACTTATGTTCAAAAAGATTCGATTAATTCAAATGCAGTCGTGTTAACGGATACGGCTCAAATAGAAAAGCCATTGCCAAGATATCTGGGGT
The DNA here is from genome assembly GCA_949315895.1 of Anania crocealis. Classification (NCBI taxonomy): domain Eukaryota; kingdom Metazoa; phylum Arthropoda; class Insecta; order Lepidoptera; family Crambidae; genus Anania; species Anania crocealis. Next base: position 2,984,924 of record OX438880.1, read on the forward strand.
TACATAAATCACAAGAAGCGAAGCAAACCTTTTTGAAATTAAACATAAAATTTTAACATTATCAAATTTTACACTTACTTCACGTGAGTCGTATTCCTTTCTCATTTGTCTCACAGAATATTCTGGACCCCAACTAGCGTCAGGTACAAAGAGAGATTTGCAACTCTGTAAGCCAATTATAAAAAAGCCATAAATAATTAAATTATACATACTTATGTACTAACGAATGTCCAATAAAGAAGTACTATTGATACGCCCGCGACTCTGGCCGCTTGGGAATCGGCTATATCGTCTTCCAAATATTGTTATTCCGAGAGACCACTTACAGTTTAATTTGTCACGAAATATATTTTTTTCATTAAAATCTTACATCCTCACCTTTTTCTGCATATAAATGTAGTTAAATATAGCATAGCAGGCTCCTAGTATCACAAGAACCAACATAACAATAATAATCCACATAAATTTGACCAATATATTGTCAGCGTTTCCTAATTTATGGTATACTTTCTGTATTTTGCTAAACATTATGTACAATTTTATCTGTAACAGAAAAAGTTTGGTGTTGTAAAGGTACTGACAAGATGACCTATATCAAAATCTATTTTCTATAACCCAAATTTTTAAGCTATTGCATAGCTTCTATCGCGGGCCTTGAGCGCGGGGACCGAATCCAGAAATTCCGTAACGAAAAAACCTCACGCTCCCTACTTCGACCGGCACGGCGGTGATACGGCTGTTCGACGAGGTGCGTGCGGTTTGACGAGGCGTTTGCCATTCGACGAAGTGGGTGCCGTTTAACTAAGTGGGTGCCGTTCGACCAAGTGGGTGCCGTTCGACGAGGCAGGTGCCGTTCGACAAGTTGGGTGCTGTTTGACGAGTGGGGTGCTGTTTGATGAGGTGGGTGCTGTTCGACGAGGTGGGTGCCGTTTGATGATGTGGGTGCCGTTCGACGAGGTGGATGCCGTTTGACGAGAGGGGTGCTGTTTGACGAGAGGGGTGCTGTTTTTCGAGGTGGGTACTGTTTGACGAGAGGGGTGCTGTTTTTCGAGGTGGGTGCTGTTTGACGAGAGGGGTGCTGTTTTTTTCTTATAATTTTGACTGAACATTAGCTTTTGCATTTGTGCTACAGTGAACGAGTTTAAGAAAACGATGAAAAATTGTATTAAATATTTAAAATATTCGTTCCTTATTTCTAGTAATTTTATTTGTATGTAAAAAAAAATATAATTTTTTAAGACAAACTCAATACTATGTGCCTTGATTTAATATCAGTAACGTCACAAATTCTTAGAAATCATCGGCAATCGTCATTTAAAAACATAAGTAAATAAATACTTATCATTGATTGTTATAAGTAATAGGGGTTAAAGTATGAAATTGCCGATTATTTTCCCACTTTTTATTTTGTTTATAGCTTTTAAGTATAGTCATATTTTTGCGTGATTCTTTTTGTATCGTATCAAAAACTAAATAAAGTAAATTTTGACTAAAAAAAAATGCAATACTAGTGCCTATTACTTCAAAGGAAGTCGTTGAAAAGACCCCTTCCAATGTGTCAGCTGACCTTCTTGCTTCAATTAAGTATATTTGTATTATATACTTTGATCTTCAGAAATTTAAATACTATAATGCGTAGCTTTATAACCATCTAACTTTCACCTTTAATTGCATCGAAAGCGGTTCAGGCGTTTTTAAAAAAACTAAAAAATTGTTAGTATAGAAAAATTACTTTTCTCGATTTCGTCCATACAAAACGGCAACTTCATACTTTAATCACTTTTGTATGCTATTTTGTTTTGTTGGATTGCAAATTTATTTTTGTAATTTAATTTCATAATTCATTTAAATCTTATAAGCGATTTGGATCCATGTTTTGTTAGCTTTTAAGAGATTTTTTTAACAATAAATAAATGTTGACTACCTATTTAAACATTTCCCTTTAGAAAAAGTTTACTTTTAATGTAAAAAGTAATAAGTTACCACATAATATATAGGCACAATCCTCAGACATAATATCCTTATTCGAGTCGGTATGACTCCGGTGAAAAATGTGATGTCATCTATCAATCGATCTACGGGATACATTATGTATATAGCGACTATTTCCAGCATAGTAGCTATACCTTGTGTTAATAGGTATTGGCATATTCTAAACTGAAAAATAAAGTAAAAATAAGTGAAATAACGGCCATCCCACTGCAGGGAAGATGCCTCAATTTTTTTTAAAATAAATAATGGGCTTGCTCTTGACTACATACTTAACTATACGGTTAAGAAGAAGCCTAAGATGGAGCGAGCTTACCCAGAGGAACTGGTTCTCCCACACACCAGCGGAACATAGAAAAACTGTTTGGCGCTGGACTCCGGCAGGAGGGTGGTAGCATCCAGGCAGCCTTTTACGAAGCCTACCACCGCAGAGGGATCTGTTAGCCGTCATCATTGGTTAGAAATCCAAAGATGCTGTTGCCCAGGGTGGACCACTAGGAGGTAGATCCCACTACCCCAAAATCATTGATATCAAGTTACCACAGCAATGTAAAAGTAAAAAAAGTAACAGCCTACAATCATCCCACTGCAGGGCAAAGGCCTCCATCATTGAATTCAAGTTACCACAGTAATGATGGGTGTACTGGCAAAATCACCACGCTTGCCAAATGCGGCGAAAACGTTTGAAAATTCGAAAATTTTTGTTGCCCGACCCGGGATTCGAACCTGGGACCCCGAGATCTTGGCCCGGTATTTAAACCACTAGACCAACGGGGCGTTACTACCACAGCAATGTACTTGTACGCAAAGCATAAAAACCACGCTTGCCAAATGCGGGTTGATGATGAGTTATGTTGGAAAATCCGAAACTCTTGTTGCCTGAGGCCTTACTCCGCAACACAATGTCCGTATATTCGAATCCATCTGTCCCTATCACTCATACCGATGTCTTAAAGTATCTGAAAGAGACAGATTTATCCGTAAATACGAGCTTCGTGTTGCAGAGTAAGTCATCTGAATCGGAGACCAAATACATGAACCCGTCATCATGGCCCAATACTTACACTAGACCAACGGGGCGTTAATATTTCGACCCAAACATGAATCAAAGCTGGTGACTTAGAGCTGGCGATACCTTGACCCGAAATTAAATAGCCTACAGCTTTAGTTTTTATAGAATCACATTAAACTAAGATAGAACAAAGACTTCATATGATTGTGTTGAATTCCCACGCATGTGTATTGTGTAGATATATCATCATCATCATCATCAGCCTATCGCAGTCCACTGCTGGACATAGGCCTCTCAAATTGCACGCCACCTTAAGTCGATCCTCCGCTTCTCGCATCTAGCTCCTGCCAGTCATCTTGCACAAATCATCACTCCACCTGGCCTGAGGGCGTCCTACACTACGTTTGCCGAGACGCGGTCTCGACTCAAGAACTCATGTTAATAAATGTGTATACATAACATTCACAAAAAGAGTAGATAAGTTAATTGTTATTTACGTCGTTATCTGTAAAGAAGTATATCATATTTCCCAGTATAAAAAAGACTGATGTCACAATTACTCGTTTTGCCAAACGCCACTCGCAAACCATAGCTTCTATGAGGCATTGGTAAGTTATAGTCTGGAAAAAAAAATTTTTTTCTTAAATTAGCATTTAACAAAACTGATAATTTTGTAAATTGAATACTTACAATAGTAAAAAACTCCATTAATAATTGAAAACAAAAAAACGTGATAGAAAACAAACCACCCAAATAAAAACTTGAAAAGTACATCGGCCAAAGATAGAAGAATGTGTAAGGACCTGAAAATTATAAAATCCATAAATAAACACAAACTCTTTTTCATATAATCAAACGATGATGGATTACAACCTAACCTTATATTATTTATTTATGTTTGAGTGTTGTGCTCACTTGTACATGTTAAATCTTTATTTACAGTAATATCTTTATTTTGCATGATTTTGTTGTAAATCTTAAATGTTTGTTGGTGTGCCTTATCAAATAAATAAATAAAACAAAATGTCCTAACCTACAGTTCGATACAGTCTCAAGCGTTGCATTGTAAAATAGCGGAGCTCTATTATATATTAGGGGTTAAAGTATGAAATTTCCGTTTTGTATGGACGAAATCGAGAAGTCATTTTTCCATACTAACAATTTTTTAGTTTTTCAAAAACGCCTGAACCGTTTTCGATGCAATTAAAGGTGAAAGTTAGATGGTTATAAAGCTACGCATTATAGTATTTAAATTTCTGAAAATCAAAGTATATAATACAAATATACTTAATTGAAGCAAGAAGGTCAGCTGACACATTGTAAGGGGTCTTTTCAACGACTTCCTTTGAAGTAATAGGCACTAGTATTGCTTTTTTTTTTGGTAAAAAGTTACTTTATTTAGTTTTTGATACAATACAAAAATAATTACGCAATAATATGACTATACTTAAGAGCTATAAACAAAATAAAAAGTGGGAAAATAATCGGCAATTTCATACTTTAACCCCTATTATTTTATTGTGATATTATTAGCATACTAATAATAATTATACGTCATACCTATACCAAGGCACAAATAAAAAAGTTTGAATGGATGTTCGTTACCAAATCACGCCAGAATAATAGCCAAAAGGATCTTAATGAAATTAGATATAAAGAAAATATACTCTCTAATATGACTAGGCTACATATTACCTAAGAAAAATTATTTGCCTGTATCCTTGGGTCAGGTTTGTATTGATGTTAGGTGAACGAAGTAGCAGGCATCAGTATGACTTGGTAAGACTGAGAGTGTTTGGATATATTATGTGTGGTCATACTTACACGCATAGAGCAAACGTAATGGTACTTGGATCATCGAATCACAGTACTTCTTCATTCTGTAAGCTATCAACCCTTTGAACAAGTAGTAGATACCATTCGAAATAATGATAATACTGCTATCTGCACTTGCATGTGTCTAAAACAAATATATTTAAAAAGCTAGCGGGCCCCGCGAAAATCGTGGCGCCTTACGGCCGGTCTCAATAATCTATCTATCTTCAGTTTTGGCTTATCGGAGATAGAAAACATCTTCTGTCTCTGATTTTGCCGTCCAGAGAAACAAAGTCAGAAGTTGTTTTTTATCTCCGATATGCCAAAACTGAAGATAGATAGGTTATTAGGACCGGCCGTTAGAGTTTTAGTGGTAGTAGAGTGTTTGACTTTTGACGTCTCAAAAGTCAACGCTATCAAATATGGCGTGATTAAATAAAATAAAATTAACGTTAACTGTAATTCCTGCCGAATAAAAATTAAAAACTCAAAAATAACAAAAATCGGTCCAGCCCTTCTCGAGTTATAAGCGTTGTTCTAACACGACCTGTGTAGCTTTCATACAACTGGTAGGCTGCGTTATGGGCAGATTGGGATGGAGTGGACTAGGAATTGACAAATTCAAACGATACGAAAAAACAGTATCTTTTTAATAGGACCTAATTGAATCATCTTTAATTACCAACAGCCTTTATTCATCATCATCATCATCATCATCAGCCTATCACAGTCCACTGCTGGACATAGGCCTCTCCAATTGCACGCCACTTAGGTCGATCCTCGGCTTCTCGCATCCAGCTCCTGCCAGCCAACTTGCGCCTTTATTAGTCCACTGCTAAACTCAAACTCCCTCAAAAAGAGGATGTTGTTATAATTGTCACGCATGTCAAGCAGGTTGGCGACCACAGTTAGGCCAGTGGTAGAAAGGAAATGCTGCTGCCCGTCTTCTCTTCGCAGTACTCCTTTAGTCGCCTCTTACGAGACCCATAGGAAGGAAAGACGTGGCTCTGTCCTTTAAATGTGCTGTCACAACAATACACAGACCTCAGAGAAACTAGTGGCTGATTTGTCACGAAAAAAAAAAAACAATGATAATAGCTCATAAGAGATATGATATACCTCTCGGCTGCTTCTTGTGGTTAAAATATGAATAATCGGCGGTGTCGTCATTGATTCAGCTAGCATATTAAAATCGGTGGACTGAAAAAAAATGCTGACTGTAGTATTTTTGCCACTTATGGCACTAAGGACGAGAAAAAGTTGTTATAATACGTTGGCCAGCAGTGTTAGATCACTTTAAGAAAGTTACATCAGAGAAAATAACGATACCAACTCAAGGGTTAATTATATCGGCTGTACTTATCTAATTTAAACATTTGAAAAACTAAACTAAATGAAATTGCGTCCCTGAAATAACGCAGTCAATCACTAGAACCAATTCAAATTGCATTTAAAAGAAAGAAAAAACCCCTAAAGAAACTTTATAGTTATTCTTGTTTTTTTAAATGGGATTAGCAAATTTTTACTTTTCACTTAAAAATGCGTTTCCTTTATAAATTAAGTGAAAATGAATTACCGAAAAAAAGTCAACTCTGTGAGAAAATGGATCAGGAACATCGACCCTGTCTTCTAATTGTCCAATAAAATAATCTTGTGCCAAGTGCAAAAATATGCATAGATATATTGTATTTAAGACCCAATGCACAACATGCTGCGTCTAAAAAAAATAGGAATACCTTAATAATTAATTCATTAACTACCAATATCGGGCATATAATTGCTGTGTACTTAGCAGTTTAGGCGTCGATGAGGAGACTCAATTAATTAATTGTAAAGGCATCGTTTGGTAGACTATATTGTAATATAAGTATTAACAACACACGGATCTTTTTTCCTAAATATGTTTCAGTGGTTAGGTACAGACAGCGGCAGGTCAACCTCCACAAAAAGTTAAAGGTCATTGAATTGATTTTCAACTTTAAGTCTAACAAGTAGAGATTAATATCAATTGAGAAAATTTGACGTTTTTTGGTGCTTTTGTCTATAACATCTAAAAATAATTTTAGAAATAGTCCAAAATATAGTTAATTGTATGTCTCTCTGGACGGTCAAATGTCTAAAAAACAAGATAATGTTTTTTGCAACCGTGCAAAGCCAGGAAAATTATTTAAGAAGACTTGCAACGAAAGAAACATACCTTCCAAATATATCTACTGAATATTTGAAGATTAAGCAGATTTATAATAATCCATAAAATGACAAAATACCACACTTCCGATGTATAGGTTGTCCGCAATGTTATTTTAAGAGATCTCTTCCTGTAAAAATGGAAGAAAAATAAATTTACGCACTAAAAATAAAATAAATTCAGATTAATAGTTCTTTACAAGTAGCAAACGTGATAGGTAAGGTATGGTAGCGCTACATACTTTTGCTTTGTTTAGTATCGCATTAATTATGGAAATTCAGCGTTTTATTTTTTCAGAGACATAAAAGCTAAAATATTACAAATGTATTTCTACCATTTTGAGTTGCAGAAAGTGCAAATAAATAATTTAATCAGTAAAATATATTATGTTACACTTTATTTTAACGAAAATATACCAGAATTATAACGTTAATCGCTATTATTTTATATAAGTTATCCGCATTTGGCAAGCGTGATGATTATTCCTATACCTACCCATCATTGCTATGGTAATTCGAATTCAGTGATGGAGGCATTTGACCTGCAGTAAGATGATTATAGCTTGGCGTTACTTTACTTTTATGTGCATTATTATTTTATTCTGGTTTCGATCCCCGCACAGTACAAATATTTGTGAGCATGAACATGTCTGTTTGTACTGGTCTGGGTGTTTTCTTTGTATTATAAGTATGTTTTTACATAAAAAAGTATATAAGTAAGTTTATCGGTTGTCTAGTACCCCATACGACAGGGTACTTATTAGTAGCTTAATTTCGGACTAGATGGCTCTGTGTGGCCCAGTGAGGTATGTCTTAAATATTATATTATATTAAGCTAAGCAGTTGTAACAAAATCATATTTTACCAGTATTTCGGTACCGATAGCTCTGAAAGAAAACTAGAAATGACTGACGATTGCTGTATACAGGGTGAAATTTTAACCACTTTCCAAAATGTATATAGGCGTTCAGTATCGTAATAAATAATTATCTTATCTATCTATCTATCTATCCAGGGCAAAGGCCTCTGTCATTGAGTTTAAGTCACCATAGCAATGATGCGCCATAATTTTCGTTGTCTCGACCTATGGATCGAACTCAGGACCTCGAGATCTCGGTCCTGTATTTAGAGCCCATGTATGAAGTAAAAAATGTAAATCAAGCTATCACCCGAAAATATTTTTCGCAATATAGTTTTCAATTTTCACGGTCCTAGGCCTGATAAGGTATAAAGGGAAAAACAAAAACGTGTGAATAGTATAGTAATGATTAAATGAGATGCAAATCGCGTAAAAAAAGTGTTGCTAGGCGGCTGTATTAAAAATTTTAGATTTTTAGCGGACATTTTCTAAGTGCTTTATCTTGACATTTTTGTACCGGGCTATACCAAAAGAAAAAATACGTCATTTGTTTTTTGTCTCGTAGATTGATATATTAAAATTTGGAAAGTGGTTAAAATTTCATTCTGTATACGATTATTTAATCGTGCTGTGCGACCTTGAGCCTTTTATCCCAGCAATATTCTTTTAGTCGCATCTTTCTCGACACACGGCATGATGTCCTATTCATTTTTAAGACCTGCAGTTCTGACATCATAATTATCATCTAAGCTATACTACGCCTACTGCTAGATATAGACCTTCATTTAGTATCTTTGCGATGATCGGTCGCATGCTACACGCATCAAGCCTCTTTTCAGCTTCACCAGATAGTCGACTTGGTCCACCGAGTAAGGGGCGAAAATGATCGTCGTCCGGTTCGCGGACTCTATTCCAGAAGCTTTTCGCCTCAACGGCCATCGGTTTTTCTTAATATGCGTCCCAACAACTTCTACTTGAGCTGAGCAATTCTTTGAGCGATATTGGTTATCTTTATTCACTAACGTATTTCCTCATTTATTCTATTGCATGAGAAAAACCAAGCACCGCTCAGTCCATTGCCTGCTGTGCGACCTCAGGCCTTACGGGACCTATATTTAGTGTCCATGTTTCAGTTCCATAAGTTATCACTAGCTGGTTTTGGTCTCAAGATACTGAGGTGCTTTGGATACGAAGAATTTTCATAGTTTCCAGAACGAAATTTACCCATATAAATGACGTACCTACATATAATAAATTACTGGAGCTATGTGAAACCATTCTTCAGTTCCCTCATCAGAATGTTCACCGGAGTGATTGCGTGCCGACTTCATGTAAGCTAGCAAATAATATGAAGGATTTTCGACTTTGAATATCCCAGCAAACTCATTCAATTCGTAGCAACGAAGATCTTTTTGTAAAACAGGATTGTAAAATGTGTTATTACTACTATCTTCACATCTGCAAACAAATTAATTATTTAATCGCTACGTAACACGTACACAGATAAGCTACTATTTTAGAGACAAAAAGATAGATGGATACACACACATACAAAATAATTAGGTATGAGCATATAAAATGCATGGCACAATTTAGCCGGCCTTATCACTGGAAGCGATCTTTTCCAGACAACATTTTCAGGTATTATTTGAATTGATAGAGAGGGGAAAGCGGCGGAGAATTCCAGATATGTGAATCTTACAATAGAAAAATATTTACTGTATAAAACAAATAGAGACAAATAAATTTTAGGTATAAAGCGTACGAGCGATTCTCTAATGCACTCGTACTCTTTGGCCCAAAGTTTCTTTTTGTTCTCTCTATCTGCACGTGTTTTGTGTTTAGTTTATGTTTTTTTGTGCGTTAATAAAAATTTTGTCACCTAATCCAAGGGTTTTTATTAGCGATTCCATTTAAAGTATAATCGAGAAGTAAAGTTAAAAAATCCATATACATCATGATCTGTAGAAATGCCGTAAGTATATTTACAAATATCAATCCTGAAACAAAACAACACTTAAAAGTTTATACCTGGGTAATTGGATTCACTCGGCTGAATGAATTATTTAAACTACCGTGAATTTAAAACGTCGCAAAGGTAATACTATTGACCTCAAATATGAATTTTGTTGCAGTAAGTTAAGAATTAGGTTTTAAGTGTAAAAGTGTAATAGAAAACTTTATTTGATATTTTAGCAATTAAATTGCAATTATAATATCAGTATATAAACTTGAAAAATTATGTCTCAGGCGGGACTCGAACCCGCATCTCCTTACAGCGTAAAAATATGCTTGAAAAATTCGCGCTGAGTCGCAGTGTCTCGGTGGCTTAATGGTATAGCGCCCACCCGGCATGCGAGGAGATGCGGGTTCGAGTCCCGCCTGAGACATAATTTTTCAAGTTTATATACTGATATTATAATTGCAATTTAATTGCTAAAATAAAGTATATAAATAGCTGTTTCATCTTAACTGACTGTCAAACATCTGCAAAGATGTTTCTTTCGGATGTTAAGGGTGCAAACTCCTAACATTTGATGAAGCAACGCTAGCTTACAGCGTTAAGAATATGCTTGAAAAATTAGCGCTGAGTCGCAGTGTCTCGGTGGCTTAATGGTATAGCGCCCACCCGGCATGCGAGGAGATGCGGGTTCGAGTCCCGCCTGAGACATAATTTTTCAAGTTTATATACTGATATTATAATTGCAATTTAATTGCTAAAATAAAGTATATAAATAGCTGTTTCATCTTAACTGACTGTCAAACATCTGCAAAGATGTTTCTTTCGGATGTTAAGGGTGCAAACTCCTAACATTTGATGAAGCAACGCTAGCTTACAGCGTTAAGAATATGCTTGAAAAATTAGCGCTGAGTCGCAGTGTCTCGGTGGCTTAATGGTATAGCGCCCACCCGGCATGCGAGGAGATGCGGGTCCGAGTCCCGCCTTAGACATAATTTTTCAAGTTTATATACTGTAATAGAAATTTTTGAAAGTCTATTAATCTACACCTATTCTTTTACCAATAATGTAACTTTAGTAACAAAGTTTAAATTCCTACTTTGTGTGCTAGGCACATAATGTAAAGCCGCGTACGCACGTACGAACACGAACATAGCGAACACAAACATCAAACATGAATATTTGGTTTGTACGTATGGACATATTCGAACACGAACGCGAACATAGTTCGAATCGTTAAATAAAATGACCATACAACTAACAAAATTTTGTACTTAAATTTATAATAAAACAAACTTACCCAAATATCAGTAATTAAACTTGAAAAATTATGTCTCAGGCGGGACTCGAACCCGCATCTCCTCGCATATTTAAGGCGCGGCGCTTTAACCATTTAGCCACCGAGACACTACGTCATAGGCGTCAATTTTTCAAGCATATTCTTATCGCTGTAAACCAGCGTTGTTTCATCAAAATTTTAGGAGTTTGCACCCTTAACACCCGGAAGAAACATCTTTGCAGATGTTGGACAGTCAGTTAAGATGAAACAGCTATTTAAATACTTTAAATTATATTTTAAGCACTTTAATTGCAATTATGCATGAAGAAATGTGAGGAGATGCGGGTTCGAGTCCGGCCTGAGACATAATTTTTCAAGTTTAAACACTGATATTATAATTGCAATTAAATTGCTTAAAATATAATTAAAAAATATATAAAAAACTTACCATATGCAATCGGTAACATTTTGGTCGCAAAAAAGTGCTCGTCCTTCGAGTAAGATGCAAGGAATACTTGAACATACGTGTGTGGCAAGCTTTTGAAGAAAAAGGTTGAAATGTAGTACCAGAAAAACCTGAAATAAAAAAGTAAAAATACCCTTTGAAAACAAATTAAAACAGTTTACATTTGGTCCCATTCTCATGTCCGTCTTATTCGCATTTGGTCTCATTCTCATGTCGGCTCTTATTGCATGTGGCCCCATTCTCATGTCAGTCTTACACGTATTAATTTGTTTCCAACTCGAATGTCGGCCATTTGCATTAGCGCTCATTTTCATATAGGCTCTATTTGCATTTGATTCCATTCTAATATTTGCCTTGTTCGAATTTGGTCCCTTTCGCAAATTATCACGCTCAGGTCAAACAAATTGAATAGTACCTATATTCATAATAAGGGATTATTTTATCCGTGTTACTACAAAAAATATAAACACAGATTAGGCCTTGTCCTATAAGACGACTGATTTAAATAAAATGTCTTCCTTTTCTTTTTGAAATTCCGTGGTTTCACTATGAAATATTAGGAACATGTTAGTAATACATTTTGAATTGGTCGTCTCATAATTAAATTGATTCCTAATATAATAATAAATAAAATAAATAAATATTTTAGACATGCCTCACTGGGCCACACTGAGCCATCTAGTCCCAAATTAAGGTACTATTAAGTACCCTGTCGTATGGGGTACTAGACAACCGATAAACTTACTTATAATACTTTTTTTTTTGTAAATATATACTTATAATACATAGAAAACACCCAGACCAGTACAAACAGACATGTTCATGCACACAAATATTTGTACTGTGCGGGGATCGAACCCGCGACCCATGGCTCAGAAGCAGCGTTAACTACCGCTGATCCAAATAGTCGTCAAAAAATATCACCACGTAAAGTACAATTCCAACTTTCATTGTCACTATCACAGATTTATTAGGTTTATATCATACTAGCTTTTGCCTGTGGCTTCTCTCGCGTTAAATTCGGGGTAGCAATAAAATTTCATCCCCTCTTTTAAGGGGTTGGGGGCGGATTTCCAAAAAAAAACTATGCACGATTTTTTGTAAGTCACAAAAAGTCCGCATGCCAATTTTAAGCTTTCTACTTTGAAAATTGCGGAATGCTCCATACAAACTTCCACCTCCACTTTAGGGAAGTGGAGGGTTAGAAAGAAACATAGCCTATGTCACTCACCTACCTTTCAACAATCTCTACCTAAAAAATCACGTTAATTTGTCTTTCCGTTTTGCCGTGAAAGACGGACAAACAAACAGACAAACACACTTCGCATTTATAACATCAGTAAGGATACCTTGGTTTAAATAAGTTTCCAATATTTTAGCACTGTTGTAAGCGGCATAAACACGGGTGAACTTTGAATATCCGAAACTCACACAATATTACAATATAGAACCAGATTTGCCAGAAGAAACTTGAGTTGTAATCTTGCCGGGTTATAAAAGTAATGAGTCATTTCCTTGTCATAGTTTGTATGATCCTTTATAACCTGGTTAAGTTAAATTTTCGTTTATCTACTAAACAACTAAATTTCTTGGCTGTACGTTATCTTAAACGCTCACGTCTGAGGTAACATGTTCAATGTGTGTGAAGGCAGATACTGCTCGCACGGCACTTGGAAATGCGTTCTGAGTTAGGAATTGCATCTGTCTTATTACATAAAAGAAAATCGTGTTAGGGACACCACTAATAACTCGAGAAAGGTTGGACCATTTTTTATGATTTTTGTAGTTTTGAATTCATATTCGTCGGGAATAGAATAAAAACAACTAAAAACTTTAAAAATTAACACTGAAAAATGTATATAATATCTTCATACATTTTTCAACCACGCCATATTTGATGACAATGTCATTAAACCTCTGGTCTGTGGCTATACCGGTTCCCGGTAACAAATCAAATATTATTATGACGCGATACGAAGTTCACGGGGTCCGCTGGTTGTATAGTAAATAATGCGATTAAAATCCTTTCAGGATGATCTGGTGTAAGATTTTCCTAAACCGCCCATTACAGGTCTCTGTCGAGACTTGGTTCTATGACTTCTATCTTAAAACAAAAGCCTAGCCGAGGTCAAATGTCCTCCAAAGCATGACTTAAATAAAATAAAATTCATAAAATTATTAATTACTTACTTACCAAACAATGTACACACGGCGGCACATCAGACTATACATGTTGACCTTGAGACCGCCTTTATGCCCTACGTAATAAAAGCTGATATCGCAGTTCAACTGTTTACTTTAATGTGCTGTCGAGTGTACATAATTATATAAGTTAGCCTAAAGTAAGCTATTAGTTAAAATATATTTATATTTATATTTATATTTATAATTTATGAAAATTAATTGTATGTACAATATAGATGAAGTATGTATCTAATAAGTATTACATAATGGCGTCTTCCTCTATGTCAACTAATATTTACTCGTATATTGCTGTGCCTTAACTGGTGGTCTATTATGAACTATGTTACTAACATCTTGTCACATTATAAATATTTAAGACATGCCACACTGGGCCACACAGAGCCATCTAGTCCCAAATTAAGGTACTATTAAGTACCCTGTCGTATGGGGTACTAGACAACCGATAAACTTACTTATATACTTTTTTTTTTTTTTGTAAATACATACTTATAATACATAGAAAATACCCAGACCAGTACAAACAGACATGTTCATGCACACAAATATTTGTACTGTGCGGGGATCGAACTCGCGACCCATGGCTCAGAAGCAGCGTTAACTACCGCTGATCCAAATGGTCGTCGAACATTAAATAATGCAATAAATTATTTGAATTTGAATTTGAATTAAACAGGTCGTTTTTATTTTACTTTACAGGGAAATCAATTGTTTACAATTACGACCTATATGGTAGAATAATAATTAATGAACCATCGCGTCATCAGGTTATCATCAGTTAATATCCTTATAGCTTTAACTTTAACTATACCTATAAAGCATTATTGCACACCTTTTTTGGAAACATTTGGAATTATATTCATTTATCGAAATATCGATACACAAAACTTGCGTTTAAAAATTATATTATGATTTTAACTTACATTGTCACTATCACTAGAGTTAATTGATACGGGGTTTGTACTATGTACCTTAGTTCTTCCGTGAGCATGGCGCTTGCAACAGTGCCGAATTATAAACTCGTAAAAACTAAGGTAACAATAATAATAATCTTTATTTGAAAACATTTAACAAGTTTTATGAGGTTAGTGAAACGATAATAGCGGCTTTAGTTGAAACTGAGTCGCAGCCATTAACGCCCACCTCCTGGACAGAAATGCACATTATGTATATATTTTTTTTTTAACAAAGATGGCTCCTTAAACTATTTAAAAATAAGATTAAGATAAAAAGACGTTGCATGCATGTGTGTGTGTGTGTGTGTGTGTGTGTGTGTGTGTATGTGTGTGTGTGTGTGTGTGTGTGTGTGTGTGTGTGTGTGTGTGTGTGTGTGTGTGTGTGTGTGTGTGAGAGAGAGAGAGAGAGAGAGGTATAAGTTATAAACCCCGTATCAATTAACTCAAATGATACATTATGTATTTCACTTTCCAACTGTACAACGATGATACTGCTATCGCAAATGTCAGGCATTAAAACTGAGAAGTAGGTCAAACCCGTCCCAGTATGACGCTAAGCTTATTTTGAGATGTTTTGATATTGCCTCTACAAGATTCTAAGAAAGGTTGTTTTAAAATATCTATATAGCCCCGATGATCTAGTGGTTTATGGCCATGCCAAGATCTCGGAGTTCTTAGTTCGATCCCCGGGTAGGGCAACATGAGTTTCGAATGTTTGAACATTGCTCGGTTTTGTGATCACTAACCCGCATGTGGCAAGCGCAGTGATTATGCCATCCAGCAAGGATGGCATAATTTAAATAGTTAACTTAAATTTTATGATTAAAACCTTCGCCCTGCAGAGGGACGATTATATGCTTTACTTCACTTTACTTTTATAATATTCTTTTATATTATTATTTTATTTTATCTATATTTAAGAAAACCGGCCAAGTGTAAGTCGGATTCGCCTACGGAAGGTTCGGTAAAATTTTGTAGATATTACAAAACGAGCTATGCTCGGTTGCCAAGGTACAGGTAAATAAAATAAATAAAAATAAAAATACCTGTTAAACTGTAAGTATTGCATCATAACTATTTGAGTTTTGCATGTAGCTGAGACGTAAGAGCGGTAGTAAGACAACACTTCAGGCCACGTCGCTGGTATCATTCTTCTGAGAGTCCTTGACTCCTTCTGGAAACATGAACAAAAGTACAAGTTACAGAAATAAAAATAACCGGCCAAGTGCGAGTCGGACTCGCGCACGAAGGGTTCCGTACCAAAAAGGCCAAAAAAACGGGTTTGTTGTATGGGAGCCCCCCTTATTTTTATTTTATTTTGTTTTTAGTATTTGTTGTTATTGCGGTAACAGAAATACACAATTTGTGAAAATTTTAACTGTCTAGCTATTGTGGCTCTTGAGATACAGCCTGGTGACAGAGCGACGGACAGACGGACAGACGGACAGACGGACAGACGGATAGACAGCGAAGTCTTAGTAATAGGGTCCCGTTTTTACCCTTTGGGTATAGAACCTTAAAAATCAACTCATTTGCCTTTCCTTAGAGGCTATAATAGCAGTAACTGTACTTGTGTCGTGTAGTGCCAGTAGAGTTATACGGCCATTTCCAATAACCTATCTATCTTCAGTTTTGGTATATCGGAGATAGGAAACAGTTTCTATCTCTGTTTTAGCCGTCCAGAGAAACAAAGACAGAAGTTGTTTTCTATCTCCGATATGCCAAAACTGAAGATAGATAGGTTATTGGAAATGGCCGAAGGTCCACTATTGACAGTCTATCGACAGCTGACGTCATAATAGTATTGATAGCCTATCGATAGTACCAATATTAGTGATAGTATCGATACTATTGAATACCAACATAGTGCTTCGGAACAATACTATCGATACTTTATAATTATGATATTTATTTTAAGCAATTTAACAGCAATTTTAATATCAGTATTTAAACTTGAAAAAGTATGTCTCAGGCAGGACTCGAACCCGCAACTCCTCGCATGCCGTGCGCGGAGAAGCTTTAATATCATACAAAGTATTTAAATAGCTGTTTCATCTTAACTGACTCTCAAACATCTGCAAAGATGTTTCTTTCGGATGTTAAAGGTGCAAACTCTTAACATGATAAAGCATTGCTGGCTTACAGCTATAAGAATATGCTTGAAAAATTAACGCCAATGACATAGTGTCTCGGTGGCTTAATAGTGAAGCGCCGCGCTCGACATATATCAAATAGGATTATTCTGAAATTATTACTTACATTTTATGGATTTCCTTTACGTCCTCCTTTCTCTACATCCTTTTTATTTTATTCAATGGGCTTGCTCTTGACTACATACTCAACTCTACGGTTAAGAACAAGCCTAAGATGGAGCGAACTTACCCAGAAACAGCCTATTCACTCTTGCTTTAAAAACTTTAGGGTTAAAATTTTTTGGGAGAATAGACACAGGCAGGGCATTCCACTCCTTGGCGGTGCGCATCACAAAGGAAGAGGAAAAGCACTTGGTACCCAATCGCAGTATATCAACCAGGAAGGGATGATAACCTGCAGTGCGCCTGGATTCCCGAAGATAAAAAGGGGAAGGCGGAATGAGCTCATGCAGCTTAAGAGCACACTCTCCGAAGTACAACCTGTAAAAAACCGACAGGCAAACAACTCTGCGACGGTGGCCTAGACTATGAAGCTTAGTTTTCACCAGCTCATAGTCTCCATTAATCTTTCTGGCTCTGCGTTCTACCGAGTCAAGTGCAGCCAGCTGGTATTTGGCTGAACCAACCCAGAGGTGACAACAATACTCCATGCACGACCGAACTTAATCTTTATAAGGAATCATGAGCTGTTCCGGCGTGAAGTATCGCCTAACCTTATTTAGGATTCCCAGCTTTTTGGCCGCAGTTTTGCCCTTAGACTCAATAGTGTCCCCGAAGTTAAGGTCGGATGTTAACTTCATGCCAAAAAGGTCTAAGCTCTCGGTGTCTTTTACTCTAGTACCCCGGAAAGTAGGAGTCAAGATGAAAGGACTCCTTTTTGCGGAGAACAGGCACGCCTGCGTTTTGATGGCATTAAAATTGACCAGATTTTTGTCACCCCATTGGGAGACATAACTTAAGGTCAAGGTAGTTTGCTCTACCATGGCCTCTCTTAAAGAACGGACATCCTCACTGGTGACATTTGCGCTGCCTAGATATCTTTTTGTGACCATGCTGTCGTCTGCATACCCAACGAATCCAGGTAGAAGCAGATCGTTGATGTGAAGCAAGAAGAGAGTTGCAGAGAAAACGGATCCCTGAGGAACTCCGGCCAAGTCAATTCTCTAATTTATTATAATATTAATAAGATGAGATTATTTTGTCCATACCTGTGGAATGTATTGCAAATGCTGGTCTTGTGGAGAAAAGAAGTCTCCTGAATCACCAGACTCAAATGACAAGGCGCTGACAGCACGCAGCTGCCATTTGGTCGTGACTTCGCTATTATGTCGAATTGTATCATTTCTGTATTCCATTCGATCATCCATTGCTTCCATGATAAAAATTATTTGTTAAAATGTTACAATCTTGTTTGGTTGATGCACAATTTCACTGGTAAAAAGCTCAAAGCTACGGAATAAAGGCTGCAATGACATTGATTAACACTGAATGATTATTTGTTGACACTGTCTACCGATCTTTTTCAAATAGGTAATAAAAGAAAATACAATCAGTATGTATTGAGTTCTTATCATACGCAAACAATGCAATGGTAAAAATTAAATTTTTATAAGAAAATCTTAACAAAACAATTAACGAGTGTGTTTTTTGATTTAATCTCAAACAAGCTGTTACTTATTAAGTTTTTTCCTTGGGAACACAAGTGATCTTTTTTCTTTAATGTGACAAAAATAATATTATCATGATACTCTCGAAAGTTCCAGGTAAAACCACATACTTTAACGGTTTGCAGTACATTGATAAACTTATTGCATATATAATTTCAAATGATTTCCGCTATGTTAGCCGCAAGCTATTACTTATTTACCTATGTCTGTTGTATTTATAATGTTGTGTTCACCTATAATTGGTTTGCATACTAGATGCCACTTTTGATTTTCCTTTTTTTTTGTCAATGTTTGTATGTTACCTGTTGGTGTACCTCAAATAAAAACAAAACAAGACAAATTGTTCTACTTATCTCTTGGATGAATTAGTGGTTTATACGTCCAAGACTTATCTACACCAGTTTTAAGGATTCCGTACGCAAAGGGTAAAAACGGGACCCTATTACTAAGACTTCGCTGTCTGTCCGTCTGTCCGTCTGTCCGTCTGTCCATCTGTCCGTCTATCCGTCAGTTCGTCTGTCCGTCTGTCCATCGCTCTGTCACCGGGCTGTTGCCTCTTTGTGATACCTTGTCAGACACCTTTATATTTGTCAAATCAAATCAAAATCAAATGGTTTATTTCTGACAATATGGTAGGTATTAATTACATTGGTTTTTATTACATATTGCTACCGCATATTCGACCATTGCTGGTGTAGAAATTATAGTAAGTAACACAAAATAAATCAGATTGAAATAAAGTAAAATAATATGATGAATTGAATTACATTTGAATATAATACATTAAATTAATTACCAAACCACATTTAACACAATATAATCAATGTCAAGTCGTCTCAATTAGTCAAATCAGTCAATGATTATAATTAAAACATGGAGTCACGAATTCTTATGTCAAGGTATTCTTTGGTTGAGTAAAAGCATTTTTAAAGTAACCATTTAGTCATCGTCGACTTAAATACATTTAAATACATTGTCTTAATCTAAGAGTCATTTGAATTGTGACCTAACTTTGTTGAGAGTATACAACAATTACTCTGATTGCTTCTTTTTAACTAACGCTTATTGGGCACTAACACGTAGTTTAAAAGGAATTTTGCTAGGTTTCTGTTAAAAAAAAAGAACATTTTACAGAATGCTAGGCAGGTGACAACCGAACCAAATGCGTCAAAAATCCGTTCGAATGTAGAATTTGGACTATAAAACTAGTTCTACTGATCTCTTAATCATATTGGAAACAGTGAAAGACTAAACCTACGTTGCTAACCTCAATTGCGGCTGGATTGCATCTACGCCAGGAGATTTATTACTTAGAGCATACCTATTTGAAATTCAAATAGCTTGGTAAGATGTTACTAAAAGCATTATTTTTCAAATGAAATGCATGGATATATAAAGGATGTTATTTTGATGAACTGATATTACTTTTTATGGTGAACAAAACTACTATTGATGTTTTATTATCCGAATTGCTGTAAGTCTATTTCTTTCATTTGGAGCGATTGCCAAACAATGCCATCTGTGCAATTTATTGCTGTGTTGTACTCACGGAACAGAAAAAATAAGTGGAAGTGCGAAGTAGGCGGATCCCGCGTGCCACTACTAAGCGTTATTATGCTTACTCGGCCTTAGTCGTGCCCCGACATCGCGTCTAGTTGATAGTCCTGCTGCATTCTTCTTTTGCGTAATTTTACGCCGTTCCAACATCAGTCAATTGCCTTATCTTTCTCACAGCATAAGCAGCAGAACTAAGTTTTCCAGACAGTCCCCTAATATGAGCACCCCATTGCAAATGAGAGTCTACAGTTATACCTAAAAGGTAGTAGCATCTACAGAGTTTAGTGGTTCATCTTTTACAATTATATGAGTGGCAGCAAACCTTACGTTTACGTTAAATTTAATACATTTGGTTTTATTTACATTGAGTAGAAGGTTATTTGTTGTAAACCAATGCAATAATATTGAGAGGGTATTATATAAATGTATTAAATTTACCATGCCCAACGTAAGGTTTGCTGCCACTCATATTATTGTTAACATCATCAAATGAAGAATTGCCCCTCTTAACAATACCATCTCACAAAGATTATGTATATAAAAAGGAAGGTCATTAATATAAATTAAAAATAGCAGGGGTCCTAATACTGATCCCTGAGAGAAACTCATAATAAGGGCCGACCCTGAAGACTCAGCTCCATTTATGCAAACTTTTTGTATTTTGTCTCTAAGGTAAGAACTTATTAGATCCAAGGAATCATTCGATGTCGCAAGACTAGACTTAGCGAGTCCTAACAGAAAAAGTTGCATGGCTAAACTCTAATTCAATATTATCTGCATGTGCAGATTTTCGATATTAAATATTTTTGAGTACCAAATAACCAATACCAAATCTTAATCGGAAGCTTATAATACTATCATATTACTGGCTTTAATAAATCTCCCTTTGAAGAGGTCCGTGCCCAGCTGTGGACTGACACATGCTGGTCATGATGAAACGCTAGGAACTACTTTTTACGAGTTATTAATTTCTTTTAATATCTATGTTCACCTATCAATATTTTAAATCAAAATTCTATAAATAAGGACAGGCCCGAAGTAATTTAGTTGCCCAAATTATCATAAAGCTCTAGAACGTCTTTATTAAAACCGTTTACGAGCCGTTATTAATTTTATAGCGAATTTCGCCCGGAGTGAAATAAATTTAAAATTCTAATAATTTCAATCAATCTCCTCACGGTTTATCGAGGATTTGTATTTTATCGCCTCGTTAAGTCTATTTCGTGAGTTTCATAATTTTATTTAACTCCCATGACAATGGTTTGGCACTTATTCTGTATTAGGAGTTTTGGGGAAGTAATTTCATTTTTGCTGATTTATTACTTACTAGCGGACCCGACAGACGTTATTCTGCCTCACCTATAATATTGATTACAAAATGGTTTAATAAAGAAACTGTCATGTGTAAAAGCGTTTCCTAGGAACTATTTGCAGAAATAAAACTGATTTTAACTGATTTTGATTTTAGTTACCAATTATTTATTAATAATAGGGGTTAAAGTATGAAATTGCCGATTATTTTCCCACTTTTAATTTTTATTATAGCTCTTAAGTATAGTCGTATTATTGCATAATTCTTTTTGTATTGTATTAAAAACTAAATAAAGTAACTTTTGACTAAAAAAGAAATGCAAAACTGGTGCCTATTACTTTAAAGGAAGTCGTTGAAAAGACCCCTTACAATGTGTCAGCTGACCTTCTTGCTTCAATTAAGTATATTTGTATTATATACTTTCATTTTCAGAAATTTAAATACTGTAATGCGTAGCTTTATAACCATCTAACTTTTACCTTTAATTGCATCGAAAACGGTTCAGGCGTTTTTAAATAAAACTAAAAAATTGTTAGTATGGAAAAATGACTTTTCTCGATTTCGTCTATACAAAACGGCAATTTCATACTTTAACCCCTAATATTATGCTTTATGATCTCTAAGTTTATGATACACAGCATTCTTTGTTTGTTTTTTTTTGGCGGGTATATAAATAGTGTTGTTGGTGTATTACGATATGGGAACAGGCGACATTACTGGCCATGTGCAAAATTCTGTTTTTTTAACCCCATATTTGACGATATTTGCAGCACGCATTCTGTCAATGTTATGTCAAACGCCATTCACTAAAAAAGTTTAAATTGTCAAGAGCGATAAAGGTTACATTAAAAATAATTTAGTATATGGTAATTAAGTTTTCTTTTCTTTTTTTTTCTGCGCAATTTTCCTATTTTTTCTCTCATAAGAACATTCTCCTGACAATAACAAACAAAACAAAAAAATAATTAGCGAAATCAGTCCAGCCGTTCACGCATGATGCGATGACCAAGGGAAATAGGGATTCATTTTTATATATAAATCATTTTTATATAAAAAGATTAAACTTTTGCAGAGATTGTGCGGTCTAAATAGAAGTTGTTTATTTTTTTATTTATTATAATAATGTATATAATATAATGTAAATAAGGATATTAAGATAGAATAAGTTTGTAACCAACCAATATTGAGTCTTGTAACTTGAAAATTAATAAATAAAAACAGCTTACATTGAATATTCAAAAAGAATATTTTCGAAAACATTATGTACGTCCGTAAAAACCTCGAATTTATTGTCAAAAATAGTGACGTACACAATTTCAATACCCGAAATAAAGATAAACTTGCCGTTCCAGGATTCAGACTGCGAAAAGTAGGTAATTCGTTCATGGGAAATTGTATCCGTATTTTCAACAAATTACCACTATCAATTGCTGACCTCCCTGTACATAAATTCAAATCATATATCAAAGTTGTTTTAATGAAAAAGGGCTATTACACTATTGATGATTATATAAATGATAGGAACGTTTGGCTTTAAATTGTATCAGCTCGCACTGGCATATATCTTATGTAAACATGTTTATTTAAAAAGAGGCTGACAATAGTGACCGAGTTTCTTGCGCTGCTTCTTCTCGGCACTAGCCCACATTTGTCCCGAAGCAGTGGTAGGTTAAATATTGGGACGTGTAAAAGTGCCTCCAGGGGCCTATTTGCAGAAATAAAACTGATTTTAACTGATTTTAACTTCTTAAGTCATTGTAAAATACACCCATAACAGCCTCTTTGGTCACGCGATTTTAAATTCTGAGCCAAGATCTTAGGGTCTTGAATTATCGGGTCGGGCACTAAGAATTTGGTATGTTTGAACATTTGATTGCTCGGATTTGTCATTACCAATCCGCATATGACAAGCGTGGTGATTATAATAATAGTAATAATAATAATCATTTATTTTAGATAAATTACATCCATAGTGTTAGTAACAAAAAATATTTTAAAATGTATGGTTAATATTAAAAAAATAAAATTGAGTTGATTATAAGGAATGTATCAAAATTTAAAAATTTTACAAATAATAATAAAATTAAAATCCAAATCATAATTAAAAGCGAAATAAATGTAAAATAAAGTAAAATGAAATTTCAGAAACGTAAATAAAAAAAATAATAATCATTATCATGTTTTCAAAGAGACGGATCAGCTGGTCGGATATGGTCCCGGGATCACCCTCTGAACAAAACACCTCCAAATTGGCGATGTATACCTATCCGCCAAGGTCCTCAGTATGCTGTTGCGACTGCCTCGAATCCTACTAATCAGAGACACCGTTTTTTTGCGTATGATAGCGTTGGAACCATCTGTTTGGTATTCCGCAAACATTCCCGTCGCACTACAGAAACGAGGCAGTCTCAACATCATCCTAAAGATGTTATTGTATTGTATGCAAAGGGCCTCGAGCGACCTTTTGGTGTGTTTGACCCACAGATTTCCCGTGTACATACTCTGGCATTATGCTTTAAAAAGCGTAATCTTTACTTGCTCAGTACAACGGGAGAATCTACGAGTCAACATAATTATTACCTCTAACTGCCAAAGCCCTACGCTCCCTCTCAATATCAGCATCGTCTTTGAGGTCGCTAGTAATAATATGTTGTAGGTATTTAAATTTAGTGACGCGTTTAATGTTCAAGCCATTTAGGGTGATACTACCAGAGAATTCAGGACGTTTACCAGCGGCCTCAAAGACCATGTACTCAGTTTTAATTATGTCTGTACTAGTCATTGCTGTGGCAACTTGAATTCAATGATGGCGACTTTCGCCCTTCTGTGGGCATATACTTAAAGGTTACTTTACTTTATCTTACATACAATTATTTATTACAGTTGATTATACAGAGTGTCAGGTAAATTGTATGACGAGTCAAAATAAGCCTTCGTTAATTTACTGCGTGTAAAACAATGGCAAAGTAACGTGGCAGTACGAAATACCGCCTACTACGCACGAAGTTCGATTCCCGATTAGAGAATTCAGACACATATTATATACCAGCACTTCGGAAATTTTAATTTCCATCCCACACATTTGGCAATTGGAATATTTTCACATAATCATCCCGCTGCAGGGAAAAGGCCTCCATCATTGAATTCAAGTTACCACTGCAATGATGGGAACTGGCATAATCACCACGCTTGCCAAATGCGGTTTGGTAATCACAAACCCGAGCAACGTTCGAAAATTCGAAACTATTTGTTGCTCGACCCGGGGTTAGAACCTCGGACCCCGAGATATTGGCCCGGTATTTAAACCACTACACCAACGGGGCGCTTTTGACATGTGATGTGATAGTAAATTAGCACCATCCTTCTTGTCAGCTGTGTCCTGAGAGTTGACTAAAGGAGTGCAGCAACAAGAAGAGATGTTGCTTATCAATTTTAGGCTGGGACCACACATATTCAGTAAGTAACGGCCTATAATCATTCCACTGCAGGGCAAAGGCCTCAATCATTGAATTCAAGTTACCACAGCCATGATGGGTACTGGCATAATCGCTACGCTTGTTCCGGTAAAAATCAAAGAAAATTTTACAGCACGATAAGCAGGTGACATACACCACGCTTGCCAAATGTGGGTTGTAATATTAAGTCGGGCGAGAACGTTTGAAAATTTGAAACTTTTTGTTGCTTGACCCGGGAATCGAACCCAGGTCCCAGAGATCTTGGCCCGGAACTGAAAACCACTAGACCAAAGGGTTCATTTAGACCTTAATCCCTCAACCCCCAGGAGGCACTCGGGTGCCACGATAACAGTTGATTTCAATTGTGTCTGGAATAACTCACGATCGAGGGATTAACTAACTTATAAATTTCCTGTGATATCCAGGCCCATCCTCCGAAACATCCAATAAAAGTTAGGAAGAGACATAAATTTCAAAGATTTGTCCGCTATAAATGTAATTTAATACAAATTCTTACATTCAAAACGGCTGTTCAATAGATTTACAGCTAAAAGCGGTTCTCATTCAAAAGTTAGTGGTCACAATTGACGTGAATGAAGAGGGTTCAGGTCCATTTCATTCCATGATATCTTGGTATACTTTTAAGGCCGCGACGCACGTGACTACGTAAGTAATATATTAAGTATTTATTTAAATTAATTTTTTTTTTTACTACCTGAGCAACCCGAGCAACGTTCGAAAATTCGAAACTTTTTGTTGCCCGGCCCCTGGATCGAACCTGGGACCCCGAGATGTTGGTCCGGTATTTAAACCAATAGACCAACGGGGCGTTACAAGACCAACGGGGTGTTAACGTATTTTATCAAAAAGTTAAAATTAAATAAGAAATCTGATTGCCAAAGTAGTCAACCTACTGCCTTAGCCTATATTGCCTCTTTACTTCTCTGACGCGAACTATGTTATGTATCTGTGCTTCGGGAATTTAATTAAAATAATAATTTAACTAGCGTATAAACTGCTTCTGGCAAAATCTTTAGATATTAAATCTTCGAGAGCTTTCGAAATTGGAATGTCATTTAGATTTAAAAAAAAACTGGGCAAGTGTAAGTTGAATGCATTGAGGGTTCTCCGTTATACAATTTTAAAAACGTCGATCATGTGCAAGTCTTACTTGCGCACGAAGTGTTCCGTATTTTAATAAACTAAATTAAGTAATTATTTTTGAAGTCAAATACTCTATTACTTAATATTCTGTAAATATTTCAAGCATCTACCTGTTGCTGTTATAAATATCGAGCAAAAAGCGACTAATCAATCAGGTTTATTGTATGGGAGCCTCCGTTAAATATATTATCTTCTTATTTATTAAATAAATAATCAAAATATATATAAGGCAAAAACTGAAGAACATCATCTGATTCTGTAAAATTATTAACTAGCTATCAAGGTTCATGAGATACAGCCTGGTGACAGACAGAGAGACGGACAGTAAATTCTTAGTGATAGAGTCCCGTTTTTCCCTTTGGCTATGGACTAAAACTTTTGTTCAGTCTTGTCAGTTTGGCTAAAACTGACGAGACAAAACAAAATATCTATAGGTTACGTACAGACTTTACTCAATACCTGTGCTAAGAGATTATATATTTCGGAATTTCATGATTATAGGTCTACGAAAACTAGGTACCTTATAAGTTTTGTTTCGCATTAAGAAGGCTACACGGAGAAAAAAATATTTTACAATACTACCAGAACGACTAGTAAAAACAAATGTATTAAAAGTTAACAAAAAACTGCGAGTGCTATCAGAATTAGTTTTAAATATAAATAGTCGCTTAATCGCAAATACTAAAAAAATAAGTTAAATGTACGAAACATGTCAAATAGTATCAGTTACTATTTTCTTTGTAAAGATCAAAATTTTATTAGTAATGGGCACATCTATGTTTAAGTATTGCTAGCAGTACAAATTTGATGGTAAAGTGTACCGAAAAATGTGTTCAATGTACCAGAAAATTCACGTTACTAAAAACTAGATTTTAAAAATATCATTTACAAAATGTATAGTTGTCACGTATAGCACTATGCGTTCTCGTTAACTTTCTCAAATTTCTGGTTAATAAAACTAGACCTTTTTTCCGTGATAGTGCCATGATTGGACAAGCAAGTGACTGAACGACGATAGTTATTATTATATCTGGTATGCGTGCACAATGCTCAGACATGTAGTTCCATGATTGGGATTTTTAGACCTCATGGTCCAATTTGTGGAAAAGATATCAAAAGACCTCTCACCATTGAGTTGTATATTCAATATGTACTTGGCACTCTCCATCTCTTTCACTTCCTACAGTTTGGCATGAAATAAGAGACGGGTTAAGCATATTATATAAAATTACTTAGCAGACCTTATAAATGAGCAGTCTCAGTCTATCAACTCACCCCAAATGGTAGTTCTGAGCGTAATCACCCAGTTAAAGGTATCGCGTCGAAGTTTTGCGTGTTTTACTCCAAACCTACGATTAACGGCTACTGGTGTTTGATGTCGGCTCTTTAATGACACTTAAGTGTTTGAAATAAAGCTCATAATTGTAAGAACTCGACACTTATGAACTTCAAAATGTGTAAAGGAAATTTAAAACCATGTTATTTGTATAAATAGGCAAAGGAATGTTTGGTTTAATTACGGGATAATGAGTTTTTTTTTTATTAATTCATCTTATTGGGTTATATTACAAAAGGTTCTACTTGTTCTGGAGTTTCATGTTTTTCATTATAAATGGAAATCGGAATTATTTTATGTTAATTGGAATTAAGAATGTCCGTGTTCTAAATGTGTTCTTTATTAAAAAGGAGACAATTTTTTTTAGTATGGCGAATGGGCCCACTAAAAAATTGTGACGTATAGTAATGAAACATATATCAAATTGTTCCTTATAATGTCTAGAAAACATTAGCAATATTAGTATTTCTTTATCTAACGGGAATAATCAGAAAAAAATCCTAACTAAATGACATAACCTAAAAACTTATTACAAGTTTTATTTGATTATTGGCATACACAATGCTATTTATATCAAAAGTATACATGTCTTAGCTAGGAATCGAACCCACAGGCCTTAGCTGACTAAGGTTAATCATATTTTTTCAAGTTTAAAAAAATATAGCCATATTCTAAATAGAGGTCAGAAGGTTCATTGTGATTTGTGATCAATCAAATTGAAAACAAACAACAATATTATGTACCTACAGTTTAACCACTTAAACGTGAAGAAGGAGAATTATAAAATAAAACCACAGAAAAATCAAACCAAAATACGTTTATTCCTGAGAATCATCATTTTCGGAATCGTCTCTCAGTAGCAGTACTTCCTCGTCTAAGAAAGATGTAGGTATTTTGACCTGATCCTTGTAGCGTGCTTGATAAAAACCACACAATGGACATCACATGTGCACAACAACCGATAGTGCGTCTGCAGTATCACTATAAGTTTAAGCATATTTTTAGTCGTTTCTGAAAGTAATTTTCTTTGCATATTCCGTTGAAATCCCACTGCACACTGACACAACGGTTCAGTGGAACAGGAGCTGTACTTGATACCATTTTCTTCTTTTTTCGTTAAAAATAAGGAAAAATCATGGAACATAAACACTCAGTTGGAAACAAACGGAAGGTATAATGTCAGTGATAACTGTCAAACGTCAAAACGGAATTGCGTTCCGTTCCACGGCTTCACTGAATGAACATTTTAGCAAAAGTGTTATAAAAATTGAATTAAAACATTTTTTACTGAGTTTCCAATTATTTAGAATAAATAAAAGTTCTTAGATAAAATGTGGTCTAAACATTATCTCCTAATTAAAATGGTTGATTTTGTTTTTATAACAACCTTGTAGTTCCTTTACACGAATTGTAAGACCTTGACAAAATAAGTTATTCTATGCCTTGACTCTAAAATGGGGGAATGTTATAAAAAAAGTCGCGTATACAACGCATTTTTAAATTGATTTTATGATTCCGGTTTCATTTAAACACGATCTTTTGTCTAATTGTCTAAAAAAATAAGTATTTATTTTAGGATACAATGACATCTTTATACGGTACCGTTGCTACTGGGCCCAAAAAAAATTGTCTCCTTTACGACACTTTTACACGCTACCAAATATTATTATAGTCAATTATGAAGGAAGGTATAATCATTTACTTTGCACTTATTTTGTCATATACATCTGGGTGCTTAGCTTAGCTAATCAGTGGTGAAAAACGTTTACACCAAATATACACACTGAAAATGTGTGTGCTCTTTTACCTAGTTGCATTCATTAATCATGTGACGAATTTGCATAATAATAGGTATGAGACATGACATTTGCTGCTTACATTAGATGATTGGACGGTTCAAAGTGATTTCTTTGTATGGGGTTCTTTTATTTTATTGATGATTAACACAGTTTTAAAGTCTACCCAAACTCTGGGATGCGATAAGTACCCCTGAACCCCAGGAGGCACGCGCGTGCCGCGATAACAATTGATTTCAATTGCGTCTGGAAAAACTCACGATCGAGGGATTAAGTTCATTTTATGTGATTGCATCTTACATTTTGAAAATGTACACTAAAAAAACATGTAACATTTACACAAATATATAATCGAAGATTTCTGCGCTAACAACCAGTAAAGGGAAAATCCCTTAGAAAATTAACATTCTATTTGCAGGTCTTACTAAATTATATCTGACATTTATAGTTTTATTACTTACTTTTAGTACCTAACCAATCAATAAACAAATAATATTTAGTTTTGGTATTTTTATACCTATGTAGATACTAACCAAGTGTTAAATAAATGATTTTTGATTGGATAAATATGATGATAATTATATAGCCAGATGACAGAACCACTAACTCTTTTCGTCCTATAAGTGTCATAGGAGTAGAAAAGAAAAACGAGTACCTACAATTAAAAGGAGACTAAATTTTGGCTAAACTACTACCGCCAATTTACTAAGTGTGGCGACTGGTGATAATAGTAAAATTTTACTATTGGAGGCCATCTCCAGACATGATAAAATAGGGGCAGATAATGATAAAACATTCTTTATCATCCTCCCCAGCCCTAATTAGTCCACAGATGAACACGACTTTCTCCAAAAGTATGATATTGCCATAATTGCCACATTTACTATTGCACTTATCCAAAAAAGACGCTGCGGACGACGGTGTTCTTCTAGCAGTACTTCGTAAGTCGTTTCTTACAAAACTCATAGAATATATAAATATTCTCTTCCATAGGAATATACACGACACTGCCGACTCTACATAACATTATTATAACCATAAAACGTTAAGAATTGGACATTTACAAGCAAGTAAACGTTTAAAGAAAGCTAAAATCATTCTTAATAGAATATCCATATGAAATAAGATGGTTATACCTGGTAATGCGCGCGAAGCAAATAAGAATGCGTTCCTTCAGGTACGTCTGGGAACGTAGGAATCGTATATTCATTACGCCATACAGTTATGAGCAGAAGATATTATTTTAATAAAAGCTATGCGAGTGGTAGCTGTGCGATGGAATTGCATCGTAAAATGAATTTTTGCTACCGGCCTGGTGTGTGGGGAACATAAACTCATTTATGGCGACAGAAAGAAATCTGCAGACTTAGATGGTTCGCAGAAAGCAATTTTCATGGAGAGTGTTGGACATGTTTGGACAAAATACTAATGAAGTAATAAGTGAAGTAATAATGACGATGACTACGTTGATGAAGTAGTGCAGAAGCCCATAACGCAAGAATTTCGGTTTGGTTCCCGGACGATATGAATTTGGAAACAATCATTTCTAAATTGCTTCAGGTTTGAAAGCGGTATAAGATAAGAGCCCTGATTTGGGGCATACGTTGCATCGTTGATCGTGGTTTCAGTAGAGATGAGAATTTATTCGGGGTATAAAAAAAAAAGTAACTACAGGGCAAAGGCCTCCATCATTGAATACAAGTCAAGTTACCATAAAATTATAAGAGCAGGCATAATCATCACGCTTGCTAAATGCGGGTTGGTGATTACAAAGCCGAGCAATGTTCGAAAATTCGAAACTTTTGTAGCCCGACTCGGGAATCGAACCCGGGATCCCGAGATCTTGGCCTGGTATTAAAACCACTAGACCATCAGGGCGTTCGGGGTAAATATATACCATGTAAAAACATGGTATCTACATGGTATAAACAACGACTTATTTAGGCGGGATAGTTTCAAATTCAAAATTCCACGCGTACTAAATCGCGCGCTAGAACTAGTATACAGAATGAAATATTAACCGCTTTCCAAAATTTTTATAGGCGTTCAGTATCGTATTTAGAGCCCATTTATGAAGTAAAAAATGTAAATCAAGCTATCACCCGAAAATATTTTTCGCATTATTGTTTTACATTTTTACGGTCCTAGGCCTGATAAGGTATATAGGGAAAATCAAAAACTTATGAATAGTATCGTAATGAATGAATGAGATGCGAATCGCGTAAAAAAAGTGTTGCTAGGCAGCCGTATCAAATATTTTAGATTTTATGCGGACATTTTCTAAGTGCTTTATCTTGGCATTTTTGTACTGGGCTATACCGAAAGAAAAAATACGTAATTTGTTTTTTGTCTCGTAGATTAATATATTAAAATTTGGAAGGTGGTTAAAATTTCACCTGTATATAGCTATTACCACAGAACATGGAAAAAGGTTAGAAAGGTTGTCATACGACATTTGTATGAGAACTGATGTCGCCTTTTCCGCCCCACTACACATAACGAGTTCGAGAAACCAATCACAGCGCTCGCTTACAAGCATTTGCTCATAACCTCTGTGGCGGAATTTAAAAAAAGGGTTAATAACCTCTGTGGCGACTGGCGCGCCTGTTTTACCTACATCGCCTTTCTAATCTTTTTCCATGTTCTGTCGCTAATACAATTTGTGATTACCTAGCACGAAACAAATATTTACCAAAACCGTTGCTGCCATTAGGATAAAACCTAAACTTACCACTTTATAAATACAACATGTATTTCTACCGAATGAATGGCGCCTCGAAACCGACCCATTTCGTCTTAGCTCAAAGTATTGCTTTAGGCAGTCTCCCAGCAATTTCGACTGTACATGACTGCGCGTTTGTTCAGCGCTGATATTAGTTCTACTGTTATTTGTACTGCACTACGATAGTTCTGTATTAACATCGATACACTTGAGTATCGATGATGTGAGTTCTATTGAATGGGGGCTATCGCTAGTGAATTTGCCACTAGAGGCGCTATTGTCGCGTGAGGTCCAATATCATTCTCTTTGTACTGGTTTTAGCGGAATTTGTTGCATAAATTATAATTTCTTTAATTTACCTGCTGGAAAGTGATCTCCTTCGTAAAATATCGCAAATATGGATTATTTGGCGATTAATGTGAACGCTTTAAAAGCGGAATTTAGAAAAAGCGCAAAAATAGTCGGCCTCAAGAGCTACTATTTCAGAAGTTAGTTTGTTGATATCAAGATAGTTATTTATAAACAATATAACCTTAATTAGATTCAAGATATAACACTTTGTTTCGGCGCCAATCGCCTTTGACAGCTACACCTCCGGACCTCAGTCTACAGTGGCGCCAACTGGTGAGCAAAGAAACGGTAGTCCCCATTAATTCATTACGTCGCCTCGATCGACTTGAAGGTACGTGAAGCAGAGAGTCTTATGGTAGAAAGAGACGAAAGTTTGATGAAATAACGTGCGTTTATTGTCCTTTACCTGTAATATCACATACCGAAAGAGTGCTCGAAGTTATACGTGAAGCAGTATGTATTATGGTAGATGGAACCCTAGATGGTTTTAAAATTTTAAAAGACAAATCAACTTACAACAGGCTTAACACTAAATAAAAACCTTCATTCTTTTTGTGAAACCCAAGTGACTTAGAAAAAAATTAGGTTATAATTCTATCGATATGATTAATTTTTGGGTACAATGCCTACATCACTTTTATGCAGCTTCTCGAAAATGTCTTGACATTATGTATATGCACAAAGCTTAAGTTGTGAAAGGTTAATAAGAAACATTATATTAAAATGGTTATTTCTAGGACAAAGCTACTTAAGGAAATACAACGGCCGTTTTTCCATACAAACGTAGTCCCCTGTTTCTTCCCTTGATAAAGCCAGTAGAGCAATGTTTTTTATTACAAAATCTATGGCCACTATTAGCATGTTTATATGTTTTCTGTTTTTTCATAAATTAATGAATAAAAAAGATATGAGCCCCCAAAAATCGAAAAAATTCGCCAGATTTTCCGCTGTGTTGAAAGATCCAGAAAACAAATTTGGTTAAATTTTAGAAAAAAAGGAAAATATACGAACACGGCTAAAGACTTTTTAGGGTTCCGTACCCAAAGGGTAAAAACGGGACCCTATTACTAAGACTTCATTGTCTGTCCGTCTGGCCGTCTGTCCGTCTGTCCGTCGGTCCGTCTGTCCGTCTGTCCGTCGCTCTGTCACCAGGCAGTATCTCAAGAGCCGCGATAGCTAGACAGTTGAAATTTTAACAAATTATGTATTTCTGTTGCCGCAATAACAACAAATACTAAAAACAATATAAAATAAATATTTGAGGGGGGGCTCCCATACAACAAACCCGTTTTTTTGGCCTTTTTGGTACGGAACCCTTCGTGCGCGAGTCCCACTCGCACTTGGCCGGTTATTTAAATTTTTAATTAAAGAAGTTTAAATCGGTCTAGTTTTGGAAAAGTAATCGGGGGACTACGAAACGTTGATTTGGTGTACATTTATTAGGTATTTTCGGCCCAAGAAGCAGTTGTCTGTAACACACTCTGCGGTGAAGGCGTTTGGCAATGCGCGACAGCAATAGATTTTACAAATACCTATTTTTCAATTCTCTCGCCCTTAGTGTTTCCTCTTAAGAAAAGAAATTCGGTTAGATTATTAAGTATGATCGCTAACCCACATTTAGTATACATGGTGATTATGCTTGTACCCATCATTGCTGTGGTAACTTGAATTCAATAATGTAGAGCATGGTCTTGCAGTAGCATGATAATTCCTTTACTTTACTTTAAACCGTTGCTTAACCTCGGTTAATGGGTACAGACTACATTTGTACGATAGAAGTTCGATTGTATCGTTTTCAGATGTCTTCCTTTACTTGTTAGTATCAGACAGACAGT
Source organism: Anania crocealis (assembly GCA_949315895.1). Taxonomy (NCBI): domain Eukaryota; kingdom Metazoa; phylum Arthropoda; class Insecta; order Lepidoptera; family Crambidae; genus Anania; species Anania crocealis. The sequence goes on from OX438880.1 coordinate 3,018,997, forward strand.
ATTATTTGATAGTTCCTTCAATACAATACAGACAGACAAACGTATTATGCCTAAATTTTAAGTGCGGGCGTTTCTCTTTCATAAAATAGTGTTTGCTCACTCTGTGCCAATAAAATATTTTTAAGTTATCTTCAGTTATGTATCACCGCAAAGTAACGCCTTAGTCTACTTTTTTACAAACCACTGAATACTAGTGTTATTATGTTTTAAAAAAAAAAACTCTCCTATAAATCAGATAAATCCAAAGAACAAAATTTTCCCGTTCGCAGGACATTGATAGATCCGGTGCATTTATCCGAGAAGCTTACCTTAAGGGCCTCACTCCGTACCTCGATATCCGTATTTTCGACTTAGTCTCTCTCTCCTACTCATGCCAAGATCTTTAAGTATGTGACAGAGACAGACAGATACGTTTTAAAACACGCGGTACGTAGTAGGGCCTCTGTTCCTCACATAATATCCGCTATTATTAGACGCGAGACAAATTGTGTTCCCTGAATCCGATCAGATTAAGTTTGGCACTCATTTGTATCCGATGCAAGGCAGTTTATAAGGTGCTGCCACCTTAAACAGGTTCAAGAAATTAACAGCAACAGGAAACTTGAAATAAACAAATGACTAGTTTTCCGAAAAATGTAATCCTCTTTATTGAGCTTATCTTAAGTTTAAATAGAAGAATATTTTTCCCTCAATGTAATTATTGTTATATGACTGGCTTTTGACAAAGCTGTTAAAATCTTATTAAGTACAAGTTTATTTTACAGAGTTAAATTAATAAATTATGTGGATAAAATGAAATTAAGAAGGTAACAAACAAGCGCTTGTTTCGTGAAAATTAGAAACAAAGGAACTACCGCTATCACCTGGACTTATTAAAACATTAAAAAAATACTTTTATTCTACATTAACTTAAACAAAAATCGAACCACGCACTTTGCGACGGTCGCGACCTTGAAAAAGATGTGTATCAAACTTTTGCATATTATTCGGTTCTTGACCTTTCTTTGAATTTATAGGTACAATTATATATAAATGCAATAATCTGAAAAAAACTATTTTTTCTTCGAAATAAGAATCTTATGTCCTTAGTTAGTATATTCGTGTCCAAAAGAAAGGCCCTTCCGAACACCGGACAAGCGGGACCGATGACGCATCACCGTAACAATTGGTGCCATGTTCCTGAATCCCTTACGTTTGGTTTTCGTCTTATTTGAAAACTGTGTCAAGGTTATATTGAGTTTCATAATGTTACAGTAGCTGAATGTAAAAGTTATGGCATAAGGCCTAACCCACATAGCCTTTTATCATCCACTGCAGGGCAAAGGCTGACATCATTGAATTCAAGTTACTAGGAATAATACTAATACTAAGGAATAATAACCACGCTTGTTAAATGCGGGTTGGTGATCACAAAGCTGAGCAATGTTCAAAACTCTTGTTGCCCAACACGGGGATCAAACTTAGGACCCTGAGAATTTGGCCGAATACTTAAAGTACTAGACCAATTAATGAAGCATAATGATATAAGCTAAATGATAGAGAAATGCTTCAGCCGCTTTAGTTATGAGTTGCAGCCGAAAGGTTTCAAAAAGCTAAGTGATTCAACCTTCTGTTTAAAACTGTTTTATCGTCAAAGTATATGAATTAACTTTGTAATATCATTGATTAAAACTGTGTATAGGTGAAAACAGAGCACAGAATCGAACTTGAACGTTTTTTTTTAAGTTTTTTTCTAGGCTAGTTTTATTATAGTAAATGAATTAAGAAGGTGTTACTTTTGAATCATCATAACGTAGGTATTGTAACAAATTACTTATGAGTATAATAATCACATTTCAAAATCCTATCATCGTGTAAAAAGTTGAAACAAAACAGCCAACTCATTGAAGATACTTATTTATATCTAACAAGTAATTTTGTATTGTGTTGCTTGCACTTTAAAAGAATAGTTTTCTTTTACTATGAGTGTCGTAAGAGACGAATAAAGGTGTACTGCCAGAAGAAGACATTAAAATATGACAAGGGCGTGGGTGAAGGCCCGGCTGATAGATTGCCTCCGGTTCTGAACTTCCCTGACGGAGCGGCCGACGGTGGATGGTGGCCGAAGAGAACGCAGCTCGTGGTGGTAGATGTTCGCTGACATGGCGGTCCAGGGGGAGCCCGTAAGTGAAGTAACGAATAAAGGAGTACTGCCAGAAGAAGACATTAAAATATCACAAGAAGTGAGTGAAGGCCCGGCTGATAGATTGCCTCCGGTTCCGGACTTGGATGAGGTCGCGGCCAAAGTTATGGCCGAAGAGAACGCAGCTCGTGGTAGATGTTCGGACACGGCGGTCCAGGGGGAGCCCGTAAATGGACACGCCGATGTTCTTTCGAGGCACAGAAAATTCCGAAGTACGTTAAATTAGTAGTTTATTTTAAAGAAATGAATATACCTATTTTAATATTTTTTTATTTATTTAATGTAAGATGTAATGATAACCTTACAGTGTACCATTGGCTTAACTGAGATCGCACACCCACCTGCCTTTGATTATGGAAAATTGCCCTTTTTTAGAAGCACGTATCCAGCAGTGGACTGGGACTGATAAATGGTGGCTATACAGTACTGATGATCATCAACTGATTTCACGCTTATGATTTTGCACCTACTAAAACAGAATTCAATATTGGGTTTATTTGTAATGAAAAATATTTATTTTCCTAAATATAGAGTCACTTCTGACGTAACGTAATAAAATACAAGTTTATAACCTAATTCACAGACAAGAATATGTATCTTATATTACCAGCCAATGTCGATTTATAGCTGGACATAAGAAATAATTTACTATAATTGACATACTTGAAAGGTATACCATATAACTCTAAAAGTAGAATTTCTTTTCCAGTACGTATTCCATCTTAAAAAGAGAAAACGTGGTGCTGTTCAGTTTCTTGCTAGCACAACGTGATTTAGTACCTAATAATATGTTGTATATTTATTTATTTATTATAAGGACAGACAACACATCATACACTTTAAATTTAGGTACATAAGATACGTTTCTATCAACATAATTTACAGTGCTGCCTAAGTCAAAGGCTATCACGACATGCATAGACAACAAAAGTTGGAAACAAAGTGTAAACTGACAGACATACAATTTTTACATTCGACTTTAACAAGATGCACTGAACGAATAACGGCATTTTACTTTATAGGAACAAACAATTTAGATAAGATCGATTTAAATTTACGTAATTAATATATTATTAGGAACAAACTTACAGAAATTTTTTAAGCAAATAATATTTAATATATTTAAGACCTGCCTCACTGGGCCACACAGAGCCATCTAGTCCCAAATTAAGCTACTATTAAGTACCCTGTCGTATGGGGTACTAGACAACCGATAAATTTACTTATATACTTTTTTTTTGTAAATACATACTTATAATACATAGAAAACACATAAAACACAAAAACAAATAGATTGCTGGTGTAAATTGAAAATACAATTCCTTTTTTTTTAGAACTAATTGGTTTGCTCTTGTCTACATACTTAACTATACGGTTAAGAAAAAGCCTAAGATGGAGCGAGCTTACCCAGAGGCACTGGTTCTCCCACACACCAGCGGAACACAGAAAAACTGTTTGGCGCTGGACTCCGGCAGGAGGGTGGTAGCATCCTGGCAGCCTGTTACGAAGCCTACCAGCGCCGAGGGATCTGTTAGCCGTCATCATTGGTTAGAAAACCAAAAATGACGTTGCCCAGGGTGGACCACTAGGAGGTAGTTCCCACCAACCATGTATTTTCAAGGAACGTTCAGTTTGGCTGATTAAACTTTGCTATGGCAGTTGCTAGTCATCGTCGGAGCATTCGCAAGTCATACGACTGATTGATGGAATTATATCAATTGGTTATTGGTAATGGAATTGAGGAAAGTTTGTGTTTTGATGATTGTTATGATGGCTGATACAATAATATCATAAATGGTTTAGACCCTTGGTAATGGAATGTTCAAAATGTTTTATAAAGTTACATATTTATATTATCTGTGTCAACAATCGCGTACACGAAATCCAATGGACTAAGTTCGATTTTGGAATCGCAATTATTGTTTTTTTTATTCTTGTAACATAATTAATCGAAAGAAGAACGCAATAAGCGTCGTAGTTATTAAAGCTATCAACAGATGGCGCTGTTACTTGTTGATTCGCAGTATAATTGTGATCTTAAACAGTTACTGGAACTGTTAAATGTGAATAACTTATACATTTTTACTAATGATATTCACTATTTATTGCGTGATAGTATTATGCTTTAGATCCGAGTTTACCAATATCTAAACAGCCGGTAAACATAGATTGACGATTAATTTGACACAATTCCCATACAAAATATGTCAAATAATATTTTAAACGCGGTTTAAATTTTAACCGTCTGTTGGTGAACTCGGGTCGTTAAACAGCCGGTAAACAAAGAGTGACGATTAATTTGACACAATTCCCATACAAAATAAGTCAAATAATATTTTAAACGCTGTTTAAACGCTGTTTAAACGCTGTTTAAACGCTGTTTAAACTTAAACGTCTGTTGGTGAACTCGAGCCGTCTTTCGTCGGGATGGTCTGCCAACTAACGGTCATTGATCATTCCTAGGGTAGGACTAGATTTCTATTAAACAATTAAATGTATTGAATTGTTTTAATGTTTCACGTACAGCGGAAACTACGTATTTCCATTTACCCGGAATATGGTTACCGTTTCTCGTTCTAGCAAACTTGTCGATAAGATACCATAATATATGTATAAAATTCTTTCTAGTTTTGATTGATAGAGAAAAGTATAATAGTTCCCTAAACGTGTTGTAGAGGCATATCATTATCACCAGAAGGACAGTAGCGTCTTTCTCATTATTGGCTAAAATATGATTGGTAACTCGCATACTATTAACTGTGGCAACACATACCTATTTACATTATTCTGACCTAATAAGTAGTGAGTGACTATTGGGCACAATAAAGCACATGTTTAGTGAATATGAGGAACAATTACGAGGGTACCACAAAAATACAGACCTAGAAATATAACAAAAAATTCTACATTGACCCGGAAATCGTACCAGGGACCTCGGAGATGGCGACACCTTGTAAACCGGAATGTCCGATACTCTACCATTGAGGTAGTCTAGACGAAAGTCTTCAATCAGTGCGTCCTACCCGTCATGACATACGGAGCCGAAACGTGGACACTGACGGTACGGCTAGTTCACAAGTTCATAGTCGCTCAGCGGGCTATGGAAAGAGCTCGGAGTTTCTCTTAGGGATAAAATAAAAAATGAGGTGATCCGGCAGAGAACTAAAGTTACCGACATAGCCCTCCGGATTAGCAAGCTGAAGTAGCAGTGGGCTGGCCATATTAGCTGCAGAACCGACAACCTTAAACGAGTTCTTGAGTGGAGACCGCGTCTCGGCAAACGTAGAGTAGGACGCCCTTAGGCCAGGTGGAGTGATGATTTGCGCAAGGTGGCTGGCAGGAGCTGGATGCGAGAAGCCGAGGATCGACCTAAGTGGCGTGCAATTGGAGAGGCCTATGTCCAGCAGTGGACTGTGATAGGCTGATGATGATGATGATGAGGTAGTCTAATGGCAGATCCTTCAAGAAAGAGCTATGTCTTGCAGTGTACTGATATAGACTTATCGCACACCGGCAATGAGAGTGTCACAACACAATAAATGTAGTTTTTGGGAAATCACTGTTTTCTTTTTTTTATAACTTAGAATTCCATTATTTTTTTTCCGAGAGAGCCTATCGAAGAATTTAATATATATTTAAGAAGACTATTAAATGCTCTATTATACTTTTATAGAAATTAAAATCTAAAGATATTTTTTCCATTTTATATATTTTTTTTACTTTTAAATTCCTCTAATGTGTCACTTTTTTCGACAAAATTTTCGAAGATTTCATGAAATAAAACACTTTTAGTAGGTAATAGTCTGTATTGTTTTTTAATATAAATCAAGTAATATTAAACATATTTGTAAGTATCTAGATATTACCAGTTAAATTAGAAACAAATAAAGTATTAAAACTATTCATTTAAAAACAATATAGCACATTTTTAGACACTAGATAAGTAGATAAGTTCAGATAAGTAGGTATACAATATTTTACAACTTAGCTTTTTCTCACGTGCAATATTTTAAAAGATTTTATTGTATTCCCATATCCTGTGCTAAAGTTTTTAACGACATAAAATCGCAGGAACTAATTTCAGTCAAATAGGTACAGTCTTCCTTTTTCTTCGCTGACCTGATCACATTAGCGTACTGGCTTGGCACGTAAATAGACCTAGATTTAAACCTTCTCTATATCTGTTTTTCAATTGTAGCATGGACAGCCTCACCTCCGTTTTGAATGTGCACGGTTATCAAAAACTAATGAGATATACTTTTAATTTTTGAATATTTATGTAAGGAAAATGAATATAAAAAAGAGTTTACAGACGCGAATTGTTTCTTGATTGAATGTTAAATAAAAAGCGTGATTGACTCGTCTAGGTTTTTCTTTAGCAGTAAATCTAATGTAGGTAGGTATGATAGGTTTAATAGATTTATGAATAAAATTTCGTTGTAATGTAATGTCGCCCAGTTTCAAGTAATAAATAAATTCAGGATAAGGCAGATGATTGGGTTCTAGTTCCCTTTCGCCTTGAAGAGAAAATGCGATCAGTGGGGATGAGGCATTGGCCGAAGAGCTTGATGGTAATATTGCGGAGTTCGAAAGCGAAGTGCTGGAGCTTGAACCAGAAGATAAACTAAAGCTTGAGTATGTATGGAGCTAGAAGATGGGCTTTGAGAAAAGGAATCAGAAACAAATTAGTATCCATACGTTTTTGAATAAGATTAGAACTAACAATGTTTTTAGAATTGAAATTAGGTGAAGCCGTATCGTAATTCAAAACAGGATTATTATGATACACTTCCTGCTTTATTATACTTCTAGATTCAGAACATAAGTAACCAGTTATTGCTTCTTCCTGACTATTAAAAAGAGGGCTTCTTATGGGCATACCACAACTAATAACAAAATCGGGATCTTTGACGCTATGATCCATGTAATCCTCAACAAAATCATCTTCATTTGAAGGAGTTGTAGCTTCTACTGGCAATGTATGGTGCCTGAAATTGAAGCACCTTTACACATTATTTACAAAACACATAGTAAAGATTACAAAAGTAAAATAAATAATTTATACTTACACACTCCATCCTCATTGATTAAATATTTATCTTTGTGTAAACTATATTGCTTAAAACTTTTAGATGAAGGTGCTGAAAATTGATGTGAAGAGAACACCAATATACTTAACTATGTAAAATTTAGCATGTATTTTATCAAAAAATTCTGTCACTTACCATCGTCAATATAAGAAAGTGTGTTGGTATTGTTGATATTTTTTTTATAAGTTTCAGATTCAACTATATAAACGGATATTTCTGGAGGGTCACTGCGTAAAAGGAAATCAACCATGAACTTGTTTCTCGAATTCTGTTTCATTTTGTCCTAACAAATTAAAAAATAAGCATAATAATTGTGACAGTTGTAATGTGAACTAAGATCATTATAAACACTTTATTAAGCAGAAATAAAGACATATTATTAATTAATACCCAATCAAATACTTGTCTTATTCGGTAGTACAGTTATATCACATGTTAAAACACTTCTATTCATATAATAACTTGGTATCAACCAACGCCAAAGCAAGAAAAGTGTCGTTTCACATGATGTGACAGTTATATTTTCTAATTTTAAAATACTTAGTGAAAATAACTCAAAAATATGGTCATATCACATGCTGTGGCTGTCTTTTTGCTGAAATCAAAGCAAATATATGAAAATTACTTACCGTCATACGGTCCTTACAAAGGTTATGACACTACTACACACACTAGTTGCACGACAATTCTGTATCAACTTTGATGTGACACTTTTTACGCTGCAACCGGTAGGAAAGTGGCTCGGTGAAAAAGGGTATTAAATGCCATCTCGATGGCTCCTACGTAAACTACCGTATCCAACAAAATAACGATATTCTTGTTTTTAGCAATTCAGAATTGAATTATTACAAACTATCAATTACACTAACAAAAAATAAAATAAACTAAAAAACAAGGTTTTTGTTTCACGTAAACAATCGTACATAAACAACGAGTTCGGCGTATGCAGGCGTAAGTTTCAATAACGATCTTGTACAAGGAGGACTGCGCGGGCGCAGGGGGGAGTCGTATGGTATGCGCCAGTTGCGACTCGATACGCGGGTAAGGTGCACGCTACGCTCGATAAGCGAGTTATTATTTTATTTTGTTTTTGTGACCAAATTTTATACTAAATAACGTTAAAGTTATGGATAACCCATATAAAAACTTTGACACGCGATCAAGAGCGCGAAGACTTTGTGATTTAGCATGTGAATTAAATCAGGATGTTAATAAAACAAATTTTGTTCCTCAAAATGACGAGCAATGCATTGATATTAATAATGATTTTGATGAAACCCAAAGAATGATAGGTAAGTTATTCATTCATATCATAACACATTTCATTTTTTTATATTTTCTCTCAGTTTTAATTATAAATTATCCAAAACTATGGTAAATAATACATACGATTATGCACGTTGGTTTATGCTTAAAATAATATATCGTATGTAGTATATACGGTTATATACGGTGCTTTTGAAATTGCTATTTGTATCGTATGTTATACATACGATTACTTACGTGGTTTATCTATAAAGGTTCATTATTGTATGTGCTGCTTACTGTTATTTACGTTGGTAAATAAAATTACTTTTTATGTCGTATATTTAACATACTATTGTCTTCGCGGTTTCAATAGCAAATAAAATATCTTATAATTATTTTTTTAACTGTTTCAGACTCACCACTGCCGCAAAGTGCTGATTTAGCTGAAATAAAGGCACTTTCCGATATGATTAATGACGATTTAAACCAAACACCGCCTATTTCTCCCACTCGCCATGATGGTAAACTTTATTTTTTAATAAATTGTTAATTGACTACCTACCCTTTTCCATGATTAGATAACCAATTTATGAAGTTTCACTGTTTAGTAAAAATTATACCATTCTTTTGAACATAAATTGTTTCGGTTTCCAGTTGAAGATTTGATCGAGACCATAGCTACCTCCAGGCCAACAACGGAAGCAGATATTGCGGTTGGAAGTGACACGCTATCGCATAAACAACCGGATTCAAATTTAGACCATAGCAGCTATCAAGCTCAACCTTCAAGTCCTTCAATATTTGCGCAGTGTGATGATTTAACTGCCAATTCCGAAAATATGTCTTGTTACCGCGATGTTAGCTTAGACACACCTAATACGCTGCATCCGTCATCCCCTAACTGTTCTATTAACCATTTAGACATTGATTGCACAAATAGCTTTTGCCCATACTTTATTGGAAACCCTATACAGGAACCACAATCTCAGATATCCAATTTTTCTGCTTATTCTACACCTCAAGCTAATACGCCATTATCTTGTTATTCAACTGAATTTGTGACCCCTACACCTAAAAAAAAAAATGTACGAAAAGAAAAAGGAAATATTAGGCGAAAATATATGCATGAATGGATCGACACAAAGAGATAGACATTAAAAAATCTTGGTAAGGCATACATAAGTCGAAAAGGCAAAAAACAGTCAAAGAAAAGTATGAAATCACCATGTAAGTGTCGGATGAAATGTTTTGAAAAGATATCAAATGATCAAAGAAAAACCATTTTTAAAGCTTTCTGGAAACTTGGAGACCATCAGAAACAATGGGCTTACGTATCCAACTTGGTAAGCCAAAACCTAAAGAGAAGAGTTTTTACTGATAGAGAATCACGACGAAAATACACACTTAAGTATAACTTACCTCTTCCTTCCATTGATCAAAATACAAAAACAAATTATTTGAATGTCTGCAAAAAGCAGTTTTTAGCAACATTAGCAATAAGCGAACAATTCGTTTACACAGCTATACAAAAAACTGAGTCATCGACGGGGACCGTAACAGGTGATGATCGAGGGAAGCACAAGAACCATCCTCGTAAAATAACAGAAGATGTTAAAAGAAGTGTGTGCGATCATATCAAGTGTTTGCAGCCGGTAGAATCCCATTATCTTAGAAAAGACAACTCCAGATTATATTTGGACTCTGATTTAGACTATCATAAACTATTTGTTATGTATAATGAATGGTTTGATGTAAATTTGTATAGCAGTAAAGCCGAAACTGAACGCCAGTATAAGACTGTTGTTAATGACAACTTCAAGGTGAGTTTTTTCTGCCCTAAAAAAGACCAATGTGACACTTGTCACACGTATAAAAATTCGGAAAATCGCTCTGAAAATGAACAGGAAAGTTACGAATCCCACATTTCAAATAAAAAAATGGCACGAGAATTAAAAGCTATAGACAAAAGAGAGGCAGTGAATTCTAATGGAAAAATCATAGCTGCTACTTTTGATTTTCAAAAGGTCTTAAACGCTCCCTACGGCGAAGTTAGTATATTTTATTATAAACGAAAGTTAGGGACCATGAACTTTACAGTGTTTGATCTTTCTAAGAAAAGGGCCTCTTGCTATATGTGGCATGAGGGTGAAGGCAAGAGAGGTGCCAACGAGGTAGCTAGCTGTCTGGCAGATTATATCTCTTAAGGAGTTGAAGCAGGTGCCGTTGAGTTTAGATTTTGGTCCGACAATTGCACCGGGCAAAATCGAAATCGGATAGTCTTCGCTGCATACATGTTATTGGCGCAACGATACAATATCACAATAAAACACACATTTTTGGAAAAAGGCCATACACAACAAGAAGGAGACAGTGTCCACGCCTTGATTGAAAGATGTGCCAAAAATAAATTGATTTATACTCCTATGGAATGGTTTGCATTAGTGCGATGGGCTAAGCAAGACGGAACTCCTTACAGCGTTATTGATATGGATCATACACATTTTTTGGATTACAAGTCTACCTTAACTGGAAAAAATTGGACAAAGAATTTAAACGGAGAAAATGTCAAATGGTCAAAGATAAAAGAACTAAAAGTACTCCCTTGTAATCCAAATAAACTGCTTTATAAATACAATTTAACTGAATCTGAATTTATGACGATAACCACGAAGACTAATACGAGACGGCGACTACAAGATAATAATATTTCTGGTCCTCTTTACAACCGCATGTTACCTATACCTAAAGCTCAAAAAGATGACTTAATAAGCCTTTGTGATAAAGGCATCATTCCGGCAATTCATAACAACTTCTACAAAAATCTCGTTGCAGTCAACAACAGTAATAATCAAGATGTTTTCGATACTAATTCAGAGTAGAATACGAAAGTATTGCCTTAGGCAAGACACATATTCGTGATCTCAATGTACAAGGTACTGACTGATTAAAATAGGTTACAAATTTGTTATGTTTTTAATGATTAATACATATTATTTTTGTTAAGTCGATTTTTTGTCACGTGCTATGAGAATTCTATAGACAATACTTAATAAGTGTATTTTTTTAATTGTCAGATAAAATAAAATAACACAAAAAGTAATATATATATATTTTATCAAACAAGCAGCTATTGTCACATTAATTTCTAAAGTTATGTTCTGATTTCAGTCAATCAAAATTGTTTGTTAATTTTTATCTGACAATTGAACAATCAGCGAGTTTAAGAGAACTTAAGTTCATATTTTTTTGTTATTTTTTTGTTGATTATGGTTCCAGTTATACTTTTGGATAACAAACCAAAATTTGTGCATCTTTTCTCTTTTTATGAGAGACCAGTGTGGATCAATCATAATACTTTTACTTAAAGTATTAGTTTGCTAAATGATTATAATGGCTGTAAAATTGCAAGAATGGCATTTTACGATATTGCGAACTTCTTTAAAAATAAAGGGCTTAATTTTTTGTTTCTATAGTATTATTTTGTTGCATTTGTTTAATTTAATTGAAACAAAATTCATCTCCCTACTAAGTAAAATATGGTATAAGTAACATACGCGCAAAAAACAAATCCCACTGACCTAAGTATAATTGAGTAAGTAACACGTACGATATTTTTGATCAAAGAACATACGGTGTAAAAAATTGTATGTTTTACTTAAGATTCTTAGCACCATATAATCTCCTAGTAAAACACTGTATCAACAATATCTCTGAAAGTACATGTTTTAGAAGATTTATTTTAATACTTTATTAACCGCCATAATATTAACTACAAATGGTAAAAAAATCAAATCTCAAGCTATAATATCCACGAAACTGTTTATGAAAACATCTTAAAATGGCTCTCCTGTAAAGTTAACATTTCTAACATACGATAGTCTACTTAGGAGCCATCGATCTCTCGGCGAGGAATCAAACTACAATTATGACGTTTTTTTAGCAGATGAAGTTTGTGATTGCCTTCCTCATGGGATACTTATCTCAACTTCGTATTTTTTTGTGTTATGACTCTCTTGTTGCCGGTGTGCGTTATGTTAATAGTGATGAGTTATTTTTTAGATATTTTTTATCTACCTACTTTAAACATCTCTCACCATGCAAAAGTTACAAAATAACTTACCTAATTGATGAATAAAGTAAAGTCTTATACCCATTTTATTAAATAAAACAATCCCTGCACCAATCAAAACGTAAGAACTCAGCCACAAATCCCAATGCAAGACAATTAATTTCATTTTCCCGTTTTAATATTCTGTAAAATATAATTTTCGAAATTCTGTTCTGCATGTCCCAAAAGCAAAAGAAAGGTAAAGATAATGAATATGAAGGCGATCCCTAGGGAATGGTCAGGACATGTTATGATTCAGATACGAATAAAATTTGGTCCGTTTATGGATTCGGTGAAATCGAAACTTATGTTATTTAAGGTAAGATACTTTATGGTTTCGACACACGATACAATTTATAGTAAGGTCAATATTAAAATATTTGAGTGACCTGATAGATGTCAAATTGAAGAAATTTTTTTTTCGTGCGTACTTAAAAGTTTAGGGTTTGATCCATTTCGACTATTTTGTTTTTAGTTAACAGTTCATATTGTAAAGTGCTTAGTTTGTCCTCGAACTTATAGATAGTTCATTTTGCTAAGAAAATTCGCTTTATAAATAAATGGTTAAAATTCTACAAAAAAAAATATAGAGTTATAATAACAAACCGCTTACCGCAAAAAGTAAAAGATGCAAATAATTATTAATTTGCACCTGATCCCAAGTAACTGTCTGTCTTTCTGTTTAACTGTCACGTCTTAACTATTGAACTGTGTTAAATTAAATTAAGTGCATAGCTAGGTAGACCTTATAAAAGAACATAGGCTATTTTATAACCTACTGCTAGACACAGGTTTCTGCCCATAGGATATAACATATAGGCAGTATACCGCATCTGCTAGGCACAAGTTTCTTCCTGTCTGATATAACATGTAGTACCCGCGAAAAGCTCCGCGGTCGAAACGCTGGTATATTCAAATTGACGATTGTCAAACACCACATGCATTCGTCCAGTCACTAGCCCTGTTCCCAGGTCATCTGGGGTCGGTGCAGTATGTTTTCCTCTTCCATATAATCCTGTCAGTCGTCATCGAGTCATCTACTCCCTTCTCAATCATATCCTTTCTGACACAATCAATCCATCTCTTTATAAGTCGCCCTCTACCCGTCCATCCATCAACAGTCATATTCATCACTCTTCTTGTCACGTGCACTTCGTCCCTTCTCATCACATGTCCATACCAAGATAGGCGATTTCCTTTTAACTTTTCTACTATTGGTGCTACTTTCATACTTCCTCTAATATATGCTTGCTCTTGACAACATACTTAACTATACGGTTAAGAAGAAGCCTAAGACGGCGCGAGCTTACCCAGAGGAACTGGTTCTCCCACACACCAGCGGAACACAGAAAAACTGGCACTGGACTCCGGCAGGAGGGTGGTAGCATCCAGGCGGCCTCTTACGAAGCCTACCACCACAGAGGGATCTGTTAGCCGTCATCATTGGTTGGAAAACCAAAGATGCCTTTGCCCAGGGTGGACCACTAGGATGTAGATCCCACCATCATCCATTTTTGTCACTTCACACATCCACCTTAACATTCTCATTTCTGCATGCAATCGTCTCTCATCTACCTTCTTTACGGCCAAGCATTCCGATCCATACATTAAGGCAGGTCGAAACACCACATACATTGATGTAATAAAAAAAATTAGAAACACAATCAGCGCCAAGAAAGTCTCTCAACTAAAAGTGGGAGCACTATTGATACAGTATGTCAATACTTTTACCCGTATTACGGGTGCACTTTCAGTACAATCTACATCAATAAAAAGTTATAACATGACATTAATAGAGGTACATTTGCATGCCGACACAATTTGGCCGGGTTATAAAGTTGACTCTGACATAATCAACGTTAATCATTCAATCGGGGACAGTTTTAGGTGACATCAACCTACCACAAAAGGTCAAATTTTCTCAATTGATATTGATATCTACTTGTTAGACTTAAAGTTGAAAATCAATTCATTGACCTTTAACTTTTTGGGTAGGTTGACCTGCCATTGTCACATATCTAGATCTTAAAAATCGGTCATGTGTACCCACAAATTCGTACGGAACACGGTGGGCGAGTCGTAGCCTAGTTTTTTTGTAAATAGAGGTGTTCTCGTAAAAATAATTCCGTCACTTCCGTATTCCCTTCCTCCATTACTTCTGTTTAGCTTGTAAATAAAATAAATACAGATTAGACGGAATGTCCCTGAGTAAATATGGGTTTTCTCCTATTCCTTTTTCGGCAGCCATTTTTGTTTTGTTTCCTTGTTTTTAATGTAAGTAAACAGTTTTGGGAGTGGGTGATAAATTTTAATTTTCTTGTATTCGAAATAGTTTAACATAAATATGCCCCGTTTGGTGTAGTGGTGCTGTAGTCCGAGTGCAAGACCCGGATTCGATTCCCGGTAGGGCTAATATGAGAAACGATATTTTATTATTTTCTAATGTCTGGAAGGGGCGGGTTGGTCAAAGTCTTGCTTTGTAAGGCACGTAAAACCAAAGTAAAGTACGGCCAATAATCACCCCACTGCAGGGCAAAGGCCTCCGACATTGAACTGGAACAAACTAGATATGAGTACAATATTCTACTAATAGATAGCGTACCAACCATTATTCTATCCTTGTAGAAAGTCTACCTTTTGTATTAGGTAAAAAAAAATTGTAACCGTTTGTACCTTCTCTTCGACGGATAGTTTTATCTTCTTTCGCCTTTTTACTTGAGTATTCAAGTTTCTTTTTCTATACAACATTACTGTGTTTATTTTAGGTTCGCGTAAATCAAAAACAATACGATCAATTATTAAAATTATGTTTTAAGGAAACTAAAGAGTTATTTAGAGTAATAAGTTTGAAAATCATAATCTTTTGGCTAGGCTTACGCAAAATATCAGCTTCATTTCATATTGGCATGCCAATAATGCTAACCATACTTGTTTAGTATTATGCCTTTGCCTTCAAACGTAAATTAATAATTACAAAAATAAAGTGGATAATAATATTATCAATTCGACGTGTATGTCTGCAAAATTTGACATACTGACATATAAATTGAACGAGTTCATTCAACATTTTCTACATTTTCAAGTTGAACAACGACCATTGTACATTTAATTAAGACTTAAAATCCTTTATAAACATAAATAGCAAATAATTAGTAAGGCAGCAATAATAAACAGTAACGTCACGGGAATGCAACTGTCAGCAGTCATGTGGCCGATTAACGCTTTGGTATAGCCTAACAAAGACAGCTAGAACAACTCGTACCGGCTAAAACTCTGCCAATTATCAGTACGGTCAATAAGGTGACATTAATTCTGCTGTATAATAAAACTGACAAGCTATTCGTGTAATTTATGTGTCATCAGTTTGTCTTGTTATCTCATCAAAATAGTTGTGGAACGAAGTTCCTTATCGCGCATTGCGAAAAGCTATGCTAGACGGAAAAAATTGTAACAACACTTTTTGAACGACACTTTTTGATATAGTTGTAAGCCATGCGGCATGCGCGTGTTTCTCTGTCTGAGAAAGAGAAAGAGAGAGGGAGAGAGAATTAAAAATAAATTGAAACTAAAAAAAAGATATTACAATTCCTTCACTAAAAATGAACTTAGTTCCATCCGGGTGTCCCTTGACACCTCTCAAGTTTTTTTATTGTGTTACCTACACAATAGTCTGCCAGTTGCAGTAGATCCTAGATGCAACTTTTCGCAGCTTTGCGGAAGGACTGTGAGATCTTGAAATAAATGATATAACGTTTAAAATTACTCTCCTTTTAAACTTTTGGATAAAATAAACTTTCAAAAAACGTATAAAAGTAAAAAAATACTACTATTAATAATTAAATTTCAAGACGTGCAACTGAGCAAATGTAGTTCCAAATTAATCTGCTACAAAGCCTTAACTATTGGGCACGGGAAACTAATAAACTGTTGATCATACACTTTTTTTTTGTAAATACATACTTATTATACTAAATGGCACAAAAGTATAATTTTTAAATCATGGTCTGGCTTTTTAGTTCTTGCATTGGTTCCTGATTAGTGATGTGCCTATTATAATTGATCTACGGTCGACTAACCGATGCAATTAGATGGTTGATTTAACGTTAAATCTGTTTGAGTATCATTTAAGTGATTTGTGCGAAATGCGAAAATATGATCGATACCCGTTTGTTCTGACTGTTTATAAACTGACACCCAAACTGGGTGTGTTTATGAGTATAGTTTCGCAAATTTCAGTTACAATTCGGTATTTTTTACGCTGTAACGATTTTGGCGCTGTAATCGAATGTAGGTAGTTCTTTATTAGTGAGAAAATTAAAGTTGGCCCTATTTGTAAATATAGTACTAAGTATATATGTTACGCTCAAAGATCGAAAACGTTCATTGAGCGGGAAAATAGCTCACAACGCGTGGTGGTCACAGTAAAACATCCACATAGCGAAATTCGTGTTATAGATCTAATAAAAACGCGCACGACGCGTTGCGGCAATCAAAGAAAGACCAAATAGCGAAATTCGTGTCGTGGCTTACATGCTATTAGATTTCAACGCGTTGTGGCAATGAAGAAAAGCCATGACGCGTATGGAATACTATTTGATTACGACGCACACTACTTTCCGATATGGATCCTACTAGGCCTAGGCTGGAAACGTTTTGGTAGATGTCCTTAAGAAATATTTTTCATATTATAAAATAACGGCATAACGTGTTTCTCATAATCAAATATATTAAGTATATAATTATATAAATTAAAATGAAACGATATTTATTATTTCTTGAGATTACTTTATATTAAAAAAAATCAACGTATTAAGTAATAAATCACTGAACAAAAAATATTCATAATATCATATTTTGTAAAGTACTCAAAATTCACATAAAATGATAAGGGTTTTAATTTTTTCATGACAATTAAAATTCTTTCTAAGATATGGTTAACACAATGAATGCTCAGAACGCGTCATGACTTTTCATCATTGCCACAACGCGTTGAGATCGAAGAGCATGTAAGCCACGACACGAATTTCGTTATTTGGTCTTTCTTTGATTGCCACAACGCGTCGTGCGCGTTTTCATTAGAGCTATAACACGAATTTCGCTATGTGGATGTTTTACTGTGACCACAACGCGTTGTGAGCTATTTTTAAGCTCAATGAGCGTTTTTGATCTTTGAGCGTAACATATACATTAATAAACAAAATAATGAAATAGGTCACCAACAATAGTTTTGGTCAGTGCATGGTGCTTGTGATTATTTTGTTGCTTAGAGCTATCTCAAAATTGGTGAAAAAGTTTCAATTTTATGATTTTTTTTAGTACTTTCTAACGATTAAGATGTCAACAACTTGTAATGAGAAATATTGAAATCCAAAATCTTACAGAAACATTGCAGATTGAATTCCCAAGCCTTGCCCAACAAAACTTGGTTTTTATCGTTCTAACACAAACCTGACCGACATTGTTACTAGTTTAAGACCTTTGACTCTTGTAAAGTCACGTATAGGAATTGTATATCCGAATAAAGGATTTGTAAACGAAAATAATTCAGTAACGAGGTTGGAAATGTATTAGTTACCTAAGTATTAATACAAGTAACAATGTTTATCTACAGCAAAATAATCAATTTATTAAAATAGTGTTCCGTTAGAAACAATAATTAATCATGATGGTCGAAATCGTTTCTTTGGCCAGTTATTTCAATTTTATCATCAGACTAGCTGTTGCCCGCGACTTCGCACGCGTCAATTTCTGTTATTATGATCGCCATTATTTTTGCATCATTTTTCGCTCATGCTTTGCTCTTATTGGTCGCAGCTTGATGTTGTGTAGCCTAAAGCCTTCCCCTATAAATGGACTATCCAACACAAAAAGATTACTACAAGTACTTCCTGAGATTAGCGCGTTCAAACAAACAAACAAACAGTTAAGCTTTATAATATTAGTATAGATTTCTTTTGAAACTCTTTTATTAATGCATTTTAATGAATAAGAATGTAATGCTCGATTAAACACTGATTAAATATACCTACCAGCTATACCTACTTAACTTACTTGTCGAATTGATAAACAGTCTTTAGTATTTGAAGGCATTTTTTTCATATAGTAGGCTTTTTATTTAGGCTATAGCTAAATGTTTTTATTGTGTTTATAATATAATTAACATTGCTATATTCTATACTTATTCTTTATGTTTGTATTTTTTATCAAATAATAGTTAAAAATTTATTTAACTATAGGTACTGCATTTTAGGACAGAGTTATAAGTGGCTCACATGTGACTCAGCATGGACTAGTTTTAAATAACGGGCTAGCATTGCAAATAGGTCGTCATTTAAAATTCAATTATTGTTGTAGTTGTACTTTTTAGGGTTCCGTACCCAAAGGGTAAAAACGGGACCCTATTACTAAGACTTCGGTGTCTGTTCGTCTGTCCGTCGCTCTGTTACCAGGCTGTATCTCAAGAGCCGCGATAGCTAGACAGTTGAAATTTTCACAAATTATGTATTTCTGTTACCGCAATAACAACAAATACTAAAAACAAAAAATAAAAAAAATATTTAAGGGGGGCTCCCATACAACAAACTCGTTTTTTTGACCTTTTTGGTACGGAACCCTTCGTGCGCGAGTCCGACTCGCACTTGGCCGGTTATTATTCTTACATTGGCATTTTGATTGCCAATAAAATAATTTTAAATATGATTGTCTAATTATTACGAAACATTATAAAAAGCCCAAGCCACGGTGTTCCTTGCTAAACAACGCGCCTACGTAGCCCGCATTCGTTCACATAAAGGCGAGATAAACTCAACCCTTCTCCACTGCTGCGTCTAATTTAGTGAAAAGATAACGATCAAAACGTTCTTGGTGTAAGTCATGAGCTTAGAACTAAAAATTGCGCCTTCTCTGGAGAATTAGCGGTACCAAGTAGGTTAAACCAACCAGGCAAAATTAAAATATAAAGACTAAGTTTTAACTTAATAGTTTAAGTAATAGGGGTTAAAGTATGAAATTGCCGATTATTTTCCCACTTTTTATTTTGTTTATAGCTCTTAAGTATAGTCATATTATTGCGTAATTCGTTTTGTATTGTATCAAAAACTAAATAAAGTAACTTTTGACAAAAAAAAATGCAATACTAGTGCCTATTACTTCAAAGGAAGTCGTTGAAAAGACCCCTTACAATGTGTCAGCTGACCTTCTTGCTTCAATTAAGTATATTTGTATTATATACTTTGATTTTTAGAAATTAAAATACTATAATGCGTAGCTTTATAACCATCTAACTTTCACCTTTAATTGCATCGAAAACGGTTCAGGCGTTTTTAAAAAAACTAAAAAATTGTTAGTATGGAAAAATTACTTTTCTCGATTTCGTCCATACAAAACGGCAATTTCATACTTTAACCCCTAATATTAAAATAAGTTAATTGACACCACAAGTAAACAAGTTTTATGTTTTTGAGATTACGTAATAAACATGAATAGGTTACCACAAACATTATTTTGGTTCCTAAAACAAGTGTAAATACACTTTGTTTTGTGACAATATACTGACTCATTCCGGAAATCAAACTTTAATCTTTTCGAGATCATCACGAAGTTTTGATTAACTGTCATGATCATCAGCCTATATTCATTCACTGCTAAACACAGGTCTATTCAAATGGATTTTTTTTCCATAATCACCACTTTAGTTTGCCTTCAGTCACCTCTTACGACACAGAGAATTGGTAAACGTGGACAGCATCACATACATTGTTCTGTTCCCAATTTGAGTAACTATCTTAATCACTCGTATTGGGAAAATCAGGAACAGCGATGGTATAAAAAACACAGAACCGAGAAAATGTAGAAAAACCTTTTTTTCTATTGTCCCGTCCGGGACTCAAACCCGTGACTTCGGAGCAGGCGACACCTTGAAAACCAGTACGCCACGCCACGGAGGTCGCCACGGATAGGTGGTAGGTACGATTATTTAATCCGTCAACCCCCAGGAGGCACCCGGGTGCCACGATAACAATTGATTTCAATTGTGTCTGGAATAACTCACGATCGAGGGATTAAAACGTGCTGGTATTACACGACGCATGATTAAATAATCAAATATGATTCGCTACATCCCACCTCTCGCTCTATACCTTAGAATCTAAGAGAGAAGTAGTTAAAGCTAAGTGAGGCCACGTAATTGCCGACCTTAGACAAAGATAGCGCCAAAAATCCCGCAAATCTTCGGGCTCTAGTATAAACAGTATACCGATGTAATCTGTTTTATTACTGACCACAGCCTTTTGGGGTGGGGTGGTTATTCGTAAAACAATTGAAGTTTTTACGGTCGGCCGAAATGAGAATGAACTGTGGGATATAAGAGGTTTTTCCAACGTTCATAGGAGGAATAACACGGTCTGGTCATGTGATTTATTTACACAATATTAAAGTTGACTTAAGTTTAAATAAAAAAGTCAAGCAGAAACCATTCAACAAACATTTTTAGATACATATAAGATTGTCTTGGGAAATATTTTTAACGTAAAATTCGGGGTGGTGGGATCTACCTCCTAGTGGTCCACCCTAGGCAACGGCATATTTGGTTCTCTAACCAACGATGACGGCTAACAGATCCCTCTGCGGTGGTATAGGCTTCGTAAGAGGCTTCCTGGATGCTACTACCCTCCTGTCAGAGTCTAGCGCCAAACAGTTTTTCTATGCCCTGCTGATGTGTGGGAGAACCAGTACCTCCAGGTAAGCTCGCTCCATCTTAGGCTTCTTCTTAACCGTATAGTTAAGTATAGTATATGGTCAAGAGCAAGCCTGTTGCTTAAAAAAAATGTATCATCTTTTTTTTCTGCTTATATTATTCTTTGCATCTACTTCCTTCGATCAGATCTAATTATGCAATCAGATCAAGTAAAACCTTCTCGTTTTCAACTGCTTACTACCTTCCAACTTATTATCTCCTACCCTTTCCCACTCCTGCTTTGTTTCCCTTCTAGATTTCTTACGTAGCTAACAATAAAGATTTTTATGAGACAACATTTTGTTTTAAAATTTTTAAATACGAATTGGCCGGCTAAACCAGTTTTGCTAATAAATGATTCTTACGTTATTACATATCGAATTAAAATTTGCAAAACGATCAAAAAACAGTTTAATAAAAATAAAAGTAAGGTAAACGGAAAGTTGTGGATACGAGACGAGTCTTACCTTTAGTAGTCGAAATGTTTATTCAGAGGCTAGTACTTTCAATTTACTCTATCAATTGAATTGCTTCAGGAAAGTAATTTTTTTGAGTATTGTGATTGTACATTATACTATTAATACTCTAAAAAACTTATGGAATCATCCAAATAGCCATTTTTAATAGTGTAATTACAGACAACGATGCAGTCAGCTCGTGATTTGGAGTGATGAAGTGAGACCGTTAATAACGTAACGTCTTCGAATCCCTTGACACTAAACTGATTTGAGGCTCCTACTAAGATATTAGAACTCACGAAACACATGCTATATAAATAATAAAATAAACATGTAAATAAATAAATAAATGTAGACAACATCACATACCTAGGCACTTTGTTCTGATGCAATTGAAAATTATGCAACGCGATAGTTTAAAAGTAGACAATGTTCTGATCCCAATTTTTCTACATTGCCTGGCTTCATTGATCCAAGAATCTAACCCGGAACCGGAGCAAGCGACACCATGAAAACCGGTATGTACGCCACTGCATATATTGGCAAATATTTTACAATAATTCAAGTTTAGATACAAATAAATACTAATATTCAACTTAAATACAGTAACTGGTAAATGATAAATCTTAGTAGTAGTTCTCCTGAATCAGCTCATACGGATTGGGTTAATATTTTATATGGAGCGTGTTTGTAGGACTTTGTGGGTATCTTGAGAGCACTTTGGCTTTCGATTATTTATCAAAACCTGCTGAAAGTACTCGTAGATTTGTGACAAAATTTTTTTGCAAGTAAGGTGTTTTGCTTCTACGCAAAAGTAAATTTAGCGCATTGTTTTTCAAGCTAAAATTTTATTAAATATATTGTATAAGGTCATGATAAAGTTCAATTATACGGTACTCTGCAACGATTTACAATACATATGAAAAGCTGTTGCTTGCAACTTCGTATGAGTGAATTTTTAAATTTAAAACTAGGTATTAAAGTTATCCCACGGGTACCGTACTTCTTTCCGAAATGAAAAGTAGTATATATATTATTTCAGCCAATAAACTAAAACCGTACCAAATTATATTCAGATCCGTTGAGTAGTTTTAGCGTGACTGAGTAACATACAGCCATACATTCCTACAAACTTTCGCCTTTATAATAATAGGGGTTAAAGTATGAAATTGACGATTATTTTCCCACTTTTTATTTTGTTTATAGCTCTTAGGTATAATCATATTATTGCGTAATTCGTTTTGTATTGTATCAAAAACTAAATAAAGTAACTTTTGACAAAAAAAAAATGCAATACTAGTGCCTATTACTTCAAAGGAAGTCGTTGAAAAGACCCCTTACAATGTGTCAGCTGTATTATATACTCTGATTTTCAGAAATTTAAATACTATAATGCGTAGCTTTATAACCATCTAACTTTCACCTTTAATTGCATCGCAAACGATTCGGCGTTTTTAAAAAAACAAAAAAATTGTTAGTATCGAAAAATGACTTTTCTCGATTTCGTCCATACAAAACGGCAATTTCATATTTTAACCCCTAATATTAATGGGATTTTAGCAACTTGATTGCATTTTAAACTTGAAAAATGTTGTCTCAGATGGGACTCGAATTGAAATTTGAAAATTTTAACATTCATTTAATGTATTTAAGTAGCTGTTTCATCTTAACTGACTGTCAAATATCTGTAAAGATGTTTCTTTCGGGTATTAAGAGTGAAAAAGTCCGAAAATTTCATGAAACTGTGCAGCGATAAAATCATTCATGGAAATTGACGCTGTGAAGTAATGTCACAGAACACCGCACCCGGTACGCATGGAGATGACGGTTCGAGTCCTGTTCTGCCTGAGACACAATTTTGCTAGTTTAATTGCTGATTCTCAATAAACATTAAAACAGACTGAACATATTAATAGCTACAATCTGGTAAACATACAAATTCGATAACAGTACAGTGAAATCATCATCAGCATAATAAATAGTTTGAAATGATCAAAATACCGTTATAGTTCCAATTATTACAGCTGCCAATAGAACCGTTATTGCGGTTAATGTGAATTTGAAATTATTTACACGGAACGATAAATTTGCTTCCAATTGGCCTTTTTGACGCGTGATCCGAATTTTCTAGTTCAACGGGTTATTGTTACAAATGTACTGACAACAGCACGTCAACCTAGTACCACAAAACGTAAAATTTCTCAATTAATATTGATATCTATTTGTTGGACTTAAAGTTGAAGATCAATTCAATGATCGTTAGCTTTTTGGATAGGTTGACCTGCCGCTGTCAGTGCAAGAATTTTTGGAAATAAAACTAATAAACTATTATTTATAAGTTTCAGTTAAGGCTAGATAGTCCTTAGAGGCAGCGTTTTTGAGTTTTTAAAATCACTGATCTGAGACTTAGAAAACAGCGTTTACAGTCTTAAAAAAAATTTATGTATCCCTTAATATAACGTAACAGAATATCTGGGGTATCCTTGAAGAGGAATACCCTCAGAAACCTAGGTTCTGCTACGTTACAAAAGAAAATGAAGTAAGGGGAAAAAGTTATGGGACCTAACTCTCTACAACTATTCCCTAAGAAAAATAAAATACAAAGCAAGAAAGTATAAAGTAAATATATTATAGTTAAAAGCTAAGGTTAAAAGTAATGATAAATAAAAAATGTAACTTAAATGTAATTTAGTGGATGTGGAGAGGAGGTGGCCCGGCGGTAGACCACGCCAGGACCTAACTGCGCAGCTAAGGGGAGATGACCCGGCGGTCTGCCTGACCAAGCCGGGGTCCGTCCAGCTGCGCAGGATGGAGGTGGCCCGGCGGTCTACGTGACCGCCGGGGTCCAGCGGCACTAAATGGAGAAGGCCCGGCGGTCTACGTGACCATACCAGGGTACGGAAGCACCAAATGAAGATATGCCAGGAATTCACTTTTAAATTTATAACATTTTTTATAAAAGCCGAGAATAGTGTTTGTTGAATGCCGAATGTCAACTATCAACCGATTGACGTGCTCGCCCGACGTGGGCGAGGCACGATCGAACAATTTTGAATTTCAAAATGCGAATGTAAAAATGAGAGAACCAAAAAGTTTCTAAACAGAAATTTAAAAGAATTAGAAAATACAATCAAATTATAAAAAAAAATGTAAAAATGACAATGGGATGAGAAGGTAATGAGAGATGAGGTATCTACATGCCACATTAAGAATCTAGTCTAGTCACATTTGTTACGGGTTACAAGACATCACAAACCTATTAGCCTTTGTGTATTGACCTTTTTGTAATGCTTTTCAATATAACGACTAAACTACGGATACTTTGAATAAAATTGATATGTTTATTTAAAGCTACTAAATATTTAGAACAAATACACTGAGTTTGATTTCATTAAATCTTATTCTTAATTCGTCAGCTAGTGGTTCGTCAGACCCGTCCAGTTGCACACTGGGCGCTTACGGAGCGCCTATATTATCTGAATAAGACGAACCACCTGGCCTTAAAAGCCTTATAAAATACTTAACGTTTATTTCGCTCTAATAGTTGCCGCCATATTTGTTTGAGTGTCGTGGTTGAAGCAATTCAAACATAGATAAAGAGTAAGAACAAGATACACTTCAAAATGTCTGCAATTGAATCTTGTAGCTGTTATCATGTTACATACCAGTTTTAAAGGATATTGAACCTTAATGTGTACTTATTTTATGTACACATAGAGTTAAATACAATTTAAATGAATAAATAGTTTAAAGAACTGTATGCCGTCTATGAAAATGCCAATGATTTCAAATATTTAAGAAAATATTTTTATACTCAGAATTTTGATTTCGTATATTTTTATACCCCACTCGTTATGGCTTTAAACTTTTTTTTTCCAAAGAACCTTAAGATATCTGGTAGAGATTGCTGCAAGCAATAAGACCGCCTAAATTTTACAAATCTAAGTTATTTTCATTTGTTATTTTCCAATTTTATGGTGTGCAATAAAGACTATCTCTCTATCTATCTATTTATGTTGGTGTAGCTTTCGCCTTTTAAATAAAAGTTAGGCTATGTTACCTGGGCTATAAGGAATCGATTTAATAAAATCGGCTAAATAGTTTAGCCGCAAATGTGGTATTAACATAAATACTCACATAATATACATAGATTGCTAAAATCATAATCCTTCCTGTTGGCTTTGGCGTAGTCAGGTAAAAAAGAAATCAAGTTCACTGATGAATTGCTGGAGATCTTATTTAAAATATTGGCTCCATTTATAATTACACAAACATACATTCATTATTCATTAATTTATTTATTTTAAGGACAACCAACAAAGCATACACCTTAAATATTACAGGTTTTAACAATAATTGGTAAAACATTATATGGTCCTGCCTTAATTAAAGGCTGCCACGGCATGCACAATAATAATTACAACTATGTAGAAAGCATATTATTATTAAAAGAAGAAAAGAAACAAAAATAAAAATTTTGTCTATTTAGCTGAGACGAACTGGTATTTTTATTTTCCAGAGAATTTTACATGAAAAAGAAATGCAACAATATCCAAAAGCATCATCTCCACCAACTCGTTATCAAACTCAAAAATTAAATTTCACTTCATTTAATCTGTTTAGCAATCAGTCCCCCAGCATTACCATATTGCAAACCTCCATCAACCTGGACCACAGTTCCTGTCACAAGAGCGCTGTCATCGCTGGCCAGATGGACGACCATCTTAGCTATGTCCTCGCCAACACAGACTTTACCAAGTGGGATGGCTCTAGATGCTTCTGTCAGCCAAGCTTCGTATTCCTCCTCCGTGTAGTTCGTGAGACGTTGAACAAACTTGCTCACCTGGGGAAATTAAGATTAATATACAACAAATATAAATAGTATATTGGTATCTCGACCTGATCCCGAAAATGAGGACCCTAGAGCCGCGTTAACACGCCACTACACTCAAGACCTGCCAGAAGTCAGCATTGACGAAATCAGGATGGCTCTTAAACAGTTGAAAAATGGAAAAGCCCCTGGAGAGGATGGCGTTACAACAGAGTTGCTAAAGGCTGGAGGTAAACCCGTACTGAGGGAGCTTCAAAAGCTTTTTAACGCTGTCTTGTTTGAAGGGAGAACTCCGGAGGCGTGGAGTAGGAGTGTTGTCGTCCTGTTCTTCAAAAAAGGAGATAAGACCCTGCTGAAGAACTATCGACCCATTTCCCTTCTAAGCCACGTCTATAAGCTGTTTTCAAGAGTCGTCATGAACCGCCTTGCGCGAAGACTTGACGAATTCCAACCACCAGAACAGGCTGGATTTCGGAGCGGATACGGCACCATAGACCACATCCACACATTGCGGCAGATTATACAGAAGACCGAAGAGTACAATCAGCCCTTGTGTCTAGCATTCGTGGACTATGAGAAAGCCTTCGACTCGATAGAGATCTGGTCCGTTCTGGAGTCCCTGCAGCGTTGCCAAGTAGATTGGCGGTACGTGCAAGTGATGAGATGTCTCTACGAAGCCGCCACCATGTCCGTCCAAGTACAGAATCAGCAAACAAAACCTATACCATTGCATCGAGGAGTGAGACAAGGGGACGTCATTTCCCCGAAATTGTTCACAAATGCAATGGAGGATATGTTCAAGACGCTGCACTGGAAAGGACGAGGCATCAACATCAATGGCGAATACATCTCTCACTTGCGATTTGCAGACGACATCGTCATTATGGCAGAAACGCTGCAGGACCTACAACAGATGCTGAATGACCTGGCTGACTCTTCTGTGCGTATCGGCTTGCGAATGAACCTGGATAAAACCAAGGTTATGTTCAATGAACATGTACTACCGCTACCGATTGCGATGCACGGCGCCGTCCTCGAAGTGGTTCAGAAATACGTGTACCTCGGGCAGACATTGCAGTTAGGTAGAAACAACTTTGAGGATGAGGTGAACAGAAGAATTCAGTTGGGTTGGGCAGCATTTGGGAAACTACGTCGAGTCTTCTCATCGTCGATCCCACAATGCCTAAAGACGAAAGTCTTCAATCAGTGCGTCCTACCCGTCATGACATACGGAGCCGAAACGTGGACACTGACGGTACGGCTAGTCCACAAGTTCAAAGTCGCTCAGCGGGCTATGGAAAGAGCTATGCTCGGAGTTTCTCTTAGGGATAAAATCAGAAATGAGGTGATCCGGCAGAGAACTAAAGTTACCGACATAGCCCACCGGATTAGCAAGCTGAAGTGGCAGTGGGCTGGCCATATTAGCCGCAGAACCGACAACCGCTGGGGTAAACGAGTTCTTGAGTGGAGACCGCGTCTCGGCAAACGTAGTGTAGGACGCCCTCAGGCTAGGTGGAGTGATGATTTGCGCAAGGTGGCTGGCAGGAGCTGGATGCGAGAAGCCGAGGATCGACCTAAGTGGCGTGCAATTGGAGAGGCCTATGTCCAGCAGTGGACTGTGATAGGCTGATGATGATGATGATGATGATATTGGTATTTCCCTATTTTCCGATGCTTGGTTTTTCTCTACTCGATCGAATCAGTAATGATGAGATCCGCAGGAGAACTAAAACAACCGACATCGCTCCAAGAATTGCATCATTGAAGCGGCAGTGGGCGGGACACATAGCACGGAGAACCGATGGCCGTTGGGGCGGAAAGGTTCTCGAATTACGAGCGCGTACCGGACGACGTTCCGTAGGCAGGCCCCCTACAAGGTTGACTGACAAGCTGGTCAAGGTCGCGGGAAGCCGCTGGATGCGGACAGCACAGGACCGATCGTTGTGGAAACCCTTAGTGGAGGCCTATGCCCTGCAGTGGGCGTCGTTCGGCTGATATAATGATCATGATGATGATGAAGTATGAATAGTTTAAAAAAACTGTAACCCGACGACGAAATACAATGTATTCAAAGTCACTTTGTATATTTGCTGTATTCTTCAAAAATTTTTGTACTCAGATTTTTGTCTTCTTTCATTTGATACCGTTATGACTGCAAACTTTTACTTTCAAAGTACTCCAATATACTGTAGTAGCATTCGTCATGTAGGTTTTTTTAACAGAAGGTAGCTTATGTTACTTGGGTTATAGTAAAGAATCGATTGATACCTCATTCTCAAAAATCGGGTCAGTAGTTTAGCCGCAAATGTGGAACCCATATAAATACCTACATATATATAAACATAGATTGCTAAATTATAATAACCCTTCCTGTTGGCTTTTCCGTAGTCGGGTGAAAACAATAATCAACTAAACACAAAGTGAAAGGAACCGATGGCCGTTCGGGCGGAGAGGTTCTGGAATGGCGACTCCGCATCAAACGACGATCTGGTAAAAACGTTGGACTTGGGTGGCGCGGGGCCAATCGGTGTGGAGATCCTAAGAGGAAGCCTATGTTCAGCAGTGGCTGTTGTCCAGCTGAGATAGTGAGGATGAATCAATAAAAACGACCAAGTGGCAATATGACTGCAGAATAAAGGGTTCTTTACATTAATTCAGTTATTTATTTTGAAGTGAATGTGCAACTGTAAATTCCTAGCCAGTTAGCGTTAATATCGAGCAACAAACCGGCAAAATATTACGTTTGTTGTATGGGACACCCCCCCCTTTTTTTTTCAATTTTCTCAAGTAAGTACTTACTGTTACGCCAGGGCTGACAGTGTTAACTCTGACCCCCATTGGGGCCAGCTCTAAAGCGATCAGGTTTGAAAAGTGATCCAATGCGGCCTAAAACAAATTTGAAAAACATCAGAAACAATGAAAAAATAAATTACGACTTAGTTAAGGTCCTGGTAGCACAAATTTCAATATACAGTTCTGGGTATGATTTCTTCTAGGTCAGCTAAACATTTTTAGTGGTAAATACAACAGAACAATAAATACACGCAAATATAACAATCAAACAGTATAACACAAATCATCCAGTCACCTAACTGAACTTACTCAAATGACACGTTAATACGTCAATGACAATTTCATTGTATATGAGAAGAAATAGCAAAATGGTCTTATACCAGTTTTCAAAGTGTGCCTGCTCCAAGGTCCCAGGTTCGAATCTCGTGTTTGTGGTATTTGCATTGGTTCCGATTTCCACAAAAGAAACATTTTGCGCATTTATTTTGGTGTCTAAACCGCATATGTGATATCTGCCACACTTGATTAGCAAGTTAGTAATAACAATTTAGCCAATAATGGAGAAAGACGCGATCCGTTTTCTTCCGGCGGTACTTTTATGTCTCTAACTGACTGTTATTGTTTCCAAAGTATCATAACAATGTACCTACATCATATGATGTGATGTATTCCCATAAAATACTTCTGTTAAGCCGTACTTCTATGTTTATTATGAATATGGATTTTAAAAATTATTTTGCTAATTATTTCCGCCCGTTAACACCGGCCTAGGTACCTTCAACACAATACCTGCACTAACACTGAATGAGCAATCACTATATTATCATGCAGGAAATCTGCCCGCCCTCCCTACAAAAATGCATGCAGTAAAGATAATGCAATTAATAATACCTACCCAACACCGTTAGATTAAAAACCTATGAGAATGGTAAACCACAAACCTTTGACATGGCATATGGTAGAGAGCCTAAAGAGACTTTGGTTCCCGATATGCTGGATATGTTAACAATGTTCCCTTTGCTCTTGATCAGCTCAGGGACCAGCAGTCTTGTGAGATTGTAGACCCCTCTCACGTTAGTATTGAACACCCGATCGAAGGTATCCATGTCAGCTAACTGGATGTTTGTCCTAGCGCCCACACCGACATTGTTTATGAGGACATCTAATCTGAAAACATGTAAAAATATAAAGATGAAATTCTGTTTGTACTAAGTGCATGTGACGTGGATCACTTGATAATGTTTCTGTTTTGTTTGAGATTCTCAGGACTTGGTTAGAAGTAATCGGAAAGTTTTCATACGAGATTCGAGAAGTGGATTACTTATCTTTTGTATGGGTGCTGTAAAAGGCTATTAAGGGAGAACTGCCAGAAGGAGACGGACAGCAGCCTTTCCCTCCACCGTTGGCCAAACTGCCTGCCTAGCGTGGCGATTATGGCGAAATCCTCCTTTCGAAAGACTTGCGTCCAGCAGTGGTTTGAGGTTACTTGTAGTTTTATATATGATATAGCTTATACCCTAATGTTAATTTATCTTGTCCATTTGCAATATTACAACATAACACTTATACTTACTTATACTTTTAAAACTTTGTTAATTGGGTATATAAACTTGAAAAATTTTGTCTCAGGTGGGACTCGAACCCGCATCTCCTCGCATGCCGGGCGGGCGCCATACCATTAGGCCACCGAGACACTGCGACACGGCGCGAATTTTTCAAGCATATTCTTACGCTGTGAGCCAGCGTTGCTTCATCAAATGTTAGGAGCTTGCACCCCCAACACCCGAAAGAAACATCTTTGCAGATGTTTGACAGTCAGTTAAGATGAAACAGCCATTTATATACTTTATTTGATATTTTAGCAACTTAATTGCACTTATAATATCAGTATATAAACTTGAAAAATTTTTTTTGTTAATTGGCCTCTTGAGGATAACCTCTATAAGATTAAAAATATTATTCGTTTTGGAACACTTGTTGAAAGTCAATATAGTAATAAGGCCTCCAGTGATGATGAAAGATAAATTGCATCAAGACACTTGAAGTATGACTCAAGTGGAATCAGCAGTTTTATCGATGATACTCGTAGTTAAGAAACGTATTTTATTTTTTTGTACTATCGCTGTCCAAAGGAAGATTCATGACTAAATTATACATATAACACTCATTACCATTTTTATTATCTCCAAATGCTACAGCTGAATAACTGACTTCAAACACTACTTTTTAGCTACAAAACAAAACGCAACCATGTTAAAAAACTCACCTTTCAAAATGTTGAATAGTGTCTTTAGCTGTCTTCTCGCAGCCATCATCTGTTGCTAGATCTGCTACAATTTCCAAAGGCTTAAACCCTTTCTTCGCTTCACACTCTTTAGCCACGTTTCCCAAGTTCTCCGCATTCCTGCCAACTAAAGCCAATTTTGCTCCAAGCTCCGCAAAGAGCAAGGCAATCGCCTCTCCTATGCCGGTACTAGCGCCGGTTACCAAAACAACTTTAGATGTGAAATCAGCAACCATTGCGTCGTGATTTGACGGATTCACTACAACAACTACGCGGTGCGAGCGATTAAGTGATAGCACAAAAGACAGATAAGTACAGAAGTCAATTAACTTTCAAAGTGCTATCGAGCAACCCACACATTGACATAACTCACAGATAAGAAATTTCGGAACAGTGGCCTTAGATAAGTGGTTCTAATATTATTTACGCTAGAGGAATAGAGAACAAAAGTATGAAAATGACATTACCTAAATAATTATGATCGATATGTCTTAACCTTATGTCATTTTAATATTATTTGTCATCTATTCGTCTAGCGTGTACGATATTAGAAAGCCACTTGTCTAACGGCCATTTCCAATAACCTATCTATCTTCAGTTTTGGCATATCGGAGATAGAAAACAACTTCTGTCTTTGTTTCTCTGGACGGCAAAAACAGAGATAGAAACTGTTTCCTATCTCTGATATGCCAAAACTGAAGATAGATAGGTTATTGGAACCGGCCGTAAGGCCGCAGTTTAGCTCGGACCATTACGAGCGTGAGTGCCATTTTTCCACTTCCACTTGAGAACTTATAAAGTTTTTTATTTTCTTTTTCATCAATGAATGCAACAAATAGCTTCAAGTGCCACTACTATGATAGATTTTGTGCACAAGCCTAAGTCGACGACTCTACCGCGACCGCCGTGTATAGGTATAAAAATAGAAGTACTTAAATGACTTCTGTGTCTATCTGTTTATTGACGATAGTCTCATATTGTTTGCCTCTCACTCACACACTAGCATAACAAGTTTCGTAACAATTAGAATGCTTGAGCAAAATGCGATTCTGAAATTTTGTCTTTATTCACACGCAAAGCGCGAGCGAGAGACAAAGAGTTTACCGAACATCAATTATCATTAGGCCAGACTACTGTATTTGTAAGTGGATATCAGTTACTAAGCCGAATGTTAGACTATTTGTTTTATGTATCTATAAAACTAAATCATCATACGGCTGAGGCTAAACAAGCGGACTTTTTTGAGTTGAGAGTCGCGTTATTTTGGTTGCGTAAATTACGCTGCATTCGAGTTCATATTTTAGGCCAATTTGATTGATACTGCAACGTGAAATGAGTCGGAATTTCTGTTCAACGATAATTATGCACCATAATAAACATGATGCAACCCTCACAAAATTACGATTGAAGCAAAACAACGGCATGTCTTGGGTTTAAATCAAAAATATTTTTCTTATCTTTATGACATACCTAATTTGGCTGCTTATAGGTAGTGAACTGTGTTTATAATATTTCGTGTAATGCCGACACGTTTTAGCTTATCTTATCTTTCTATTATAGGAGTCATAGATAGCGACTAATGGGGTAGGTACGGCCAGAAGAAGACGGACAACATTGTATTTTCCCAACTAATAATGGCTTAGAGGTCAACGTCCAAATAACGCTTTAAAAATGAATCGTGAGTTTAGGCGTAGATCTAAGAGGCGGCGTCTTTGAGTTTTTAAAACCCATCTGAGAACTAGAAAACAAAGATTTAGAATTCTGAAATAAAATGTATTAGTTGAGAATCTAGTCTAGTCACAGTCGCTATGGGTGACACGATTTGATTAACTCGGATCGATAGACAAAAATCACAAACCTACATCTCTTCGAAATGTTTTTTCAATTTCACGACTAAACTACGGATACGATTTTATGCTTGTTGCTTATTTTATGCTGAGTTTGAATTCATTAAATGATATACTTAATTACTATTTTTTTTTAGGACTTCCTCACTGGGCCACACAGAGCCATCTAGTCCCAAATTAAGCTACTATTAAGTAGCCTGTCGTATGGGGTACTAGACAACCGATAAACGTACTTATATACTTTTTTTTTTCTAAATATATACTTATAATACATAGTTTCAATTACTACAAAATACGTAAGCGCGGGGGCTCGTCAGGCCCGTACAATCGCGCGCTAGCGCTTACGCTGCGCATAGGCCCTCCGTAATAGGTGATCGATGGATATCGATCCATAAATCCCGAACTACTGAGTCTAAACCATGTCTAAACATAATTGATAAAATAAGTAAATAAGTCTAACTTTTACTTTAAGTCCTTAAACAATCATATTTAATTATTTTGGAGTAGGAGTTTTAAATTTATTACTTTAAAGTTTTAGATTTAGATTATAGGGTTTTGTATTTAGAAACAAAATTTTACTTAAAAACTTTGAAGAAAAATTAACTAAAACGAATTCAACAAAAATATAAAAATCTTATCAATTTTTATAACTGATAAGAACGGAACAAAAATGTTACCCAATAAATATGGTCCATTCTTAAAAATATACCATCTCCTTTATTCCTGAGCAAACAACGAAAATTACTTTTAATAATTCAATGATAACTGACTGAAACTCCCAACCAGTAAATAACGTTTTTAATTTCCGCATGTCTTGCGAGGTTTCAATTTTTAGTCTGTTTTGACAACGCGTTGTACAAGGATAATTATTTTCGTTTTGTTTTCATTACCGTTAGTTCTTGCTCTATAACATAGGATATTCTATACGATGCTTAATTTCATACACTTTAACATTACAAACATTTTTGAATATTACCTGAAATTCAATGAAACTTTTTTGCAATTAGGTAAGTATTAGGGGTTAAAGTATGAAATTGCCGTTTTGTATGGACGAAATCGAGAAAAGTCATTTTTCCATACTAACAATTTTTTAGTTTTTTTAAAAACGCCTGAACCGTTTTCGATGCAATTAAAGGTGAAAGTTAGATGGTTATAAAGCTACGCATTTTAGTATTTAAATTTCTGAAAATCAAAGTATATAATACAAATATACTTAATTGAGGCAAGAAGGTCAGCTGACACATTGTAAGGGGTCTTTTCAACGACTTCCTTTGAAGTAATAGGCACTAGTATTGCATTTTTTTTTAGTCAAAAGTTACTTTATTTAGTTTTTGATACAATACAAAAAGAATTACGCAAGAATATGACTATACTTAAGAGCTACTCGTATAAACAAAATAAAAAGTAGGAAAATAATCGGCAATTTCATACTTTAACCCCTATTATACTAAATACAAATACAATGTATAAATTTGAAAATATGGATTCATTTGAGAATTAATTTTACCTTTTAACTGGCAAAACGCGTTGACTTTCAAATATCACTTAAAAACTAAACACCTTGGATCCCTGAATCGAAAAATAAGTTTAGATTTACAATATTTATGAAATATCTATCGAATGAAAACCCACTTTATGGAATAAATAACATTGCCTTTTTGTACGCAGAGTGGATGATATTTTTTTTTACCGTTTAGTCAATATTACAGCTTTTTAGTACTAAGTTTCTTTAAGATGACCCGCAGATGGACAGACGGACAGAAAGTCAACAGACTGGCGAAACTGCGATTTAAAAAAAAAGGCACGTTTAAAGTGACTACACAATCAATTTAGCGATAAGAAGAAAAAAATAAAAACGGCATTCAACTCCAAGGAGTAATTTTTGCATGATATGCGTTCAAATATACAGAATATACAGACATCCTTTTGCTTTGGCTTCTGTCTTTCTAATTAGTTTTTGATCAAAATGTAAAATGTACAAACTTACTGATCACATTCTTTAAAATTCTATTACATACATGTGCATAGATAATCATGTTAAAACTACAATTAACCTTAAAACCAATTGAGCAGTTATTGTAAAAAATAACAAAGTTGTTCCAATAAGGGAAATCGTAAAACTTTATCATTTACCGTCGTTGCTAAGTAGGTTAACCTACTTGTATAAAATAAATTTCTCACATTTAAAAGTCATAGTTTGTTACTGTACTTCTAAAATGCTGATAGTCAAATTTATTTGTACAGTTTTCATTCTAGGTTTAGTAGCCGCGTCTATTGATGGAGATATTGAGAAATGTAAGTTTTTACTTTTATTGAATAAAATACACACAGCAGTAGATCAATTTGCCAAGTTTTCATAATAGAAACTGATCTTCACGCACGATAAGTACTTGTACTTATAACTCGCGCGAAAAGTCAGGCAATAAAATGGTATGTTCACGTTTAAACCACGTTATACATTTTAAAACAGATAAGCAACACGAAAGCTATAAATCTTATACTAGTTCTTAAAGGAGTGCTGCATGCTAGAATAAGACAGGCAGCGTTCTCTTTCCAACATTGGCCAAATTACGATATACTAAGCGTGATTCTGAATTCTTCTTTTGTAGAAGACTTTGTTGAGCTATGATTTAGGTTGATGATGTTAATAAAAATTAAAAATTATAACTCTATTTCAGATTTCGAAGGAACATACAACGAACTACCGTGCATGCTATACGGCGGTCAATGTGTCGAAGATTGTCCGAGCGAGGGCATCCAAGTTCCAGGACGTTGTCCACTGCAGGAGGAAGTAGGAATAACATGCTGTATAGTTTCATCCTAAGGAGTTTACCCATTGCGAAGTTTTGCTGCGCATCTTCTGCGATACAGAAGAGAACAGACGTCAAGAGATATTGAATCGCCAGACGTTTCAGTAATCCTTTTCCATTAGCTATAATTAATTCTATTAGTTATGACTTGACAAAAGACGTCTACTCACCTGAAGATTTTCACGCTGTTCGGTCCTGGGCCCATCCGCATCCACCGTCTTTCTGAGACCTTCGCCAAATCGTCATTTGTTAAGAGGTCACTGTAATATTATGTGACCTTGAATAAATTGATTGCTATTCAAGTTGTTTTTATTTTACTTAATGTAAATTTAAATTGGTTATAAAAACTATGAAAAAAATTTAACCATGAGAAAAAAAATTGCCCTTTTCTTCTGCTCTCTAATCTGAAACAATAAAAAGGTTAAATAAGTTCGAAATAAACTTTGATTATGTGCCTACCATAATATCACCGATCGACACACAAATATCATACTATTTGTGTGTGTCGATAATTTGGCTGTCTTACTGTTTTCAACTTAGGAAAAATAATACTAACAACACCTTGAAAACCAAGTCATTTATCTATACTAATATTATAAAGCTGAAGAGTTTGTTTGTTTGTTTGAACGCGCTAATCTCAGAAAGTACTGGTTCGAATTTAAAAAATATTTTTGTGTTGGATAGTCCCTTTATCGAGAAAGGCTTTAGGCTTTATAACATCACGCTGCGACCAATAGGAGCGAAGTGTTAGTGTAAAATGTTGCGATAATAATCGCGATCATAATAACAGAAATTTACGCGTACGAAGTTGCGGGCAACAGCTAGTAAATTTAATAATATACACGAAATTTTAAGAACGAATGAAATCTACTTTATTTTATCATGTAACCTTTCAACCGGTTAGTAAGTTAAGAGTTTTAGATAAACCACACTGACACAGTTATTAGTTTTTCAAGTAAAATTCAAAGTTATATATACTCGTATATACCAAAATTTGTTTATAGACTTCAACTTAGCTAAGCAATTTTACGAAAATGTTCCCAATGAAAAAACATCACAAAATTATGTTTTTTTTTAACAATTAAAAATACTTATTCAAGGTATAGCAGTATAAAGTAAGGTTAGAATCATGTATATAAAATAGCTTTATTTCGTGAAAAGGTTTGAAATATTTACGAAAACAATTAAACAAGGGTCTTAGTATTGACCTTTGCGGTACACCCATAGTTAGAATAACCTCTAACGAGACTTATTCTTAACAAAATATATTTTTGTGATTTACTTGTAAGACTGGAGTTAGTTAAATCGAAATGCATCTTCCCAGTACCATTTAGTCTTAATTTTATAGTAAACTAGCTGACCCGGCAAACGTTGTTTTGCCATAAAAATGATTAAATCACTAAAATGGCTAACAAAAAATAGGGGTTGGTGGTAAAAGGGTAAAAATTTAGGGTTGTATATATTTTATAAAATTTTAATATTTTACCACCCTACCCCTACCCTACTCCTACCCTACCCCTACCCTACCCCTACCCTACCCTACCCCTACCCTACCCTACCCCTACCCAACCCCTACCCTACCCATACCCTACCCCTACCCTACCCCTACCCTACCCCTACCCTACCCTACCTTTCCCCTACCCTACCCCTACCCTACCCCTACCCTACCCCTACCCTACCCCTACCCTACCCCTACCCTACCCCTACCCTACCCCTACCCTACCCCCACCCCTTATCCCCGACAAAATTGTGAATCTAAACCATTCCCAGATCCCCTTGAACACACACAAAAAATTTCATCAAAATCGGTCCACTCGTTTAAGAGAAGTTCAGTGACATACACACTCACAGAAGAATTATATACATATATAAAGATTTGATGATTTACACAATCGAAAGCTTTAATAAAATCACAAAAATAATGAGACACGTCTTGCTTGCAAGAGCAAACCATGAGAATCGGGGTTCAATTTTTGGGTTACGTCTTGACCTTTTACTGTTTGTGAAACGTTAATAGTATTTTTCTTTCAAACAAAGTGTAATTAAAGATTGAATAATAACTATAGGAGTAATGCTTTAATCTACTGCTAATATATTTATTAATGTTTAACTGTTAATGTGGCAAATCCTTTAGACACGCAGTTACATATTTTACAATCAATGTAAACAATGTAGTTCTAAAAATAGGTACAATTATCAGCTCCAGTTAGTTGTTGTGTGATTGACCACGAGAGTTATTGTGATACGTGTACGTGTGAAACGTTACGTAAGGAGGAAAAAAGTTAATATTTTAGACATGTTTCATAAATTGTTAACTGTTTTATTTTTTGTGGGAGCTATCGTGACGTTCTCATCGTTGACTCAGGCGTGTAAGTATACAAAATAAGTCATCGTAATTATTGTTATGACAATAAAATAGATTTTACGTCATAAACACCCCTCACAGGGATGTCTTTTTCCAACATCGTCGGCCCAGGCACGTTTTGAACGACGCCAATTATCCAATCACCTATGTCACAACAGCCAACACCGCCCTAAGCACTTCAATTACTAAACAACATAGTCGTTCTTCACACCGCACCAGTCGGAGGTGAGTGCGTGGTTTTTTATTTCGGCTGACATAATCATGTGCCTGGTCGTTTCTCCAATCGGACGGCCACCCAAGCCGAATTTCGATCTTAATTCACAGAGTTGCCCTTGAGGTCGCTGTCCGATCTTCCCTCCCAGATAGGGCCAGCCAAATTGGAGCCCGACCGTAATACGGCATGCTTTGGCATCTCTGGTTCCGGCGGCGCCACCATTGGTGGGTTTGCTATTTGGTAGGAATTAGAATTCCTTCTGCACCCCACACCAGCACGATCTCATCTGTTAGTATGGGGCCTGGTATCAGCGACCCTGAGGCTTCACGAGCGGACATAAGCTGAGAGCCCTCAGCATTCGCCAATATTAAAAAAATACTTGATATCCAAAACCTTACTACTAGGAAAACATTGATCGGTGGCAAAATCTTTCTTTTGGAGAAGCCCGTGTCTAGCTGTGGACTGATTAAGTCTGGTAATGAAGTTTTTTTTTTAATG
The DNA here is from genome assembly GCA_949315895.1 of Anania crocealis. Classification (NCBI taxonomy): domain Eukaryota; kingdom Metazoa; phylum Arthropoda; class Insecta; order Lepidoptera; family Crambidae; genus Anania; species Anania crocealis. The sequence continues at coordinate 3,058,459 of OX438880.1, forward strand.
CGATGTATTTCATCACCGTCGTCATCAATGCAGAAAAATACTGATCTTTCTTCTTTTTTCTTTCATCATGGTCACTATGATTTGAGATAGTTGTTTTGTTATTTCTACCATGTACTTTGTTTTAGGGTTTCCGATATTTCTGCACTATTGCAAGTGTCACGATCACGGAAGAATTATTCTTCTTAGAAACGGCTAACTCAAATGTAGTAAATTTACTAGAATATATATTCACCTAGCTAGCTATATTTATTTTCTTTTTATTTACAGACAAAATGCACTGTCAAGCCCAAGGATACTGCGTAACAGATAAAACTTCCTGTCCAGGCTTTATCATGGATGATGCATCAGGGTGCTTCGGGAAATTGTGCTGTATTGAAGATCTTTAAACATAAAGTATCTGTTAAATACGAAGAGTAGTTTGATTTTAATTTTATTACCATCGTTGTAATTTTATTATGAAAAATCGATGTACAGTGCTTGCCGTCTGTTATAAGAAAGTACAAATTCACGTTAAGATATGGCAGCTTATTGTAATAGCAAGATTTATAAATTACTAGCTGTTGCTCGCGACTTCGTACGCGTCAAAATCTGTTATTATGATCGTGATTATTGTTGCAACCTTTTTTACTGATGCTTCTCTGCTATTCGTAGGTCGTAGCGGAATTTTATACATGGGTAACACTGAAAATGTTTAGAACTGGCCAGTTTTGTGAAATGGCGGCAAATATAAAACTCTTGTTACACGTGAAAATGAACCTAACGCGAGAAAACTTTCGGTCAATGATTTTATGACATTCGTTGTGGGTTTACTCAACAACAAAGCTATGATAGGCTGCGATTAGCATTTTTTAATAAGGCCTCATCTCATGCCACTATTTACAATTGGTTTAAAGAGTTTAAACGTGGACGTAGCAATCGTCCTTTAACAGCGACTACTGAAGATAACATCAGTCATTGTCATTTCCATCTTGTCGTAGAAAGTTTTTTACTGTGTATCTGGTTGTGCAGGGCCGGGTGGAAGGGAGGAGGTCTAGAGACCGATCTCCTACCCGTTGGACAGACCTTATAAAATCAGTGACCAAAACATCGATGGTGACATGTTCTCGAAACGCCGAGCATCGTGTTGAGTGGAGAAACATAGCAAGAAAGGCTGCCCGAACCAAGAGAGCTGCTGACAATACTCCGGAACATCTACCAACCACGACCACTCTGACAAGAGTGTCCGATTAAGAAGAAGAGATGTTTATATAGTTCGGATGGTTTCTTTAATTTCAGCCCAAAACTATTGTGATCCCTAAATAAAGTCGAGGGATCAGCCGAATGTGCTAGACCAAACCATGACTTTAATATCTTTATGACATTACCATCTAGCTTTTCCAAGAGGGTTTTACCGATATCATATACTAGGAAAGGCCAAGTGAGACGCGATGTGAGATAGCTGTCGTATATCCACGCTTTTTTAATATTATTGATTGGCAGTTGGTGTACCTTATTGAGGTCATTCATGGAATTTTCGACAACCACACCTAATGATGGTGTGCGTCCTTTGTAGTCTATCTTTCTATCGAGAAATTTGAAAGGCACTTCTTCTGCAATAGTGGCAACTTTTTGGAGACTTTTTGGAGAGTGTCAACTTATAGAAAGTCCCGGATTATAAGAAGTATACTTGGTATAACTTCTACCCAGAAATAAACAATGACATTTACTTGGTTTTGCCCTCAGTCCGCACGTCCACGTACAGAACTCATCAACCTCATTTAATAATTCCTGACACTGTTTGGGATTAGGTGTGAGTATTGCGAGGTCGTCAGCAAAAGCTAATATCGACTCAGTGTACATGTTGTTGATTTTAAATTTTATATTGTTTCAAAATATTCCGTATTATTTATTTTAACACCAAACACAAACCTGTGGTAAGAAATCAGTGACATATTACTAGTAACAATTAATTTGGAAATTTTATCGTGTTGTAGTGCATACGTATTTGACATTAAATCAGAAGCTTTTTTTTACTTTATACGATAAATCGTAGAACCCAAGAACTACACACCGTCACAATGAGTTGACATAGATGTATTTACTAATGAATTTAACTGTCATAGAGGTACCTACGCTTGACCTTGAAAACTGAGGTGATTTGCACTTTGGTTTGGGGTGGGTCTACTCCGGGTAACGGGTGTCTACAGTCTGTACCGGTCTGTGGTGACGGCTGAGTGATCCATCCAGTGGTGGTAGGCTCTGCATGGGCCGACTGGCTAGCGACCACCATCCTGCCAAACAGCACTCGCTATGTTAACGTTGTGTGGGATTTTCAGAGCGTTTCTGGGTAAGCTCGCTCCATCGCAGGCTTCCTCTCAACTCTAGAGTTTCAGTGTGATGCCAATAGCAAACCCATCAGAATTACTGAGCCAATATGGCTTATTTTAATTTTGCGCATACACATCTTCTAGGCGTTATTATTCGAATAACGTAGAAAGTAATTTAAACGAAAAAACTATTAACGATTACAATATATTTATAGTTTTTTAGATAAAACCATATTTATCTTATCAAAATAATCTGCTTATTTGTATAATGTTTGTATAATTTTAGCAAATCTCCTGCTCGGTAGAATAGTGTATTAGCGGTTTACGTCAAGGTAATATAAATGAAACAAGAATAAAACAATAGGATAATCTCAAATTGGTATATAAAGGAAATCATAACGCTATCTCCGGCCAATTTGGATGATTACAATATCGGATTACGAGTATAAAAAGTATCAGCGAACAAAAAACATATTATATTTGTGAGAGTAAAAGTCTTAGCAATGTTACGAAATAACATCTGTTTATTTTTAGTTATTACAACGGTAATTTTTTACTTAACTGACGCTGAGGATAACAGTAAGTTATGGATTACTTTTATATTTTTGTTTAAACAAAACAAGAATTCAAGTTCAAATAAATTTTATGAATCAATCTGACTCTTTCAGCTGCTCCTAGATATTGTTACGAGTGAAAGAGATAGAATAATTTCAGAATTCAATTAAATTTTTGTCAGGTATCATAATATATAATCATCCCATTGCAGGGAAAAGGCCTCCATCATTGAATTCAAGTTACCACTGCAGTGATGGGAACTGGCATAATCACCACGCTTGCCAAATGCGATGGTGATCACAAACCCGAGCAACGTACGAAAATTCGAAACTATTTGTTGCCCGACCCGGGGATCGAACCTGGGACCCCGAGATCATTTCCGGTACTTAAACCACTAGATCAACGGCGTAGTACAGTTTGCATTTATTAAATTACTAGTTGTTGCCCGCGACTTTATACGCGTAGAATTTTGAATTTCCTTATAGTACATTGATCCCACGGAAACCGTACCTTTTTCTGGGATGAAAAGTAGCCTATATGTTATTCCAGCCAATAAACTAACGCCGTGCCAAGTTTTATTCAGATCCGTCAGATCGTTTTAGCGTGAAAGAGTTACAAACATCCATACATTCTTGCCCGACCCGGGATTCGAACCTGGGACCCCGAGATCTTGGCCCGGTATTTATACAGGATGAAATTTTAACCACTTTCCAAAATTTTTGTAGGCGTTCAGTACCGCATTTAGAGCCCATTTATGAAGTAAAAAATGTAAATCAAGTTTTCACCCGAAAATATTTTTCGCAATTTAGTTTTAAATTTTTGCGGTCCTAGGCCTGTTAAGGTATGAAGGGAAACTCAAAAACTTATGAATAGTATCGTAATGAATGAATGAGATGCGCATCGCGTAAAAAAGTGTTTAGGCGGCCGTATCAAAGATTTTAGATTTTTGGCGGACATTTTCTAAGTGCTTTATCTTGACATTTTTGTACTGGGCTGTACCAACAGAAAAAATACGCCATTTGTTTTTCACGTCGTAGATTGATATATTAAAATTTGGAAGGTGGTTAAAATTTCACCCTGTATATATTATACCGGGCCTATATTATACCCTAAAATAGAAAATATACCCTAATATGCCCATGCTGAGGTCTAAGCAAAAAGAGGCGCTGTAGTTTACTCTAATAACGTTGTCACTCGTGAAGAGTATTTTATACAAATTAAGTGATAACCAAACTTAATTATGTATTTAAATTTAAACTTGATTAACTTTTTTCATATATTTTATGTAAGTGTATTTAAATAAATAAAATAAATTTCAAAATCAGTATGCATCACCTGAACATATAAAACAAGTTCTTAAGTTCTAGTATTAAACTATTTGTACCCTTATTAGCTGATAAACGAATTTGAGTTCTGATAAAATCAAAGTTTTGATATATAGATAAAGGTATGCTATCATTTACTATAGCAACTATCGCGTTGTGTCCGAGCAATCTTTTAAAATAGCTGCGATTGTTTTCTCGTATTTGCCCACTAAATTATAAACCTATATGAGGAAATTATGCGAACAAGTTTGTACTACAAAATAATGTCTTTCGGATATTGAACGATAAAATTTTGTAGTACAAACTAAGCTTCAAAGATATCCAAAGCACTAGAGTGGCTGTATAAGGATCGATAAAATCCACAACGCTATACCGTCTAAACCAATGTCTTAGTAGGTGAGAAGGCAGTATGGCTTAAGTGGGATTACGAAGGATTTGTTAAGGACCGAGCAAAATAAAGGAAGATATTTTTTTCTTATCGTAAGACTACATAGAAAGATGGTGTTAGAGTATTCCAAGAAGCCTGGGCAGGATTGTAGCAAGAGTACGACCTCTGTGGTGGCAAACACACCAGTTTACAATGTACCACTTGCTTCGAGCTCCCGGGTTTGATTCCAAGAAGAATAAGAAAACTATATTTTCTCAGATGTGAGTCTTTGGTGGTACCTTAGTTATTTAATTAGTAACATACTTACTTTAAAATTAGAACAATATTGTAATGTTGTCCACACTTATTTAATAAATACAAAAATCTCATAGTGCTACGCCTTATTAAATTCAAACGCGCGCAAACTGCGCTGCTCCTGCGCAACTCTACAACTGTTGACTCCAGGCACCGCAGTAGTGGGGCAGGCGTAGCACGTCAAAAGTGGCTGACTACTGTTGCATTTTGTTTTATATCAAGCAACACAAAAACTTGTTCATCCGAATCCATGTCCTCTGACATCTTGCATCCATCCAGTCTAGCTGAACTAAATGCGGATTCAAAGCTTTAAAAGTCCCACTTTAAAACTGCCGTTGCGTTTAGTTTGCCCTCTCCTGCACTGCAACTGAGCCGCTTCTTTCCTACCCACAGAACATAGAAGGAGGTTAGAAAGGCTGTCTTGCGCCATTTGTATAAGAACAGATGTCGCCGCTTGCGCCCCACTACTTGTGCACATAATAAACACAAGCTTTCGCACAAATAAAGGAGTTCTTTTTGACTTTGACAGAATCTTTTTGAGGTCGCCTGACCAATAGTGTTGTGGGACGTCAATAAAAACTCATTTATTTTTTTTACCGTGTTCTGTGACCTTTGTTCTGCTCAGATTTTAAATGGTACTCCTGGTAGTTAATACTGGATCTTTATCCAAAACAAAAAGATCCCTTATCTTCTTTTTATCGTGTTGTCATCCTTCAAACATGATCTGGTGTTAGAGTTTCCAAGCCGCCTATAACAGGCATCTGAAGTCTGAACCAGGCCTATATTCATCAAACCAAAACCTCTACTAAGAAACAATATTTTGTTTCAGGTATCATCAATAACAATGAACTACCGTGTGTTAGTTCGCTTCGTAGGCACATGAACGATGGTCGATGTGTGGAAGAGTGTGGAAAAGGTATAATGGGTATGCGTGGTACAGGTCGCTGCCGATGCTGCCCTCTTCCGGAGTTGGGGGGACTTAGGAAATGTTGCTACGTTCTCGAGTGATAATAGAAAGAAATTATTAAAAATGATCTATATCGGTTTTGGGTTTATTAAATAAATGCATTACAAAAGCAACAGACGGTCTAGAAAAAGCTCTATCACTGAAATGGAAGTGGGCTGGACACGTGGCGCGCCTTCAAGACCAGAGATGGACTAAAAGTATTACAGCATGGAGAGGTCCGGCGGGCAAAAGGAAAAAAGGAAGACCTCGTAAGAGATGGGAGGACGAAATTATAAACACGGCTGGACTAAATTGGAAGCAAACTGCAAACTCGAGAGAGAATTGGCAAAATTTGGAGGAGGCCTTTACCTGCAAAAGGGTTCTTGCAGACTAATCTCATTAAAATATAATAATAAGAATTAAATAATACTAACACTATATAAATAGGGTTAGGGTAAATATTAATATAGAAATAAGTACATACTTTAAGCATTAACTACTAACAAAATATGTAATATTCAATTGTTTGCAAGAAATACAGGCTTTTTTATTTTATTTTTATTTTTATTTTTATTTTATTTATTTATTAAATAAATGCATACAAATGTTATGATGTTTTATTTAAACAATCAAGCTTTTCAGTTAGTTGCATAGAGATTTCTTAGATGTTCCTTGTTATTTAACGCCACATTGGTCTAGTGTTAAAAGTACCAGGCCGAGATCTCGGGTTGGCCAACAATGGGGATGGGAAAAATATTAGAAGCAATAGTCTTCGCGAGAATTGCTTTAAATACATCTTCTCCAAAAGAGGAAAACCATAAAAACTTTTCCATTGTTTATCAATTTCGATTTCGTAAAAACAAAAGTGAAAGGAACAAAATATATAGAGAACTGTGTTTAGCAATTCTAATAATTTTGCATTTCGAAAATCTTTTTCTTGAAAACATTCAAGTTTGTTTCACTTCCTCAGGCAGTTATACAAATACTTTCCTTGTTGTTTTGTAGAAAATATTTTAACATAAATGTTCACTGCGTACGATGTTACCTAAACAGCATGAAACTTTAATCACCATCCAAATTTTAATACAACAATCTAAGAGACAAAAAACTAATGACGTGTTTATTCTTTTGGTATAGCCCAGTACAAAAATGTCAAGATAAAGTGCCTAGAAAACGACCGCCAAAAATCTAAAATATTTGAAACGGCCTCCTCGCTTGTTTGTTTTAAGCGATGCGCATCTCATTTATTCATTACGATACTATTTATAAGTTTTTGATTTTCCGTTCATACCTTCACAGGCTTAGGACCGCAAAAATTTAAAACTGTTTTGCGAAATATTAACTGTTTTGCGAAGTTTTCAACTTGACCTACATTTTTTAACTCATAAATGGGCTGTAAATACGATACAACGTCTATTAAAAGTTTTGACGGTGATGAAATGTCATCCTGTTAAATAAATGCTAAAATACGGATTGATGATTGTTACTCAACCGTGCCAGAATGGCTTAACGGATCTGATAGCAAATTGCACGAATATATACCATAGACAGGATAGCACATATGCAACTTTTTATCCTGGAGTAAAGCACGGTTACTGCGGGATAGTTAAATCTTATTATTTTATAAATAATGCTGGGAAAACCAAAGATGCCGTTGCCCAGGGTGGACCACTAGGAGGTAGATCCCACCACCTCATCAGGAAGTTGTTTTACGTTTTGCTACAAATAAATCATTAAAATCCCTTCCAATAAGGCATGGCCTTTGACATAAGTTTTTTTGTTTCAACTCAGATTTAAACACCACCACCACTTAAGTACTGCTGGACACAGGCCTCGCTGAAAAAGGTATTTTGGATTGGCGATTGCAGTTTGGCCAGTGGCGAAAAGAATACTTTGGTGTCTGTCTTCTTTTGTCAGTGTTCTTTTACATGGCCTAGACAAAACCAAGAATCAACAATTGTTCGTTCCTTATACAAATGTATGTTTACGTAGTTCGCCGGTAGATGGCGTTGATGGACGTTAGCTCGCAGTCCACCTTTTTTGTTAGGGCTCAATACTTTTTAATTTTTAAACATACACACTTTAGTTCAAGCTACTTGGTGGTTTCATTTCGATCCCTCTCCAATAGTAGCAGTTGCAGGTCATACTTAGGGCAGTGTAGTAAACAACAATCATTTATTTTCTTATAATTAAAGTACATAGGTAAGAGGTGCGATTGTGTAAAGCAATCGTATTCATTTGACAGTTCATAACGTACGGTATAATCTGTCAAACGGCTAATTCTAATTGTGTACGGAGTTCATTTATCGTTAACGATTGGGTCGTTAATTTTAAACGATGAGTGAATGATGTACATGATTTTGACAGATAATTCGAATTGCGTAAGTCTTATGAGCTCATTGCTAATGTCAAATGATTGCGCTGACTCTTGACTCATGACAATCGTAAATTTTACCCTGTTATGTACGCAAATTTCTTCAAATTGTTACATTTTCTTTGAAAGAAAATGTTGTTTTATCTTTATTTAATTTAGGTAAACTTTTTCATGTTTGTTTTTGATAGAACGCTTTAATTTAATTTAATATTTTTTTAATTACTTGTGTTTTTATTTAAACAAATGCAAAGTTTTGTTTCACTGTGACAGTTAACACTTGACATTCACAGAACATAAATAAAATAATATACTACGTCAGAGAACACTTTACGTAGTCCACTGGAGTATTGCGCGGGAAACGAGAAGAGAAAGATGGATTTTGTTGCGAAATTTTGTGAATTTATCTTAAGCGGCATTTATTGTGATAAAGTGGTGGCATTGTTATAATAATGTGTCAGTGAGTAGGATAAATCAAATAAAACTGAGACACAAGAAAAGGCGCTCCTATTTCACTTTGATCCACGTTCTCGCGTAAAACTCCCGTAATCATTAAAATGTATATACCACCCATACATTTCAATGAGTTAGGTTAGTTTAGGCTTAGGTTAGGTTAGGCTATTATGTTTAAGCAAGTTTAAATGATATTGCATGTATAAAAAAAATACATTATAACTAAAAAGACTAGGCTGTATGGACTCGTCCGAAGCCGTTAAACTTTTAGGAAATAATAAACATAGTCCACTAACGCCACCTATTGTCGAGTAGCAGGAAACTCGTATTTCATTCGTTCTTTGCGTTTGGTTATATCAATTGCAAAGGTAAATTTTTAATTTAAATTCAATGTTTTTATGAAATAAAGTTTGTTTTTGGGTTGAAATCGTGAAATTTGATTAAAAACCTTCATTTATATTTGAATACAATTTAATATTATGTCAGAAAAAAATGAGTTTTACCGAATGTTTTGCGATAGTAAAACGCAAATCCATGAAACGTTTTTATACCACCGGTCACTTTTCGGTCTTCATGGAATGGACAAAATTACACAATTAGAATTTAATTAAACGATCGATGATCAATTGTATTCATTGTCCATCCATGAACAACCTTACACAATCGCACTACAGATCTTAAATGAATTACAAGTAGTTTCATATACTCAGTCATAATTAATAAATAGCATGCATTCACAATACTTATAGGTGGCATTTGTTTTCTATATACTTTTAATACCTCTTAATAACATCAATGTCAATTTTAGATTCAAAGTATTCATTAACTGAGTATAAAATGCTTAACCCTTAGCCAGTCAAACAAATAATTAATTTTTAAATATGGACAAAAAGGAGTGTTCTAATTTAGTCACCTCACACGGCGACAAGTTTCTGATCTGTTATCAATTGTTACGTATGATCCTAATTAAATAATACCAAATTGGACAATAAAGGAAATCGTTACGATATCAATTGGATATTGGCATAATTATTTAGATTATTGCTTTTGTATAAATAGTGTATTTTTCGAAAAAATAAGTATGTAACAAGTTACAGCGTCACTAAAAAGTACTCAAAATGTATTTCATAAAGTTATTCCTTTTGATCGCCTTTATAGCAGTTGCATATGCTTGGGAAGATCAAGGTAAGTCTTTTTATATGTTTTATCTTGACTGACAAACACGGACTTAAAGCAGCATGCCAATTTACCAACAAAAGCAAAATTTCCGGGACAAATTTTCAACTCAAACAAGTTTGAAAAAAAAGATAAATACAGGATGAAATTTTAACCGCTTTCCAAAATTATTGTAGGCGTTCAGTATCGTATTTAGAGCCCATTTATAAAGTAAAAAATGTAAATCAAGTTTTCACACGAAAATATTTTTCGCAATATTATTTTCAATTTTTACGGTCCTAGGCCTGTTAAGGTATAAAGAGATAATCAAAAACTTATGATTAGTATCGTAATGAATGAATGACATGCGCATCGTGTAAGAAAAAGGGTTGCTAGGCGACTGTATCTAAAAAATTTTAGATTTTTGACGGACATTTTCTAAGTGCTTTATCTTGACATTTTTATACCGAGCTATACCAAAAGAAAAAATACGTCATTTGTTTTTGGTCTCGTAGATTGATATATTAAAATTTGGAAGGTGATTCAAATTTCACCCTGTATTGATTGACAAAATTTTATGTTTTTGAGTGAATCGACTGTACAACCGCCGATGATGATAATGACTCGTATCTTAAGAACTACTTACCATTAAGAATAAGAAAATATAACTTACGAGCGTAATAATTATTATCAATGGTATAGCTAATTACTGTTGAATCGATTGAGCAAAGTATTAAGTTGAATAAAAAAAAACTTTGTTTTCATTACCTACACAAGACATAGCATCAAATTTGCAATCATTAATATGCAAGTATTATAAAATATTATGGAGTCTTAAATTTTATTAAACTTTTTTTGTAGTAAAATCTGTAGCTATCAAAAATATGGCCGCATTATTTTAAATTTCTCATTAAATAAAAAAAAACTGTGAAAACTATTTCTTATAGTATAATAATATTCAAGTTGAATCGGTTAATATTGGTTTACGATAACGTTCTATGATTCCAAAGAAATTATTTTTTCCATAAAGATTTTCATTTGATATAGAAATTTACTAATACTTACTTTTTTTCTAAACTTTCCTTACAGACTGGTTTGAAGAGGAGGAACAGTCTTGTGACAACGAATCAGAATGTCTTAAGAATTGTTTAATGCGCAAAGGCGTTGATTACATGGATCAATGCATCAAGAAGTGTTGTGGAGTGGAACTGGCTGAATGCTGTGTGGAGAACACACGCATGTAGCGAGCAGCCTGGAAGACCAATGCATAATAAATTTATGATTCTAGTTTGGCTATCCGTAATTTTAAAAGTCTTCCAAATATAAAAGTTCATACAGTATTTATGAAGTGTTTTATTTGTATCAACCTGTTAAAATAATCATATTGATATGGGTTGTAAAATAATAAGTGCCCTGTAAAAATAGATGCATAGAATAAAATAAAATGTTTCCGGAAACTAAAAAGACTGAACAATACATAAATTACATAGACTTGACGACCATTTGTAGTAAACGCTGCTTCTGAGCCATGGGTCGCGGGTTCGATCCCCGCACAGTACCAATATTTGTGTGCATGAACATGTCTGTTTGTACTGGTCTGGGTGTTTTCTATGTATTATAAGTATGTATTTACAAAAAAAAGTATATAAGTCAGATTATCAGTTGTCTAGTACCCTATACGACAGGGTACTTAATAGTAGCTTAATTTGGGACTAGATGGCTCTGTGTGGCCCAGTGAGGCATATCTTAAATATTTAATACGTCACCAATCATTTTAGGATCAAATTAAACTAGGCTTTATCTGCAGGGTATGCGTTTTAATTGTAACAAGAAAATTTTTTTTCATATATTTTCATAGAATATAACTCACAAAATACCTAGATTACTTGTCAAAAACTAAACTGAAGCTTAGTATATCATATATACAATTCTCTGTAGATAAGTTTTTGCCAACATAAAAGAAGATGATTTACTGCCCTAGTAATTTAGAATAGCCTACTAAAAGCTATAAAGTTGAATTAAATACTGAATTATTACAATACGTATAACGATTTGCCCCTTTCTGCCTAACTAGAAGTAAGAAAGAGTAGTTAGATTTTTTCCTTAAGAGAGTTACCTACAAACTTACGAGGGTTTGCAAATGTGGCCAAAATCAAAATGTATTTATTCAAACGCAACAGGAAAAAAATGTTGTGAAAGTAATGCATATTCAAACAAAGAAAGCACTTATTAATAAAGATTAACGGTTTAGAATTGCTTCGGTATAGTAAAACAAAAAGTGATCTTAATTGTAGTTAATGTTTCATGAAGTTATTAATATTGTTAATAATATCAGCGTGTCACAGGGCTCACGCTTGGGACTAGTACTATTGATACTGTTGACGATGATAAGTTGGGGTGGTGGGATCTACCTCCTAGTGGTCCACCCTGGGCAACGTCTTCTCTGGTTTTCTAATCAATGATGATGGCTAAACAATCCCTCTGCGGTGGTAGGCTTCGTTAGAAAGAGGTTGCCTGGATGCTACCACTCTCCTTCAGGAGTCCAGCGCCAAACAGTTTTTCTGTGTTCCGCTGGTGTGGGGGAGAACCAGTGCTACTTTCTGGGTAAGCTCGCTCCATCTTAGGCTTCTTTTTAATCGTAGAGTTAAGTATGTAGTCAAGAGCAAGCCAATTGAGTATTTAAAAAAAGTTACGCCGAAAGAAAAACTCTAAAAAAGTTCCCGTGCTGCTTCAGTTAGATACCTATCGACACACTTGAAGATTGGTGTAAAATGAATTGTATGGAACTTAATAAAAAAAATACATTGAATCTTCGAAAATCAAATCCCATATAATATTTATATAGTACTTAAACGGTTCTGGTCTTTATTATTCAAAGGACGTCTCTAATTTCTATGTTCTCTTTAATCAGAAACTCGAAAAATTTAGTTTATTAACAAATACACGATTAAAAGAGTTATAGCACAATATGAAATATAAGCTATAAATAAGCCTTTTAGAATTAGGCCTAGGAATTTAAAAAACGAGCAATAATTTAAAATGCTTTCAAAAAAATAAAGACAAAAAGCCTAAAATAAGTTACCAATATTGAGAGGATGCAAAATTATCGTCCCTTACTTTGTACTTGTCGTGGTGTCAAAGTTACTGACTTTTTTAATATAATATGTTTTATAAAGTTTGTCAATCCTATTATCCTTTCGTTACGGATTATTTCGAACAAAAACATCATCATAATCAGTTAACCTAGTAAAAACTTATGAGGCATAAAAAATACGCCTTGAATATATTTATTTAAAAAGGTACACCAACAGTTTACATATTATACATAATTAATTTAAAACAACATTATCAGTGTTGTCATCTTATATGCATACCTATTATAGGCGTACACAGCATTGATGAAAAAAAGAAACCTTTGACTAGTGAAATAGTCATGGGAGTTAACAAAACAACAGTACCTAAATCATTTTGACTCAACAACCTCACTCTAATATAATACAATAAGTTTGCTTAGTGAGAAAATAATAGTAATAAAACAGTACATAAACAAAAATAAACTAAATCAGAACCCATCACTCGTTCAGAAGCTTGACAAGTGAATTGAGTAGGTAACGATAATTCTTGAGACATTTATAATAATAATTGATAATAGCTCCAATAAGGTTCGGAATCAAATGATGTGGAACCAGTTTTCATACCTTTATCAACCTTATCACCACAACTCGAACTGAAATATTCTAAATTGGTTTTAACAGGAAGCAGCCTCGATATCAGTTGCATATAATTAAATTTATTCACAAATATAAAAAGGTAATTTAGCCAAACAACAATTAAGTAAATTGCAGCGACAGACGAAGGAATACGAAATGTTTCTTGTTAAATTGTTATGTTTAACAACCTGCTTAACAATTGCATTTGCTGGTTTGTCGGACACCGATAGTAAGTAGTTTTTTAATAAAGTCCTGTATAAATTGCAACATGCTCTTACCTTCTTTTGCGTTTGTGAAAAAATCTGCCGATTGCATAATATTAGGGGTTAAAGTATGAAATTGCCGTTTTGTATGGACGAAATCGAGAAAAGTCATTTTTCCATACTAACAATTTTTTAGTTTTTTTAAAAATGCCTTAACCGTTTTCGATGCAATTAAAGGTGAAAGTTAGACGGTTATAAAATTACGCATTATAATATTTAAATTTCTGAAAATCAAAGTATATAATACAAATATAATAATTGAAGCAAGAAGGTCAGCTGACACATTGTAAGGGATCTTTTCAACGACTTCCTTTGAAGTAATAGGCACTAGTATTGCATATTTTTTTTAGTCAAAAGTTACTTTATTTAGTTTTTGATACAATACAAAAAGAATTACGCAATAATATGACTATACTTAAGAGCTATAAGCAAAATAAAAAGTGGGAATATAATCGGCAATTTCATACTTTAACCCCCTTTCAGCGACATTTAAGATTTTTGGGGTTGTTTAATGCAAGGTACTTTTTTGGTTTTTTCAACTGTTGAAATGTATTTAGCATATTTTGTATGTTTGATCGTTTAATGGTTTCAACAGGTTTTCTTTTATAGAGTCAAAGTTTATTTTAAAATAAAAATTTATTGATATAAATAGCTAAAAAAATTAAAAGATCTTGGCGCAAATTGAGTTGGAGCATGTTGATCTTATTCATTTGTCTTTGGCAACAATTATAGTTTTATTATTACTGTAGATGAACTTCATTTTTTTTGCTAATATTTGAATGTTATTTTAAATTTCTGTTTTCCTAGTATAATATATTATTTACTAGATGACCCAGTGTACTTCGTAACACCTAGCCTAACGACATTTATATCGCCCTTCGTATAACAGGTTGTATGAGAAAATGTTTCTTTTATTAACCTCCCCGAAAATATATTCTTCTATAATTTCTCACCGTCTAAACCTTCCCTGAATTACTAGAAATATTTCAAGACGAAAATTAGCCAGATCGGTCTAGCCGTTCTCGAGGTTTAGCGAGGCTAACGAACAGCAATTCATTTTTATGTATTATTAAGATTAAGATTAAGATTAAGATTAAGATTAAGTTTAACATTAAGATTAAGATAAGATAAGAAGATACGTACTTCTTTTTCAGATGACATAGAAACAAATTCAAATCAATCTTGTGAACGTGCATCGAGCTGTTATGATGACTGCTTAGTACAATTAGGCGTATTGGGCCAAATCCGTCTTTGCCTCGCGTTGTGTTGTCGAAACGCTATAGAATGCTGTACAGATGAGAAACTACCATTGTCAGGCTGATATCAATTATGCCTATTTAGTAATCTAATACACAATTTGAAACGATATTATTTGCAATGAAATAACCCATTTTAATAAATCAATTGTTTTTTTTTAATATCCTCAATCTATATAAAAAAAGTAACTACCCAGTGTCGTTTACTGTTGGGCATTGGGTCTCTCTCCTTTTTAAGGAGAGGGGTTAAGGCCTTAGTACCACCACGCTGGCCTAGTGCGGGTTGGTGGACGGCGGGGGCGACACTGTGGCGACATCACCCCGCCGTTGGACGTTTCTCAAGCCGTTCGCAGGCTTCCAACAGATCTTAACGATTGCTATCACATGACAACAGCCGGGATCACGGCTTAACATGCCCTCCGAAGCACGGAAGCGCTCAAGGTATGATGCCACAAACGGTCACCCATCCAATTAGTGACCGCTCCCATCGTTGCTTAACATTCGTGACAGAAGGTGATCACGAAGAAGCATTGGGATAGCCCAATGAGCCCTGAATCATCGCTGCCTCAATCTATAGAGAGACATAAGGTGACGTCACAGTATCTACAACTGAAATGTGTACAAAGACTTTTTTTATCGAATTTTTCTTTGATAGTCGTGGTTGACGTGACTTGTTATAGCGACTAAAATCTTGCGACAAAAGTCGGGAAAAATGGCTTAACATTCCTTTCTAAGCATGAAAATTGCCTTTCTCCTTCTTACAAACTCAAGTTAATTCAGAAAATATTGTACCCGGCATAAATGCAAAGTAGGCGGATCATTGCATAACTCCAATCGGGTCGACTTTGATCTGTTCCATCATCAGCACCAAACTATAAAAAGCTCTTTATAAGGAATATTTTGCAAAATCGCCAATTTTTTTTTGAAAATGGATTTCATGGAATGGCATGGACAAATAATTAAACACTTTTATGTTAAATATTATGTTGCCCCAAGATGTTTCGTAAACCACATGTATTTGATTATCGGAGTTTTCCAACGGGTTGGATTCACAAAGAGGCCACTATCCCTTTTTACCAATCTTATTTGAAGGAATTATTAAATTTAATGTATGCACAGACATAAGCACGTTAATCTACTCGTACGAGTACCACAAAACGTAATATATTCTCAATTGATATTGATCTTTACTTGTTGGACTTAAAGCTCAAAATCAATTCAATGACCTAAAACTTTTTGGGTTGATTGACCTACCGTTGTTTGTAACCTACGTACATAAAAAAAAATCTTTATTTCAGACAATAATATCCACTTTGTTAGTAAAAATGTTCATAACCTAGTGTTAGTAATATACAGAGCTACGTGCCAATCACCGCCGCTCCATCCCACTTGAGATTTTGCAGCAGTGATTGATAAACGCACAGTCCAGCCTGTCTGCAAACATGCCCAGGATGCTGTTGGGGCTGCCACGCAACCTGAGCACCGGGGATGAGCATCTCTTGCGGATAGTGGTGTAAAAACAATCAACACGATTTTCAGCAAACATTCCTGACGCACTACAGTACCTTGGCAGCCCCATCAACACTCTGAAGGCATTATTGTACGGGACATGGAGTGCGCTATAAGACTTTTGGGTATATTCCGCCCACAGGCTGCAAGTATAGAAAGACGTGCAATACAGAGGTGAAACATCAACATAGTATTTTACAATTTTGTTACTCAAAAAATGAACCAAATTTTTACCGTTTGAATTTTGTAGAACCATTTAGTGCTTACATATTTCTATCAACGCCTCCTTAACTGTACAGTGTCCACATAAATGTGCGTATTAGATGAAAGATGAAATCCGAGGTAATACTGAATGTTTAATAAAATTTAAAAGATATTGTATGCTCTAAAAAACACGTTTAGTGTCAAAAAAATAAGGGAGACCAAAAGGAACAGTGACAACTATGAATAATAATTTCAACTTTTTTTAAAATTATAATACGAATTTGGTTTAGCCATTTATTTATGAAGCTATCAATTAAAGCCTCAGATAATAATAGAGGACTCGATTGGTGCTGACCAGATCGTATGGAGGTGAGACCAGTTCATAATATTTTTAAAATATTAAACAACAAAATCAAAATATTTTAAAATGTATGACTAATAAATTCAAGTGAATAGATGTTCTTGTATTATAACACAGTAGACATCTTGGAAACATAAATACATTTCTTGTTTATGCTTTGTTAGGGTCAAATTTGTTATGAACAGTTTTAATAAGCCCTTCATCGTCATTCCCCAACCTTGTACCAGTCATTTCAACAAAAATCCAAATCTTTCACTCCTCAATCGGCGAACCTCATCTTCTCAAAGAAGTCGGTGACGCAACATTTCCTCCTGAATACGCAACCAGCGTCACGCCTGATGATTTTCGTAGCACACGTAGCATGTTCGTAGATGCAATGGCCGATCGCTGAGCAACTTATGTAGTTTTCTGAAAAAAAAAAACTTTATTGTACAGACAATGGCAGGTCAATCTATCCAAAAAGTTAAAGTTAATTGAATTGATTTTTAACTTTAAGTCCAACGAGAAGAGATCAATATCAATTGAGAAAATTTTACAATTTGTGGTAGTTTGACGTGATGGTTGTCTGTACATTAAATAGACAGTTAATCAAAGCAAATAACACTTTATATTACAAACAAAACATACCTAATAAAACAGAGCTAGTGAAACTATTGGTTACTTAAACTCTAGCAGAAATTTTGAGGATAACACGTCTTGAACTCTCAAATGAAATTTTTAATCACGCGTCAAATGCATCATGACTACACCTGGTTGCAAACAGGAAAGGTTACATTAGTACTGGTGAACATTTGAGCTCAAAATTAAAAGAATTATTCAACTTTTTAGTATCGGGACAACTGATCTTAAAATTTAACTGCAGATATATTTCTTCATATAACATTTTTATTATTAATCTGAGACACCTAATTTAAGGATTTAGCTATTAACACCAGGTCTAGGAGCCTAATACGCCGTTGCTTGTTATCTTCTAATTTATCAACAAAACATTTTCAGTCGCCTCTTATGATATCCATTAGAAAAAATAGTAACGCCAACTCAGGAGGCTTTAAATGTTGGTCGAAAGTTTCTTTCCAGATTTCCAATACAAAGTAACCTATAAATTTGTTATGACTTTCCGATAACTGAAAAGATAGCAACAAAGTAACGTCCTACAACAATGTATTGTTGCGCAAATAACTGACCTACAGTAACCTAGTAAATATTTAGTGACTATTTACTACATGTCTGATTTCACAATATGAATCTTATTTAACCTTTTGCCAGCCATAAGTGACCTATGCCTAAGGCATTGTCCTCGGTAATTTAGACCGAGATTTTGATCAATCAATCAGTGTTATGCGCACCCTTGTATATCGTAGGTAGATAAATCTTTATCCTTACCTAGACATTATAAATACGCGAATAACTCTGTCTGTCTGTCTGTAACACTTTCACACCTAAACTAGTGACAGAATTTCTATGAAATTCAGTGCAAATATAGATAAAACCTTCGGAAAGGGCATAGGGTATTTTGTATTCCACTGGGAGGCACAGATTTCTGCCTGCTCGACATAACGTGAAAAGCTAGTAATAATAATTTTTAAGTCATGTCACACTGGGCCATACAGAATTGCAGAGTCATCTAGTCTTAAACAAAGCTACTATTAGGCTTGTGCTGTGATAAGCGATAAACTTCCTAATCTAGGAACTTTTTTTTGTAAATATATACGCGTAATGCATAGCAATAAAATTACAATTCGTTTTATGCACAGTACCTACAGTACAAACAGATATGTTTCTGCACACAAATATTTGTCGAACTCGAAGCCCATGGCTCAAAAGCAGCGTCTACTATCACTGAACTGAAATTCATTCATGTTTAAGTTTATTTTCGGTAAATTGATGCATTACATCATTGAATTTGAATGACTGAGACCTGTTTTCCAGCCTGCAACAGCGTCTGTCTCCACCGATGGCCAAACAGCGAACAACATTCCGCTTGCTAAGCATGGCTTTTATGGAACAATCCTTCTCTTAGAGATAATATAATAATCTATACTATAAAAATGAATCCCTTCTTTCTTTGGTCACGGCATCACGCGTGGACGGCTGGACTTATTTAGCTAATTATTTCTTTGTTAAATTAAGAAAATTACGCAAAAAATTAGAAAATTTAAGAATACCAATTCACCTTAAATTGTTTCAAATGTAACCATAGCGTTTCTGACAATTTAAACTTTTTTAATGTAACCTTATGGCGTTTGACATAACATTGACAGAATGCGTACTGCAAATTCGTCAAAAAGTAAAAAATCTGAATATTTCACATGCCCAGTTAGATGTCAGAATACCAATTACAGGAATAATAAACAATTTGTAACTGAATCTATACTAATATTATAAAGCTGAAGAGTTTGTTTGTTTGTTTGTTTGTTTGAACGCGCTAATCTCTGGAAGTACTGGTTCGAATTGAAAAAATATTTTTGTGTTGGATAGTCCATGTATCGAGGAAGGCTTTAGGCTATATAACATCACGCTGCGACCAATAGGAGCGAAGCATCAGTGAAAAATGTTGCAAAAATAATCGCGATCATAAAAATAGAAATTGACGCGTACGAAGTCGCGGGGAACAGCTAGTTTATAATAAAATACTAATTCTAAATCAGTATTCATAGTTAAGACAAAACAACGTCTGACAGTCCGCTAGTATATTATGTATAATATATATTTATTATACATAGAAAAATACCCAGAGCAGTACAAACAGACATGTTCATGCATAAAAATATTTGTACTTCCAGAAGCAGCGTTCACTACCACTGATCCAAATGGTCGTCAAGATCAGATGTTGTTTCGAAATGTTCTACAAAAGACTGTGGTAATCAGAAACATAGAAGGTACCCCAAACATCCTAACCTGGAAAAATATAGTCATATCCGTTATATTTCTACATTAACGCGTACGAGAATCGAACCCCTAATCTAGGAGTAGGCGATACCTTGAATAAAGCCACTTTACCACGGAGTTTGATATAGAGTTAAGGGTATTTTGTTTTCTTAAAAAAATATGCAAGATATTAACTTACTGCCAGATCCAGATAAGGGCGTAGATGCGCACATGATTATGTTAAAAGTTAAAATAAAAGCAACAATTTTAAAATTCATTTCAAAAGATCTCTTCTTTTCCTAACGGAACAGTAAATCAACAATTTTGATTGAAATCTTATCTGCTGTATTGACTGCTCTAAGCGATTGTTTAGACAAGAATACGATCAGAAATAGTCTATCAGAAAATATATACCTTATTGCAAATAACCGTTCATAATTACTGTATTGATAACATGTTTACGAGTTCTAGCAACAATATTTAGCGACGCAAATCGCAATGCTTGATATATTAGGTACCTGTTATATTTCTATAGCATCTTTATGGTTAGAATTTTGATTCGGGGTTTCTACCATACCGATCAATTTAAATTTGATACTTATTGTTCCTAGAAAGCTGTACATTTTCCGGGATAATATTAGCGTATGTTAGAGTTGCAGAACTACTGATACTTTGGCTATCGATAATGCTATCGATAGTATCGATATTATTGTAGATATTATTGTAGTATCGATACTCAATACTTTAAATACTATTGATAGTATAATCATAATAGTATCGATACAGTAGATATTTTTTCATAAAAAATGGGCTTGCTCTAGACTACATACTTAACACTACGGTTAAGATGAAGCGAGCTTACCCAGAAAGTGGCACTTCTTCTCCCACACACCAGCGGAACACAGAAAAACTGTTTGGCGCTAGACTCCGGCAGGAGGGTGGTAGCATCCAGGCAGCCTCTTACGAAGACTACCACCGCAGTGGGATCTGTTAGCCGTCATCGTTGGTTAGAAACTACCCCTAGTATTAAGATGTAATAGCATCGATACTATCGAGAGTACTGCTACCTATCAATAGTATTAGTGACTTTGTTATTTCGATACTATCGATACTAACGATAGTATTGTTCCGAAGCAATATATTGGTATTTAATAGTATCGATACTATCGCTAATATCGATACTTATGATAGGCTATCGATAAATGAAATGACGTCAGCTATCGATAGACTATTGATAGTGGACTATCGAGCGGCAACTCTAACGTATGTGATATGTGATATTCCAACCTATAGTCCATCTCACTAACGAATTTCATCCAGATCCGTACAATCGTTCTGGCGTGGTTGAGCAACAAACTGGACAAACATCCATGCATATTTATAATATTAATAAGATTTGTAAGATACTTTTGTAATGAAGATCAGTTTCTGTGATTATGCTTGTAACACTGCCGAAATAATTATTGGAAAGTCATAAAAACTAAAAATGTTTAACCCCGAATCAATGAACTCTAGTGAGTGTCAATGAAGTTAGCTAGATCATCATCATCAGCATCATCATCGTTTCAGACCACAGCTGGACATATCCCTTATGGATCTCCATAACAGTCTGTCATTCGCCACCCGCATCCAACGGTTTCCGACCTTCATTAGATTCTGGGGATACCACGACTACCAAGCCACACTGTGGTCCTGTGTTCGTTCCCCATTCCATACCTTTCTGCTGCTCGTTTCTTTATCAGTTTCATCAACATCGCTCTTTGAGTTTCTTACGACACTTGCTGAAGAAGAGGAAGAGTTATTATTATTTAGAAAAACACTCTCACTCACAATATTCCACACTTCATGATGTCATACACTTAAAAGACACTTTGTGCTATACCCATAGTAATTGTATTAAATTATATATTAGTAAGAATAATCTTTTGTTCAGATCACGTAATTATCCTTATTTTTGAGATAATCAAGGTAAAAATATAATAATATTTTAACCGATAACCAAATAAAGGTTATCAATTTAGATAATGAATTTATTTTTTCAAAGTACATTTTCGGGCTATTACTAAGTGACAAAATAATAGCCAGATTTATGATGTCAGGACTTCAGAACTAAGCAAGGAAAATAAAAACTTAATATGAAAAACACCGTTTTCGTTTAATATCTTTATTTCAATTAATAACAAAAATAACTTATTCTTTCTTATTTACACAAAACCGGATTATCACTTGATACAAGTATTGCATTAAAATGATGTACTTGTAAATGATACTTATATGACTTAAAAGGTAGTAAAACTTAAACGTGTAGAATCCTACCTAAAATACAATTTAAGAAACACTTTCGTCACCTATATGTTATTAAAATTGAAGTTCAAGGTTTCATGGTACATACTTACAAGTAATTCATAAATAAGTCATGTCGTTAAAACTTAAACTATACTTAATATACAAAAATCACATAATCAATCCAAAAGAAGACGGACATCTATCTTCTCTCTCTCTCCAACTTTGACTCTTAAATCTCCAAACCACTTAAGCGTAGCCCAAGTCAAGGAATTACACTAGAATTCTACGAATGTTAGGAAAAGCCTTTTTTGAGCAGAGACCTGATATTGGCTATAAAAATATGATTAATGGGGTCAAGCTTTGTCTAAATAGCACAAGCGCAAATGGACCAAAGGAATTTCCTAAGGTTTTCTATAAGTATGATTATTAAATATATATTACATTTACTATATGTTGCATAACATGTTTTGTATAGAATGAAATCATTGGTGATATTGGATCATTAAAATATTGAGTACTTTCGTTAAGGTCCGTCTCTCTTACAGTCAAAGGTCTTGTTAGACCAATGTTTCATCCATATTTTGACCCGTTTTTATTTCATGAAAGATACTCGTATCAAGATTCATGACTCTGATTGACTATTCCATAGTAAACATTTGTCAGGTAAGATACTATCATCACAAAATTGTAGATTCTGAATATACAACAAAGGTAGTCAGAAGTAGTATTTAGATCTTGCGCCATGGTTTCCTAAAGAAATCACCAGAAATCTTTACTCTAGGTTCCCTTAGGACATCTTTAAGTTTCTGGTTCATAATTCATCCACTCCATTCCCTCAATAATTTCAGTTCTGTGACACAGCACTTTCGCCTGTGGTGACAACCGAAGGCGTCTTTCAGGATGACATTTGTTGGACAATTAGCGTGCTCGTATATACAATGGCCGACTGAGCTGCAAATTTTCACACCTGTGGAACACACAAACGAAAATGCTTCTTATCGTTTTTTTTTTTATAAATTCCCATAATTTGGGAACTATGGGCTTGCTCGTGACCACATACTTAACTATATGGTTAAGAAAAAGTCTAAGATGGAGCGAGCTAACCCAGCGGTACTGGTTCTCCCACACACCAGCGGAACACAGAGGCACTGTTTGGCGCTGGACTCCGGCAGGTGGGTGGTAGCATCCAGGTGGCCTCTAACGAAATCAGAGAGATCTGTTAGCCGTCATCAATGGTTAGAGAACCAAAGATGCCAAAGGCTTATAAAAATTCGGATTCCTAACTCTTTATCCCTAACCTGGGGATTGAACCCAAGACGTCCATATCTTCACCCGGTATTTAAACCACTAAACCAGTGGGGCGTTTGTTTTATTATCAATCTATTGTAAAATTATTTTATTTTACGTTAAATTATTAATTATTTTAACAGGATCATAAGACCGCCGGCGGTCGCGATAACAATTGATTTTAATTGTGTCTGGAATAACATACAATTCATAGATTAACAATAAGTTCCTAATAAAAAAAAAGAAAATGATATACCAAAGCTAAGAAAAAGCCAATTTAAAAAAAAGTTGATGAAAATTTTTGTATTTTGGTTGATATCTAAATGAATACTTACTAATAGAGAATAATTTAGTTCCATTAAATTTTTTGGCTATATTAATACAAGGTACCAAAAAAATTTAAATAATTAATGACAAAATATCTAGTCTAAACTATTAAAAAAAATTAAAATATAATATATTAACTGTGCAAAATAATTATAGAACGGTGATTTATTCTTAAAAAAAATGTGAAGTTATAATTGTATTTTTAAAATGGGCGCCAAACTAAGACTACATAATATGTGAATAAGAGTTTTATTTTGCTTGATAAGCAAACTTTTTTTTATAGTAGTTAAAAATCAAAATCTTACCACTAGTCTCATAATAAGGCCCTGCTGCGACAAAAACTAGTCCCAACACCAAAATAATAAATAGACTTTTAAAATTCATTTTGATTGCGAATTTTCGATTACAATTTTACTGTACAATCTTGATTCTCTGTTGTTGGCCGATTAAACCGAAACCTAGGCTCTACGATATTTATAACGCTCGAAAGAAAACATCGCTTATTGTTATCAAAACAAAAACCTCCGATAATAAATCGCAATCCACTACAACTTCACAAATCATGAATGAGTATAGTCAGGGACATTACGGATGACGACGTTGTTAAACTGGAAAACATGTTTTAATATCCAATGCGTCACCGAAAGTGCAAAAACAAATCTCTATGATGTAAAGTGGGTGTGTCGATTGCTGGGTATTGTTTTTATTATATACAAACAACCCTGTTTTTTTCCACTTAGAGATAATTTTTCAATACCAGACTAAAGGCACTTGGTGACACTTTGAAACGCATAATGTTTATTGTCATAAGTTCAATTGACATAGGTACATCATATGTCATAAAAGTTAATAAGCATATAGTGTTTAGCAAAGTTATTACTACGCATAAACGTAGATTTGTTGAAAGGCATAACAATAAAAGCCTTAATCTTATAAATCTATATTTTCACTTGCCATATTTCTATAAAGCATACGAAACGCAGATTTGAATTATGCATAAACGACCATATTCATAATTTTGTCTGACATACTTTTATAAAGCATAACTCAGTGAAGCCATACTTTTATAAAAAGTATCTATAAATCAATGAATTTAATGTTTACTTTTACCATGTATGTTTATTTATACCTACATGAATGCTTTTTGAATAATATGTCTTCATAATATTATGACCAACTAAAGTTATGCTTTTATTGACTTATGCTTTTCAAAATTATGCCCATCTGTGATTATGCCTTTAATGTTTCAAAGATTTTGTGCGAAAATTATAAACATTAAAATCATGCTTTAATGGTTTATGGCAAATGACTATTATGACCGTCATCATTATGCGTTTTTAGTTGATGGCGAAAAACTTTATGCGTTTCAATAGGTAACCAAGGCGGGTGCCCTTCGGTTCGCCTAAAATTTAAAGTCCTAATTTCATTTGGCCGAACCGTATTGGCCTAAACTTATAACGTATGATTATTGTCTAGTCTAACAGTTGTTTTCGCACTATTATAGATTGGTCTAAAAATTGAAAACCCTAATTTCAGTATGTCTAATATCGAAAGCACTAAAATGTATTAGCATCTTTTTTTGACATTACGCTCTATTTTTTTTAAACAGAAAAGTTTAAGAAACGAATCGCTCACAAACCGACCCCAAGCAGTCTTGTCTGCCCTACCCCTAGAGTGTAATTCAAAAGCGCGTAGGCGCGAAGGGGCGAGGCGGCCCGCGGGCTGAGGAGCAGGAGGCTGTAAGCGAGGCGCCGCGGCTGAGGCTGGCCGGCGCAGCCGGCCAGAAAGCCGAAGCTGCGGTGATGAGCGTAAGCCATCTGCGACGATAAGCACGCGTGGGACCGCCGGAGCCCCGCAGCGCCGAAGCCGTCACGGAAGTCTGATTGTTTGGATGCATGCATGATTGCTTGTTTGCATGCATGTCTGCTTGATTGCATGCATGATTGCTTGTTTGCATGCATGATTGCTTGTTTGCATACATGCTTGCTTGCATGCATGCTTATTTCTTTGCATGCATGCATGCTTGTTTGCATGCACTCATGCTTGCTTGCTTGCTTGCATGCATGCTTACTTCTTTTAAGTTTTTAACTTTCTGCGAATAAAAATTTGGAACTGCAAAAGGGTAGGTGTTATGATATATTCGGCGAAATTATAATACGGCGATATAAAGTTAAGCGTAGTAAAAATAGGCTAAACACGATTAGGAATAGTAAAAATGTTCGAAAAAATTTTAGGCTAATAGTTTGTGCGCCAATGACAATTAGGAGTTCAAATAATTAGGCATCCCGATATATACCCAACCAAGGCACTTGCACTCCCGCGGTCCACAATGAAAGAGAAGATGTGTAGTGCTAGAAACTAGAAAGAATTGTCGAGCATGAGGAAGCCAGTGTGTTGTATGATAAACAGCCAGTAAACGGCCATCAATATATATGTTTATAGTTGGCCTTCTTTTTTTTATGTATTTACTCGTACTCTGCGACAGCGGGGCCGTCACAGAGATATATGGGGATCGTCCGAGGTGCACAGACCCAACCCACTAAACCACGCTCAGTGTCCTCTGGTGCCATTCAGTGAGTCGGAACCACAGGTTAATGCCCAGGGCGTTGTTACCCCGGGTAATCATGCGCAGTTCAGGCTAAACTAGTTCTTCCTATACGCAATAGGATTAACCGGTATAGCTTAGACTAAACTTACACACAACTGCCTTAGATTATCCCTTTCAATATCCAAAACTTTTTCCACAGTTGATTAAATCTTAATTATACTTAAACTTTCTGCCGTCTGTTTTCTTTAAATATTACTGGTATACAACCTATTTTATTTTAATTTCTATAGTTTGAATTTCATATCAATCAGTTCAAAGGTTTAAGGCCAGGTACTTCGTCATATATAGGTAATGGGCGCTCCGTAAGCGCCAGTGCGCGACAGGACATGCCGAGCCGCTGCGCTCGCGTATTTTGTAGTTATTCTAACATAGTAATTAAGAATATCATTTAATGAAATCAAACTTCATGAATTTGTCTTTAAATATTCATTAGCTTTATCATACATTACATACATAGTACTTTAGTCGTAATATTAAAAAAACGTTACAATAAGGTGAAGGTTTTTGATTTTTTTTATCTCAAGTTAATTAAATCATTTAACCGACAATGAATGTGACTAAACTAGAGCCTAAAGTAATACATTTTCAGACTTTACGCTGTTTTCCTAGTCACAGATGGGTTTAAGAAACTTAAAAATGCAGCCTCTAAAGACTACCTAGCCTTAAGGGTAAAGCCCCAACAGACAGAAGAACAGGACACTTACACGAAATATAATATTAGTTTGGATTATTTTTACTTATAACTATGCACGATTTATGATGACAACTGTACATAGGTTGTTTTTGTGAATCTATTTGTCTTCGAGTTATTTTCGTAAACTTTAATCAGTAGTTAATACCAAATACATTGTGAAAGATAGTTCAATATTACAATAGAAATAATAAATACAAGATAACAAGACATAGTAAATTTGTTCGTGTAAAAACATGTTATTGAGCTAATTAACATTTTATATTCGTAACTTATTAAAAACTAGCTATTGCCTATGACTTCGAACGCATGGAGAAACTATGCAAAGGGACTTTTTACCGGAATAATCAGAAGCCTATGTGCTATTCCTCTGTACCAAATTTTATATATATTTGTTTAGCCGTTTTGGCGTGGTTGAGTAACAAACATACTTACTTTCACATTTAGTCTAGTGGTTTAAATACCGGGCAAAAACCTCGGGGTCCCATGTTCAATCCCCGGGTCGGGCAACTAATAGTTTCGAATATTCGAACGTTGCTCGGGTTTGTGATCACCCGCATTTGGCAAGCGTGGTGATTATGCCAGTTCCCATCATTGCAGTGGTAACTTGAATTCAATGATGGAGGCCTTTTCCCTGCAGTGGGATGATTATAGGCTGTTACTTTAAAAGATAAGATTACGCTTTTAATTCAAACCGATGACAATAAATGAAACGAACTAATATTTTACCAGTCAAAATCGGTTACAATCAGTTTTATTTCTGCAAATAGGCCCCAGGAGGCGCTTTTACA
The DNA here is from genome assembly GCA_949315895.1 of Anania crocealis. Classification (NCBI taxonomy): domain Eukaryota; kingdom Metazoa; phylum Arthropoda; class Insecta; order Lepidoptera; family Crambidae; genus Anania; species Anania crocealis. Next base: position 3,086,413 of record OX438880.1, read on the forward strand.
CGTCCCAATTTAAACCTACCACTGCTTCGGGACAAGTCTGGGCTAGTGCCGAGAAGAAGCAGCGCATGAAACTCGGTCACTATTGTCAGCCTCTTTTTAAATAAATTTTTACAAAAGTTTTAAGCAAGTACGAGCTGGGACAATTTAATGCCATACATTTCTATCATTTAAATAATCATTGACAGTGTAATAGCCCTCTTTCATTAAAATTACTTTGACATACGTTTTAAGTTTATGTACAGGGAGTTCAGCAATACCCTGTGGTAATTTGTTGAAAATACAATTTCCTACTTTTCGCAGTTTCGCCTGGAACGGCAAGTTTATCTTTATTTCTTGTATTGAAATTGTGTAGGTAGGTTACTTTTCTTAAGAAACAAATGTATGTTCTTATGAACGTAAATGAAATAACAAAAAAATCAAAAGAAACTAATAAATAACAGAATAATCAAATTAGCATGGTAAATAATTATAACAGTAGCAGTCTACCCCTCTTTATCTTTCTATGCTTGTAAGAGGCGACTTATGGAATATCACTAGAAAAAGATTGACAACAGCGCATACCACTACAATAGCAAAATACTCTTGTTGGAGAAGCCTAAGTTCAGCGGTGTTCTGATATAGACTACTGATAATGATAAGTCTCTGGACGACCAGGCTAAATTGGCATTAGGCGAGCCACATTCATTAAGTGAACAGCTTTGATAGCCAAAAAACAAAGACGAAATCAACACACAAACATCAAAATAATGTATTCCAAGAAATATCACATATTCTTAAAAATATACTACAGTTTTTTCGCTTGCTACAATGCCAAAATTTCAGAAACTCATACAAATAAAGGTAGATGGTAGAAATATCGAAACAACTTACTAATGCTAGAGTTATTTAATTCGGGGTTTATACCATATACCTTATTTATTATGAGTTTCCGATATTTCGGCACTGTTGCAAGCGCCATGATCACGGGAGAACTGTTGTATCTGTGGGTGGGTAGCTATTAAGAGCAGACAAATCGATCTACCCTCCGTCGTAGTCTTTTATTACACACGACACTGGTACCACTGTTTGACATTATAACTTACTAATGTTTTGATAAATTAATAAAGAAAATCTATGTTTTGCCCACAGTAACAGTTCTACTACTAACAGCAAATGACACACCCACTTTACTTACATCATTAAAATTGTTTATATTGTTTTATCTGTGACGCGTTCATTTATTTAAACATTATATTATTATTTATTCTGTTTGATGATAAGATTGTGAAATACTTTGACATTGCAGTATAATGGCGTAGCAACTGAGCAAGAGTTTAAAAATACAACATTTTCTGGTGCAATTTTATCGTAGGTACTTGTTTTGAATTTTGTTTTTTGCAATCTATCTTGATAAATGTAAAAATGATGATAAATCTTTTTTTGCATAAGAACACGGTATTAATAAATAATAAAGTGTACACATACATGTCTTGCTACATTTTTAGCATGCAAATATTATTAGAAGAGTAAAATTCAAAACAATATGTCATAGTAGAATAATTAATAATAATGATCTTAGAAATGGCCAATTCAATAATTAATTACTAAAGTCACAATCATATTTTACATTCAATTAATTATTTTGTGTCATAGATATTATTGTCAATAAGCCACTCACGTAACTTGGTTTTGAATGCGTTCAGAGTCAGAATTCTTATGTCATGAGAAACTTTATTGTATATTATTTGGATACACATGGACATTCAAATCCTTTTGTATTCATCAGTTAAAAATCAGTTAAAATCATTTTTATTTCTGCAAATAGGCCCCAGGAGGCGCTTTTACACGTCCCAATATTTAAACCTACCACTGCATCGGGACAAGTCTGGGCTAGTGCCGAAAAGAAGCAGCGCAAGAAACTCGGTCACTATTGTCAGCCTCTTTTTAAATAAATTTTTACAAGGTAAGGTAACTTTTACAAGGTTTAAGCAAGTACGAGCTGGGACAACTTAATGCCATACATTTCTATCATTTAAATAATCATTAACAGTGTAATAGCCCTTTTTCATTAAAATAACTTTAACATACCACTTAAGTTTATGTACAGGGAGTTAAGCAATATCCTTTGGAGTGATGCTTATGACCAGCCTTTCTGGGTCTCTTTTAAGTCGAGTTCTATTTTAATAAAATGAATCGCCTAATGTGTTGATATGCAAGAAATGCAAAAATAACAATTTATGTCAAGAAACTTATGCTCCATTGATCTTTTGATTTAAGTTTCGGGACAAGATTTTAGGTTCCGAGTTTGATCCAACGAAAGTTTTGAATTAACGAATATGGCTCGGGTTTGTGATCACCTGCATTTGTCTAATGATTTTTACTTAGTTGGGGTAACTTTAACTCAATGATTGAACATTTGCCCTGCATTAGGATGAGGATTCTTCCGCGATCATGGCGCTTGCAACAGTGCCGAAATATCGAAAACTTATAAAAAACAAGGTACATGGTAGAAATCTCGAAATAACTAACTCTTAGGATGATGATAAGCTGTTACTTAATTTTTTTTTTACTTTATTATCTCAAACGACTTCGAATAATTTAAATGGCGCATGCTAACTCGTTTCGTTAAGGCCTTTTATCAACGTAAAGCACACTTTTTCGTCAATTGTCAATTGCTTCCAATTTGCATGCGTATTTCATAGATACAAACAAAACTGTCCACGAAACCTTTGGCATTGGCCTGTTGTCATGCGTTTGGCTTGCGGGTCTCGTGGCAGCACGCCACTACCCGACGAGTCACAAGTCGATCATGAGTCTCTATGCACATTGGTACACAAAATGGTGGGTCCAGCAGTGAAGGTAATCTGAAAACCAGAATTATCTTCTGATAATTTTATGGCAACAACAAACAATTTATATTCTCGATGTATGGAAGAATCTAGTACTTTTTTTCCATCTTCGTCGCTTTTTTATAAAGTTGTATGCTAATAATCACTATAGTACCAATATACCACACTCATACGCTGCGGCAAGTTACAGAAGATCGAAGAGTATAACTTGCCACTTTGCTTAGCGTTCGTGGACTATGAGAAAGCCTTTGATTCGGTTGAGACCTGGGCAGTGCTGCAGTCTTCCCAAAGGTGCCAAATAGATTACAGGTACATCGAGGTGCTAAAGTACTTATACCAAAATGCCACCATGTCGGTCCGATTACAGAACCAGAGCTCTAATCCGATCCGTCGTTATTTCTCCGAAACTGTTCACAGCCTCGTTGGAGGATATTTTCAAGCTTCTGAACTGGAAAGGACGCGGCATCAACATCAATGGCGAAGACCAAACACACCTGCGATTTGCCGATGATGTAGTTCTTATAGCTGAGATCTTGGAAGACCTGAACATTATGCTCGAAGATCTAGGTAATGCTACTGAAAGAGTGGGTCTTAAGATGAACATGGACTAGAAAAAAATCATGTAAAATGCCCATGTTGCACCCGCTCCAGTTAACGTTGGGAACATTGCACTCGAAGTTGTTGACCACTATCTTTACCTGGAACAGATAGTCCAGTTAGGTAAGTCCAACTTCGAGAAAGAGATCTCTCGTCGAATCCAGCTCAGATGGGCAGCGTTCGGGAAGCTCCGGCATACATTCACGTCTGAAATATCTCAGTGTCTCAAGACGAAAGTCTTTGACCAGTGTGTGTTGCCAGTAATGATCTATGGGAGTGAGACGTAGTCGTTTACTATGGGTCTCATAAGAAGGCTCAAGATCACCCAGCGTGCAATGGAGAGAGCAATGCTTGGTATTTCCCTACTCGATCGAATCAGAAATGATGAGATCCCCAGGAGAACTAAAGCAACCGTCATCGCTCGAAGGATTGCATCGTTGAAAAGGCAGAAGGCGGGACACATAGCGCGGAGAACCGATGGCCGTTGGGGCGGAAAGGTTCTCGAATGGCGACCGCGGACCGGACGACGTTCCGTGGGCAGGCCCCCTACAAAGTGGACCAACGATCTGGTCAAGGTCGCAGGAAGCCGCTGGACGCGGACAGCACAGGACCGATTGTTGTGGAGATCCTTGTGGTAGTCCTATGCCCAGCAGTGGGCGTCGTTCGGCTGGTGATGAAGATAATCACTTCATCATCATCGTCACTTGATATTTTCACTGCGAAGAGATGTGCTTTTTCAATGCTATTTAAAAGAAGACTGAGATGTTTTGCAGCGTGAATGACGATTGCATGAAGCAGCGTGGACTTAACAATTATGCCTAATACACCTGTTGTCATTTATAAGTTGCAAGCATTTGTCGAATGTCGCAACCGTGGCAAAATTTCTTAAATACAATTTGTCACTGCACTCGTGACTGTGAGTTGATCAGCGTTAAAAGAGAATAACAATTGTGCTCATTGCTGTTACAGCTGCTGATTACCAAAGCTGTTAAATTTGCACTAAGAGAATTGCATTGTTACGCTCCACCATAGTACGAGGACAAAGACAAATAGGATACACCTAAGAATGTTGACTCAACTTTTAAATATTTTTTTTTGTTAAATAGATCCTATTCAGACACGAAAATACTATATCTACTAAAAAGCTGTCAAAAAGCCGTGAAAGCGGTTGATGTGACGGCTGAGACATCCGTGATCACAGCAACACGCGCAGCGACGAACCGTATACAGGGTTACCAGTAATTGGATACAGTCCTTTGGAGAAGTAAATGTAGATCTCATTTGCAATAGATTTTATCATAAAAAAGAAATTGAAAAAAAAAAAAGAACTCTAGCGAATTCACGTGCATAACATGAAGTTTAAAAGTATTGCTACATTTTATTGTTATTTGGAGGAAGTGTTAAGATTTATGACCCTACCTAACGGTAGGGTCATAAATAACAATAGCATCAAAATGAGACATTCTTATGGGAGCAATTCAAAAATAAAAGCACAAAACCTTAAATATCTTAAAAAGTATCACTATCGGTTAAGGTACAACATGAAAAGATCAATTTTAAAATGAGCTTAACTTTTACGCCTTTAAGGGAATGTGTCGAATCACCGGTAACCCTGTATAAAAAAATGCAGTGTAGTACATTATTGTAATTAGCGATTCACAGTTACGAGTGATATCAAACCAAGATAACACTTCGTGGGTATCCAAGTTCATATGGCAAAGTTTATCGATGTTGTTATTAAGGGGACTACTAGAGCGTGCTGCAGCCATTTGATTTTATTTTATTATTTTAAACCAAAATAAATTCTCAAAAAGCTAGAACAGTATCATTTTAGCAAATTACCTCTAGTATTATCTACTTTTAAACTATCGTGTTAAATGATTATTTAAGGTGTAACGGGATTTATCAAATAAAATAAGGTATGTTCGCGATATATCCCGTTACACCTTATCTCTAGTATGTATTAAAACACAGTAAAATTTTAATTTAGTTGTTTATAAAGTTGAATTTGTCGCTAACGCCAAAAGCAGCTGCTTTTAGCAATAAAGTACCAACAATACGAAAAAATGCCGAAATAAAAAAGCAGTTACCAGTGCTTTTCATTCCGGCATTTTCAAGTTTTTCAGAATTAATTTTGTTTAGAAGTAATAAAATTAAATCAATTGGGGGGAGCACATAGCTCTAGTAGTCCCCTTAATTGTTATTTTACTGAAAGTTTGACGTAAGTAGTTATAATATAAGTTAATAACAATTAAAGTTATTTAAAAATGAACCTTTACAAGAAACATGTTGAGCGTTTTGTTATGACAGGATGAATCTATTGATATTCACGAATTTGGCAGTTTTTGTTACATTAATGTCATATCATTGTTTATATTATGTTATCGGCAATTTGTATAATACGGTATTCTATACAATAACTAGGCAATGTATATAACACCTAAAACGTTAAGGTAATGTATGAAATATTTCTCATTTGAGTCGCCAGGCGACCAGGCCTCAGCCGCTCCAGCTCGCGCGGGAGCTGGAAATTCGGTACAGCGGGCGAGGGCTGCTGTCCCTCCGCGCTTCCGGCTTTTGAATTACACTCTAGTATCGTATAGACTAGTACCACGGCGAGTCGGGATCAACTAAAATTTGTTTTTCTTAATTAACCTCAATCTCAATGGGATACAATTTGTTTAGCGTTTCGTTCATAGGTCTCATAAAATTCGGTATTTTCAATTATCGGGTTTTAAATCTTTCGGTATATTGAACTTTCAGTCATATAAACAGTCGGTATTTTAATATTCGGCATTTTAGTATTCGGCGTTCCGATTACTTGCCCAAGTATAGGTATTTTACACATTGCCGGTGGATCAGCAGGTAATCTATACAATACCTAGGAATTGTACACATTACCTAGGTAAAGTTTAGAATGGAAAATAAAATTCATACGCCTTAGGTATTCTATACATTACCTAGGTATTGTATAGAATTCCTGAATTATACAGATTGCCGGTAACATATACACTTCATTGCATGAGGAGATATACTATTGAGGACATAAAATGGCTCGAATAATCCCTCGAAAATTGCTTGCTACCGTTTTTTTTTCCAATGAAAGAATGCCCTTACTCGCTTGACTCGCCTGTGTTGCTATATTTTTATTACAGAATGATTAATTTTATTTTTAATTTATACAAAATCATAAAGTAAAAATTAGACCAACTAAAAATAAATACTAAAGAAGTCACGGAAGCTAACATTTTTTATATTTTGAAAATTTGTTTCCGAGTTCTGAGCAAAGGAAATGTTTTGCCGAATTTTTTCCACTCATATAAAAAAAACGTGAACAAGCTGTTACTATGGTTTGATTATAGGTCGTCACTTCGTAGGTTTAAGTCCCATCTACAACAACAGTAAAAAATTTATTCAATAAGTTGTATTTTTCAGTTAATTAAACCAGCAATTTATTTGCTTAAAAAACTGTTTAAAAAAATAGCAATTGTACCCATTGGTTGAGTGGCGCCACCTGGTAGCACACTATCGAACTACGTTAACTTTTCTTCTATAATTTACGTTCATCAGGGTATTTTACATTACGCAAGACGTAATGGTGCGTGCGATGTTCGCGGTTAGATGCTTTACACATAACGATTATTTACTCAATTTTAGTAAACGATAAAAAGAACGTTCTTTATTCGTCGTGTATAATTGGCTGAGGATATTTAAAACGGTAACTAATTATGTTTTAATTAAACTAAACCTTCTGTTTTTTACCCGACTAAGAACAAGCCACAAACCAAAACATAATTGTTTTTTACCCGACTAAGAACAAGCCAAAAGTAAGATTTATGATTTTAACAGTCTATGTATGTGGGAATCTATGATGTAGATAGATAGATAGATAGATACACTTTATTGCACACCATAAAATTGAAAAATAACACATGAGTAAGATTTAGATTAGTACAATTTAGGCGGTCTTATCGCTTGCAGCGATCTCTACCAGACAACCTTCAGGTAGAGGAAAGATGAAACAGATTTGAAAGGGGAAGGCGGCGGAGAGTATTCAAAAGTACACGTAAAGAAAAGTAATAAAAGAGATGTAAAATTACAATCTTAAATATATCTAATATTACACGCATAGTAAACTACATAAATAACATTAAAATACAGTATTACATACATGCATAATAAACTACATAAACTATACACTAAATATACATACATAACATAAACATACATAACATATACACATACAACTACAACCCAAAATACATTAAACGAAAGAGGATCACGTGACCAAAAGTATCAATAATAGGAATTACATAAGTTTAAATTAGACAGGACAGAAATTAAAGTGAAAGAAGATAGGTTTTAAGTCTGTTTTTAAAAATAGGAAGTGATTCAGATTGCCGAATCAACAATGGAAGAGAGTATATGTACTATGTGGGAATCTATGAAAGTCGTCAATTCAAGTCATGACGGAGGTTTATTAAAAGCTGCTTTGAGAATTCTGACCACCAGCGGCTTTAGACAAGCGGCTTTCTAATATATTTTACGCTAAACGAACAGATAACAAATGTATGGAAAGACAGAAACAATCCGATCAAATGATCGTAAGTTTGACAATTGACACCTGACACCTGACAATTGACACCTCTTCGTCTAGCGTAAACAATATAAGAAAGCCATTTGTTTAAGGCCGCAGATCGTTCTATTATGGACTAGCTGTTGCGCGCGACTTCGTACGCGTCAATTTCTGTTATTATTGCAACATTTTTACTGATGCTTCGCTCCTATTGGTTGCAGCGTGATGTTATATAGCCTAAAGCCTTCCTCGATAAATGGACTATCCAACGCAAAAAGAATTTTTCAAATCGAACCAGGACTTCCGGAGATTAGCGCGTTCAAACAAACAAACAAACAAACAAACAAACAAACAAACAAACAAACTCTTCAGCTTTATAATTTAAGGCCGCAGATCGTTCTATTATGGATTATCAAACGATAGGAAGAATAAGTTAACTATCGAAGTTTCTCTTACACAGTTACAGCATTCGTATTGCACAAAAAAAAACATATTCGATTACGATCTCGATCGGATTGAAAATCGATTTAAAAGTCGCACTGTGTATACAGTATGAATGCTCTTACACGATCCGTGAACTGTTTAATTACTGTTTTGAATACATTTTGGCACTAAAATAGGTCTTTGTGGTCGAGCCAGCAAACACGCAATTTGCTTACGCGCTGTTACAAGTGCGGACAAGTAATCGTCACCCAATTTAAAAAAGTTACTTATCATAGAGAGTGAGAAACTTGAGAAGATAACAAAAACATAGTATAAAAACCGATTAAAAATTATCTTATTAAAATTTTTATATTTTAATATTAACAAAAAAATGCTATCAATAAATTAATGAACTCTGTCTGTCTCAACTCAATTTTAATCCCAAATAAAATTAAATACTAGTACACATTTATTATAATATAACGATTACACATCAAACCTATACATAGATTATTGAAATTACGTAGCGAGCCCAAGAAAATTAGGAACAATTAACACCATTGATCAAATTTAAAAAACATTGCTTTAACATAAAATGTAATATAATTGCCTGCACAGACGAGGGACTGTTGTCCGCGGACTTTTTTGTCTGCTAAAATGGATCGCTTACAACTGTATCGAGTAACGTAAACGAGACATTAAAAGTGCCGCGTACAAAAAATCCCCCAAATTACCGAGGACATGCAGAGAGCGGACCGGATAAAAGTACTGGGGAGTCCCCGAAAAAAATAGAACTCGTGTGACTAGGCGACGCAACGCACATGGCGGACTTTGGTCAGCATTGTGCGCACGACGATAAACGAGCAAACGATCGCACACCGTGTGCGTTGAGTTCGCGGTAAATCCGCGACGGACTTTTCATTCGCGGAGCGTACTTTTTTCCGAAAGTCATCTACACAGCCCATAATGATTTCTGTTATAAAGTTCATTTGCATTCCTAACTCCTTAAGTTATGTTTTCTTGGAAATTATTTATTTACAACTGACTAAAAATTTATAAGTATTTTGTTAAAAATTATTGTATGATATTAAATGTATTTAGTTAATATTTACACTTTATTAGAAAACCAACTGGAAACGAGTGTTATATTGTTCTTATAACACTCGTTTCCAGTTGGTTTTCTGCGGCTAGAAAAGCACATGCATTTTGTTAAAAAAAAAACTGTGTTTATTAACAACTGACGAAACTTTCCTTGGCCTGCGATGTACAAATTAACGATGTCGGAGGCCTATTGTGTTAGACACAGAGTGTGCACGTTATTCGTACATTACAAGGCCAAACTGACGGAATTGTGTTAAACATTATGCAAATCTCTTCTTTGTCATTCTATAAATAGTAGTGAAATGTTTTAAAACTGTTTTTAAGCCAAAAAAGTGACATTTTTAAAGACAGTAGAAAAAAAATTTACGTTGATAAAAAACGTAAAATGCACGGATGATATTATAAATAAGCCGATGTTCGCAACTTCTTAGGCTGGTTTTACAGTCGCGCTGACCATCGGCGCCGACCGTCGAAATGTATGGAAATCGCTGTCAGCGCTGACCGCCGCCAGCGCTCATACATTTTGATACATTTTGACGGTCAGCGCCGATGATCGGCGTGACTGTAAAACCAGCCTTAAGGAGTGTGCCCTTGACTATGAGCGATGTAAAGTGTTCGAAACGTCGGGTTAAATAAAATTAAAAGCGTAAGTACTAAATCCGTAAACATATCTTTCATTTCAATTCACTTCTTAAATTTAAGTCAATCATTCAATTGTGGACAGATTTTGGTGTCATTTTTGTATCGGACTATGTATCTGCTTCTTATTACATATCGATGAGGTATGGGAGAGGTGGTATAAAGGGACATGACGTATTGAAAGGAACAATTTAAATTACCCGAAAAATTAAAATAATTTCCAACAAGTTCTATTTATCTTGATAGGCAGCCCCTATGCTTATCCATTTGCACCTAACTTCACGCTCTTGTCATTTCAAATATCATTCTGTCCCTTTTTCCTCTGTACTACGTGTATAATCCTAACTACATCACTAACGATCTTAAATTGAAACTAATGTTAAGTGACTTCCCTGATTCAGAACAAGGTACGAATCCTAGTTTTTTTTTATCTCGAACCATTAATCAGACAACTCCACGCTTGGAACAAGGGAAGTGCAAAATAAGAAAAGTTTTCTCTCACTTGAATTAAAATCTTCAGCGCACTGTTTTTTTTTATGTGACACTTTGATAAAGTGTTGTTCTGCGTTGATTAAAGTAGAAAAAATATTACTACTTCTAATTTAATGGCATTGTTATATTAACGGAGTTCTTATAATTGTATATGGACAAAATATGTACGATCACAATACATGGTGATTTTTTCCTTAGCATCGTTAAAAAATAGGTCGTTAAGGATGTTCGTTTCCTCCTTTCTTATGTTCGGTTTTTGTACAGACCGATTGACAGATAAAAAACAGTGAAACGATTACTTGTAAAAACATGACTTTAAGTAACAATCATACTAAAAAAAATAGAAACATAGAAAAAAAGTGTTTTTCTACATTTTCTCGGGTCTGGGTGTTTGTGGTACCTTCGTTGTTTCTGGTTTCCAAAATACGAATGCTTTAAATAGTTATTCAAATTGGGATCAGAACAATGTATGTGATGTTGTCCACATTTATTTATTTATTTATTTATACTAGCTTTTCATAAGGTTTAATATAATTTTTAACCAAATTAGAAAAAAAAACGGGTTAGCTTTCTACTAAATATTAACAACTGATTGGCTATTTCGTGATTATTGCCCATTCAAAAGATAAATCAAAAATTTCTCGTAGTTTTACAAGTATCATTTAAAGACAAACTGGTGTGAGGGTTTTTAGATACAAAAGAAAATACACATACATAAATGGTTATCATTGTATTTTAGTAAAATTTATTTTTCAATGTCCTTCAAAAAATTCACCTTTAATTTGGAAAGATAAACTAGTAATAAATTACGGTTAGCTGCTTTTGTTTCCTGATTCGTAGCTAAGAGAATGGCCTCTGATTAATAATAGGGGTTAAAGTATGAAATTGCCGATTATTTTCCCACTTTTTATTTTGTTTATAGCTCTTAAGTATAGTCATATTATTGCGTAATTCTTTTTGCATTGTATCAAAAACTAAATAAAGTAACTGTTGACTAAAAAAAATGTAATACTAGTGCCTATTACTTCAAAGGAAGTCGTTGAAAAGACCCCTTACAATGTGTCAGCTGACCTTCTTGCTTCAATTAAGTATATTTGTATTATATACTTTGATTTTCAGAATTTTTTTTACAATAATGCGTAGCTTATAACCATCTAACTTTCACGTTTAATTGCATCGAAAACGGTTCAGGCGTTTTTAAAAAAACTAAAAAATTGTTAGTATGGAAAAATGACTTTTCTCGATTTCGTCCATACAAAACGGCAATTTCATACTTTAACCCCTAATAATAACATTTTAAATAACTATTATGTACCAGCGAGTATAACCATATAACTGTAAAAAAACAGTAGAAAGAAGTCTTTTTTTTAATACGTATTGTTCGTCATTAGTTACTTTTAACGCCCCTTTGGGCTCGTGGTTTAAGAAACAGATGCCTTACTCTGCAACACGAAGCTCGTATTTACGGATATATCTGTCTCTTTCAGATACTTTAAGATCTCGGTATGAGTTATAGGGACAGATGGATTCGAATATTCGTACATCGTGTTAAGGAGTAAATAAATAAATAAATAAATATTTAAGATATGCCTCACTGGGCCACACTGAGCCATCTAGTCCCAAATTAAGGTACTATTAAGTACCCTGTCGTATGGGGTACTAGACAACCGATAAACTTACTTATATACTTTTTTTTTTGTAAATACATACTTATAATACATAGCAAACACCCAGACCAGTACAAACAGACATGTTCATGCACACAAATATTTGTACTGCGCGGGGATCGAACCCGCGACCCATGGCTCAGAAGCAGCGTTAACTACCGCTGATCCAAATGGTCGTCGAGACCTATGACCAAGATCTAGGGGTTCAAGCTCGATCCTCGGGCCGGATATCAAGAGAGTTTCAATTTTTCAACTATTAATCCCGTTGGTGATCTGCTCCCATTTGCCAAGCGTAGTAATTAACTCTACCCATCATTGCTCTGGTAACATAAATTCAATGAGACCTTTTCCCTGCAGCACTTTTCTTTTCATCCTGAAAAACAAAACGACACTTGGGAATATCAGACATAAAGTTTATTTTACCATTTCCTAAATTCTCCATGATAACAACCCTCGGTGTTATCTAAAGGAAGATAATCCCTTGCGTATTCATTCGTGTATCACGTATGTAAGGTAAATGTTTACATTGCACGGACAATGTTATCTGATCAAATACAGGCTATTGTATGATGTTTCCTATGTCGGTACTGAATGTACCGAATATTATCGAATTAATGTGTAAATTATTTCTTCGGAGTCGGCGCTTATATAATTATGAACATATCTAACATTTGGCGACACCAGTCCATGCGAAGGTGTTTCTGGTCGTTGGTTAAAGTATGGTGAATCCATCTGGTACAAAGCTTTCCGACGCCTAAATGTTCATGTAATATTTTTTAAACTTGACTCATACCAATGCCTAGGCTTGCCCGTATCTGCTGATAGGTCACTCTCTTATCTTCCTCTATCATGCACACGGTCGCACAGCACTGATGTTATCTTCAGTAGTCGCTGTTAAAGGACGTCCCTCACGCGGATCATCATTGAGCTTGCTACGTCCACGCTTAAACTTGTTAAACCAATTGTAAACAGTGGCACAAGATGGGGTTTCATTAAGAAAGCCTATCATAGCTTTGTTGTTGAGTAAGTCCACAACGAAAGTCATAATAAATCATTGACCAAAACTTTTCTCGCATTAGGTTCATTTTCACGTGTAACAAGAGTTTTAGATTTGCCGACAATTCACAAAAACATGACACACAATATTAGATTAGGTTACCAAAGAGTTCTAAAATTGAAATTCAAAAAAAGTTATTATTAGTAATGTTTCTAACTGGCCAGTTCTAAACATTTTCAGTGTTACCCACGTAGTGCGGTTACCGGATTAATCCCGCCCGGTGAAGTTGTAACGGCCTTCTGCCACAGCATAGGTCCTTTCAAAAAAAAAACCGGGGTAATAATGATATCACTAGGGTTAAAAAAAATGTTTTAATAAGACAACTTCAGACAAGATAAAAGAGATTTCTTGAAAAGTGAAAACTTAAAAAGACCAAATAATTTTAGGACGGTAAGAAAAAAAAATTGAATACAATATCATAGCGAATCAAAATGAGTAAAATAATGTTCAGCATAATTCGACACCTCCTACGTAAAGTATCGTAACCAACAAATATGCCATTTTGCGTTTTTACTGAAAAATAGCCTAACTAATAGTATTACATGCATTCAAAGTGAAAAAACACCAAAAAACCGATGTTAAAAAGAATTTCTCAGACGTAAGTTGTTGTAACTTCCGTACGGCATCGAAGTAAAATGTTGTATTGTCCTTCGCCACAGTTTGCGCGGTTTAGTGATACCAACCTAAAATATCGTAAAGGTTACTTACAACAGTATACGTTGCTTACCGTGCAATAACAAATGTCGTATATGTTACATACAACAATTTACGTGGTTAATTGTGCATAAAAAATATTGTATGTAATACATACAACATTTTACGTTGTCATTGAAACAGTAATAGATATTGTATGTAGTAATTACAATGTTGTACTTCGGAAGTTGATATTATAAATTCTGTCGTACGTTAACTTGCTATATTTTACGTTGCTATTTTGGCTTAAACTCATGTGGTATGTTTAAATTATTTTTAAAATCGTATCTTAAAATAATAATTAAAGTGTGTATTTTGACTGCCTGGCATTAGTGACCAATAATTCAATGTCTTATACGCAGAATGATCCTAGTAAGCAATTCGTTCGTTATAAGAATCTCCTTAGCAAATAAGCTAAGGGTTCTTATTACGAACGAATTAGGAATTAATGTGCTGCCAAAAATGATAGATAGTAGCATGTTAAATAAAAAATTAGACGTATGTGACATTGCAACACATTTGAATACCATAAATCTTAAGACACCGTATCCTTTTCCTTATAGTGTCGATTACGATTGTGATTATGATTATTGGTAAATAACATTTACTAGAGTTTCATATTTCACTGCAACTCTCACAGGCATATATTTTTGTCGCTACAAGTGAAGAAGGAGTTGGTGACTGCCAAGTGACTGTTTCGTTTTTGTTGTTTGTTAGCGAGATCAGAGAGCCAGGCGTCATCATGAACTTAACGCCCGTCGAACACGCACGCGCCTTCGCCATTTATCCCTATCACTAGCGAGTTTCTTCCAGCTTCGAAAATCCATTCCAAAAGCAGCCATATCCCGCTTGGCACAATCTTTAAAACGCAGCATAGGTCTTCCCAACCCTCTTTTAGCGTTTGCCACAGCGCCAAGCACACGCCGCGGCATTCGAGTAGATTACATTTGATGCATATGCCCTAGCCACCGCAATCGTCTCTGCTTAAGCAGAACAATTTCCAGAACCCTGTCCTGCCAAGTTATATGCAAGATGCTTCTAACGCAGCGCATGTGGAATACATTAAGTCGAAGTTCTTGTTTTGCGTACGATGTCCAGGTTTCAGCCCCGTATAAGAGTATGATCAGAACGCAAGTTTGGTAGACAATCATCTTGGTTTTTGTGGTTAGGTATTTATTATTCTACACTCTTGCACTAAGCCTGCCAAACATGGACGCCGCTTTACCGATACGTGTATCAATCTCAGCATCAAACGTGAGATTGTTCGATACAGTCGACCCCAGGTAGCAAAACTTGTCAACTACATTCAAGGGGGCACCGCTGAGTAAGATATTAGGTGCTTTTGCGCCTAGGACTAGCTATTAACTAATTTTACTGTAAATCAAGCAGAATAGGACAACGTTCACGCTGTAATAGAACGTTTGTCACAGAATAACCTTATTTTTACACCTCTGAAGTGTTTGAGCTTGGTAAACTGGGCTAGACGGGATGGAAAGCTACACGACGTCATTGAAATGAAGCATATCTATTTCTTTATCTATAAACAACTATTAAACGAGCACATTATTCAAAAAAAAAAGAGTGAGTCATGTAGATAATATCATCAACAGATCATAAAATCAGTCTAAGTAGAAAATCCTTCTTAATTCGTACCAGTGATAAACAGTATTTCTCCTAATACTATTGGCCATTAAAAATAACAATATCGATAACATTAACAATATCCAAAGACGCCAAAGAAATATCATTACGAAATTGAGTCCTCTTTATCCTACTACCTTTGTTTAAAGTAACCGGTAACGGTTACTTTAAACAAAGGTAAAATATGATGGCCTTACAAGTTTCTTAGACATGGCGCTATTCCTACCTCATTTGTTTCAAGTCAAATTATAATTTGTTTCCTTGGGTATTCTATTTTATTTGTTTCTACAGAAGAGTGAATAGGTTTTTTATGTTTATAAATACTAGAAATTTCATCAGCTAGCAATAGAAGATATTAACCGTTTGTACTTGTAAAAATGTGCGTTCTATATATTTTTTATGAAACATCCATTCTAAAATATCTAAAGTAATGTTTTTACTATTAAAAAGTGAAAAATTTCGACTTTGAAAATATCATTTTTTATTTTCCACCCTACAATTAGCTCATATGCAATAATATACACTCTAATTTTTAATCAGGGTATATAGTAATTGTCACATACAGACAGAGTAATAAGGCTTACATATTTCACTATATAATGTTGTAACTATAATATACAACATCGCAGGCAATCTTCATTCCGTAGTTAAATATGGCAAGTATGAGATACAACAACTGAATATATCTAGATTCCGCAGAATAATGTTGTAAGTATGAGATACAATTACTGGAACAGCCTTTGTTTCGTCGTACAGTATTGTAAGAACCATATCTCTGAAAATACGTATATTTGTTTAACTATCTTTCAGCATAGTTAAGAATACTATAAATTAAACTCATATTCCAAAATTTATAAAAAATGGACAAGAAATGCAGTTTTTAGGATAGTTTGAACCTTTAAAACGCTCTCCTGTAAAATTGCAGTTTTGGGGATACGATACTTTACGTAGGAGGTATCGAATTATGATCATACCATTTCAGGCTTCATCACTGTACCTAGTAGTAAAAGTAACAGCCTATAATCATCCCACTGCAGGGAAACGGCCTCCATCATTGAATTCAAGTTACCACAGCAATGATGGGTTCTTGCATAATCACCACGCTTGTCAAATGCGGGTTGGTGATAAACCCGAGCAATGTTTGAAAATATTAACCTTTTTGTTGCGCGACCCGGGGATCGAACCCGGGACTCCGAGATCTTGGTCTGGTATTTAAACCACTAGACCAACTGGTCACTGATCACTGATGAAATCAAAATACCACAGCAATGATGGGGACAGGTCTATTCACCATTCTTAGTACTGTTAGTAAATTTAAAACTCTTGTTGGCCCGTCCTGGAATCGAAGCAAGAACTCCGAGCTCGTGACTCGTTCTTTGTTTGACCAGTCTAGATATATCTGGCCCGTAATCGAAAATTTCTAATTGGGTTATTTCGACAGAACTATGACCAAACTATCGTAATGTGATACATATTTTTTACGATTTTATGTTTTCCTATACAGGATGAAATTTTAACCGCCTTTCAACTTTTAATATAACAATTCATACCTTAACAGGCTTAGGACCGTCAATAATTGAAAATTATGTTGCGCAAAATATTTTCGGGTCAAAACTTGATTTACATTTTTTACTTCATTAATGAACTCTAAATAATCGCCTATAAAATTTTTTGAAAATGTTATTCAGATTTTAAATCTTGAAATCGATTTCTATGGTCAATCTGACCTCCAGTACACTTTCAACAGATAAATTAACATAATTACGTATGTGATATCAGTAATTAACACCGCAGCTATTAATCACAGCGAAATGTCATTGTTAACGCAACATAGAAAAAGCTAGTAGGCGCGCTCCTTCGTAGCGTACAAGCCATTTTACTTGTAAATGTTTAACAGATTTTTTTGGAATTCATGGCAAAGAATAGCAACAATATTTTAGACATAAGTCCAATTAACTTATTCTTCTTTTAACAACAATACTGACAATATTAGCTCTGACCAAACTCTGATATCAGTGTCAGATTACAGACAGCCGTTTTAACCCATTAGAGATCAAATAAAAAGTAGAATGTTTTTTTTTAATATAATCTTCATTTTCATATTAAAATAGGAGCATAGAAATACAAAATACAAAAAAAAAATTGCAAATTTTTTATTTTTTACGAAATTATAGGGATGTACTCAATTAAGTACACTGACTGACTAGGTATAAACATTTTCGAGACTTTCCGTTTCGACAAACTGTTTCAGGCACTTTTTACACCGCCATGGCAGTCTTATATGACAGAAATAACACCGCAACTATTTTTTAATTTTATGGGATAGAGTCCAACTCCATCCTGAGGAAGACCAACGACTGTTGATGCAGCCTAACGCGATCTTCTTTGATTACCTTAGTGTAAATAATATCTTGCAAAATGACGACGAAACATGAGTTGATCCATAAGATTGTCGCTACTAATTATATGTAATCGCATCCAGGTGTTAGCAAACATCAATGTCTATTGTAACTAATAAAACACTAACCACCACTTTTGCTGTGTGTTCAATTATATATAATGAAACGGACTGGTCCAGCTCATTCACACCTCCCATAAATTTGTTGTACTTTTAGAATATACTTGGTATTGCCACGTTTCTTCTTTTAGACAAAATCGCTTGACAGTCTCTAGCGGTTCAATCAGTAAACATGAGAAAAATCTGCTAAATCCGCCAGGTTTTTCGCCAGGTTGGGTTCGAAATCGAAGTGGATTGGTGGGTAGAATGTAGCCGTATTCTTTTTAACGTCAGCAGTTCATCATCACAATCGCTGCACGAACTTTCTACGCTATCCTCCAGGTTTGTAAATGCCTCAATAGTACCAGGTCTTTCTTGTGGTATGGGACAGGCCGCCATATCCTCATCGGCACCTTCTTCTACATCTGTCACATGAGAAAAATCTGCTAAATCCGCCAGGTTTTTCGCCAGGTTGGGTTCGAAATCGAAGTGGATTGGTGGGTAGAATGTAGTCGTATTCTTTTTGACGTCAGCAGTTCATCATCACAATCGCTGCACGAACTTTCTTCGCCATTCTCCAGGTTTGTAAATGCCTCAATAGTACCAGGTCTTTCTTGTGGTATGGGACAGGCCGCCATATCCTCATCGGCACCTTCTTCTACATCTGTCACACACACACTTGGATCGAGTGGTATAACCATCAAGTAATATTTATCCTCACTCCTTTCCTTTAAAACAGCTTCAGTCTTTGTTTCAGGCCCCTTGTAGCTCGATTGAGTTGTAAAAAGTTGCTTTTTCATTGCTAGGAATCTGAGAAAAAGGGGATTATTTTACTTATGTATGTTGTCACTGTACTCAATCGAGTACACTACCATTTACTAGGCCATATTTTCATTTGAGTAACAAGTAATGATTGTATTATTATTTATAGCTTATCCTTATCCATATTTTATACTAATGAAATAAAAGAAATCAATTTATATACAGTAATTATTAAAAAATAACTAAAACAATTCACATACCTCTACAGTGTTTCGATGATACAATTTCAACTGGCATTTTTATCATAAAAAGTCACGTTACCCTAGTAACATTTATCAATATACATGAATAGTAGTCTGATTTAGTAAAATAACAAGGTAGCGCACAATAAATTTACGCGATATATTACTAATACTCAGGTTTTTGCCTGTACTTATTTGAGTAAAGTGACTTTTCTTCGAAAAGTATTAGAATGGCGACCACGTGCTGGACGATCTATGCCCCCACTAGGTGGACCGCCGATCTGTTGAAGCTTCTGGATGCGGGTGGCATGGGACCGATAGTTTTAAAGACCCTTAGGCTACTTTAATCATTTTATGTACAGCAGTGGGCGTCCTTTGTCTGAAATCATTATGTTAACAACACGAATAAAAATAGCCGCATGGCGCTTTACTCGACCAAAATATAACAAATACACACAAATGTCAACTTGAAATCGGATAAAATCTGAAATGTTCATTGATTTGACAACAAACATAACTGTAAAAGTTTCTGATATTCATTCATCACTCATCAAATTTGTGATCTTCTACTAGTGTAAGGACTAAAGTATTCAGAAACAAACAAGAAGAAATGAACCTTCTGTGGCTTATTCATTTGTGTTATCATATTGTTCTAGAATCCCTGTAGTGGTGAGATAAGCGAATGAAAGCAATCACTTTTATTGTATGTTTTGTCATAATATTTTTACAATGTTCACTGTATTTACCCACTGCAAATATAGTAGAGTAACGGCCTATAATAATCCCACTGCAGGGTAAATTCTTCCATCATCACTCCAGCAGTGATAGGTACGGGCATATTTAACACGCTTGCCAAATGCGGGTTGGTGATCACAGGCCCGAGAAATGTTTGAATATTCGAAACTCGTAAATGGGGATCGAATCCAGGACCTCGAGATCTTGCCTGGATACTTAAACCAATAGACTATATAGGTAGATAGGGTGTTGTATTAAATTTGATTAAAAGATCATTTACACATTCAAAATAAATACATATTAAATGACCACGTCCATCGTCGAAGAGATACTTTTATTCTCAATATATACTAGCCTAGTATGCAAATAAAGTTAGTCGCACACATTATACATATAATATTTATCCCTTTTATAAACTACAGAGTGGACAAGCCACCTACCAAGCGCAACTTATATCGAAAAACTTTTCTTTAAGAGTGGTAGTAGAGGTCTAGGTTCAGTATCAGACTGATTTATCTTTAAGAAAATTTACTGCATATACTCGAATGTGCGAGTGTAATAACGTTAAATCTACGCATAAAATTGTGTTTATATAATACTTCAACCGCACCAAAACCCACTTCAAGATAATTATTATCACATCCAAAGGTAAAAGACAACAAACATACGCTGCCGTATGCCAAGCAAAATAATTCCGTTTATTCATAATTATCATTGCCAGGGGTTGGCAAAATGTTTTGCCTTATTTAGTGTACACCTGCCTAACGCTTTGAGGTTTGAGACGTGGTGCAAGTTATAGTGAATACAGAAGACTCACTGTATAGATCTGCGTGACCACCGAATCAGTTCAGTATAGTTCTCAACAACTGAATCTGCAATACATAAAACTTAAGATTATTGAAGTTAAAATAGTATTTAACTTTCCGAAGTTTTGAACCGATTGCACTTATAATTTTATTTTATTTTTTATTTTTTTTTATTCATGGTTTACCATTGTTTGTTTACATTAAAAATAAATCTAAATCATGGGTTAACAAATTATTAAGCTAAATGTAACAATCTTTTAAGGTGAACACCGCATGCAATGAAAAAATAATAATACCAATAGTAAAAATGATGTAAATAGCTGATTTCTCCACACATACAAGACGAGTCATTAAGTGTTTAAAGAAATCAAGAACTATTGGATCAAAGACAAGAAATAACAGAAACAACTGGAAACCCATTAACCTAAGCTATTGAAAAAATATTGAGCAACTTGAAGCCAGGTTTGGCTCATGATTGACTTGAGCTTGGCAAATGAATCGGCATGTATATCGAATAAGCCACTATATCCGTTAAGCAATTTACATAGTCTTGGGATGGGGGAATTTCCACCTAAAACCGATCTACGCAAGGGAGGGCACAGTGGAGTAATAGGGGCGCGGGGGATTCTACATGATAATGGCTATATTACATATAGTTTTGTGTTACAACGGAATCAAAAAGTTTAAAAATATAGTTAAAATTAGGTTCTCAAATAGGAACTTAGGAGTAACTGGAGTGGAGGTAGGAGTGGTGTACTGCTGAATTTGACGATGAATCAAAACCAAAACATCTTGGCATCCATGGATTGACTAACATCTAAGTACTTTTTTCCTTTAAATTGTGATTATGGGACAAGGGTTATTAAGCTATTGCATAGCTTCTATCGCGGGCCTTGAGCGTGGAGACCGAATCCAGAAATTCCGTAACGAAAATAACCTAACCTAACACTCGGTGCGAGGCACGATCGAAAAATTTTGAATTTCCGAAATTTAAAAGAATTTAGAAGAAAATAAGGATTTTGACAGTATGGTTGCCTATGGTAACCATATCTGCCAAAATAACAGAAAAATTTAATTAAAAAAGTCAAAATTACAAAACACATAAAATTATAAAATGAAGCTATTGCATAGCTTCTATCGCGGGCCTTGAACGTGGAGACCGAATCCAGAAATTCCGTAACGAAAATAACCTAACACCCCCCCACTCCGACCGGCACAGCGGTGATACTTTTTAGTTTTATAATTGCATAAATTGATAAAAAAAGCTATGCAATAGCTTTACCGCGGCAGTCTCCGAGTGCCATTATTAGAACGAACCAACTCCGTCTACTTGTATTATACTGTGATTCATGTAAAGGACTAATATTATAATGTTTTGTTACGGTTTTTGGATTGTTTGTTACAATAAAGATTTTAATTAGGTTGTTAGACAAACAGTTGAATGTATAATATATTATGTAACTAAATAGTAGAAACTCTACTTAGATTGAATTATGTCAATGACGGGATTAATTAAACATATCAAAACTTTTTCATAAAATCATGATTGAAAAAAACATGACAAAAACGTGATTGACAAAATCATGATAGCAATGGTTGTCACCTACTTTTTGTTAAAAATCGTATCATAATAATTGATAGTGGCTTTTCGCTAGAATTTATTTTTTAAATGATGTCAATCCATTTTTTTCACTTAAGCCTGATCCACTAAAAATAAAAGCATGGACATTGCACATTATTTATGTTACATTAAATATTGTCAATTTGCTTGAACATCACATCTTCAAAATTAAAAGTATCATTTTACTAAATTATGATGCATTCATGAAAAAATATTAATCCATGTGACGAAAATGTTATCCTTTTTCAGTGTACAAAAAGTCAAAGTTTTAGGATAGAGGACTAAGGTTTACTTGTTAATAATAAGATAACAAGATAAATAGTTTTTAGATAACCAATTATTACCTATCACATTTTACACACTTAGAACACCCGAAAATTATGTATAATTGTAATAATATAACTATGTATAATCTATATATATGAAAATAAATCCCTATTTCCCTTGGTCATCGCAGCACGCGTGAACGGCTGGACAGATTTCAATTTTTTTTTGTTTTGTTTGTTATTGTCAGGAGAGTGTTCTTATGAAAGAAAAAAATTAAGGAAATTGCACGGAAAATTAGAAAATTTAATTAAACTTAATCAATATACTAAATTATTTGTTAGGTAACCTTATCGCTTTTGACAATTTAAACTTTTTTAATGTATGGCGTTTGACATAACATGGTTGTTGTTGTTTTCTTCACCCATTCTGGGTAGGCAAAGGAAACTATGCCCATACAGCCAATTCTTTAGTAATATTTTCTTTATTTTTGCATTAAAACGTTGATGTTAGACGTTTTAATGCTTCTATGGAGTTTTTGGAGACAGTCGAAAGATTGAAGGAATGTAGAGAAGTCCCCAAGAAAGAGGTGAACTGTTCGCGATCCCGCGCAAAATTCACGGCCCACTTTTCTTGGTGACATAACATGGACAGAATGCGTTCTGCTAACATCGTCAAATAGGGGGTAAAAAAATTTAATTTTGCACATGGCCAGTAATACCTATGTTGCCTGTTACCGTGTCGGAATACCAACAAAACTATTTATAAGTACAAAATATATCCGCCAGAAAAAAAACAACAAAGAATGTTGTATATTATCTTACATCAGAATAATAATAAACAATGGGTATTTTTTTTTAATTAAACCATTTCCTAATCAATATTCATAGTTAAGACAGGACAACGTCTGTCGGGTCCGCTATTATAAAAACAAATCAAATTTCATTTTTTTTTCAATATATACGGACACGATAATATTTTTCTGAGTACCAACACTGGACAAAGTCCATTACACATGTAAATATTTTTTTCTGTTACTGCCATCAGCAAAAACCGTTCCACACAATCCTCAACTCGGTACAAGAAACTAATCGCGGCAAATATAATTTGTACGTACAATTGTGCGGATCGTGTTCGGTCGATCCATCATGCCCGCAATCCGACATGCGAGATTTATTTTGCTACCACACATACTTGTTGGTACCGGCACAGATGGATGTCATTGTGTATTTAATTACTAACGCTTGGCCCGTGACTTTTCCTGCGTGGGTATTGGCTATATTCTACTCCTAGTTCTGTCGGACTCTAGGTATAGAAATCTCGTCAAAATAATGCAATAATTTTCTGTTGTTCTCTATGCCAAAATAAAAAAAAAAAATCCCTATTTAAGTTTCCAGACCCCTTTCAACCTGTTTGAGGGATGGTTTTAATGAAAAAAATAAATTTTTAGCGTTATTAAGTGAGATTAATATTATACTTGAACATAACAGTAAGCTTTCAAATATTGCATAAGCTCATGATTGTTTCATACTCAACCACGCCAGACCTGCTAAACGGGTATCAGTTAAAATCAGTTTTATTTCTACAAAAGAGGCCTAAGGAGGCTTAATGTCCCAATATTTAAACCTACAATTTTCAATTGTTCAAAAAACAAGTTTAAAACACAACTACTTTATACTTTGAAGGAGTTGCGCGCTTAGCGGTTTTTATAAAAGATATTAATATATTGATCCTTTCGCTCGCGGATTAACGGACACAGAGTAGAGAATCTATTTTTGTGGGCGCACATGTGCGCGGATTACGAAAAGCTAATAAGCTATTATATTTTTTTTTTATAAATATATTTTTTTCTTTTTTTTTGAACTAATTAATACTATAATTTGCGGACGTATATATTTAATCATATATAACAATCTGTAATTTATCGTTAACTAACTTAAGAAAGCATTTATATAATTCATCTTTTTTATGCATAGTGATCGTGTTCACTGCAGTTTTACTTTTTGTAAATTTAAGGGAAACCTATAATTAGCCTTACTATAAATAAGAATAATTTAGATATAAGAATTGTAACGCTGTTGGTTTTCTTAATAAATAAAATAAAATAAAATAAATACAACTGCTTCAGGACAAGTCTGGGCTAGTGCCGAGAAGAAGCAGCGCGCAAGAAACTCGGTCTCTAGTAGTAACAGCCTATAATCATCCCACTGCAGGGAAAAGGCCTCCATCATTGAACTCAAGTTACCACTGCAATGATGGGAACTGGCATAATCACCACGCTTGCCAAATGCGGGTTGGTGATCACAAACCCGAGCAACGTTCGAAAATTCGAAATTTTTTGCTGCCCGACCCGGGGATCGAACCTGGGACCCCGAGACCTTGGCCCGGTATTTAAACCACTAGACCAACGGGGCGTTGGACCAACGGTCTCTAGTGTCAGCCTCTTTTTAAATAAATGTTTACAAAAGTTTTAAGCAAGTACGAGCTAGGACGCTTTAATGCCATACATTCTTATCGTACAAATAATCATAAACAGTGTAACAGCCCTTTTTCTTTAAAATACTTTGACATACGATTTAAGTCTGGATTGAATGAGCATAGATTAAGAATAAAATAAATAAATACAAATAGATGAGACCTGGTATGGAAATATATTATTATAACCAGAAAATCACATAGTATATAATATTATAGTCACTTGCAATAGTAGCTATAAGTATCACTTAATTTGTTTGTTGTCAATATAAATAGCTTTTACAGCATTTGTTTTGTATATGGTTTTTCTTACATCGAACTGTTCGAAAATATCACCCAAATTATTTGTTCTATCTTCAAAACCGGAGTTCAAGCCACTCCACGAAGCCGTCAAATTTTAATATAAAAGTCAGTTTTCATCCCCCCAAACATGCTTACTTACTTACTTTGTGTTATCACCTATGCGACGATATGCTCAATAAATTTCAGAAGGACGCATATGAATTTCATTTGCCATAACCTTTTCGGAGTACTCTCGCGCCTCAAGTAATAACCGGGCGTTATAACTTCCCAAAGACCAATATCATAATGCACGCAAAGAGGCACCGCAAAGAGGTACAAATTGAGAGGACGGTAAGGCCCACACCTCGTTAGCTGAAGTGAGTTTCGATGTTCCTTCATTGGAAGATAGTATAAGAGTATTACCATGTTACAGTGAACTAAGCGTTTCTTTGACAACCATTGATGAAACAAAATACACAATCAGTGTTAAAAAAAATGTTTTCACCAATCAGCGCACCATCAGCACTTCCTGAACGTTTAAGAGCTCTTTTACCGAAGTTGCATTCATTTTTAACGGTCAGTCCCAATAATCTATCTATCTTCAGTTTTGGCATATCGGAGATAGAAAACATCTTCACTGATTTTGCCGTCCAGAGAAACAAAGACAGAAGTTGTTTTCTATCTCCGATATGCCAAAACTGAAGATAGATAGGTTATTAGGACCGGCCGTTAGTCATGTACAGACAACAGTACGTCTACCTAGCGCAAAAAGTCAAGTTTGCTCAATTGATATTAATCTCTACTTGTTGGACTTAAAGTTGAAAATCAATTCAATGACCTTTAACTTTTTTTACATGTCGAATTTGCATTACAGTAGGTGTGACACTTACTGCTTATTAAAACTTGGACAGTTGGAAGTGACACTACTGTGACTATGTGTTTACTTCATATATTTTATCAATGTTAAAAATAACTTAATTAAAAATCATCGTCACACGCAAAAGACTGACAGAGCATAGTATGTATTTAGACCTCTGATAAGGACCTCTACGACGTTTGGTCTTGCGCTGGTCATACTAGCGGCTTCCGATGACAATCGCCGTACATAATCCGCCTGTCTAGGAACAAGTTATACGAGTAGTCTAGAGCATTATCACCATTCTATTAGCTTTTATTCAAGGTTGTACCAAGTACCTAAAAAACAAGGCAAATGGTATAAAGCTCGAATTACTTACTCCACAGATACTCTCGTTTACGTATGTTTAACATAAAATTTTACACACACAAACTGTAAAATATGCCTCTCATTTGAAACGATGATATCTTCCAGACATTTCTTGTTTGGCACATGACAGACTCCTAACAGATAGCTCATTTCACGCTTTTGTCGGTTTTCAATTTGACTTTTTTTTTTCAATTAATCCAGTGATTTTCGTCGTTCGAAACTAAGGCATCCGCTTCCGCTTCTGCGTGGCCAAGTTTATGTTCCCTAGAATGTCTGCGTATAAGGATTTTCTTTCGTCATATAAGGTTAACCGCGTGAAAATGGATACGGGAGGCTTCTAATAAAATTGGACGGTGCATATTTGAATAAGCCAGGTAGTTTTCGCTCTTCGCTATATTTTTTTCGGTGAAGAAAGGAGTTTTTGGATGAATTATTGAAGAGGTTGACTTGCTGTTAAGTTGCAAGTTAAGTTGTCGCCTTTTTTCGAGAAAACAACGAAATAGTGTTTTACTGCTATTGTCTTAGCTGATAGAATTTATCAGTAAGTATTTTATTGTGATATGTATAATTAGTTCTAATGATCATAAAATAAAAAAAACCTTTGCTAAAAGGCTTTTCTGTTTGGTTAATTTATGTTCATAAAATACGCTGATGCCCTTTTGCGATTCCTAAAGGGAAGAAGAGATGGTGCAATTTTATTTTGATGTGACACCACACCACGCAGTCAATTTTAATGTGACGCAATAAGTTTTCAGAGTTTACCTGAAACAATCCAGTAAAAGAGCAATCAAAAGTATCATCATCATCAAAAAAGTGCTATTATATTAACCTGGCGTCACCCACAAAACAATATTCTTGCCAAGAATTATTGTTAAAAACAGATCCCATCGTGAATCAAGTCACAGTGCCATCGGATCTAGTATTATATGACTAATGGTAGTCGTTTCATAACAATTCTAAGCGGAATTTAATTCAGCAAGCCTGTAATTCTAAAGCTATAATAAACCAGCTATTAATAAATAAATAAATTTGTATTTTTATTGGTTTCCGATAGCCTTGTGATTATAAAAAAAGCTTTTGAAACCTATAAAAAAATAAGTTTTTAATTAAACCCTAAAACAATTTACTCTTAAAAGTGGTTTAATTTGAAAAATCAAATAATTCATAGGTCCAGTTATCTTAGCAGCAGTTAGCATAAACCATTTTTATAAGTATTTCCTTTTTAGGTTAAGTGATGCATTAGACACTTTTCTGAGTTCTAAACACCAAATGCCTTAGTACATAACCGAAAAGCGAACTAGTTTAAAAGAGAATTAGGTTGGCTAGAGTGTAAGACAAATATATCAGTCTTTTTTAAATATTTTTAGTTATAATTGTATCTAAATATAAAGAAACAAACATTTTATTTTTGATGAAAATAACTGTTTAGATAGACCTCATGTTACTAAAGCCTGCAAACTGTCACAATTAAAAGTTTTTGTATGTTTGGTCTTCGAAATTAAAGCATAATTTGTTGAAAAATGAGTAGGTTTTAATTAGGTACCTTTATGAAAGGAAATATTAAAAAAAGCAAATATAGAATGCAAGAATCTGAAATAGAACATAAATAAACGAATAAATGTCACCTTGACACTGTTAATGCAAACAGAACACAGCACTTTGTTCCTTCATTAGTTTTTTCTTATTGCACGCCCCACTACTACGTGTGCACGTAATAAATACAAGTTTTCCACACATGAGTTCAATGAACGCCAATCAAGCGACTTATTGGTCGCGCGACGTCAAACGAAACCAATCACAGCGCTCACTTATTCATGTTTAGGCAGAAAAATGAGCGTTTGCTCATAACTCCAGTGGCGCGCCTGCCCCGCCTACAAGGAGGCCTTTCTAACCTTTTTTTAGTATTTTGTTGGTTATTTTTTATTTCACTGCTAAGCACAGGTTTGCGTCCGCGCAATACAACGTGTGCTTCATGCGGTCAGAGCGGCGGATAAAAGGCTAGTTGAATAAATATGATACGTACTACATATACATTAAGATCTACTGTTGAATTAGTTCTGTCACAAACGCAGTGGCTTGGCTACATTCACTGGGCTCTGGCTTGAGCTAAGTCGCAGACTGGAATAATGCAGAGGAAACTACGGAACACGACGGAACTTTTAATGCCAAGGAATGACAACGTTGAAGATTTAATAATTCGAAAGTTTCGGAAACTCGAAGGAAATGGACGTTGGATTTTTATAACGTTTTAAAAATTTAGATGATGGCTTATTGTGCACTCTGTGAATTTTTTTATTACCATTATTTCGAAATAGTCATACTCGGTCAAATGATTGTTTCCCAACATCATCAAAGGACAACACATTATCAAAATTGAACTGGTGGACTGATACAACTAAATTATATAAATGACTTGAAATTATTGACGAAAAAACACTAGATAAACATGTAGATACTTCATAATATTTGGAGCAAATAATCAACACTTACTAATACTTTGAAACATAATTTGAGATTATCTAAATAATATAATTTATTAACTACTGTTGGAATATTCAGTATGTTGTTATCTTTCAGCGCAGAATTTTTAACAATTTTTACCATTGATGCAAGTCGCTGATCTTTACTAATATCCCAAAAAAATTAATGCACGTACTGTGATTCGATTCCGCAACCTCCTGATATACTTATACTTAACGGATGGACTTAATCCACTGAGCTAGAAATGTTTTGCTTAGTATTTAGCCTTTAGCTTTCTTTATCTCGTTATCTTCGGTCACGATGCTTTATCACAAATTCGCTCAAAAACTATTCAACTAAAAACTAAAATGATTGTATTTGTGCAAATGTTTAGGTGAGAAAATAAACAGTTAGAGAAAACAGTCGGCTTTTATTTGTATCTATAAAGTGCCCACATTGTCATGGTATCTATACTCATCGATTATCAATCGACAAAAAAAGAATAAGTACAAATCAGATGCAATGTCTTGTGTTTATGATTAGGCATAGTTTTTGAGTCATCAAAAACAGCACGTACGATGATCATGAACTGACTCATGATCAGTAACTTATTTTATCTTTAAAATTTATGGTTAAATTAATTTTTTGTACCAATACTATACAGGGTCAAATTTTAACTTCCTTCCAAATTTTAATATATCAATCTACGAGACAAAAAACAAATGACGTATTTTTTCTTTTGGTATAGCCCAGTACAAAAATGTCAAGATAAAGCACTTAGAAAATGTCCGCAAAAAACCTAAAATTTTTGATACGGTCTCCTAGCAACACTTTTTTTTACGCGATTCACATCTCATTCATTCATTACGATACTATTCATTCGTTTTTGATTTTAGTACTAGGACCGTAAAAATTGAAAACTATATTGCGAAAAATATTTTCGGGTGAAAGCTTGTTTTACAGTTTTTACTTCATAATTGGGCTCTAAATACGATACTGAACGCCTATAAAAATTTTGGAAAGTGGTTAAAATTTCACCCTGTATAAATACCCTCTGATTATAATATATCTTCTATAATTTGTAGCTAAATATTTATACGGGTTACGAAATCAATCGGTTTAGATATATCAATATGAATCAAATGAATAGATGATAATTTATCCAATCTCATTAACATTTATGAATTCTCACTTGAACGGTATTAGATAATCTGATGTCTATGAATAGGCTATTATTTATAAGCTTTGCCGGTAATCCTATGTAAATTAGTGCTTAGATAGCAACGCTAGCTACAATGTTGGAAGATGTGGTAGGATTACTTTGAATGTGACATTATAATTAAGTTAAAAGACAAGTAAGTATGAATTTGTGAATTACTTTGCTAATAATTTCCGCTCGTTGACACTACCCGCAGCGACACCGAGTAAGCAAGTACTACATATGTCATTAAGGTCATGCTAGAAAGCCACCGACTCTTCCTCAAAAATGCATGCAATACAGATAATGCAATTATTGGTACCCGATGCCGATACAAGAAAAGCTTCGACGCGTTTTAGCACTCCACGTGGCATTTTCAGGAGATGTTGTCACCATCGCTTCGCTCCATCGACTCCTTTTGTGATTATTGAAAAATGAATTAGCCGTTATATTACACCTTATATACTACGTATAAAATTTTATACTTTTAAAATATATTTCATGATATTATTTAAGTAAGAACGTTGTAATTTACTGGAAGTCGTATTATACGCTAACATTAAACAAAATAACTGAATATTAGTACTGAAAAATTTGAAGTTACATTTTGAACTGAAGAATAAACAATGTTCAGTTCAAAATGTAATAAATCCTAAAAAAAATATATTATACGGCCAAAATAAGCCCAACATCTGATGGGGGGTAAACGTGCTGCGTCATTCTACATTGTAACTAATATCGGAAATATTACGTCAGCTTATGTAATCCGATCGTGTTGTGTTTGAAATTATAAGGATTATATGGTAACTACGATTACGATTTTGATTTTGTTAGGAATCAAAGAATATTACGGTATATTATTGACGATATTCAATGCCTCATTGCGCGCGGGTGTCTTCCCTGAACAATAGAAAGTGGCAAAAGTAGTCCCAATTTTTAAAAAAGGTGTTAACACTTATAAAAAAAAATTACAGAACAATATCTATTCTCAGTGTCTTTAGTAAAATATTAGAATCGATGGTCTGCTCAGCTGTACAAGGCTACTTTAAACAATGTGTCTCAGCCAATCAACACGGTTTTGTCCAGACTAGGTCTACCTCTACCAATCTTGTGACTTTTATAGAAGATGTCACCTTAGAGGACAACAATTTCACGTCGTATACACTGATTTCCGCAAAGACAGATTTCCGATTTTCGACACAGTTTCCCATGACGTTTTAATTTCGAAGCTCGCATCATATGGCTTTTCCGGATTTCTGATTAAATGCAGGCTAGAGTCCTATCTTCTGAACAGGACATCCTTTGTTGTGATAAATGGATTTCAATCAAGAAGATAATATAATGTAACTTTAGGCGTTCCTCAAGGCTCCCATTTAGGCCCTGTACTTTTCAACATCTTTGTAAGCGACATCCCAGAACGAATTGTACACTCAAAGACTTACATGTACGCTGACGATTTAAAGATTCTCAAGGTTGTGCTGACACCCACGGATGCCGTTTTACTTGATCTTGATAACCTTGCCAATTGGTGCCGACTCAATGGCATGCACCTAAACACTGGTAAATGTTTCTGTATTAACTTCGCTCGGAAACTCAGCGGTTTAATCGATCATCAGAATGCCATTGACGGCTCTCTTTTGACTGAAGTAGATTCAGTACGGGACTTGGGTATTCTGCTCGATAAAAAACTTACTTTCATTCCTCACATCGACGGAATTGTCACCAAGGCCTCAAAGACCCTGGAATTCGTGATTCGAAATGCAAAAACGTTCAAAAATTACAAAACGTAAGTCCTACTGTATAACTGTTTGGTACAAAGAATATTGGAATATGGTTCAGTTGTATGGCGACCACACTACGCAAGTCACACGCTTAGGTTAGAACGAATTCAAAAGAATTTTTTAGTGGCACTTGGCTTTTTCAGCAGGCAAAGCGAAGACTATTAGATCCTACAATGACAGATTAAACGAATTCAGGATGACTAGCTTGGATGAGCATAGAGATATACTAGACTTTACATTTTTATTTAAAATTCTCATAAATATGATCAACTGTCTAGGTACAGCTTCTAAGTAACATTAAATTCAAAAGTACTACACCATTATTCTTGCAAAAGGCATTATTAGGTAGCCCTCTAACTTTTCACTTACAGCTGTCACAGAATTTGTGTACCGCAATGTTTTCCCTGTTTGTTTGTTTGTGTTTTTTTTAATACTTTTTATAATTTTTTATCTACACATCCATACACATGTGAAATGTGTGAAATATGGAAATATTTCTAACTTCCCTAGGCATGTTTCCTTTATATTTAAATATTGTAACTACAGTTGATAAATCCTAAAAAAACACTGTATTTGCGGTCTATCAGTGATCTTGACGTAATAACAAAAAACCGGACAAACAAGCCAGACTCGCTCACCGATGTGAACAATTTTGTACGTATACATTAAAATAGTTTAGATATCGAATGTCTTTGTTTTTTTCCGAGTTTTTCCCAAACTGGTATGATTTAATAACAAACGCATGGTTTTCAGATTTTGTTCTATACTTGTAGTTTGAGGCAGTACAGTATTACTTGCCTGGCACTAGGTTAACGAACAATACCCTATAAATTTGGATTCCCCTGAGAGTGTCGAAATACGAGTATACTTTTTGTGATAAAAAGGTGCGAATATTTTAAGTTAACACCAAATCATTTGAATATTAATTAAGAATTCAGTATATAAACTTGAAAAATTATGTCTCAGGCGAGACTCGAACCCGCATCTCCTCGCATGCCGGGCGGCATGCGAGGAGATGCGGGATGCGGGAAGGACTATTTTCATTTTTCAAATTTATATACTGATATTATAATTGCAATTTAATTGCTAAAATATCAAATAAAGTAATTAAGAATTGACGTTGAATACAAAACTTTCATTTTCTAATAAACAACGAATCATTGCAATCAGTCTCCTACGTAAAAAATAAACACAACTCTTAAACAATTTATAAACAACATATTAAACACGCCCTAATAATGCCTAATAAAAAAACAGTGCAATCATTTTCCTACGCTAAATATAAACAAAACTTATTTTATAACACAATTTATGAACATCATGGTTAAACACACCTTAATAATGCCTCGCTGTAATACGATTAATGACAATAATTCGCCGTACATTTTCAAGTGTAGCTTGAGTGATGTATATTATTAATTTGAGTGGCAATGTGAATGAAAATTATGCGCGCAAATGTATGCTGGGAATCGTTAAATACACGCGTACAATGCGCAGAATTACGTAGACACGTGTACCGTAATGAACTTAATTTGTTATGTAAGCTTTGATTGGAGTTACCATCAACATTTTGTTTGTATGATACGTGTTGCCATCCCTTCTCTTCCTATGGGTATCGTGAAGAACAAACATTGAGTACTGCCAGAACTGTGTGTGTGTGTGTGATTGCTGATCCACCTGCGAAAGATAATATTTATGGCTGTGATCTGTCTGTCTCTTATCGATCTATTTCAAAGGGCAACGACATCTGCCTCGACGATGTTTCCATGGTTGACATTTCAGTATTCTTCAGGTTCACTTTGAATTCCATGTGTCATGCGCATCTCCACTTCTGACGTTCTATTGTAACCACAACGTTTTTAAAACGGGTCTTTCTTTTGATCCATTTGGACTTCTTATGATTCTGCAGCGATATCCTAGGCAGAACCTGCTCCCATTACTCGCTATGCAAAACTAAGTGATTTTGTGTCTTCGATGTCAAAATTACTGTTTCTATCCTATAGCTGAACTTTGCTGGCACAGTCTAATCGAAAAGTTTACTCCAAAGGTGCTGCGGGATTTTTCCCTTTTGCAGTAGATATTATTAGTATTGCTTTTTTCGCACCAAAAAAGACTGAGGATATTACACCCTGCATAGTGCTGTGCCTTGATGCACCTCAACAATTCGAGGAACACTGACAGCTTCTCCAAATGAAACAACTTTTGGAGTTACAACGTCTCCCTCTCATGCAAGTATCTGTCGAACTAAATAGGTTGATGCTATCGCTAGACAGTTCGTAATTGTGGTTTACAAATTATCTCAAGAACTGCTAAAGCAACTAGTGCAGAAACTAGAATATTGTCTGATCACTGAAAATTCAACGAACACTTGCTGAACATAAACATGGCTGAGGACGCAACGTGTAGATTCTGACATGCAGCAGAAGATATGGCCATGCATATACTCTGCTCATGCAATTTACTCATGAGTAACAAAAGTATCCTTCTAAATAAGAATGTACGAGTAATGCCCTCTGATGAGATGACAAGACTTATACCCAGAAGAATCTGGCGTTACCTGAATCCATCAATACATAGTAATGACCTTTTAACCTAAAAGGGCTGCCAAAATAACAAGCCCATAACACTAATAATAATAGTTAGAGAGGTGGGAAGGTGATTGCAATTGCATATGCCTAATTGGCAAAAGTAAACCTCCCATAGAAACTAGTTGACCTAAAAAGCGAAAGAATATTTTACTTTAAGCCTGATGCCTAAGACGTCATAAATATGTAACATATTTCCAAAACGTCGAAGTTTTAGTAAAAGCTGGTAAAACCTAGCGAAATATAATCCTATCTGCTAAAGTTTAGCAACTAACTTCCTTGGAGCGGCTTTAACGACATAATCTATCCATTAATTCCAGTTTGCTTCGGAGTTTGTGTCTAAAATAGAGAGTACAGTCTGCCAAAGACTGTGGAACCATTTTAAAGTATAGCAAAATATAAGACAACAAGCTCACATATGTCTTTAGTGATATGAAGACGGGTGACCATAATATAAGAATCAGATTCATAAACAAAATTATACTTTTGTCATCCATTGTTTATGTCGCAATTGATTTACAATTCCTATTTAATTTCTTCGCTGTTCGACAAACATAAAAAGCCACATGTTACTACAAATATTAATATATTCCTTGTGGTTACATCAGTATAACCACCAGTGTTACTTACTGTGTGAGCAAAGAGTGAATCTTTTTTTAAAATCAGTTCACAAATGAACGCTAAAGTGATAGACTTCCTTATTTTATCAGTTGAAAAATATGTAACTTCAAAAAATGTTGTATATTTTAATAATTTTCGATTAAGAGCCTTTGTCTACGGAGTAGATATTTTGTCCAACTGTACCTCTAGTAATGTTTTAATGTAATGTGCGATAGAATTTCTAACAATTGTACGTGTTAGCAATTACAGTGCAGTTGATTCAGTTTCTCGTTTTAAATAGACAAGAAACAAAACTATTAATATTATCAAACAAAACTCGTAACCTTTAGGGGAAAATTGGATATCAATATTTTCCAATCATTAAAATAAAATTAATCCTAAAATTTTTTTAACTCTCAAATATGCTCCATGCATATTAGAGAGTTTAAAAAAATTTAATACTTTTTTTTGATTTCTTTATTATGAGGATCATAATCTCTTTCCGAATAAGTTTAAGTTTAATTTGATTTCTTATTTTTATAGACAAACTTTGAGTTAGACATTTATAAACATCGAATCGTTTTATAAAAGTAAAAACATCGAGAAAGAGACCTGCTAAAAATAGGCCCCTTAAAACACAAGCTTTTGGAATTCTTTACATTACGAGTATATCTGTAGCAAAAAGCGTTACTAAAAAGCTCAATCCACATAATTCTCAAATATCTTTAGCCTTATTCAAAGATGGATGCTGTAAAAAATATACGACCCTGTATAAAATATATTTTTGCCCCACTTAGATCGTGTATTGCTTCAAAGAAAACTCATGTCGAGAAATGGCGAAAAAGATAAAAGAGGACTTTGTACGGACGTTTCAGATTTCAGTGTTTTATTTCAAAAAAGATTTGCACAGAGATTAGGTTTTGAAATGTGGATCGCATGATTTGTATTTAGGCCTTCTTGTAAGCTTAAGGTTTATGGAAACCATGTATATTCACACTTTGGTTTTTATTGAATGTTTGTATCTGTATAATTCCTAAGTGTTAAAGGTTTTTGAGCGTTGCGAAGCAGAAGAGAATAACATATATCTGTTAGATAAAATAGAGTCTTCGACAATGACATCTTTGACTGTGACATCATCTCCTTACACGCACGAACTAACAGTAATCACAACAAAAAACTAAAAACACTCTCAAAGAAAGCTAACACCCTACAATGTCCCTTTTTTACTTTACTTTTTATTTTTTTGAAAAGCAGTGGATTATAAAATGATTTTGACTTTGTTTGTAAAAAACGCCATCTATAAATGTCTGCGTATCTCAGTTACAACAGCAGCAATACGGACATTGCAAAAGGTTATACGGTCTTACCCCACCTGAGGCAGTCCTGTTCAGTAAAGCTGAGATGGCCACGTGCTGACAGCTTAAGTCCTTTAAAAAAACCCCACGGTAGTCTAGACATTAAACTTTCCTAATCTTCTTTCAAGTATAGTGGTGATTGATTTCATTTAAAGACATCCTAGCAGTAAATTGTGTGAAATGTCGTCCTGAACCGGATGATAAT
The DNA here is from genome assembly GCA_949315895.1 of Anania crocealis. Taxonomy (NCBI): domain Eukaryota; kingdom Metazoa; phylum Arthropoda; class Insecta; order Lepidoptera; family Crambidae; genus Anania; species Anania crocealis. Next base: position 3,123,220 of record OX438880.1, read on the forward strand.
TTCAAAGTGTCGGTGCTAGGAACAAATCCTGGAACATGGAAATCGGTTTCAGGACCTAGAGTTTACAGGTTGATAGAGTACTGATAGAATTGTGTTCATCTTACTACGAGAGTGTTTGGGTACCTAAAATAAAATGTTTGATCCCCGCACAGTACAAATATTTGTGTGCATGAACATGTCTGTTTGTACGGGTCTGGGTGATTTCTATGTAATATAAGTATGTATTTACAAAAAAAAAGTACATAAGTAAGTTTATCAGTTGTCTAGTACCCCATACGACAGGGTACTTAATAGTAGCTTAATTTGGTACTAGATGGCTCTGTGTGGCCCAGTGAGGCATGTCTTAAATATTATATTATTATATTATATTCTATTATATTAATAATACTGCGTTTTTAAAGTAAGCAAGAAGTGCGTCCATAGATTTTGATAACTAACTTTTTCCAGACACTAATCAAGTGTCTGGAAAAAGTTTGGGACTTATTAAGCTCAAAAAAGCACTGTAAGCCGTTGTGTTGGTCCAGGATTCTGTTGCTGAGACGAATGTCGTAAAACAAATCATGTCCGAATCCTTTAGCAGGCGGAAAACTCTGATAACTTAGTCTTATAGGAAAGTCGTATTTAATTGTCTGTATAATGTAACGTAGCGTTTACTGCTTTAGAATATATGCTTCACTTTGCAGTCTTACTTTGATTTTCCTACACACAAATAAACGTAAATAAAGTTACTTACGTAATTGCTTACATTTATTGCAAAGCCATGCGTAACTACTTTTAGACAGTTTGAATACATGAGCCTCGTTTGTCACCGTAGAGCAAAAATGCAGTAAAATCAATTTTATCTACTTCTCTACTTTCACATTAGTGCAAATAATTGAAATATTTTACACAAATACACATCAGCTAGACTTCTGTTGTATAGAAATGTTATATCCTTCAGTTGTTTGTCAACCAGGAGCTCCCGCTCTCATTACAGCACGCCGGTCTCAAACCGCAGCCCCTAATAGTTTCTGCGGCGGGCGTGCGTGCCGCCTCGCAAACTCGATTACTGGACTATATCTGCACTTTGACGAGTTTTGTTATAACGACATTAGCAGTTGGATGTTTTATTGTTTTGTTTCGTATATTTTGCCACAATGCACAATACTACTTTCTATATTTTGGCTACTACACTATTAATGTTAGGAACGAATGGAATAAATTGATCTAGATCGCACATGTATGTATGTATCTTTTGTAAATATAATAATAATAATTATTAATTTAGTGGTCAAAATATATTATTTTTTACTAGATTATTTTTTATTAAATATAGTTCTAGCGTCGCTTTTTCTTGGAACTAGACACCTTTTTCGAAGCAGTGATAGGCTTAAATATTGAAATGTGTAAAAGCGCCTACTGGGGCCTATTTGTAGAAATCAAACTGATTGAAGCTTTTGTGGTTTAGACATATTTAGCGTTTTTGTTTGATTTTCAAACGTGTAAGTGAAAATAATAAAATATTATTAATATTTTTTTTGTGTTTAATTTAAAGTTATTATTAACTCACTACAAGACTACTATACCTACTGCTGTGACAGCACAGTACAAGCACAAAGCCACGTTGCTGTATTGTCTTTATGCATAATTGTTTTTAAACTGCTTTTAGAGCAATCAATTTGCCGGTGTAAATATCAGGTACAATTTCTTGAATAAATTATATACTACTTACTTAAGTTCAAAGGCACCATCTAGAAAAGAAATAATCAAGAAAAATTTACAGTGAATTTCAAGAAACTCTCATGATTGGTTGTTTAAAATAATACACTATTTATAAAACGTCTTTAAGACAGTTCAAATCATGAGTTTTATGACTTACAACATTTTTAATCCAAGTGTGCGAAATAGTACAATATTGCACTGAAATCGCCTTTAGATACAAAATACCCCGATTTGTCTTAGTTCCAGTGATTGAAAATCCAATTTGTCGGGGAATGTTAATTTGGCCTGACGGCAACATTTTATAGGTGTCCAATAATGAGATAGAATTCGTTGTTTCAGACTTCTTTGTCGATAAGATATCTAACATGGTATTGTAATAATCGTAGGATTAAGGTAGAACGAATAGACTCAGGGTAGTCTAACCTTAGACCCTAATAACACCCGTATTTATAAAGAAGTAATTACTTATTGCTTAGAAAAGTCATAACTTCAGGTGTTAATACCTAGTGCTTGAGTGAAGGAAATAGATCACCGTTAATAGTCATATTATTTGGCTGGTAATGCTAACTTTTGATAGTTGTAACTTCTAGTAATTACTTGATTAAGGAATACAAATTGTTACGTAAATAATTACTTTAACTCAAGTAATTTCTTTTACTTGATTACAAAAACGTTAGACTTTTTTATCTTGAGACATTGAGGTAATTTGTACGCGAAGAGTTTTCACAGCTTTCCGAACGCTAATCATTTGATTGGGATTCTAAGTTGGATCTTTTTCTCAAATTTGGACTTACCTAGCTGTATTATCTATATGTAATGGTCTATAACTTCGAGTGTAGTATTCCCAATATAAACTACGAGTAGTAAGGGTACGATATGGGTATTCAACAAAATTTGATCCAAATAAAATAATAAATAAGACATACCTGTCCTGCAAAAAAATATACAAACGGACATAGAAACCTTTTATCAGTATATAAACTTGAAAAATTTTGTCTCAGGCGGGACTCGAACCCTCGAAAAATTTTTCAAGTTTATATACTGATATTATAAGTGCAATTAAGTTGCTAAAATATCAAATAAAGTATTTACATAGCTGTTTCATCTTAACTGACTGTCAAACATCTGCAAAGATATTTCTTTCGGGTGTTAAGGGTGCAAACTCCTAACATTTGATGAAACAACGCTGGCTCACAGCGTAAGAATATGCTTGAAAAATTCGCGCCGTGTCGCAGTGTCTCGGTGGCCTAATGGTATGGCGCCCGCCCGGCATGCGAGGAGATGCGGGTTCGAGTCCCGCCTGAGACAAAATTTTTAAAGTTTATACCCTGATATTATAAGTGCAATTAAGTTGCTAAAATATCAAATAAAGTATAGAAACCTTTTTTTTAATCGGTTCAAATAACAAGCGCAAATTATCAAACTGATTTGTAATTGAAGTCTTACATTTTTGCGATTAACTTGATATATTTAATTTAAAAAAGTTCATTTTCATTTGAATACTTGAAATTTCTTGGTTTAAATGATAAGCTTACAGTTTAAAAAGAAACAGTTTTTCCAAGTATTTAAAACCATTAAGGCAATTGTAGCAAAATTATAAGGAAGGATAAATATTATATGAGCTTTATCTCTTTTTTCTGGTTCTTGCCTTATATTATTACACAGTCTGTACAGTCAGTCACAAAATACATATTTTAATTAGTCTATCAATTTATGAATTATTAATTTATTTATATCTTCACAACTTATACATAGTTTTTAATTTGGTTGATGTGATTTCCCCTCGATTGTATGTTATTCCGGACACAAAAATAAAATCAATTGTTATCGCCACCCCCGGCGGTCTTACGATCCTTAATAACAACCAGTTTCAAAATTCACCTGAACAGTTAAATATATATTTTGGACTACTTTAAGTAGGAGATTTGTTTGTGGGAATCCGCTTGTTAATGCAACTTTGAATAAAAAAAGGCTAATACACTATAAACTATTTAATTAAATAAAAAAAGAACCCAAATAACCTAGCTTGCAGCGGTATATTTTTTGAGAATATGATTATTCAAAAATAAATAGGTAGGTAGATAGATTGATAGCTACTTTTTTACCTTCTGTTCTAAAACAACACAAACAAACAGACCATGTTACATAAAAAACAAAAAAATAACGTAATAAGTACAACAAAAATAAAATGGAATGAGAAATGAAAAATGTGAGTCGAGTGACTTAGCATTGCAAAATGGGCAGCGACTAAGTGATTTGTTTCCTAAGCGCAAACCACTGATTTTCAGCTACCACCCGATGACAAGCGCTGGGACGTGTTAAAGGTTAGAAAGGCCTTGCAGGTGGGGCAGGCGCGCCACAGACGTTATGAGCAAACGCTCAAACTTCTGCCCCTACATGAATAGTGAGCGCTGTCATTGGTTTGTTGGACGTCACGCGAACTATAGGTTGCTTGATTGGCGTTCTTTGGACTCGTGCGCTGTGTGAAAGCTTGAGCCTATTATTTGCACAAGTAGTAGTGCGCAAACGGCGACATCGGTTTACATACAAACATAATACATGTGAGGTCGATAATAGTAACCAAGTTTTTATATGCTGCTTCTTTTCAGCACAAATTAGTACACATAGCGGCAATAGTGGATTGCCCCGAAGCAATCAATGATAGTTTTCTCTTGCGAAATGAAAATTACTTTATAAAGCTACAAACCTAAGGCTGTTCGCCCACGTCCGACTTTTTGTAGGACCGATAATCGGGCCGATTTTACTATAGTAGGCAGCAGCATACACGATCATGATTTTTTGTAGGACGTGAGCGTTGCTCCATTGCTATAAGTACGTTCTATTTTTCTCCTACAAAAAATCGGTCACCGATTATCGGACGTGGGCGGGCAGCCTAAATAAGCCGAAAACGATTAAAGTTCCCAAATTAAGTTGTGGCATTACCTAATTTTGTATGCTTCTGACTCGTTTTATTCAAATAAGCAATTCGTCCAACACGTTTTCGAGTTTTGAAGGTGACTGTACATTATACTTATTTGCAATTCTTTCAGAAATACATGACTACTTGAGTAAGGTAATGAGTTATTCAAGATTTTCTCTTCTGAAATATGGTTTGTTATTTCTGTCTTTTACCTTTTTATATGTTTTCATGTTAAATTTGAGGAAAATTTACTCATTAGATTGCTTGTATTATTTATTCGGCCTAAAAAGTTTACTTAACTTTTATTTGTAACTTTTTAATTTAACCATCAGCCAGTGTTTGTTTTCAATCCCGCCCTATAAATACGAGTAGATATGTATTAGTATCTGTTCATTGATTCTATTTAGTCTGTAAATAATACCAGTCTAAAGTTCGACTTCCTCTGAAAGACGCAGCTAAAAATAGCCCTTAAGAACAAAGCACTTTCTCCGTCGCGTCGTCGACCACAATTTCTAATATAACGTGTCAAACAAACAAAGCCGAAGTGCACTCCTGAGATACCTAATCTCCAGCGCTGGTCATATTTCGCCACTTAGAATTAAGATTAATTGTAGTTGACAATAGTTTGAGGTGGGTAGCTGATAATGAAGACCCTCGTTATTTTGACGTCAAAACTTGAACAACAATAAGGACAATAGGCTAGGTCAGTGGTTCTCAACAATTAAATAGTTCTCACGTTCTCCGCTGTACTTACATAATATATTCTTATTAACCTTTTTGTCACTGCCGCAATGCCTGAAGAGTAGGGTGTTCAATCAGTACGTCCTACCCGTCATGACATACGGAGCCGAAACGTGGAACATGACAGTCAGGCTGGCCCACCGACTGCATGTCGCTCAGCGAGCTATGGAAAGATCTATGCTCGGTATTTCGCTGCGGGATAAAATCCGGAACGAGATAATCCGGCAGAGGACCAAAGTTATGGACATTATCCAAAAGTGTAGCAAGCTGAAGTGGCAGTGGGCTGGCCATATTTGTCGCAGAACCAATGAACGTTGGAGTAGACGGGTTCTCGAATGGAGACCACGTCTCGGCAAACGTAGTGTAGGACGCCCCCCTGCTAGATGGACCGATGACCTGAAGAAGGTCGCTGGTAGTGGCTGGATGAGGAAAGCGGGGGATCGTGCACTGTGGCGTGCCCTTGGGGAGGCCTACGTTCAGCAGTGGACTGCAATAGGCCGATTGATTGATTTAACCTTTTTGTTGATAACTACGACTTGGTCACAGTCATTTATGACAAGAGTTAATTTATACTAATTACCTACTAGGTCCCTCCTGACTGGGACCGATGGCTGTTAGGGCGGAATGTCTCTGGAATTACAACCACACAC